>JAZKLR010000224.1:0-2420716 GCA_037103525.1 Ganaspis brasiliensis | reverse complement strand
CTAAGTCTTAGTCCTAGAATTATCAAGTCCTAACTAAATCCGAAAAATTGTCAAGTCCTAACTAAGTCTTAAAATTATAAAGTCCTAATAAAGTACTAAAATTATCACGTCCTAACTACGTCCTAAAATTATTAAGTCCTAACTAAGTCCTAAAATTATCAAGTCCTTACTAAGTCCTAAAATTATCAAGTCCTAATAAAGTACTAAAATTATCAAGTCCTAACTAAATCCTAAAATTATCAAGTCCTAACTAAGTCCTGAAATTATTAAGTCCTAACTAAGTCCTAAAATTAGCATGTCCTAACTAAGTCCTAAATGTATCAAGTCCTAACTAAGTCCTAAAATTATCAAGTCCTAATAAAGTACTAAAATTATCAAGTCCTAACTAAGTCCTAAAATTATCAAGTCCTAATAAAGTACTAAAATCATCAAGTCCTAATATTATTTAGTCCTAACAAAGTCCTACAATTATCAAGTCCTAGAATTATCAAGTCCTAACTAAGTCCTCAAATTATTAAGTCATAATTAAGTTCTAAATTATCAAGTCCTAACTAAATACTAAAATTATCAAGTCCTAATATTATTTAGTCCTAACAAAGTCCTAAAATTATCAAATCCTAACTAAGTCCTAAAATTATTAAGTCCTAACTAAGTCCTAAAATTATCAAGTCCTAACTACGTCCTAAAATTATTAAGTCCTAACTAAGTCCTAAAATTATCAAGTTCTAGAATTATCAAGTCCTAACTGACTCCTAAAATTATCAAGTCCTAACTAAGTCCTAAAATTATCAAGTTCTAGAATTATCAAGTCCTAACTGACTCCTAAAATTATCAAGTCCTAACTAAGTCCTAAAATTATCAAGTCCTAACTAAGTCCTAAAATTATTAAGTCCTAATTAAGTCCTAAAAATTATCAAGTCCTAACTAAGTCCTAAAATTATCAAGTCCTAACTAAGTCCTAAAATTATCAAGTCCTAATAAAGTACTAAAATTATCAAGTCCTAACGAAATCCTAAAATTATCAAGTCCTAATTAAGTCCTAAAATTATTAAGTCCTAACTAAGTCTAAAATTATCAAGTCCTAATAAAGTACTAAAATTATCAAGTCCTAACTAAATCCTAAAATTATCAAGTCCTAACTAAGTCCTAAAATTATCAAGTCCTAACTAAGTCCTAAAATTATCAAGTCCTAATAAAGTACTAAAATTATCAAGTCCTAACGAAATCCTAAAATTATCAAGTCCTAATTAAGTCCTAAAATTATCAAGTCCAAACTAAGTCCTAAAATTATCAAGTCCTAATAAAGTACTAAAATTATCAAGTTCTAACTAAGTCCTAAAATTATCAAGTCCTAACTTAGTCCTAGAATTATCAAGTCCTAACTTAGTCCTAGAATTATCAAGTCCTAACTAAATCCGAAAAATTGTCAAGTCCTAACTAAGTCTTAAATTATAAAGTCCTAATAAAGTACTAAAATTATCACGTCCTAACTACGTCCTAAAATTATTAAGTCCTAACTAAGTCCTAAAATTATCAAGTCCTTACTAAGTCCTAAAATTATCAAGTCCTAATAAAGTACTAAAATTATCAAGTCCTAACTAAATCCTAAATTATCAAGTCCTAACTAAGTCCTGAAATTATTAAGTCCTAACTAAGTCCTAAAATTAGCATGTCCTAACTAAGTCCTAATGTATCAAGTCCTAACTAAGTCCTAAAATTATCAAGTCCTAATAAAGTACTAAAATTATCAAGTCCTAACTAAGTCCTAAAATTATCAAGTCCTAATAAAGTACTAAAATCATCAAGTCCTAATATTATTTAGTCCTAACAAAGTCCTACAATTATCAAGTCCTAGAATTATCAAGTCCTAACTAAGTCCTCAAATTATTAAGTCATAATTAAGTTCTAAAATTATCAAGTCCTAACTAAATACTAAAATTATCAAGTCCTAATATTATTTAGTCCTAACAAAGTCCTAAAATTATCAAATCCTAACTAAGTCCTAAAATTATTAAGTCCTAACTAAGTCCTAAAATTATCAAGTCCTAACTACGTCCTAAAATTATTAAGTCCTAACTAAGTCCTAAAATTATCAGTTCTAGAATTATCAAGTCTAACTGACTCCTAAAATTATCAAGTCTAACTAAGTCCTAAAATTATCAAGTCCTAACTAAGTCCTAAAATTATTAAGTCCTAATTAAGTCCTAAATTATCAAGTCCTAACTAATTCCTAAAATTATCAAGTCCTAACTAAGTCCTAAAATTATCAAGTCCTAACTACGTCCTAAAATTATCAAGTCCTAACTAAGTCCTAAAATTATCAAGTCCTAACTAAGTCCTAAAATTATTAAGTCCTAACTTAGTCCTAGAATTATCAAGTCCTAACTAAATCCGAAAAATTATCAAGTCCTAACTAAGTCTTAAAATATAAAGTCCTAATAAAGTACTAAAATTATCACGTCCTAACTACGTCCTAAAATTATTAAGTCCTAACTAAGTCCTAAAATTATCAAGTCCTAACCAAGTCCTAATTAAGTCCTAAAAATTATCAAGTCCTAACTAAGTCCTAAATTATCAAGTCCTAACTACGTCCTAAAATTATTCAGTCCTAACTAAGTCCTAAAATTATCAAGTCCTAGAATTATCAAGTCCTAACTGAGTCCTAAATTATCAAGTCCTAACTAAGTCCTAAAATTATCAAGTCCTAATAAAGTACTAAAATTATCAAGTCCTAACTAAATCCTAAAATTATCAAGTCCTAACTAAGTCCTGAAATATTAAGTCCTAACTAAGTCCTAAAATTAGCATGTCCTAACTAAGTCATAAATGTATCAAGTCCTAACTAAGTCCTAAAATTATCAAGTCCTAATAAAGTACTAAAATTATCAAGTCCTAACTAAGTCCTAAAATTATCAAGTCCTAATAAAGTACTAAAATCATCAAGTCCTAATATTATTTAGTCCTAACAAAGTCCTACAATTATCAAGTCCTAGAATTATCAAGTCCTAACTAAGTCCTCAATTATTAAGTCATAATTAAGTTCTAAAATTATCAAGTCCTAACTAAATACTAAAATTATCAAGTCCTAATATTATTTAGTCCTAACAAAGTCCTAAAATTATCAAATCCTAACTAAGTCCTAAAATTATTAAGTCCTAACTAAGTCCTAAAATTATCAAGTCCTAACTACGTCCTAAAATTATTAAGTCCTAACTAAGTCCTAAAATTATCAAGTTCTAGAATTATCAAGTCCTAACTGACTCCTAAAATTATCAAGTCCTAACTAAGTCCTAAAATTATCAAGTCCTAACTAAGTCCTAAAATTATTAAGTCCTAATTAAGTCCTAAAATTATCAAGTCCTAACTAAGTCCTAAAATTATCAAGTCCTAACTAAGTCCTAAAATTATCAAGTCCTAATAAAGTACTAAAATTATCAAGTCCTAACGAAATCCTAAAATTATCAAGTCCTAATTAAGTCCTAAAATTATTAAGTCCTAACTAAGTCCTAAAATTATCAAGTCCTAATAAAGTACTAAAATTATCAAGTCCTAACTAAATCCTAAAATTATCAAGTCCTAACTTAGTCCTAGAATTATCAAGTCCTAACTTAGTCCTAGAATTATCAAGTCCTAATAAAGTACTAAAATTATCAAGTCCTAACTAAGTCCTAAAATTATCAAGTCCTAATAAAGTACTAAAATTATCAAGTCCTAACGAAATCCTAAAATTATCAAGTCCTAATTAAGTCCTAAAATTATTAAGTCCTAACTAAGTCCTAAAATTATCAAGTCCTAATAAAGTACTAAAATTATCAAGTCCTAACTAAATCCTAAAATTATCAAGTCCTAACTAAGTCCTAAAATTATCAAGTCCTAACTAAATCCTAAAATTATCAAGTCCAAACTAAGTCCTAAAATTATCAAGTCCTAATAAAGTACTAAAATTATCAAGTCCTAACTAAATCCTAAAATTATCAAGTCCTAACTAAGTCCTGAAATTATTAAGTCCTAACTAAGTCCTAAAATTAGCATGTCCTAACTAAGTCATAAATGTATCAAGTCCTAACTAAGTCCTAAAATTATCAAGTCCTAATAAAGTACTAAAATTATCAAGTCCTAACTAAGTCCTAAAATTATCAAGTCCTAATAAAGTACTAAAATCATCAAGTCCTAATATTATTTAGTCCTAACAAAGTCCTACAATTATCAAGTCCTAGAATTATCAAGTCCTAACTAAGTCCTCAAATTATTAAGTCATAATTAAGTTCTAAAATTATCAAGTCCTAACTAAATACTAAAATTATCAAGTCCTAATATTATTTAGTCCTAACAAAGTCCTAAAATTATCAAATCCTAACTAAGTCCTAAAATTATTAAGTCCTAACTAAGTCCTAAAATTATCAAGTCCTAACTACGTCCTAAAATTATTAAGTCCTAACTAAGTCCTAAAATTATCAAGTTCTAGAATTATCAAGTCCTAACTGACTCCTAAAATTATCAAGTCCTAACTAAGTCCTAAAATTATCAAGTCCTAACTAAGTCCTAAAATTATTAAGTCCTAATTAAGTCCTAAAATTATCAAGTCCTAACTAAGTCCTAAAATTATCAAGTCCTAACTAAGTCCTAAAATTATCAAGTCCTAATAAAGTACTAAAATTATCAAGTCCTAACGAAATCCAAAAATTATCAAGTCCTAATTAAGTCCTAAAATTATTAAGTCCTAACTAAGTCCTAAAATTATCAAGTCCTAATAAAGTACTAAAATTATCAAGTCCTAACTAAATCCTAAAATTATCAAGTCCTAACTAAGTCCTAAAATTATCAAGTCCTAACTAAGTCCTAAAATTATCAAGTCCTAATAAAGTACTAAAATTATCAAGTCCTAACGAAATCCTAAAATTATCAAGTCCTAATTAAGTCCTAAAATTATCAAGTCCAAACTAAGTCCTAAAATTATCAAGTCCTAATAAAGTACTAAAATTATCAAGTTCTAACTAAGTCCTAAAATTATCAAGTCCTAACTTAGTCCTAGAATTATCAAGTCCTAACTTAGTCCTAGAATTATCAAGTCCTAACTAAATCCGAAAAATTGTCAAGTCCTAACTAAGTCTTAAAATTATAAAGTCCTAATAAAGTACTAAAATTATCACGTCCTAACTACGTCCTAAAATTATTAAGTCCTAACTAAGTCCTAAAATTATCAAGTCCTTACTAAGTCCTAAAATTATCAAGTCCTAATAAAGTACTAAAATTATCAAGTCCTAACTAAATCCTAAAATTATCAAGTCCTAACTAAGTCCTGAAATTATTAAGTCCTAACTAAGTCCTAAAATTAGCATGTCCTAACTAAGTCCTAAATGTATCAAGTCCTAACTAAGTCCTAAAATTATCAAGTCCTAATAAAGTACTAAAATTATCAAGTCCTAACTAAGTCCTAAAATTATCAAGTCCTAATAAAGTACTAAAATCATCAAGTCCTAATATTATTTAGTCCTAACAAAGTCCTACAATTATCAAGTCCTAGAATTATCAAGTCCTAACTAAGTCCTCAAATTATTAAGTCATAATTAAGTTCTAAAATTATCAAGTCCTAACTAAATACTAAAATTATCAAGTCCTAATATTATTTAGTCCTAACAAAGTCCTAAAATTATCAAATCCTAACTAAGTCCTAAAATTATTAAGTCCTAACTAAGTCCTAAAATTATCAAGTCCTAACTACGTCCTAAAATTATTAAGTCCTAACTAAGTCCTAAAATTATCAAGTTCTAGAATTATCAAGTCCTAACTGACTCCTAAAATTATCAAGTCCTAACTAAGTCCTAAAATTATCAAGTTCTAGAATTATCAAGTCCTAACTGACTCCTAAAATTATCAAGTCCTAACTAAGTCCTAAAATTATCAAGTCCTAACTAAGTCCTAAAATTATTAAGTCCTAATTAAGTCCTAAAATTATCAAGTCCTAACTAAGTCCTAAAATTATCAAGTCCTAACTAAGTCCTAAAATTATCAAGTCCTAATAAAGTACTAAAATTATCAAGTCCTAACGAAATCCTAAAATTATCAAGTCCTAATTAAGTCCTAAAATTATTAAGTCCTAACTAAGTCCTAAAATTATCAAGTCCTAATAAAGTACTAAAATTATCAAGTCCTAACTAAATCCTAAAATTATCAAGTCCTAACTAAGTCCTAAAATTATCAAGTCCTAACTAAGTCCTAAAATTATCAAGTCCTAATAAAGTACTAAAATTATCAAGTCCTAACGAAATCCTAAAATTATCAAGTCCTAATTAAGTCCTAAAATTATCAAGTCCAAACTAAGTCCTAAAATTATCAAGTCCTAATAAAGTACTAAAATTATCAAGTTCTAACTAAGTCCTAAAATTATCAAGTCCTAACTTAGTCCTAGAATTATCAAGTCCTAACTTAGTCCTAGAATTATCAAGTCCTAACTAAATCCGAAAAATTGTCAAGTCCTAACTAAGTCTTAAAATTATAAAGTCCTAATAAAGTACTAAAATTATCACGTCCTAACTACGTCCTAAAATTATTAAGTCCTAACTAAGTCCTAAAATTATCAAGTCCTTACTAAGTCCTAAAATTATCAAGTCCTAATAAAGTACTAAAATTATCAAGTCCTAACTAAATCCTAAAATTATCAAGTCCTAACTAAGTCCTGAAATTATTAAGTCCTAACTAAGTCCTAAAATTAGCATGTCCTAACTAAGTCCTAAATGTATCAAGTCCTAACTAAGTCCTAAAATTATCAAGTCCTAATAAAGTACTAAAATTATCAAGTCCTAACTAAGTCCTAAAATTATCAAGTCCTAATAAAGTACTAAAATCATCAAGTCCTAATATTATTTAGTCCTAACAAAGTCCTACAATTATCAAGTCCTAGAATTATCAAGTCCTAACTAAGTCCTCAAATTATTAAGTCATAATTAAGTTCTAAAATTATCAAGTCCTAACTAAATACTAAAATTATCAAGTCCTAATATTATTTAGTCCTAACAAAGTCCTAAAATTATCAAATCCTAACTAAGTCCTAAAATTATTAAGTCCTAACTAAGTCCTAAAATTATCAAGTCCTAACTACGTCCTAAAATTATTAAGTCCTAACTAAGTCCTAAAATTATCAAGTTCTAGAATTATCAAGTCCTAACTGACTCCTAAAATTATCAAGTCCTAACTAAGTCCTAAAATTATCAAGTCCTAACTAAGTCCTAAAATTATTAAGTCCTAATTAAGTCCTAAAATTATCAAGTCCTAACTAATTCCTAAAATTATCAAGTCCTAACTAAGTCCTAAAATTATCAAGTCCTAACTACGTCCTAAAATTATCAAGTCCTAACTAAGTCCTAAAATTATCAAGTCCTAACTAAGTCCTAAAATTATTAAGTCCTAACTTAGTCCTAGAATTATCAAGTCCTAACTAAATCCGAAAAATTATCAAGTCCTAACTAAGTCTTAAAATTATAAAGTCCTAATAAAGTACTAAAATTATCACGTCCTAACTACGTCCTAAAATTATTAAGTCCTAACTAAGTCCTAAAATTATCAAGTCCTAACCAAGTCCTAATTAAGTCCTAAAATTATCAAGTCCTAACTAAGTCCTAAAATTATCAAGTCCTAACTACGTCCTAAAATTATTCAGTCCTAACTAAGTCCTAAAATTATCAAGTCCTAGAATTATCAAGTCCTAACTGAGTCCTAAAATTATCAAGTCCTAACTAAGTCCTAAAATTATCAAGTCCTAATAAAGTACTAAAATTATCAAGTCCTAACTAAATCCTAAAATTATCAAGTCCTAACTAAGTCCTGAAATTATTAAGTCCTAACTAAGTCCTAAAATTAGCATGTCCTAACTAAGTCATAAATGTATCAAGTCCTAACTAAGTCCTAAAATTATCAAGTCCTAATAAAGTACTAAAATTATCAAGTCCTAACTAAGTCCTAAAATTATCAAGTCCTAATAAAGTACTAAAATCATCAAGTCCTAATATTATTTAGTCCTAACAAAGTCCTACAATTATCAAGTCCTAGAATTATCAAGTCCTAACTAAGTCCTCAAATTATTAAGTCATAATTAAGTTCTAAAATTATCAAGTCCTAACTAAATACTAAAATTATCAAGTCCTAATATTATTTAGTCCTAACAAAGTCCTAAAATTATCAAATCCTAACTAAGTCCTAAAATTATTAAGTCCTAACTAAGTCCTAAAATTATCAAGTCCTAACTACGTCCTAAAATTATTAAGTCCTAACTAAGTCCTAAAATTATCAAGTTCTAGAATTATCAAGTCCTAACTGACTCCTAAAATTATCAAGTCCTAACTAAGTCCTAAAATTATCAAGTCCTAACTAAGTCCTAAAATTATTAAGTCCTAATTAAGTCCTAAAATTATCAAGTCCTAACTAAGTCCTAAAATTATCAAGTCCTAACTAAGTCCTAAAATTATCAAGTCCTAATAAAGTACTAAAATTATCAAGTCCTAACGAAATCCTAAAATTATCAAGTCCTAATTAAGTCCTAAAATTATTAAGTCCTAACTAAGTCCTAAAATTATCAAGTCCTAATAAAGTACTAAAATTATCAAGTCCTAACTAAATCCTAAAATTATCAAGTCCTAACTTAGTCCTAGAATTATCAAGTCCTAACTTAGTCCTAGAATTATCAAGTCCTAACTAAATCCGAAAAATTGTCAAGTCCTAACTAAGTCTTAAAATTATCAAGTCCTAATAAAGTACTAAAATTATCAAGTCCTAACTAAATCCTAAAATTATCAAGTCCTAACTAAGTCCTAAAATTATCAAGTCCTAACTAAGTCCTAAAATTATCAAGTCCTAACTACGTCCTAAAATTATTAAGTCCTAACTAAGTCCTAAAATTATCAAGTTCTAGAATTATCAAGTCCTAACTGACTCCTAAAATTATCAAGTCCTAACTAAGTCCTAAAATTATCAAGTCCTAACTAAGTCCTAAAATTATTAAGTCCTAATTAAGTCCTAAAATTATCAAGTCCTAACTAAGTCCTAAAATTATCAAGTCCTAACTAAGTCCTAAAATTATCAAGTCCTAATAAAGTACTAAAATTATCAAGTCCTAACGAAATCCTAAAATTATCAAGTCCTAATTAAGTCCTAAAATTATTAAGTCCTAACTAAGTCCTAAAACTATCAAGTCCTAATAAAGTACTAAAATTATCAAGTCCTAACTAAATCCTAAAATTATCAAGTCCTAACTAAGTCCTAAAATTATCAAGTCCTAACTAAGTCCTAAAATTATCAAGTCCTAATAAAGTACTAAAATTATCAAGTCCTAACGAAATCCTAAAATTATCAAGTCCTAATTAAGTCCTAAAATTATTAAGTCCTAACTAAGTCCTAAAATTATCAAGTCCTAATAAAGTACTAAAATTATCAAGTCCTAACTAAATCCTAAAATTATCAAGTCCTAACTAAGTCCTAAAATTATCAAGTCCTAACTAAGTCCTAAAATTATCAAGTCCTAATAAAGTACTAAAATTATCAAGTCCTAACGAAATCCTAAAATTATCAAGTCCTAATTAAGTCCTAAAATTATCAAGTCCAAACTAAGTCCTAAAATTATCAAGTCCTAATAAAGTACTAAAATTATCAAGTCCTAACTAAATCCTAAAATTATCAAGTCCTAACTAAGTCCTAAAATTATCAAGTCCTAACTAAGTCCTAAAATTATCAAGTCCTAATAAAGTACTAAAATTATCAAGTCCTAACGAAATCCTAAAATTATCAAGTCCTAATTAAGTCCTAAAATTATTAAGTCCTAACTAAGTCCTAAAATTATCAAGTCCTAATAAAGTACTAAAATTATCAAGTCCTAACTAAATCCTAAAATTATCAAGTCCTAACTAAGTCCTAAAATTATCAAGTCCTAACTAAATCCTAAAATTATCAAGTCCAAACTAAGTCCTAAAATTATCAAGTCCTAACTAAGTCCTAAAATTATCAAGTCCTAATAAAGTACTAAAATTATCAAGTCCTAACGAAATCCTAAAATTATCAAGTCCTAATTAAGTCCTAAAATTATTAAGTCCTAACTAAGTCCTAAAATTATCAAGTCCTAATAAAGTACTAAAATTATCAAGTCCTAACGAAATCCTTAAATTATCAAGTCCTAATTAAGTCCTAAAATTATTAAGTCCTAACTAAGTCCTAAAATTATCAAGTCCTAATAAAGTACTAAAATTATCAAGTCCTAACTAAATCCTAAAATTATCAAGTCCTAATAAAGTACTAAAATTATCAAGTCCTAACTAAATCCTAAAATTATCAAGTCCTAACTAAGTCCTAAAATTATCAAGTCCTAACTAAGTCCTAAAATTATCAAGTCCTAATAAAGTACTAAAATTATCAAGTCCTAACGAAATCCTAAAATTATCAAGTCCTAATTAAGTCCTAAAATTATTAAGTCCTAACTAAGTCCTAAAATTATCAAGTCCTAATAAAGTACTAAAATTATCAAGTCCTAACTAAATCCTAAAATTATCAAGTCCTAACTAAGTCCTAAAATTATCAAGTCCTAACTAAGTCCTAAAATTATCAAGTCCTAATAAAGTACTAAAATTATCAAGTCCTAACGAAATCCTAAAATTATCAAGTCCTAATTAAGTCCTAAAATTATTAAGTCCTAACTAAGTCCTAAAATTATCAAGTCCTAATAAAGTACTAAAATTATCAAGTCCTAACTAAATCCTAAAATTATCAAGTCCTAACTAAGTCCTAAAATTATCAAGTCCTAACTAAATCCTAAAATTATCAAGTCCAAACTAAGTCCTAAAATTATCAAGTCCTAATAAAGTACTAAAATTATCAAGTCCTAACTAAATCCTAAAATTATCAAGTCCTAACTAAGTCCTGAAATTATTAAGTCCTAACTAAGTCCTAAAATTAGCATGTCCTAACTAAGTCATAAATGTATCAAGTCCTAACTAAGTCCTAAAATTATCAAGTCCTAATAAAGTACTAAAATTATCAAGTCCTAACTAAGTCCTAAAATTATCAAGTCCTAATAAAGTACTAAAATCATCAAGTCCTAATATTATTTAGTCCTAACAAAGTCCTACAATTATCAAGTCCTAGAATTATCAAGTCCTAACTAAGTCCTCAAATTATTAAGTCATAATTAAGTTCTAAAATTATCAAGTCCTAACTAAATACTAAAATTATCAAGTCCTAATATTATTTAGTCCTAACAAAGTCCTAAAATTATCAAATCCTAACTAAGTCCTAAAATTATTAAGTCCTAACTAAGTCCTAAAATTATCAAGTCCTAACTACGTCCTAAAATTATTAAGTCCTAACTAAGTCCTAAAATTATCAAGTTCTAGAATTATCAAGTCCTAACTGACTCCTAAAATTATCAAGTCCTAACTAAGTCCTAAAATTATCAAGTCCTAACTAAGTCCTAAAATTATTAAGTCCTAATTAAGTCCTAAAATTATCAAGTCCTAACTAAGTCCTAAAATTATCAAGTCCTAACTAAGTCCTAAAATTATCAAGTCCTAATAAAGTACTAAAATTATCAAGTCCTAACGAAATCCTAAAATTATCAAGTCCTAATTAAGTCCTAAAATTATTAAGTCCTAACTAAGTCCTAAAATTATCAAGTCCTAATAAAGTACTAAAATTATCAAGTCCTAACTAAATCCTAAAATTATCAAGTCCTAACTAAGTCCTAAAATTATCAAGTCCTAACTAAGTCCTAAAATTATCAAGTCCTAATAAAGTACTAAAATTATCAAGTCCTAACGAAATCCTAAAATTATCAAGTCCTAATTAAGTCCTAAAATTATCAAGTCCAAACTAAGTCCTAAAATTATCAAGTCCTAATAAAGTACTAAAATTATCAAGTTCTAACTAAGTCCTAAAATTATCAAGTCCTAACTTAGTCCTAGAATTATCAAGTCCTAACTTAGTCCTAGAATTATCAAGTCCTAACTAAATCCGAAAAATTGTCAAGTCCTAACTAAGTCTTAAAATTATAAAGTCCTAATAAAGTACTAAAATTATCACGTCCTAACTACGTCCTAAAATTATTAAGTCCTAACTAAGTCCTAAAATTATCAAGTCCTTACTAAGTCCTAAAATTATCAAGTCCTAATAAAGTACTAAAATTATCAAGTCCTAACTAAATCCTAAAATTATCAAGTCCTAACTAAGTCCTGAAATTATTAAGTCCTAACTAAGTCCTAAAATTAGCATGTCCTAACTAAGTCCTAAATGTATCAAGTCCTAACTAAGTCCTAAAATTATCAAGTCCTAATAAAGTACTAAAATTATCAAGTCCTAACTAAGTCCTAAAATTATCAAGTCCTAATAAAGTACTAAAATCATCAAGTCCTAATATTATTTAGTCCTAACAAAGTCCTACAATTATCAAGTCCTAGAATTATCAAGTCCTAACTAAGTCCTCAAATTATTAAGTCATAATTAAGTTCTAAAATTATCAAGTCCTAACTAAATACTAAAATTATCAAGTCCTAATATTATTTAGTCCTAACAAAGTCCTAAAATTATCAAATCCTAACTAAGTCCTAAAATTATTAAGTCCTAACTAAGTCCTAAAATTATCAAGTCCTAACTACGTCCTAAAATTATTAAGTCCTAACTAAGTCCTAAAATTATCAAGTTCTAGAATTATCAAGTCCTAACTGACTCCTAAAATTATCAAGTCCTAACTAAGTCCTAAAATTATCAAGTCCTAACTAAGTCCTAAAATTATTAAGTCCTAATTAAGTCCTAAAATTATCAAGTCCTAACTAATTCCTAAAATTATCAAGTCCTAACTAAGTCCTAAAATTATCAAGTCCTAACTACGTCCTAAAATTATCAAGTCCTAACTAAGTCTTAAAATTATAAAGTCCTAATAAAGTACTAAAATTATCACGTCCTAACTACGTCCTAAAATTATTAAGTCCTAACTAAGTCCTAAAATTATCAAGTCCTAACTAAGTCCTAAAATTATCAAGTCCTAATAAAGTACTAAAATTATCAAGTCCTAACTAAATCCTAAAATTATCAAGTCCTAACTAAGTCCTGAAATTATTAAGTCCTAACTAAGTCCTAAAATTAGCATGTCCTAACTAAGTCCTAAATGTATCAAGTCCTAACTAAGTCATAAAATTATCAAGTCCTAATAAAGTACTAAAATTATCAAGTCCTAGAATTATCAAGTCCTAACTGAGTCCTAAAATTATCAAGTCCTAACTAAGTCCTAAAATTATCAAGTCCTAATAAAGTACTAAAATTATCAAGTCCTAACTAAGTTCTAAAATTATCAAGTCCTAATAAAGTACTTAAATGACCAAGTCCTAACTAAGTCCTAAAATTATCAAGTCCTAATAAAGTACTAAAATTATCAAGCCCTAACTTAATCCTAAAATTATTAAGTCCTAACTAAGTCCTAAAATTATTAGGTCCTAGAATTATTAAGTCCTAACTAAGTCCTCAAATTATTAGGTCCTAATTAAGTTCTAAAATTATCAAGTCCTAACAAATTCCTAAGATTATCAAGTCCTAATATTATTTAGTCCTAACAAAGTCCTAAAATTATCAAATCCTAACTAAGTCCTAAAATTATTAAGTCCTAACTAAGTCCTAAAATTATCAAGTCCTAACTACGTCCTAAAATTATTAAGTCCTAACTAAGTCCTAAAATTATCAAGTCCTAACTACGTCCTAAAATTATTAAGTCCTAACTAAGTCCTAAAATTATCAAGTTCTAGAATTATCAAGTCCTAACTGACTCCTAAAATTATCAAGTCCTAACTAAGTCCTAAAATTATCAAGTCCTAACTAAGTCCTAAAATTATTAAGTCCTAACTTAGTCCTAGAATTATCAAGTCCTAACTAAATCCGAAAAATTATCAAGTCCTAACTAAGTCTTAAAATTATAAAGTCCTAATAAAGTACTAAAATTATCACGTCCTAACTACGTCCTAAAATTATTAAGTCCTAACTAAGTCCTAAAATTATCAAGTCCTAACCAAGTCCTAATTAAGTCCTAAAATTATCAAGTCCTAACTAAGTCCTAAAATTATCAAGTCCTAACTACGTCCTAAAATTATTCAGTCCTAACTAAGTCCTAAAATTATCAAGTCCTAGAATTATCAAGTCCTAACTGAGTCCTAAAATTATCAAGTCCTAACTAAGTCCTAAAATTATCAAGTCCTAATAAAGTACTAAAATTATCAAGTCCTAACTAAATCCTAAAATTATCAAGTCCTAACTAAGTCCTGAAATTATTAAGTCCTAACTAAGTCCTAAAATTAGCATGTCCTAACTAAGTCATAAATGTATCAAGTCCTAACTAAGTCCTAAAATTATCAAGTCCTAATAAAGTACTAAAATTATCAAGTCCTAACTAAGTCCTAAAATTATCAAGTCCTAATAAAGTACTAAAATCATCAAGTCCTAATATTATTTAGTCCTAACAAAGTCCTACAATTATCAAGTCCTAGAATTATCAAGTCCTAACTAAGTCCTCAAATTATTAAGTCATAATTAAGTTCTAAAATTATCAAGTCCTAACTAAATACTAAAATTATCAAGTCCTAATATTATTTAGTCCTAACAAAGTCCTAAAATTATCAAATCCTAACTAAGTCCTAAAATTATTAAGTCCTAACTAAGTCCTAAAATTATCAAGTCCTAACTACGTCCTAAAATTATTAAGTCCTAACTAAGTCCTAAAATTATCAAGTTCTAGAATTATCAAGTCCTAACTGACTCCTAAAATTATCAAGTCCTAACTAAGTCCTAAAATTATCAAGTCCTAACTAAGTCCTAAAATTATTAAGTCCTAATTAAGTCCTAAAATTATCAAGTCCTAACTAAGTCCTAAAATTATCAAGTCCTAACTAAGTCCTAAAATTATCAAGTCCTAACTACGTCCTAAAATTATCAAGTCCTAACTAAGTCTTAAAATTATAAAGTCCTAATAAAGTACTAAAATTATCACGTCCTAACTACGTCCTAAAATTATTAAGTCCTAACTAAGTCCTAAAATTATCAAGTCCTAACTAAGTCCTAAAATTATCAAGTCCTAATAAAGTACTAAAATTATCAAGTCCTAACTAAATCCTAAAATTATCAAGTCCTAACTAAGTCCTGAAATTATTAAGTCCTAACTAAGTCCTAAAATTAGCATGTCCTAACTAAGTCCTAAATGTATCAAGTCCTAACTAAGTCCTAAAATTATCAAGTCCTAATAAAGTACTAAAATTATCAAGTCCTAGAATTATCAAGTCCTAACTGAGTCCTAAAATTATCAAGTCCTAACTAAGTTCTAAAATTATCAAGTCCTAATAAAGTACTTCAATGACCAAGTCCTAACTAAGTCCTAAAATTATCAAGTCCTAATAAAGTACTAAAATTATCAAGCCCTAACTTAATCCTAAAATTATTAAGTCCTAACTAAGTCCTAAAATTATTAGGTCCTAGAATTATTAAGTCCTAACTAAGTCCTCAAATTATTAAGTCCTAATTAAGTTCTAAAATTATCAAGTCCTAACAAATTCCTAAGATTATCAAGTCCTAATATTATTTAGTCCTAACAAAGTCCTAAAATTATCAAATCCTAACTAAGTCCTAAAATTATTAAGTCCTAACTAAGTCCTAAAATTATTAAGTCCTAACTACGTCCTAAAATTATTAAGTCCTAACTAAGTCCTAAAATTATCAAGTCCTAACTACGTCCTAAAATTATTAAGTCCTAACTAAGTCCTAAAATTATCAAGTTCTAGAATTATCAAGTCCTAACTGACTCCTAAAATTATCAAGTCCTAACTAAGTCCTAAAATTATCAAGTCCTAACTAAGTCCTCAAATTATCAAGTCCTAACCAAGTCCTAATTAAGTCCTAAAATTATCAAGTCCTAACTAAGTCCTAAAATTATCAAGTCCTAATAAAGTACTAAAATTATCAAGTCCTAACTAAATCCTAAAATTATTAAGTCCTAATTAAGTCCTAAAATTATTAAGTCCTAACTAAGTCCTAAAATTATCAAGTCCTAACTAAGTCCTAAAATTATTAAGTCCTAACTTAGTCCTAAAATTATCAAGTCCTAACTAAGTCCTAAAATTATCAAGTCCTAATAAAGTACTAAAATTATCAAGTTCTAACTAAGTCCTAAAATTATCAAGTCCTAACTTAGTCCTAGAATTATCAAGTCCTAACTTAGTCCTAGAATTATCAAGTCCTAACTAAATCCGAAAAATTGTCAAGTCCTAACTAAGTCTTAAAATTATAAAGTCCTAATAAAGTACTAAAATTATCACGTCCTAACTACGTCCTAAAATTATTAAGTCCTAACTAAGTCCTAAAATTATCATGTCCTTACTAAGTCCTAAAATTATCAAGTCCTAATAAAGTACTAAAATTATCAAGTCCTAACTAAATCCTAAAATTATCAAGTCCTAACTAAGTCCTGAAATTATTAAGTCCTAACTAAGTCCTAAAATTAGCATGTCCTAACTAAGTCCTAAATGTATCAAGTCCTAACTAAGTCCTAAAATTATCAAGTCCTAATAAAGTACTAAAATTATCAAGTCCTAACTAAGTCCTAAAATTATCAAGTCCTAATAAAGTACTAAAATCATCAAGTCCTAATATTATTTAGTCCTAACAAAGTCCTACAATTATCAAGTCCTAGAATTATCAAGTCCTAACTAAGTCCTCAAATTATTAAGTCATAATTAAGTTCTAAAATTATCAAGTCCTAACTAAATCCTAAAATTATCAAGTCCTAATATTATTTAGTCCTAACAAAGTCCTAAAATTATCAAATCCTAACTAAGTCCTAAAATTATTAAGTCCTAACTAAGTCCTAAAATTATCAAGTCCTAATAAAGTACTAAAATTATCAAGTCCTAACTAAATCCTAAAATTATCAAGTCCTAACTAAGTCCTGAAATTATTAAGTCCTAACTAAGTCCTAAAATTAGCATGTCCTAACTAAGTCCTAAAATTATTAAGTCCTAATTAAGTCCTAAAATTATCAAGTCCTAACTAAGTCCTAAAATTATCAAGTCCTAACTAAGTCCTAAAATTATCAAGTCCTAACTACGTCCTAAAATTATCAAGTCCTAACTAAGTCTTAAAATTATAAAGTCCTAATAAAGTACTAAAATTATCACGTCCTAACTACGTCCTAAAATTATTAAGTCCTAACTAAGTCCTAAAATTATCAAGTCCTAACTAAGTCCTAAAATTATCAAGTCCTAATAAAGTACTAAAATTATCAAGTCCTAACTAAATCCTAAAATTATCAAGTCCTAACTAAGTCCTGAAATTATTAAGTCCTAACTAAGTCCTAAAATTAGCATGTCCTAACTAAGTCCTAAATGTATCAAGTCCTAACTAAGTCCTAAAATTATCACGTCCTAATAAAGTACTAAAATTATCAAGTCCTAACTAAGTGCTAAAATTATCAAGTCCTAATAAAGTACTAAAATCATCAAGTCCTAATATTATTTAGTCCTAACAGAGTCCTACAATTATCAAGTCCTAGAATTATCAAGTCCTAACTAAGTCCTTAAATTATTAAGTCCTAATTAAGTTCTAAAATTATCAAGTCCTAAATAAATTCTAAAATTATCAAGTTCTAATATTATTTAGTCCTAACAAAGTCCTAAAATTATCAAATCCTAACTAAGTCCTAAAATTATTAAGTCCTAACTAAGTCCTAAAATTATCAAGTCCTAATAAAGTACTAAAATTATCAAGTCCTAACTAAATCCTAAAATTATCAAGTCCTAACTAAGTCCTGAAATTATTAAGTCCTAACTAAGTCCTAAAATTAGCATGTCCTAACTAAGTCCTAAAATTATTAAGTCCTAATTAAGTCCTAAAATTATCAAGTCCTAACTAAGTCCTAAAATTATCAAGTCCTAACTAAGTCCTAAAATTATCAAGTCCTAACTACGTCCTAAAATTATCAAGTCCTAACTAAGTCTTAAAATTATAAAGTCCTAATAAAGTACTAAAATTATCACGTCCTAACTACGTCCTAAAATTATTAAGTCCTAACTAAGTCCTAAAATTATCAAGTCCTAACTAAGTCCTAAAATTATCAAGTCCTAATAAAGTACTAAAATTATCAAGTCCTAACTAAATCCTAAAATTATCAAGTCCTAACTAAGTCCTGAAATTATTAAGTCCTAACTAAGTCCTAAAATTAGCATGTCCTAACTAAGTCCTAAATGTATCAAGTCCTAACTAAGTCCTAAAATTATTAAGTCCTAATAAAGTACTAAAATTATCAAGTCCTAACTAAGTCCTAAAATTATCAAGTCCTAATAAAGTACTAAAATCATCAAGTCCTAATATTATTTAGTCCTAACAAAGTCCTACAATTATCAAGTCCTAGAATTATCAAGTTCTTACTAAGTCCTTAAATTATTAAGTCCTAATTAAGTTCTAAAATTATCAAGTCCTAAATAAATTCTAAAATTATCAAGTTCTAATATTATTTAGTCCTAACAAAGTCCTAAAATTATCAAATCCTAACTAAGTCCTAAAATTATTAAGTCCTAACTAAGTCCTAAAATTATCAAGTCCTAACTACGTCCTAAAATTATCAAGTCCTAACTAAGTCTTAAAATTATAAAGTCCTAATAAAGTACTAAAATTATCACGTCCTAACTACGTCCTAAAATTATTAAGTCCTAACTAAGTCCTAAAATTATCAAGTCCTAACTAAGTCCTAAAATTATCAAGTCCTAATAAAGTACTAAAATTATCAAGTCCTAACTAAGTCCTAAAATTATCAAGTTCTAGAATTATCAAGTCCTAACTGACTCCTAAAATTATCAAGTCCTAACTAAGTCCTAAAATTATCAAGTCCTAACTAAGTCCTAAAATTATTAAGTCCTAATTAAGTCCTAAAATTATCAAGTCCTAACTAAGTCCTAAAATTATCAAGTCCTAACTAAGTCCTAAAATTATCAAGTCCTAATAAAGTACTAAAATTATCAAGTCCTAACGAAATCCTAAAATTATCAAGTCCTAACTAAGTCCTAGAATTATCAAGTCCTAACTAAGTCCTCAAATTATTAAGTCATAATTAAGTTCTAAAATTATCAAGTCCTAACTAAATCCTAAAATTATCAAGTCCTAATATTATTTAGTCCTAACAAAGTCCTAAAATTATCAAATCCTAACTAAGTCCTAAAATTATTAAGTCCTAACTAAGTCCTGAAATTATTAAGTCCTAACTAAGTCCTAAAATTAGCATGTCCTAACTAAGTCCTAAAATTATTAAGTCCTAACTAAGTCCTAAAATTATCAAGTCCTAATAAAGTACTAAAATTATCAAGTCCTAACTAAATCCTAAAATTATCAAGTCCTAACTAAGTCCTGAAATTATTAAGTCCTAACTAAGTCCTAAAATTAGCATGTCCTAACTAAGTCCTAAAATTATTAAGTCCTAATTAAGTCCTAAAATTATCAAGTCCTAACTAAGTCCTAAAATTATCAAGTCCTAACTAAGTCCTAAAATTATCAAGTCCTAACTACGTCCTAAAATTATCAAGTCCTAACTAAGTCTTAAAATTATAAAGTCCTAATAAAGTACTAAAATTATCACGTCCTAACTACGTCCTACAATTATTAAGTCCTAACTAAGTCCTAAAATTATCAAGTCCTAACTAAGTCCTAAAATTATCAAGTCCTAATAAAGTACTAAAATTATCAAGTCCTAACTAAATCCTAAAATTATCAAGTCCTAACTAAGTCCTGAAATTATTATGTCCTAACTAAGTCCTAAAATTAGCATGTCCTAACTAAGTCCTAAATGTATCAAGTCCTAACTAAGTCCTAAAATTATCAAGTCCTAATAAAGTACTAAAATTATCAAGTCCTAACTAAGTCCTAAAATTATCAAGTCCTAATAAAGTACTAAAATCATCAAGTCCTAATATTATTTAGTCCTAACAAAGTCCTACAATTATCAAGTCCTAGAATTATCAAGTCCTAACTAAGTCCTTAAATTATTAAGTCCTAATTAAGTTCTAAAATTATCAAGTCCTAAATAAATTCTAAAATTATCAAGTTCTAATATTATTTAGTCCTAACAAAGTCCTAAAATTATCAAATCCTAACTAAGTCCTAAAATTATTAAGTCCTAACTAAGTCCTAAAATTATCAAGTCCTAACTACGTCCTAAAATTATCAAGTCCTAACTAAGTCTTAAAATTATAAAGTCCTAATAAAGTACTAAAATTATCACGTCCTAACTACGTCCTAAAATTATTAAGTCCTAACTAAGTCCTAAAATTATCAAGTCCTAACTAAGTCCTAAAATTATCAAGTCCTAATAAAGTACTAAAATTATCAAGTCCTAACTAAGTCCTAAAATTATCAAGTTCTAGAATTATCAAGTCCTAACTGACTCCTAAAATTATCAAGTCCTAACTAAGTCCTAAAATTATCAAGTCCTAACTAAGTCCTAAAATTATTAAGTCCTAATTAAGTCCTAAAATTATCAAGTCCTAACTAAGTCCTAAAATTATCAAGTCCTAACTAAGTCCTAAAATTATCAAGTCCTAATAAAGTACTAAAATTATCAAGTCCTAACGAAATCCTAAAATTATCAAGTCCTAATTAAGTCCTAAAATTATTAAGTCCTAACTAAGTCCTAAAATTATCAAGTCCTAACTAAGTCCTAAAATTATCAAGTCCTAACTAAGTCCTAAAATTATCAAGTCCTAATAAAGTACTAAAATTATCAAGTCCTAACTAAATCCTAAAATTATCAAGTCCTAATTAAGTCCTAAAATTATTAAGTCCTAACAAAGTCCTAAAATTATCAAATCCTAACTAAGTCCTAAAATTATTAAGTCCTAACTAAGTCCTAAAATTATCAAGTCCTAACTACGTCCTAAAATTATTAAGTCCTAACTAAGTCCTAAAATTATCAAGTTCTAGAATTATCAAGTCCTAACTGACTCCTAAAATTATCAAGTCCTAACTAAGTCCTAAAATTATCAAGTCCTAACTAAGTCCTAAAATTATTAAGTCCTAATTAAGTCCTAAAATTATCAAGTCCTAACTAAGTCCTAAAATTATCAAGTCCTAACTAAGTCCTAAAATTATCAAGTCCTAATAAAGTACTAAAATTTTCAAGTCCTAACTAAATCCTAAAATTATCAAGTCCTAATTAAGTCCTAAAATTATTAAGTCCTAACTAAGTCCTAAAATTATCAAGTCCTAACTACGTCCTAAAATTATTAAGTCCTAACTAAGTCCTAAAATTATCAAGTCCTAACTAAGTCCTGAAATTATTAAGTCCTAACTAAGTCCTAAAATTAGCATGTCCTAACTACGTCCTAAAATTATCAAGTCCTAACTAAGTCTTAAAATTATAAAGTCCTAATAAAGTACTAAAATTATCACGTCCTAACTACGTCCTAAAATTATTAAGTCCTAACTAAGTCCTAAAATTATCAAGTCCTAACTAAGTCCTAAAATTATCAAGTCCTAATAAAGTACTAAAATTATCAAGTCCTAACTAAATCCTAAAATTATCAAGTCCTAACTAAGTCCTGAAATTATTAAGTCCTAACTAAGTCCTAAAATTATCAAGTCCTAATAAAGTACTAAAATTATCAAGTCCTAACTAAGTCCTAAAATTATCAAGTCCTAATAAAGTACTAAAATCATCAAGTCCTAATATTATTTAGTCCTAACAAAGTCCTACAATTATCAAGTCCTAGAATTATCAAGTCCTAACTAAGTCCTTAAATTATTAAGTCCTAATTAAGTTCTAAAATTATCAAGTCCTAAATAAATTCTAAAATTATCAAGTTCTAATATTATTTAGTCCTAACAAAGTCCTAAAATTATCAAATCCTAACTAAGTCCTAAAATTATTAAGTCCTAACTAAGTCCTAAAATTATCAAGTCCTAACTACGTCCTAAAATTATTAAGTCCTAACTAAGTCCTAAAATTATCAAGTTCTAGAATTATCAAGTCCTAACTGACTCCTAAAATTATCAAGTCCTAACTAAGTCCTAAAATTATTAAGTCCTAACTAAGTCCTAAAATTATTAAGTCCTAATTAAGTCCTAAAATTATCAAGTCCTAACTAAGTCCTAAAATTATCAAGTCCTAACTAAGTCCTAAAATTATCAAGTCCTAATAAAGTACTAAAATTATCAAGTCCTAACGAAATCCTAAAATTATCAAGTCCTAATTAAGTCCTAAAATTATTAACTCCTAACTAAGTCCTAAAATTATCAAGTCCTAACTAAGTCCAAAATTATCAAGTCCTAACTAAGTCCTAAAATTATCAAGTCCTAATAAAGTACTAAAATTATCAAGTCCTAACTAAATCCTAAAATTATCAAGTCCTAATTAAGTCCTAAAATTATTAAGTCCTAACAAAGTCCTAAAATTATCAAATCCTAACTAAGTCCTAAAATTATTAAGTCCTAACTAAGTCCTAAAATTATCAAGTCCTAACTACGTCCTAAAATTATTAAGTCCTAACTAAGTCCTAAAATTATCAAGTTCTAGAATTATCAAGTCCTAACTGACTCCTAAAATTATCAAGTCCTAACTAAGTCCTAAAATTATCAAGTCCTAACTAAGTCCTAAAATTATTAAGTCCTAATTAAGTCCTAAAATTATCAAGTCCTAACTAAGTCCTAAAATTATCAAGTCCTAACTAAGTCCTAAAATTATCAAGTCCTAATAAAGTACTAAAATTATCAAGTCCTAACTAAATCCTAAAATTATCAAGTCCTAATTAAGTCCTAAAATTATTAAGTCCTAACTAAGTCCTAAAATTATCAAGTCCTAACTACGTCCTAAAATTATTAAGTTCTAACTAAGTCCTAAAATTATCAAGTCCTAACTAAGTCCTGAAATTATTAAGTCCTAACTAAGTCCTAAAATTAGCATGTCCTAACTAAGTCCTAAATGTATCAAGTCCTAACTAAGTCCTAAAATTATCAAGTCCTAATAAAGTACTAAAATTATCAAGTCCTAACTAAGTCCTAAAATTATCAAGTCCTAATAAAGTACTAAAATCATCAAGTCCTAATATTATTTAGTCCTAACAAAGTCCTACAATTATCAAGTCCTAGAATTATCAAGTCCTACCTAAGTCCTCAAATTATTAAGTCATAATTAAGTTCTAAAATTATCAAGTCCTAACTAAATCCTAAAATTATCTAGTCCTAATATTATTTAGTCCTAACAAAGTCCTAAAATTATCAAATCCTAACTAAGTCCTAAAATTATTAAGTCCTAACTAAGTCCTAAAATTATCAAGTCCTAATAAAGTACTAAAATTATCAAGTCCTAACTAAATCCTAAAATTATCAAGTCCTAACTAAGTCCTGAAATTATTAAGTCCTAACTAAGTCCTAAAATTAGCATGTCCTAACTAAGTCCTAAAATTATTAAGTCCTAATTAAGTCCTAAAATTATCAAGTCCTAACTAAGTCCTAAAATAATCAAGTCCTAACTAAGTCCTGAAATTATCAAGTCCTAACTACGTCCTAAAATTATCAAGTCCTAACTAAGTCCTAAAATTATCAAGTCCTAATAAAGTACTAAAATTATCAAGTCCTAACGAAATCCTAAAATTATCAAGTCCTAATTAAGTCCTAAAATTATTAACTCCTAACTAAGTCCTAAAATTATCAAGTCCTAACTAAGTCCTAAAATTATCAAGTCCTAACTAAGTCCTAAAATTATCAAGTCCTAATAAAGTACTAAAATTATCAAGTCCTAACTAAATCCTAAAATTATCAAGTCCTAATTAAGTCCTAAAATTATTAAGTCCTAACAAAGTCCTAAAATTATCAAGTCCTAACTAAGTCCTAAAATTATCAAGTCATAACTAAGTCCTAAAATTATCAAGTCCTAACTACGTCCTAAAATTATCAAGTCCTAACTAAGTCTTAAAATTATAAAGTCCTAATAAAGTACTAAAATTATCACGTCCTAACTACGTCCTAAAATTATTAAGTACTAACTAAGTCCTAAAATTATCAAGTCCTAACTAAGTCCTAAAATTATCAAGTCCTAATAAAGTACTAAAATTATCAAGTCCTAACTAAATCCTAAAATTATCAAGTCCTAACTAAGTCCTGAAATTATTAAGTCCTAACTAAGTCCTAAAATTAGCATGTCCTAACTAAGTCCTAAATGTATCAAGTCCTAACTAAGTCCTAAAATTATCAAGTCCTAATAAAGTACTAAAATTATCAAGTCCTAACTAAGTCCTAAAATTATCAAGTCCTAATAAAGTACTAAAATCATCAAGTCCTAATATTATTTAGTCCTAACAAAGTCCTACAATTATCAAGTCCTAGAATTATCAAGTCCTAACTAAGTCCTTAAATTATTAAGTCCTAATTAAGTTCTAAAATTATCAAGTCCTAAATAAATTCTAAAATTATCAAGTTCTAATATTATTTAGTCCTAACAAAGTCCTAAAATTATCAAATCCTAACTAAGTCCTAAAATTATTAAGTCCTAACTAAGTCCTAAAATTATCAAGTCCTAACTACGTCCTAAAATTATTAAGTCCTAACTAAGTCCTAAAATTATCAAGTTCTAGAATTATCAAGTCCTAACTGACTCCTAAAATTATCAAGTCCTAACTAAGTCCTAAAATTATCAAGTCCTAACTAAGTCCTAAAATTATTAAGTCCTAATTAAGTCCTAAAATTATCAAGTCCTAACTAAGTCCTAAAATTATCAAGTCCTAACTAAGTCCTAAAATTATCAAGTCCTAATAAAGTACTAAAATTATCAAGTCCTAACGAAATCCTAAAATTATCAAGTCCTAATTAAGTCCTAAAATTATTAAGTCCTAACTAAGTCCTAAAATTATCAAGTCCTAACTAAGTCCTAAAATTATCAAGTCCTAACTAAGTCCTAAAATTATCAAGTCCTAATAAAGTACTAAAATTATCAAGTCCTAACTAAATCCTAAAATTATCAAGTCCTAATTAAGTCCTAAAATTATTAAGTCCTAACAAAGTCCTAAAATTATCAAATCCTAACTAAGTCCTAAAATTATTAAGTCCTAACTAAGTCCTAAAATTATCAAGTCCTAACTACGTCCTAAAATTATTAAGTCCTAACTAAGTCCTAAAATTATCAAGTTCTAGAATTATCAAGTCCTAACTGACTCCTAAAATTATCAAGTCCTAACTAAGTCCTAAAATTATCAAGTCCTAACTAAGTCCTAAAATTATTAAGTCCTAATTAAGTCCTAAAATTATCAAGTCCTAACTAAGTCCTAAAATTATTAAGTCCTAACTAAGTCCTAAAATTATCAAGTCCTAATAAAGTACTAAAATTATCAAGTCCTAACTAAATCCTAAAATTATCAAGTCCTAATTAAGTCCTAAAATTATTAAGTCCTAACTAAGTCCTAAAATTATCAAGTCCTAACTACGTCCTAAAATTATAAGGTCCTAACTAAGTCCTAAAATTATCAAGTCCTAACTAAGTCCTGAAATTATTAAGTCCTAACTAAGTCCTAAAATTATTAAGTCCTAACAAAGTCCTAAAATTATCAAATCCTAACTAAGTCCTAAAATTATTAAGTCCTAACTAAGTCCTAAAATTATCAAGTCCTAACTAAGTCCTAAAATTATTAAGTCCTAATTAAGTCCTAAAATTATCAAGTCCTAACTAAGTCCTAAAATTATCAAGTCCTAATTAAGTCCTAAAATTATTAAGTCCTAACTAAGTCCTAAAATTATCAAGTCCTAACTAAGTCCTAAAATTATCAAGTCCTAACTAAGTCCTAAAATTATCAAGTCCTAATAAAGTACTAAAATTATCAAGTCCTAACTAAATCCTAAAATTATCAAGTCCTAATTAAGTCCTAAAATTATTAAGTCCTAACAAAGTCCTAAAATTATCAAATCCTAACTAAGTCCTAAAATTATTAAGTCCTAACTAAGTCCTAAAATTATCAAGTCCTAACTACGTCCTAAAATTATTATTTCCTAACTAAGTCCTAAAATTATCAAGTTCTAGAATTATCAAGTCCTAACTGACTCCTAAAATTATCAAGTCCTAACTAAGTCCTAAAATTATCAAGTCCTAACTAAGTCCTAAAATTATTAAGTCCTAATTAAGTCCTAAAATTATCAAGTCCTAACTAAGTCCTAAAATTATCAAGTCCTAACTAAGTCCTGAAATTATTAAGTCCTAACTAAGTCCTAAAATTAGCATGTCCTAACTAAGTCCTAAATGTATCAAGTCCTAACTAAGTCCTAAAATTATCAAGTCCTAATAAAGTACTAAAATTATCAAGTCCTAACTAAGTCCTAAAATTATCAAGTCCTAATAAAGTACTAAAATCATCAAGTCCTAATATTATTTAGTCCTAACAAAGTCCTACAATTATCAAGTCCTAGAATTATCAAGTCCTAACTAAGTCCTCAAATTATTAAGTCATAATTAAGTTCTAAAATTATCAAGTCCTAACTAAATCCTAAAATTATCAAGTCCTAATTAAGTCCTAAAATTATTAAGTCCTAACTAAGTCCTAAAATTATCAAGTCCTAACTAAGTCCTAAAATTATCAAGTCCTAACTAAGTCCTAAAATTATCAAGTCCTAATAAAGTACTAAAATTATCAAGTCCTAACTAAATCCTAAAATTATCAAGTCCTAATTAAGTCCTAAAATTATTAAGTCCTAACAAAGTCCTAAAATTATCAAATCCTAACTAAGTCCTAAAATTATTAAGTCCTAACTAAGTCCTAAAATTATCAAGTCCTAACTACGTCCTAAAATTATTAAGTCCTAACTAAGTCCTAAAATTATCAAGTTCTAGAATTATCAAGTCCTAACTGACTCCTAAAATTATCAAGTCCTAACTAAGTCCTAAAATTATCAAGTCCTAACTAAGTCCTAAAATTATTAAGTCCTAATTAAGTCCTAAAATTATCAAGTCCTAACTAAGTCCTAAAATTATCAAGTCCTAACTAAGTCCTAAAATTATCAAGTCCTAATAAAGTACTAAAATTATCAAGTCCTAACTAAATCCTAAAATTATCAAGTCCTAATTAAGTCCTAAAATTATTAAGTCCTAACTAAGTCCTAAAATTATCAAGTCCTAACTACGTCCTAAAATTATTAAGTCCTAACTAAGTCCTAAAATTATCAAGTCCTAACTAAGTCCTGAAATTATTAAGTCCTAACTAAGTCCTAAAATTATTAAGTCCTAACAAAGTCCTAAAATTATCAAATCCTAACTAAGTCCTAAAATTATTAAGTCCTAAATAAGTCCTAATTTTATCAAGTCCTAACTAAGTCCTAAAATTATTAAGTCCTAATTAAGTCCTAAAATTATCAAGTCCTAACTAAGTCCTAAAATTATCAAGTCCTATTTAAGTCCTAAAATTATTAAGTCCTAACTAAGTCCTAAAATTATCAAGTCCTAACTAAGTCCTAAAATTATCAAGTCCTAACTAAGTCCTAAAATTATCAAGTCCTAATAAAGTACTAAAATTATCAAGTCCTAACTAAATCCTAAAATTATCAAGTCCTAATTAAGTCCTAAAATTATTAAGTCCTAACAAAGTCCTAAAATTATCAAATCCTAACTAAGTCCTAAAATTATTAAGTCCTAACTAAGTCCTAAAATTATCAAGTCCTAACTACGTCCTAAAATTATTAAGTCCTAACTAAGTCCTAAAATTATCAAGTTCTAGAATTATCAAGTCCTAACTGACTCCTAAAATTATCAAGTCCTAACTAAGTCCTAAAATTATCAAGTCCTAACTAAGTCCTAAAATTATCAAGTCCTAACTAAGTCCTGAAATTATTAAGTCCTAACTAAGTCCTAAAATTAGCATGTCCTAACTAAGTCCTAAATGTATCAAGTCCTAACTAAGTCCTAAAATTATCAAGTCCTAATAAAGTACTAAAATTATCAAGTCCTAACTAAGTCCTAAAATTATCAAGTCCTAATAAAGTACTAAAATCATCAAGTCCTAATATTATTTAGTCCTAACAAAGTCCTACAATTATCAAGTCCTAGAATTATCAAGTCCTAACTAAGTCCTCAAATTATTAAGTCATAATTAAGTTCTAAAATTATCAAGTCCTAACTAAATCCTAAAATTATCAAGTCCTAATATTATTTAGTCCTAACAAAGTCCTAAAATTATCAAATCCTAACTAAGTCCTAAAATTATTAAGTCCTAACTAAGTCCTAAAATTATCAAGTCCTAATAAAGTACTAAAATTATCAAGTCCTAACTAAATCCTAAAATTATCAAGTCCTAACTAAGTCCTGAAATTATTAAGTCCTAACTAAGTCCTAAAATTAGCATGTCCTAACTAAGTCCTAAAATTATTAAGTCCTAATTAAGTCCTAAAATTATCAAGTCCTAACTAAGTCCTAAAATTATCAAGTCCTAATAAAGTACTAAAATTATCAAGTCCTAACTAAATCCTAAAATTATCAAGTCCTAACTAAGTCCTGAAATTATTAAGTCCTAACTAAGTCCTAAAATTAGCATGTCCTAACTAAGTCCTAAAATTATTAAGTCCTAATTAAGTCCTAAAATTATCAAGTCCTAACTAAGTCCTAAAATAATCAAGTCCTAACTAAGTCCTAAAATTATCAAGTCCTAACTAAGTCCTAAAATTATTAAGTCCTAATTAAGTCCTAAAATTATCAAGTCCTAACTAAGTCCTAAAATTATCAAGTCCTAACTACGTCCTAAAATTATTAAGTCCTAACTAAGTCCTAAAATTATCAAGTCCTAACTAAGTCCTGAAATTATTAAGTCCTAACTAAGTCCTAAAATTATTAAGTCCTAACAAAGTCCTAAAATTATCAAATCCTAACTAAGTCCTAAAATTATTAAGTCCTAAATAAGTCCTAAAATTATCAAGTCCTAACTAAGTCCTAAAATTATTAAGTCCTAATTAAGTCCTAAAATTATCAAGTCCTAACTAAGTCCTAAAATTATCAAGTCCTATTTAAGTCCTAAAATTATTAAGTCCTAACTAAGTCCTAAAATTATCAAGTCCTAACTAAGTCCTAAAATTATCAAGTCCTAACTAAGTCCTAAAATTATCAAGTCCTAATAAAGTACTAAAATTATCAAGTCCTAACTAAATCCTAAAATTATCAAGTCCTAATTAAGTCCTAAAATTATTAAGTCCTAACAAAGTCCTAAAATTATCAAATCCTAACTAAGTCCTAAAATTATTAAGTCCTAACTAAGTCCTAAAATTATCAAGTCCTAACTACGTCCTAAAATTATTAAGTCCTAACTAAGTCCTAAAATTATCAAGTTCTAGAATTATCAAGTCCTAACTGACTCCTAAAATTATCAAGTCCTAACTAAGTCCTAAAATTATCAAGTCCTAACTAAGTCCTAAAATTATCAAGTCCTAACTAAGTCCTGAAATTATTAAGTCCTAACTAAGTCCTAAAATTAGCATGTCCTAACTAAGTCCTAAATGTATCAAGTCCTAACTAAGTCCTAAAATTATCAAGTCCTAATAAAGTACTAAAATTATCAAGTCCTAACTAAGTCCTAAAATTATCAAGTCCTAATAAAGTACTAAAATCATCAAGTCCTAATATTATTTAGTCCTAACAAAGTCCTACAATTATCAAGTCCTAGAATTATCAAGTCCTAACTAAGTCCTCAAATTATTAAGTCATAATTAAGTTCTAAAATTATCAAGTCCTAACTAAATCCTAAAATTATCAAGTCCTAATATTATTTAGTCCTAACAAAGTCCTAAAATTATCAAATCCTAACTAAGTCCTAAAATTATTAAGTCCTAACTAAGTCCTAAAATTATCAAGTCCTAATAAAGTACTAAAATTATCAAGTCCTAACTAAATCCTAAAATTATCAAGTCCTAACTAAGTCCTGAAATTATTAAGTCCTAACTAAGTCCTAAAATTAGCATGTCCTAACTAAGTCCTAAAATTATTAAGTCCTAATTAAGTCCTAAAATTATCAAGTCCTAACTAAGTCCTAAAATAATCAAGTCCTAACTAAGTCCTAAAATTATCAAGTCCTAACTACGTCCTAAAATTATCAAGTCCTAACTAAGTCCTAAAATTATCAAGTCCTAATAAAGTACTAAAATTATCAAGTCCTAACGAAATCCTAAAATTATCAAGTCCTAATTAAGTCCTAAAATTATTAACTCCTAACTAAGTCCTAAAATTATCAAGTCCTAACTAAGTCCTAAAATTATCAAGTCCTAACTAAGTCCTAAAATTATCAAGTCCTAATAAAGTACTAAAATTATCAAGTCCTAACTAAATCCTAAAATTATCAAGTCCTAATTAAGTCCTTAAATTATTAAGTCCTAACAAAGTCCTAAAATTATCAAGTCCTAACTAAGTCCTAAAATTATCAAGTCCTAACTAAGTCCTAAAATTATCAAGTCCTAACTACGTCCTAAAATTATCAAGTCCTAACTAAGTCTTAAAATTATAAAGTCCTAATAAAGTACTAAAATTATCACGTCCTAACTACGTCCTAAAATTATTAAGTCCTAACTAAGTCCTAAAATTATCAAGTCCTAACTAAGTCCTAAAATTATCAAGTCCTAATAAAGTACTAAAATTATCAAGTCCTAACTAAATCCTAAAATTATCAAGTCCTAACTAAGTCCTGAAATTATTAAGTCCTAACTAAGTCCTAAAATTAGCATGTCCTAACTAAGTCCTAAATGTATCAAGTCCTAACTAAGTCCTAAAATTATCAAGTCCTAATAAAGTACTAAAATTATCAAGTCCTAACTAAGTCCTAAAATTATCAAGTCCTAATAAAGTACTAAAATCATCAAGTCCTAATATTATTTAGTCCTAACAAAGTCCTACAATTATCAAGTCCTAGAATTATCAAGTCCTAACTAAGTCCTTAAATTATTAAGTCCTAATTAAGTTCTAAAATTATCAAGTCCTAAATAAATTCTAAAATTATCAAGTTCTAATATTATTTAGTCCTAACAAAGTCCTAAAATTATCAAATCCTAACTAAGTCCTAAAATTATTAAGTCCTAACTAAGTCCTAAAATTATCAAGTCCTAACTACGTCCTAAAATTATTAAGTCCTAACTAAGTCCTAAAATTATCAAGTTCTAGAATTATCAAGTCCTAACTGACTCCTAAAATTATCAAGTCCTAACTAAGTCCTAAAATTATCAAGTCCTAACTAAGTCCTAAAATTATTAAGTCCTAATTAAGTCCTAAAATTATCAAGTCCTAACTAAGTCCTAAAATTATCAAGTCCTAACTAAGTCCTAAAATTATCAGGTCCTAATAAAGTACTAAAATTATCAAGTCCTAACGAAATCCTAAAATTATCAAGTCCTAATTAAGTCCTAAAATTATTAAGTCCTAACTAAGTCCTAAAATTATCAAGTCCTAACTAAGTCCTAAAATTATCAAGTCCTAACTAAGTCCTAAAATTATCAAGTCCTAATAAAGTACTAAAATTATCAAGTCCTAACTAAATCCTAAAATTATCAAGTCCTAATTAAGTCCTAAAATTATTAAGTCCTAACAAAGTCCTAAAATTATCAAATCCTAACTAAGTCCTAAAATTATTAAGTCCTAACTAAGTCCTAAAATTATCAAGTCCTAACTACGTCCTAAAATTATTAAGTCCTAACTAAGTCCTAAAATTATCAAGTTCTAGAATTATCAAGTCCTAACTGACTCCTAAAATTATCAAGTCCTAACTAAGTCCTAAAATTATCAAGTCCTAACTAAGTCCTAAAATTATTAAGTCCTAATTAAGTCCTAAAATTATCAAGTCCTAACTAAGTCCTAAAATTATTAAGTCCTAACTAAGTCCTAAAATTATCAAGTCCTAATAAAGTACTAAAATTATCAAGTCCTAACTAAATCCTAAAATTATCAAGTCCTAATTAAGTCCTAAAATTATTAAGTCCTAACTAAGTCCTAAAATTATCAAGTCCTAACTACGTCCTAAAATTATAAGGTCCTAACTAAGTCCTAAAATTATCAAGTCCTAACTAAGTCCTGAAATTATTAAGTCCTAACTAAGTCCTAAAATTATTAAGTCCTAACAAAGTCCTAAAATTATCAAATCCTAACTAAGTCCTAAAATTATTAAGTCCTAACTAAGTCCTAAAATTATCAAGTCCTAACTAAGTCCTAAAATTATTAAGTCCTAATTAAGTCCTAAAATTATCAAGTCCTAACTAAGTCCTAAAATTATCAAGTCCTAATTAAGTCCTAAAATTATTAAGTCCTAACTAAGTCCTAAAATTATCAAGTCCTAACTAAGTCCTAAAATTATCAAGTCCTAACTAAGTCCTAAAATTATCAAGTCCTAATAAAGTACTAAAATTATCAAGTCCTAACTAAATCCTAAAATTATCAAGTCCTAATTAAGTCCTAAAATTATTAAGTCCTAACAAAGTCCTAAAATTATCAAATCCTAACTAAGTCCTAAAATTATTAAGTCCTAACTAAGTCCTAAAATTATCAAGTCCTAACTACGTCCTAAAATTATTAAGTCCTAACTAAGTCCTAAAATTATCAAGTTCTAGAATTATCAAGTCCTAACTGACTCCTAAAATTATCAAGTCCTAACTAAGTCCTAAAATTATCAAGTCCTAACTAAGTCCTAAAATTATTAAGTCCTAATTAAGTCCTAAAATTATCAAGTCCTAACTAAGTCCTAAAATTATCAAGTCCTAACTAAGTCCTGAAATTATTAAGTCCTAACTAAGTCCTAAAATTAGCATGTCCTAACTAAGTCCTAAATGTATCAAGTCCTAACTAAGTCCTAAAATTATCAAGTCCTAATAAAGTACTAAAATTATCAAGTCCTAACTAAGTCCTAAAATTATCAAGTCCTAATAAAGTACTAAAATCATCAAGTCCTAATATTATTTAGTCCTAACAAAGTCCTACAATTATCAAGTCCTAGAATTATCAAGTCCTAACTAAGTCCTCAAATTATTAAGTCATAATTAAGTTCTAAAATTATCAAGTCCTAACTAAATCCTAAAATTATCAAGTCCTAATTAAGTCCTAAAATTATTAAGTCCTAACTAAGTCCTAAAATTATCAAGTCCTAACTAAGTCCTAAAATTATCAAGTCCTAACTAAGTCCTAAAATTATCAAGTCCTAATAAAGTACTAAAATTATCAAGTCCTAACTAAATCCTAAAATTATCAAGTCCTAATTAAGTCCTAAAATTATTAAGTCCTAACAAAGTCCTAAAATTATCAAATCCTAACTAAGTCCTAAAATTATTAAGTCCTAACTAAGTCCTAAAATTATCAAGTCCTAACTACGTCCTAAAATTATTAAGTCCTAACTAAGTCCTAAAATTATCAAGTTCTAGAATTATCAAGTCCTAACTGACTCCTAAAATTATCAAGTCCTAACTAAGTCCTAAAATTATCAAGTCCTAACTAAGTCCTAAAATTATTAAGTCCTAATTAAGTCCTAAAATTATCAAGTCCTAACTAAGTCCTAAAATTATCAAGTCCTAACTAAGTCCTAAAATTATCAAGTCCTAATAAAGTACTAAAATTATCAAGTCCTAACTAAATCCTAAAATTATCAAGTCCTAATTAAGTCCTAAAATTATTAAGTCCTAACTAAGTCCTAAAATTATCAAGTCCTAACTACGTCCTAAAATTATTAAGTCCTAACTAAGTCCTAAAATTATCAAGTCCTAACTAAGTCCTGAAATTATTAAGTCCTAACTAAGTCCTAAAATTATTAAGTCCTAACAAAGTCCTAAAATTATCAAATCCTAACTAAGTCCTAAAATTATTAAGTCCTAAATAAGTCCTAAAATTATCAAGTCCTAACTAAGTCCTAAAATTATTAAGTCCTAATTAAGTCCTAAAATTATCAAGTCCTAACTAAGTCCTAAAATTATCAAGTCCTAATTAAGTCCTAAAATTATTAAGTCCTAACTAAGTCCTAAAATTATCAAGTCCTAACTAAGTCCTAAAATTATCAAGTCCTAACTAAGTCCTAAAATTATCAAGTCCTAATAAAGTACTAAAATTATCAAGTCCTAACTAAATCCTAAAATTATCAAGTCCTAATTAAGTCCTAAAATTATTAAGTCCTAACAAAGTCCTAAAATTATCAAATCCTAACTAAGTCCTAAAATTATTAAGTCCTAACTAAGTCCTAAAATTATCAAGTCCTAACTACGTCCTAAAATTATTAAGTCCTAACTAAGTCCTAAAATTATCAAGTTCTAGAATTATCAAGTCCTAACTGACTCCTAAAATTATCAAGTCCTAACTAAGTCCTAAAATTATCAAGTCCTAACTAAGTCCTAAAATTATTAAGTCCTAATTAAGTCCTAAAATTATCAAGTCCTAACTAAGTCCTAAAATTATCAAGTCCTAACTAAGTCCTGAAATTATTAAGTCCTAACTAAGTCCTAAAATTAGCATGTCCTAACTAAGTCCTAAATGTATCAAGTCCTAACTAAGTCCTAAAATTATCAAGTCCTAATAAAGTACTAAAATTATCAAGTCCTAACTAAGTCCTAAAATTATCAAGTCCTAATAAAGTACTAAAATCATCAAGTCCTAATATTATTTAGTCCTAACAAAGTCCTACAATTATCAAGTCCTAGAATTATCAAGTCCTAACTAAGTCCTCAAATTATTAAGTCATAATTAAGTTCTAAAATTATCAAGTCCTAACTAAATCCTAAAATTATCAAGTCCTAATATTATTTAGTCCTAACAAAGTCCTAAAATTATCAAATCCTAACTAAGTCCTAAAATTATTAAGTCCTAACTAAGTCCTAAAATTATCAAGTCCTAATAAAGTACTAAAATTATCAAGTCCTAACTAAATCCTAAAATTATCAAGTCCTAACTAAGTCCTGAAATTATTAAGTCCTAACTAAGTCCTAAAATTAGCATGTCCTAACTAAGTCCTAAAATTATTAAGTCCTAATTAAGTCCTAAAATTATCAAGTCCTAACTAAGTCCTAAAATAATCAAGTCCTAACTAAGTCCTAAAATTATCAAGTCCTAACTACGTCCTAAAATTATCAAGTCCTAACTAAGTCCTAAAATTATCAAGTCCTAATAAAGTCCTAAAATTATCAAGTCCTAACTAAGTCCTAAAATTATCAAGTCCTAATAAAGTACTAAAATTATCAAGTCCTAACTAAATCCTAAAATTATCAAGTCCTAATTAAGTCCTTAAATTATTAAGTCCTAACAAAGTCCTAAAATTATCAAGTCCTAACTAAGTCCTAAAATTATCAAGTCCTAACTAAGTCCTAAAATTATCAAGTCCTAACTACGTCCTAAAATTATCAAGTCCTAACTAAGTCTTAAAATTATAAAGTCCTAATAAAGTACTAAAATTATCACGTCCTAACTACGTCCTAAAATTATTAAGTCCTAACTAAGTCCTAAAATTATCAAGTCCTAACTAAGTCCTAAAATTATCAAGTCCTAATAAAGTACTAAAATTATCAAGTCCTAACTAAATCCTAAAATTATCAAGTCCTAACTAAGTCCTGAAATTATTAAGTCCTAACTAAGTCCTAAAATTAGCATGTCCTAACTAAGTCCTAAATGTATCAAGTCCTAACTAAGTCCTAAAATTATCAAGTCCTAATAAAGTACTAAAATTATCAAGTCCTAACTAAGTCCTAAAATTATCAAGTCCTAATAAAGTACTAAAATCATCAAGTCCTAATATTATTTAGTCCTAACAAAGTCCTACAATTATCAAGTCCTAGAATTATCAAGTCCTAACTAAGTCCTTAAATTATTAAGTCCTAATTAAGTTCTAAAATTATCAAGTCCTAAATAAATTCTAAAATTATCAAGTTCTAATATTATTTAGTCCTAACAAAGTCCTAAAATTATCAAATCCTAACTAAGTCCTAAAATTATTAAGTCCTAACTAAGTCCTAAAATTATCAAGTCCTAACTACGTCCTAAAATTATTAAGTCCTAACTAAGTCCTAAAATTATCAAGTCCTAACTAAGTCCTAAAATTATCAAGTCCTAACTAAGTCCTAAAATTATCAAGTCCTAATAAAGTACTAAAATTATCAAGTCCTAACTAAATCCTAAAATTATCAAGTCCTAATTAAGTCCTAAAATTATTAAGTCCTAACAAAGTCCTAAAATTATCAAATCCTAACTAAGTCCTAAAATTATTAAGTCCTAACTAAGTCCTAAAATTATCAAGTCCTAACTACGTCCTAATATTATTAAGTCCTAACTAAGTCCTAAAATTATCAAGTTCTAGAATTATCAAGTCCTAACTGACTCCTAAAATTATCAAGTCCTAACTAAGTCCTAAAATTATCAAGTCCTAACTAAGTCCTAAAATTATTAAGTCCTAATTAAGTCCTAAAATTATCAAGTCCTAACTAAGTCCTAAAATTATCAAGTCCTAACTAAGTCCTAAAATTATCAAGTCCTAATAAAGTACTAAAATTATCAAGTCCTAACTAAATCCTAAAATTATCAAGTCCTAATTAAGTCCTAAAATTATTAAGTCCTAACTAAGTCCTAAAATTATCAAGTCCTAACTACGTCCTAAAATTATTAAGTCCTAACTAAGTCCTAAAATTATCAAGTCCTAACTAAGTCCTGAAATTATTAAGTCCTAACTAAGTCCTAAAATTAGCATGTCCTAACTAAGTCCTAAATGTATCAAGTCCTAACTAAGTCCTAAAATTATCAAGTCCTAATATTATTTAGTCCTAACAAAGTCCTAAAATTATCAAATCCTAACTAAGTCCTAAAATTATTAAGTCCTAACTAAGTCCTAAAATTATCAAGTCCTAATAAAGTACTAAAATTATCAAGTCCTAACTAAATCCTAAAATTATCAAGTCCTAACTAAGTCCTGAAATTATTAAGTCCTAACTAAGTCCTAAAATTAGCATGTCCTAACTAAGTCCTAAAATTATTAAGTCCTAATTAAGTCCTAAAATTATCAAGTCCTAACTAAGTCCTAAAATTATCGAGTCCTAACTAAGTCCTAAAATTATCAAATCCTAACTAAGTCCTAAAATTATTAAGTCCTAACTAAGTCCTAAAATTATCAAGTCCTAACTACGTCCTAAAATTATTAAGTCCTAACTAAGTCCTAAAATTATCAAGTCCTAACTAAGTCCTAAAATTATCAAGTCCTAACTAAGTCCTAAAATTATCAAGTCCTAATAAAGTACTAAAATTATCAAGTCCTAACTAAATCCTAAAATTATCAAGTCCTAATTAAGTCCTAAAATTATTAAGTCCTAACAAAGTCCTAAAATTATCAAATCCTAACTAAGTCCTAAAATTATTAAGTCCTAACTAAGTCCTAAAATTATCAAGTCCTAACTACGTCCTAATATTATTAAGTCCTAACTAAGTCCTAAAATTATCAAGTTCTAGAATTATCAAGTCCTAACTGACTCCTAAAATTATCAAGTCCTAACTAAGTCCTAAAATTATCAAGTCCTAACTAAGTCCTAAAATTATTAAGTCCTAATTAAGTCCTAAAATTATCAAGTCCTAACTAAGTCCTAAAATTATCAAGTCCTAACTAAGTCCTAAAATTATCAAGTCCTAATAAAGTACTAAAATTATCAAGTCCTAACTAAATCCTAAAATTATCAAGTCCTAATTAAGTCCTAAAATTATTAAGTCCTAACTAAGTCCTAAAATTATCAAGTCCTAACTACGTCCTAAAATTATTAAGTCCTAACTAAGTCCTAAAATTATCAAGTCCTAACTAAGTCCTGAAATTATTAAGTCCTAACTAAGTCCTAAAATTAGCATGTCCTAACTAAGTCCTAAAATTATCAAGTCCTGATAAAGTACTAAAATCATCAAGTCCTAATATTATTTAGTCCTAACAAAGTCCTAAAATTATCAAATCCTAACTAAGTCCTAAAATTATTAAGTCCTAACTAAGTCCTAAAATTATCAAGTCCTAATAAAGTACTAAAATTATCAAGTCCTAACTAAATCCTAAAATTATCAAGTCCTAACTAAGTCCTGAAATTATTAAGTCCTAACTAAGTCCTAAAATTAGCATGTCCTAACTAAGTCCTAAAATTATTAAGTCCTAATTAAGTCCTAAAATTATCAAGTCCTAACTAAGTCCTAAAATTATCGAGTCCTAACTAAGTCCTAAAATTATCAAGTCCTAACTACGTCCTAAAATTATCAAGTCCTAACTAAGTCTTAAAATTATAAAGTCCTAATAAAGTACTAAAATTATCACGTCCTAACTACGTCCTAAAATTATCAAGTCCTAATAAAGTACTAAAATCATCAAGTCCTAATATTATTTAGTCCTAACAAAGTCCTACAATTATCAAGTCCTAGAATTATCAAGTCCTAAATAAGTCCTTAAATTATTAAGTCCTAATTAAGTTCTAAAATTATCAAGTCCTAAATAAATTCTAAAATTATCAAGTTCTAATATTATTTAGTCCTAACAAAGTCCTAAAATTATCAAATCCTAACTAAGTCCTAAAATTATTAAGTCCTAACTAAGTCCTAAAATTATCAAGTCCTAACTAAGTCCTAAAATTATCAAGTCCTAATAAAGTACTAAAATTATCAAGTCCTAACTAAGTCCTAAAATTATCAAGTTCTAGAATTATCAAGTCCTAACTGACTCCTAAAATTATCAAGTCCTAACTAAGTCCTAAAATTATCAAGTCCTAACTGACTCCTAAAATTATCAAGTCCTAACTAAGTCCTAAAATTATCAAGTCCTAACTAAGTCCTAAAATTATTAAGTCCTAATTAAGTCCTAAAATTATCAAGTCCTAACTAAGTCCTAAAATTATCAAGTCCTAACTAAGTCCTAAAATTATCAAGTCCTAATAAAGTACTAAAATTATCAAGTCCTAACGAAATCCTAAAATTATCAAGTCCTAATTAAGTCCTAAAATTATTAAGTCCTAACTAAGTCCTAAAATTATCAAGTCCTAACTAAGTCCTAAAATTATCAAGTCCTAACTAAGTCCTAAAATTATTAAGTCCTAATTAAGTCCTAAAATTATCAAGTCCTAACTAAGTCCTAAAATTATCAAGTCCTAACTAAGTCCTAAAATTATCAAGTCCTAATAAAGTACTAAAATTATCAAGTCCTAACTAAATCCTAAAATTATCAAGTCCTAATTAAGTCCTAAAATTGTTAAGTCCTAACTAAGTCCTAAAATTATCAAGTCCTAACTACGTCCTAAAATTATTAAGTCCTAACTAAGTCCTAAAATTATCAAGTCCTAACTAAGTCCTGAAATTATTAAGTCCTAACTAAGTCCTAAAATTAGCATGTCCTAACTAAGTCCTAAATGTATCAAGTCCTAACTAAGTCCTAAAATTATCAAGTCCTAATAAAGTACTAAAATTATCAAGTCCTAACTAAGTCCTAAAATTATCAAGTCCTAATAAAGTACTAAAATCATCAAGTCCTAATATTATTTAGTCCTAACAAAGTCCTACAATTATCAAGTCCTAGAATTATCAAGTCCTAACTAAGTCCTCAAATTATTAAGTCATAATTAAGTTCTAAAATTATCAAGTCCTAACTAAATCCTAAAATTATCAAGTCCTAATATTATTTAGTCCTAACAAAGTCCTAAAATTATTAAATCCTAACTAAGTCCTAAAATTATTAAGTCCTAACTAAGTCCTAAAATTATCAAGTCCTAATAAAGTACTAAAATTATCAAGTCCTAACTAAATCCTAAAATTATCAAGTCCTAACTAAGTCCTGAAATTATTAAGTCCTAACTAAGTCCTAAAATTAGCATGTCCTAACTAAGTCCTAAAATTATTAAGTCCTAATTAAGTCCTAAAATTATCAAGTCCTAACTAAGTCCTAAAATAATCAAGTCCTAACTAAGTCCTAAAATTATCAAGTCCTAACTACGTCCTAAAATTATCAAGTCCTAACTAAGTCTTAAAATTATAAAGTCCTAATAAAGTACTAAAATTATCACGTCCTAACTACGTCCTAAAATTATTAAGTCCTAACTAAGTCCTAAAATTATCAAGTCCTAACTAAGTCCTAAAATTATCAAGTCCTAATAAAGTACTAAAATTATCAAGTCCTAACTAAATCCTAAAATTATCAAGTCCTAACTAAGTCCTGAAATTATTAAGTCCTAACTAAGTCCTAAAATTAGCATGTCCTAACTAAGTCCTAAATGTATCAAGTCCTAACTAAGTCCTAAAATTATCAAGTCCTAATAAAGTACTAAAATTATCAAGTCCTAACTAAGTCCTAAAATTATCAAGTCCTAATAAAGTACTAAAATCATCAAGTCCTAATATTATTTAGTCCTAACAAAGTCCTACAATTATCAAGTCCTAGAATTATCAAGTCCTAACTAAGTCCTTAAATTATTAAGTCCTAATTAAGTTCTAAAATTATCAAGTCCTAAATAAATTCTAAAATTATCAAGTTCTAATATTATTTAGTCCTAACAAAGTCCTAAAATTATCAAATCCTAAGTAAGTCCTAAAATTATTAAGTCCTAACTAAGTCCTAAAATTATCAAGTCCTAACTACGTCCTAAAATTATTAAGTCCTAACTAAGTCCTAAAATTATCAAGTTCTAGAATTATCAAGTCCTAACTGACTCCTAAAATTATCAAGTCCTAACTAAGTCCTAAAATTATCAAGTCCTAACTAAGTCCTAAAATTATTAAGTCCTAATTAAGTCCTAAAATTATCAAGTCCTAACTAAGTCCTAAAATTATCAAGTCCTAACTAAGTCCTAAAATTATCAAGTCCTAATAAAGTACTAAAATTATCAAGTCCTAACGAAATCCTAAAATTATCAAGTCCTAATTAAGTCCTAAAATTATTAACTCCTAACTAAGTCCTAAAATTATCAAGTCCTAACTAAGTCCTAAAATTATCAAGTCCTAACTAAGTCCTAAAATTATCAAGTCCTAATAAAGTACTAAAATTATCAAGTCCTAACTAAATCCTAAAATTATCAAGTCCTAATTAAGTCCTAAAATTATTAAGTCCTAACAAAGTCCTAAAATTATCAAATCCTAACTAAGTCCTAAAATTATTAAGTCCTAACTAAGTCCTAAAATTATCAAGTCCTAACTACGTCCTAAAATTATTAAGTCCTAACTAAGACCTAAAATTATCAAGTTCTAGAATTATCAAGTCCTAACTGACTCCTAAAATTATCAAGTCCTAACTAAGTCCTAAAATTATCAAGTCCTAACTAAGTCCTAAAATTATTAAGTCCTAACTAAGTCCTAAAATTATCAAGTCCTAACTACGTCCTAAAATTATTAAGTCCTAACTAAGACCTAAAATTATCAAGTTCTAGAATTATCAAGTCCTAACTGACTCCTAAAATTATCAAGTCCTAACTAAGTCCTAAAATTATCAAGTCCTAACTAAGTCCTAAAATTATTAAGTCCTAATTAAGTCCTAAAATTATCAAGTCCTAACTAAGTCCTAAAATTATCAAGTCCTAACTAAGTCCTAAAATTATCAAGTCCTAATAAAGTACTAAAATTATCAAGTCCTAACTAAATCCTAAAATTATCAAGTCCTAATTAAGTCCTAAAATTATTAAGTCCTAACAAAGTCCTAAAATTATCAAATCCTAACTAAGTCCTAAAATTATTAAGTCCTAACTAAGTCCTAAAATTATCAAGTCCTAACTACGTCCTAAAATTATTAAGTCCTAACTAAGACCTAAAATTATCAAGTTCTAGAATTATCAAGTCCTAACTGACTCCTAAAATTATCAAGTCCTAACTAAATCCTAAAATTATCAAGTCCTAATATTATTTAGTCCTAACAAAGTCCTAAAATTATCAAATCCTAACTAAGTCCTAAAATTATTAAGTCCTAACTAAGTCCTGAAATTATCAAGTCCTAACTACGTCCTAAAATTATCAAGTCCTAACTAAGTCTTAAAATTATAAAGTCCTAATAAAGTACTAAAATTATCACGTCCTAACTACGTCCTAAAATTATTAAGTCCTAACTAAGTCCTAAAATTATCAAGTCCTAACAAAGTCCTACAATTATCAAGTCCTAGAATTATCAAGTCCTAACTAAGTCCTTAAATTATTAGGTCCTAATTAAGTTCTAAAATTATCAAGTCCTAAATAAATTCTAAAATTATCAAGTTCTAATATTATTTAGTCCTAACAAAGTCCTAAAATTATCAAATCCTAACTAAGTCCTAAAATTATTAAGTCCTAACTAAGTCCTAAAATTATCAAGTCCTAACTACGTCCTAAAATTATTAAGTCCTAACTAAGTCCTAAAATTATCAAGTTCTAGAATTATCAAGTCCTAACTGACTCCTAAAATTATCAAGTCCTAACTAAGTCCTAAAATTATCAAGTCCTAACTAAGTCCTAAAATTATTAAGTCCTAATTAAGTCCTAAAATTATCAAGTCCTAACTAAGTCCTAAAATTATCAAGTCCTAACTAAGTCCTAAAATTATCAAGTCCTAGTAAAGTACTAAAATTATCAAGTCCTAACTAAATCCTAAAATTATCAAGTCCTAATTAAGTCCTAAAATTATTAAGTCCTAACTAAGTCCTAAAATTATCAAGTCCTAACTACGTCCTAAAATTATTAAGTCCTAACTAAGTCCTAAAATTATCAAGTCCTAACTAAGTCCTGAAATTATTAAGTCCTAACTAAGTCCTAAAATTAGCATGTCCTAACTAAGTCCTAAATGTATCAAGTCCTAACTAAGTCCTAAAATTATCAAGTCCTAATAAATTACTAAAATTATCAAGTCCTAACTAAGTCCTAAAATTATCAAGTCCTAATAAAGTACTAAAATCATCAAGTCCTAATATTATTTAGTCCTAACAAAGTCCTACAATTATCAAGTCCTAGAATTATCAAGTCCTAACTAAGTCCTCAAATTATTAAGTCATAATTAAGTTCTAAAATTATCAAGTCCTAACTAAATCCTAAAATTATCAAGTCCTAATATTATTTAGTCCTAACAAAGTCCTAAAATTATCAAATCCTAACTAAGTCCTAAAATTATTAAGTCCTAACTAAGTCCTGAAATTATCAAGTCCTAACTACGTCCTAAAATTATCAAGTCCTAACTAAGTCTTAAAATTATAAAGTCCTAATAAAGTACTAAAATTATCACGTCCTAACTACGTCCTAAAATTATTAAGTCCTAACTAAGTCCTAAAATTATCAAGTCCTAACAAAGTCCTACAATTATCAAGTCCTAGAATTATCAAGTCCTAACTAAGTCCTTAAATTATTAGGTCCTAATTAAGTTCTAAAATTATCAAGTCCTAAATAAATTCTAAAATTATCAAGTTCTAATATTATTTAGTCCTAACAAAGTCCTAAAATTATCAAATCCTAACTAAGTCCTAAAATTATTAAGTCCTAACTAAGTCCTAAAATTATCAAGTTCTAGAATTATCAAGTCCTAACTGACTCCTAAAATTATCAAGTCCTAACTAAGTCCCAAAATTATCAAGTCCTAACTAAGTCCTAAAATTATTAAGTCCTAATTAAGTCCTAAAATTATCAAGTCCTAACTAAGTCCTAAAATTATCAAGTCCTAATAAAGTACTAAAATTATCAAGTCCTAACTAAGTCCTAAAATTATCAAGTCCTAACTACGTCCTAAAATTATTAAGTCCTAACTAAGTCCTAAAATTATCAAGTTCTAGAATTATCAAGTCCTAACTGACTCCTAAAATTATCAAGTCCTAACTAAGTCCTAAAATTATCAAGTCCTAACTAAGTCCTAAAATTATTAAGTCCTAATTAAGTCCTAAAATTATCAAGTCCTAACTAAGTCCTAAAATTATCAAGTCCTAACTAAGTCCTAAAATTATCAAGTCCTAACTAAGTCCTAAAATTATTAAGTCCTAATTAAGTCCTAAAATTATCAAGTCCTAACTAAGTCCTAAAATTATCAAGTCCTAACTAAGTCCTAAAATTATCAAGTCCTAACTACGTCCTAAAATTATCAAGTCCTAACTAAGTCTTAAAATTATAAAGTCCTAATAAAGTACTAAAATTATCACGTCCTAACTACGTCCTAAAATTATTAAGTCCTAACTAACTCCTAAAATTATCAAGTCCTAACTAAGTCCTAAAATTATCAAGTCCTAATAAAGTACTAAAATTATCAAGTCCTAACTAAATCCTAAAATTATCAAGTCCTAACTAAGTCCTGAAATTATTAAGTCCTAACTAAGTCCTAAAATTAGCATGTCCTAACTAAGTCCTAAATGTATCAAGTCCTAACTAAGTCCTAAAATTATCAAGTCCTAATAAAGTACTAAAATTATCAAGTCCTAACTAAGTCCTAAAATTATCAAGTCCTAATAAAGTACTAAAATCATCAAGTCCTAATATCATTTAGTCCTAACAAAGTCCTACAATTATCAAGTCCTAGAATTATCAAGTCCTAACTAAGTCCTTAAATTATTAAGTCCTAATTAAGTTCTAAAATTATCAAGTCCTAAATAAATTCTAAAATTATCAAGTTCTAATATTATTTAGTCCTAACAAAGTCCTAAAATTATCAAATCCTAACTAAGTCCTAAAATTATTAAGTCCTAACTAAGTCCTAAAATTATCAAGTCCTAACTACGTCCTAAAATTATTAAGTCCTAACTAAGTCCTAAAATTATCAAGTTCTAGAATTATCAAGTCCTAACTGACTCCTAAAATTATCAAGTCCTAACTAAGTCACAAAATTATCAAGTCCTAACTAGGTCCTAAAATTATTAAGTCCTAATTAAGTCCTAAAATTATCAAGTCCTAACTAAGTCCTAAAATTATCAAGTCCTAACTAAGTCCTAAAATTATCAAGTCCTAATAAAGTACTAAAATTATCAAGTCCTAACGAAATCCTAAAATTATCAAGTCCTAATTAAGTCCTAAAATTATTAAGTCCTAACTAAGTCCTAAAATTATCAAGTCCTAACTAAGTTCTAAAATTATCAAGTCCTAACTAAGTCCTAAAATTATCAAGTCCTAATAAAGTACTAAAATTATCAAGTCCTAACTAAATCCTAAAATTATCAAGTCCTAATTAAGTCCTAAAATTATCAAGTCCTAACTAAGTCCTAAAATTATCAAGTCCTAATAAAGTACTAAAATTATCAAGTCCTAACGAAATCCTAAAATTATCAAGTCCTAATTAAGTCCTAAAATTATTAAGTCCTAACTAAGTCCTAAAATTATCAAGTCCTAACTAAGTTCTAAAATTATCAAGTCCTAACTAAGTCCTAAAATTATCAAGTCCTAATAAAGTACTAAAATTATCAAGTCCTAACTAAATCCTAAAATTATCAAGTCCTAATTAAGTCCTAAAATTATCAAGTCCTAACTAAGTCCTAAAATTATCAAGTCCTAATAAAGTACTAAAATTATCAAGTCCTAATTAAGTCCTAAAATTATCAAGTCCTAACTAAGTCCTAAAATTATCAAGTCCTAACTAAGTCCTAAAATTATCAAGTCCTAATAAAGTACTAAAATTATCAAGTCCTAACGAAATCCTAAAATTATCAAGTCCTAATTAAGTCCTAAAATTATTAAGTCCTAACTAAGTCCTAAAATTATCAAGTCCTAACTAAGTTCTAAAATTATCAAGTCCTAACTAAGTCCTAAAATTATCAAGTCCTAATAAAGTACTAAAATTATCAAGTCCTAACTAAATCCTAAAATTATCAAGTCCTAATTAAGTCCTAAAATTATTAAGTCCTAACTAAGTCCTAAAATTATCAAGTCCTAACTACGTCCTAAAATTATTAAGTCCTAACTAAGTCCTAAAATTATCAAGTTCTAGAATTATCAAGTCCTAACTGACTTCTAAAATTATTAAGTCCTAACTAAGTCCTAAAATTATCAAGTCCTAACTAAGTCCTAAAATTATCAAGTCCTAACTAAATCCTAAAATTATCAAGTCCTAATTAAGTCCTAAAATTATTAAGTCCTAACTAAGTCCTAAAATTATCAAGTCCTAATAAAGTACTAAAATTATCAAGTCCTAACTAAGTCCTAAAATTATCAAGTCCTAACTACGTCCTAAAATTATTAAGTCCTAACTAAGTCCTAAAATTATCAAGTTCTAGAATTATCAAGTCCTAACTGACTCCTAAAATTATCAAGTCCTAACTAAGTCCTAAAATTATCAAGTCCTAACTAAGTCCTAAAATTATTAAGTCCTAATTAAGTCCTAAAATTATCAAGTCCTAACTAAGTCCTAAAATTATCAAGTCCTAACTAAGTCCTAAAATTATCAAGTCCTAACTAAGTCCTAAAATTATTAAGTCCTAATTAAGTCCTAAAATTATCAAGTCCTAACTAAGTCCTAAAATTATCAAGTCCTAACTAAGTCCTAAAATTATCAAGTCCTAACTACGTCCTAAAATTATCAAGTCCTAACTAAGTCTTAAAATTATAAAGTCCTAATAAAGTACTAAAATTATCACGTCCTAACTACGTCCTAAAATTATTAAGTCCTAACTAACTCCTAAAATTATCAAGTCCTAACTAAGTCCTAAAATTATCAAGTCCTAATAAAGTACTAAAATTATCAAGTCCTAACTAAATCCTAAAATTATCAAGTCCTAACTAAGTCCTGAAATTATTAAGTCCTAACTAAGTCCTAAAATTAGCATGTCCTAACTAAGTCCTAAATGTATCAAGTCCTAACTAAGTCCTAAAATTATCAAGTCCTAATAAAGTACTAAAATTATCAAGTCCTAACTAAGTCCTAAAATTATCAAGTCCTAATAAAGTACTAAAATCATCAAGTCCTAATATCATTTAGTCCTAACAAAGTCCTACAATTATCAAGTCCTAGAATTATCAAGTCCTAACTAAGTCCTTAAATTATTAAGTCCTAATTAAGTTCTAAAATTATCAAGTCCTAAATAAATTCTAAAATTATCAAGTTCTAATATTATTTAGTCCTAACAAAGTCCTAAAATTATCAAATCCTAACTAAGTCCTAAAATTATTAAGTCCTAACTAAGTCCTAAAATTATCAAGTCCTAACTACGTCCTAAAATTATTAAGTCCTAACTAAGTCCTAAAATTATCAAGTTCTAGAATTATCAAGTCCTAACTGACTCCTAAAATTATCAAGTCCTAACTAAGTCACAAAATTATCAAGTCCTAACTAGGTCCTAAAATTATTAAGTCCTAATTAAGTCCTAAAATTATCAAGTCCTAACTAAGTCCTAAAATTATCAAGTCCTAACTAAGTCCTAAAATTATCAAGTCCTAATAAAGTACTAAAATTATCAAGTCCTAACGAAATCCTAAAATTATCAAGTCCTAATTAAGTCCTAAAATTATTAAGTCCTAACTAAGTCCTAAAATTATCAAGTCCTAACTAAGTCCTAAAATTATCAAGTCCTAATAAAGTACTAAAATTATCAAGTCCTAACGAAATCCTAAAATTATCAAGTCCTAATTAAGTCCTAAAATTATTAAGTCCTAACTAAGTCCTAAAATTATCAAGTCCTAACTAAGTTCTAAAATTATCAAGTCCTAACTAAGTCCTAAAATTATCAAGTCCTAATAAAGTACTAAAATTATCAAGTCCTAACTAAATCCTAAAATTATCAAGTCCTAATTAAGTCCTAAAATTATTAAGTCCTAACTAAGTCCTAAAATTATCAAGTCCTAACTACGTCCTAAAATTATTAAGTCCTAACTAAGTCCTAAAATTATCAAGTTCTAGAATTATCAAGTCCTAACTGACTTCTAAAATTATTAAGTCCTAACTAAGTCCTAAAATTATCAAGTCCTAACTAAGTCCTAAAATTATCAAGTCCTAACTAAATCCTAAAATTATCAAGTCCTAATTAAGTCCTAAAATTATTAAGTCCTAACTAAGTCCTAAAATTATCAAGTCCTAATAAAGTACTAAAATTATCAAGTCCTAACTAAGTCCTAAAATTATCAAGTCCTAACTACGTCCTAAAATTATTAAGTCCTAACTAAGTCCTAAAATTATCAAGTTCTAGAATTATCAAGTCCTAACTGACTCCTAAAATTATCAAGTCCTAACTAAGTCCTAAAATTATCAAGTCCTAACTAAGTCCTAAAATTATTAAGTCCTAATTAAGTCCTAAAATTATCAAGTCCTAACTAAGTCCTAAAATTATCAAGTCCTAACTAAGTCCTAAAATTATCAAGTCCTAACTAAGTCCTAAAATTATTAAGTCCTAATTAAGTCCTAAAATTATCAAGTCCTAACTAAGTCCTAAAATTATCAAGTCCTAACTAAGTCCTAAAATTATCAAGTCCTAACTACGTCCTAAAATTATCAAGTCCTAACTAAGTCTTAAAATTATAAAGTCCTAATAAAGTACTAAAATTATCACGTCCTAACTACGTCCTAAAATTATTAAGTCCTAACTAACTCCTAAAATTATCAAGTCCTAACTAAGTCCTAAAATTATCAAGTCCTAATAAAGTACTAAAATTATCAAGTCCTAACTAAATCCTAAAATTATCAAGTCCTAACTAAGTCCTGAAATTATTAAGTCCTAACTAAGTCCTAAAATTAGCATGTCCTAACTAAGTCCTAAATGTATCAAGTCCTAACTAAGTCCTAAAATTATCAAGTCCTAATAAAGTACTAAAATTATCAAGTCCTAACTAAGTCCTAAAATTATCAAGTCCTAATAAAGTACTAAAATCATCAAGTCCTAATATCATTTAGTCCTAACAAAGTCCTACAATTATCAAGTCCTAGAATTATCAAGTCCTAACTAAGTCCTTAAATTATTAAGTCCTAATTAAGTTCTAAAATTATCAAGTCCTAAATAAATTCTAAAATTATCAAGTTCTAATATTATTTAGTCCTAACAAAGTCCTAAAATTATCAAATCCTAACTAAGTCCTAAAATTATTAAGTCCTAACTAAGTCCTAAAATTATCAAGTCCTAACTACGTCCTAAAATTATTAAGTCCTAACTAAGTCCTAAAATTATCAAGTTCTAGAATTATCAAGTCCTAACTGACTCCTAAAATTATCAAGTCCTAACTAAGTCACAAAATTATCAAGTCCTAACTAGGTCCTAAAATTATTAAGTCCTAATTAAGTCCTAAAATTATCAAGTCCTAACTAAGTCCTAAAATTATCAAGTCCTAACTAAGTCCTAAAATTATCAAGTCCTAATAAAGTACTAAAATTATCAAGTCCTAACGAAATCCTAAAATTATCAAGTCCTAATTAAGTCCTAAAATTATTAAGTCCTAACTAAGTCCTAAAATTATCAAGTCCTAACTAAGTTCTAAAATTATCAAGTCCTAACTAAGTCCTAAAATTATCAAGTCCTAATAAAGTACTAAAATTATCAAGTCCTAACTAAATCCTAAAATTATCAAGTCCTAATTAAGTCCTAAAATTATCAAGTCCTAACTAAGTCCTAAAATTATCAAGTCCTAATAAAGTACTAAAATTATCAAGTCCTAACGAAATCCTAAAATTATCAAGTCCTAATTAAGTCCTAAAATTATTAAGTCCTAACTAAGTCCTAAAATTATCAAGTCCTAACTAAGTTCTAAAATTATCAAGTCCTAACTAAGTCCTAAAATTATCAAGTCCTAATAAAGTACTAAAATTATCAAGTCCTAACTAAATCCTAAAATTATCAAGTCCTAATTAAGTCCTAAAATTATCAAGTCCTAACTAAGTCCTAAAATTATCAAGTCCTAATAAAGTACTAAAATTATCAAGTCCTAATTAAGTCCTAAAATTATCAAGTCCTAACTAAGTCCTAAAATTATCAAGTCCTAACTAAGTCCTAAAATTATCAAGTCCTAATAAAGTACTAAAATTATCAAGTCCTAACGAAATCCTAAAATTATCAAGTCCTAATTAAGTCCTAAAATTATTAAGTCCTAACTAAGTCCTAAAATTATCAGGTCCTAACTAAGTTCTAAAATTATCAAGTCCTAACTAAGTCCTAAAATTATCAAGTCCTAATAAAGTACTAAAATTATCAAGTCCTAACTAAATCCTAAAATTATCAAGTCCTAATTAAGTCCTAAAATTATTAAGTCCTAACTAAGTCCTAAAATTATCAAGTCCTAACTACGTCCTAAAATTATTAAGTCCTAACTAAGTCCTAAAATTATCAAGTTCTAGAATTATCAAGTCCTAACTGACTTCTAAAATTATTAAGTCCTAACTAAGTCCTAAAATTATCAAGTCCTAACTAAGTCCTAAAATTATTAAGTCCTAATTAAGTCCTAAAATTATCAAGTCCTAACTAAGTCCTAAAATTATCAAGTCCTAACTAAGTCCTAAAATTATCAAGTCCTAATAAAGTACTAAAATTATCAAGTCCTAACTAAATCCTAAAATTATCAAGTCCTAATTAAGTCCTAAAATTATTAAGTCCTAACTAAGTCCTAAAATTATCAAGTCCTAACTACGTCCTAAAATTATTAAGTCCTAACTAAGTCCTAAAATTATCAAGTCCTAACTACGTCCTAAAATTATTAAGTCCTAACTAAGTCCTAAAATTATCAAGTTCTAGAATTATCAAGTCCTAACTGACTCCTAAAATTATCAAGTCCTAACTAAGTCCTAAAATTATCAAGTCCTAACTAAGTCCTAAAATTATTAAGTCCTAACTTAGTCCTAGAATTATCAAGTCCTAACTAAATCCGAAAAATTATCAAGTCCTAACTAAATCCTAAAATTATTAAGTCCTAACTAAGTCCTAAAATTATTAAGTCCTAACTAAGTCCTAAAATTATCAAGTTCTAGAATTATCAAGTCCTAACTGACTCCTAAAATTATCAAGTCCTAACTAAGTCCTAAAATTATCAAGTCCTAACTAAGTCCTAAAATTATTAAGTCCTAACTTAGTCCTAGAATTATCAAGTCCTAACTAAATCCGAAAAATTATCAAGTCCTAACTAAATCCTAAAATTATCAAGTCCTAACTAAGTCCTAAAATTATCAAGTCCTAACTAAGTCCTAATTAAGTCCTAAAATTATCAAGTCCTAACTAAGTCCTAAAATTATCAAGTCCTAACTACGTCCTAAAATTATTCAGTCCTAACTAAGTCCTAAAATTATCAAGTCCTAGAATTATCAAGTCCTAACTGAGTCCTAAAATTATCAAGTCCTAACTAAGTCCTAAAATTATCAAGTCCTAATAAAGTACTAAAATTATCAAGACCTAACTAAGTCCTAAAATTATCAAGTCCTAACTAAGTCCTAAAATTATTAAGTCCTAACTTAGTCCTAAAATTATCAAGTCCTAACTAAGTCCTAAAATTATCAAGTCCTAATAAAGTACTAAAATTATCAAGTTCTAACTAAGTCCTAAAATTATCAAGTCCTAACTTAGTCCTAGAATTATCAAGTCCTAACTAAATCCGAAAAATTGTCAAGTCCTAACTAAGTCTTAAAATTATAAAGTCCTAATAAAGTACTAAAATTATCACGTCCTAACTACGTCCTAAAATTATTAAGTCCTAACTAAGTCCTAAAATTATCAAGTCCTAAATAAATCCTAAAATTATCAAGTTCTAATTACGTCCTAAAATTATTAAGTCCTAACTAAGTCCTAAAATTATCAAGTTCTAGAATTATCAAGTCCTAACTGACTCCTAAAATTATCAAGTCCTAACTAAGTCCTAAAATTATCAAGTCCTAACTAAGTCCTAAAATTATTAAGTCCTAATTAAGTCCTAAAATTATCAAGTCCTAACTAAGTCCTAAAATTATCAAGTCCTAACTAAGTCCTAAAATTATCAAGTCCTAATAAAGTACTAAAATTATCAAGTCCTAACTAAATCCTAAAATTATCAAGTCCTAATTAAGTCCTAAAATTATTAAGTCCTAACTAAGTCCTAAAATTATCAAGTCCTAACTAAGTCCTAAAATTATCAAGTCCTAACTAAGTCCTAAAATTATTAAGTCCTAACTTAGTCCTAGAATTATCAAGTCCTAACTAAATCCGAAAAATTATCAAGTCCTAACTAAATCCTAAAATTATCAAGTCCTAACTAAGTCCTAAAATTATCAAGTCCTAACTAAGTCCTAATTAAGTCCTAAAATTATCAAGTCCTAACTAAGTCCTAAAATTATCAAGTCCTAACTACGTCCTAAAATTATTCAGTCCTAACTAAGTCCTAAAATTATCAAGTCCTAGAATTATCAAGTCCTAACTGAGTCCTAAAATTATCAAGTCCTAACTAAGTCCTAAAATTATCAAGTCCTAATAAAGTACTAAAATTATCAAGACCTAACTAAGTCCTAAAATTATCAAGTCCTAACTAAGTCCTAAAATTATTAAGTCCTAACTTAGTCCTAAAATTATCAAGTCCTAACTGACTCCTAAAATTATCAAGTCCTAACTAAGTCCTAAAATTATCAAGTCCTAACTAAGTCCTAAAATTATTAAGTCCTAACTTAGTCCTAGAATTATCAAGTCCTAACTAAATCCGAAAAATTATCAAGTCCTAACTAAATCCTAAAATTATTAAGTCCTAACTAAGTCCTAAAATTATCAAGTCCTAACTAAGTCCTAAAATTATTAAGTCCTAACTAAGTCCTAAAATTATCAAGTCCTAACTACGTCCTAAAATTATTAAGTCCTAACTAAGTCCTAAAATTATCAAGTTCTAGAATTATCAAGTCCTAACTGACTCCTAAAATTATCAAGTCCTAACTAAGTCCTAAAATTATCAAGTCCTAACTAAGTCCTAAAATTATTAAGTCCTAACTTAGTCCTAGAATTATCAAGTCCTAACTAAATCCGAAAAATTATCAAGTCCTAACTAAATCCTAAAATTATCAAGTCCTAACTAAGTCCTAAAATTATCAAGTCCTAACTAAGTCCTAATTAAGTCCTAAAATTATCAAGTCCTAACTAAGTCCTAAAATTATCAAGTCCTAACTACGTCCTAAAATTATTCAGTCCTAACTAAGTCCTAAAATTATCAAGTCCTAGAATTATCAAGTCCTAACTGAGTCCTAAAATTATCAAGTCCTAACTAAGTCCTAAAATTATCAAGTCCTAATAAAGTACTAAAATTATCAAGACCTAACTAAGTCCTAAAATTATCAAGTCCTAACTAAGTCCTAAAATTATTAAGTCCTAACTTAGTCCTAAAATTATCAAGTCCTAACTAAGTCCTAAAATTATCAAGTCCTAATAAAGTACTAAAATTATCAAGTTCTAACTAAGTCCTAAAATTATCAAGTCCTAACTTAGTCCTAGAATTATCAAGTCCTAACTAAATCCGAAAAATTGTCAAGTCCTAACTAAGTCTTAAAATTATAAAGTCCTAATAAAGTACTAAAATTATCACGTCCTAACTACGTCCTAAAATTATTAAGTCCTAACTAAGTCCTAAAATTATCAAGTCCTAAATAAATCCTAAAATTATCAAGTTCTAACTACGTCCTAAAATTATTAAGTCCTAACTAAGTCCTAAAATTATCAAGTTCTAGAATTATCAAGTCCTAACTGACTCCTAAAATTATCAAGTCCTAACTAAGTCCTAAAATTATCAAGTCCTAACTAAGTCCTAAAATTATTAAGTCCTAACTTAGTCCTAGAATTATCAAGTCCTAACTAAATCCGAAAAATTATCAAGTCCTAACTAAATCCTAAAATTATCAAGTCCTAACTAAGTCCTAAAATTATCAAGTCCTAACTAAGTCCTAATTAAGTCCTAAAATTATCAAGTCCTAACTAAGTCCTAAAATTATCAAGTCCTAACAACGTCCTAAAATTATTCAGTCCTAACTAAGTCCTAAAATTATCAAGTCCTAGAATTATCAAGTCCTAACTGAGTCCTAAAATTATCAAGTCCTAACTAAGTCCTAAAATTATCAAGTCCTAATAAAGTACTAAAATTATCAAGTCCTAACTAAGTCCTAAAATTATCAAGTCCTAACTAAGTCCTAAAATTATTAAGTCCTAACTTAGTCCTAAAATTATCAAGTCCTAACTAAGTCCTAAAATTATCAAGTCCTAATAAAGTACTAAAATTATCAAGTTCTAACTAAGTCCTAAAATTATCAAGTCCTAACTTAGTCCTAGAATTATCAAGTCCTAACTAAGTCCTAAAATTATCAAGTCCTAACTACGTCCTAAAATTATTAAGTCCTAACTAAGTCCTAAAATTATCAAGTTCTAGAATTATCAAGTCCTAACTGACTCCTAAAATTATCAAGTCCTAACTAAGTCCTAAAATTATTAAGTCCTAATTAAGTCCTAAAATTATCAAGTCCTAACTAAGTCCTAAAATTATCAAGTCCTAATAAAGTACTAAAATTATCAATTCCTAACTAAATCCTAAAATTATCAAGTCCTAACTAAGTCCTGAAATTATTAAGTCCTAACTAAGTCCTAAAATTAGCATGTCCTAACTAAGTCCTAAATGTATCAAGTCCTAACTAAGTCCTAAAATTATCAAGTCCTAATAAAGTACTAAAATTATCAAGTCCTAATAAAGTAGAAAAATTATCAAGTCCTAACTAAATCCTAAAATTATCAATTCCTAACTAAGTCCTAAAATTATTAAGTCCTAACTAAGTCCTAAAATTATTAAGTCCTAACTAAGTCCTAAAATTATCAAGTCCTAACTACGTCCTAAAATTATTAAGTCCTAACTAAGTCCTAAAATTATCAAGTTCTAGAATTATCAAGTCCTAACTGACTCCTAAAATTATCAAGTCCTAACTAAGTCCTAAAATTATCAAGTCCTAACTAAGTCCTAAAATTATTAAGTCCTAACTTAGTCCTAGAATTATCAAGTCCTAACTAAATCCGAAAAATTATCAAGTCCTAACTAAATCCTAAAATTATTAAGTCCTAACTAAGTCCTAAAATTATCAAGTCCTAACTACGTCCTAAAATTATTAAGTCCTAACTAAGTCCTAAAATTATCAAGTTCTAGAATTATCAAGTCCTAACTGACTCCTAAAATTATCAAGTCCTAACTAAGTCCTAAAATTATCAAGTCCTAACTAAGTCCTAAAATTATTAAGTCCTAACTTAGTCCTAGAATTATCAAGTCCTAACTAAATCCGAAAAATTATCAAGTCCTAACTAAATCCTAAAATTATTAAGTCCTAACTAAGTCCTAAAATTATCAAGTCCTAACTAAGTCCTAAAATTATTAAGTCCTAACTAAGTCCTAAAATTATCAAGTCCTAACTACGTCCTAAAATTATTAAGTCCTAACTAAGTCCTAAAATTATCAAGTTCTAGAATTATCAAGTCCTAACTGACTCCTAAAATTATCAAGTCCTAACTAAGTCCTAAAATTATCAAGTCCTAACTAAGTCCTAAAATTATTAAGTCCTAATAAAGTACTAAAATTATCAAGTCCTAACTAAATCCTAAAATTATCAAGTCCTAACTAAATCCTAAAATTATCAAGTCCTAACTAAGTCCTAAAATTATCAAGTCCTAACTAAGTCCTAATTAAGTCCTAAAATTATCAAGTCCTAACTAAGTCCTAAAATTATCAAGTCCTAACTACGTCCTAAAATTATTCAGTCCTAACTAAGTCCTAAAATTATCAAGTCCTAGAATTATCAAGTCCTAACTGAGTCCTAAAATTATCAAGTCCTAACTAAGTCCTAAAATTATCAAGTCCTAATAAAGTACTAAAATTATCAAGACCTAACTAAGTCCTAAAATTATCAAGTCCTAACTAAGTTCTAAAATTATTAAGTCCTAACTTAGTCCTAAAATTATCAAGTCCTAACTAAGTCCTAAAATTATCAAGTCCTAATAAAGTACTAAAATTATCAAGTTCTAACTAAGTCCTAAAATTATCAAGTCCTAACTTAGTCCTAGAATTATCAAGTCCTAACTAAATCCGAAAAATTGTCAAGTCCTAACTAAGTCTTAAAATTATAAAGTCCTAATAAAGTACTAAAATTATCACGTCCTAACTACGTCCTAAAATTATTAAGTCCTAACTAAGTCCTAAAATTATCAAGTCCTAAATAAATCCTAAAATTATCAAGTTCTAACTACGTCCTAAAATTATTAAGTCCTAACTAAGTCCTAAAATTATCAAGTTCTAGAATTATCAAGTCCTAACTGACTCCTAAAATTATCAAGTCCTAACTAAGTCCTAAAATTATCAAGTCCTAACTAAGTCCTAAAATTATTAAGTCCTAACTTAGTCCTAGAATTATCAAGTCCTAACTAAATCCGAAAAATTATCAAGTCCTAACTAAATCCTAAAATTATCAAGTCCTAACTAAGTCCTAAAATTATCAAGTCCTAACTAAGTCCTAATTAAGTCCTAAAATTATCAAGTCCTAACTAAGTCCTAAAATTATCAAGTCCTAACAACGTCCTAAAATTATTCAGTCCTAACTAAGTCCTAAAATTATCAAGTCCTAGAATTATCAAGTCCTAACTGAGTCCTAAAATTATCAAGTCCTAACTAAGTCCTAAAATTATCAAGTCCTAATAAAGTACTAAAATTATCAAGTCCTAACTAAGTCCTAAAATTATCAAGTCCTAACTAAGTCCTAAAATTATTAAGTCCTAACTTAGTCCTAAAATTATCAAGTCCTAACTAAGTCCTAAAATTATCAAGTCCTAATAAAGTACTAAAATTATCAAGTTCTAACTAAGTCCTAAAATTATCAAGTCCTAACTTAGTCCTAGAATTATCAAGTCCTAACTAAATCCGAAAAATTGTCAAGTCCTAACTAAGTCTTAAAATTATAAAGTCCTAATAAAGTACTAAAATTATCACGTCCTAACTACGTCCTAAAATTATTAAGTCCTAACTAAGTCCTAAAATTATCAAGTCCTAAATAAATCCTAAAATTATCAAGTTCTAACTACGTCCTAAAATTATTAAGTCCTAACTAAGTCCTAAAATTATCAAGTCCTAAATAAATCCTAAAATTATCAAGTTCTAACTACGTCCTAAAATTATTAAGTCCTAACTAAGTCCTAAAATTATCAAGTTCTAGAATTATCAAGTCCTAACTGACTCCTAAAATTATCAAGTCCTAACTAAGTCCTAAAATTATCAAGTCCTAACTAAGTCCTAAAATTATTAAGTCCTAATTAAGTCCTAAAATTATCAAGTCCTAACTAAGTCCTAAAATTATCAAGCCCTAACTAAGTCCTAAAATTATCAAGTCCTAATAAAGTACTAAAATTATCAAGTCCTAACTAAATCCTAAAATTATCAAGTCCTAACTACGTCCTAAAATTATTAAGTCCTAACTAAGTCCTAAAATTATCAAGTTCTAGAATTATCAAGTCCTAACTGACTCCTAAAATTATCAAGTCCTAACTAAGTCCTAAAATTATCAAGTCCTAACTAAGTCCTAAAATTATTAAGTCCTAACTTAGTCCTAGAATTATCAAGTCCTAACTAAATCCGAAAAATTATCAAGTCCTAACTAAATCCTAAAATTATTAAGTCCTAACTAAGTCCTAAAATTATCAAGTCCTAACTAAGTCCTAAAATTATTAAGTCCTAACTAAGTCCTAAAATTATCAAGTCCTAACTACGTCCTAAAATTATTAAGTCCTAACTAAGTCCTAAAATTATCAAGTTCTAGAATTATCAAGTCCTAACTGACTCCTAAAATTATCAAGTCCTAACTAAGTCCTAAAATTATCAAGTCCTAACTAAGTCCTAAAATTATTAAGTCCTAACTTAGTCCTAGAATTATCAAGTCCTAACTAAATCCGAAAAATTATCAAGTCCTAACTAAATCCTAAAATTATCAAGTCCTAACTAAGTCCTAAAATTATCAAGTCCTAACTAAGTCCTAATTAAGTCCTAAAATTATCAAGTCCTAACTAAGTCCTAAAATTATCAAGTCCTAACTACGTCCTAAAATTATTCAGTCCTAACTAAGTCCTAAAATTATCAAGTCCTAGAATTATCAAGTCCTAACTGAGTCCTAAAATTATCAAGTCCTAACTAAGTCCTAAAATTATCAAGTCCTAATAAAGTACTAAAATTATCAAGACCTAACTAAGTCCTAAAATTATCAAGTCCTAACTAAGTCCTAAAATTATTAAGTCCTAACTTAGTCCTAAAATTATCAAGTCCTAACTAAGTCCTAAAATTATCAAGTCCTAATAAAGTACTAAAATTATCAAGTTCTAACTAAGTCCTAAAATTATCAAGTTCTAACTTAGTCCTAGAATTATCAAGTCCTAACTAAATCCGAAAAATTGTCAAGTCCTAACTAAGTCTTAAAATTATAAAGTCCTAATAAAGTACTAAAATTATCACGTCCTAACTACGTCCTAAAATTATTAAGTCCTAACTAAGTCCTAAAATTATCAAGTCCTAAATAAATCCTAAAATTATCAAGTTCTAACTACGTCCTAAAATTATTAAGTCCTAACTAAGTCCTAAAATTATCAAGTTCTAGAATTATCAAGTCCTAACTGACTCCTAAAATTATCAAGTCCTAACTAAGTCCTAAAATTATCAAGTCCTAACTAAGTCCTAAAATTATTAAGTCCTAATTAAGTTCTAAAATTATCAAGTCCTAAATAAATCCTAAAATTATCAAGTTCTAATATTATTTAGTCCTAACAAAGTCCTAAAATTATCAAATCCTAACTAAGTCCTAAAATTATTAAGTCCTAACTAAGTCCTAAAATTATCAAGTCCTAACTACGTCCTAAAATTATTAAGTCCTAACTAAGTCCTAAAATTATCAAGTTCTAGAATTATCAAGTCCTAACTGACTCCTAAAATTATCAAGTCCTAACTAAGTCCTAAAATTATCAAGTCCTAACTAAGTCCTAAAATTATTAAGTCCTAATTAAGTCCTAAAATTTTCAAGTCCTAACTAAGTCCTAAAATTATCAAGTCCTAACAAAGTCCTAAAATTATCAAATCCTAACTAAGTCCTAAAATTATTAAGTCCTGACTAAGTCCTAAAATTATCAAGTCCTAACTGACTCCTAAAATTATCAAGTCCTAACTAAGTCCTAAAATTATCAAGTCCTAACTAAGTCCTAAAATTATTAAGTCCTAACTTAGTCCTAGAATTATCAAGTCCTAACTAAATCCGAAAAATTATCAAGTCCTAACTAAATCCTAAAATTATCAAGTCCTAACTAAGTCCTAAAATTATCAAGTCCTAACTAAGTCCTAATTAAGTCCTAAAATTATCTAGTCCTAACTAAGTCCTAAAATTATCAAGTCCTAACTACGTCCTAAAATTATTCAGTCCTAACTAAGTCCTAAAATTATCAAGTCCTAGAATTATCAAGTCCTAACTGAGTCCTAAAATTATCAAGTCCTAACTAAGTCCTAAAATTATCAAGTCCTAATAAAGTACTAAAATTATCAAGACCTAACTAAGTCCTAAAATTATCAAGTCCTAACTAAGTCCTAAAATTATTAAGTCCTAACTTAGTCCTAAAATTATCAAGTCCTAACTAAGTCCTAAAATTATCAAGTCCTAATAAAGTACTAAAATTATCAAGTTCTAACTAAGTCCTAAAATTATCAAGTCCTAACTTAGTCCTAGAATTATCAAGTCCTAACTAAATCCGAAAAATTGTCAAGTCCTAACTAAGTCTTAAAATTATAAAGTCCTAATAAAGTACTAAAATTATCACGTCCTAACTACGTCCTAAAATTATTAAGTCCTAACTAAGTCCTAAAATTATCAAGTCCTAAATAAATCCTAAAATTATCAAGTTCTAACTACGTCCTAAAATTATTAAGTCCTAACTAAGTCCTAAAATTATCAAGTTCTAGAATTATCAAGTCCTAACTGACTCCTAAAATTATCAAGTCCTAACTAAGTCCTAAAATTATCAAGTCCTAACTAAGTCCTAAAATTATTAAGTCCTAATTAAGTTCTAAAATTATCAAGTCCTAAATAAATCCTAAAATTATCAAGTTCTAATATTATTTAGTCCTAACAAAGTCCTAAAATTATCAAATCCTAACTAAGTCCTAAAATTATTAAGTCCTAACTAAGTCCTAAAATTATTAAGTCCTAACTACGTCCTAAAATTATTAAGTCCTAACTAAGTCCTAAAATTATCAAGTTCTAGAATTATCAAGTCCTAACTGACTCCTAAAATTATCAAGTCCTAACTAAGTCCTAAAATTATCAAGTCCTAACTAAGTCCTAAAATTATTAAGTCCTAATTAAGTCCTAAAATTTTCAAGTCCTAACTAAGTCCTAAAATTATCAAGTCCTAACAAAGTCCTAAAATTATCAAATCCTAACTAAGTCCTAAAATTATTAAGTCCTAACTAAGTCCTAAAATTATCAAGTCCTAACTGACTCCTAAAATTATCAAGTCCTAACTAAGTCCTAAAATTATCAAGTCCTAACTAAGTCCTAAAATTATTAAGTCCTAACTTAGTCCTAGAATTATCAAGTCCTAACTAAATCCGAAAAATTATCAAGTCCTAACTAAATCCTAAAATTATCAAGTCCTAACTAAGTCCTAAAATTATCAAGTCCTAACTAAGTCCTAATTAAGTCCTAAAATTATCTAGTCCTAACTAAGTCTTAAAATTATCAAGTCCTAACTACGTCCTAAAATTATTCAGTCCTAACTAAGTCCTAAAAATATCAAGTTCTAGAATTATCAAGTCCTAACTGACTCCTAAAATTATCAAGTCCTAACTAAGTCCTAAAATTATCAAGTCCTAACTAAGTCCTAAAATTATTAAGTCCTAATTAAGTCCTAAAATTATCAAGTCCTAACTAAGTCCTAAAATTATCAAGTCCTAACTAAGTCCTAAAATTATCAAGTCCTAATAAAGTACTAAAATTATCAAGTCCTAACTAAATCCTAAAATTATCAAGTCCTAATTAAGTCCTAAAATTATTAAGTCCTAACTAAGTCCTAAAATTATCAAGTCCTAACTACGTCCTAAAATTATTAAGTCCTAACTAAGTCCTAAAATTATCAAGTTCTAGAATTATCAAGTCCTAACTGACTCCTAAAATTATCAAGTCCTAACTAAGTCCTAAAATTATCAAGTCCTAACTAAGTCCTAAAATTATTAAGTCCTAACTTAGTCCTAGAATTATCAAGTCCTAACTAAATCCGAAAAATTATCAAGTCCTAACTAAATCCTAAAATTATTAAGTCCTAACTAAGTCCTAAAATTATCAAGTCCTAACTAAGTCCTAAAATTATTAAGTCCTAACTAAGTCCTAAAATTATCAAGTCCTAACTACGTCCTAAAATTATTAAGTCCTAACTAAGTCCTAAAATTATCAAGTTCTAGAATTATCAAGTCCTAACTGACTCCTAAAATTATCAAGTCCTAACTAAGTCCTAAAATTATCAAGTCCTAACTAAGTCCTAAAATTATTAAGTCCTAACTTAGTCCTAGAATTATCAAGTCCTAACTAAATCCGAAAAATTATCAAGTCCTAACTAAATCCTAAAATTATCAAGTCCTAACTAAGTCCTAAAATTATCAAGTCCTAACTAAGTCCTAATTAAGTCCTAAAATTATCAAGTCCTAACTAAGTCCTAAAATTATCAAGTCCTAACTACGTCCTAAAATTATTCAGTCCTAACTAAGTCCTAAAATTATCAAGTCCTAGAATTATCAAGTCCTAACTGAGTCCTAAAATTATCAAGTCCTAACTAAGTCCTAAAATTATCAAGTCCTAATAAAGTACTAAAATTATCAAGACCTAACTAAGTCCTAAAATTATCAAGTCCTAACTAAGTCCTAAAATTATTAAGTCCTAACTTAGTCCTAAAATTATCAAGTCCTAACTAAGTCCTAAAATTATCAAGTCCTAATAAAGTACTAAAATTATCAAGTTCTAACTAAGTCCTAAAATTATCAAGTCCTAACTTAGTCCTAGAATTATCAAGTCCTAACTAAATCCGAAAAATTGTCAAGTCCTAACTAAGTCTTAAAATTATAAAGTCCTAATAAAGTACTAAAATTATCACGTCCTAACTACGTCCTAAAATTATTAAGTCCTAACTAAGTCCTAAAATTATCAAGTCCTAAATAAATCCTAAAATTATCAAGTTCTAACTACGTCCTAAAATTATTAAGTCCTAACTAAGTCCTAAAATTATCAAGTTCTAGAATTATCAAGTCCTAACTGACTCCTAAAATTATTAAGTCCTAACTAAGTCCTAAAATTATCAAGTTCTAATATTATTTAGTCCTAACAAAGTCCTAAAATTATCAAATCCTAACTAAGTCCTAAAATTATTAAGTCCTAACTAAGTCCTAAAATTATCAAGTCCTAACTACGTCCTAAAATTATTAAGTCCTAACTAAGTCCTAAAATTATCAAGTTCTAGAATTATCAAGTCCTAACTGACTCCTAAAATTATCAAGTCCTAACTAAGTCCTAAAATTATCAAGTCCTAACTAAGTCCTAAAATTATTAAGTCCTAATTAAGTCCTAAAATTTTCAAGTCCTAACTAAGTCCTAAAATTATCAAGTCCTAACAAAGTCCTAAAATTATCAAATCCTAACTAAGTCCTAAAATTATTAAGTCCTGACTAAGTCCTAAAATTATCAAGTCCTAACTGACTCCTAAAATTATCAAGTCCTAACTAAGTCCTAAAATTATCAAGTCCTAACTAAGTCCTAAAATTATTAAGTCCTAACTTAGTCCTAGAATTATCAAGTCCTAACTAAATCCGAAAAATTATCAAGTCCTAACTAAATCCTAAAATTATCAAGTCCTAACTAAGTCCTAAAATTATCAAGTCCTAACTAAGTCCTAATTAAGTCCTAAAATTATCTAGTCCTAACTAAGTCCTAAAATTATCAAGTCCTAACTACGTCCTAAAATTATTCAGTCCTAACTAAGTCCTAAAATTATCAAGTCCTAGAATTATCAAGTCCTAACTGAGTCCTAAAATTATCAAGTCCTAACTAAGTCCTAAAATTATCAAGTCCTAATAAAGTACTAAAATTATCAAGACCTAACTAAGTCCTAAAATTATCAAGTCCTAACTAAGTCCTAAAATTATTAAGTCCTAACTTAGTCCTAAAATTATCAAGTCCTAACTAAGTCCTAAAATTATCAAGTCCTAATAAAGTACTAAAATTATCAAGTTCTAACTAAGTCCTAAAATTATCAAGTCCTAACTTAGTCCTAGAATTATCAAGTCCTAACTAAATCCGAAAAATTGTCAAGTCCTAACTAAGTCTTAAAATTATAAAGTCCTAATAAAGTACTAAAATTATCACGTCCTAACTACGTCCTAAAATTATTAAGTCCTAACTAAGTCCTAAAATTATCAAGTCCTAAATAAATCCTAAAATTATCAAGTTCTAACTACGTCCTAAAATTATTAAGTCCTAACTAAGTCCTAAAATTATCAAGTTCTAGAATTATCAAGTCCTAACTGACTCCTAAAATTATCAAGTCCTAACTAAGTCCTAAAATTATCAAGTCCTAACTAAGTCCTAAAATTATTAAGTCCTAATTAAGTTCTAAAATTATCAAGTCCTAAATAAATCCTAAAATTATCAAGTTCTAATATTATTTAGTCCTAACAAAGTCCTAAAATTATCAAATCCTAACTAAGTCCTAAAATTATTAAGTCCTAACTAAGTCCTAAAATTATTAAGTCCTAACTACGTCCTAAAATTATTAAGTCCTAACTAAGTCCTAAAATTATCAAGTTCTAGAATTATCAAGTCCTAACTGACTCCTAAAATTATCAAGTCCTAACTAAGTCCTAAAATTATCAAGTCCTAACTAAGTCCTAAAATTATTAAGTCCTAATTAAGTCCTAAAATTTTCAAGTCCTAACTAAGTCCTAAAATTATCAAGTCCTAACAAAGTCCTAAAATTATCAAATCCTAACTAAGTCCTAAAATTATTAAGTCCTAACTAAGTCCTAAAATTATCAAGTCCTAACTGACTCCTAAAATTATCAAGTCCTAACTAAGTCCTAAAATTATCAAGTCCTAACTAAGTCCTAAAATTATTAAGTCCTAACTTAGTCCTAGAATTATCAAGTCCTAACTAAATCCGAAAAATTATCAAGTCCTAACTAAATCCTAAAATTATCAAGTCCTAACTAAGTCCTAAAATTATCAAGTCCTAACTAAGTCCTAATTAAGTCCTAAAATTATCTAGTCCTAACTTAGTCTTAAAATTATCAAGTCCTAACTACGTCCTAAAATTATTCAGTCCTAACTAAGTCCTAAAATTATCAAGTCCTAGAATTATCAAGTCCTAACTGAGTCCTAAAATTATCAAGTCCTAACTAAGTCCTAAAATTATCAAGTCCTAATAAAGTACTAAAATTATCAAGACCTAACTAAGTCCTAAAATTATCAAGTCCTAACTAAGTCCTAAAATTATTAAGTCCTAACTTAGTCCTAAAATTATCAAGTCCTAACTAAGTCCTAAAATTATCAAGTCCTAATAAAGTACTAAAATTATCAAGTTCTAACTAAGTCCTAAAATTATCAAGTCCTAACTTAGTCCTAGAATTATCAAGTCCTAACTAAATCCGAAAAATTGTCAAGTCCTAACTAAGTCTTAAAATTATAAAGTCCTAATAAAGTACTAAAATTATCACGTCCTAACTACGTCCTAAAATTATTAAGTCCTAACTAAGTCCTAAAATTATCAAGTCCTAAATAAATCCTAAAATTATCAAGTTCTAACTACGTCCTAAAATTATTAAGTCCTAACTAAGTCCTAAAATTATCAAGTTCTAGAATTATCAAGTCCTAACTGACTCCTAAAATTATCAAGTCCTAACTAAGTCCTAAAATTATTAAGTCCTAACTAAGTCCTAAAATTATCAAGTTCTAGAATTATCAAGTCCTAACTGACTCCTAAAATTATCAAGTCCTAACTAAGTCCTAAAATTATCAAGTCCTAACGAAATCCTAAAATTATCAAGTCCTAATTAAGTCCTAAAATTATTAACTCCTAACTAAGTCCTAAAATTATCAAGTCCTAACTAAGTCCTAAAATTATCAAGTCCTAACTAAGTCCTAAAATTATCAAGTCCTAATAAAGTACTAAAATTATCAAGTCCTAACTAAATCCTAAAATTATCAAGTCCTAATTAAGTCCTAAAATTATTAAGTCCTAACAAAGTCCTAAAATTATCAAATCCTAACTAAGTCCTAAAATTATTAAGTCCTAACTAAGTCCTAAAATTATCAAGTCCTAACTACGTCCTAAAATTATTAAGTCCTAACTAAGTCCTAAAATTATCAAGTTCTAGAATTATCAAGTCCTAACTGACTCCTAAAATTATCAAGTCCTAACTAAGTCCTAAAATTATCAAGTCCTAACTAAGTCCTAAAATTATTAAGTCCTAATTAAGTCCTAAAATTATCAAGTCCTAACTAAGTCCTAAAATTATCAAGTCCTAACTAAGTCCTAAAATTATCAAGTCCTAAAAAAGTACTAAAATTATCAAGTCCTAACTAAATCCTAAAATTATCAAGTCCTAATTCAGTCCTAAAATTATTAAGTCCTAACTAAGTCCTAAAATTATCAAGTCCTAACTACGTCCTAAAATTATTAAGTCCTAACTAAGTCCTAAAATTATCAAGTCCTAACTAAGTCCTGAAATTATTAAGTCCTAACTAAGTCCTAAAATTAGCATGTCCTAACTAAGTCCTAAATGTATCAAGTCCTAACTAAGTCCTAAAATTATCAAGTCCCAATAAAGTACTAAAATTATCAAGTCCTAACTAAGTCCTAAAATTATCAAGTCCTAATAAAGTACTAAAATCATCAAGTCCTAATATTATTTAGTCCTAACAAAGTCCTACAATTATCAAGTCCTAGAATTATCAAGTCCTAACTAAGTCCTCAAATTATTAAGTCATAATTAAGTTCTAAAATTATCAAGTCCTAACTAAATCCTAAAATTATCAAGTCCTAATATTATTTAGTCCTAACAAAGTCCTAAAATTATCAAATCCTAACTAAGTCCTAAAATTATTAAGTCCTAACTAAGTCCTGAAATTATCAAGTCCTAACTACGTCCTAAAATTATCAAGTCCTAACTAAGTCTTAAAATTATAAAGTCCTAATAAAGTACTAAAATTATCACGTCCTAACTACGTCCTAAAATTATTAAGTCCTAACTAAGTCCTAAAATTATCAAGTCCTAACAAAGTCCTACAATTATTAAGTCCTAGAATTATCAAGTCCTAACTAAGTCCTTAAATTATTAGGTCCTAATTAAGTTCTAAAATTATCAAGTCCTAAATAAATCCTAAAATTATCAAGTTCTAATATTATTTAGTCCTAACAAAGTCCTAAAATTATCAAATCCTAACTAAGTCCTAAAATTATTAAGTCCTAACTAAGTCCTAAAATTATCAAGTCCTAACTACGTCCTAAAATTATTAAGTCCTAACTAAGTCCTAAAATTATCAAGTTCTAGAATTATCAAGTCCTAACTGACTCCTAAAATTATCAAGTCCTAACTAAGTCCTAAAATTATCAAGTCCTAACTAAGTCCTAAAATTATCAAGTCCTAACTAAGTCCTAAAATTATTAAGTCCTAACTTAGTCCTAGAATTATCAAGTCCTAACTAAATCCGAAAAATTATCAAGTCCTAACTAAATCCTAAAATTATCAAGTCCTAACTAAGTCCTAAAATTATCAAGTCCTAACTAAGTCCTAATTAAGTCCTAAAATTATCTAGTCCTAACTAAGTCTTAAAATTATCAAGTCCTAACTACGTCCTAAAATTATTCAGTCCTAACTAAGTCCTAAAATTATCAAGTCCTAGAATTATCAAGTCCTAACTGAGTCCTAAAATTATCAAGTCCTAACTAAGTCCTAAAATTATCAAGTCCTAATAAAGTACTAAAATTATCAAGACCTAACTAAGTCCTAAAATTATCAAGTCCTAACTAAGTCCTAAAATTATTAAGTCCTAACTTAGTCCTAAAATTATCAAGTCCTAACTAAGTCCTAAAATTATCAAGTCCTAATAAAGTACTAAAATTATCAAGTTCTAACTAAGTCCTAAAATTATCAAGTCCTAACTTAGTCCTAGAATTATCAAGTCCTAACTAAATCCGAAAAATTGTCAAGTCCTAACTAAGTCTTAAAATTATAAAGTCCTAATAAAGTACTAAAATTATCACGTCCTAACTACGTCCTAAAATTATTAAGTCCTAACTAAGTCCTAAAATTATCAAGTCCTAAATAAATCCTAAAATTATCAAGTTCTAACTACGTCCTAAAATTATTAAGTCCTAACTAAGTCCTAAAATTATCAAGTTCTAGAATTATCAAGTCCTAACTGACTCCTAAAATTATCAAGTCCTAACTAAGTCCTAAAATTATTAAGTCCTAACTAAGTCCTAAAATTATCAAGTTCTAGAATTATCAAGTCCTAACTGACTCCTAAAATTATCAAGTCCTAACTAAGTCCTAAAATTATCAAGTCCTAACGAAATCCTAAAATTACCAAGTCCTAATTAAGTCCTAAAATTATTAACTCCTAACTAAGTCCTAAAATTATCAAGTCCTAACTAAGTCCTAAAATTATCAAGTCCTAACTAAGTCCTAAAATTATCAAGTCCTAATAAAGTACTAAAATTATCAAGTCCTAACTAAATCCTAAAATTATCAAGTCCTAATTAAGTCCTAAAATTATTAAGTCCTAACAAAGTCCTAAAATTATCAAATCCTAACTAAGTCCTAAAATTATTAAGTCCTAACTAAGTCCTAAAATTATCAAGTCCTAACTACGTCCTAAAATTATTAAGTCCTAACTAAGTCCTAAAATTATCAAGTTCTAGAATTATCAAGTCCTAACTGACTCCTAAAATTATCAAGTCCTAACTAAGTCCTAAAATTATCAAGTCCTAACTAAGTCCTAAAATTATTAAGTCCTAATTAAGTCCTAAAATTATCAAGTCCTAACTAAGTCCTAAAATTATCAAGTCCTAACTAAGTCCTAAAATTATCAAGTCCTAAAAAAGTACTAAAATTATCAAGTCCTAACTAAATCCTAAAATTATCAAGTCCTAATTAAGTCCTAAAATTATTAAGTCCTAACTAAGTCCTAAAATTATCAAGTCCTAACTACGTCCTAAAATTATTAAGTCCTAACTAAGTCCTAAAATTATCAAGTCCTAACTAAGTCCTGAAATTATTAAGTCCTAACTAAGTCCTAAAATTAGCATGTCCTAACTAAGTCCTAAATGTATCAAGTCCTAACTAAGTCCTAAAATTATCAAGTCCTAATAAAGTACTAAAATTATCAAGTCCTAACTAAGTCCTAAAATTATCAAGTCCTAATAAAGTACTAAAATCATCAAGTCCTAATATTATTTAGTCCTAACAAAGTCCTACAATTATCAAGTCCTAGAATTATCAAGTCCTAACTAAGTCCTCAAATTATTAAGTCATAATTAAGTTCTAAAATTATCAAGTCCTAACTAAATCCTAAAATTATCAAGTCCTAATATTATTTAGTCCTAACAAAGTCCTAAAATTATCAAATCCTAACTAAGTCCTAAAATTATTAAGTCCTAACTAAGTCCTGAAATTATCAAGTCCTAACTACGTCCTAAAATTATCAAGTCCTAACTAAGTCTTAAAATTATAAAGTCCTAATAAAGTACTAAAATTATCACGTCCTAACTACGTCCTAAAATTATTAAGTCCTAACTAAGTCCTAAAATTATCAAGTCCTAACAAAGTCCTACAATTATCAAGTCCTAGAATTATCAAGTCCTAACTAAGTCCTTAAATTATTAGGTCCTAATTAAGTTCTAAAATTATCAAGTCCTAAATAAATTCTAAAATTATCAAGTTCTAATATTATTTAGTCCTAACAAAGTCCTAAAATTATCAAATCCTAACTAAGTCCTAAAATTATTAAGTCCTAACTAAGTCCTAAAATTATCAAGTCCTAACTACGTCCTAAAATTATTAAGTCCTAACTAAGTCCTAAAATTATCAAGTTCTAGAATTATCAAGTCCTAACTGACTCCTAAAATTATCAAGTCCTAACTAAGTCCTAAAATTATCAAGTCCTAACGAAATCCTAAAATTACCAAGTCCTAATTAAGTCCTAAAATTATTAACTCCTAACTAAGTCCTAAAATTATCAAGTCCTAACTAAGTCCTAAAATTATCAAGTCCTAACTAAGTCCTAAAATTATCAAGTCCTAATAAAGTACTAAAATTATCAAGTCCTAACTAAATCCTAAAATTATCAAGTCCTAATTAAGTCCTAAAATTATTAAGTCCTAACAAAGTCCTAAAATTATCAAATCCTAACTAAGTCCTAAAATTATTAAGTCCTAACTAAGTCCTAAAATTATCAAGTCCTAACTACGTCCTAAAATTATTAAGTCCTAACTAAGTCCTAAAATTATCAAGTTCTAGAATTATCAAGTCCTAACTGACTCCTAAAATTATCAAGTCCTAACTAAGTCCTAAAATTATCAAGTCCTAACTAAGTCCTAAAATTATTAAGTCCTAATTAAGTCCTAAAATTATCAAGTCCTAACTAAGTCCTAAAATTATCAAGTCCTAACTAAGTCCTAAAATTATCAAGTCCTAAAAAAGTACTAAAATTATCAAGTCCTAACTAAATCCTAAAATTATCAAGTCCTAATTAAGTCCTAAAATTATTAAGTCCTAACTAAGTCCTAAAATTATCAAGTCCTAACTACGTCCTAAAATTATTAAGTCCTAACTAAGTCCTAAAATTATCAAGTCCTAACTAAGTCCTGAAATTATTAAGTCCTAACTAAGTCCTAAAATTAGCATGTCCTAACTAAGTCCTAAATGTATCAAGTCCTAACTAAGTCCTAAAATTATCAAGTCCTAATAAAGTACTAAAATTATCAAGTCCTAACTAAGTCCTAAAATTATCAAGTCCTAATAAAGTACTAAAATCATCAAGTCCTAATATTATTTAGTCCTAACAAAGTCCTACAATTATCAAGTCCTAGAATTATCAAGTCCTAACTAAGTCCTCAAATTATTAAGTCATAATTAAGTTCTAAAATTATCAAGTCCTAACTAAATCCTAAAATTATCAAGTCCTAATATTATTTAGTCCTAACAAAGTCCTAAAATTATCAAATCCTAACTAAGTCCTAAAATTATTAAGTCCTAACTAAGTCCTGAAATTATCAAGTCCTAACTACGTCCTAAAATTATCAAGTCCTAACTAAGTCTTAAAATTATAAAGTCCTAATAAAGTACTAAAATTATCACGTCCTAACTACGTCCTAAAATTATTAAGTCCTAACTAAGTCCTAAAATTATCAAGTCCTAACAAAGTCCTACAATTATCAAGTCCTAGAATTATCAAGTCCTAACTAAGTCCTTAAATTATTAGGTCCTAATTAAGTTCTAAAATTATCAAGTCCTAAATAAATTCTAAAATTATCAAGTTCTAATATTATTTAGTCCTAACAAAGTCCTAAAATTATCAAATCCTAACTAAGTCCTAAAATTATTAAGTCCTAACTAAGTCCTAAAATTATCAAGTCCTAACTACGTCCTAAAATTATTAAGTCCTAACTAAGTCCTAAAATTATCAAGTTCTAGAATTATCAAGTCCTAACTGACTCCTAAAATTATCAAGTCCTAACTAAGTCCTAAAATTATCAAGTCCTAACTAAGTCCTAAAATTATTAAGTCCTAATTAAGTCCTAAAATTATCAAGTCCTAACTAAGTCCTAAAATTATCAAGTCCTAACTAAGTCCTAAAATTATCAAGTCCTAATAAAGTACTAAAATTATCAAGTCCTAACTAAATCCTAAAATTATCAAGTCCTAATTAAGTCCTAAAATTATTAAGTCCTAACTAAGTCCTAAAATTATCAAGTCCTAACTACGTCCTAAAATTATTAAGTCCTAACTAAGTCCTAAAATTATCAAGTCCTAACTAAGTCCTGAAATTATTAAGTCCTAACTAAGTCCTAAAATTAGCATGTCCTAACTAAGTCCTAAATGTATCAAGTCCTAACTAAGTCCTAAAATTATCAAGTCCTAATAAAGTACTAAAATTATCAAGTCCTAACTAAGTCCTAAAATTATCAAGTCCTAATAAAGTACTAAAATCATCAAGTCCTAATATTATTTAGTCCTAACAAAGTCCTACAATTATCAAGTCCTAGAATTATCAAGTCCTAACTAAGTCCTCAAATTATTAAGTCATAATTAAGTTCTAAAATTATCAAGTCCTAACTAAATCCTAAAATTATCAAGTCCTAATATTATTTAGTCCTAACAAAGTCCTAAAATTATCAAATCCTAACTAAGTCCTAAAATTATTAAGTCCTAACTAAGTCCTGAAATTATCAAGTCCTAACTACGTCCTAAAATTATCAAGTCCTAACTAAGTCTTAAAATTATAAAGTCCTAATAAAGTACTAAAATTATCACGTCCTAACTACGTCCTAAAATTATTAAGTCCTAACTAAGTCCTAAAATTATCAAGTCCTAACAAAGTCCTTCAATTATCAAGTCCTAGAATTATCAAGTCCTAACTAAGTCCTTAAATTATTAGGTCCTAATTAAGTTCTAAAATTATCAAGTCCTAAATAAATTCTAAAATTATCAAGTTCTAATTTTATTTAGTCCTAACAAAGTCCTAAAATTATCAAATCCTAACTAAGTCCTAAAAATATTAAGTCCTAACTAAGTCCTAAAATTATCAAGTCCTAACTACGTCCTAAAATTATTAAGTCCTAACTAAGTCCTAAAATTATCAAGTTCTAGAATTATCAAGTCCTAACTGACTCCTAAAATTATCAAGTCCTAACTAAGTCCTAAAATTAACAAGTCCTAACTAAGTCCTAAAATTATTAAGTCCTAATTAAGTCCTAAAATTATCAAGTCCTAACTAAGTCCTAAAATTATCAAGTCCTAACTAAGTCCTAAAATTATCAAGTCCTAATAAAGTACTAAAATTATCAAGTCCTAACTAAATCCTAAAATTATCAAGTCCTAATTAAGTCCTAAAATTATTAAGTCCTAACTAAGTCCTAAAATTATCAAGTCCTAACTAAGTCCTGAAATTATTAAGTCCTAACTAAGTCCTAAAATTAGCATGTCCTAACTAAGTCCTAAATGTATCAAGTCCTAACTAAGTCCTAAAATTATCAAGTCCTAATAAAGTACTAAAATTATCAAGTCCTAACTAAGTCCTAAAATTATCAAGTCCTAATAAAGTACTAAAATCATCAAGTCCTAATATTATTTAGTCCTAACAAAGTCCTACAATTATCAAGTCCTAGAATTATCAAGTCCTAACTAAGTCCTCAAATTATTAAGTCATAATTAAGTTCTAAAATTATCAAGTCCTAACTAAATCCTAAAATTATCAAGTCCTAATATTATTTAGTCCTAACAAAGTCCTAAAATTATCAAATCCTAACTAAGTCCTAAAATTATTAAGTCCTAACTAAGTCCTAAAATTATCAAGTCCTAACGAAATCCTAAAATTATCAAGTCCTAATTAAGTCCTAAAATTATTAACTCCTAACTAAGTCCTAAAATTATCAAGTCCTAACTAAGTCCTAAAATTATCAAGTCCTAACTAAGTCCTAAAATTATCAAGTCCTAATAAAGTACTAAAATTATCAAGTCCTAACTAAATCCTAAAATTGTCAAGTCCTAATTAAGTCCTAAAATTATTAAGTCCTAACAAAGTCCTAAAATTATCAAATCCTAACTAAGTCCTAAAATTATTAAGTCCTAACTAAGTCCTAAAATTATCAAGTCCTAACTACGTCCTAAAATTATTAAGTCCTAACTAAGTCCTAAAATTATCAAGTTCTAGAATTATCAAGTCCTAACTGACTCCTAAAATTATCAAGTCCTAACTAAGTCCTAAAATTATCAAGTCCTAACTAAGTCCTAAAATTATTAAGTCCTAATTAAGTCCTAAAATTATCAAGTCCTAACTAAGTCCTAAAATTATCAAGTCCTAACTAAGTCCTAAAATTATCAAGTCCTAAAAAAGTACTAAAATTATCAAGTCCTAACTAAATCCTAAAATTATCAAGTCCTAATTAAGTCCTAAAATTATTAAGTCCTAACTAAGTCCTAAAATTATCAAGTCCTAACTACGTCCTAAAATTATTAAGTCCTAACTAAGTCCTAAAATTATCAAGTCCTAACTAAGTCCTGAAATTATTAAGTCCTAACTAAGTCCTAAAATTAGCATGTCCTAACTAAGTCCTAAATGTATCAAGTCCTAACTAAGTCCTAAAATTATCAAGTCCTAATAAAGTACTAAAATTATCAAGTCCTAACTAAATCCTAAAATTATCAAGTCCTAATTAAGTCCTAAAATTATTAAGTCCTAACTAAGTCCTAAAATTATCAAGTCCTAACTAAGTCCTGAAATTATTAAGTCCTAACTAAGTCCTAAAATTAGCATGTCCTAACTAAGTCCTAAATGTATCAAGTCCTAACTAAGTCCTAAAATTATCAAGTCCTAATAAAGTACTAAAATTATCAAGTCCTAACTAAGTCCTAAAATTATTAAGTCCTAATTAAGTCCTAAAATTATCAAGTCCTAACTAAGTCCTAAAATTATCAAGTCCTAACTAAGTCCTAAAATTATCAAGTCCTAACTACGTCCTAAAATTATCAAGTCCTAACTAAGTCTTAAAATTATAAAGTCCTAATAAAGTACTAAAATTATCACGTCCTAACTACGTCCTAAAATTATTAAGTCCTAACTAACTCCTAAAATTATCAAGTCCTAACTAAGTCCTAAAATTATCAAGTCCTAATAAAGTACTAAAATTATCAAGTCCTAACTAAATCCTAAAATTATCAAGTCCTAACTAAGTCCTGAAATTATTAAGTCCTAACTAAGTCCTAAAATTAGCATGTCCTAACTAAGTCCTAAATGTATCAAGTCCTAACTAAGTCCTAAAATTATCAAGTCCTAATAAAGTACTAAAATTATCAAGTCCTAACTAAGTCCTAAAATTATCAAGTCCTAATAAAGTACTAAAATCATCAAGTCCTAATATCATTTAGTCCTAACAAAGTCCTACAATTATCAAGTCCTAGAATTATCAAGTCCTAACTAAGTCCTTAAATTATTAAGTCCTAATTAAGTTCTAAAATTATCAAGTCCTAAATAAATTCTAAAATTATCAAGTTCTAATATTATTTAGTCCTAACAAAGTCCTAAAATTATCAAATCCTAACTAAGTCCTAAAATTATTAAGTCCTAACTAAGTCCTAAAATTATCAAGTCCTAACTACGTCCTAAAATTATTAAGTCCTAACTAAGTCCTAAAATTATCAAGTTCTAGAATTATCAAGTCCTAACTGACTCCTAAAATTATCAAGTCCTAACTAAGTCACAAAATTATCAAGTCCTAACTAAGTCCTAAAATTATTAAGTCCTAATTAAGTCCTAAAATTATCAAGTCCTAACTAAGTCCTAAAATTATCAAGTCCTAACTAAGTCCTAAAATTATCAAGTCCTAATAAAGTACTAAAATTATCAAGTCCTAACGAAATCCTAAAATTATCAAGTCCTAATTAAGTCCTAAAATTATTAAGTACTAACTAAGTCCTAAAATTATCAAGTCCTAACTAAGTTCTAAAATTATCAAGTCCTAACTAAGTCCTAAAATTATCAAGTCCTAACTAAATCCTAAAATTATCAAGTCCTAATATTATTTAGTCCTAACAAAGTCCTAAAATTATCAAATCCTAACTAAGTCCTAAAATTATTAAGTCCTAACTAAGTCCTGAAATTATCAAGTCCTAACTACGTCCTAAAATTATCAAGTCCTAACTAAGTCTTAAAATTATAAAGTCCTAATAAAGTACTAAAATTATCACGTCCTAACTACGTCCTAAAATTATTAAGTCCTAACTAAGTCCTAAAATTATCAAGTTCTAACAAAGTCCTACAATTATCAAGTCCTAGAATTATCAAGTCCTAACTAAGTCCTTAAATTATTAGGTCCTAATTAAGTTCTAAAATTATCAAGTCCTAACTAAGTCCTCAAATTATTAAGTCATAATTAAGTTCTAAAATTATCAAGTCCTAACTAAATCCTAAAATTATCAAGTCCTAATATTATTTAGTCCTAACAAAGTCCTAAAATTATCATATCCTAACTAAGTCCTAAAATTATTAAGTCCTAACTAAGTCCTGAAATTATCAAGTCCTAACTACGTCCTAAAATTATCAAGTCCTAACTAAGTCTTAAAATTATAAAGTCCTAATAAAGTACTAAAATTATCACGTCCTAACTACGTCCTAAAATTATTAAGTCCTAACTAAGTCCTAAAATTATCAAGTCCTAACAAAGTCCTACAATTATCAAGTCCTAGAATTATCAAGTCCTAACTAAGTCCTTAAATTATTAGGTCCTAATTAAGTTCTAAAATTATCAAGTCCTAAATAAATTCTAAAATTATCAAGTTCTAATATTATTTAGTCCTAACAAAGTCCTAAAATTATCAAATCCTAACTAAGTCCTAAAATTATTAAGTCCTAACTAAGTCCTAAAATTATCAAGTCCTAACTACGTCCTAAAATTATTAAGTCCTAACTAAGTCCTAAAATTATCAAGTTCTAGAATTATCAAGTCCTAACTGACTCCTAAAATTATCAAGTCCTAACTAAGTCCTAAAATTATCAAGTCCTAACTAAGTCCTAAAATTATTAAGTCCTAATTAAGTCCTAAAATTATCAAGTCCTAACTAAGTCCTAAAATTATCAAGTCCTAACTAAGTCCTAAAATTATCAAGTCCTAATAAAGTACTAAAATTATCAAGTCCTAACTAAATCCTAAAATTATCAAGTCCTAATTAAGTCCTAAAATTATTAAGTCCTAACTAAGTCCTAAAATTATCAAGTCCTAACTACGTCCTAAAATTATTAAGTCCTAACTAAGTCCTAAAATTATCAAGTCCTAACTAAGTCCTCAAATTATTAAGTCATAATTAAGTTCTAAAATTATCAAGTCCTAACTAAATCCTAAAATTATCAAGTCCTAATATTATTTAGTCCTAACAAAGTCCTAAAATTATCAAATCCTAACTAAGTCCTAAAATTATTAAGTCCTAACTAAGTCCTGAAATTATCAAGTCCTAACTACGTCCTAAAATTATCAAGTCCTAACTAAGTCTTAAAATTATAAAGTCCTAATAAAGTACTAAAATTATCACGTCCTAACTACGTCCTAAAATTATTAAGTCCTAACTAAGTCCTAAAATTATCAAGTCCTAACAAAGTCCTACAATTATCAAGTCCTAGAATTATCAAGTCCTAACTAAGTCCTTAAATTATTAGGTCCTAATTAAGTTCTAAAATTATCAAGTCCTAAATAAATTCTAAAATTATCAAGTTCTAATATTATTTAGTCCTAACAAAGTCCTAAAATTATCAAATCCTAACTAAGTCCTAAAATTATTAAGTCCTAACTAAGTCCTAAAATTATCAAGTCCTAACTACGTCCTAAAATTATTAAGTCCTAACTAAGTCCTAAAATTATCAAGTTCTAGAATTATCAAGTCCTAACTGACTCCTAAAATTATCAAGTCCTAACTAAGTCCTAAAATTATCAAGTCCTAACTAAGTCCTAAAATTATTAAGTCCTAATTAAGTCCTAAAATTATCAAGTCCTAACTAAGTCCTAAAATTATCAAGTCCTAACTAAGTCCTAAAATTATCAAGTCCTAATAAAGTACTAAAATTATCAAGTCCTAACTAAATCCTAAAATTATCAAGTCCTAATTAAGTCCTAAAATTATTAAGTCCTAACTAAGTCCTAAAATTATCAAGTCCTAACTACGTCCTAAAATTATTAAGTCCTAACTAAGTCCTAAAATTATCAAGTCCTAACTAAGTCCTGAAATTATTAAGTCCTAACTAAGTCCTAAAATTAGCATGTCCTAACTAAGTCCTAAATGTATCAAGTCCTAACTAAGTCCTAAAATTATCAAGTCCTAATAAAGTACTAAAATTATCAAGTCCTAACTAAGTCCTAAAATTATCAAGTCCTAATAAAGTACTAAAATCATCAAGTCCTAATATTATTTAGTCCTAACAAAGTCCTACAATTATCAAGTCCTAGAATTATCAAGTCCTAACTAAGTCCTCAAATTATTAAGTCATAATTAAGTTCTAAAATTATCAAGTCCTAACTAAATCCTAAAATTATCAAGTCCTAATATTATTTAGTCCTAACAAAGTCCTAAAATTATCAAATCCTAACTAAGTCCTAAAATTATTAAGTCCTAACTAAGTCCTGAAATTATCAAGTCCTAACTACGTCCTAAAATTATCAAGTCCTAACTAAGTCTTAAAATTATAAAGTCCTAATAAAGTACTAAAATTATCACGTCCTAACTACGTCCTAAAATTATTAAGTCCTAACTAAGTCCTAAAATTATCAAGTCCTAACAAAGTCCTACAATTATCAAGTCCTAGAATTATCAAGTCCTAACTAAGTCCTTAAATTATTAGGTCCTAATTAAGTTCTAAAATTATCAAGTCCTAAATAAATTCTAAAATTATCAAGTTCTAATATTATTTAGTCCTAACAAAGTCCTAAAATTATCAAATCCTAACTAAGTCCTAAAATTATCAAGTCCTAATAAAGTACTAAAATTATCAAGTCCTAACTAAGTCCTAAAATTATCAAGTCCTAACTACGTCCTAAAATTATTAAGTCCTAACTAAGTCCTAAAATTATCAAGTTCTAGAATTATCAAGTCCTAACTGACTCCTAAAATTATCAAGTCCTAACTAAGTCCTAAAATTATAAAGTCCTAACTAAGTCCTAAAATTATTAAGTCCTAATTAAGTCCTAAAATTATCAAGTCCTAACTAAGTCCTAAAATTATCAAGTCCTAACTAAGTCCTAAAATTATCAAGTCCTAACTAAGTCCTAAAATTATTAAGTCCTAATTAAGTCCTAAAATTATCAAGTCCTAACTAAGTCCTAAAATTATCAAGTCCTAACTAAGTCCTAAAATTATCAAGTCCTAACTACGTCCTAAAATTATCAAGTCCTAACTAAGTCTTAAAATTATAAAGTCCTAATAAAGTACTAAAATTATCACGTCCTAACTACGTCCTAAAATTATTAAGTCCTAACTAACTCCTAAAATTATCAAGTCCTAACTAAGTCCTAAAATTATCAAGTCCTAATAAAGTACTAAAATTATCAAGTCCTAACTAAATCCTAAAATTATCAAGTCCTAACTAAGTCCTGAAATTATTAAGTCCTAACTAAGTCCTAAAATTAGCATGTCCTAACTAAGTCCTAAATGTATCAAGTCCTAACTAAGTCCTAAAATTATCAAGTCCTAATAAAGTACTAAAATTATCAAGTCCTAACTAAGTCCTAAAATTATCAAGTCCTAACAAAGTCCTACAATTATCAAGTCCTAGAATTATCAAGTCCTAACTAAGTCCTTAAATTATTAGGTCCTAATTAAGTTCTAAAATTATCAAGTCCTAAATAAATTCTAAAATTATCAAGTTCTAATATTATTTAGTCCTAACAAAGTCCTAAAATTATCAAATCCTAACTAAGTCCTAAAATTATTAAGTCCTAACTAAGTCCTAAAATTATCAAGTCCTAACTACGTCCTAAAATTATTAAGTCCTAACTAAGTCCTAAAATTATCAAGTTCTAGAATTATCAAGTCCTAACTGACTCCTAAAATTATCAAGTCCTAACTAAGTCCTAAAATTATCAAGTCCTAACTAAGTCCTAAAATTATTAAGTCCTAATTAAGTCCTAAAATTATCAAGTCCTAACTAAGTCCTAAAATTATCAAGTCCTAACTAAGTCCTAAAATTATCAAGTCCTAATAAAGTACTAAAATTATCAAGTCCTAACTAAATCCTAAAATTATCAAGTCCTAATTAAGTCCTAAAATTATTAAGTCCTAACTAAGTCCTAAAATTATCAAGTCCTAACTACGTCCTAAAATTATTAAGTCCTAACTAAGTCCTAAAATTATCAAGTCCTAACTAAGTCCTCAAATTATTAAGTCATAATTAAGTTCTAAAATTATCAAGTCATAACTAAATCCTAAAATTATCAAGTCCTAATATTATTTAGTCCTAACAAAGTCCTAAAATTATCAAATCCTAACTAAGTCCTAAAATTATTAAGTCCTAACTAAGTCCTGAAATTATCAAGTCCTAACTACGTCCTAAAATTATCAAGTCCTAACTAAGTCTTAAAATTATAAAGTCCTAATAAAGTACTAAAATTATCACGTCCTAACTACGTCCTAAAATTATTAAGTCCTAACTAAGTCCTAAAATTATCAAGTCCTAACAAAGTCCTACAATTATCAAGTCCTAGAATTATCAAGTCCTAACTAAGTCCTTAAATTATTAGGTCCTAATTAAGTTCTAAAATTATCAAGTCCTAAATAAATTCTAAAATTATCAAGTTCTAATATTATTTAGTCCTAACAAAGTCCTAAAATTATCAAATCCTAACTAAGTCCTAAAATTATCAAGTCCTAATAAAGTACTAAAATTATCAAGTCCTAACTAAGTCCTAAAATTATCAAGTCCTAACTACGTCCTAAAATTATTAAGTCCTAACTAAGTCCTAAAATTATCAAGTTCTAGAATTATCAAGTCCTAACTGACTCCTAAAATTATCAAGTCCTAACTAAGTCCTAAAATTATCAAGTCCTAACTAAGTCCTAAAATTATTAAGTCCTAATTAAGTCCTAAAATTATCAAGTCCTAACTAAGTCCTAAAATTATCAAGTCCTAACTAAGTCCTAAAATTATCAAGTCCTAACTAAGTCCTAAAATTATTAAGTCCTAATTAAGTCCTAAAATTATCAAGTCCTAACTAAGTCCTAAAATTATCAAGTCCTAACTAAGTCCTAAAATTATCAAGTCCTAACTACGTCCTAAAATTATCAAGTCCTAACTAAGTCTTAAAATTATAAAGTCCTAATAAAGTACTAAAATTATCACGTCCTAACTACGTCCTAAAATTATTAAGTCCTAACTAACTCCTAAAATTATCAAGTCCTAACTAAGTCCTAAAATTATCAAGTCCTAATAAAGTACTAAAATTATCAAGTCCTAACTAAATCCTAAAATTATCAAGTCCTAACTAAGTCCTGAAATTATTAAGTCCTAACTAAGTCCTAAAATTAGCATGTCCTAACTAAGTCCTAAATGTATCAAGTCCTAACTAAGTCCTAAAATTATCAAGTCCTAATAAAGTACTAAAATTATCAAGTCCTAACTAAGTCCTAAAATTATCAAGTCCTAACAAAGTCCTACAATTATCAAGTCCTAGAATTATCAAGTCCTAACTAAGTCCTTAAATTATTAAGTCCTAACTAAGTCCTAAAATTATCAAGTCCTAACTACGTCCTAAAATTATTAAGTCCTAACTAAGTCCTAAAATTATCAAGTTCTAGAATTATCAAGTCCTAACTGACTCCTAAAATTATCAAGTCCTAACTAAGTCCTAAAATTATCAAGTCCTAACTAAGTCCTAAAATTATTAAGTCCTAATTAAGTCCTAAAATTATCAAGTCCTAACTAAGTCCTAAAATTATCAAGTCCTAACTAAGTCCTAAAATTATCAAGTCCTAATAAAGTACTAAAATTATCAAGTCCTAACTAAATCCTAAAATTATCAAGTCCTAATTAAGTCCTAAAATTATTAAGTCCTAACTAAGTCCTAAAATTATCAAGTCCTAACTACGTCCTAAAATTATTAAGTCCTAACTAAGTCCTAAAATTATCAAGTCCTAACTAAGTCCTCAAATTATTAAGTCATAATTAAGTTCTAAAATTATCAAGTCCTAACTAAATCCTAAAATTATCAAGTCCTAATATTATTTAGTCCTAACAAAGTCCTAAAATTATCAAATCCTAACTAAGTCCTAAAATTATTAAGTCCTAACTAAGTCCTGAAATTATCAAGTCCTAACTACGTCCTAAAATTATCAAGTCCTAACTAAGTCTTAAAATTATAAAGTCCTAATAAAGTACTAAAATTATCACGTCCTAACTACGTCCTAAAATTATTAAGTCCTAACTAAGTCCTAAAATTATCAAGTCCTAACAAAGTCCTACAATTATCAAGTCCTAGAATTATCAAGTCCTAACTAAGTCCTTAAATTATTAGGTCCTAATTAAGTTCTAAAATTATCAAGTCCTAAATAAATTCTAAAATTATCAAGTTCTAATATTATTTAGTCCTAACAAAGTCCTAAAATTATCAAATCCTAACTAAGTCCTAAAATTATTAAGTCCTAACTAAGTCCTAAAATTATCAAGTCCTAACTACGTCCTAAAATTATTAAGTCCTAACTAAGTCCTAAAATTATCAAGTTCTAGAATTATCAAGTCCTAACTGACTCCTAAAATTATCAAGTCCTAACTAAGTCCTAAAATTATCAAGTCCTAACTAAGTCCTAAAATTATTAAGTCCTAATTAAGTCCTAAAATTATCAAGTCCTAACTAAGTCCTAAAATTATCAAGTCCTAACTAAGTCCTAAAATTATCAAGTCCTAATAAAGTACTAAAATTATCAAGTCCTAACTAAATCCTAAAATTATCAAGTCCTAATTAAGTCCTAAAATTATTAAGTCCTAACTAAGTCCTAAAATTATCAAGTCCTAACTAAGTCCTGAAATTATTAAGTCCTAACTAAGTCCTAAAATTAGCATGTCCTAACTAAGTCCTAAATGTATCAAGTCCTAACTAAGTCCTAAAATTATCAAGTCCTAATAAAGTACTAAAATTATCAAGTCCTAACTAAGTCCTAAAATTATCAAGTCCTAATAAAGTACTAAAATCATCAAGTCCTAATATTATTTAGTCCTAACAAAGTCCTACAATTATCAAGTCCTAGAATTATCAAGTCCTAACTAAGTCCTCAAATTATTAAGTCATAATTAAGTTCTAAAATTATCAAGTCCTAACTAAATCCTAAAATTATCAAGTCCTAATATTATTTAGTCCTAACAAAGTCCTAAAATTATCAAATCCTAACTAAGTCCTAAAATTATTAAGTCCTAACTAAGTCCTGAAATTATCAAGTCCTAACTACGTCCTAAAATTATCAAGTCCTAACTAAGTCTTAAAATTATAAAGTCCTAATAAAGTACTAAAATTATCACGTCCTAACTACGTCCTAAAATTATTAAGTCCTAACTGACTCCTAAAATTATCAAGTCCTAACTAAGTCCCAAAATTATCAAGTCCTAACTAAGTCCTAAAATTATTAAGTCCTAATTAAGTCCTAAAATTATCAAGTCCTAACTAAGTCCTAAAATTATCAAGTCCTAATAAAGTACTAAAATTATCAAGTCCTAACTAAGTCCTAAAATTATCAAGTCCTAACTACGTCCTAAAATTATTAAGTCCTAACTAAGTCCTAAAATTATCAAGTTCTAGAATTATCAAGTCCTAACTGACTCCTAAAATTATCAAGTCCTAACTAAGTCCTAAAATTATCAAGTCCTAACTAAGTCCTAAAATTATTAAGTCCTAATTAAGTCCTAAAATTATCAAGTCCTAACTAAGTCCTAAAATTATCAAGTCCTAACTAAGTCCTAAAATTATCAAGTCCTAACTAAGTCCTAAAATTATTAAGTCCTAATTAAGTCCTAAAATTATCAAGTCCTAACTAAGTCCTAAAATTATCAAGTCCTAACTAAGTCCTAAAATTATCAAGTCCTAACTACGTCCTAAAATTATCAAGTCCTAACTAAGTCTTAAAATTATAAAGTCCTAATAAAGTACTAAAATTATCACGTCCTAACTACGTCCTAAAATTATTAAGTCCTAACTAACTCCTAAAATTATCAAGTCCTAACTAAGTCCTAAAATTATCAAGTCCTAATAAAGTACTAAAATTATCAAGTCCTAACTAAATCCTAAAATTATCAAGTCCTAACTAAGTCCTGAAATTATTAAGTCCTAACTAAGTCCTAAAATTAGCATGTCCTAACTAAGTCCTAAATGTATCAAGTCCTAACTAAGTCCTAAAATTATCAAGTCCTAATAAAGTACTAAAATTATCAAGTCCTAACTAAGTCCTAAAATTATCAAGTCCTAATAAAGTACTAAAATCATCAAGTCCTAATATCATTTAGTCCTAACAAAGTCCTACAATTATCAAGTCCTAGAATTATCAAGTCCTAACTAAGTCCTTAAATTATTAAGTCCTAATTAAGTTCTAAAATTATCAAGTCCTAAATAAATTCTAAAATTATCAAGTTCTAATATTATTTAGTCCTAACAAAGTCCTAAAATTATCAAATCCTAACTAAGTCCTAAAATTATTAAGTCCTAACTAAGTCCTAAAATTATCAAGTCCTAACTACGTCCTAAAATTATTAAGTCCTAACTAAGTCCTAAAATTATCAAGTTCTAGAATTATCAAGTCCTAACTGACTCCTAAAATTATCAAGTCCTAACTAAGTCACAAAATTATCAAGTCCTAACTAAGTCCTAAAATTATTAAGTCCTAATTAAGTCCTAAAATTATCAAGTCCTAACTAAGTCCTAAAATTATCAAGTCCTAACTAAGTCCTAAAATTATCAAGTCCTAATAAAGTACTAAAATTATCAAGTCCTAACGAAATCCTAAAATTATCAAGTCCTAATTAAGTCCTAAAATTATTAAGTACTAACTAAGTCCTAAAATTATCAAGTCCTAACTAAGTTCTAAAATTATCAAGTCCTAACTAAGTCCTAAAATTATCAAGTCCTAATAAAGTACTAAAATTATCAAGTCCTAACTAAATCCTAAAATTATCAAGTCGTAATTAAGTCCTAAAATTATTAAGTCCTAACAAAGTCCTAAAATTATCAAATCCTAACTAAGTCCTAAAATTATTAAGTCCTAACTAAGTCCTAAAATTATCAAGTCCTAACTACGTCCTAAAATTATTAAGTCCTAACTAAGTCCTAAAATTATCAAGTTCTAGAATTATCAAGTCCTAACTGACTTCTAAAATTATTAAGTCCTAACTAAGTCCTAAAATTATCAAGTCCTAACTAAGTCCTAAAATTATTAAGTCCTAATTAAGTCCTAAAATTATCAAGTCCTAACTAAGTCCTAAAATTATCAAGTCCTAACTAAGTCCTAAAATTATCAAGTCCTAATAAAGTACTAAAATTATCAAGTCCTAACTAAATCCTAAAATTATCAAGTCCTAATTAAGTCCTAAAATTATTAAGTCCTAACTAAGTCCTAAAATTATCAAGTCCTAACTACGTCCTAAAATTATTAAGTCCTAACTAAGTCCTAAAATTATCAAGTTCTAGAATTATCAAGTCCTAACTGACTCCTAAAATTATCAAGTCCTAACTAAGTCCTAAAATTATCAAGTCCTAACTAAGTCCTAAAATTATTAAGTCCTAACTTAGTCCTAGAATTATCAAGTCCTAACTAAATCCGAAAAATTATCAAGTCCTAACTAAATCCTAAAATTATTAAGTCCTAACTAAGTCCTAAAATTATTAAGTCCTAACTAAGTCCTAAAATTATCAAGTTCTAGAATTATCAAGTCCTAACTGACTCCTAAAATTATCAAGTCCTAACTAAGTCCTAAAATTATCAAGTCCTAACTAAGTCCTAAAATTATTAAGTCCTAACTTAGTCCTAGAATTATCAAGTCCTAACTAAATCCGAAAAATTATCAAGTCCTAACTAAATCCTAAAATTATCAAGTCCTAACTAAGTCCTAAAATTATCAAGTCCTAACTAAGTCCTAATTAAGTCCTAAAATTATCAAGTCCTAACTAAGTCCTAAAATTATCAAGTCCTAACTACGTCCTAAAATTATTCAGTCCTAATAAAGTACTAAAATTATCAAGTTCTAACTAAGTCCTAAAATTATCAAGTCCTAACTTAGTCCTAGAATTATCAAGTCCTAACTAAATCCGAAAATTATCAAGTCCTAAATAAATCCTAAAATTATCAAGTTCTAACTACGTCCTAAAATTATTAAGTCCTAACTAAGTCCTAAAATTATCAAGTTCTAGAATTATCAAGTCCTAACTGACTCCTAAAATTATCAAGTCCTAACTAAGTCCTAAAATTATCAAGTCCTAACTAAGTCCTAAAATTATTAAGTCCTAATTAAGTCCTAAAATTATCAAGTCCTAACTAAGTCCTAAAATTATCAAGTCCTAACTAAGTCCTAAAATTATCAAGTCCTAATAAAGTACTAAAATTATCAAGTCCTAACTAAATCCTAAAATTATCAAGTCCTAATTAAGTCCTAAAATTATTAAGTCCTAACTAAGTCCTAAAATTATCAAGTCCTAACTACGTCCTAAAATTATTAAGTCCTAACTAAGTCCTAAAATTATCAAGTTCTAGAATTATCAAGTCCTAACTGACTCCTAAAATTATCAAGTCCTAACTAAGTCCTAAAATTATCAAGTCCTAACTAAGTCCTAAAATTATTAAGTCCTAACTTAGTCCTAGAATTATCAAGTCCTAACTAAATCCGAAAAATTATCAAGTCCTAACTAAATCCTAAAATTATTAAGTCCTAACTAAGTCCTAAAATTATCAAGTCCTAACTAAGTCCTAAAATTATTAAGTCCTAACTAAGTCCTAAAATTATCAAGTCCTAACTACGTCCTAAAATTATTAAGTCCTAACTAAGTCCTAAAATTATCAAGTTCTAGAATTATCAAGTCCTAACTGACTCCTAAAATTATCAAGTCCTAACTAAGTCCTAAAATTATCAAGTCCTAACTAAGTCCTAAAATTATTAAGTCCTAACTTAGTCCTAGAATTATCAAGTCCTAACTAAATCCGAAAAATTATCAAGTCCTAACTAAATCCTAAAATTATCAAGTCCTAACTAAGTCCTAAAATTATCAAGTCCTAACTAAGTCCTAATTAAGTCCTAAAATTATCAAGTCCTAACTAAGTCCTAAAATTATCAAGTCCTAACTACGTCCTAAAATTATTCAGTCCTAACTAAGTCCTAAAATTATCAAGTCCTAGAATTATCAAGTCCTAACTGAGTCCTAAAATTATCAAGTCCTAACTAAGTCCTAAAATTATCAAGTCCTAATAAAGTACTAAAATTATCAAGACCTAACTAAGTCCTAAAATTATCAAGTCCTAACTAAGTCCTAAAATTATTAAGTCCTAACTTAGTCCTAAAATTATCAAGTCCTAACTAAGTCCTAAAATTATCAAGTCCTAATAAAGTACTAAAATTATCAAGTTCTAACTAAGTCCTAAAATTATCAAGTCCTAACTTAGTCCTAGAATTATCAAGTCCTAACTAAATCCGAAAAATTGTCAAGTCCTAACTAAGTCTTAAAATTATAAAGTCCTAATAAAGTACTAAAATTATCACGTCCTAACTACGTCCTAAAATTATTAAGTCCTAACTAAGTCCTAAAATTATCAAGTCCTAAATAAATCCTAAAATTATCAAGTTCTAACTACGTCCTAAAATTATTAAGTCCTAACTAAGTCCTAAAATTATCAAGTTCTAGAATTATCAAGTCCTAACTGACTCCTAAAATTATCAAGTCCTAACTAAGTCCTAAAATTATCAAGTCCTAACTAAGTCCTAAAATTATTAAGTCCTAATTAAGTTCTAAAATTATCAAGTCCTAAATAAATCCTAAAATTATCAAGTTCTAATATTATTTAGTCCTAACAAAGTCCTAAAATTATCAAATCCTAACTAAGTCCTAAAATTATTAAGTCCTAACTAAGTCCTAAAATTATCAAGTCCTAACTACGTCCTAAAATTATTAAGTCCTAACTAAGTCCTAAAATTATCAAGTTCTAGAATTATCAAGTCCTAACTGACTCCTAAAATTATCAAGTCCTAACTAAGTCCTAAAATTATCAAGTCCTAACTAAGTCCTAAAATTATTAAGTCCTAATTAAGTCCTAAAATTTTCAAGTCCTAACTAAGTCCTAAAATTATCAAGTCCTAACAAAGTCCTAAAATTATCAAATCCTAACTAAGTCCTAAAATTATTAAGTCCTGACTAAGTCCTAAAATTATCAAGTCCTAACTGACTCCTAAAATTATCAAGTCCTAACTAAGTCTTTAAATTATCAAGTCCTAACTAAGTCCTAAAATTATTAAGTCCTAACTTAGTCCTAGAATTATCAAGTCCTAACTAAATCCGAAAAATTATCAAGTCCTAACTAAATCCTAAAATTATCAAGTCCTAACTAAGTCCTAAAATTATCAAGTCCTAACTAAGTCCTAATTAAGTCCTAAAATTATCTAGTCCTAACTAAGTCCTAAAATTATCAAGTCCTAACTACGTCCTAAAATTATTCAGTCCTAACTAAGTCCTAAAATTATCAAGTCCTAGAATTATCAAGTCCTAACTGAGTCCTAAAATTATCAAGTCCTAACTAAGTCCTAAAATTATCAAGTCCTAACTAAGTCCTAAAATTATTAAGTCCTAACTTAGTCCTAGAATTATCAAGTCCTAACTAAATCCGAAAAATTATCAAGTCCTAACTAAATCCTAAAATTATCAAGTCCTAACTAAGTCCTAAAATTATCAAGTCCTAACTAAGTCCTAAAATTATTAAGTCCTAACTAAGTCCTAAAATTATCAAGTTCTAGAATTATCAAGTCCTAACTGACTCCTAAAATTATCAAGTCCTAACTAAGTCCTAAAATTATCAAGTCCTAACTAAGTCCTAAAATTATTAAGTCCTAACTTAGTCCTAGAATTATCAAGTCCTAACTAAATCCGAAAAATTATCAAGTCCTAACTAAATCCTAAAATTATCAAGTCCTAACTAAGTCCTAAAATTATCAAGTCCTAACTAAGTCCTAATTAAGTCCTAAAATTATCAAGTCCTAACTAAGTCCTAAAATTATCAAGTCCTAACTACGTCCTAAAATTATTCAGTCCTAACTAAGTCCTAAAATTATCAAGTCCTAGAATTATCAAGTCCTAACTGAGTCCTAAAATTATCAAGTCCTAACTAAGTCCTAAAATTATCAAGTTCTAACTAAGTCCTAAAATTATCAAGTCCTAACTTAGTCCTAGAATTATCAAGTCCTAACTAAATCCGAAAAATTGTCAAGTCCTAACTAAATCCGAAAAATTATCAAGTCCTAACTAAATCCTAAAATTATCAAGTCCTAACTAAGTCCTAAAATTATCAAGTCCTAACTAAGTCCTAAAATTATTAAGTCCTAACTAAGTCCTAAAATTATCAAATCCTAACTAAGTCCTAAAATTATTAAGTCCTAACTAAGTCCTAAAATTATCAAGTCCTAACTACGTCCTAAAATTATTAAGTCCTAACTAAGTCCTAAAATTATCAAGTTCTAGAATTATCAAGTCCTAAAATTATTCAGTCCTAACTAAGTCCTAAAATTATCAAGTCCTAACTAAGTCCTAAAATTATTAAGTCCTAACTTAGTCCTAGAATTATCAAGTCCTAACTAAATCCGAAAAATTATCAAGTCCTAACTAAATCCTAAAATTATCAAGTCCTAACTAAGTCCTAAAATTATCAAGTCCTAACTAAGTCCTAAAATTATTAAGTCCTAACTAAGTCCTAAAATTATCAAGTTCTAGAATTATCAAGTCCTAACTGACTCCTAAAATTATCAAGTCCTAACTAAGTCCTAAAATTATCAAGTCCTAACTACGTCCTAAAATTATTCAGTCCTAACTAAGTCCTAAAATTATCAAGTCCTAGAATTATCAAGTCCTAACTGAGTCCTAAAATTATCAAGTCCTAACTAAGTCCTAAAATTATCAAGTCCTAATAAAGTACTAAAATTATCAAGACCTAACTAAGTCCTAAAATTATCAAGTCCTAACTAAGTCCTAAAATTATTAAGTCCTAACTTAGTCCTAAAATTATCAAGTCCTAACTAAGTCCTAAAATTATCAAGTCCTAATAAAGTACTAAAATTATCAAGTTCTAACTAAGTCCTAAAATTATCAAGTCCTAACTTAGTCCTAGAATTATCAAGTCCTAACTAAATCCGAAAAATTGTCAAGTCCTAACTAAGTCTTAAAATTATAAAGTCCTAATAAAGTACTAAAATTATCACGTCCTAACTACGTCCTAAAATTATTAAGTCCTAACTAAGTCCTAAAATTATCAAGTCCTAAATAAATCCTAAAATTATCAAGTTCTAACTACGTCCTAAAATTATTAAGTCCTAACTAAGTCCTAAAATTATCAAGTTCTAGAATTATCAAGTCCTAACTGACTCCTAAAATTATCAAGTCCTAACTAAGTCCTAAAATTATCAAGTCCTAACTAAGTCCTAAAATTATTAAGTCCTAATTAAGTTCTAAAATTATCAAGTCCTAAATAAATCCTAAAATTATCAAGTTCTAATATTATTTAGTCCTAACAAAGTCCTAAAATTATCAAATCCTAACTAAGTCCTAAAATTATTAAGTCCTAACTAAGTCCTAAAATTATCAAGTCCTAACTACGTCCTAAAATTATTAAGTCCTAACTAAGTCCTAAAATTATCAAGTTCTAGAATTATCAAGTCCTAACTGACTCCTAAAATTATCAAGTCCTAACTAAGTCCTAAAATTATCAAGTCCTAACTAAGTCCTAAAATTATTAAGTCCTAATTAAGTCCTAAAATTTTCAAGTCCTAACTAAGTCCTAAAATTATCAAGTCCTAACAAAGTCCTAAAATTATCAAATCCTAACTAAGTCCTAAAATTATTAAGTCCTAACTAAGTCCTAAAATTATCAAGTCCTAACTGACTCCTAAAATTATCAAGTCCTAACTAAGTCCTAAAATTATCAAGTCCTAACTAAGTCCTAAAATTATCAAGTCCTAACTGACTCCTAAAATTATCAAGTCCTAACTAAGTCTTTAAATTATCAAGTCCTAACTAAGTCCTAAAATTATTAAGTCCTAACTTAGTCCTAGAATTATCAAGTCCTAACTAAATCCGAAAAATTATCAAGTCCTAACTAAATCCTAAAATTATCAAGTCCTAACTAAGTCCTAAAATTATCAAGTCCTAACTAAGTCCTAATTAAGTCCTAAAATTATCTAGTCCTAACTAAGTCCTAAAATTATCAAGTCCTAACTACGTCCTAAAATTATTCAGTCCTAACTAAGTCCTAAAATTATCAAGTCCTAGAATTATCAAGTCCTAACTTAGTCCTAGAATTATCAAGTCCTAACTAAATCCGAAAAATTATCAAGTCCTAACTAAATCCTAAAATTATCAAGTCCTAACTAAGTCCTAAAATTATCAAGTCCTAACTAAGTCCTAATTAAGTCCTAAAATTATCTAGTCCTAACTAAGTCCTAAAATTATCAAGTCCTAACTACGTCCTAAAATTATTCAGTCCTAACTAAGTCCTAAAATTATCAAGTCCTAGAATTATCAAGTCCTAACTGAGTCCTAAAATTATCAAGTCCTAACTAAGTCCTAAAATTATCAAGTCCTAATAAAGTACTAAAATTATCAAGACCTAACTAAGTCCTAAAATTATCAAGTCCTAACTAAGTCCTAAAATTATTAAGTCCTAACTTAGTCCTAAAATTATCAAGTCCTAACTAAGTCCTAAAATTATCAAGTCCTAATAAAGTACTAAAATTATCAAGTTCTAACTAAGTCCTAAAATTATCAAGTCCTAACTTAGTCCTAGAATTATCAAGTCCTAACTAAATCCGAAAAATTGTCAAGTCCTAACTAAGTCTTAAAATTATAAAGTCCTAATAAAGTACTAAAATTATCACGTCCTAACTACGTCCTAAAATTATTAAGTCCTAACTAAGTCCTAAAATTATCAAGTCCTAAATAAATCCTAAAATTATCAAGTTCTAACTACGTCCTAAAATTATTAAGTCCTAACTAAGTCCTAAAATTATCAAGTTCTAGAATTATCAAGTCCTAACTGACTCCTAAAATTATCAAGTCCTAACTAAGTCCTAAAATTATTAAGTCCTAACTAAGTCCTAAAATTATTAAGTCCTAATTAAGTTCTAAAATTATCAAGTCCTAAATAAATCCTAAAATTATCAAGTTCTAATATTATTTAGTCCTAACAAAGTCCTAAAATTATCAAATCCTAACTAAGTCCTAAAATTATTAAGTCCTAACTAAGTCCTACAATTATCAAGTCCTAACTACGTCCTAAAATTATTAAGTCCTAACTAAGTCCTAAAATTATCAAGTTCTAGAATTATCAAGTCCTAACTGACTCCTAAAATTATCAAGTCCTAACTAAGTCCTAAAATTATCAAGTCCTAACTAAGTCCTAAAATTATTAAGTCCTAATTAAGTCCTAAAATTTTCAAGTCCTAACTAAGTCCTAAAATTATCAAGTCCTAACAAAGTCCTAAAATTATCAAATCCTAACTAAGTCCTAAAATTATTAAGTCCTAACTAAGTCCTAAAATTATCAAGTCCTAACTGACTCCTAAAATTATCAAGTCCTAACTAAGTCCTAAAATTATCAAGTCCTAACTAAGTCCTAAAATTATTAAGTCCTAACTTAGTCCTAGAATTATCAAGTCCTAACTAAATCCGAAAAATTATCAAGTCCTAACTAAATCCTAAAATTATCAAGTCCTAACTAAGTCCTAAAATTATCAAGTCCTAACTAAGTCCTAATTAAGTCCTAAAATTATCAAGTCCTAACTAAGTCCTAAAATTATCAAGTCCTAACTACGTCCTAAAATTATTCAGTCCTAACTAAGTCTTAAAATTATCAAGTCCTAGAATTATCAAGTCCTAACTGAGTCCTAAAATTATCAAGTCCTAACTAAGTCCTAAAATTATCAAGTCCTAATAAAGTACTAAAATTATCAAGACCTAACTAAGTCCTAAAATTATCAAGTCCTAACTAAGTCCTAAAATTATTAAGTCCTAACTTAGTCCTAAAATTATCAAGTCCTAACTAAGTCCTAAAATTATCAAGTCCTAATAAAGTACTAAAATTATCAAGTTCTAACTAAGTCCTAAAATTATCAAGTCCTAACTTAGTCCTAGAATTATCAAGTCCTAACTAAATCCGAAAAATTGTCAAGTCCTAACTAAGTCTTAAAATTATAAAGTCCTAATAAAGTACTAAAATTATCACGTCCTAACTACGTCCTAAAATTATTAAGTCCTAACTAAGTCCTAAAATTATCAAGTCCTAAATAAATCCTAAAATTATCAAGTTCTAACTACGTCCTAAAATTATTAAGTCCTAACTAAGTCCTAAAATTATCAAGTTCTAGAATTATCAAGTCCTAACTGACTCCTAAAATTATCAAGTCCTAACTAAGTCCTAAAATTATCAAGTCCTAACTAAGTCCTAAAATTATTAAGTCCTAATTAAGTTCTAAAATTATCAAGTCCTAAATAAATCCTAAAATTATCAAGTTCTAATATTATTTAGTCCTAACAAAGTCCTAAAATTATCAAATCCTAACTAAGTCCTAAAATTATTAAGTCCTAACTAAGTCCTAAAATTATCAAGTCCTAACTACGTCCTAAAATTATTAAGTCCTAACTAAGTCCTAAAATTATTAAGTTCTAGAATTATCAAGTCCTAACTGACTCCTAAAATTATCAAGTCCTAACTAAGTCCTAAAATTATCAAGTCCTAACTAAGTCCTAAAATTATTAAGTCCTAATTAAGTCCTAAAATTTTCAAGTCCTAACTAAGTCCTAAAATTATCAAGTCCTAACAAAGTCCTAAAATTATCAAATCCTAACTAAGTCCTAAAATTATTAAGTCCTAACTAAGTCCTAAAATTATCAAGTCCTAACTACGTCCTGAAATTATTAAGTCCTAACTAAGTCCTAAAATTATTAAGTTCTAGAATTATCAAGTCCTAACTGACTCCTAAAGTTATCAAGTCCTAACTAAGTCCTAAAATTATCAAGTCCTAATAAAGTACTAAAATTATCAAGTCCTAACTAAATCCTAAAATTATCAAGTCCTAATTAAGTCCTAAAATTATTAAGTCCTAACTAAGTCCTAAAATTATCAAGTCCTAACTACGTCCTAAAATTATTAAGTCCTAACTAAGTCCTAAAATTATTAAGTTCTAGAATTATCAAGTCCTAACTGACTCCTAAAATTATCAAGTCCTAACTAAGTCCTAAAATTATCAAGTCCTAACTAAGTCCTAAAATTATTAAGTCCTAACTTAGTCCTAGAATTATCAAGTCCTAACTAAATCCGAAAAATTATCAAGTCCTAACTAAATCCTAAAATTATTAAGTCCTAACTAAGTCCTAAAATTATCAAGTCCTAACTAAGTCCTAAAATTATTAAGTCCTAACTAAGTCCTAAAATTATCAAGTCCTAACTACGTCCTAAAATTATTAAGTCCTAACTAAGTCCTAAAATTATCAAGTTCTAGAATTATCAAGTCCTAACTGACTCCTAAAATTATCAAGTCCTAACTAAGTCCTAAAATTATCAAGTCCTAACTAAGTCCTAAAATTATTAAGTCCTAACTTAGTCCTAGAGTTATCAAGTCCTAACTAAATCCGAAAAATTATCAAGTCCTAACTAAATCCTAAAATTATCAAGTCCTAACTAAGTCCTAAAATTATCAAGTCCTAACTAAGTCCTAATTAAGTCCTAAAATTATCTAGTCCTAACTAAGTCCTAAAATTATCAAGTCCTAACTACGTCCTAAAATTATTCAGTCCTAACTAAGTCCTAAAATTATCAAGTCCTAGAATTATCAAGTCCTAACTAAGTCCTAAAATTATTAAGTCCTAACTTAGTCCTAAAATTATCAAGTCCTAACTAAGTCCTAAAATTATCAAGTCCTAATAAAGTACTAAAATTATCAAGTCCTAACTAAATCCTAAAATTATCAAGTCCTAATTAAGTCCTAAAATTATTAAGTCCTAACTAAGTCCTAAAATTATCAAGTCCTAACTACGTCCTAAAATTATTAAGTCCTAACTAAGTCCTAAAATTATTAAGTTCTAGAATTATCAAGTCCTAACTGACTCCTAAAATTATCAAGTCCTAACTAAGTCCTAAAATTATCAAGTCCTAACTAAGTCCTAAAATTATTAAGTCCTAACTTAGTCCTAGAATTATCAAGTCCTAATTAAATCCGAAAAATTATCAAGTCCTAACTAAATCCTAAAATTATCAAGTCCTAACTAAGTCCTAAAATTATCAAGTCCTAACTAAGTCCTAATTAAGTCCTAAAATTATCTAGTCCTAACTAAGTCCTAAAATTATCAAGTCCTAACTACGTCCTAAAATTATTCAGTCCTAACTAAGTCCTAAAATTATCAAGTCCTAGAATTATCAAGTCCTAACTGAGTCCTAAAATTATCAAGTCCTAACTAAGTCCTAAAATTATCAAGTCCTAACTAAGTCCTAAAATTATTAAGTCCTAACTTAGTCCTAGAATTATCAAGTCCTAACTAAATCCGAAAAATTATCAAGTCCTAACTAAATCCTAAAATTATCAAGTCCTAACTAAGTCCTAAAATTATCAAGTCCTAACTAAGTCCTAAAATTATTAAGTCCTAACTAAGTCCTAAAATTATCAAGTTCTAGAATTATCAAGTCCTAACTGACTCCTAAAATTATCAAGTCCTAACTAAGTCCTAAAATTATCAAGTCCTAACTAAGTCCTAAAATTATTAAGTCCTAACTTAGTCCTAGAATTATCAAGTCCTAACTAAATCCGAAAAATTATCAAGTCCTAACTAAATCCTAAAATTATCAAGTCCTAACTAAGTCCTAAAATTATCAAGTCCTAACTAAGTCCTAATTAAGTCCTAAAATTATCAAGTCCTAACTAAGTCCTAAAATTATCAAGTCCTAACTACGTCCTAAAATTATTCAGTCCTAACTAAGTCCTAAAATTATCAAGTCCTAGAATTATCAAGTCCTAACTGAGTCCTAAAATTATCAAGTCCTAACTAAGTCCTAAAATTATCAAGTTCTAACTAAGTCCTAAAATTATCAAGTCCTAACTTAGTCCTAGAATTATCAAGTCCTAACTAAATCCGAAAAATTGTCAAGTCCTAACTAAATCCGAAAAATTATCAAGTCCTAACTAAATCCTAAAATTATCAAGTCCTAACTAAGTCCTAAAATTATCAAGTCCTAACTAAGTCCTAAAATTATTAAGTCCTAACTAAGTCCTAAAATTATCAAATCCTAACTAAGTCCTAAAATTATTAAGTCCTAACTAAGTCCTAAAATTATCAAGTCCTAACTACGTCCTAAAATTATTAAGTCCTAACTAAGTCCTAAAATTATCAAGTTCTAGAATTATCAAGTCCTAAAATTATTCAGTCCTAACTAAGTCCTAAAATTATCAAGTCCTAACTAAGTCCTAAAATTATTAAGTCCTAACTTAGTCCTAGAATTATCAAGTCCTAACTAAATCCGAAAAATTATCAAGTCCTAACTAAATCCTAAAATTATCAAGTCCTAACTAAGTCCTAAAATTATCAAGTCCTAACTAAGTCCTAAAATTATTAAGTCCTAACTAAGTCCTAAAATTATCAAGTTCTAGAATTATCAAGTCCTAACTGACTCCTAAAATTATCAAGTCCTAACTAAGTCCTAAAATTATCAAGTCCTAACTACGTCCTAAAATTATTCAGTCCTAACTAAGTCCTAAAATTATCAAGTCCTAGAATTATCAAGTCCTAACTGAGTCCTAAAATTATCAAGTCCTAACTAAGTCCTAAAATTATCAAGTCCTAATAAAGTACTAAAATTATCAAGACCTAACTAAGTCCTAAAATTATCAAGTCCTAACTAAGTCCTAAAATTATTAAGTCCTAACTTAGTCCTAAAATTATCAAGTCCTAACTAAGTCCTAAAATTATCAAGTCCTAATAAAGTACTAAAATTATCACGTCCTAACTACGTCCTAAAATTATTAAGTCCTAACTAAGTCCTAAAATTATCAAGTCCTAAATAAATCCTAAAATTATCAAGTTCTAACTACGTCCTAAAATTATTAAGTCCTAACTAAGTCCTAAAATTATCAAGTTCTAGAATTATCAAGTCCTAACTGACTCCTAAAATTATCAAGTCCTAACTAAGTCCTAAAATTATCAAGTCCTAACTAAGTCCTAAAATTATTAAGTCCTAATTAAGTTCTAAAATTATCAAGTCCTAAATAAATCCTAAAATTATCAAGTTCTAATATTATTTAGTCCTAACAAAGTCCTAAAATTATCAAATCCTAACTAAGTCCTAAAATTATTAAGTCCTAACTAAGTCCTAAAATTATCAAGTCCTAACTACGTCCTAAAATTATTAAGTCCTAACTAAGTCCTAAAATTATCAAGTTCTAGAATTATCAAGTCCTAACTGACTCCTAAAATTATCAAGTCCTAACTAAGTCCTAAAATTATCAAGTCCTAACTAAGTCCTAAAATTATTAAGTCCTAATTAAGTCCTAAAATTTTCAAGTCCTAACTAAGTCCTAAAATTATCAAGTCCTAACAAAGTCCTAAAATTATCAAATCCTAACTAAGTCCTAAAATTATTAAGTCCTAACTAAGTCCTAAAATTATCAAGTCCTAACTGACTCCTAAAATTATCAAGTCCTAACTAAGTCCTAAAATTATCAAGTCCTAACTAAGTCCTAAAATTATCAAGTCCTAACTGACTCCTAAAATTATCAAGTCCTAACTAAGTCTTTAAATTATCAAGTCCTAACTAAGTCCTAAAATTATTAAGTCCTAACTTAGTCCTAGAATTATCAAGTCCTAACTAAATCCGAAAAATTATCAAGTCCTAACTAAATCCTAAAATTATCAAGTCCTAACTAAGTCCTAAAATTATCAAGTCCTAACTAAGTCCTAATTAAGTCCTAAAATTATCTAGTCCTAACTAAGTCCTAAAATTATCAAGTCCTAACTACGTCCTAAAATTATTCAGTCCTAACTAAGTCCTAAAATTATCAAGTCCTAGAATTATCAAGTCCTAACTTAGTCCTAGAATTATCAAGTCCTAACTAAATCCGAAAAATTATCAAGTCCTAACTAAATCCTAAAATTATCAAGTCCTAACTAAGTCCTAAAATTATCAAGTCCTAACTAAGTCCTAATTAAGTCCTAAAATTATCTAGTCCTAACTAAGTCCTAAAATTATCAAGTCCTAACTACGTCCTAAAATTATTCAGTCCTAACTAAGTCCTAAAATTATCAAGTCCTAGAATTATCAAGTCCTAACTGAGTCCTAAAATTATCAAGTCCTAACTAAGTCCTAAAATTATCAAGTCCTAATAAAGTACTAAAATTATCAAGACCTAACTAAGTCCTAAAATTATCAAGTCCTAACTAAGTCCTAAAATTATTAAGTCCTAACTTAGTCCTAAAATTATCAAGTCCTAACTAAGTCCTAAAATTATCAAGTCCTAATAAAGTACTAAAATTATCAAGTTCTAACTAAGTCCTAAAATTATCAAGTCCTAACTTAGTCCTAGAATTATCAAGTCCTAACTAAATCCGAAAAATTGTCAAGTCCTAACTAAGTCTTAAAATTATAAAGTCCTAATAAAGTACTAAAATTATCACGTCCTAACTACGTCCTAAAATTATTAAGTCCTAACTAAGTCCTAAAATTATCAAGTCCTAAATAAATCCTAAAATTATCAAGTTCTAACTACGTCCTAAAATTATTAAGTCCTAACTAAGTCCTAAAATTATCAAGTTCTAGAATTATCAAGTCCTAACTGACTCCTAAAATTATCAAGTCCTAACTAAGTCCTAAAATTATCAAGTCCTAACTAAGTCCTAAAATTATTAAGTCCTAATTAAGTTCTAAAATTATCAAGTCCTAAATTAATCCTAAAATTATCAAGTTCTAATATTATTTAGTCCTAACAAAGTCCTAAAATTATCAAATCCTAACTAAGTCCTAAAATTATTAAGTCCTAACTAAGTCCTAAAATTATCAAGTCCTAACTACGTCCTAAAATTATTAAGTCCTAACTAAGTCCTAAAATTATTAAGTTCTAGAATTATCAAGTCCTAACTGACTCCTAAAATTATCAAGTCCTAACTAAGTCCTAAAATTATCAAGTCCTAACTAAGTCCTAAAATTATTAAGTCCTAATTAAGTCCTAAAATTTTCAAGTCCTAACTAAGTCCTAAAATTATCAAGTCCTAACAAAGTCCTAAAATTATCAAATCCTAACTAAGTCCTAAAATTATTAAGTCCTAACTAAGTCCTAAAATTATCAAGTCCTAACTACGTCCTAAAATTATTAAGTCCTAACTAAGTCCTAAAATTATTAAGTTCTAGAATTATCAAGTCCTAACTGACTCCTAAAGTTATCAAGTCCTAACTAAGTCCTAAAATTATCAAGTCCTAACTAAGTCCTAAAATTATTAAGTCCTAATTAAGTCCTAAAATTTTCAAGTCCTAACTAAGTCCTAAAATTATCAAGTCCTAACAAAGTCCTAAAATTATCAAATCCTAACTAAGTCCTAAAATTATTAAGTCCTAACTAAGTCCTAAAATTATCAAGTCCTAACTACGTCCTAAAATTATTAAGTCCTAACTAAGTCCTAAAATTATTAAGTTCTAGAATTATCAAGTCCTAACTGACTCCTAAAGTTATCAAGTCCTAACTAAGTCCTAAAATTATCAAGTCCTAATAAAGTACTAAAATTATCAAGTCCTAACTAAATCCTAAAATTATCAAGTCCTAATTAAGTCCTAAAATTATTAAGTCCTAACTAAGTCCTAAAATTATCAAGTCCTAACTACGTCCTAAAATTATTAAGTCCTAACTAAGTCCTAAAATTATTAAGTTCTAGAATTATCAAGTCCTAACTGACTCCTAAAATTATCAAGTCCTAACTAAGTCCTAAAATTATCAAGTCCTAACTAAGTCCTAAAATTATTAAGTCCTAACTTAGTCCTAGAATTATCAAGTCCTAACTAAGTCCTAAAATTATCAAGTCCTAATAAAGTACTAAAATTATCAAGTCCTAACTAAATCCTAAAATTATCAAGTCCTAATTAAGTCCTAAAATTATTAAGTCCTAACTAAGTCCTAAAATTATCAAGTCCTAACTACGTCCTAAAATTATTAAGTCCTAACTAAGTCCTAAAATTATTAAGTTCTAGAATTATCAAGTCCTAACTGACTCCTAAAATTATTAAGTCCTAACTAAGTCCTAAAATTATTAAGTTCTAGAATTATCAAGTCCTAACTGACTCCTAAAATTATCAAGTCCTAACTAAGTCCTAAAATTATCAAGTCCTAACTAAGTCCTAAAATTATCAAGTCCTAACTAAGTCCTAAAATTATTAAGTCCTAATTAAGTCCTAAAATTTTCAAGTCCTAACTAAGTCCTAAAATTATCAAGTCCTAACAAAGTCCTAAAATTATCAAATCCTAACTAAGTCCTAAAATTATTAAGTCCTAACTAAGTCCTAAAATTATCAAGTCCTAACTACGTCCTAAAATTATTAAGTCCTAACTAAGTCCTAAAATTATTAAGTTCTAGAATTATCAAGTCCTAACTGACTCCTAAAGTTATCAAGTCCTAACTAAGTCCTAAAATTATCAAGTCCTAATAAAGTACTAAAATTATCAAGTCCTAACTAAATCCTAAAATTATCAAGTCCTAATTAAGTCCTAAAATTATTAAGTCCTAACTAAGTCCTAAAATTATCAAGTCCTAACTACGTCCTAAAATTATTAAGTCCTAACTAAGTCCTAAAATTATTAAGTTCTAGAATTATCAAGTCCTAACTGACTCCTAAAATTATCAAGTCCTAACTAAGTCCTAAAATTATTAAGTCCTAACTAAGTCCTAAAATTATTAAGTTCTAGAATTATCAAGTCCTAACTGACTCCTAAAATTATCAAGTCCTAACTAAGTCCTAAAATTATCAAGTCCTAACTAAGTCCTAAAATTATTAAGTCCTAATTAAGTCCTAAAATTTTCAAGTCCTAACTAAGTCCTAAAATTATCAAGTCCTAACAAAGTCCTAAAATTATCAAATCCTAACTAAGTCCTAAAATTATTAAGTCCTAACTAAGTCCTAAAATTATCAAGTCCTAACTACGTCCTAAAATTATTAAGTCCTAACTAAGTCCTAAAATTATTAAGTTCTAGAATTATCAAGTCCTAACTGACTCCTAAAGTTATCAAGTCCTAACTAAGTCCTAAAATTATCAAGTCCTAATAAAGTACTAAAATTATCAAGTCCTAACTAAATCCTAAAATTATCAAGTCCTAATTAAGTCCTAAAATTATTAAGTCCTAACTAAGTCCTAAAATTATCAAGTCCTAACTACGTCCTAAAATTATTAAGTCCTAACTAAGTCCTAAAATTATTAAGTTCTAGAATTATCAAGTCCTAACTGACTCCTAAAATTATCAAGTCCTAACTAAGTCCTAAAATTATCAAGTCCTAACTAAGTCCTAAAATTATTAAGTCCTAACTTAGTCCTAGAATTATCAAGTCCTAACTAAATCCGAAAAATTATCAAGTCCTAACTAAATCCTAAAATTATTAAGTCCTAACTAAGTCCTAAAATTATCAAGTCCTAACTAAGTCCTAAAATTATTAAGTCCTAACTAAGTCCTAAAATTATCAAGTCCTAACTACGTCCTAAAATTATTAAGTCCTAACTAAGTCCTAAAATTATCAAGTTCTAGAATTATCAAGTCCTAACTGACTCCTAAAATTATCAAGTCCTAACTAAGTCCTAAAATTATCAAGTCCTAACTAAGTCCTAAAATTATTAAGTCCTAACTTAGTCCTAGAGTTATCAAGTCCTAACTAAATCCGAAAAATTATCAAGTCCTAACTAAATCCTAAAATTATCAAGTCCTAACTAAGTCCTAAAATTATCAAGTCCTAACTAAGTCCTAATTAAGTCCTAAAATTATCTAGTCCTAACTAAGTCCTAAAATTATCAAGTCCTAACTACGTCCTAAAATTATTCAGTCCTAACTAAGTCCTAAAATTATCAAGTCCTAGAATTATCAAGTCCTAACTAAGTCCTAAAATTATTAAGTCCTAACTTAGTCCTAAAATTATCAAGTCCTAACTAAGTCCTAAAATTATCAAGTCCTAATAAAGTACTAAAATTATCAAGTTCTAACTAAGTCCTAAAATTATCAAGTCCTAACTTAGTCCTAGAATTATCAAGTCCTAACTAAATCCGAAAAATTGTCAAGTCCTAACTAAGTCTTAAAATTATAAAGTCCTAATAAAGTACTAAAATTATCACGTCCTAACTACGTCCTAAAATTATTAAGTCCTAACTAAGTCCTAAAATTATCAAGTCCTAAATAAATCCTAAAATTATCAAGTTCTAACTACGTCCTAAAATTATTAAGTCCTAACTAAGTCCTAAAATTATCAAGTTCTAGAATTATCAAGTCCTAACTGACTCCTAAAATTATCAAGTCCTAACTAAGTCCTAAAATTATCAAGTCCTAACTAAGTCCTAAAATTATTAAGTCCTAATTAAGTTCTAAAATTATCAAGTCCTAAATAAATCCTAAAATTATCAAGTTCTAATATTATTTAGTCCTAACAAAGTCCTAAAATTATCAAATCCTAACTAAGTCCTAAAATTATTAAGTCCGAACTAAGTCCTAAAATTATCAAGTCCTAACTACGTCCTAAAATTATTAAGTCCTAACTAAGTCCTAAAATTATCAAGTTCTAGAATTATCAAGTCCTAACTGACTCCTAAAATTATCAAGTCCTAACTAAGTCCTAAAATTATCAAGTCCTAACTAAGTCCTAAAATTATTAAGTCCTAATTAAGTCCTAAAATTATCAAGTCCTAACTAAGTCCTAAAATTATCAAGTCCTAACTAAGTCCTAAAATTATCAAGTCCTAATAAAGTACTAAAATTATCAAGTCCTAACTAAATCCTAAAATTATCAAGTCCTAACTAAGTCCTAAAATTATCAAGTCCTAACTAAGTCCTAAAATTATCAAGTCCTAACTAAGTCCTAAAATTATCAAGTCCTAATAAAGTACTAAAATTATCAAGTCCTAACTAAATCCTAAAATTATCAAGTCCTAATAAAGTACTAAAATTATCAAGTCCTAACTAAATCCTAAAATTATCAAGTCCTAACTAAGTCCTGAAATTATTAAGTCCTAACTAAGTCCTAAAATTAGCATGTCCTAACTAAGTCCTAAATGTATCAAGTCCTAACTAAGTCCTAAAATTATCAAGTCCTAATAAAGTACTAAAATTATCAAGTCCTAACTAAGTCCTAAAATTATCAAGTCCTAATAAAGTACTAAAATCATCAAGTCCTAATATTATTTAGTCCTAACAAAGTCCTACAATTATCAAGTCCTAAAATTATCAAGTCCTAACTAAGTCCTCAAATTATTAAGTCATAATTAAGTTATAAAATTATCAAGTCCTAACTAAATCCTAAAATTATCAAGTCCTAATATTATTTAGTCCTAACAAAGTCCTAAAATTATCAAATCCTAACTAAGTCCTAAAATTATTAAGTCCTAACTAAGTCCTAAAATTATCAAGTCCTAACTACGTCCTAAAATTATTAAGTCCTAACTAAGTCCTAAAATTATCAAGTCCTAACTACGTCCTAAAATTATCAAGTCCTAACTAAGTCTTAAAATTATAAAGTCCTAATAAAGTACTAAAATTATCACGTCCTAACTACGTCCTAAAATTATTAAGTCCTAACTAAGTCCTAAAATTATCAAGTCCTAACTAAGTCCTAAAATTATCAAGTCCTAATAAAGTACTAAAATTATCAAGTCCTAACTAAATCCTAAAATTATCAAGTCCTAACTAAGTCCTGAAATTATTAAGTCCTAACTAAGTCCTAAAATTAGCATGTCCTAACTAAGTCCTAAATGTATCAAGTCCTAACTAAGTCCTAAAATTATCAAGTCCTAATAAAGTACTAAAATTATCAAGTCCTAACTAAGTCCTAAAATTATCAAGTCCTAATAAAGTACTAAAATCATCAAGTCCTAATATTATTTAGTCCTAACAAAGTCCTACAATTATCAAGTCCTAGAATTATCAAGTCCTAACTAAGTCCTTAAATTATTAAGTCCTAATTAAGTTCTAAAATTATCAAGTCCTAAATAAATTCTAAAATTATCAAGTTCTAATATTATTTAGTCCTAACAAAGTCCTAAAATTATCAAATCCTAACTAAGTCCTAAAATTATTAAGTCCTAGCTAAGTCCTAAAATTATCAAGTCCTAACTACGTCCTAAAATTATTAAGTCCTAACTAAGTCCTAAAATTATCAAGTTCTAGAATTATCAAGTCCTAACTGACTCCTAAAATTATCAAGTCCTAACTAAGTCCTAAAATTATCAAGTCCTAACTAAGTCCTAAAATTATTAAGTCCTAATTAAGTCCTAAAATTATCAAGTCCTAACTAAGTCCTAAAATTATCAAGTCCTAACTAAGTCGTAAAATTATCAAGTCCTAATAAAGTACTAAAATTATCAAGTCCTAACGAAATCCTAAAATTATCAAGTCCTAATAAAGTACTAAAATTATCAAGTCCTAACTAAATCCTAAAATTATCAAGTCCTAACTAAGTCCTGAAATTATTAAGTCCTAACTAAGTCCTAAAATTAGCATGTCCTAACTAAGTCCTAAATGTATCAAGTCCTAACTAAGTCCTAAAATTATCAAGTCCTAATAAAGTACTAAAATTATCAAGTCCTAACTAAGTCCTAAAATTATCAAGTCCTAATAAAGTACTAAAATCATCAAGTCCTAATATTATTTAGTCCTAACAAAGTCCTACAATTATCAAGTCCTAGAATTATCAAGTCCTAACTAAGTCCTTAAATTATTAAGTCCTAATTAAGTTCTAAAATTATCAAGTCCTAAATAAATTCTAAAATTATCAAGTTCTAATATTATTTAGTCCTAACAAAGTCCTAAAATTATCAAATCCTAACTAAGTCCTAAAATTATTAAGTCCTAGCTAAGTCCTAAAATTATCAAGTCCTAACTACGTCCTAAAATTATTAAGTCCTAACTAAGTCCTAAAATTATCAAGTTCTAGAATTATCAAGTCCTAACTGACTCCTAAAATTATCAAGTCCTAACTAAGTCCTAAAATTATCAAGTCCTAACTAAGTCCTAAAATTATTAAGTCCTAATTAAGTCCTAAAATTATCAAGTCCTAACTAAGTCCTAAAATTATCAAGTCCTAACTAAGTCGTAAAATTATCAAGTCCTAATAAAGTACTAAAATTATCAAGTCCTAACGAAATCCTAAAATTATCAAGTCCTAATTAAGTCCTAAAATTATTAAGTCCTAACTAAGTCCTAAAATTATCAAGTCCTAATAAAGTACTAAAATTATCAAGTCCTAACTAAATCCTAAAATTATCAAGTCCTAATTAAGTCTTAAAATTATTAAGTCCTAACAAAGTCCTAAAATTATCAAATCCTAACTAAGTCCTAAAATTATTAAGTCCTAACTAAGTCCTAAAATTATCAAGTCCTAACTACGTCCTAAAATTATTAAGTCCTAACTAAGTCCTAAAATTATCAAGTTCTAGAATTATCAAGTCCTAACTGACTCCTAAAATTATCAAGTCCTAACTAAGTCCTAAAATTATCAAGTCCTAACTAAGTCCTAAAATTATTAAGTCCTAATTAAGTCCTAAAATTATCAAGTCCTAACTAAGTCCTAAAATTATCAAGTCCTAATAAAGTACTAAAATTATCAAGACCTAACTAAGTCCTAAAATTATCAAGTCCTAACTAAGTCCTAAAATTATTAAGTCCTAACTTAGTCCTAAAATTATCAAGTCCTAACTAAGTCCTAAAATTATCAAGTCCTAATAAAGTACTAAAATTATCAAGTTCTAACTAAGTCCTAAAATTATCAAGTCCTAACTTAGTCCTAGAATTATCAAGTCCTAACTAAATCCGAAAAATTGTCAAGTCCTAACTAAGTCTTAAAATTATAAAGTCCTAATAAAGTACTAAAATTATCACGTCCTAACTACGTCCTAAAATTATTAAGTCCTAACTAAGTCCTAAAATTATCAAGTTCTAAATAAATCCTAAAATTATCAAGTTCTAACTACGTCCTAAAATTATTAAGTCCTAACTAAGTCCTAAAATTATCAAGTTCTAGAATTATCAAGTCCTAACTGACTCCTAAAATTATCAAGTCCTAACTAAGTCCTAAAATTATCAAGTCCTAACTAAGTCCTAAAATTATTAAGTCCTAATTAAGTTCTAAAATTATCAAGTCCTAAATAAATCCTAAAATTATCAAGTTCTAATATTATTTAGTCCTAACAAAGTCCTAAAATTATCAAATCCTAACTAAGTCCTAAAATTATTAAGTCCTAACTAAGTCCTAAAATTATCAAGTCCTAACTACGTCCTAAAATTATTAAGTCCTAACTAAGTCCTAAAATTATCAAGTTCTAGAATTATCAAGTCCTAACTGACTCCTAAAATTATCAAGTCCTAACTAAGTCCTAAAATTATCAAGTCCTAACTAAGTCCTAAAATTATTAAGTCCTAATTCAATCCTAAAATTATCAAGTCCTAACTAAGTCCTAAAATTATCAAGTCCTAACTAAGTCCTAAAATTATCAAGTCCTAATAAAGTACTAAAATTATCAAGTCCTAACTAAATCCTAAAATTATCAAGTCCTAATTAAGTCCTAAAATTATTAAGTCCTAACAAAGTCCTAAAATTATCAAATCCTAACTAAGTCCTAAAATTATTAAGTCCTAACTAAGTCCTAAAATTATCAAGTCCTAACTACGTCCTAAAATTATTAAGTCCTAACTAAGTCCTAAAATTATCAAGTTCTAGAATTATCAAGTCCTAACTGACTCCTAAAATTATCAAGTCCTAACTAAGTCCTAAAATTATCAAGTCCTAACTAAGTCCTAAAATTATTAAGTCCTAATTAAGTCCTAAAATTATCAAGTCCTAACTAAGTCCTAAAATTATCAAGTCCTAACTAAGTCCTAAAATTATCAAGTCCTAATAAAGTACTAAAATTATCAAGTCCTAACTAAATCCTAAAATTATCAAGTCCTAATTAAGTCCTAAAATTATTAAGTCGTAACTAAGTCCTAAAATTATCAAGTCCTAACTACGTCCTAAAATTATTAAGTCCTAACTAAGTCCTAAAATTATCAAGTCCTAACTAAGTCCTGAAATTATTAAGTCCTAACTAAGTCCTAAAATTAGCATGTCCTAACTAAGTCCTAAATGTATCAAGTCCTAACTAAGTCCTAAAATTATCAAGTCCTAATAAAGTACTAAAATTATCAAGTCCTAACTAAGTCCTAAAATTATCAAGTCCTAATAAAGTACTAAAATCATCAAGTCCTAATATTATTTAGTCCTAACAAAGTCCTACAATTATCAAGTCCTAGAATTATCAAGTCCTAACTAAGTCCTCAAATTATTAAGTCATAATTAAGTTCTAAAATTATCAAGTCCTAACTAAATCCTAAAATTATCAAGTCCTAATATTATTTAGTCCTAACAAAGTCCTAAAATTATCAAATCCTAACTAAGTCCTAAAATTATTAAGTCCTAACTAAGTCCTAAAATTATCAAGTCCTAACTACGTCCTAAAATTATTAAGTCCTAACTAAGTCCTAAAATTATCAAGTTCTAGAATTATCAAGTCCTAACTGACTCCTGAAATTATCAAGTCCTAACTAAGTCCTAAAATTATCAAGTCCTAACTAAGTCCTAAAATTATTAAGTCCTAATTAAGTCCTAAAATTATCAAGTCCTAACTAAGTCCTAAAATTATCAAGTCCTAACTACGTCCTAAAATTATTAAGTCCTAACTAAGTCCTAAAATTATCAAGTTCTAGAATTATCAAGTCCTAACTGACTCCTAAAATTATCAAGTCCTAACTAAGTCCTAAAATTATCAAGTCCTAACTAAGTCCTAAAATTATTAAGTCCTAATTAAGTCCTAAAATTATCAAGTCCTAACTAAGTCCTAAAATTATCAAGTCCTAACTAAGTCCTAAAATTATCAAGTCCTAATAAAGTACTAAAATTATCAAGTCCTAACGAAATCCTAAAATTATCAAGTCCTAATTAAGTCCTAAAATTATTAGGTCCTAACTAAGTCCTAAAATTATCAAGTCCTAACTAAGTCCTAAAATTATCAAGTCCTAACTAAGTCCTAAAATTATCAAGTCCTAATAAAGTACTAAAATTATCAAGTCCTAACTAAATCCTAAAATTATCAAGTCCTAACTAAGTCCTAAAATTATCAAGTCCTAATAAAGTACTAAAATTATCAAGTCCTAACTAAGTCCTAAAATTATCAAGTCCTAATAAAGTACTAAAATCATCAAGTCCTAATATTATTTAGTCCTAACAAAGTCCTACAATTATCAAGTCCTAAAATTATCAAGTCCTAACTAAGTCCTCAAATTATTAAGTCATAATTAAGTTCTAAAATTATCAAGTCCTAACTAAATCCTAAAATTATCAAGTCCTAATATTATTTAGTCCTAACAAAGTCCTAAAATTATCAAATCCTAACTAAGTCCTAAAATTATTAAGTCCTAACTAAGTCCTAAAATTATCAAGTCCTAACTACGTCCTAAAATTATTAAGTCCTAACTAAGTCCTAAAATTATCAAGTTCTAGAATTATCAAGTCCTAACTGACTCCTAAAATTATCAAGTCCTAACTAAGTCCTAAAATTATCAAGTCCTAACTACGTCCTAAAATTATCAAGTCCTAACTAAGTCTTAAAATTATAAAGTCCTAATAAAGTACTAAAATTATCACGTCCTAACTACGTCCTAAAATTATTAAGTCCTAACTAAGTCCTAAAATTATCAAGTCCTAACTAAGTCCTAAAATTATCAAGTCCTAATAAAGTACTAAAATTATCAAGTCCTAACTAAATCCTAAAATTATCAAGTCCTAACTAAGTCCTGAAATTATTAAGTCCTAACTAAGTCCTAAAATTAGCATGTCCTAACTAAGTCCTAAATGTATCAAGTCCTAACTAAGTCCTAAAATTATCAAGTCCTAATAAAGTACTAAAATTATCAAGTCCTAACTAAGTCCTAAAATTATCAAGTCCTAATAAAGTACTAAAATCATCAAGTCCTAATATTATTTAGTCCTAACAAAGTCCTACAATTATCAAGTCCTAGAATTATCAAGTCCTAACTAAGTCCTTAAATTATTAAGTCCTAATTAAGTTCTAAAATTATCAAGTCCTAAATAAATTCTAAAATTATCAAGTTCTAATATTATTTAGTCCTAACAAAGTCCTAAAATTATCAAATCCTAACTAAGTCCTAAAATTATTAAGTCCTAACTAAGTCCTAAAATTATCAAGTCCTAACTACGTCCTAAAATTATTAAGTCCTAACTAAGTCCTAAAATTATCAAGTTCTAGAATTATCAAGTCCTAACTGACTCCTAAAATTATCAAGTCCTAACTAAGTCCTAAAATTATCAAGTCCTAACTAAGTCCTAAAATTATTAAGTTCTAGAATTATCAAGTCCTAACTGACTCCTAAAATTATCAAGTCCTAACTAAGTCCTAAAATTATCAAGTCCTAACTAAGTCCTAAAATTATTAAGTCCTAATTAAGTCCTAAAATTATCAAGTCCTAACTAAGTCCTAAAATTATCAAGTCCTAACTAAGTCCTAAAATTATCAAGTCCTAATAAAGTACTAAAATTATCAAGTCCTAACTAAATCCTAAAATTATCAAGTCCTAATTAAGTCCTAAAATTATTAAGTCGTAACTAAGTCCTAAAATTATCAAGTCCTAACTACGTCCTAAAATTATTAAGTCCTAACTAAGTCCTAAAATTATCAAGTCCTAACTAAGTCCTGAAATTATTAAGTCCTAACTAAGTCCTAAAATTAGCATGTCCTAACTAAGTCCTAAATGTATCAAGTCCTAACTAAGTCCTAAAATTATCAAGTCCTAATAAAGTACTAAAATTATCAAGTCCTAACTAAGTCCTAAAATTATCAAGTCCTAATAAAGTACTAAAATCATCAAGTCCTAATATTATTTAGTCCTAACAAAGTCCTACAATTATCAAGTCCTAGAATTATCAAGTCCTAACTAAGTCCTCAAATTATTAAGTCATAATTAAGTTCTAAAATTATCAAGTCCTAACTAAATCCTAAAATTATCAAGTCCTAATATTATTTAGTCCTAACAAAGTCCTAAAATTATCAAATCCTAACTAAGTCCTAAAATTATTAAGTCCTAACTAAGTCCTAAAATTATCAAGTCCTAACTACGTCCTAAAATTATTAAGTCCTAACTAAGTCCTAAAATTATCAAGTTCTAGAATTATCAAGTCCTAACTGACTCCTGAAATTATCAAGTCCTAACTAAGTCCTAAAATTATCAAGTCCTAACTAAGTCCTAAAATTATTAAGTCCTAATTAAGTCCTAAAATTATCAAGTCCTAACTAAGTCCTAAAATTATCAAGTCCTAACTACGTCCTAAAATTATTAAGTCCTAACTAAGTCCTAAAATTATCAAGTTCCAGAATTATCAAGTCCTAACTGACTCCTAAAATTATCAAGTCCTAACTAAGTCCTAAAATTATCAAGTCCTAACTAAGTCCTAAAATTATTAAGTCCTAATTAAGTCCTAAAATTATCAAGTCCTAACTAAGTCCTAAAATTATCAAGTCCTAACTAAGTCCTAAAATTATCAAGTCCTAATAAAGTACTAAAATTATCAAGTCCTAACGAAATCCTAAAATTATCAAGTCCTAATTAAGTCCTAAAATTATTAAGTCCTAACTAAGTCCTAAAATTATCAAGTCCTAACTAAGTCCTAAAATTATCAAGTCCTAACTAAGTCCTAAAATTATCAAGTCCTAATAAAGTACTAAAATTATCAAGTCCTAACTAAATCCTAAAATTATCAAGTCCTAATTAAGTCCTAAAATTATTAAGTCCTAACAAAGTCCTAAAATTATCAAATCCTAACTAAGTCCTAAAATTATTAAGTCCTAACTAAGTCCTAAAATTATCAAGTCCTAACTACGTCCTAAAATTATTAAGTCCTAACTAAGTCCTAAAATTATCAAGTTCTAGAATTATCAAGTCCTAACTGACTCCTAAAATTATCAAGTCCTAACTAAGTCCTAAAATTATCAAGTCCTAACTAAGTCCTAAAATTATTAAGTCCTAATTAAGTCCTAAAATTATCAAGTCCTAACTAAGTCCTAAAATTATCAAGTCCTAACTAAGTCCTAAAATTATCAAGTCCTAATAAAGTACTAAAATTATCAAGTCCTAACTAAATCCTAAAATTATCAAGTCCTAATTAAGTCCTAAAATTATTAAGTCCTAACTAAGTCCTAAAATTATCAAGTCCTAACTACGTCCTAAAATTATTAAGTCCTAACTAAGTCCTAAAATTATCAAGTTCTAGAATTATCAAGTCCTAACTGACTCCTAAAATTATCAAGTCCTAACTAAGTCCTAAAATTATCAAGTCCTAACTAAGTCCTAAAATTATTAAGTCCTAACTAAGTCCTAAATGTATCAAGTCCTAACTAAGTCCTAAAATTATCAAGTCTTAATAAAGTACTAAAATTATCAAGTCCTAACTAAGTCCTAAAATTATCAAGTCCTAATAAAGTACTAAAATCATCAAGTCCTAATATTATTTAGTCCTAACAAAGTCCTACAATTATCAAGTCCTAGAATTATCAAGTCCTAACTAAGTCCTCAAATTATTAAGTCATAATTAAGTTCTAAAATTATCAAGTCCTAACTAAATCCTAAAATTATCAAGTCCTAATATTATTTAGTCCTAACAAAGTCCTAAAATTATCAAATCCTAACTAAGTCCTAAAATTATTAAGTCCTAACTAAGTCCTAAAATTATCAAGTCCTAACTACGTCCTAAAATTATTAAGTCCTAACTAAGTCCTAAAATTATCAAGTTCTAGAATTATCAAGTCCTAACTGACTCCTAAAATTATCAAGTCCTAACTAAGTCCTAAAATTATCAAGTCCTAACTAAGTCCTAAAATTATTAAGTCCTAATTAAGTCCTAAAATTATCAAGTCCTAACTAAGTCCTAAAATTATCAAGTCCTAACTAAGTCCTAAAATTATCAAGTCCTAACTACGTCCTAAAATTATCAAGTCCTAACTAAGTCTTAAAATTATCAAGTCCTAACTACGTCCTAAAATTATTAAGTCCTAACTAAGTCCTAAAATTATCAAGTTCTAGAATTATCAAGTCCTAACTGACTCCTAAAATTATCAAGTCCTAACTAAGTCCTAAAATTATTAAGTCCTAACTAAGTCCTAAAATTATTAAGTCCTAATTAAGTCCTAAAATTATCAAGTCCTAACTAAGTCCTAAAATTATCAAGTCCTAACTAAGTCCTAAAATTATCAAGTCCTAATAAAGTACTAAAATTATCAAGTCCTAACGAAATCCTAAAATTATCAAGTCCTAATTAAGTCCTAAAATTATTAAGTCCTAACTAAGTCCTAAAATTATCAAGTCCTAACTAAGTTCTAAAATTATCAAGTCCTAACTAAGTCCTAAAATTATCAAGTCCTAATAAAGTACTAAAATTATCAAGTCCTAACTAAATCCTAAAATTATCAAGTCCTAATTAAGTCCTAAAATTATTAAGTCCTAACAAAGTCCTAAAATTATCAAATCCTAACTAAGTCCTAAAATTATTAAGTCCTAACTAAGTCCTAAAATTATCAAGTCCTAACTACGTCCTAAAATTATTAAGTCCTAACTAAGTCCTAAAATTATCAAGTTCTAGAATTATCAAGTCCTAACTGACTTCTAAAATTATCAAGTCCTAACTAAGTCCTAAAATTATCAAGTCCTAACTAAGTCCTAAAATTATTAAGTCCTAATTAAGTCCTAAAATTATCAAGTCCTAACTAAGTCCTAAAATTATCAAGTCCTAACTAAGTCCTAAAATTATCAAGTCCTAATAAAGTACTAAAATTATCAAGTCCTAACTAAATCCTAAAATTATCAAGTCCTAATTAAGTCCTAAAATTATTAAGTCCTAACTAAGTCCTAAAATTATCAAGTCCTAACTACGTCCTAAAATTATTAAGTCCTAACTAAGTCCTAAAATTATCAAGTTCTAGAATTATCAAGTCCTAACTGACTCCTAAAATTATCAAGTCCTAACTAAGTCCTAAAATTATCAAGTCCTAACTAAGTCCTAAAATTATTAAGTCCTAACTTAGTCCTAGAATTATCAAGTCCTAACTAAATCCGAAAAATTATCAAGTCCTAACTAAATCCTAAAATTATTAAGTCCTAACTAAGTCCTAAAATTATCAAGTCCTAACTAAGTCCTAAAATTATTAAGTCCTAACAAAGTCCTAAAATTATCAAGTCCTAACTACGTCCTAAAATTATTAAGTCCTAACTAAGTCCTAAAATTATCAAGTTCTAGAATTATCAAGTCCTAACTGACTCCTAAAATTATCAAGTCCTAACTAAGTCCTAAAATTATCAAGTCCTAACTAAGTCCTAAAATTATTAAGTCCTAACTTAGTCCTAGAATTATCAAGTCCTAACTAAATCCGAAAAATTATCAAGTCCTAACTAAATCCTAAAATTATCAAGTCCTAACTAAGTCCTAAAATTATCAAGTCCTAACTAAGTCCTAATTAAGTCCTAAAATTATCAAGTCCTAACTAAGTCCTAAAATTATCAAGTCCTAACTACGTCCTAAAATTATTCAGTCCTAACTAAGTCCTAAAATTATCAAGTCCTAGCTACGTCCTAAAATTATTAAGTCCTAACTAAGTCCTAAAATTATCAAGTTCTAGAATTATCAAGTCCTAACTGACTCCTAAAATTATCAAGTCCTAACTAAATCCTAAAATTATCAAGTCCTAACTAAGTCCTAAAATTATCAAGTCCTAACTAAGTCCTAATTAAGTCCTAAAATTATCAAGTCCTAACAAAGTCCTAAAATTATCAAATCCTAACTAAGTCCTAAAATTATTAAGTCCTAACTAAGTCCTAAAATTATCAAGTCCTAGCTACGTCCTAAAATTATTAAGTCCTAACTAAGTCCTAAAATTATCAAGTTCTAGAATTATCAAGTCCTAACTGACTCCTAAAATTATCAAGTCCTAACTAAGTCCTAAAATTATCAAGTCCTAACTAAGTCCTAAAATTATTAAGTCCTAATTAAGTCCTAAAATTATCAAGTCCTAACTAAGTCCTAAAATTATCAAGTCCTAACTAAGTCCTAAAATTATCAAGTCCTAATAAAGTACTAAAATTATCAAGTTCTAACTAAATCCTAAAATTATTAAGTCCTAATTAAGTCCTAAAATTATTAAGTCCTAACTAAGTCCTAAAATTATCAAGTCCTAACTACGTCCTAAAATTATTAAGTCCTAACTAAGTCCTAAAATTATCAAGTTCTAGAATTATCAAGTCCTAACTGACTCCTAAAATTATCAAGTCCTAACTAAGTCCTAAAATTATCAAGTCCTAACTAAGTCCTAAAATTATTAAGTCCTAACTTAGTCCTAGAATTATCAAGTCCTAACTAAATCCGAAAAATTATCAAGTCCTAACTAAATCCTAAAATTATTAAGTCCTAACTAAGTCCTAAAATTATCAAGTCCTAACTAAGTCCTAAAATTATTAAGTCCTAACAAAGTCCTAAAATTATCAAGTCCTAACTACGTCCTAAAATTATTAAGTCCTAACTAAGTCCTAAAATTATCAAGTTCTAGAATTATCAAGTCCTAACTGACTCCTAAAATTATCAAGTCCTAACTAAGTCCTAAAATTATCAAGTCCTAACTAAGTCCTAAAATTATTAAGTCCTAACTTAGTCCTAGAATTATCAAGTCCTAACTAAATCCGAAAAATTATCAAGTCCTAACTAAATCCTAAAATTATCAAGTCCTAACTAAGTCCTAAAATTATCAAGTCCTAACTAAGTCCTAATTAAGTCCTAAAATTATCAAGTCCTAACTAAGTCCTAAAATTATCAAGTCCTAACTACGTCCTAAAATTATTCAGTCCTAACTAAGTCCTAAAATTATCAAGTCCTAGCTACGTCCTAAAATTATTAAGTCCTAACTAAGTCCTAAAATTATCAAGTTCTAGAATTATCAAGTCCTAACTGACTCCTAAAATTATCAAGTCCTAACTAAATCCTAAAATTATCAAGTCCTAACTAAGTCCTAAAATTATCAAGTCCTAACTAAGTCCTAATTAAGTCCTAAAATTATCAAGTCCTAACAAAGTCCTAAAATTATCAAATCCTAACTAAGTCCTAAAATTATTAAGTCCTAACTAAGTCCTAAAATTATCAAGTCCTAGCTACGTCCTAAAATTATTAAGTCCTAACTAAGTCCTAAAATTATCAAGTTCTAGAATTATCAAGTCCTAACTGACTCCTAAAATTATCAAGTCCTAACTAAGTCCTAAAATTATCAAGTCCTAACTAAGTCCTAAAATTATTAAGTCCTAATTAAGTCCTAAAATTATCAAGTCCTAACTAAGTCCTAAAATTATCAAGTCCTAACTAAGTCCTAAAATTATCAAGTCCTAATAAAGTACTAAAATTATCAAGTTCTAACTAAATCCTAAAATTATTAAGTCCTAATTAAGTCCTAAAATTATTAAGTCCTAACTAAGTCCTAAAATTATCAAGTCCTAACTACGTCCTAAAATTATTAAGTCCTAACTAAGTCCTAAAATTATCAAGTTCTAGAATTATCAAGTCCTAACTGACTCCTAAAATTATCAAGTCCTAACTAAGTCCTAAAATTATCAAGTCCTAACTAAGTCCTAAAATTATTAAGTCCTAACTTAGTCCTAGAATTATCAAGTCCTAACTAAATCCGAAAAATTATCAAGTCCTAACTAAATCCTAAAATTATCAAGTCCTAACTAAGTCCTAAAATTATTAAGTCCTAACTAAGTCCTAATTAAGTCCTAAAATTATCAAGTCCTAACTAAGTCCTAAAATTATCAAGTCCTAACTACGTCCTAAAATTATTCAGTCCTAACTAAGTCCTAAAATTATCAAGTCCTAGAATTATCAAGTCCTAACTGAGTCCTAAAATTATCAAGTCCTAACTAAGTCCTAAAATTATCAAGTCCTAATAAAGTACTAAAATTATCAAGTTCTAACTAAGTCCTAAAATTATCAAGTCCTAACTTAGTCCTAGAATTATCAAGTCCTAACTAAATCCGAAAAATTGTCAAGTCCTAACTAAGTCTTAAAATTATAAAGTCCTAATAAAGTACTAAAATTATCACGTCCTAACTACGTCCTAAAATTATTAAGTCCTAACTAAGTCCTAAAATTATCAAGTCCTAAATAAATCCTAAAATTATCAAGTTCTAACTACGTCCTAAAATTATTAAGTCCTAACTAAGTCCTAAAATTATCAAGTTCTAGAATTATCAAGTCCTAACTGACTCCTAAAATTATCAAGTCCTAACTAAGTCCTAAAATTATCAAGTCCTAACTAAGTCCTAAAATTATTAAGTCCTAATTAAGTTCTAAAATTATCAAGTCCTAAATAAATCCTAAAATTATCAAGTTCTAATATTATTTAGTCCTAACAAAGTCCTAAAATTATCAAATCCTAACTAAGTCCTAAAATTATTAAGTCCTAACTAAGTCCTAAAATTATCAAGTCCTAGCTACGTCCTAAAATTATTAAGTCCTAACTAAGTCCTAAAATTATCAAGTTCTAGAATTATGAAGTCCTAACTGACTCCTAAAATTATCAAGTCCTAACTAAGTCCTAAAATTATCAAGTCCTAACTAAGTCCTAAAATTATCAAGTCCTAACTAAATCCTAAAATTATCAAGTCCTAACTAAGTCCTGAAATTATTAAGTCCTAACTAAGTCCTAAAATTAGCATGTCCTAACTAAGTCCTAAATGTATCAAGTCCTAACTAAGTCCTAAAATTATCAAGTCCTAATAAAGTACTAAAATTATCAAGTACTAACTAAGTCCTAAAATTATCAAGTCCTAATAAAGTACTAAAATCATCAAGTCCTAATATTATTTAGTCCTTACAAAGTCCTACAATTATCAAGTCCTAGAATTATCAAGTCCTAACTAAGTCCTTAAATTATTAAGTCCTAATTAAGTTCTAAAATTATCAAGTCCTAAATAAATTTTAAAATTATCATGTTCTAATATTATTTAGTCCTAACAAAGTCCTAAAATTATCAAATCCTAACTAAGTCCTAAAATTATTAAGTCCTAACTAAGTCCTAAAATTATCAAGTCCTAACTACGTCCTAAAATTATTAAGTCCTAACTAAGTCCTAAAATTATCAAGTTCTAGAATTATCAAGTCCTAACTGACTCCTAAAATTATCAAGTCCTAACTAAGTCCTAAAATTATTAAGTCCTAATTAAGTCCTAAAATTATCAAGTCCTAACTAAGTCCTAAAATTATCAAGTCCTAACTAAGTCGTAAAATTATCAAGTCCTAATAAAGTACTAAAATTATCAAGTCCTAACGAAATCCTAAAATTATCAAGTCCTAATTAAGTCCTAAAATTATTAAGTCCTAACTAAGTCCTAAAATTATCAAGTCCTAACTAAGTACTAAAATTATCAAGTCCTAACTAAGTCCTAAAATTATCAAGTCCTAATAAAGTACTAAAATTATCAAGTCCTAACTAAATCCTAAAATTTATCAAGTCCTAATTAAGTCCTAAAATTATTAAGTCCTAACAAAGTCCTAAAATTATCAAATCCTAACTAAGTCCTAAAATTATTAAGTCCTAACTAAGTCCTAAAATTATCAAGCCCTAACTACGTCCTAAAATTATTAAGTCCTAACTAAGTCCTAAAATTATCAAGTTCTAGAATTATCAAGTCCTAACTGACTCCTAAAATTATCAAGTCCTAACTAAGTCCTAAAATTATCAAGTCCTAACTAAGTCCTAAAATTATTAAGTCCTAATTAAGTCCTAAAATTATCAAGTCCTAACTAAGTCCTAAAATTATCAAGTCCTAACTAAGTCCTAAAATTATCAAGTCCTAATAAAGTACTAAAATTATCAAGTCCTAACTAAATCCTAAAAATATCAAGTCCTAATTAAGTCCTAAAATTATTAAGTCGTAACTAAGTCCTGAAATTATTAAGTCCTAACTAAGTCCTAAAATTAGCATGTCCTAACTAAGTCCTAAATGTATCAAGTCCTAACTAAGTCCTAAAATTATCAAGTCCTAATAAAGTACTAAAATTATCAAGTCCTAACTAAGTCCTAAAATTATCAAGTCCTAATAAAGTACTAAAATCATCAAGTCCTAATATTATTTAGTCCTAACAAAGTCCTACAATTATCAAGTCCTAGAATTATCAAGTCCTAACTAAGTCCTCAAATTATTAAGTCATAATTAAGTTCTAAAATTATCAAGTCCTAACTAAATCCTAAAATTATCAAGTCCTAATATTATTTAGTCCTAACAAAGTCCTAAAATTATCAAATCCTAACTAAGTCCTAAAATTATTAAGTCCTAACTAAGTCCTAAAATTATCAAGTCCTAACTACGTCCTAAAATTATTAAGTCCTAACTAAGTCCTAAAATTATCAAGTTCTAGAATTATCAAGTCCTAACTGACTCCTGAAATTATCAAGTCCTAACTAAGTCCTAAAATTATCAAGTCCTAACTAAGTCCTAAAATTATCAAGTCCTAACTACGTCCTAAAATTATTAAGTCCTAACTAAGTCCTAAAATTATCAAGTTCTAGAATTATCAAGTCCTAACTGACTCCTAAAATTATCAAGTCCTAACTAAGTCCTAAAATTATCAAGTCCTAACTAAGTCCTAAAATTATTAAGTCCTAATTAAGTCCTAAAATTATCAAGTCCTAACTAAGTCCTAAAATTATCAAGTCCTAACTAAGTCCTAAAATTATCAAGTCCTAATAAAGTACTAAAATTATCAAGTCCTAACGAAATCCTAAAATTATCAAGTCCTAATTAAGTCCTAAAATTATTAAGTCCTAACTAAGTCCTAAAATTATCAAGTCCTAACTAAGTCCTAAAATTATCAAGTCCTAACTAAGTCCTAAAATTATCAAGTCCTAATAAAGTACTAAAATTATCAAGTCCTAACTAAATCCTAAAATTATCAAGTCCTAATTAAGTCCTAAAATTATTAAGTCCTAACAAAGTCCTAAAATTATCAAATCCTAACTAAGTCCTAAAATTATTAAGTCCTAACTAAGTCCTAAAATTATCAAGTCCTAACTACGTCCTAAAATTATTAAGTCCTAACTAAGTCCTAAAATTATCAAGTTCTAGAATTATCAAGTCCTAATTGACTCCTAAAATTATCAAGTCCTAACTAAGTCCTAAAATTATCAAGTCCTAACTAAGTCCTAAAATTATTAAGTCCTAATTAAGTCCTAAAATTATCAAGTCCTAACTAAGTCCTAAAATTATCAAGTCCTAACTAAGTCCTAAAATTATCAAGTCCTAATAAAGTACTAAAATTATCAAGTCCTAACTAAATCCTAAAATTATCAAGTCCTAATTAAGTCCTAAAATTATTAAGTCCTAACTAAGTCCTAAAATTATCAAGTCCTAACTACGTCCTAAAATTATTAAGTCCTAACTAAGTCCTAAAATTATCAAGTTCTAGAATTATCAAGTCCTAACTGACTCCTAAAATTATCAAGTCCTAACTAAGTCCCAAAATTATCAAGTCCTAACTAAGTCCTAAAATTATTAAGTCCTAACTAAGTCCTAAATGTATCAAGTCCTAACTAAGTCCTAAAATTATCAAGTCTTAATAAAGTACTAAAATTATCAAGTCCTAACTAAGTCCTAAAATTATCAAGTCCTAATAAAGTACTAAAATCATCAAGTCCTAATATTATTTAGTCCTAACAAAGTCCTACAATTATCAAGTCCTAGAATTATCAAGTCCTAACTAAGTCCTCAAATTATTAAGTCATAATTAAGTTCTAAAATTATCAAGTCCTAACTAAATCCTAAAATTATCAAGTCCTAATATTATTTAGTCCTAACAAAGTCCTAAAATTATCAAATCCTAACTAAGTCCTAAAATTATTAAGTCCTAACTAAGTCCTAAAATTATCAAGTCCTAACTACGTCCTAAAATTATTAAGTCCTAACTAAGTCCTAAAATTATCAAGTTCTAGAATTATCAAGTCCTAACTGACTCCTAAAATTATCAAGTCCTAACTAAGTCCTAAAATTATCAAGTCCTAACTAAGTCCTAAAATTATTAAGTCCTAATTAAATCCTAAAATTATCAAGTCCTAACTAAGCCCTAAAATTATCAAGTCCTAACTAAGTCCTAAAATTATCAAGTCCTAACTACGTCCTAAAATTATCAAGTCCTAACTAAGTCTTAAAATTATCAAGTCCTAACTACGTCCTAAAATTATTAAGTCCTAACTAAGTCCTAAAATTATCAAGTTCTAGAATTATCAAGTCCTAACTGACTCCTAAAATTATCAAGTCCTAACTAAGTGCTAAAATTATCAAGTCCTAACTAAGTCCTAAAATTATTAAGTCCTAATTAAGTCCTAAAATTATCAAGTCCTAACTAAGTCCTAAAATTATCAAGTCCTAACTAAGTCCTAAAATTATCAAGTCCTAATAAAGTACTAAAATTATCAAGTCCTAACGAAATCCTAAAATTATCAAGTCCTAATTAAGTCCTAAAATTATTAAGTCCTAACTAAGTCCTAAAATTATCAAGTCCTAACTAAGTTCTAAAATTATCAAGTCCTAACTAAGTCCTAAAATTATCAAGTCCTAATAAAGTACTAAAATTATCAAGTCCTAACTAAATCCTAAAATTATCAAGTCCTAATTAAGTCCTAAAATTATTAAGTCCTAACAAAGTCCTAAAATTATCAAATCCTAACTAAGTCCTAAAATTATTAAGTCCTAACTAAGTCCTAAAATTATCAAGTCCTAACTACGTCCTAAAATTATTAAGTCCTAACTAAGTCCTAAAATTATCAAGTTCTAGAATTATCAAGTCCTAACTGACTTCTAAAATTATCAAGTCCTAACTAAGTCCTAAAATTATCAAGTCCTAACTAAGTCCTAAAATTATTAAGTCCTAATTAAGTCCTAAAATTATCAAGTCCTAACTAAGTCCTAAAATTATCAAGTCCTAACTAAGTCCTAAAATTATCAAGTCCTAATAAAGTACTAAAATTATCAAGTCCTAACTAAATCCTTAAATTATCAAGTCCTAATTAAGTCCTAAAATTATTAAGTCCTAACTAAGTCCTAAAATTATCAAGTCCTAACTACGTCCTAAAATTATTAAGTCCTAACTAAGTCCTAAAATTATCAAGTTCTAGAATTATCAAGTCCTAACTGACTCCTAAAATTATCAAGTCCTAACTAAGTCCTAAAATTATCAAGTCCTAACTAAGTCCTAAAATTATTAAGTCCTAACTTAGTCCTAGAATTATCAAGTCCTAACTAAATCCGAAAAATTATCAAGTCCTAACTAAATCCTAAAATTATTAAGTCCTAACTAAGTCCTAAAATTATCAAGTCCTAACTAAGTCCTAAAATTATTAAGTCCTAACTACGTCCTAAAATTATCAAGTCCTAACTACGTCCTAAAATTATTAAGTCCTAACTAAGTCCTAAAATTATCAAGTTCTAGAATTATCAAGTCCTAACTGACTCCTAAAATTATCAAGTCCTAACTAAGTCCTAAAATTATCAAGTCCTAACTAAGTCCTAAAATTATTAAGTCCTAATTAAATCCTAAAATTATCAAGTCCTAACTAAGTCCTAAAATTATCAAGTCCTAACTAAGTCCTAAAATTATCAAGTCCTAACTACGTCCTAAAATTATCAAGTCCTAACTAAGTCTTAAAATTATCAAGTCCTAACTACGTCCTAAAATTATTAAGTCCTAACTAAGTCCTAAAATTATCAAGTTCTAGAATTATCAAGTCCTAACTGACTCCTAAAATTATCAAGTCCTAACTAAGTGCTAAAATTATCAAGTCCTAACTAAGTCCTAAAATTATTAAGTCCTAATTAAGTCCTAAAATTATCAAGTCCTAACTAAGTCCTAAAATTATCAAGTCCTAACTAAGTCCTAAAATTATCAAGTCCTAATAAAGTACTAAAATTATCAAGTCCTAACGAAATCCTAAAATTATCAAGTCCTAATTAAGTCCTAAAATTATTAAGTCCTAACTAAGTCCTAAAATTATCAAGTCCTAACTAAGTTCTAAAATTATCAAGTCCTAACTAAGTCCTAAAATTATCAAGTCCTAATAAAGTACTAAAATTATCAAGTCCTAACTAAATCCTAAAATTATCAAGTCCTAATTAAGTCCTAAAATTATTAAGTCCTAACAAAGTCCTAAAATTATCAAATCCTAACTAAGTCCTAAAATTATTAAGTCCTAACTAAGTCCTAAAATTATCAAGTCCTAACTACGTCCTAAAATTATTAAGTCCTAACTAAGTCCTAAAATTATCAAGTTCTAGAATTATCAAGTCCTAACTGACTTCTAAAATTATCAAGTCCTAACTAAGTCCTAAAATTATCAAGTCCTAACTAAGTCCTAAAATTATTAAGTCCTAATTAAGTCCTAAAATTATCAAGTCCTAACTAAGTCCTAAAATTATCAAGTCCTAACTAAGTCCTAAAATTATCAAGTCCTAATAAAGTACTAAAATTATCAAGTCCTAACTAAATCCTTAAATTATCAAGTCCTAATTAAGTCCTAAAATTATTAAGTCCTAACTACGTCCTAAAATTATTCAGTCCTAACTAAGTCCTAAAATTATCAAGTCCTAGAATTATCAAGTCCTAACTGAGTCCTAAAATTATCAAGTCCTAACTAAGTCCTAAAATTATCAAGTCCTAATAAAGTACTAAAATTATCAAGTTCTAACTAAGTCCTAAAATTATCAAGTCCTAACTTAGTCCTAGAATTATCAAGTCCTAACTAAATCCGAAAAATTGTCAAGTCCTAACTAAGTCTTAAAATTATAAAGTCCTAATAAAGTACTAAAATTATCACGTCCTAACTACGTCCTAAAATTATTAAGTCCTAACTAAGTCCTAAAATTATCAAGTCCTAAATAAATCCTAAAATTATCAAGTTCTAACTACGTCCTAAAATTATTAAGTCCTAACTAAGTCCTAAAATTATCAAGTTCTAGAATTATCAAGTCCTAACTGACTCCTAAAATTATCAAGTCCTAACTAAGTCCTAAAATTATCAAGTCCTAACTAAGTCCTAAAATTATTAAGTCCTAATTAAGTTCTAAAATTATCAAGTCCTAAATAAATCCTAAAATTATCAAGTTCTAATATTATTTAGTCCTAACAAAGTCCTAAAATTATCAAATCCTAACTAAGTCCTAAAATTATTAAGTCCTAACTAAGTCCTAAAATTATCAAGTCCTAGCTACGTCCTAAAATTATTAAGTCCTAACTAAGTCCTAAAATTATCAAGTTCTAGAATTATGAAGTCCTAACTGACTCCTAAAATTATCAAGTCCTAACTAAGTCCTAAAATTATCAAGTCCTAACTAAGTCCTAAAATTATCAAGTCCTAACTAAATCCTAAAATTATCAAGTCCTAACTAAGTCCTGAAATTATTAAGTCCTAACTAAGTCCTAAAATTATCATGTCCTAACTAAGTCCTAAATGTATCAAGTCCTAACTAAGTCCTAAAATTATCAAGTCCTAATAAAGTACTAAAATTATCAAGTACTAACTAAGTCCTAAAATTATCAAGTCCTAATAAAGTACTAAAATCATCAAGTCCTAATATTATTTAGTCCTTACAAAGTCCTACAATTATCAAGTCCTAGAATTATCAAGTCCTAACTAAGTCCTTAAATTATTAAGTCCTAATTAAGTTCTAAAATTATCAAGTCCTAAATAAATTCTAAAATTATCAAGTTCTAATATTATTTAGTCCTAACAAAGTCCTAAAATTATCAAATCCTAACTAAGTCCTAAAATTATTAAGTCCTAACTAAGTCCTAAAATTATCAAGTCCTAACTACGTCCTAAAATTATTAAGTCCTAACTAAGTCCTAAAATTATCAAGTTCTAGAATTATCAAGTCCTAACTGACTCCTAAAATTATCAAGTCCTAACTAAGTCCTAAAATTATCAAGTCCTAACTAAGTCCTAAAATTATTAAGTCCTAATTAAGTCCTAAAATTATCAAGTCCTAACTAAGTCCTAAAATTATCAAGTCCTAACTAAGTCGTAAAATTATCAAGTCCTAATAAAGTACTAAAATTATCAAGTCCTAACGAAATCCTAAAATTATCAAGTCCTAATTAAGTCCTAAAATTATTAAGTCCTAACTAAGTCCTAAAATTATCAAGTCCTAACTAAGTCCTAAAATTATCAAGTCCTAACTAAGTCCTAAAATTATCAAGTCCTAATAAAGTACTAAAATTATCAAGTCCTAACTAAATCCTAAAATTATCAAGTCCTAATTAAGTCCTAAAATTATTAAGTCCTAACAAAGTCCTAAAATTATCAAATCCTAACTAAGTCCTAAAATTATTAAGTCCTAACTAAGTCCTAAAATTATCAAGCCCTAACTACGTCCTAAAATTATTAAGTCCTAACTAAGTCCTAAAATTATCAAGTTCTAGAATTATCAAGTCCTAACTGACTCCTAAAATTATCAAGTCCTAACTAAGTCCTAAAATTATCAAGTCCTAACTAAGTCCTAAAATTATTAAGTCCTAATTAAGTCCTAAAATTATCAAGTCCTAACTAAGTCCTAAAATTATCAAGTCCTAACTAAGTCCTAAAATTATCAAGTCCTAATAAAGTACTAAAATTATCAAGTCCTAACTAAATCCTAAAAATATCAAGTCCTAATTAAGTCCTAAAATTATTAAGTCGTAACTAAGTCCTGAAATTATTAAGTCCTAACTAAGTCCTAAAATTAGCATGTCCTAACTAAGTCCTAAATGTATCAAGTCCTAACTAAGTCCTAAAATTATCAAGTCCTAATAAAGTACTAAAATTATCAAGTCCTAACTAAGTCCTAAAATTATCAAGTCCTAATAAAGTACTAAAATCATCAAGTCCTAATATTATTTAGTCCTAACAAAGTCCTACAATTATCAAGTCCTAGAATTATCAAGTCCTAACTAAGTCCTCAAATTATTAAGTCATAATTAAGTTCTAAAATTATCAAGTCCTAACTAAATCCTAAAATTATCAAGTCCTAATATTATTTAGTCCTAACAAAGTCCTAAAATTATCAAATCCTAACTAAGTCCTAAAATTATTAAGTCCTAACTAAGTCCTAAAATTATCAAGTCCTAACTAAGTCCTAAAATTATTAAGTCCTAATTAAGTCCTAAAATTATCAAGTCCTAACTAAGTCCTAAAATTATCAAGTCCTAACTACGTCCTAAAATTATTAAGTCCTAACTAAGTCCTAAAATTATCAAGTCCTAACTAAGTCCTAAAATTATTAAGTCCTAATTAAGTCCTAAAATTATCAAGTCCTAACTAAGTCCTAAAATTATCAAGTCCTAACTACGTCCTAAAATTATTAAGTCCTAACTAAGTCCTAAAATTATCAAGTTCTAGAATTATCAAGTCCTAACTGACTCCTAAAATTATCAAGTCCTAACTAAGTCCTAAAATTATCAAGTCCTAACTAAGTCCTAAAATTATTAAGTCCTAATTAAGTCCTAAAATTATCAAGTCCTAACTAAGTCCTAAAATTATCAAGTCCTAACTAAGTCCTAAAATTATCAAGTCCTAATAAAGTACTAAAATTATCAAGTCCTAACGAAATCCTAAAATTATCAAGTCCTAATTAAGTCCTAAAATTATTAAGTCCTAACTAAGTCCTAAAATTATCAAGTCCTAACTAAGTCCTAAAATTATCAAGTCCTAACTAAGTCCTAAAATTATCAAGTCCTAATAAAGTACTAAAATTATCAAGTCCTAACTAAATCCTAAAATTATCAAGTCCTAATTAAGTCCTAAAATTATTAAGTCCTAACAAAGTCCTAAAATTATCAAATCCTAACTAAGTCCTAAAATTATTAAGTCCTAACTAAGTCCTAAAATTATCAAGTCCTAACTACGTCCTAAAATTATTAAGTCCTAACTAAGTCCTAAAATTATCAAGTTCTAGAATTATCAAGTCCTAATTGACTCCTAAAATTATCAAGTCCTAACTAAGTCCTAAAATTATCAAGTCCTAACTAAGTCCTAAAATTATTAAGTCCTAATTAAGTCCTAAAATTATCAAGTCCTAACTAAGTCCTAAAATTATCAAGTCCTAACTAAGTCCTAAAATTATCAAGTCCTAATAAAGTACTAAAATTATCAAGTCCTAACTAAATCCTAAAATTATCAAGTCCTAATTAAGTCCTAAAATTATTAAGTCCTAACTAAGTCCTAAAATTATCAAGTCCTAACTACGTCCTAAAATTATTAAGTCCTAACTAAGTCCTAAAATTATCAAGTTCTAGAATTATCAAGTCCTAACTGACTCCTAAAATTATCAAGTCCTAACTAAGTCCCAAAATTATCAAGTCCTAACTAAGTCCTAAAATTATTAAGTCCTAACTAAGTCCTAAATGTATCAAGTCCTAACTAAGTCCTAAAATTATCAAGTCTTAATAAAGTACTAAAATTATCAAGTCCTAACTAAGTCCTAAAATTATCAAGTCCTAATAAAGTACTAAAATCATCAAGTCCTAATATTATTTAGTCCTAACAAAGTCCTACAATTATCAAGTCCTAGAATTATCAAGTCCTAACTAAGTCCTCAAATTATTAAGTCATAATTAAGTTCTAAAATTATCAAGTCCTAACTAAATCCTAAAATTATCAAGTCCTAATATTATTTAGTCCTAACAAAGTCCTAAAATTATCAAATCCTAACTAAGTCCTAAAATTATTAAGTCCTAACTAAGTCCTAAAATTATCAAGTCCTAACTACGTCCTAAAATTATTAAGTCCTAACTAAGTCCTAAAATTATCAAGTTCTAGAATTATCAAGTCCTAACTGACTCCTAAAATTATCAAGTCCTAACTAAGTCCTAAAATTATCAAGTCCTAACTAAGTCCTAAAATTATTAAGTCCTAATTAAATCCTAAAATTATCAAGTCCTAACTAAGTCCTAAAATTATCAAGTCCTAACTAAGTCCTAAAATTATCAAGTCCTAACTACGTCCTAAAATTATCAAGTCCTAACTAAGTCTTAAAATTATCAAGTCCTAACTACGTCCTAAAATTATTAAGTCCTAACTAAGTCCTAAAATTATCAAGTTCTAGAATTATCAAGTCCTAACTGACTCCTAAAATTATCAAGTCCTAACTAAGTGCTAAAATTATCAAGTCCTAACTAAGTCCTAAAATTATTAAGTCCTAATTAAGTCCTAAAATTATCAAGTCCTAACTAAGTCCTAAAATTATCAAGTCCTAACTAAGTCCTAAAATTATCAAGTCCTAAGAAAGTACTAAAATTATCAAGTCCTAACGAAATCCTAAAATTATCAAGTCCTAATTAAGTCCTAAAATTATTAAGTCCTAACTAAAGTCCTACAATTATCAAGTCCTAACTAAGTTCTAAAATTATCAAGTCCTAACTAAGTCCTAAAATTATCAAGTCCTAATAAAGTACTAAAATTATCAAGTCCTAACTAAATCCTAAAATTATCAAGTCCTAATTAAGTCCTAAAATTATTAAGTCCTAACAAAGTTCTAAAATTATCAAATCCTAGCTAAGTCCTAAAATTATTAAGTCCTAACTAAGTCCTAAAATTATCAAGTCCTAACTACGTCCTAAAATTATTAAGTCCTAACTAAGTCCTAAAATTATCAAGTTCTAGAATTATCAAGTCCTAACTGACTTCTAAAATTATCAAGTCCTAACTAAGTCCTAAAATTATCAAGTCCTAACTAAGTCCTAAAATTATTAAGTCCTAATTAAGTCCTAAAATTATCAAGTCCTAACTAAGTCCTAAAATTATCAAGTCCTAACTAAGTCCTAAAATTATCAAGTCCTAATAAAGTACTAAAATTATCAAGTCCTAACTAAATCCTTAAATTATCAAGTCCTAATTAAGTCCTAAAATTATTAAGTCCTAACTAAGTCCTAAAATTATCAAGTCCTAACTACGTCCTAAAATTATTATGTCCTAACTAAGTCCTAAAATTATCAAGTTCTAGAATTATCAAGTCCTAACTGACTCCTAAAATTATCAAGTCCTAACTAAGTCCTAAAATTATCAAGTCCTAACTAAGTCCTAAAATTATTAAGTCCTAACTTAGTCCTAGAATTATCAAGTCCTAACTAAATCCGAAAAATTATCAAGTCCTAACTAAATCCTAAAATTATTAAGTCCTAACTAAGTCCTAAAATTATCAAGTCCTAACTAAGTCCTAAAATTATTAAGTCCTAACTACGTCCTAAAATTATCAAGTCCTAACTACGTCCTAAAATTATTAAGTCCTAACTAAGTCCTAAAATTATCAAGTTCTAGAATTATCAAGTCCTAACTGACTCCTAAAATTATCAAGTCCTAACTAAGTCCTAAAATTATCAAGTCCTAACTAAGTCCTAAAATTATTAAGTCCTAACTTAGTCCTAGAATTATCAAGTCCTAACTAAATCCGAAAAATTATCAAGTCCTAACTAAATCCTAAAATTATCAAGTCCTAACTAAGTCCTAAAATTATCAAGTCCTAACTAAGTCCTAATTAAGTCCTAAAATTATCAAGTCCTAACTAAGTCCTAAAATTATCAAGTCCTAACTACGTCCTAAAATTATTCAGTCCTAACTAAGTCCTAAAATTATCAAGTCCTAGAATTATCAAGTCCTAACTGAGTCCTAAAATTATCAAGTCCTAACTAAGTCCTAAAATTATCAAGTCCTAATAAAGTACTAAAATTATCAAGTTCTAACTAAGTCCTAAAATTATCAAGTCCTAACTTAGTCCTAGAATTATCAAGTCCTAACTAAATCCGAAAAATTGTCAAGTCCTAACTAAGTCTTAAAATTATAAAGTCCTAATAAAGTACTAAAATTATCACGTCCTAACTACGTCCTAAAATTATTAAGTCCTAACTAAGTCCTAAAATTATCAAGTCCTAAATAAATCCTAAAATTATCAAGTTCTAACTACGTCCTAAAATTATTAAGTCCTAACTAAGTCCTAAAATTATCAAGTTCTAGAATTATCAAGGCCTAACTGACTCCTAAAATTATCAAGTCCTAACTAAGTCCTAAAATTATCAAGTCCTAACTAAGTCCTAAAATTATCAAGTCCTAACTAAGTCCTAAAATTATTAAGTCCTAATTAAGTCCTAAAATTATCAAGTCCTAACTAAGTCCTAAAATTATCAAGTCCTAACTAAGTCCTAAAATTATCAAGTCCTAATAAAGTACTAAAATTATCAAGTCCTAACTACGTCCTAAAATTATTAAGTCCTAACTAAGTCCTAAAATTATCAAGTTCTAGAATTATCAAGTCCTAACTGACTCCTAAAATTATCAAGTCCTAACTAAGTCCTAAAATTATCAAGTCCTAACTAAGTCCTAAAATTATTAAGTCCTAATTAAATCCTAAAATTATCAAGTCCTAACTAAGTCCTAAAATTATCAAGTCCTAACTAAGTCCTAAAATTATCAAGTCCTAACTACGTCCTAAAATTATCAAGTCCTAACTAAGTCTTAAAATTATCAAGTCCTAACTACGTCCTAAAATTATTAAGTCCTAACTAAGTCCTAAAATTATCAAGTCCTAACTAAGTCCTAAAATTATCAAGTCCTAATAAAGTACTAAAATTATCAAGTCCTAACGAAATCCTAAAATTATCAAGTCCTAATTAAGTCCTAAAATTATTAAGTCCTAACTAAGTCCTAAAATTATCAAGTCCTAACTAAGTTCTAAAATTATCAAGTCCTAACTAAGTCCTAAAATTATCAAGTCCTAATAAAGTACTAAAATTATCAAGTCCTAACTAAATCCTAAAATTATCAAGTCCTAATTAAGTCCTAAAATTATTAAGTCCTAACAAAGTCCTAAAATTATCAAATCCTAACTAAGTCCTAAAATTATTAAGTCCTAACTAAGTCCTAAAATTATCAAGTCCTAACTACGTCCTAAAATTATTAAGTCCTAACTAAGTCCTAAAATTATCAAGTTCTAGAATTATCAAGTCCTAACTGACTTCTAAAATTATCAAGTCCTAACTAAGTCCTAAAATTATCAAGTCCTAACTAAGTCCTAAAATTATTAAGTCCTAATTAAGTCCTAAAATTATCAAGTCCTAACTAAGTCCTAAAATTATCAAGTCCTAACTAAGTCCTAAAATTATCAAGTCCTAATAAAGTACTAAAATTATCAAGTCCTAACTAAATCCTTAAATTATCAAGTCCTAATTAAGTCCTAAAATTATTAAGTCCTAACTAAGTCCTAAAATTATCAAGTCCTAACTACGTCCTAAAATTATTAAGTCCTAACTAAGTCCTAAAATTATCAAGTTCTAGAATTATCAAGTCCTAACTGACTCCTAAAATTATCAAGTCCTAACTAAGTCCTAAAATTATCAAGTCCTAACTAAGTCCTAAAATTATTAAGTCCTAACTTAGTCCTAGAATTATCAAGTCCTAACTAAATCCGAAAAATTATCAAGTCCTAACTAAATCCTAAAATTATTAAGTCCTAACTAAGTCCTAAAATTATCAAGTCCTAACTAAGTCCTAAAATTATTAAGTCCTAACTAAGTCCTAAAATTATCAAGTCCTAACTAAGTCCTAAAATTATCAAGTCCTAATAAAGTACTAAAATTATCAAGTCCTAACTAAATCCTTAAATTATCAAGTCCTAATTAAGTCCTAAAATTATTAAGTCCTAACTAAGTCCTAAAATTATCAAGTCCTAACTACGTCCTAAAATTATTAAGTCCTAACTAAGTCCTAAAATTATCAAGTTCTAGAATTATCAAGTCCTAACTGACTCCTAAAATTATCAAGTCCTAACTAAGTCCTAAAATTATCAAGTCCTAACTAAGTCCTAAAATTATTAAGTCCTAACTTAGTCCTAGAATTATCAAGTCCTAACTAAATCCGAAAAATTATCAAGTCCTAACTAAATCCTAAAATTATTAAGTCCTAACTAAGTCCTAAAATTATCAAGTCCTAACTAAGTCCTAAAATTATTAAGTCCTAACTAAGTCCTAAAATTATCAAGTCCTAATTAAGTCCTAAAATTATTAAGTCCTAACAAAGTCCTAAAATTATCAAATCCTAACTAAGTCCTAAAATTATTAAGTCCTAACTAAGTCCTAAAATTATTAAGTCCTAACTAAGTCCTAAAATTATCAAGTCCTAACTACGTCCTAAAATTATTAAGTCCTAACTAAGTCCTAAAATTATCAAGTTCTAGAATTATCAAGTCCTAATTGACTCCTAAAATTATCAAGTCCTAACTAAGTCCTAAAATTATCAAGTCCTAACTAAGTCCTAAAATTATTAAGTCCTAATTAAGTCCTAAAATTATCAAGTCCTAACTAAGTCCTAAAATTATCAAGTCCTAACTAAGTCCTAAAATTATCAAGTCCTAATAAAGTACTAAAATTATCAAGTCCTAACTAAATCCTAAAATTATCAAGTCCTAATTAAGTCCTAAAATTATTAAGTCCTAACTAAGTCCTAAAATTATCAAGTCCTAACTACGTCCTAAAATTATTAAGTCCTAACTAAGTCCTAAAATTATCAAGTTCTAGAATTATCAAGTCCTAACTGACTCCTAAAATTATCAAGTCCTAACTAAGTCCCAAAATTATCAAGTCCTAACTAAGTCCTAAAATTATTAAGTCCTAACTAAGTCCTAAATGTATCAAGTCCTAACTAAGTCCTAAAATTATCAAGTCTTAATAAAGTACTAAAATTATCAAGTCCTAACTAAGTCCTAAAATTATCAAGTCCTAATAAAGTACTAAAATCATCAAGTCCTAATATTATTTAGTCCTAACAAAGTCCTACAATTATCAAGTCCTAGAATTATCAAGTCCTAACTAAGTCCTCAAATTATTAAGTCATAATTAAGTTCTAAAATTATCAAGTCCTAACTAAATCCTAAAATTATCAAGTCCTAATATTATTTAGTCCTAACAAAGTCCTAAAATTATCAAATCCTAACTAAGTCCTAAAATTATTAAGTCCTAACTAAGTCCTAAAATTATCAAGTCCTAACTACGTCCTAAAATTATTAAGTCCTAACTAAGTCCTAAAATTATCAAGTTCTAGAATTATCAAGTCCTAACTGACTCCTAAAATTATCAAGTCCTAACTAAGTCCTAAAATTATCAAGTCCTAACTAAGTCCTAAAATTATTAAGTCCTAATTAAATCCTAAAATTATCAAGTCCTAACTAAGTCCTAAAATTATCAAGTCCTAACTAAGTCCTAAAATTATCAAGTCCTAACTACGTCCTAAAATTATCAAGTCCTAACTAAGTCTTAAAATTATCAAGTCCTAACTACGTCCTAAAATTATTAAGTCCTAACTAAGTCCTAAAATTATCAAGTTCTAGAATTATCAAGTCCTAACTGACTCCTAAAATTATCAAGTCCTAACTAAGTGCTAAAATTATCAAGTCCTAACTAAGTCCTAAAATTATTAAGTCCTAATTAAGTCCTAAAATTATCAAGTCCTAACTAAGTCCTAAAATTATCAAGTCCTAACTAAGTCCTAAAATTATCAAGTCCTAATAAAGTACTAAAATTATCAAGTCCTAACGAAATCCTAAAATTATCAAGTCCTAATTAAGTCCTAAAATTATTAAGTCCTAACTAAGTCCTAAAATTATCAAGTCCTAACTAAGTTCTAAAATTATCAAGTCCTAACTAAGTCCTAAAATTATCAAGTCCTAATAAAGTACTAAAATTATCAAGTCCTAACTAAATCCTAAAATTATCAAGTCCTAATTAAGTCCTAAAATTATTAAGTCCTAACAAAGTCCTAAAATTATCAAATCCTAGCTAAGTCCTAAAATTATTAAGTCCTAACTAAGTCCTAAAATTATCAAGTCCTAACTACGTCCTAAAATTATTAAGTCCTAACTAAGTCCTAAAATTATCAAGTTCTAGAATTATCAAGTCCTAACTGACTTCTAAAATTATCAAGTCCTAACTAAGTCCTAAAATTATCAAGTCCTAACTAAGTCCTAAAATTATTAAGTCCTAATTAAGTCCTAAAATTATCAAGTCCTAACTAAGTCCTAAAATTATCAAGTCCTAACTAAGTCCTAAAATTATCAAGTCCTAATAAAGTACTAAAATTATCAAGTCCTAACTAAATCCTTAAATTATCAAGTCCTAATTAAGTCCTAAAATTATTAAGTCCTAACTAAGTCCTAAAATTATCAAGTCCTAACTACGTCCTAAAATTATTAAGTCCTAACTAAGTCCTAAAATTATCAAGTTCTAGAATTATCAAGTCCTAACTGACTCCTAAAATTATCAAGTCCTAACTAAGTCCTAAAATTATCAAGTCCTAACTAAGTCCTAAAATTATTAAGTCCTAACTTAGTCCTAGAATTATCAAGTCCTAACTAAATCCGAAAAATTATCAAGTCCTAACTAAATCCTAAAATTATTAAGTCCTAACTAAGTCCTAAAATTATCAAGTCCTAACTAAGTCCTAAAATTATTAAGTCCTAACTACGTCCTAAAATTATCAAGTCCTAACTACGTCCTAAAATTATTAAGTCCTAACTAAGTCCTAAAATTATCAAGTTCTAGAATTATCAAGTCCTAACTGACTCCTAAAATTATCAAGTCCTAACTAAGTCCTAAAATTATCAAGTCCTAACTAAGTCCTAAAATTATTAAGTCCTAACTTAGTCCTAGAATTATCAAGTCCTAACTAAATCCGAAAAATTATCAAGTCCTAACTAAATCCTAAAATTATCAAGTCCTAACTAAGTCCTAAAATTATCAAGTCCTAACTAAGTCCTAATTAAGTCCTAAAATTATCAAGTCCTAACTAAGTCCTAAAATTATCAAGTCCTAACTACGTCCTAAAATTATTCAGTCCTAACTAAGTCCTAAAATTATCAAGTCCTAGAATTATCAAGTCCTAACTGAGTCCTAAAATTATCAAGTCCTAACTAAGTCCTAAAATTATCAAGTCCTAATAAAGTACTAAAATTATCAAGTTCTAACTAAGTCCTAAAATTATCAAGTCCTAACTTAGTCCTAGAATTATCAAGTCCTAACTAAATCCGAAAAATTGTCAAGTCCTAACTAAGTCTTAAAATTATAAAGTCCTAATAAAGTACTAAAATTATCACGTCCTAACTACGTCCTAAAATTATTAAGTCCTAACTAAGTCCTAAAATTATCAAGTCCTAAATAAATCCTAAAATTATCAAGTTCTAACTACGTCCTAAAATTATTAAGTCCTAACTAAGTCCTAAAATTATCAAGTTCTAGAATTATCAAGGCCTAACTGACTCCTAAAATTATCAAGTCCTAACTAAGTCCTAAAATTATCAAGTCCTAACTAAGTCCTAAAATTATCAAGTCCTAACTAAGTCCTAAAATTATTAAGTCCTAATTAAGTCCTAAAATTATCAAGTCCTAACTAAGTCCTAAAATTATCAAGTCCTAACTAAGTCCTAAAATTATCAAGTCCTAATAAAGTACTAAAATTATCAAGTCCTAACTACGTCCTAAAATTATTAAGTCCTAACTAAGTCCTAAAATTATCAAGTTCTAGAATTATCAAGTCCTAACTGACTCCTAAAATTATCAAGTCCTAACTAAGTCCTAAAATTATCAAGTCCTAACTAAGTCCTAAAATTATTAAGTCCTAATTAAATCCTAAAATTATCAAGTCCTAACTAAGTCCTAAAATTATCAAGTCCTAACTAAGTCCTAAAATTATCAAGTCCTAACTACGTCCTAAAATTATCAAGTCCTAACTAAGTCTTAAAATTATCAAGTCCTAACTACGTCCTAAAATTATTAAGTCCTAACTAAGTCCTAAAATTATCAAGTTCTAGAATTATCAAGTCCTAACTGACTCCTAAAATTATCAAGTCCTAACTAAGTGCTAAAATTATCAAGTCCTAACTAAGTCCTAAAATTATTAAGTCCTAATTAAGTCCTAAAATTATCAAGTCCTAACTAAGTCCTAAAATTATCAAGTCCTAACTAAGTCCTAAAATTATCAAGTCCTAATAAAGTACTAAAATTATCAAGTCCTAACGAAATCCTAAAATTATCAAGTCCTAATTAAGTCCTAAAATTATTAAGTCCTAACTAAGTCCTAAAATTATCAAGTCCTAACTAAGTTCTAAAATTATCAAGTCCTAACTAAGTCCTAAAATTATCAAGTCCTAATAAAGTACTAAAATTATCAAGTCCTAACTAAATCCTAAAATTATCAAGTCCTAATTAAGTCCTAAAATTATTAAGTCCTAACAAAGTCCTAAAATTATCAAATCCTAACTAAGTCCTAAAATTATTAAGTCCTAACTAAGTCCTAAAATTATCAAGTCCTAACTACGTCCTAAAATTATTAAGTCCTAACTAAGTCCTAAAATTATCAAGTTCTAGAATTATCAAGTCCTAACTGACTTCTAAAATTATCAAGTCCTAACTAAGTCCTAAAATTATCAAGTCCTAACTAAGTCCTAAAATTATTAAGTCCTAATTAAGTCCTAAAATTATCAAGTCCTAACTAAGTCCTAAAATTATCAAGTCCTAACTAAGTCCTAAAATTATCAAGTCCTAATAAAGTACTAAAATTATCAAGTCCTAACTAAATCCTTAAATTATCAAGTCCTAATTAAGTCCTAAAATTATTAAGTCCTAACTAAGTCCTAAAATTATCAAGTCCTAACTACGTCCTAAAATTATTAAGTCCTAACTAAGTCCTAAAATTATCAAGTTCTAGAATTATCAAGTCCTAACTGACTCCTAAAATTATCAAGTCCTAACTAAGTCCTAAAATTATCAAGTCCTAACTAAGTCCTAAAATTATTAAGTCCTAACTTAGTCCTAGAATTATCAAGTCCTAACTAAATCCGAAAAATTATCAAGTCCTAACTAAATCCTAAAATTATTAAGTCCTAACTAAGTCCTAAAATTATCAAGTCCTAACTAAGTCCTAAAATTATTAAGTCCTAACTACGTCCTAAAATTATCAAGTTCTAGAATTATCAAGTCCTAACTGACTCCTAAAATTATCAAGTCCTAACTAAGTCCTAAAATTATCAAGTCCTAACTAAGTCCTAAAATTATTAAGTCCTAACTTAGTCCTAGAATTATCAAGTCCTAACTAAATCCGAAAAATTATCAAGTCCTAACTAAATCCTAAAATTATCAAGTCCTAACTAAGTCCTAAAATTATCAAGTCCTAACTAAGTCCTAATTAAGTCCTAAAATTATCAAGTCCTAACTAAGTCCTAAAATTATCAAGTCCTAACTACGTCCTAAAATTATTCAGTCCTAACTAAGTCCTAAAATTATCAAGTCCTAGAATTATCAAGTCCTAACTGAGTCCTAAAATTATCAAGTCCTAACTAAGTCCTAAAATTATCAAGTCCTAATAAAGTACTAAAATTATCAAGTTCTAACTAAGTCCTAAAATTATCAAGTCCTAACTTAGTCCTAGAATTATCAAGTCCTAACTAAATCCGAAAAATTGTCAAGTCCTAACTAAGTCTTAAAATTATAAAGTCCTAATAAAGTACTAAAATTATCACGTCCTAACTACGTCCTAAAATTATTAAGTCCTAACTAAGTCCTAAAATTATCAAGTCCTAAATAAATCCTAAAATTATCAAGTTCTAACTACGTCCTAAAATTATTAAGTCCTAACTAAGTCCTAAAATTATCAAGTTCTAGAATTATCAAGGCCTAACTGACTCCTAAAATTATCAAGTCCTAACTAAGTCCTAAAATTATCAAGTCCTAACTAAGTCCTAAAATTATCAAGTCCTAACTAAGTCCTAAAATTATTAAGTCCTAATTAAGTCCTAAAATTATCAAGTCCTAACTAAGTCCTAAAATTATCAAGTCCTAACTAAGTCCTAAAATTATCAAGTCCTAATAAAGTACTAAAATTATCAAGTCCTAACTAAATCCTAAAATTATTAAGTCCTAATTAAGTCCTAAAATTATTAAGTCCTAACTAAGTCCTAAAATTATCAAGTCCTAACTACGTCCTAAAATTATTAAGTCCTAACTAAGTCCTAAAATTATCAAGTTCTAGAATTATCAAGTCCTAACTGACTCCTAAAATTATCAAGTCCTAACTAAGTCCTAAAATTATCAAGTCCTAACTAAGTCCTAAAATTATTAAGTCCTAACTTAGTCCTAGAATTATCAAGTCCTAACTAAATCCGAAAAATTATCAAGTCCTAACTAAATCCTAAAATTATCAAGTCCTAACTAAGTCCTAAAATTATTAAGTCCTAACTAAGTCCTAATTAAGTCCTAAAATTATCAAGTCCTAACTAAGTCCTAAAATTATCAAGTCCTAACTACGTCCTAAAATTATTCAGTCCTAACTAAGTCCTAAAATTATCAAGTCCTAGAATTATCAAGTCCTAACTGAGTCCTAAAATTATCAAGTCCTAACTAAGTCTTAAAATTATAAAGTCCTAATAAAGTACTAAAATTATCACGTCCTAACTACGTCCTAAAATTATTAAGTCCTAACTAAGTCCTAAAATTATCAAGTCCTAAATAAATCCTAAAATTATCAAGTTCTAACTACGTCCTAAAATTATTAAGTCCTAACTAAGTCCTAAAATTATCAAGTTCTAGAATTATCAAGGCCTAACTGACTCCTAAAATTATCAAGTCCTAACTAAGTCCTAAAATTATCAAGTCCTAACTAAGTCCTAAAATTATCAAGTCCTAACTAAGTCCTAAAATTATTAAGTCCTAATTAAGTCCTAAAATTATCAACTCCTAACTAAGTCCTAAAATTATCAAGTCCTAACTAAGTCCTAAAATTATCAAGTCCTAATAAAGTACTAAAATTATCAAGTCCTAACTAAATCCTAAAATTATTAAGTCCTAATTAAGTCCTAAAATTATTAAGTCCTAACTAAGTCCTAAAATTATCAAGTCCTAACTACGTCCTAAAATTATTAAGTCCTAACTAAGTCCTAAAATTATCAAGTTCTAGAATTATCAAGTCCTAACTGACTCCTAAAATTATCAAGTCCTAACTAAGTCCTAAAATTATCAAGTCCTAACTAAGTCCTAAAATTATTAAGTCCTAACTTAGTCCTAGAATTATCAAGTCCTAACTAAATCCGAAAAATTATCAAGTCCTAACTAAATCCTAAAATTATCAAGTCCTAACTAAGTCCTAAAATTATTAAGTCCTAACTAAGTCCTAATTAAGTCCTAAAATTATCAAGTCCTAACTAAGTCCTAAAATTATCAAGTCCTAACTACGTCCTAAAATAATTCAGTCCTAACTAAGTCCTAAAATTATCAAGTCCTAGAATTATCAAGTCCTAACTGAGTCCTAAAATTATCAAGTCCTAACTAAGTCCTAAAATTATCAAGTCCTAATAAAGTACTAAAATTATCAAGTTCTAACTAAGTCCTAAAATTATCAAGTCCTAACTTAGTCCTAGAATTATCAAGTCCTAACTAAATCCGAAAAATTGTCAAGTCCTAACTAAGTCTTAAAATTATAAAGTCCTAATAAAGTACTAAAATTATCACGTCCTAACTACGTCCTAAAATTATTAAGTCCTAACTAAGTCCTAAAATTATCAAGTCCTAAATAAATCCTAAAATTATCAAGTTCTAACTACGTCCTAAAATTATTAAGTCCTAACTAAGTCCTAAAATTATCAAGTTCTAGAATTATCAAGTCCTAACTGACTCCTAAAATTATCAAGTCCTAACTAAGTCCTAAAATTATCAAGTCCTAACTAAGTCCTAAAATTATTAAGTCCTAATTAAGTTCTAAAATTATCAAGTCCTAAATAAATCCTAAAATTATCAAGTTCTAATATTATTTAGTCCTAACAAAGTCCTAAAATTATCAAATCCTAACTAAGTCCTAAAATTATTAAGTCCTAACTAAGTCCTAAAATTATCAAGTCCTAGCTACGTCCTAAAATTATTAAGTCCTAACTAAGTCCTAAAATTATCAAGTTCTAGAATTATGAAGTCCTAACTGACTCCTAAAATTATCAAGTCCTAACTAAGTCCTAAAATTATCAAGTCCTAACTAAGTCCTAAAATTATTAAGTCCTAATTAAGTCCTAAAATTATCAAGTCCTAACTAAGTCCTAAAATTATCAAGTCCTAACTAAGTCCTAAAATTATCAAGTCCTAACTAAATCCTAAAATTATTAAGTCCTAACTAAGTCCTAAAATTATCAAGTCCTAACTAAGTCCTAAAATTATTAAGTCCTAACTAAGTCCTAAAATTATCAAGTCCTAACTACGTCCTAAAATTATTAAGTCCTAACTAAGTCCTAAAATTATCAAGTTCTAGAATTATCAAGTCCTAACTGACTCCTAAAATTATCAAGTCCTAACTAAGTCCTAAAATTATCAAGTCCTAACTAAGTCCTAAAATTATTAAGTCCTAACTTAGTCCTAGAGTTATCAAGTCCTAACAAAATTCGAAAAATTATCAAGTCCTAACTAAATCCTAAAATTATCAAGTCCTAACTAAGTCCTAAAATTATCAAGTCCTAACTAAGTCCTAATTAAGTCCTAAAATTATCAAGTCCTAACTAAGTCCTAAAATTATCAAGTCCTAACTACGTCCTAAAATTATTCAGTCCTAACTAAGTCCTAAAATTATCAAGTCCTAGAATTATCAAGTCCTAACTGAGTCCTAAAATTATCAAGTCCTAACTAAGTCCTAAAATTATCAAGTCCTAATAAAGTACTAAAATTATCAAGACCTAACTAAGTCCTAAAATTATCAAGTCCTAACTAAGTCCTAAAATTATTAAGTCCTAACTTAGTCCTAAAATTATCAAGTCCTAACTAAGTCCTAAAATTATCAAGTCCTAATAAAGTACTAAAATTATCAAGTTCTAACTAAGTCCTAAAATTATCAAGTCCTAACTTAGTCCTAGAATTATCAAGTCCTAACTAAATCCGAAAAATTGTCAAGTCCTAACTAAGTCTTAAAATTATAAAGTCCTAATAAAGTACTAAAATTATCACGTCCTAACTACGTCCTAAAATTATTAAGTCCTAACTAAGTCCTAAAATTATCAAGTCCTAAATAAATCCTAAAATTATCAAGTTCTAACTACGTCCTAAAATTATTAAGTCCTAACTAAGTCCTAAAATTATCAAGTTCTAGAATTATCAAGTCCTAACTGACTCCTAAAATTATCAAGTCCTAACTAAGTCCTAAAATTATCAAGTCCTAACTAAGTCCTAAAATTATTAAGTCCTAATTAAGTTCTAAAATTATCAAGTCCTAAATAAATCCTAAAATTATCAAGTTCTAATATTATTTAGTCCTAACAAAGTCCTAAAATTATCAAATCCTAACTAAGTCCTAAAATTATTAAGTCCTAACTAAGTCCTAAAATTATCAAGTCCTAACTACGTCCTAAAATTATTAAGTCCTAACTAAGTCCTAAAATTATCAAGTCCTAACTGACTCCTAAAATTATCAAGTCCTAACTAAGTCCTAAAATTATCAAGTCCTAACTAAGTCCTAAAATTATTAAGTCCTAATTAAGTCCTAAAATTATCAAGTCCTAACTAAGTCCTAAAATTATCAAGTCCTAACTAAGTCCTAAAATTATCAAGTCCTAATAAAGTACTAAAATTATCAAGTCCTAACTAAATCCTAAAATTATCAAGTCCTAACTAAGTCTTAAAATTATAAAGTCCTAATAAAGTACTAAAATTATCACGTCCTAACTACGTCCTAAAATTATTAAGTCCTAACTAAGTCCTAAAATTATCAAGTCCTTACTAAGTCCTAAAATTATCAAGTCCTAATAAAGTACTAAAATTATCAAGTCCTAACTAAATCCTAAAATTATCAAGTCCTAACTAAGTCCTGAAATTATTAAGTCCTAACTAAGTCCTAAAATTAGCATGTCCTAACTAAGTCCTAAATGTATCAAGTCCTAACTAAGTCCTAAAATTATCAAGTCCTAATAAAGTACTAAAATTATCAAGTCCTAACTAAGTCCTAAAATTATCAAGTCCTAATAAAGTACTAAAATCATCAAGTCCTAATATTATTTAGTCCTAACAAAGTCCTACAATTATCAAGTCCTAAAATTATCAAGTCCTAACTAAGTCCTCAAATTATTAAGTCTTAATTAAGTTCTAAAATTATCAAGTCCTAACTAAATCCTAAAATTATCAAGTCCTAATATTATATAGTCCTAACAAAGTCCTAAAATTATCAAATCCTAACTAAGTCCTAAAATTATTAAGTCCTAACTAAGTCCTAAAATTATCAAGTCCTAACTACGTCCTAAAATTATTAAGTCCTAACTAAGTCCTAAAATTATCAAGTTCTAGAATTATCAAGTCCTAACTGACTCCTAAAATTATCAAGTCCTAACTAAGTCCTAAAATTATCAAGTCCTAACTAAATCCTAAAATTATCAAGTCCTAATTAAGTCCTAAAATTATTAAGTCGTAACTAAGTCCTAAAATTATCAAGTCCTAACTACGTCCTAAAATTATTAAGTCCTAACTAAGTCCTAAAATTATCAAGTCCTAACTAAGTCCTGAAATTATTAAGTCCTAACTAAGTCCTAAAATTAGCATGTCCTAACTAAGTCCTAAATGTATCAAGTCCTAACTAAGTCCTAAAATTATCAAGTCCTAATAAAGTACTAAAATTATCAAGTCCTAACTAAGTCCTAAAATTATCAAGTCCTAATAAAGTACTAAAATCATCAAGTCCTAATATTATTTAGTCCTAACAAAGTCCTACAATTATCAAGTCCTAGAATTATCAAGTCCTAACTAAGTCCTCAAATTATTAAGTCATAATTAAGTTCTAAAATTATCAAGTCCTAACTAAATCCTAAAATTATCAAGTCCTAATATTATTTAGTCCTAACAAAGTCCTAAAATTATTAAGTCCTAATTAAGTCCTAAAATTATCAAGTCCTAACTAAGTCCTAAAATTATCAAGTCCTAACTACGTCCTAAAATTATTAAGTCCTAACTAAGTCCTAAAATTATCAAGTTCTAGAATTATCAAGTCCTAACTGACTCCTAAAATTATCAAGTCCTAACTAAGTCCTAAAATTATCAAGTCCTAACTAAGTCCTAAAATTATTAAGTCCTTATTAAGTCCTAAAATTATCAAGTCCTAACTAAGTCCTAAAATTATCAAGTCCTAACTAAGTCCTAAAATTATCAAGTCCTAATAAAGTACTAAAATTATCAAGTCCTAACGAAATCCTAAAATTATCAAGTCCTAATTAAGTCCTAAAATTATTAAGTCCTAACTAAGTCCTAAAATTATCAAGTCCTATCTAAGTCCTAAAATTATCAAGTCCTAACTAAGTCCTAAAATTATCAAGTCCTAATAAAGTACTAAAATTATCAAGTCCTAACTAAATCCTAAAATTATCAAGTCCTAATTAAGTCCTAAAATTATTAAGTCCTAACAAAGTCCTAAAATTATCAAATCCTAACTAAGTCCTAAAATTATTAAGTCCTAACTAAGTCCTAAAATTATCAAGTCCTAACTACGTCCTAAAATTATTAAGTCCTAACTAAGTCCTAAAATTATCAAGTTCTAGAATTATCAAGTCCTAACTGACTCCTAAAATTATCAAGTCCTAACTAAGTCCTAAAATTATCAAGTCCTAATAAAGTACTAAAATTATCAAGTCCTAACTAAATCCTAAAATTATCAAGTCCTAATTAAGTCCTAAAATTATTAAGTCCTAACAAAGTCCTAAAATTATCAAATCCTAACTAAGTCCTAAAATTATTAAGTCCTAACTAAGTCCTAAAATTATCAAGTCCTAACTACGTCCTAAAATTATTAAGTCCTAATTAAGTCCTAAAATTATCAAGTCCTAACTAAGTCCTAAAATTATCAAGTCCTAACTAAGTCCTAAAATTATCAAGTCCTAATAAAGTATTAAAATTATCAAGTCCTAACGAAATCCTAAAATTATCAAGTCCTAATTAAGTCCTAAAATTATTAAGTCCTAACTAAGTCCTAAAATTATCAAGTCCTAACTAAGTCCTAAAATTATCAAGTCCTAACTAAGTCCTAAAATTATCAAGTCCTAATAAAGTACTAAAATTATCAAGTCCTAACTAAATCCTAAAATTATCAAGTCCTAATTAAGTCCTAAAATTATTAAGTCCTAACAAAGTCCTAAAATTATCAAATCCTAACTAAGTCCTAAAATTATTAAGTCCTAACTAAGTCCTAAAATTATCAAGTCCTAACTACGTCCTAAAATTATTAAGTCCTAACTAAGTCCTAAAATTATCAAGTTCTAGAATTATCAAGTCCTAACTGACTCCTAAAATTATCAAGTCCTAACTAAGTCCTAAAATTATCAAGTCCTAACTAAGTCCTAAAATTATTAAGTCCTAATTAAGTCCTAAAATTATCAAGTCCTAACTAAGTCCTAAAATTATCAAGTCCTAACTAAGTCCTAAAATTATCAAGTCCTAATAAAGTACTAAAATTATCAAGTCCTAACTAAATCCTAAAATTATCAAGTCCTAATTAAGTCCTAAAATTATTAAGTCCTAACTAAGTCCTAAAATTATCAAGTCCTAACTACGTCCTAAAATTATTAAGTCCTAACTAAGTCCTAAAATTATCAAGTTCTAGAATTATCAAGTCCTAACTGACTCCTAAAATTATCAAGTCCTAACTAAGTCCTAAAATTATCAAGTCCTAACTAAGTCCTAAAATTATTAAGTCCTAACTAAGTCCTAAATGTATCAAGTCCTAACTAAGTCCTAAAATTATCAAGTCTTAATAAAGTACTAAAATTATCAAGTCCTAACTAAGTCCTAAAATTATCAAGTCCTAATAAAGTACTAAAATCATCAAGTCCTAATATTATTTAGTCCTAACAAAGTCCTAAAATTATCAAATCCTAACTAAGTCCTAAAATTATTAAGTCCTAACTAAGTCCTAAAATTATCAAGTCCTAACTACGTCCTAAAATTATTAAGTCCTAACTAAGTCCTAAAATTATCAAGTTCTAGAATTATCAAGTCCTAACTGACTCCTAAAATTATCAAGTCCTAACTAAGTCCTAAAATTATCAAGTCCTAACTAAGTCCTAAAATTATTAAGTCCTAATTAAGTCCTAAAATTATCAAGTCCTAACTAAGTCCTAAAATTATCAAGTCCTAACTAAGTCCTAAAATTATCAAGTCCTAACTACGTCCTAAAATTATCAAGTCCTAACTAAGTCTTAAAATTATCAAGTCCTAACTACGTCCTAAAATTATTAAGTCCTAACTAAGTCCTAAAATTATCAAGTTCTAGAATTATCAAGTCCTAACTGACTCCTAAAATTATCAAGTCCTAACTAAGTCCTAAAATTATCAAGTCCTAACTAAGTCCTAAAATTATTAAGTCCTAATTAAGTCCTAAAATTATCAAGTCCTAACAAAGTCCTAAAATTATCAAATCCTAACTAAGTCCTAAAATTATTAAGTCCTAACTAAGTCCTAAAATTATCAAGTCCTAACTAAGTCCTAAAATTATTAAGTCCTAATTAAGTCCTAAAATTATCAAGTCCTAACTAAGTCCTAAAATTATCAAGTCCTAACTAAGTCCTAAAATTATCAAGTCCTAATAAAGTACTAAAATTATCAAGTCCTAACTAAATCCTAAAATTATCAAGTCCTAATTAAGTCCTAAAATTATTAAGTCCTAACTAAGTCCTAAAATTATCAAGTCCTAACTACGTCCTAAAATTATTTAGTCCTAACTAAGTCCTAAAATTATCAAGTTCTAGAATTATCAAGTCCTAACTGACTCCTAAAATTATCAAGTCCTAACTAAGTCCTAAAATTATCAAGTCCTAACTAAGTCCTAAAATTATTAAGTCCTAACTTAGTCCTAGAATTATCAAGTCCTAACTAAATCCGAAAAATTATCAAGTCCTAACTAAATCCTAAAATTATTAAGTCCTAACTAAGTCCTAAAATTATCAAGTCCTAACTAAGTCCTAAAATTATTAAGTCCTAACAAAGTCCTAAAATTATCAAGTCCTAACTACGTCCTAAAATTATTAAGTCCTAACTAAGTCCTAAAATTATCAAGTTCTAGAATTATCAAGTCCTAACTGACTCCTAAAATTATCAAGTCCTAACTAAGTCCTAAAATTATCAAGTCCTAACTAAGTCCTAAAATTATTAAGTCCTAACTTAGTCCTAGAATTATCAAGTCCTAACTAAATCCGAAAAATTATCAAGTCCTAACTAAATCCTAAAATTATCAAGTCCTAACTAAGTCCTAAAATTATCAAGTCCTAACTAAGTCCTAATTAAGTCCTAAAATTATCAAGTCCTAACTAAGTCCTAAAATTATCAAGTCCTAACTACGTCCTAAAATTATTCAGTCCTAACTAAGTCCTAAAATTATCAAGTCCTAGAATTATCAAGTCCTAACTGAGTCCTAAAATTATCAAGTCCTCACTAAGTCCTAAAATTATCAAGTCCTAATAAAGTACTAAAATTATCAAGTCCTAACTAAGTCCTAAAATTATTAAGTCCTAACTAAGTCCTAAAATTATCAAGTCCTAACTAAGTCCTAAAATTATCAAGTCCTAATAAAGTACTAAAATTATCAAGTCCTAACTAAATCCTAAAATTATCAAGTCCTAACTAAGTCCTGAAATTATTAAGTCCTAACTAAGTCCTAAAATTATTTAGTCCTAACTAAGTCCTAAAATTATCAAGTCCTAACTAAGTCCTAAAATTATCAAGTCCTAATTTAATCCTAAAATTATTAAGTCCTAATTAAGACCTAAAATTATCAAGTCCTAACTATGTCCTAAAATTATCAAGTCCTAACTACGTCCTAAAATTATCAAGTCCTAATAACGTACTAAAATTATCAAGTCCTAACTAAATCCTAAAATTATCAATTCCTAACTAAGTCCTGAAATTATTAAGTCCTAACTAAGTCCTAAAATTAGCAAGTCCTAACTAAGTCCTAAAATAATCAAGTCCTAATAAAGTACTAAAATTATCAAGTCCTAACTAAGTCCTAAAATTATAAAGTCATAACTAAGTCCTAAAATTATCAAGTCCTAATTGAGTCCTAAAATTATTAAGTCCTAACTAAGTCCTAAAATTATCAAGTCCTAACTAAGTCCTAAAATTATTAAGTCCTAACTTAGTCCTAAAATTATCAAGTCCTAACTAAGTCCTAAAATTATCAAGTCCTAATAAAGTACTAAAATTATCAAGTCCTAATAAAGTACTAAAATTATCAAGTCCTAACTAAATCCTAAAATTATCAATTCCTAACTAAGTCCTGAAATTATTAAGTCCTAACTAAGTCCTAAAATTAGCAAGTCCTAACTAAGTCCTAAAATAATCAAGTCCTAATAAAGTACTAAAATTATCAAGTCCTAACTAAGTCCTAAAATTATCAAGTCATAACTAAGTCCTAAAATTATCAAGTCCTAATTAAGTCCTAAAATTATTAAGTCCTAACTAAGTCCTAAAATTATCAAGTCCTAACTAAGTCCTAAAATTATTAAGTCCTAACTTAGTCCTAAAATTATCAAGTCCTAACTAAGTCCTAAAATTATCAAGTCCTAATAAAGTACTAAAATTATCAAGTCCTAATAAAGTACTAAAATTATCAAGTCCTAACTAAGTCCTAAAATTATCAAGTCCTAATAAAGTACTAAAATTATCAAGTCCTAATAAAGTACTAAAATTATCAAGTCCTAACTAAGTCCTAAAATTATTTAGTCCTAACTAAGTCCTAAAATTATCAAGTCCTAACTAAGTCCTAAAATTATCAAGTCCTAATTTAATCCTAAAATTATTAAGTCCTAATTAAGACCTAAAATTATCAAGTCCTAACTATGTCCTAAAATTATCAAGTCCTAACTACGTCCTAAAATTATCAAGTCCTAATAACGTACTAAAATTATCAAGTCCTAACTAAATCCTAAAATTATCAAGTCCTAACTAAGTCCTGAAATTATTAAGTCCTAACTAAGTCCTAAAATTAGCAAGTCCTAACTAAGTCCTAAAATAATCAAGTCCTAATAAAGTACTAAAATTATCAAGTCCTAACTAAGTCCTAAAATTATCAAGTCATAACTAAGTCCTAAAATTATCAAGTCCTAATTAAGTCCTAAAATTATTAAGTCCTAACTAAGTCCTAAAATTATCAAGTCCTAACTAAGTCCTAAAATTATTAAGTCCTAACTTAGTCCTAAAATTATCAAGTCCTAACTAAGTCCTAAAATTATCAAGTCCTAATAAAGTACTAAAATTATCAAGTCCTAATAAAGTACTAAAATTATCAAGTCCTAACTAAGTCCTAAAATTATCAAGTCCTAACTAAGTCCTAAAATTATTAAGTCCTAACTAAGTCCTAAAATTATCAAGTCCTAACTAAGTCCTAAAATTATCAAGTCCTAATAAAGTACTAAAATTATCAAGTCCTAACTAAATCCTAAAATTATCAAGTCCTAACTAAGTCCTGAAATTATTAAGTCCTAACTAAGTCCTAAAATTATTTAGTCCTAACTAAGTCCTAAAATTATCAAGTCCTAACTAAGTCCTAAAATTATCAAGTCCTAATTTAATCCTAAAATTATTAAGTCCTAACTAAATCCTAAAATTATCAAGTCCTAACTAAGTCCTGAAATTATTAAGCCCTAACTAAGTCCTAAAATTATTTAGTCCTAACTAAGTCCTAAAATTATCAAGTCCTAACTAAGTCCTAAAATTATCAAGTCCTAATTTAATCCTAAAATTATTAAGTCCTAATTAAGACCTAAAATTATCAAGTCCTAACTATGTCCTAAAATTATCAAGTCCTAACTACGTCCTAAAATTATCAAGTCCTAATAACGTACTAAAATTATCAAGTCCTAACTAAATCCTAAAATTATCAAGTCCTAACTAAGTCCTGAAATTATTAAGTCCTAACTAAGTCCTAAAATTAGCAAGTCCTAACTAAGTCCTAAAATAATCAAGTCCTAATAAAGTACTAAAATTATCAAGTCCTAACTAAGTCCTAAAATTATCAAGTCATAACTAAGTCCTAAAATTATCAAGTCCTAATTAAGTCCTAAAATTATTAAGTCCTAACTAAGTCCTAAAATTATCAAGTCCTAACTAAGTCCTAAAATTATTAAGTCCTAACTTAGTCCTAAAATTATCAAGTCCTAACTAAGTCCTAAAATTATCAAGTCCTAATAAAGTACTAAAATTATCAAGTCCTAATAAAGTACTAAAATTATCAAGTCCTAACTAAGTCCTAAAATTATCAAGTCCTAATAAAGTACTAAAATTATCAAGTCCTAATAAAGTACTAAAATTATCAAGTCCTAACTAAGTCCTAAAATTATCAAGTCCTAACTAAATCCTAAAATTATCAAGTCCTAATTAAGTCCTAAAATTATTAAGTCCTAACTAAGTCCTAAAATTATCAAGTCCTAACTAAGTCCTAAAATTATTAAGTCCTAACTTAGTCCTAAAATTATCAAGTCCTAACTAAGTCCTAAAATTATCAAGTCCTAATAAAGTACTAAAATTATCAAGTCCTAACTAAATCCTAAAATTATCAAGTCCTAACTAAGTCCTAAAATTATTAAGTCCTAACTAAGTCCTAAAATTATCAAGTCCTAACTAAGTCCTAAAATTATCAAGTCCTAATAAAGTACTAAAATTATCAAGTCCTAACTAAATCCTAAAATTATCAAGTCCTAACTAAGTCCTAAAATTATTAAGTCCTAACTAAGTCCTAAAATTATCAAGTCCTAACTAAGTCCTAAAATTATCAAGTCCTAATAAAGTACTAAAATTATCAAGTCCTAACTAAATCCTAAAATTATAAAGTCCTAACTAAGTCCTGAAATTATTAAGCCCTAACTAAGTCCTAAAATTATTTAGTCCTAACTAAGTCCTAAAATTATCAAGTCCTAACTAAGTCCTAAAATTATCAAGTCCTAATTTAATCCTAAAATTATTAAGTCCTAATTAAGACCTAAAATTATCAAGTCCTAACTATGTCCTAAAATTATCAAGTCCTAACTACGTCCTAAAATTATCAAGTCCTAATAACGTACTAAAATTATCAAGTCCTAACTAAATCCTAAAATTATCAAGTCCTAACTAAGTCCTGAAATTATTAAGTCCTAACTAAGTCCTAAAATTAGCAAGTCCTAACTAAGTCCTAAAATAATCAAGTCCTAATAAAGTACTAAAATTATCAAGTCCTAACTAAGTCCTAAAATTATCAAGTCATAACTAAGTCCTAAAATTATCAAGTCCTAACTAAGTCCTGAAATTATTAAGCCCTAACTAAGTCCTAAAATTATTTAGTCCTAACTAAGTCCTAAAATTATCAAGTCCTAACTAAGTCCTAAAATTATCAAGTCCTAATTTAATCCTTAAATTATTAAGTCCTAATTAAGACCTAAAATTATCAAGTCCTAACTATGTCCTAAAATTATCAAGTCCTAACTACGTCCTAAAATTATCAAGTCCTAATAACGTACTAAAATTATCAAGTCCTAACTAAATCCTAAAATTATCAAGTCCTAACTAAGTCCTGAAATTATTAAGTCCTAACTAAGTCCTAAAATTAGCAAGTCCTAACTAAGTCCTAAAATAATCAAGTCCTAATAAAGTACTAAAATTATCAAGTCCTAACTAAGTCCTAAAATTATCAAGTCATAACTAAGTCCTAAAATTATCAAGTCCTAATTAAGTCCTAAAATTATTAAGTCCTAACTAAGTCCTAAAATTATCAAGTCCTAACTAAGTCATAAAATTATTAAGTCCTAACTTAGTCCTAAAATTATCAAGTCCTAACTAAGTCCTAAAATAATCAAGTCCTAATAAAGTACTAAAATTATCAAGTCCTAACTAAGTCCTAAAATTATCAAGTCATAACTAAGTCCTAAAATTATCAAGTCCTAACTAAGTCCTGAAATTATTAAGCCCTAACTAAGTCCTAAAATTATTTAGTCCTAACTAAGTCCTAAAATTATCAAGTCCTAACTAAGTCCTAAAATTATCAAGTCCTAATTTAATCCTAAAATTATTAAGTCCTAATTAAGACCTAAAATTATCAAGTCCTAACTATGTCCTAAAATTATCAAGTCCTAACTACGTCCTAAAATTATCAAGTCCTAATAACGTACTAAAATTATCAAGTCCTAACTAAATCCTAAAATTATCAAGTCCTAACTAAGTCCTCAAATTATTAAGTCATAATTAAGTTCTAAAATTATCAAGTCCTAACTAAATCCTAAAATTATCAAGTCCTAATATTATTTAGTCCTAACAAAGTCCTAAAATTATTAAGTCCTAATTAAGTCCTAAAATTATCAAGTCCTAACTAAGTCCTAAAATTATCAAGTCCTAACTACGTCCTAAAATTATTAAGTCCTAACTAAGTCCTAAAATTATCAAGTTCTAGAATTATCAAGTCCTAACTGACTCCTAAAATTATCAAGTCCTAACTAAGTCCTAAAATTATCAAGTCCTAACTAAGTCCTAAAATTATTAAGTCCTTATTAAGTCCTAAAATTATCAAGTCCTAACTAAGTCCTAAAATTATCAAGTCCTAACTAAGTCCTAAAATTATCAAGTCCTAATAAAGTACTAAAATTATCAAGTCCTAACGAAATCCTAAAATTATCAAGTCCTAATTAAGTCCTAAAATTATTAAGTCCTAACTAAGTCCTAAAATTATCAAGTCCTATCTAAGTCCTAAAATTATCAAGTCCTAACTAAGTCCTAAAATTATCAAGTCCTAATAAAGTACTAAAATTATCAAGTCCTAACTAAATCCTAAAATTATCAAGTCCTAATTAAGTCCTAAAATTATTAAGTCCTAACAAAGTCCTAAAATTATCAAATCCTAACTAAGTCCTAAAATTATTAAGTCCTAACTAAGTCCTAAAATTATCAAGTCCTAACTACGTCCTAAAATTATTAAGTCCTAACTAAGTCCTAAAATTATCAAGTTCTAGAATTATCAAGTCCTAACTGACTCCTAAAATTATCAAGTCCTAACTAAGTCCTAAAATTATCAAGTCCTAATAAAGTACTAAAATTATCAAGTCCTAACTAAATCCTAAAATTATCAAGTCCTAATTAAGTCCTAAAATTATTAAGTCCTAACAAAGTCCTAAAATTATCAAATCCTAACTAAGTCCTAAAATTATTAAGTCCTAACTAAGTCCTAAAATTATCAAGTCCTAACTACGTCCTAAAATTATTAAGTCCTAATTAAGTCCTAAAATTATCAAGTCCTAACTAAGTCCTAAAATTATCAAGTCCTAACTAAGTCCTAAAATTATCAAGTCCTAATAAAGTATTAAAATTATCAAGTCCTAACGAAATCCTAAAATTATCAAGTCCTAATTAAGTCCTAAAATTATTAAGTCCTAACTAAGTCCTAAAATTATCAAGTCCTAACTAAGTCCTAAAATTATCAAGTCCTAACTAAGTCCTAAAATTATCAAGTCCTAATAAAGTACTAAAATTATCAAGTCCTAACTAAATCCTAAAATTATCAAGTCCTAATTAAGTCCTAAAATTATTAAGTCCTAACAAAGTCCTAAAATTATCAAATCCTAACTAAGTCCTAAAATTATTAAGTCCTAACTAAGTCCTAAAATTATCAAGTCCTAACTACGTCCTAAAATTATTAAGTCCTAACTAAGTCCTAAAATTATCAAGTTCTAGAATTATCAAGTCCTAACTGACTCCTAAAATTATCAAGTCCTAACTAAGTCCTAAAATTATCAAGTCCTAACTAAGTCCTAAAATTATTAAGTCCTAATTAAGTCCTAAAATTATCAAGTCCTAACTAAGTCCTAAAATTATCAAGTCCTAACTAAGTCCTAAAATTATCAAGTCCTAATAAAGTACTAAAATTATCAAGTCCTAACTAAATCCTAAAATTATCAAGTCCTAATTAAGTCCTAAAATTATTAAGTCCTAACTAAGTCCTAAAATTATCAAGTCCTAACTACGTCCTAAAATTATTAAGTCCTAACTAAGTCCTAAAATTATCAAGTTCTAGAATTATCAAGTCCTAACTGACTCCTAAAATTATCAAGTCCTAACTAAGTCCTAAAATTATCAAGTCCTAACTAAGTCCTAAAATTATTAAGTCCTAACTAAGTCCTAAATGTATCAAGTCCTAACTAAGTCCTAAAATTATCAAGTCTTAATAAAGTACTAAAATTATCAAGTCCTAACTAAGTCCTAAAATTATCAAGTCCTAATAAAGTACTAAAATCATCAAGTCCTAATATTATTTAGTCCTAACAAAGTCCTAAAATTATCAAATCCTAACTAAGTCCTAAAATTATTAAGTCCTAACTAAGTCCTAAAATTATCAAGTCCTAACTACGTCCTAAAATTATTAAGTCCTAACTAAGTCCTAAAATTATCAAGTTCTAGAATTATCAAGTCCTAACTGACTCCTAAAATTATCAAGTCCTAACTAAGTCCTAAAATTATCAAGTCCTAACTAAGTCCTAAAATTATTAAGTCCTAATTAAGTCCTAAAATTATCAAGTCCTAACTAAGTCCTAAAATTATCAAGTCCTAACTAAGTCCTAAAATTATCAAGTCCTAACTACGTCCTAAAATTATCAAGTCCTAACTAAGTCTTAAAATTATCAAGTCCTAACTACGTCCTAAAATTATTAAGTCCTAACTAAGTCCTAAAATTATCAAGTTCTAGAATTATCAAGTCCTAACTGACTCCTAAAATTATCAAGTCCTAACTAAGTCCTAAAATTATCAAGTCCTAACTAAGTCCTAAAATTATTAAGTCCTAATTAAGTCCTAAAATTATCAAGTCCTAACAAAGTCCTAAAATTATCAAATCCTAACTAAGTCCTAAAATTATTAAGTCCTAACTAAGTCCTAAAATTATCAAGTCCTAACTAAGTCCTAAAATTATTAAGTCCTAATTAAGTCCTAAAATTATCAAGTCCTAACTAAGTCCTAAAATTATCAAGTCCTAACTAAGTCCTAAAATTATCAAGTCCTAATAAAGTACTAAAATTATCAAGTCCTAACTAAATCCTAAAATTATCAAGTCCTAATTAAGTCCTAAAATTATTAAGTCCTAACTAAGTCCTAAAATTATCAAGTCCTAACTACGTCCTAAAATTATTTAGTCCTAACTAAGTCCTAAAATTATCAAGTTCTAGAATTATCAAGTCCTAACTGACTCCTAAAATTATCAAGTCCTAACTAAGTCCTAAAATTATCAAGTCCTAACTAAGTCCTAAAATTATTAAGTCCTAACTTAGTCCTAGAATTATCAAGTCCTAACTAAATCCGAAAAATTATCAAGTCCTAACTAAATCCTAAAATTATTAAGTCCTAACTAAGTCCTAAAATTATCAAGTCCTAACTAAGTCCTAAAATTATTAAGTCCTAACAAAGTCCTAAAATTATCAAGTCCTAACTACGTCCTAAAATTATTAAGTCCTAACTAAGTCCTAAAATTATCAAGTTCTAGAATTATCAAGTCCTAACTGACTCCTAAAATTATCAAGTCCTAACTAAGTCCTAAAATTATCAAGTCCTAACTAAGTCCTAAAATTATTAAGTCCTAACTTAGTCCTAGAATTATCAAGTCCTAACTAAATCCGAAAAATTATCAAGTCCTAACTAAATCCTAAAATTATCAAGTCCTAACTAAGTCCTAAAATTATCAAGTCCTAACTAAGTCCTAATTAAGTCCTAAAATTATCAAGTCCTAACTAAGTCCTAAAATTATCAAGTCCTAACTACGTCCTAAAATTATTCAGTCCTAACTAAGTCCTAAAATTATCAAGTCCTAGAATTATCAAGTCCTAACTGAGTCCTAAAATTATCAAGTCCTCACTAAGTCCTAAAATTATCAAGTCCTAATAAAGTACTAAAATTATCAAGTCCTAACTAAGTCCTAAAATTATTAAGTCCTAACTAAGTCCTAAAATTATCAAGTCCTAACTAAGTCCTAAAATTATCAAGTCCTAATAAAGTACTAAAATTATCAAGTCCTAACTAAATCCTAAAATTATCAAGTCCTAACTAAGTCCTGAAATTATTAAGTCCTAACTAAGTCCTAAAATTATTTAGTCCTAACTAAGTCCTAAAATTATCAAGTCCTAACTAAGTCCTAAAATTATCAAGTCCTAATTTAATCCTAAAATTATTAAGTCCTAATTAAGACCTAAAATTATCAAGTCCTAACTATGTCCTAAAATTATCAAGTCCTAACTACGTCCTAAAATTATCAAGTCCTAATAACGTACTAAAATTATCAAGTCCTAACTAAATCCTAAAATTATCAATTCCTAACTAAGTCCTGAAATTATTAAGTCCTAACTAAGTCCTAAAATTAGCAAGTCCTAACTAAGTCCTAAAATAATCAAGTCCTAATAAAGTACTAAAATTATCAAGTCCTAACTAAGTCCTAAAATTATAAAGTCATAACTAAGTCCTAAAATTATCAAGTCCTAATTGAGTCCTAAAATTATTAAGTCCTAACTAAGTCCTAAAATTATCAAGTCCTAACTAAGTCCTAAAATTATTAAGTCCTAACTTAGTCCTAAAATTATCAAGTCCTAACTAAGTCCTAAAATTATCAAGTCCTAATAAAGTACTAAAATTATCAAGTCCTAATAAAGTACTAAAATTATCAAGTCCTAACTAAATCCTAAAATTATCAATTCCTAACTAAGTCCTGAAATTATTAAGTCCTAACTAAGTCCTAAAATTAGCAAGTCCTAACTAAGTCCTAAAATAATCAAGTCCTAATAAAGTACTAAAATTATCAAGTCCTAACTAAGTCCTAAAATTATCAAGTCATAACTAAGTCCTAAAATTATCAAGTCCTAATTAAGTCCTAAAATTATTAAGTCCTAACTAAGTCCTAAAATTATCAAGTCCTAACTAAGTCCTAAAATTATTAAGTCCTAACTTAGTCCTAAAATTATCAAGTCCTAACTAAGTCCTAAAATTATCAAGTCCTAATAAAGTACTAAAATTATCAAGTCCTAATAAAGTACTAAAATTATCAAGTCCTAACTAAGTCCTAAAATTATCAAGTCCTAATAAAGTACTAAAATTATCAAGTCCTAATAAAGTACTAAAATTATCAAGTCCTAACTAAGTCCTAAAATTATTTAGTCCTAACTAAGTCCTAAAATTATCAAGTCCTAACTAAGTCCTAAAATTATCAAGTCCTAATTTAATCCTAAAATTATTAAGTCCTAATTAAGACCTAAAATTATCAAGTCCTAACTATGTCCTAAAATTATCAAGTCCTAACTACGTCCTAAAATTATCAAGTCCTAATAACGTACTAAAATTATCAAGTCCTAACTAAATCCTAAAATTATCAAGTCCTAACTAAGTCCTGAAATTATTAAGTCCTAACTAAGTCCTAAAATTAGCAAGTCCTAACTAAGTCCTAAAATAATCAAGTCCTAATAAAGTACTAAAATTATCAAGTCCTAACTAAGTCCTAAAATTATCAAGTCATAACTAAGTCCTAAAATTATCAAGTCCTAATTAAGTCCTAAAATTATTAAGTCCTAACTAAGTCCTAAAATTATCAAGTCCTAACTAAGTCCTAAAATTATTAAGTCCTAACTTAGTCCTAAAATTATCAAGTCCTAACTAAGTCCTAAAATTATCAAGTCCTAATAAAGTACTAAAATTATCAAGTCCTAATAAAGTACTAAAATTATCAAGTCCTAACTAAGTCCTAAAATTATCAAGTCCTAACTAAGTCCTAAAATTATTAAGTCCTAACTAAGTCCTAAAATTATCAAGTCCTAACTAAGTCCTAAAATTATCAAGTCCTAATAAAGTACTAAAATTATCAAGTCCTAACTAAATCCTAAAATTATCAAGTCCTAACTAAGTCCTGAAATTATTAAGTCCTAACTAAGTCCTAAAATTATTTAGTCCTAACTAAGTCCTAAAATTATCAAGTCCTAACTAAGTCCTAAAATTATCAAGTCCTAATTTAATCCTAAAATTATTAAGTCCTAACTAAATCCTAAAATTATCAAGTCCTAACTAAGTCCTGAAATTATTAAGCCCTAACTAAGTCCTAAAATTATTTAGTCCTAACTAAGTCCTAAAATTATCAAGTCCTAACTAAGTCCTAAAATTATCAAGTCCTAATTTAATCCTAAAATTATTAAGTCCTAATTAAGACCTAAAATTATCAAGTCCTAACTATGTCCTAAAATTATCAAGTCCTAACTACGTCCTAAAATTATCAAGTCCTAATAACGTACTAAAATTATCAAGTCCTAACTAAATCCTAAAATTATCAAGTCCTAACTAAGTCCTGAAATTATTAAGTCCTAACTAAGTCCTAAAATTAGCAAGTCCTAACTAAGTCCTAAAATAATCAAGTCCTAATAAAGTACTAAAATTATCAAGTCCTAACTAAGTCCTAAAATTATCAAGTCATAACTAAGTCCTAAAATTATCAAGTCCTAATTAAGTCCTAAAATTATTAAGTCCTAACTAAGTCCTAAAATTATCAAGTCCTAACTAAGTCCTAAAATTATTAAGTCCTAACTTAGTCCTAAAATTATCAAGTCCTAACTAAGTCCTAAAATTATCAAGTCCTAATAAAGTACTAAAATTATCAAGTCCTAATAAAGTACTAAAATTATCAAGTCCTAACTAAGTCCTAAAATTATCAAGTCCTAATAAAGTACTAAAATTATCAAGTCCTAATAAAGTACTAAAATTATCAAGTCCTAACTAAGTCCTAAAATTATCAAGTCCTAACTAAATCCTAAAATTATCAAGTCCTAATTAAGTCCTAAAATTATTAAGTCCTAACTAAGTCCTAAAATTATCAAGTCCTAACTAAGTCCTAAAATTATTAAGTCCTAACTTAGTCCTAAAATTATCAAGTCCTAACTAAGTCCTAAAATTATCAAGTCCTAATAAAGTACTAAAATTATCAAGTCCTAACTAAATCCTAAAATTATCAAGTCCTAACTAAGTCCTAAAATTATTAAGTCCTAACTAAGTCCTAAAATTATCAAGTCCTAACTAAGTCCTAAAATTATCAAGTCCTAATAAAGTACTAAAATTATCAAGTCCTAACTAAATCCTAAAATTATCAAGTCCTAACTAAGTCCTAAAATTATTAAGTCCTAACTAAGTCCTAAAATTATCAAGTCCTAACTAAGTCCTAAAATTATCAAGTCCTAATAAAGTACTAAAATTATCAAGTCCTAACTAAATCCTAAAATTATAAAGTCCTAACTAAGTCCTGAAATTATTAAGCCCTAACTAAGTCCTAAAATTATTTAGTCCTAACTAAGTCCTAAAATTATCAAGTCCTAACTAAGTCCTAAAATTATCAAGTCCTAATTTAATCCTAAAATTATTAAGTCCTAATTAAGACCTAAAATTATCAAGTCCTAACTATGTCCTAAAATTATCAAGTCCTAACTACGTCCTAAAATTATCAAGTCCTAATAACGTACTAAAATTATCAAGTCCTAACTAAATCCTAAAATTATCAAGTCCTAACTAAGTCCTGAAATTATTAAGTCCTAACTAAGTCCTAAAATTAGCAAGTCCTAACTAAGTCCTAAAATAATCAAGTCCTAATAAAGTACTAAAATTATCAAGTCCTAACTAAGTCCTAAAATTATCAAGTCATAACTAAGTCCTAAAATTATCAAGTCCTAACTAAGTCCTGAAATTATTAAGCCCTAACTAAGTCCTAAAATTATTTAGTCCTAACTAAGTCCTAAAATTATCAAGTCCTAACTAAGTCCTAAAATTATCAAGTCCTAATTTAATCCTTAAATTATTAAGTCCTAATTAAGACCTAAAATTATCAAGTCCTAACTATGTCCTAAAATTATCAAGTCCTAACTACGTCCTAAAATTATCAAGTCCTAATAACGTACTAAAATTATCAAGTCCTAACTAAATCCTAAAATTATCAAGTCCTAACTAAGTCCTGAAATTATTAAGTCCTAACTAAGTCCTAAAATTAGCAAGTCCTAACTAAGTCCTAAAATAATCAAGTCCTAATAAAGTACTAAAATTATCAAGTCCTAACTAAGTCCTAAAATTATCAAGTCATAACTAAGTCCTAAAATTATCAAGTCCTAATTAAGTCCTAAAATTATTAAGTCCTAACTAAGTCCTAAAATTATCAAGTCCTAACTAAGTCATAAAATTATTAAGTCCTAACTTAGTCCTAAAATTATCAAGTCCTAACTAAGTCCTAAAATAATCAAGTCCTAATAAAGTACTAAAATTATCAAGTCCTAACTAAGTCCTAAAATTATCAAGTCATAACTAAGTCCTAAAATTATCAAGTCCTAACTAAGTCCTGAAATTATTAAGCCCTAACTAAGTCCTAAAATTATTTAGTCCTAACTAAGTCCTAAAATTATCAAGTCCTAACTAAGTCCTAAAATTATCAAGTCCTAATTTAATCCTAAAATTATTAAGTCCTAATTAAGACCTAAAATTATCAAGTCCTAACTATGTCCTAAAATTATCAAGTCCTAACTACGTCCTAAAATTATCAAGTCCTAATAACGTACTAAAATTATCAAGTCCTAACTAAATCCTAAAATTATCAAGTCCTAACTAAGTCCTGAAATTATTAAGTCCTAACTAAGTCCTAAAATTAGCAAGTCCTAACTAAGTCCTAAAATAATCAAGTCCTAATAAAGTACTAAAATTATCAAGTCCTAACTAAGTCCTAAAATTATCAAGTCATAACTAAGTCCTAAAATTATCAAGTCCTAATTAAGTCCTAAAATTATTAAGTCCTAACTAAGTCCTAAAATTATCAAGTCCTAACTAAGTCCTAAAATTATTAAGTCCTAACTTAGTCCTAAAATTATCAAGTCCTAACTAAGTCCTAAAATTATCAAGTCCTAATAAAGTACTAAAATTATCAAGTCCTAATAAAGTACTAAAATTATCAAGTCCTAACTAAGTCCTAAAATTATCAAGTCCTAATAAAGTACTAAAATTATCAAGTCCTAATAAAGTACTAAAATTATCAAGTCCTAACTAAGTCCTAAAATTATCAAGTCCTAACTAAATCCTAAAATTATCAAGTCCTAATTAAGTCCTAAAATTATTAAGTCCTAACTAAGTCCTAAAATTATCAAGTCCTAACTAAGTCCTAAAATTATTAAGTCCTAACTTAGTCCTAAAATTATCAAGTCCTAACTAAGTCCTAAAATTATCAAGTCCTAATAAAGTACTAAAATTATCAAGTCCTAACTAAATCCTAAAATTATCAAGTCCTAACTAAGTCCTAAAATTATTAAGTCCTAACTAAGTCCTAAAATTATCAAGTCCTAACTAAGTCCTAAAATTATCAAGTCCTAATAAAGTACTAAAATTATCAAGTCCTAACTAAATCCTAAAATTATCAAGTCCTAACTAAGTACTAAAATTATTAAGTCCTAACTAAGTCCTAAAATTATCAAGTCCTAACTAAGTCCTAAAATTATCAAGTCCTAATAAAGTACTAAAATTATCAAGTCCTAACTAAATCCTAAAATTATAAAGTCCTAACTAAGTCCTGAAATTATTAAGCCCTAACTAAGTCCTAAAATTATTTAGTCCTAACTAAGTCCTAAAATTATCAAGTCCTAACTAAGTCCTAAAATTATCAAGTCCTAATTTAATCCTAAAATTATTAAGTCCTAATTAAGACCTAAAATTATCAAGTCCTAACTATGTCCTAAAATTATCAAGTCCTAACTACGTCCTAAAATTATCAAGTCCTAATAACGTACTAAAATTATCAAGTCCTAACTAAATCCTAAAATTATCAAGTCCTAACTAAGTCCTGAAATTATTAAGTCCTAACTAAGTCCTAAAATTAGCAAGTCCTAACTAAGTCCTAAAATAATCAAGTCCTAATAAAGTACTAAAATTATCAAGTCCTAACTAAGTCCTAAAATTATCAAGTCATAACTAAGTCCTAAAATTATCAAGTCCTAACTAAGTCCTGAAATTATTAAGCCCTAACTAAGTCCTAAAATTATTTAGTCCTAACTAAGTCCTAAAATTATCAAGTCCTAACTAAGTCCTAAAATTATCAAGTCCTAATTTAATCCTTAAATTATTAAGTCCTAATTAAGACCTAAAATTATCAAGTCCTAACTATGTCCTAAAATTATCAAGTCCTAACTACGTCCTAAAATTATCAAGTCCTAATAACGTACTAAAATTATCAAGTCCTAACTAAATCCTAAAATTATCAAGTCCTAACTAAGTCCTGAAATTATTAAGTCCTAACTAAGTCCTAAAATTAGCAAGTCCTAACTAAGTCCTAAAATAATCAAGTCCTAATAAAGTACTAAAATTATCAAGTCCTAACTAAGTCCTAAAATTATCAAGTCATAACTAAGTCCTAAAATTATCAAGTCCTAATTAAGTCCTAAAATTATTAAGTCCTAACTAAGTCCTAAAATTATCAAGTCCTAACTAAGTCCTAAAATTATTAAGTCCTAACTTAGTCCTAAAATTATCAAGTCCTAACTAAGTCCTAAAATTATCAAGTCCTAATAAAGAACTAAAATTATCAAGTCCTAATAAAGTACTAAAATTATCAAGTCCTAACTAAGTCCTAAAATTATCAAGTCCTAATAAAGTACTAAAATTATCAAGTCCTAATAAAGTACTAAAATTATCAAGTCCTAACTAAGTCCTAAAATTATCAAGTCCTAACTAAATCCTAAAATTATCAAGTCCTAATTAAGTCCTAAAATTATTAAGTCCTATCTAAGTCCTAAAATTATCAAGTCCTAACTAAGTCCTAAAATTATTAAGTCCTAACTTAGTCCTAAAATTATCAAGTCCTAACTAAGTCCTAAAATTATCAAGTCCTAATAAAGTACTAAAATTATCAAGTCCTAACTAAATCCTAAAATTATCAAGTCCTAACTAAGTCCTAAAATTATTAAGTCCTAACTAAGTCCTAAAATTATCAAGTCCTAACTAAGTCCTAAAATTATCAAGTCCTAATAAAGTACTAAAATTATCAAGTCCTAACTAAATCCTAAAATTATCAAGTCCTAACTAAGTCCTAAAATTATTAAGTCCTAACTAAGTCCTAAAATTATCAAGTCCTAACTAAGTCCTAAAATTATCAAGTCCTAATAAAGTACTAAAATTATCAAGTCCTAACTAAATCCTAAAATTATCAAGTCCTAACTAAGTCCTGAAATTATTAAGCCCTAACTAAGTCCTAAAATTATTTAGTCCTAACTAAGTCCTAAAATTATCAAGTCCTAACTAAGTCCTAAAATTATCAAGTCCTAATTTAATCCTAAAATTATTAAGTCCTAATTAAGACCTAAAATTATCAAGTCCTAACTATGTCCTAAAATTATCAAGTCCTAACTACGTCCTAAAATTATCAAGTCCTAATAACGTACTAAAATTATCAAGTCCTAACTAAATCCTAAAATTATCAAGTCCTAACTAAGTCCTAAAATTATTAAGTCCTAACTAAGTCCTAAAATTATCAAGTCATAACTAAGTCCTAAAATTATCAAGTCCTAATTAAGTCCTAAAATTATTAAGTCCTAACTAAGTCCTAAAATTATCAAGTCCTAACTAAGTCCTAAAATTATTAAGTCCTAACTTAGTCCTAAAATTATCAAGTCCTAACTAAGTCCTAAAATTATCAAGTCCTAATAAAGTACTAAAATTATCAAGTCCTAATAAAGTACTAAAATTATCAAGTCCTAACTAAGTCCTAAAATTATCAAGTCCTAATAAAGTACTAAAATTATCAAGTCCTAATAAAGTACTAAAATTATCAAGTCCTAACTAAGTCCTAAAATTATCAAGTCCTAACTAAATCCTAAAATTATCAAGTCCTAATTAAGTCCTAAAATTATTAAGTCCTAACTAAGTCCTAAAATTATCAAGTCCTAACTAAGTCCTAAAATTATTAAGTCCTAACTTAGTCCTAAAATTATCAAGTCCTAACTAAGTCCTAAAATTATCAAGTCCTAATAAAGTACTAAAATTATCAAGTCCTAACTAAATCCTAAAATTATCAAGTCCTAACTAAGTCCTAAAATTATTAAGTCCTAACTAAGTCCTAAAATTATCAAGTCCTAACTAAGTCCTAAAATTATCAAGTCCTAATAAAGTACTAAAATTATCAAGTCCTAACTAAATCCTAAAATTATCAAGTCCTAACTAAGTCCTAAAATTATTAAGTCCTAACTAAGTCCTAAAATTATCAAGTCCTAACTAAGTCCTAAAATTATTAAGTCCTAACTTAGTCCTAAAATTATCAAGTCCTAACTAAATCCTAAAATTATCAAGTCCTAACTAAGTCCTAAAATTATTAAGTCCTAACTAAGTCCTAAAATTATCAAGTCCTAACTAAGTCCTAAAATTATTAAGTCCTAACTTAGTCCTAAAATTATCAATCCTAACTAAGTTCTTAAATTATCAAGTCCTAATAAAGTACTAAAATTATGAAGTCCTAACTAAGTCCTAAAATTATCAAGTCCTAACTAAATCCTAAAATTATTAAGTCCTAAAATTATTTAGTCCTAACTAAGTCCTAAAATTATCAAGTCCTAACTAAGTCCTAAAATTATCAAGTCTTAACTACGTCCTAAAATTATTAAGTCCTAACTAAGTCCTAAAATTATCAAGTCCTAGAATTATCAAGTCCTAACTGAGTCCTAAAATTATTTAGTCCTAACTAAGTTCTAAAATTATCAAGTCCTAATTAAATCCTAAAATTATTAAGTCCTAACTAAGTCTTAAAATTATAAAGTCCTAATAAAGTACTAAAATTATCAAGTCCTAATTAAGTCCTAAAATTATTAAGTCCTAACTAAGTCCTAAAATTATCAAGTCCTAACTAAGTCCTAAAATTATTAAGTCCTAACTTAGTCCTAAAATTATCAAGTCCTAACTAAGTCCTAAAATTATCAAGTCCTAATAAAGTACTAAAATTATCAAGTCCTAACTAAATCCTAAAATTATCAAGTCCTAACTAAGTCCTAAAATTATTAAGTCCTAACTAAGTCCTAAAATTATCAAGTCCTAACTAAGTCCTAAAATTATCAAGTCCTAATAAAGTACTAAAATTATCAAGTCCTAATAAAGTACTAAAATTATCAAGTCCTAACTAAGTCCTAAAATTATCAAGTCCTAACTAAATCCTAAAATTATCAAGTCCTAATTAAGTCCTAAAATTATTAAGTCCTAACTAAGTCCTAAAATTATCAAGTCCTAACTAAGTCCTAAAATTATTAAGTCCTAACTTAGTCCTAAAATTATCAAGTCCTAACTAAGTCCTAAAATTATCAAGTCCTAATAAAGTACTAAAATTATCAAGTCCTAACTAAATCCTAAAATTATCAAGTCCTAACTAAGTCCTAAAATTATTAAGTCCTAACTAAGTCCTAAAATTATCAAGTCCTAACTAAGTCCTAAAATTATCAAGTCCTAATAAAGTACTAAAATTATCAAGTCCTAACTAAATCCTAAAATTATCAAGTCCTAACTAAGTCCTAAAATTATTAAGTCCTAACTAAGTCCTAAAATTATCAAGTCCTAACTAAGTCCTAAAATTATTAAGTCCTAACTTAGTCCTAAAATTATCAAGTCCTAACTAAATCCTAAAATTATCAAGTCCTAACTAAGTCCTAAAATTATTAAGTCCTAACTAAGTCCTAAAATTATCAAGTCCTAACTAAGTCCTAAAATTATTAAGTCCTAACTTAGTCCTAAAATTATCAATCCTAACTAAGTTCTTAAATTATCAAGTCCTAATAAAGTACTAAAATTATGAAGTCCTAACTAAGTCCTAAAATTATCAAGTCCTAACTAAATCCTAAAATTATTAAGTCCTAAAATTATTTAGTCCTAACTAAGTCCTAAAATTATCAAGTCCTAACTAAGTCCTAAAATTATCAAGTCTTAACTACGTCCTAAAATTATTAAGTCCTAACTAAGTCCTAAAATTATCAAGTCCTAGAATTATCAAGTCCTAACTGAGTCCTAAAATTATTTAGTCCTAACTAAGTTCTAAAATTATCAAGTCCTAATTAAATCCTAAAATTATTAAGTCCTAACTAAGTCTTAAAATTATAAAGTCCTAATAAAGTACTAAAATTATCAAGTCGTAACTAAGTCCTAAAATTATTTAGTCCTAACTAAGTCCTAAAATTATCAAGTCCTAATTAAATCCTGAAATTATTAAGTCCTAATTAAGTCCTAAAATTATCAAGTCCTAACTAAGTCCTAAAATTATCAAGTCCTAACTACGTCCTAAAATTATTAAGTCCTAACTAAGTCCTAAAATTATCAAGTCCTAACTAAGTCCTAAAATTATTAAGTCCTAACTTAGTCCTAAAATTATCAAGTCCTAACTAAATCCTAAAATTATCAAGTCCTAACTAAGTCCTAAAATTATTAAGTCCTAACTAAGTCCTAAAATTATCAAGTCCTAACTAAGTCCTAAAATTATTAAGTCCTAACTTAGTCCTAAAATTATCAATCCTAACTAAGTTCTTAAATTATCAAGTCCTAATAAAGTACTAAAATTATGAAGTCCTAACTAAGTCCTAAAATTATCAAGTCCTAACTAAATCCTAAAATTATTAAGTCCTAAAATTATTTAGTCCTAACTAAGTCCTAAAATTATCAAGTCCTAACTAAGTCCTAAAATTATCAAGTCTTAACTACGTCCTAAAATTATTAAGTCCTAACTAAGTCCTAAAATTATCAAGTCCTAACTAAGTCCTAAAATTATCAAGTCCTAATAAAGTACTAAAATTATCAAGTCCTAACTAAATCCTAAAATTATCAAGTCCTAACTAAGTCCTAAAATTATTAAGTCCTAACTAAGTCCTAAAATTATCAAGTCCTAACTAAGTCCTAAAATTATTAAGTCCTAACTTAGTCCTAAAATTATCAAGTCCTAACTAAATCCTAAAATTATCAAGTCCTAACTAAGTCCTAAAATTATTAAGTCCTAACTAAGTCCTAAAATTATCAAGTCCTAACTAAGTCCTAAAATTATTAAGTCCTAACTTAGTCCTAAAATTATCAATCCTAACTAAGTTCTTAAATTATCAAGTCCTAATAAAGTACTAAAATTATGAAGTCCTAACTAAGTCCTAAAATTATCAAGTCCTAACTAAATCCTAAAATTATTAAGTCCTAAAATTATTTAGTCCTAACTAAGTCCTAAAATTATCAAGTCCTAACTAAGTCCTAAAATTATCAAGTCTTAACTACGTCCTAAAATTATTAAGTCCTAACTAAGTCCTAAAATTATCAAGTCCTAGAATTATCAAGTCCTAACTGAGTCCTAAAATTATTTAGTCCTAACTAAGTTCTAAAATTATCAAGTCCTAATTAAATCCTAAAATTATTAAGTCCTAACTAAGTCTTAAAATTATAAAGTCCTAATAAAGTACTAAAATTATCAAGTCGTAACTAAGTCCTAAAATTATTTAGTCCTAACTAAGTCCTAAAATTATCAAGTCCTAATTAAATCCTGAAATTATTAAGTCCTAATTAAGTCCTAAAATTATCAAGTCCTAACTAAGTCCTAAAATTATCAAGTCCTAACTACGTCCTAAAATTATTAAGTCCTAACTAAGTCCTAAAATTATCAAGTCCTAACTAAGTCCTAAAATTATTAAGTCCTAACTTAGTCCTAAAATTATCAAGTCCTAACTAAATCCTACAATTATCAAGTCCTAACTAAGTCCTAAAATTATTAAGTCCTAACTAAGTCCTAAAATTATCAAGTCCTAACTAAGTCCTAAAATTATTAAGTCCTAACTTAGTCCTAAAATTATCAATCCTAACTAAGTTCTTAAATTATCAAGTCCTAATAAAGTACTAAAATTATGAAGTCCTAACTAAGTCCTAAAATTATCAAGTCCTAACTAAATCCTAAAATTATTAAGTCCTAAAATTATTTAGTCCTAACTAAGTCCTAAAATTATCAAGTCCTAACTAAGTCCTAAAATTATCAAGTCTTAACTACGTCCTAAAATTATTAAGTCCTAACTAAGTCCTAAAATTATCAAGTCCTAGAATTATCAAGTCCTAACTGAGTCCTAAAATTATTTAGTCCTAACTAAGTTCTAAAATTATCAAGTCCTAATTAAATCCTAAAATTATTAAGTCCTAACTAAGTCTTAAAATTATAAAGTCCTAATAAAGTACTAAAATTATCAAGTCGTAACTAAGTCCTAAAATTATTTAGTCCTAACTAAGTCCTAAAATTATCAAGTCCTAATTAAATCCTGAAATTATTAAGTCCTAATTAAGTCCTAAAATTATCAAGTCCTAACTAAGTCCTAAAATTATCAAGTCCTAACTACGTCCTAAAATTATTAAGTCCTAACTAAGTCCTAAAATTATCAAGTTCTAGAATTATCAAGTCCTAACTGACTCCTAAAATTATCAAGTCCTAACTAAGTCCTAAAATTATCAAGTCCTAATAAAGTACTAAAATTATCAAGTCCTAACTAAATCCTAAAATTATCAAGTCCTAACTAAGTCCTAAAATTATTAAGTCCTAACTAAGTCCTAAAATTATCAAGTCCTAACTAAGTCCTAAAATTATTAAGTCCTAACTTAGTCCTGAAATTATTAGGTCCTAACTTAGTCCTAAAATTATCAAGTCCTAATAAAGTACTAAAATTATCAAGCCCTAACTAAGTCCTAAAATTATTAGGTCCTAACTAAATCCTAAAATTATCAAGTCCTAACTAAGTCCTAAAATTATTAGGTCCTAACTAAGTCCTAAAATTATCAAGTCATAACTAAGTCCTAAAATTATTAAGTCCTAACTTAGTCCTAAAATTAGCAAGTCCTAACTAAGTCCTAAATGTATCAAGTCCTAACTAAGTCCTAAAATTATCAAGTCCTAATAAAGTACTAAAATTATCAAGTCCTAACTAAATCCTAAAATTAACAAGTCCTAACTAAGTCCTAAAATTTTTAAGTCCTAACTAAGTCCTAAAATTATCAAGTCCTCACTACGTCCTAAAATTATCAAGTCCTAACTAAGTCCTAAAAATATCAAGTCCTAATAAAGTACTAAAATTATCAAGTCCTAAATAAGTCCTAAAATTATTAAGTCCTAACTTAGTCCTAAAATTATCAAGTCCTAAGTCCTAAAATTATCAAGTCCTAACTAAGTCCTAAAATTATCAAGTCCTAAAAAAGTACTAAAATTATCAAGTCCTAACTAAATCCTAAAATTATCAAGTCCTAACTAAGTCCTAAAATTATTAAGTCCTAACTAAGTCCTAAAATTATCAAGTCCTAACTAAGTCCTAAAATTATCAAGTCCTAATAAAGTACTAAAATTATCAAGTCCTAACTAAATCCTAAAATTATCAAGTCCTTACTAAGTCCTGAAATTATTAAGCCCTAACTAAGTCCTAAAATTATTTAGTCCTAACTAAGTCCTAAAATTATCAAGTCCTAACTAAGTCCTAAAATTATCAAGTCCTAATTTAATCCTAAAATTATTAAGTCCTAATTAAGACCTAAAATTATCAAGTCCTAACTATGTCCTAAAATTATCAAGTCCTAACTACGTCCTAAAATTATCAAGTCCTAATAACGTACTAAAATTATCAAGTCCTAACTAAATCCTAAAATTATCAAGTCCTAACTAAGTCCTGAAATTATTAAGTCCTAACTAAGTCCTAAAATTAGCAAGTCCTAACTAAGTCCTAAAATAATCAAGTCCTAATAAAGTACTAAAATTATCAAGTCCTAACTAAGTCCTAAAATTATCAAGTCATAACTAAGTCCTAAAATTATCAAGTCCTAATTAAGTCCTAAAATTATTAAGTCCTAACTAAGTCCTAAAATTATCAAGTCCTAACTAAGTCCTAAAATTATTAAGTCCTAACTTAGTCCTAAAATTATCAAGTCCTAACTAAGTCCTAAAATTATCAAGTCCTAATAAAGTACTAAAATTATCAAGTCCGAATAAAGTACTAAAATTATCAAGTCCTAACTAAGTCCTAAAATTATCAAGTCCTAATAAAGTACTAAAATTATCAAGTCCTAATAAAGTACTAAAATTATCAAGTCCTAACTAAGTCCTAAAATTATCAAGTCCTAACTAAATCCTAAAATTATCAAGTCCTAATTAAGTCCTAAAATTATTAAGTCCTAACTAAGTCCTAAAATTATCAAGTCCTAACTAAGTCCTAAAATTATTAAGTCCTAACTTAGTCCTAAAATTATCAAGTCCTAACTAAGTCCTAAAATTATCAAGTCCTAATAAAGTACTAAAATTATCAAGTCCTAACTAAATCCTAAAATTATCAAGTCCTAACTAAGTCCTAAAATTATTAAGTCCTAACTAAGTCCTAAAATTATCAAGTCCTAACTAAGTCCTAAAATTATTAAGTCCTAACTTAGTCCTAAAATTATCAAGTCCTAACTAAATCCTAAAATTATCAAGTCCTAACTAAGTCCTAAAATTATTAAGTCCTAACTAAGTCCTAAAATTATCAAGTCCTAACTAAGTCCTAAAATTATTAAGTCCTAACTTAGTCCTAAAATTATCAATCCTAACTAAGTTCTTAAATTATCAAGTCCTAATAAAGTACTAAAATTATGAAGTCCTAACTAAGTCCTAAAATTATCAAGTCCTAACTAAATCCTAAAATTATTAAGTCCTAAAATTATTTAGTCCTAACTGAGTCCTAAAATTATTTAGTCCTAACTAAGTTCTTAAATTATCAAGTCCTAATTAAATCCTAAAATTATTAAGTCCTAATTAAGTCCTAAAATTATCAAGTCCTAACTAAGTCCTAAAATTATCAAGTCCTAACTACGTCCTAAAATTATTAAGTCCTAACTAAGTCCTAAAATTATCAAGTCCTAATAAAGTACTAAAATTATCAAGTCCTAACTAAATCCTAAAATTATCAAGTCCTAACTAAGTCCTAAAATTATTATGTCCTAACTAAGTCCTAAAATTATCAAGTCCTAACTAAGTTCTTAAATTATCAAGTCCTAATAAAGTACTAAAATTATGAAGTCCTAACTAAGTCCTAAAATTATCAAGTCCTAACTAAATCCTAAAATTATTAAGTCCTAAAATTATTTAGTCCTAACTGAGTCCTAAAATTATTTAGTCCTAACTAAGTTCTTAAATTATCAAGTCCTAATTAAATCCTAAAATTATTAAGTCCTAATTAAGTCCTAAAATTATCAAGTCCTAACTAAGTCCTAAAATTATCAAGTCCTAACTACGTCCTAAAATTATTAAGTCCTAACTAAGTCCTAAAATTATCAAGTCCTAATAAAGTACTAAAATTATCAAGTCCTAACTAAATCCTAAAATTATCAAGTCCTAACTAAGTCCTAAAATTATTAAGTCCTAACTTAGTCCTAAAATTATCAATCCTAACTAAGTTCTTAAATTATCAAGTCCTAATAAAGTACTAAAATTATGAAGTCCTAACTAAGTCCTAAAATTATTAAGTCCTAACTAAGTCCTAAAATTATCAAGTCCTAGAATTATCAAGTCCTAACTGAGTCCTAAAATTATTTAGTCCTAACTAAGTTCTGAAATTATCAAGTCCTAATTAAATCCTAAAATTATTAAGTCCTAACTAAGTCTTAAAATTATAAAGTCCTAATAAAGTACTAAAATTATCAAGTCGTAACTAAGTCCTAAAATTATTTAGTCCTAACTAAGTCCTAAAATTATCAAGTCCTAATTAAATCCTAAAATTATTAAGTCCTAATTAAGTCCTAAAATTATCAAGTCCTAACTAAGTCCTAAAATTATCAAGTCCTAACTACGTCCTAAAATTATTAAGTCCTAACTAAGTCCTAAAATTATCAAGTCCTAATAAAGTACTAAAATTATCAAGTCCTAACTAAATCCTAAAATTATCAAGTCCTAACTAAGTCCTAAAATTATTAAGTCCTAACTAAGTCCTAAAATTATCAAGTCCTAACTAAGTCCTAAAATTATTAAGTCCTAACTTAGTCCTGAAATTATCAAGTCCTAACTAAGTTCTAAAATTATCAAGTCCTAATAAAGTACTAAAATTATCAAGTCCTAATTAAGTCCTAAAATCATAAGGTCCTAACTTAGTCCTAAAATTATCAAGTCCTAATAAAGTACTAAAATTATCAAGCCCTAACTAAGTCCTAAAATTATTAGGTCCTAACTAAATCCTAAAATTATCAAGTCCTAACTAAGTCCTAAAATTATTAGGTCCTAACTAAGTCCTAAAATTATCAAGTCATAACTAAGTCCTAAAATTATTAAGTCCTAACTTAGTCCTAAAATTAGCAAGTCCTAACTAAGTCCTAAATGTATCAAGTCCTAACTAAGTCCTAAAATTATCAAGTCCTAATAAAGTACTAAAATTATCAAGTCCTAACTAAGTGCTAAAATTATCAAGTCCTAATAAAGTACTAAAATCATCAAGTCCTAATATTATTTAGTCCTAACAAAGTCCTACAATTATCATGTCCTAGAATTATCAAGTCCTAACTAAGTCCTTAAATTATTAAGTCCTAACTAAGTCCTAAAATTATCAAGTCCTAATAAAGTACTAAAATTATCAAGTCCTAACTAAGTCCTAAAATTTTTAAGTCCTAACTAAGTCCTAAAATTATCAAGTCCTAATAAAGTACTAAAATTATCAAGTCCTAAATAAGTCCTAAAATTATTAAGTCCTAACTTAGTCCTAAAATTATCAAGTCCTAAGTCCTAAAATTATCAAGTCCTAACTAAGTCCTAAAATTATCAAGTCCTAAAAAAGTACTAAAATTATCAAGTCCTAACTAAATCCTAAAATTATCAAGTCCTTACTAAGTCCTAAAATTATTAAGTCCTAACTAAGTCCTAAAATTATCAAGTCCTAACTAAGTCCTAAAATTATCAAGCCCTAATAAAGTACTAAAATTATCAAGTCCTAACTAAATCCTAAAATTATCAAGTCCTAACTAAGTCCTGAAATTATTAAGCCCTAACTAAGTCCTAAAATTATTTAGTCCTAACTAAGTCCTAAAATTATCAAGTCCTAACTAAGTCCTAAAATTATCAAGTCCTAATTTAATCCTAAAATTATTAAGTCCTAATTAAGACCTAAAATTATCAAGTCCTAACTATGTCCTAAAATTATCAAGTCCTAACTACGTCCTAAAATTATCAAGTCCTAATAACGTACTAAAATTATCAAGTCCTAACTAAATCCTAAAATTATCAAGTCCTAACTAAGTCCTGAAATTATTAAGTCCTAACTAAGTCCTAAAATTAGCAAGTCCTAACTAAGTCCTAAAATAATCAAGTCCTAATAAAGTACTAAAATTTTCAAGTCCTAACTAAGTCCTAAATTTATCAAGTCATAACTAAGTCCTAAAATTATCAAGTCCTAATTAAGTCCTAAAATTATTAAGTCCTAACTAAGTCCTAAAATTATCAAGTCCTAACTAAGTCCTAAAATTATTAAGTCCTAACTTAGTCCTAAAATTATCAAGTCCTAACTAAGTCCTAAAATTATCAACTCCTAATAAAGTACTAAAATTATCAAGTCCTAATAAAGTACTAAAATTATCAAGTCCTAACTAAGTCCTAAAATTATCAAGTCCTAATAAAGTACTAAAATTATCAAGTCCTAATAAAGTACTAAAATTATCAAGTCCTAACTAAGTCCTAAAATTATCAAGTCCTAACTAAATCCTAAAATTATCAAGTCCTAATTAAGTCCTAAAATTATTAAGTCCTAACTAAGTCCTAAAATTATCAAGTCCTAACTAAGTCCTAAAATTATTAAGTCCTAACTTAGTCCTAAAATTATCAAGTCCTAACTAAGTCCTAAAATTATCAAGTCCTAATAAAGTACTAAAATTATCAAGTCCTAACTAAATCCTAAAATTATCAAGTCCTAACTAAGTCCTAAAATTATTAAGTCCTACCTAAGTCCTAAAATTATCAAGTCCTAACTAAGTCCTAAAATTATCAAGTCCTAATAAAGTACTAAAATTATCAAGTCCTAACTAAATCCTAAAATTATCAAGTCCTAACTAAGTCCTAAAATTATTAAGTCCTAACTAAGTCCTAAAATTATCAAGTCCTTACTAAGTCCTAAAATTATTAAGTCCTAACTTAGTCCTAAAATTATCAAGTCCTAACTAAATCCTAAAATTATCAAGTCCTAACTAAGTCCTAAAATTATTAAGTCCTAACGAAGTCCTAAAATTATCAAGTCCTAACTAAGTCCTAAAATTATTAAGTCCTAACTTAGTCCTAAAATTATCAATCCTAACTAAGTTCTTAAATTATCAAGTCCTAATAAAGTACTAAAATTATGAAGTCCTAACTAAGTCCTAAAATTATCAAGTCCTAACTAAATCCTAAAATTATTAAGTCCTAAAATTATTTAGTCCTAACTAAGTCCTAAAATTATCAAGTCCTAACTAAGTCCTAAAATTATCAAGTCTTAACTACGTCCTAAAATTATTAAGTCCTAACTATGTCCTAAAATTATCAAGTCCTAGAATTATCAAGTCCTAACTGAGTCCTAAAATTATTTAGTCCTAACTAAGTTCTAAAATTATCAAGTCCTAATTAAATCCTAAAATTATTGTGTCCTAACTAAGTCTTAAAATTATAAAGTCCTAATAAAGTACTAAAATTATCAAGTCGTAACTAAGTCCTAAAATTATTTAGTCCTAACTAAGTCCTAAAATTATCAAGTCCTAATTAAATCCTAAAATTATTAAGTCCTAATTAAGTCCTAAAATTATCAAGTCCTAACTAAGTCCTAAAATTATCAAGTCCTAACTACGTCCTAAAATTATTAAGTCCTAACTAAGTCCTAAAATTATTAAGTCCTAACTAAGTCCTAAAATTATCAAGTCCTAACTAAGTCCTAAAATTATTAAGTCCTAACTTAGTCCTGAAATTATTAGGTCCTAACTTAGTCCTAAAATTATCAAGTCCTAATAAAGTACTAAAATTATCAAGCCCTAACTAAGTCCTAAAATTATTAGGTCCTAACTAAATCCTAAAATTATCAAGTCCTAACTAAGTCCTAAAATTATTAGGTCCTAACTAAGTCCTAAAATTATCAAGTCATAACTAAGTCCTAAAATTATTAAGTCCTAACTTAGTCCTAAAATTAGCAAGTCCTAACTAAGTCCTAAATGTATCAAGTCCTAACTAAGTCCTAAAATTATCAAGTCCTAATAAAGTACTAAAATTATCAAGTCCTAACTAAATCATAAAATTAACAAGTCCTAACTAAGTCCTAAAATTTTTAAGTCCTAACTAAGTCCTAAAATTATCAAGTCCTAACTACGTCCTAAAATTATCAAGTCCTAACTAAGTCCTAAAAATATCAAGTCCTAATAAAGTACTAAAATTATAAAGTCCTAACTAAGTCCTAAAATTATTAAGTCCTAACTTAGTCCTAAAATTATCAAGTCCTAAGTCCTAAAATTATCAAGTCCTAACTAAGTCCTAAAAATATCAAGTCCTAATAAAGTACTAAAATTATCAAGTCCTAAATAAGTCCTAAAATTATTAAGTCCTAACTTAGTCCTAAAATTATCAAGTCCTAGGTCCTAAAATTATCAAGTCCTAACTAAGTCCTAAAATTATCAAGTCCTAAAAAAGTACTAAAATTATCAAGTCCTAACTAAATCCTAAAATTATCAAGTCCTAACTAAGTCCTAAAATTATTAAGTCCTAACTAAGTCCTAAAATTATCAAGTCCTAACTAAGTCCTAAAATTATCAAGTCCTAATAAAGTACTAAAATTATCAAGTCCTAACTAAATCCTAAAATTATCAAGTCCTAACTAAGTCCTGAAATTATTAAGTCCTAACTAAGTCCTAAAATTATTTAGTCCTAACTAAGTCCTAAAATTATCAAGTCCTAACTAAGTCCTAAAATTATCAAGTCCTAATAAAGTACTAAAATTATCAAGTCCTAACTAAATCCTAAAATTATCAAGTCCTAACTAAGTCCTGAAATTATTAAGTCCTAACTAAGTCCTAAAATTATTTAGTCCTAACTAAGTCCTAAAATTATCAAGTCCTAACTATGTCCTAAAATTATCAAGTCCTAACTACGTCCTACAATTATCAAGTCCTAATAACGTACTAAAATTATCAAGTCCTAACTTAATCCTAAAATTATCAAGTCCTAACTAAGTCCTGAAATTATTCAGTCCTAACTAAGTCCTAAAATTAGCAAGTCCTAACTAAGTCCTAAAATAATCAAGTCCTAATAAAGTACTAAAATTATCAAGTCCTAACTAAGTCCTAAAATTATCAAGTCATAACTAAGTCCTCAAAATTATCAAGTCCTAATAAAGTCCTAAAATTATCAAGTCCTAAGTCCTAAAATTATCAAGTCCTAACTAAGTCCTAAAATTATTAAGTCCTAGCTAAGTCCTAAAATTATCAAGTCCTAATAAAGTACTAAAATTATCAAGCTCTAACTAAGTCCTAAAATTATCAAGTCCTAACTAAGTCCTAAAATTATCAAGTCCTAACTAAGTCCTGAAATTATCAAGTCCTAATTAGGTACTAAAATTATCAAGTCCTAACTAAGACCTAAAATTATTAAGTCCTAATAAAGTACTAAAATTATCAAGTCCTAATATTATTTAGTCCTAACAAAGTCCTAAAATTATCAAGTCCTAATAAAGTACTAAAATTATCAAGTCCTAACTAAGTCCTAAAATTATCAAGTCCTAATAAAGTCCTAAAATTATTAAGTTCTAACTAAGTCCTAAAATTTTCAAGTCCTAACTAAGTCCTAAAATTATCAAGTCCTAATAAAGTACTAAAATTATCAAGTCCTAACTAAATCCTAAAATTATCAAGTCCTAACTAAGTCCTAAAATTATTAAGTCCTAACTAAGTCCTAAAATTATCAAGTCCTAACTAAGTCCTAAAATTATCAAGTCCTAATAAAGTACTAAAATTATCAAGTCCTAACTAAATCCTAAAATTATCAAGTCCTAACTAAGTCCTGAAATTATTAAGTCCTAACTAAGTCCTAAAATTATTTAGTCCTAACTAAGTCCTAAAATTATCAAGTCCTAACTAAGTCCTAAAATTATCAAGTCCTAATTTAATCCTAAAATTATTAAGTCCTAATTAAGACCTAAAATTATCAAGTCCTAACTAAGTCCTAAAATTATCAAGTCCTAACTACGTCCTAAAATTACTAAGTCCTAACTAAGTCCTAAAATTATCAAGTCCTAATAAAGTACTAAAATTATCAAGTCCTAACTAAATCCTAAAATTAACAAGTCCTAACTAAGTCCTAAAATTTTTAAGTCCTAACTAAGTCCTAAAATTATCAAGTCCTAACTACGTCCTAAAATTATCAAGTCCTAACTAAGTCCTAAAAATATCAAGTCCTAATAAAGTACTAAAATTATCAAGTCCTAAATAAGTCCTAAAATTATTAAGTCCTAACTTAGTCCTAAAATTATCAAGTCCTAAGTCCTAAAATTATCAAGTCCTAACTAAGTCCTAAAATTATTAAGTCCTAGCTAAGTCCTAAAATTATCAAGTCCTAATAAAGTACTAAAATTATCAAGTCCTAAGTCCTAAAATTATCAAGTCCTAACTAAGTCCTAAAATTATTAAGTCCTAGCTAAGTCCTAAAATTATCAAGTCCTAATAAAGTACTAAAATTATCAAGCTCTAACTAAGTCCTAAAATTATCAAGTCCTAACTAAGTCCTAAAATTATCAAGTCCTAACTAAGTCCTGAAATTATCAAGTCCTAATTAGGTACTAAAATTATCAAGTCCTAACTAAGACCTAAAATTATTAAGTCCTAATAAAGTACTAAAATTATCAAGTCCTAATATTATTTAGTCCTAACAAAGTCCTAAAATTATCAAGTCCTAATAAAGTACTAAAATTATCAAGTCCTAACTAAGTCCTAAAATTATCAAGTCCTAATAAAGTCCTAAAATTATTAAGTTCTAACTAAGTCCTAAAATTTTCAAGTCCTAACTAAGTCCTAAAATTATCAAGTCCTAATAAAGTACTAAAATTATCAAGTCCTAACTAAATCCTAAAATTATCAAGTCCTAACTAAGTCCTAAAATTATTAAGTCCTAACTAAGTCCTAAAATTATCAAGTCCTAACTAAGTCCTAAAATTATCAAGTCCTAATAAAGTACTAAAATTATCAAGTCCTAACTAAATCCTAAAATTATCAAGTCCTAACTAAGTCCTAAAATTATTAAGTCCTAACTAAGTCCTAAAATTATTTAGTCCTAACTAAGTCCTAAAATTATCAAGTCCTAACTAAGTCCTAAAATTATCAAGTCCTAATTTAATCCTAAAATTATTAAGTCCTAATTAAGACCTAAAATTATCAAGTCCTAACTATGTCCTAAAATTATCAATTCCTAACTACGTCCTACAATTATCAAGTCCTAATAACGTACTAAAATTATCAAGTCCTAACTAAATCCTAAAATTATCAAGTCCTAACTAAGTCCTGAAATTATTCAGTCCTAACTAAGTCCTAAAATTAGCAAGTCCTAACTAAGTCCTAAAATAATCAAGTCCTAATAAAGTACTAAAATTATCAAGTCCTAACTAAGTCCTAAAATTATCAAGTCATAACTAAGTCCTCAAAATTATTAAGTCCTAATAAAGTCCTAAAATTATCAAGTCCTAAGTCCTAAAATTATCCAGTCCTAACTAAGTCCTACAATTATTAAGTCCTAGCTAAGTCCTAAAATTATCAAGTCCTAATAAAGTACTAAAATTATCAAGCTCTAACTAAGTCCTAAAATTATCAAGTCCTAACTAAGTCCTAAAATTATCAAGTCCTAACTAAGTCCTAAAATTATCAAGTCCTAATTAGGTACTAAAATTATCAAGTCCTAACTAAGACCTAAAATTATTAAGTCCTAATAAAGTACTAAAATTATCAAGTCCTAATATTATTTAGTCCTAACAAAGTCCTAAAATTATCAAGTCCTAATAAAGTACTAAAATTATCAAGTCCTAACTAAGTCCTAAAATTATCAAGTCCTAATAAAGTCCTAAAATTATTAAGTTCTAACTAAGTCCTAAAATTTTCAAGTCCTAACTAAGTCCTAAAATTATTAAGTCCTAACTAAGTCCTAAAATTATCAAGTCCTAACTAAGTCCTAAAATTATCAAGTCCTAATAAAGTACTAAAATTATCAAGTCCTAACTAAATCCTAAAATTATCAAGTCCTAACTAAGTCCTGAAATTATTAAGTCCTAACTAAGTCCTAAAATTATTTAGTCCTAACTAAGTCCTAAAATTATCAAGTCCTAACTAAGTCCTAAAATTATCAAGTCCTAATTTAATCCTAAAATTATTAAGTCCTAATTAAGACCTAAAATTATCAAGTCCTAACTAAGTCCTAAAATTATCAAGTCCTAACTACGTCCTAAAATTACTAAGTCCTAACTAAGTCCTAAAATTATCAAGTCCTAACTAAGTCCTCAAAATTATCAAGTCCTAATAAAGTCCTAAAATTATCAAGTCCTAAGTCCTAAAATTATCAAGTCCTAACTAAGTCCTAAAATTATTAAGTCCTAGCTAAGTCCTAAAATTATCAAGTCCTAATAAAGTACTAAAATTATTAAGTTCTAACTAAGTCCTAAAATTTTCAAGTCCTAGAAGTATCAAGTCCTAACTAAATCCTAAAATTATAAAGACCTAAATAAGTTCTAAAATTATAAAGTCCTAACTAAATCCTAAAATTATTAAGTCCTAAAATTATTTAGTCCTAACTAAGTCCTAAAATTATCAAGTCCTAACTAAGTCCTAAAATTATCAAGTCCTAACTAAGTCCTAAAATTATCAAGTCCTAATAAAGTACTAAAATTATCAAGTCCTAACTAAGACCTAAAATTATCAAGTCCTAATAAAGTACTAAAATTATCAAGTCCTAACTAAGTCCTAAAATTATTTAGTCCTAACTAAGTCCTAAAATTTTCAAGTCCTAACTAAGTCCTAAAATGATCAAGTCCTAACTAAGTCCTAAAATTATCAAGTCCTAATAACGTACTAAAATTATCAAGTCCTAACTGAGTCCTAAAATTATCAAGTCCTAATAAAATACTAAAATTATCAAGTCCTAACTAAATCCTAAAATTATCAAGTCCTAACTAAGTCCTGAAATTATTAAGTCCTAACTAAGTCCTAAAATTATCAAGTCCTAATAAAGTACTAAAATTATCAAGTCCTAACTAAATCCTAAAATTATCAAGTCCTAACTAAGTCCTAAAATTATTAAGTCCTAACTAAGTCCTAAAATTATCAAGTCCTAACTAAGTCCTAAAATTATCAAGTCCTAATAAAGTACTAAAATTATCAAGTCCTAACTAAATCCTAAAATTATCAAGTCCTAACTAAGTCCTAAAATTATTAAGTCCTAACTAAGTCCTAAAATTATCAAGTCCTAACTAAGTCCTAAAATTATCAAGTCCTAATAAAGTACTAAAATTATCAAGTCCTAACTAAATCCTGAAATTATCAAGTCCTAACTAAGTCCTGAAATTATTAAGTCCTAACTAAGTCCTAAAATTATTTAGTCCTAACTAAGTCCTAAAATTATCAAGTCCTAACTAAGTCCTAAAATTATCAAGTCCTAATTTAATCCTAAAATTATTAGGTCCTAATTAAGACCTAAAATTATCAAGTCCTAACTAAGTCCTAAAATTATCAAGTCCTAACTACGTCCTAAAATTACTAAGTCCTAACTAAGTCCTAAAATTATCAAGTCCTAACTAAGTCCTCAAAATTATCAAGTCCTAACTAAGTCCTGAAATTATTAAGTCCTAACTAAGTCCTAAAATTAGCAAGTCCTAACTAAGTCCTAAAATTATCAAGTCCTAACTAAGTCCTAAAATTATCAAGTCCTAATAAAGTACTAAAATTATTAAGTCCTAACTAAATCCTAAAATTATCAAGTCCTAACTAAGTCCTAAAATTATTAAGTCCTAACTAAGTCCTAAAATTATCAAGTCCTAACTAAGTCCTAAAATTATCAAGTCCTAATAAAGTACTAAAATTATCAAGTCCTAACTAAGTCCTCAAAATTATCAAGTCCTAATAAAGTACTAAAATTATCAAGTCCTAACTAAATCCTAAAATTATCAAGTCCTAACTAAGTCCTGAAATTATTAAGTCCTAACTAAGTCCTAAAATTAGCAAGTCCTAACTAAGTCCTAAAATTATCAAGTTCTATTAAAGTACTAAAATTATCAAGTCCTAACTAAATCCTAAAATTATCAAGTCCTAACTAAGTCCTAAAATTATCAAGTCCTAATTTAATCCTAAAATTATTAAGTCCTAATTAAGACCTAAAATTATCAAGTCCTAACTAAGTCCTAAAATTATCAAGTCCTAACTAAGTCCTAAAATTATCAAGTCCTAATAAAGTACTAAAGTTATCAAGTCCTAACTAAATCCTAAAATTATCAAGTCCTAACTAAATCCTAAAATTATCAAGTCCTAACTAAGTCCTGAAATTATTAAGTCCTAACTAAGTCCTAAAATTAGCAAGTCCTAACTAAGTCCTAAAATTATCAAGTCCTAACTAAATCCTAAAATTTTCAAGTCCTAACTAAGTCCTAAAATTATCAAGTCCTAATTTAATCCTAAAATTATTAAGTCCTAATTAAGACCTAAAATTATCAAGTCCTAACTAAGTCCTAAAATTATCAAGTCCTAACTAAGTCCTAAAATTATTAAGTCCTAGCTAAGTCCTAAAATTATCAAGTCTTAATAAAGTACTAAAATTATCAAGCTCTAACTAAGTCCTAAAATTTTCAAGTCCTAGAAGTATCAAGTCCTAACTAAATCCTAAAATTATAAAGACCTAAATAAGTTCTAAAATTATCAAGTCCTAACTAAATCCTAAAATTATTAAGTCCTAAAATTATTTAGTCCTAACTAAGTCCTAAAATTATCAAGTCCTAACTAAGTCCTAAAATTATCAAGTCCTAACTAAGTCCTAAAATTATCAAGTACTAATAAAGTACTAAAATTATCAAGTCCTAACTAAGACCTAAAATTATCAAGTCCTAATAAAGTACTAAAATTATCAAGTCCTAATATTATTTAGTCCTAACAAAGTCCTAAAATTATCAAGTCCTAATAAAGTACTAAAATTATCAAGTCCTAACTAAATCCTAAAAATATCAAGTCCTAACTAAGTCCTAAAATTATTAAGTTCTAACTAAGTCCTAAAATTATTTAGTCCTAACTAAGTCCTAAAATTATCAAGTCCTAACTAAGTCCTAAAATTATCAAGTCCTAACTAAGTCCTAAAATTATTAAGTCCTAACTAAGTCCTAAAATTATCAAGTCCTAACTAAGTCCTAAAATTATCAAGTCCTAATAAAGTACTAAAATTATCAAGTCCTAACTAAATCCTAAAATTATCAAGTCCTAACTAAGTCCTGAAATTATTAAGTCCTAACTAAGTCCTAAAATTATTTAGTCCTAACTAAGTCCTAAAATTATCAAGTCCTAACTAAGTCCTAAAATTATCAAGTCCTAATTTATTCCTAATATTATTAAGTCCTTATTAAGTCCTAAAATTATCAAGTCCTAACTAAGTCCTAAAATTATCAAGTCCTAACTACGTCCTAAAATTATTAAGTCCTAACTAAGTCCTAAAATTATCAAGTCCTAACTAAGTCCTAAAATTATCAAGTCCTAATAAAGTACTAAAATTATCAAGTCCTAACTAAATCCTAAAATTATCAAGTCCTAACTAAGTCCTAAAATTATTAAGTCCTAACTAAGTCCTAAAATTATCAAGTCCTAACTAAGTCCTAAAATTATCAAGTCCTAATAAAGTACTAAAATTATCAAGTCCTAACTAAATCCTGAAATTATCAAGTCCTAACTAAGTCCTGAAATTATTAAGTCCTAACTAAGTCCTAAAATTATTTAGTCCTAACTAAGTCCTAAAATTATCAAGTCCTAACTAAGTCCTAAAATTATCAAGTCCTAACTAAGTCCTAAAATTATCAAGTCCTAATAAAGTACTAAAATTATCAAGTCCTAACTAAATCCTGAAATTATCAAGTCCTAACTAAGTCCTGAAATTATTAAGTCCTAACTAAGTCCTAAAATTATTTAGTCCTAACTAAGTCCTAAAATTATCAAGTCCTAACTAAGTCCTAAAATTATCAAGTCCTAATAAAGTACTAAAATTATCAAGTCCTAACTAAGTGCTAAAATTATCAAGTCCTAATAAAGTACTAAAATCATCAAGTCCTAATATTATTTAGTCCTAACAAAGTCCTACAATTATCATGTCCTAGAATTATCAAGTCGTAACTAAGTCCTCAAATTATCAAGTCCTAACTAAGTCCTAAAAATATCAAGTCCTAATAAAGTACTAAAATTATCAAGTCCTAAATAAGTCCTAAAATTATTAAGTCCTAACTTAGTCCTAAAATTATCAAGTCCTAAGTCCTAAAATTATCAAGTCCTAACTAAGTCCTAAAATTATCAAGTCCTAAAAAAGTACTAAAATTATCAAGTCCTAACTAAATCCTAAAATTATCAAGTCCTAACTAAGTCCTAAAATTATTAAGTCCTAACTAAGTCCTAAAATTATCAAGTCCTAACTAAGTCCTAAAATTATCAAGTCCTAATAAAGTACTAAAATTATCAAGTCCTAACTAAATCCTAAAATTATCAAGTCCTAACTAAGTCCTGAAATTATTAAGTCCTAACTAAGTCCTAAAATTATTTAGTCCTAACTAAGTCCTAAAATTATCAAGTCCTAACTAAGTCCTAAAATTATCAAGTCCTAATTTAATCCTAAAATTATTAAGTCCTAATTAAGACCTAAAATTATCAAGTCCTAACTATGTCCTAAAATTATCAAGTCCTAACTACGTCCTACAATTATCAAGTCCTAATAACGTACTAAAATTATCAAGTCCTAACTAAATCCTAAAATTATCAAGTCCTAACTAAGTCCTGAAATTATTCAGTCCTAACTAAGTCCTAAAATTAGCAAGTCCTAACTAAGTCCTAAAATAATCAAGTCCTAATAAAGTACTAAAATTATCAAGTCCTAACTAAGTCCTAAAATTATCAAGTCATAACTAAGTCCTCAAAATTATCAAGTCCTAATAAAGTCCTAAAATTATCAAGTCCTAAGTCCTAAAATTATCAAGTCCTAACTAAGTCCTAAAATTATTAAGTCCTAGCTAAGTCCTAAAATTATCAAGTCCTAATAAAGTACTAAAATTATCAAGCTCTAACTAAGTCCTAAAATTATCAAGTCCTAACTAAATCATAAAATTATCAAGTCCTAACTAAGTCCTGAAATTATTAAGTCCTAACTAAGTCCTAAAATTATTTAGTCCTAACTAAGTCCTAAAATTATCAAGTCCTAACTAAGTCCTAAAATTATCAAGTCCTAATTTAATCCTAAAATTATTAAGTCCTAATTAAGACCTAAAATTATCAAGTCCTAACTATGTCCTAAAATTATCAAGTCCTAACTACGTCCTACAATTATCAAGTCCTAATAACGTACTAAAATTATCAAGTCCTAACTAAATCCTAAAATTATCAAGTCCTAACTAAGTCCTGAAATTATTCAGTCCTAACTAAGTCCTAAAATTAGCAAGTCCTAACTAAGTCCTAAAATAATCAAGTCCTAATAAAGTACTAAAATTATCAAGTCCTAACTAAGTCCTAAAATTATCAAGTCATAACTAAGTCCTCAAAATTATCAAGTCCTAATAAAGTCCTAAAATTATCAAGTCCTAAGTCCTAAAATTATCAAGTCCTAACTAAGTCCTAAAATTATTAAGTCCTAGCTAAGTCCTAAAATTATCAAGTCCTAATAAAGTACTAAAATTATCAAGCTCTAACTAAGTCCTAAAATTATCAAGTCCTAACTAAGTCCTAAAATTAGCAAGTCCTAACTAAGTCCTAAAATAATCAAGTCCTAATAAAGTACTAAAATTATCAAGTCCTAACTAAGTCCTAAAATTATCAAGTCATAACTAAGTCCTCAAAATTATCAAGTCCTAATAAAGTCCTAAAATTATCAAGTCCTAAGTCCTAAAATTATCAAGTCCTAACTAAGTCCTAAAATTATTAAGTCCTAGCTAAGTCCTAAAATTATCAAGTCCTAATAAAGTACTAAAATTATCAAGCTCTAACTAAGTCCTAAAATTATCAAGTCCTAACTAAGTCCTAAAATTATCAAGTCCTAACTAAGTCCTAAAATTATCAAGTCCTAATTAGGTACTAAAATTATCAAGTCCTAACTAAGACCTAAAATTATTAAGTCCTAATAAAGTACTAAAATTATCAAGTCCTAATATTATTTAGTCCTAACAAAGTCCTAAAATTATCAAGTCCTAATAAAGTACTAAAATTATCAAGTCCTAACTAAGTCCTAAAATTATCAAGTCCTAATAAAGTCCTAAAATTATTAAGTTCTAACTAAGTCCTAAAATTTTCAAGTCCTAACTAAGTCCTAAAATTATCAAGTCCTAATAAAGTACTAAAATTATCAAGTCCTAACTAAATCCTAAAATTATCAAGTCCTAACTAAGTCCTAAAATTATTAAGTCCTAACTAAGTCCTAAAATTATCAAGTCCTAACTAAGTCCTAAAATTATCAAGTCCTAATAAAGTACTAAAATTATCAAGTCCTAACTAAATCCCAAAATTATCAAGTCCTAACTAAGTCCTAAAATTATTAAGTCCTAACTAAGTCCTAAAATTATTTAGTCCTAACTAAGTCCTAAAATTATCAAGTCCTAACTAAGTCCTAAAATTATCAAGTCCTAATTTAATCCTAAAATTATTAAGTCCTAATTAAGACCTAAAATTATCAAGTCCTAACTATGTCCTAAAATTATCAAGTCCTAACTACGTCCTACAATTATCAAGTCCTAATAACGTACTAAAATTATCAAGTCCTAACTAAATCCTAAAATTATCAAGTCCTAACTAAGTCCTGAAATTATTCAGTCCTAACTAAGTCCTAAAATTAGCAAGTCCTAACTAAGTCCTAAAATAATCAAGTCCTAATAAAGTACTAAAATTATCAAGTCCTAACTAAGTCCTAAAATTATCAAGTCATAACTAAGTCCTCAAAATTATCAAGTCCTAATAAAGTCCTAAAATTATCAAGTCCTAAGTCCTAAAATTATCAAGTCCTAACTAAGTCCTACAATTATTAAGTCCTAGCTAAGTCCTAAAATTATCAAGTCCTAATAAAGTACTAAAATTATCAAGCTCCAACTAAGTCCTAAAATTATCAAGTCCTAACTAAGTCCTAAAATTATCAAGTCCTAACTAAGTCCTAAAATTATCAAGTCCTAATTAGGTACTAAAATTATCAAGTCCTAACTAAGACCTAAAATTATTAAGTCCTAATAAAGTACTAAAATTATCAAGTCCTAATATTATTTAGTCCTAACAAAGTCCTAAAATTATCAAGTCCTAATAAAGTACTAAAATTATCAAGTCCTAACTAAGTCCTAAAATTATCAAGTCCTAATAAAGTCCTAAAATTATTAAGTTCTAACTAAGTCCTAAAATTTTCAAGTCCTAACTAAGTCCTAAAATTATCAAGTCCTAATAAAGTACTAAAATTATCAAGTCCTAACTAAATCCTAAAATTATCAAGTCCTAACTAAGTCCTGAAATTATTAAGTCCTAACTAAGTCCTAAAATTATTTAGTCCTAACTAAGTCCTAAAATTATCAAGTCCTAACTAAGTCCTAAAATTATCAAGTCCTAATTTAATCCTAAAATTATTAAGTCCTAATTAAGACCTAAAATTATCAAGTCCTAACTATGTCCTAAAATTATCAAGTCCTAACTACGTCCTACAATTATCAAGTCCTAATAACGTACTAAAATTATCAAGTCCTAACTAAATCCTAAAATTATCAAGTCCTAACTAAGTCCTGAAATTATTCAGTCCTAACTAAGTCCTAAAATTAGCAAGTCCTAACTAAGTCCTAAAATAATCAAGTCCTAATAAAGTACTAAAATTATCAAGTCCTAACTAAGTCCTAAAATTATCAAGTCATAACTAAGTCCTCAAAATTATCAAGTCCTAATAAAGTCCTAAAATTATCAAGTCCTAAGTCCTAAAATTATCAAGTCCTAACTAAGTCCTACAATTATTAAGTCCTAGCTAAGTCCTAAAATTATCAAGTCCTAATAAAGTACTAAAATTATCAAGCTCTAACTAAGTCCTAAAATTATCAAGTCCTAACTAAGTCCTAAAATTATCAAGTCCTAACTAAGTCCTAAAATTATCAAGTCCTAATTAGGTACTAAAATTATCAAGTCCTAACTAAGACCTAAAATTATTAAGTCCTAATAAAGTACTAAAATTATCAAGTCCTAATATTATTTAGTCCTAACAAAGTCCTAAAATTATCAAGTCCTAATAAAGTACTAAAATTATCAAGTCCTAACTAAGTCCTAAAATTATCAAGTCCTAATAAAGTCCTAAAATTATTAAGTTCTAACTAAGTCCTAATATTTTTAAGTCCTAACTAAGTCCTAAAATTATCAAGTCCTAATAAAGTACTAAAATTATCAAGTCCTAACTAAATCCTAAAATTATCAAGTCCTAACTAAGTCCTAAAATTATTAAGTCCTAACTAAGTCCTAAAATTATCAAGTCCTAACTAAGTCCTAAAATTATCAAGTCCTAACTAAGTCCTAAAATTATCAAGTACTAATAAAGTACTAAAATTATCAAGTCCTAACTAAGACCTAAAATTATCAAGTCCTAATAAAGTACTAAAATTATCAAGTCCTAATATTATTTAGTCCTAATAAAGTTCTAAAATTATCAAGTCCTAATAAAGTACTAAAATTATCAAGTCCTAACTAAATCCTAAAAATATCAAGTCCTAACTAAGTCCTAAAATTATTAAGTTCTAACTAAGTCCTAAAATTATCAAGTCCTAATAAAGTACTAAAATTATTAAGCTCTAACTAAGTCCTAAAATTTTCAAGTCCTAGAAGTATCAAGTCCTAACTAAATCCTAAAATTATAAAGACCTAAATAAGTTCTAAAATTATAAAGTCCTAACTAACTCCTAAAATTATTAAGTCCTAAAATTATTTAGTCCTAAGTCCTAAAATTATCAAGTCCTAACTAAGTCCTAAAATTATCAAGTCCTAACTAAGTCCTAAAATTATCAAGTCCTAATTAGGTACTAAAATTATCAAGTCCTAACTAAGACCTAAAATTATTAAGTCCTAATAAAGTACTAAAATTATCAAGTCCTAATATTATTTAGTCCTAACAAAGTCCTAAAATTATCAAGTCCTAATAAAGTACTAAAATTATCAAGTCCTAACTAAGTCCTAAAATTATCAAGTCCTAATAAAGTCCTAAAATTATTAAGTTCTAACTAAGTCCTAAAATTTTCAAGTCCTAACTAAGTCCTAAAATTATCAAGTCCTAATAAAGTACTAAAATTATCAAGTCCTAACTAAATCCTAAAATTATCAAGTCCTAACTAAGTCCTGAAATTATTAAGTCCTAACTAAGTCCTAAAATTATTTAGTCCTAACTAAGTCCTAAAATTATCAAGTCCTAACTAAGTCCTAAAATTATCAAGTCCTAATTTAATCCTAAAATTATTAAGTCCTAATTAAGACCTAAAATTATCAAGTCCTAACTATGTCCTAAAATTATCAAGTCCTAACTACGTCCTACAATTATCAAGTCCTAATAACGTACTAAAATTATCAAGTCCTAACTAAATCCTAAAATTATCAAGTCCTAACTAAGTCCTGAAATTATTCAGTCCTAACTAAGTCCTAAAATTAGCAAGTCCTAACTAAGTCCTAAAATAATCAAGTCCTAATAAAGTACTAAAATTATCAAGTCCTAACTAAGTCCTAAAATTATCAAGTCATAACTAAGTCCTCAAAATTATCAAGTCCTAATAAAGTCCTAAAATTATCAAGTCCTAAGTCCTAAAATTATCAAGTCCTAACTAAGTCCTACAATTATTAAGTCCTAGCTAAGTCCTAAAATTATCAAGTCCTAATAAAGTACTAAAATTATCAAGCTCTAACTAAGTCCTAAAATTATCAAGTCCTAACTAAGTCCTAAAATTATCAAGTCCTAACTAAGTCCTAAAATTATCAAGTCCTAATTAGGTACTAAAATTATCAAGTCCTAACTAAGACCTAAAATTATTAAGTCCTAATAAAGTACTAAAATTATCAAGTCCTAATATTATTTAGTCCTAACAAAGTCCTAAAATTATCAAGTCCTAATAAAGTACTAAAATTATCAAGTCCTAACTAAGTCCTAAAATTATCAAGTCCTAATAAAGTCCTAAAATTATTAAGTTCTAACTAAGTCCTAAAATTATCAAGTCCTAACTAAGTCCTAAAATTATCAAGTCCTAATTAGGTACTAAAATTATCAAGTCCTAACTAAGACCTAAAATTATTAAGTCCTAATAAAGTACTAAAATTATCAAGTCCTAATATTATTTAGTCCTAACAAAGTCCTAAAATTATCAAGTCCTAACTAAGTCCTAAAATTATTAAGTCCTAACTAAGTCCTAAAATTATCAAGTCCTAACTAAGTCCTAAAATTATCAAGTCCTAACTAAGTCCTAAAATTATCAAGTACTAATAAAGTACTAAAATTATCAAGTCCTAACTAAGACCTAAAATTATCAAGTCCTAATAAAGTACTAAAATTATCAAGTCCTAATATTATTTAGTCCTAACAAAGTCCTAAAATTATCAAGTCCTAATAAAGTACTAAAATTATCAAGTCCTAACTAAATCCTAAAAATATCAAGTCCTAACTAAGTCCTAAAATTATTAAGTTCTAACTAAGTCCTAAAATTATCAAGTCCTAATAAAGTACTAAAATTATTAAGCTCTAACTAAGTCCTAAAATTTTCAAGTCCTAGAAGTATCAAGTCCTAACTAAATCCTAAAATTATAAAGACCTAAATAAGTTCTAAAATTATAAAGTCCTAACTAAATCCTAAAATTATTAAGTCCTAAAATTATTTAGTCCTAAGTCCTAAAATTATCAAGTCCTAACTAAGTCCTAAAATTATTAAGTCCTAGCTAAGTCCTAAAATTATCAAGTCCTAATAAAGTACTAAAATTATTAAGCTCTAACTAAGTCCTAAAATTTTCAAGTCCTAGAAGTATCAAGTCCTAACTAAATCCTAAAATTATAAAGACCTAAATAAGTTCTAAAATTATAAAGTCCTAACTAAATCCTAAAATTATTAAGTCCTAAAATTATTTAGTCCTAACTAAGTCCTAAAATTATCAAGTCCTAACTAAGTCCTAAAATTATCAAGTCCTAACTAAGTCCTAAAATTATCAAGTCCTAATAAAGTACTAAAATTATCAAGTCCTAACTAAGACCTAAAATTATCAAGTCCTAATAAAGTACTAAAATTATCAAGTCCTAACTAAGTCCTAAAATTATTTAGTCCTAACTAAGTCCTAAAATTTTCAAGTCCTAACTAAGTCCTAAAATGATCAAGTCCTAACTAAGTCCTAAAATTATCAAGTCCTAATAACGTACTAAAATTATCAAGTCCTAACTGAGTCCTAAAATTATCAAGTCCTAATAAAATACTAAAATTATCAAGTCCTAACTAAATCCTAAAATTATTAAGTCCTAACTAAGTCCTGAAATTATTAAGTCCTAACTAAGTCCTAAAATTATCAAGTCCTAATAAAGTACTAAAATTATCAAGTCCTAACTAAATCCTAAAATTATCAAGTCCTAACTAAGTCCTAAAATTATTAAGTCCTAACTAAGTCCTAAAATTATCAAGTCCTAACTAAGTCCTAAAATTATCAAGTCCTAATAAAGTACTAAAATTATCAAGTCCTAACTAAATCCTAAAATTATCAAGTCCTAACTAAGTCCTAAAATTATTAAGTCCTAACTAAGTCCTAAAATTATCAAGTCCTAACTAAGTCCTAAAATTATCAAGTCCTAATAAAGTACTAAAATTATCAAGTCCTAACTAAATCCTGAAATTATCAAGTCCTAACTAAGTCCTGAAATTATTAAGTCCTAACTAAGTCCTAAAATTATTTAGTCCTAACTAAGTCCTAAAATTATCAAGTCCTAACTAAGTCCTAAAATTATCAAGTCCTAATTTAATCCTAAAATTATTAAGTCCTAATTAAGACCTAAAATTATCAAGTCCTAACTAAGTCCTAAAATTATCAAGTCCTAACTACGTCCTAAAATTACTAAGTCCTAACTAAGTCCTAAAATTATCAAGTCCTAACTAAGTCCTCAAAATTATCAAGTCCTAACTAAGTCCTGAAATTATTAAGTCCTAACTAAGTCCTAAAATTAGCAAGTCCTAACTAAGTCCTAAAATTATCAAGTCCTAACTAAGTCCTAAAATTATCAAGTCCTAATAAAGTACTAAAATTATCAAGTCCTAACTAAATCCTAAAATTATCAAGTCCTAACTAAGTCCTAAAATTATTAAGTCCTAACTAAGTCCTAAAATTATCAAGTCCTAACTAAGTCCTAAAATTATCAAGTCCTAATAAAGTACTAAAATTATCAAGTCCTAACTAAGTCCTCAAAATTATCAAGTCCTAATAAAGTACTAAAATTATCAAGTCCTAACTAAATCCTAAAATTATCAAGTCCTAACTAAGTCCTGAAATTATTAAGTCCTAACTAAGTCCTAAAATTAGCAAGTCCTAACTAAGTCCTAAAATTATCAAGTCCTAATAAAGTACTAAAATTATCAAGTCCTAACTAAATCCTAAAATTATCAAGTCCTAACTAAGTCCTAAAATTATCAAGTCCTAATTTAATCCTAAAATTATTAAGTCCTAATTAAGACCTAAAATTATCAAGTCCTAACTAAGTCCTAAAATTATCAAGTCCTAACTAAGTCCTAAAATTATCAAGTCCTAATAAAGTACTAAAGTTATCAAGTCCTAACTAAATCCTAAAATTATCAAGTCCTAACTAAATCCTAAAATTATCAAGTCCTAACTAAGTCCTGAAATTATTAAGTCCTAACTAAGTCCTAAAATTAGCAAGTCCTAACTAAGTCCTAAAATTATCAAGTCCTAACTAAATCCTAAAATTTTCAAGTCCTAACTAAGTCCTAAAATTATCAAGTCCTAATTTAATCCTAAAATTATTAAGTCCTAATTAAGACCTAAAATTATCAAGTCCTAACTAAGTCCTAAAATTATCAAGTCCTAACTAAGTCCTAAAATTATTAAGTCCTAGCTAAGTCCTAAAATTATCAAGTCTTAATAAAGTACTAAAATTATCAAGCTCTAACTAAGTCCTAAAATTTTCAAGTCCTAGAAGTATCAAGTCCTAACTAAATCCTAAAATTATAAAGACCTAAATAAGTTCTAAAATTATCAAGTCCTAACTAAATCCTAAAATTATTAAGTCCTAAAATTATTTAGTCCTAACTAAGTCCTAAAATTATCAAGTCCTAACTAAGTCCTAAAATTATCAAGTCCTAACTAAGTCCTAAAATTATCAAGTACTAATAAAGTACTAAAATTATCAAGTCCTAACTAAGACCTAAAATTATCAAGTCCTAATAAAGTACTAAAATTATCAAGTCCTAATATTATTTAGTCCTAACAAAGTCCTAAAATTATCAAGTCCTAATAAAGTACTAAAATTATCAAGTCCTAACTAAATCCTAAAAATATCAAGTCCTAACTAAGTCCTAAAATTATTAAGTTCTAACTAAGTCCTAAAATTATCAAGTCCTAACTAAGTCCTAAAATTATCAAGTCCTAATAAAGTACTAAAATTATCAAGTCCTAACTAAATCCTAAAATTATCAAGTCCTAACTAAGTCCTAAAATTATTAAGTCCTAACTAAGTCCTAAAATTATCAAGTCCTAACTAAGTCCTAAAATTATCAAGTCCTAATAAAGTACTAAAATTATCAAGTCCTAACTAAATCCTAAAATTATCAAGTCCTAACTAAGTCCTGAAATTATTAAGTCCTAACTAAGTCCTAAAATTATTTAGTCCTAACTAAGTCCTAAAATTATCAAGTCCTAACTAAGTCCTAAAATTATCAAGTCCTAATTTATTCCTAATATTATTAAGTCCTTATTAAGTCCTAAAATTATCAAGTCCTAACTAAGTCCTAAAATTATCAAGTCCTAACTACGTCCTAAAATTATTAAGTCCTAACTAAGTCCTAAAATTATCAAGTCCTAACTAAGTCCTAAAATTATCAAGTCCTAATAAAGTACTAAAATTATCAAGTCCTAACTAAATCCTAAAATTATCAAGTCCTAACTAAGTCCTAAAATTATTAAGTCCTAACTAAGTCCTAAAATTATCAAGTCCTAACTAAGTCCTAAAATTATCAAGTCCTAATAAAGTACTAAAATTATCAAGTCCTAACTAAATCCTAAAATTATCAAGTCCTAACTAAGTCCTAAAATTATTAAGTCCTAACTAAGTCCTAAAATTATCAAGTCCTAACTAAGTCCTAAAATTATCAAGTCCTAATAAAGTACTAAAATTATCAAGTCCTAACTAAATCCTGAAATTATCAAGTCCTAACTAAGTCCTGAAATTATTAAGTCCTAACTAAGTCCTAAAATTATTTAGTCCTAACTAAGTCCTAAAATTATCAAGTCCTAACTAAGTCCTAAAATTATCAAGTCCTAATTTAATCCTAAAATTATTAAGTCCTAATTAAGACCTAAAATTATCAAGTCCTAACTAAGTCCTAAAATTATCAAGTCCTAACTACGTCCTAAAATTACTAAGTCCTAACTAAGTCCTAAAATTATCAAGTCCTAACTAAGTCCTCAAAATTATCAAGTCCTAACTAAGTCCTGAAATTATTAAGTCCTAACTAAGTCCTAAAATTAGCAAGTCCTAACTAAGTCCTAAAATTATCAAGTCCTAACTAAGTCCTAAAATTATCAAGTCCTAATAAAGTACTAAAATTATCAAGTCCTAACTAAATCCTAAAATTATCAAGTCCTAACTAAGTCCTAAAATTATTAAGTCCTAACTAAGTCCTAAAATTATCAAGTCCTAACTAAGTCCTAAAATTATCAAGTCCTAATAAAGTACTAAAATTATCAAGTCCTAACTAAGTCCTCAAAATTATCAAGTCCTAATAAAGTACTAAAATTATCAAGTCCTAACTAAATCCTAAAATTATCAAGTCCTAACTAAGTCCTGAAATTATTAAGTCCTAACTAAGTCCTAAAATTAGCAAGTCCTAACTAAGTCCTAAAATTATCAAGTCCTAATAAAGTACTAAAATTATCAAGTCCTAACTAAATCCTAAAATTATCAAGTCCTAACTAAGTCCTAAAATTATCAAGTCCTAATTTAATCCTAAAATTATTAAGTCCTAATTAAGACCTAAAATTATCAAGTCCTAACTAAGTCCTAAAATTATCAAGTCCTAACTAAGTCCTAAAATTATCAAGTCCTAATAAAGTACTAAAGTTATCAAGTCCTAACTAAATCCTAAAATTATCAAGTCCTAACTAAATCCTAAAATTATCAAGTCCTAACTAAGTCCTGAAATTATTAAGTCCTAACTAAGTCCTAAAATTAGCAAGTCCTAACTAAGTCCTAAAATTATCAAGTCCTAACTAAATCCTAAAATTTTCAAGTCCTAACTAAGTCCTAAAATTATCAAGTCCTAATTTAATCCTAAAATTATTAAGTCCTAATTAAGACCTAAAATTATCAAGTCCTAACTAAGTCCTAAAATTATCAAGTCCTAACTAAGTCCTAAAATTATTAAGTCCTAGCTAAGTCCTAAAATTATCAAGTCTTAATAAAGTACTAAAATTATCAAGCTCTAACTAAGTCCTAAAATTTTCAAGTCCTAGAAGTATCAAGTCCTAACTAAATCCTAAAATTATAAAGACCTAAATAAGTTCTAAAATTATCAAGTCCTAACTAAATCCTAAAATTATTAAGTCCTAAAATTATTTAGTCCTAACTAAGTCCTAAAATTATCAAGTCCTAACTAAGTCCTAAAATTATCAAGTCCTAACTAAGTCCTAAAATTATCAAGTACTAATAAAGTACTAAAATTATCAAGTCCTAACTAAGACCTAAAATTATCAAGTCCTAATAAAGTACTAAAATTATCAAGTCCTAATATTATTTAGTCCTAACAAAGTCCTAAAATTATCAAGTCCTAATAAAGTACTAAAATTATCAAGTCCTAACTAAATCCTAAAAATATCAAGTCCTAACTAAGTCCTAAAATTATTAAGTTCTAACTAAGTCCTAAAATTATCAAGTCCTAACTAAGTCCTAAAATTATCAAGTCCTAATAAAGTACTAAAATTATCAAGTCCTAACTAAATCCTAAAATTATCAAGTCCTAACTAAGTCCTAAAATTATTAAGTCCTAACTAAGTCCTAAAATTATCAAGTCCTAACTAAGTCCTAAAATTATCAAGTCCTAATAAAGTACTAAAATTATCAAGTCCTAACTAAATCCTAAAATTATCAAGTCCTAACTAAGTCCTGAAATTATTAAGTCCTAACTAAGTCCTAAAATTATTTAGTCCTAACTAAGTCCTAAAATTATCAAGTCCTAACTAAGTCCTAAAATTATCAAGTCCTAATTTATTCCTAATATTATTAAGTCCTTATTAAGTCCTAAAATTATCAAGTCCTAACTAAGTCCTAAAATTATCAAGTCCTAACTACGTCCTAAAATTATTAAGTCCTAACTAAGTCCTAACTAAGTCCTAAAATTATCAAGTCCTAATAAAGTACTAAAATTATCAAGTCCTAACTAAATCCTAAAATTATCAAGTCCTAACTAAGTCCTAAAATTATTAAGTCCTAACTAAGTCCTAAAATTATCAAGTCCTAACTAAGTCCTAAAATTATCAAGTCCTAATAAAGTACTAAAATTATCAAGTCCTAACTAAATCCTGAAATTATCAAGTCCTAACTAAGTCCTGAAATTATTAAGTCCTAACTAAGTCCTAAAATTATTTAGTCCTAACTAAGTCCTAAAATTATCAAGTCCTAACTAAGTCCTAAAATTATCAAGTCCTAATTTAATCCTAAAATTATTAAGTCTTAATTAAGACCTAAAATTATCAAGTCCTAACTAAGTCCTAAAATTATCAAGTCCTAACTACGTCCTAAAATTACTAAGTCCTAACTAAGTCCTAAAATTATCAAGTCCTAACTAAGTCCTCAAAATTATCAAGTCCTAATAAAGTACTAAAATTATCAAGTCCTAACTAAATCCTAAAATTATCAAGTCCTAACTAAGTCCTGAAATTATTAAGTCCTAACTAAGTCCTAAAATTAGCAAGTCCTAACTAAGTCCTAAAATTATCAAGTCCTAACTAAGTCCTAAAATTATCAAGTCCTAATAAAGTACTAAAATTATCAAGTCCTAACTAAATCCTAAAATTATCAAGTCCTAACTAAGTCCTAAAATTATTAAGTCCTAACTAAGTCCTAAAATTATCAAGTCCTAACTAAGTCCTAAAATTATCAAGTCCTAATAAAGTACTAAAATTATCAAGTCCTAACTAAGTCCTCAAAATTATCAAGTCCTAATAAAGTACTAAAATTATCAAGTCCTAACTAAATCCTAAAATTATCAAGTCCTAACTAAGTCCTGAAATTATTAAGTCCTAACTAAGTCCTAAAATTAGCAAGTCCTAACTAAGTCCTAAAATTATCAAGTCCTAATAAAGTACTAAAATTATCAAGTCCTAACTAAATCCTAAAATTATCAAGTCCTAACTAAGTCCTAAAATTATTAAGTCCTAACTAAGTCCTAAAATTATCAAGTCCTAACTAAGTCCTAAAATTATCAAGTCCTAATAAAGTACTAAAATTATCAAGTCCTAACTAAATCCTAAAATTATCAAGTCCTAACTAAGTCCTGAAATTATTAAGTCCTAACTAAGTCCTAAAATTATTTAGTCCTAACTAAGTCCTAAAATTATCAAGTCCTAACTAAGTCCTAAAATTATCAAGTCCTAATTTATTCCTAATATTATTAAGTCCTTATTAAGTCCTAAAATTATCAAGTCCTAACTAAGTCCTAAAATTATCAAGTCCTAACTACGTCCTAAAATTATTAAGTCCTAACTAAGTCCTAAAATTATCAAGTCCTAACTAAGTCCTAAAATTATCAAGTCCTAATAAAGTACTAAAATTATCAAGTCCTAACTAAATCCTAAAATTATCAAGTCCTAACTAAGTCCTAAAATTATTAAGTCCTAACTAAGTCCTAAAATTATCAAGTCCTAACTAAGTCCTAAAATTATCAAGTCCTAATAAAGTACTAAAATTATCAAGTCCTAACTAAATCCTGAAATTATCAAGTCCTAACTAAGTCCTGAAATTATTAAGTCCTAACTAAGTCCTAAAATTATTTAGTCCTAACTAAGTCCTAAAATTATCAAGTCCTAACTAAGTCCTAAAATTATCAAGTCCTAATTTAATCCTAAAATTATTAAGTCTTAATTAAGACCTAAAATTATCAAGTCCTAACTAAGTCCTAAAATTATCAAGTCCTAACTACGTCCTAAAATTACTAAGTCCTAACTAAGTCCTAAAATTATCAAGTCCTAACTAAGTCCTCAAAATTATCAAGTCCTAATAAAGTACTAAAATTATCAAGTCCTAACTAAATCCTAAAATTATCAAGTCCTAACTAAGTCCTGAAATTATTAAGTCCTAACTAAGTCCTAAAATTAGCAAGTCCTAACTAAGTCCTAAAATTATCAAGTCCTAACTAAGTCCTAAAATTATCAAGTCCTAATAAAGTACTAAAATTATCAAGTCCTAACTAAATCCTAAAATTATCAAGTCCTAACTAAGTCCTAAAATTATTAAGTCCTAACTAAGTCCTAAAATTATCAAGTCCTAACTAAGTCCTAAAATTATCAAGTCCTAATAAAGTACTAAAATTATCAAGTCCTAACTAAGTCCTCAAAATTATCAAGTCCTAATAAAGTACTAAAATTATCAAGTCCTAACTAAATCCTAAAATTATCAAGTCCTAACTAAGTCCTGAAATTATTAAGTCCTAACTAAGTCCTAAAATTAGCAAGTCCTAACTAAGTCCTAAAATTATCAAGTCCTAATAAAGTACTAAAATTATCAAGTCCTAACTAAATCCTAAAATTATCAAGTCCTAACTAAGTCCTAAAATTATCAAGTCCTAATTTAATCCTAAAATTATTAAGTCCTAATTAAGACCTAAAATTATCAAGTCCTAACTAAGTCCTAAAATTATCAAGTCCTAACTAAGTCCTAAAATTATCAAGTCCTAATTTATTCCTAATATTATTAAGTCCTTATTAAGTCCTAAAATTATCAAGTCCTAACTAAGTCCTAAAATTATCAAGTCCTAACTACGTCCTAAAATTATCAAGTCCTAACTAAGTCCTAAAATTATCAAGTCCTAATAAAGTACTAAAGTTATCAAGTCCTAACTAAATCCTAAAATTATCAAGTCCTAACTAAATCCTAAAATTATCAAGTCCTAACTAAGTCCTGAAATTATTAAGTCCTAACTAAGTCCTAAAATTAGCAAGTCCTAACTAAGTCCTAAAATTATCAAGTCCTAACTAAATCCTAAAATTTTCAAGTCCTAACTAAGTCCTAAAATTATCAAGTCCTAATTTAATCCTAAAATTATTAAGTCCTAATTAAGACCTAAAATTATCAAGTCCTAACTAAGTCCTGAAATTATTAAGTCCTAACTAAGTCCTAAAATTAGCAAGTCCTAACTAAGTCCTAAAATTATCAAGTCCTAATAAAGTACTAAAATTATCAAGTCCTAACTAAGTCCTAAAATTATTAAGTCCTAGCTAAGTCCTAAAATTATCAAGTCTTAATAAAGTACTAAAATTATCAAGCTCTAACTAAGTCCTAAAATTTTCAAGTCCTAGAAGTATCAAGTCCTAACTAAATCCTAAAATTATAAAGACCTAAATAAGTTCTAAAATTATCAAGTCCTAACTAAATCCTAAAATTATTAAGTCCTAAAATTATTTAGTCCTAACAAAGTCCTAAAATTATCAAGTCCTAATAAAGTACTAAAATTATCAAGTCCTAACTAAATCCTAAAATTATCAAGTCCTTACTAAGTCCTAAAATTATTAAGTTCTAACTAAGTCCTAAAATTATCAAGTCCTAACTAAGTCCTAAAATTATCAAGTCCTAATAAAGTACTAAAATTATCAAGTCCTAACTAAATCCTAAAATTATCAAGTCCTAACTAAGTCCTAAAATTATTAAGTCCTAACTAAGTTCTAAAATTATCAAGTCCTAACTAAGTCCTCAAAATTATCAAGTCCTAATAAAGTACTAAAATTATCAAGTCCTAACTAAATCCTAAAATTATCAAGTCCTAACTAAGTCCTAAAATTATTAAGTCCTAACTAAGTTCTAAAATCATCAAGTCCTAACTAAGTCCTAAAATTATCAAGTCCTAACTACGTCCTAAAATTACTAAGTCCTAACTAAGTCCTAAAATTATCAAGTCCTAACTAAGTCCTCAAAATTATCAAGTCCTAACTAAGTCCTGAAATTATTAAGTCCTAACTAAGTCCTAAAATTAGCAAGTCCTAACTAAGTCCTAAAATTATCAAGTCCTAACTAAGTCCTAAAATTATCAAGTCCTAATAAAGTACTAAAATTATCAAGTCCTAACTAAATCCTAAAATTATCAAGTCCTAACTAAGTCCTAAAATTATTAAGTCCTAACTAAGTCCTAAAATTATCAAGTCCTAACTAAGTCCTAAAATTATCAAGTCCTAATAAAGTACTAAAATTATCAAGTCCTAACTAAGTCCTCAAAATTATCAAGTCCTAATAAAGTACTAAAATTATCAAGTCCTAACTAAATCCTAAAATTATCAAGTCCTAACTAAGTCCTGAAATTATTAAGTCCTAACTAAGTCCTAAAATTAGCAAGTCCTAACTAAGTCCTAAAATTATCAAGTCCTAATAAAGTACTAAAATTATCAAGTCCTAACTAAATCCTAAAATTATCAAGTCCTAACTAAGTCCTAAAATTATCAAGTCCTAATTTAATCCTAAAATTATGAAGTCCTAATTAAGACCTAAAATTATCAAGTCCTAACTAAGTCCTAAAATTATCAAGTCCTAACTAAGTCCTAAAATTATCAAGTCCTAATAAAGTACTAAAGTTATCAAGTCCTAACTAAATCCTAAAATTATCAAGTCCTAACTAAATCCTAAAATTATCAAGTCCTAACTAAGTCCTGAAATTATTAAGTCCTAACTAAGTCCTAAAATTAGCAAGTCCTAACTAAGTCCTAAAATTATCAAGTCCTAACTAAATCCTAAAATTTTCAAGTCCTAACTAAGTCCTAAAATTATCAAGTCCTAATTTAATCCTAAAATTATTAAGTCCTAATTAAGACCTAAAATTATCAAGTCCTAACTAAGTCCTAAAATTATCAAGTCCTAACTAAGTCCTAAAATTATTAAGTCCTAGCTAAGTCCTAAAATTATCAAGTCTTAATAAAGTACTAAAATTATCAAGCTCTAACTAAGTCCTAAAATTTTCAAGTCCTAGAAGTATCAAGTCCTAACTAAATCCTAAAATTATAAAGACCTAAATAAGTTCTAAAATTATCAAGTCCTAACTAAATCCTAAAATTATTAAGTCCTAAAATTATTTAGTCCTAACTAAGTCCTAAAATTATCAAGTCCTAACTAAGTCCTAAAATTATCAAGTCCTAACTAAGTCCTAAAATTATCAAGTACTAATAAAGTACTAAAATTATGAAGTCCTAACTAAGACCTAAAATTATCAAGTCCTAATAAAGTACTAAAATTATCAAGTCCTAATATTATTTAGTCCTAACAAAGTCCTAAAATTATCAAGTCCTAATAAAGTACTAAAATTATCAAGTCCTAACTAAATCCTAAAAATATCAAGTCCTAACTAAGTCCTAAAATTATTAAGTTCTAACTAAGTCCTAAAATTATCAAGTCCTAACTAAGTCCTAAAATTATCAAGTCCTAATAAAGTACTAAAATTATCAAGTCCTAACTAAATCCTAAAATTATCAAGTCCTAACTAAGTCCTAAAATTATTAAGTCCTAACTAAGTCCTAAAATTATCAAGTCCTAACTAAGTCCTAAAATTATCAAGTCCTAATAAAGTACTAAAATTATCAAGTCCTAACTAAATCCTAAAATTATCAAGTCCTAACTAAGTCCTGAAATTATTAAGTCCTAACTAAGTCCTAAAATTATTTAGTCCTAACTAAGTCCTAAAATTATCAAGTCCTAACTAAGTCCTAAAATTATCAAGTCCTAATTTATTCCTAATATTATTAAGTCCTTATTAAGTCCTAAAATTATCAAGTCCTAACTAAGTCCTAAAATTATCAAGTCCTAACTACGTCCTAAAATTATTAAGTCCTAACTAAGTCCTAAAATTATCAAGTCCTAACTAAGTCCTAAAATTATCAAGTCCTAATAAAGTACTAAAATTATCAAGTCCTAACTAAATCCTAAAATTATCAAGTCCTAACTAAGTCCTAAAATTATTAAGTCCTAACTAAGTCCTAAAATTATCAAGTCCTAACTAAGTCCTAAAATTATCAAGTCCTAATAAAGTACTAAAATTATCAAGTCCTAACTAAATCCTGAAATTATCAAGTCCTAACTAAGTCCTGAAATTATTAAGTCCTAACTAAGTCCTAAAATTATTTAGTCCTAACTAAGTCCTAAAATTATCAAGTCCTAACTAAGTCCTAAAATTATCAAGTCCTAATTTAATCCTAAAATTATTAAGTTCTAATTAAGACCTAAAATTATCAAGTCCTAACTAAGTCCTAAAATTATCAAGTCCTAACTACGTCCTAAAATTACTAAGTCCTAACTAAGTCCTAAAATTATCAAGTCCTAACTAAGTCCTCAAAATTATCAAGTCCTAATAAAGTACTAAAATTATCAAGTCCTAACTAAATCCTAAAATTATCAAGTCCTAACTAAGTCCTGAAATTATTAAGTCCTAACTAAGTCCTAAAATTAGCAAGTCCTAACTAAGTCCTAAAATTATCAAGTCCTAACTAAGTCCTAAAATTATCAAGTCCTAATAAAGTACTAAAATTATCAAGTCCTAACTAAATCCTAAAATTATCAAGTCCTAACTAAGTCCTAAAATTATTAAGTCCTAACTAAGTCCTAAAATTATCAAGTCCTAACTAAGTCCTAAAATTATCAAGTCCTAATAAAGTACTAAAATTATCAAGTCCTAACTAAGTCCTCAAAATTATCAAGTCCTAATAAAGTACTAAAATTATCAAGTCCTAACTAAATCCTAAAATTATCAAGTCCTAACTAAGTCCTGAAATTATTAAGTCCTAACTAAGTCCTAAAATTAGCAAGTCCTAACTAAGTCCTAAAATTATCAAGTCCTAATAAAGTACTAAAATTATCAAGTCCTAACTAAATCCTAAAATTATCAAGTCCTAACTAAGTCCTAAAATTATCAAGTCCTAATTTAATCCTAAAATTATTAAGTCCTAATTAAGACCTAAAATTATCAAGTCCTAACTAAGTCCTAAAATTATCAAGTCCTAACTAAGTCCTAAAATTATCAAGTCCTAATAAAGTACTAAAGTTATCAAGTCCTAACTAAATCCTAAAATTATCAAGTCCTAACTAAATCCTAAAATTATCAAGTCCTAACTAAGTCCTGAAATTATTAAGTCCTAACTAAGTCCTAAAATTAGCAAGTCCTAACTAAGTCCTAAAATTATCAAGTCCTAACTAAATCCTAAAATTTTCAAGTCCTAACTAAGTCCTAAAATTATCAAGTCCTAATTTAATCCTAAAATTATTAAGTCCTAATTAAGACCTAAAATTATCAAGTCCTAACTAAGTCCTAAAATTATCAAGTCCTAACTAAGTCCTAAAATTATTAAGTCCTAACTAAGTCCTAAAATTATCAAGTCCTAACTAAGTCCTAAAATTATCAAGTCCTAATTTATTCCTAATATTATTAAGTCCTTATTAAGTCCTAAAATTATCAAGTCCTAACTAAGTCCTAAAATTATCAAGTCCTAACTACGTCCTAAAATTATTAAGTCCTAACTAAGTCCTAAAATTATCAAGTCCTAACTAAGTCCTAAAATTATCAAGTCCTAATTTATTCCTAATATTATTAAGTCCTTATTAAGTCCTAAAATTATCAAGTCCTAACTAAGTCCTAAAATTATCAAGTCCTAACTACGTCCTAAAATTATTAAGTCCTAACTAAGTCCTAAAATTATCAAGTCCTAACTAAGTCCTAAAATTATCAAGTCCTAATAAAGTACTAAAATTATCAAGTCCTAACTAAATCCTAAAATTATCAAGTCCTAACTAAGTCCTAAAATTATTAAGTCCTAACTAAGTCCTAAAATTATCAAGTCCTAACTAAGTCCTAAAATTATCAAGTCCTAATAAAGTACTAAAATTATCAAGTCCTAACTAAATCCTGAAATTATCAAGTCCTAACTAAGTCCTGAAATTATTAAGTCCTAACTAAGTCCTAAAATTATTTAGTCCTAACTAAGTCCTAAAATTATCAAGTCCTAACTAAGTCCTAAAATTATCAAGTCCTAATTTAATCCTAAAATTATTAAGTCCTAATTAAGACCTAAAATTATCAAGTCCTAACTAAGTCCTAAAATTATCAAGTCCTAACTACGTCCTAAAATTACTAAGTCCTAACTAAGTCCTAAAATTATCAAGTCCTAACTAAGTCCTCAAAATTATCAAGTCCTAATAAAGTACTAAAATTATCAAGTCCTAACTAAATCCTAAAATTATCAAGTCCTAACTAAGTCCTGAAATTATTAAGTCCTAACTAAGTCCTAAAATTAGCAAGTCCTAACTAAGTCCTAAAATTATCAAGTCCTAACTAAGTCCTAAAATTATCAAGTCCTAATAAAGTACTAAAATTATCAAGTCCTAACTAAATCCTAAAATTATCAAGTCCTAACTAAGTCCTAAAATTATTAAGTCCTAACTAAGTCCTAAAATTATCAAGTCCTAACTAAGTCCTAAAATTATCAAGTCCTAATAAAGTACTAAAATTATCAAGTCCTAACTAAGTCCTCAAAATTATCAAGTCCTAATAAAGTACTAAAATTATCAAGTCCTAACTAAATCCTAAAATTATCAAGTCCTAACTAAGTCCTGAAATTATTAAGTCCTAACTAAGTCCTAAAATTAGCAAGTCCTAACTAAGTCCTAAAATTATCAAGTCCTAATAAAGTACTAAAATTATCAAGTCCTAACTAAATCCTAAAATTATCAAGTCCTAACTAAGTCCTAAAATTATCAAGTCCTAATTTAATCCTAAAATTATTAATTCCTAATTAAGACCTAAAATTATCAAGTCCTAACTAAGTCCTAAAATTATCAAGTCCTAACTAAGTCCTAAAATTATCAAGTCCTAATAAAGTACTAAAGTTATCAAGTCCTAACTAAATCCTAAAATTATCAAGTCCTAACTAAATCCTAAAATTATCAAGTCCTAACTAAGTCCTGAAATTATTAAGTCCTAACTAAGTCCTAAAATTAGCAAGTCCTAACTAAGTCCTAAAATTATCAAGTCCTAACTAAATCCTAAAATTTTCAAGTCCTAACTAAGTCCTAAAATTATCAAGTCCTAATTTAATCCTAAAATTATTAAGTCCTAATTAAGACCTAAAATTATCAAGTCCTAACTAAGTCCTAAAATTATCAAGTCCTAACTAAGTCCTAAAATTATTAAGTCCTAGCTAAGTCCTAAAATTATCAAGTCTTAATAAAGTACTAAAATTATCAAGCTCTAACTAAGTCCTAAAATTTTCAAGTCCTAGAAGTATCAAGTCCTAACTAAATCCTAAAATTATAAAGACCTAAATAAGTTCTAAAATTATCAAGTCCTAACTAAATCCTAAAATTATTAAGTCCTAAAATTATTTAGTCCTAACAAAGTCCTAAAATTATCAAGTCCTAATAAAGTACTAAAATTATCAAGTCCTAACTAAATCCTAAAATTATCAAGTCCTAACTAAGTCCTAAAATTATTAAGTTCTAACTAAGTCCTAAAATTATCAAGTCCTAACTAAGTCCTAAAATTATCAAGTCCTAATAAAGTACTAAAATTATCAAGTCCTAACTAAATCCTAAAATTATCAAGTCCTAACTAAGTCCTAAAATTATTAAGTCCTAACTAAGTTCTAAAATTATCAAGTCCTAACTAAGTCCTAAAATTATCAAGTCCTAATAAAGTACTAAAATTATCAAGTCCTAACTAAATCCTAAAATTATCAAGTCCTAACTAAGTCCTGAAATTATTAAGTCCTAACTAAGTCCTAAAATTATTTAGTCCTAACTAAGTCCTAAAATTATCAAGTCCTAACTAAGTCCTAAAATTATCAAGTCCTAATTTAATCCTAATATTATTAAGTCCTTATTAAGTCCTAAAATTATCAAGTCCTAACTAAGTCCTAAAATTATCAAGTCCTAACTACGTCCTAAAATTATTAAGTCCTAACTAAGTCCTAAAATTATCAAGTCCTAACTAAGTCCTAAAATTATCAAGTCATAATAAAGTACTAAAATTATCAAGTCCTAACTAAATCCTAAAATTATCAAGTCCTAACTAAGTCCTGAAATTATTAAGTCCTAACTAAGTCCTAAAATTAGCAAGTCCTAACTAAGTCCTAAAATTATAAAGTCCTAACTAAATCCTAAAATTATCAAGTCCTAACTTAGTCCTAAAATTATCAAGTCCTAATAAAGTACTAAAATTATCAAGTCCTAACTAAGTCCTAAAATTATCAAGTCCTAACTAAGTCCTAAAATTATCAAGTCCTAATTTAATCCTAAAATTATTAAGTCCTAATTAAGTCCTAAAATTATCAAGTCCTAACTAAGTCCTAAAATTATCAAGTCCTAACTACGTCCTAAAATTATTAAGTCCTAACTAAGTCCTAAAATTATCAAGTCCTAACTAAGTCCTAAAATTATCAAGTCTTAATAAAGTACTAAAATTACCAAGTCCTAACTAAATCCTAAAATTATCAAGTCCTAACTAAGTCCTGAAATTATTAAGTCCTAACTAAGTCCTAAAATTAGCAAGTCCTAACTAAGTCCTAAAATTATCAAGTCCTAACTAAGTCCTAAAATTATCAAGTCCTAACTAAGTCCTAAAATTATCAAGTCCTAATTTAATCCTAAAATTATTAAGTCCTAACTAAATCCTAAAATTATCAAGTCCTAACTAAGTCCTAAAATTATTAAGTCCTAACTAAGTCCTAAAATTATCAAGTCCTAACTAAGTCCTAAAATTATCAAGTCCTAATAAAGTACTAAAATTATCAAGTCCTAACTAAATCCTAAAATTATCAAGTCCTAACTAAGTCCTGAAATTATTAAGTCCTAACTAAGTCCTAAAATTATTTAGTCCTAACTAAGTCCTAAAATTATCAAGTCCTAACTAAGTCCTAAAATTATCAAGTCCTAATTTATTCCTAATATTATTAAGTCCTTATTAAGTCCTAAAATTATCAAGTCCTAACTAAGTCCTAAAATTATCAAGTCCTAACTACGTCCTAAAATTATTAAGTCCTAACTAAGTCCTAAAATTATCAAGTCCTAACTAAGTCCTAAAATTATCAAGTCCTAATAAAGTACTAAAATTATCAAGTCCTAACTAAATCCTAAAATTATCAAGTCCTAACTAAGTCCTAAAATTATTAAGTCCTAACTAAGTCCTAAAATTATCAAGTCCTAACTAAGTCCTAAAATTATCAAGTCCTAATAAAGTACTAAAATTATCAAGTCCTAACTAAATCCTGAAATTATCAAGTCCTAACTAAGTCCTGAAATTATTAAGTCCTAACTAAGTCCTAAAATTATTTAGTCCTAACTAAGTCCTAAAATTATCAAGTCCTAACTAAGTCCTAAAATTATCAAGTCCTAATTTAATCCTAAAATTATTAAGTCCTAATTAAGACCTAAAATTATCAAGTCCTAACTAAGTCCTAAAATTATCAAGTCCTAACTACGTCCTAAAATTACTAAGTCCTAACTAAGTCCTAAAATTATCAAGTCCTAACTAAGTCCTCAAAATTATCAAGTCCTAATAAAGTACTAAAATTATCAAGTCCTAACTAAATCCTAAAATTATCAAGTCCTAACTAAGTCCTGAAATTATTAAGTCCTAACTAAGTCCTAAAATTAGCAAGTCCTAACTAAGTCCTAAAATTATCAAGTCCTAACTAAGTCCTAAAATTATCAAGTCCTAATAAAGTACTAAAATTATCAAGTCCTAACTAAATCCTAAAATTATCAAGTCCTAACTAAGTCCTAAAATTATTAAGTCCTAACTAAGTCCTAAAATTATCAAGTCCTAACTAAGTCCTAAAATTATCAAGTCCTAATAAAGTACTAAAATTATCAAGTCCTAACTAAGTCCTCAAAGTTATCAAGTCCTAATAAAGTACTAAAATTATCAAGTCCTAACTAAATCCTAAAATTATCAAGTCCTAACTAAGTCCTGAAATTATTAAGTCCTAACTAAGTCCTAAAATTAGCAAGTCCTAACTAAGTCCTAAAATTATCAAGTCCTAATAAAGTACTAAAATTATCAAGTCCTAACTAAATCCTAAAATTATCAAGTCCTAACTAAGTCCTAAAATTATCAAGTCCTAATTTAATCCTAAAATTATTAAGTCCTAATTAAGACCTAAAATTATCAAGTCCTAACTAAGTCCTAAAATTATCAAGTCCTAACTAAGTCCTAAAATTATCAAGTCCTAATAAAGTACTAAAGTTATCAAGTCCTAAATAAATCCTAAAATTATCAAGTCCTAACTAAATCCTAAAATTATCAAGTCCTAACTAAGTCCTAAAATTATCAAGTCCTAACTAAGTCCTAAAATTATCAAGTCCTAATAAAGTACTAAAGTTATCAAGTCCTAACTAAATCCTAAAATTATCAAGTCCTAACTAAATCCTAAAATTATCAAGTCCTAACTAAGTCCTGAAATTATTAAGTCCTAACTAAGTCCTAAAATTAGCAAGTCCTAACTAAGTCCTAAAATTAGCAAGTCCTAACTAAATCCTAAAATTATAAAGTCCTAACTAAATCCTAAAATTATCAAGTCCTAACTTAGTCCTAAAATTATCAAGTCCTAATAAAGTACTAAAATTATCAAGTCCTAACTAAGTCCTAAAATTATCAAGTCCTAACTAAGTCCTAAAATTATCAAGTCCTAATTTAATCCTAAAATTATTAAGTCCTAATTAAGTCCTAAAATTATCAAGTCCTAACTAAGTCCTAAAATTATCAAGTCCTAACTACGTCCTAAAATTATTAAGTCCTAACTAAGTCCTAAAATTATCAAGTCCTAACTAAGTCCTAAAATTATCAAGTCTTAATAAAGTACTAAAATTACCAAGTCCTAACTAAATCCTAAAATTATCAAGTCCTAACTAAGTCCTGAAATTATTAAGTCCTAACTAAGTCCTAAAATTAGCAAGTCCTAACTAAGTCCTAAAATTATCAAGTCCTAACTAAGTCCTAAAATTATCAAGTCCTAATAAAGTACTAAAATTATCAAGTCCTAACTAAGTCCTAAAATTATCAAGTCCTAACTAAGTCCTAAAATTATCAAGTCCTAATTTAATCCTAAAATTATTAAGTCCTAATTAAGTCCTAAAATTATCAAGTCCTAACTAAGTCCTAAAATTATCAAGTCCTAACTACGTCCTAAAATTATTAAGTCCTAACTAAGTCCTAAAATTATCAAGTCCTAACTAAGTCCTAAAATTATCAAGTCTTAATAAAGTACTAAAATTACCAAGTCCTAACTAAATCCTAAAATTATCAAGTCCTAACTAAATCCTGAAATTATCAAGTCCTAACTAAGTCCTGAAATTATTAAGTCCTAACTAAGTCCTAAAATTATTTAGTCCTAACTTAGTCCTAAAATTATCAAGTCCTAATAAAGTACTAAAATTATCAAGTCCTAACTAAGTCCTAAAATTAGCAAGTCCTAACTAAGTCCTAAAATTATCAAGTCCTAACTAAGTCCTAAAATTATCAAGTCCTAATAAAGTACTAAAATTATCAAGTCCTAACTAAGTCCTAAAATTATCAAGTCCTAACTAAGTCCTAAAATTATCAAGTCCTAATTTAATCCTAAAATTATTAAGTCCTAATTAAGTCCTAAAATTATCAAGTCCTAACTAAGTCCTAAAATTATCAAGTCCTAACTACGTCCTAAAATTATTAAGTCCTAACTAAGTCCTAAAATTATCAAGTCCTAACAAGTCCTAAAATTATCAAGTCTTAATAAAGTACTAAAATTACCAAGTCCTAACTAAATCCTAAAATTATCAAGTCCTAACTAAATCCTGAAATTATCAAGTCCTAACTAAGTCCTAAAATTATCAAGTCCTAACTAAGTCCTAAAATTATCAAGTCCTAATTTAATCCTAAAATTATTAAGTCCTAATTAAGACCTAAAATTATCAAGTCCTAACTAAGTCCTAAAATTATCAAGTCCTAACTACGTCCTAAAATTACTAAGTCCTAACTAAGTCCTAAAATTATCAAGTCCTAACTAAGTCCTAAAATTATCAAGTCCTAATAAAGTACTAAAATTATCAAGTCCTAACTAAGTCCTCAAAATTATCAAGTCCTAATAAAGTACTAAAATTATCAAGTCCTAACTAAATCCTACAATTATCAAGTCCTAACTAAGTCCTGAAATTATTAAGTCCTAACTAAGTCCTAAAATTAGCAAGTCCTAACTAAGTCCTAAAATTATCAAGTCCTAACTAAATCCTAAAATTTTCAAGTCCTAACTAAGTCCTAAAATTATCAAGTCCTAATTTAATCCTAAAATTATTAAGTCCTAATTAAGACCTAAAATTATCAAGTCCTAACTAAGTCCTAAAATTATTAAGTCCTAACTAAGTCCTAAAATTATCAAGTCCTAACTAAGTCCTAAAATTATCAAGTCCTAATAAAGTACTAAAATTATCAAGTCCTAACTAAATCCTAAAATTATCAAGTCCTAACTAAGTCCTGAAATTATTAAGTCCTAACTAAGTCCTAAAATTATTTAGTCCTAACTAAGTCCTACAATTATCAAGTCCTAACTAAGTCCTAAAATTATCAAGTCCTAATTTAATCCTAATATTATTAAGTCCTTATTAAGTCCTAAAATTATCAAGTCCTAACTAAGTCCTAAAATTATCAAGTCCTAACTACGTCCTAAAATTATTAAGTCCTAACTAAGTCCTAAAATTATCAAGTCCTAACTAAGTCCTAAAATTATCAAGTCATAATAAAGTACTAAAATTATCAAGTCCTAACTAAATCCTAAAATTATCAAGTCCTAACTAAGTCCTGAAATTATTAAGTCCTAACTAAGTCCTAAAATTAGCAAGTCCTAACTAAGTCCTAAAATTATCAAGTCCTAACTAAGTCCTAAAATTATCAAGTCCTAATAAAGTACTAAAATTATCAAGTCCTAACTAAGTCCTAAAATTATCAAGTCCTAACTAAGTCCTAAAATTATCAAGTCCTAATTTAATCCTAAAATTATTAAGTCCTAATTAAGTCCTAAAATTATCAAGTCCTAACTAAGTCCTAAAATTATCAAGTCCTAACTACGTCCTAAAATTATTAAGTCCTAACTAAGTCCTAAAATTATCAAGTCCTAACTAAGTCCTAAAATTATCAAGTCTTAATAAAGTACTAAAATTACCAAGTCCTAACTAAATCCTAAAATTATCAAGTCCTAACTAAATCCTGAAATTATCAAGTCCTAACTAAGTCCTGAAATTATTAAGTCCTAACTAAGTCCTAAAATTATTTAGTCCTAACTTAGTCCTAAAATTATCAAGTCCTAATAAAGTACTAAAATTATCAAGTCCTAACTAAGTCCTAAAATTAGCAAGTCCTAACTAAGTCCTAAAATTATCAAGTCCTAACTAAGTCCTAAAATTATCAAGTCCTAATAAAGTACTAAAATTATCAAGTCCTAACTAAGTCCTAAAATTATCAAGTCCTAACTAAGTCCTAAAATTATCAAGTCCTAATTTAATCCTAAAATTATTAAGTCCTAATTAAGTCCTAAAATTATCAAGTCCTAACTAAGTCCTAAAATTATCAAGTCCTAATTTAATCCTAATATTATTAAGTCCTTATTAAGTCCTAAAATTATCAAGTCCTAACTAAGTCCTAAAATTATCAAGTCCTAACTACGTCCTAAAATTATTAAGTCCTAACTAAGTCCTAAAATTATCAAGTCCTAACTAAGTCCTAAAATTATCAAGTCATAATAAAGTACTAAAATTATCAAGTCCTAACTAAATCCTAAAATTATCAAGTCCTAACTAAGTCCTGAAATTATTAAGTCCTAACTAAGTCCTAAAATTAGCAAGTCCTAACTAAGTCCTAAAATTATCAAGTCCTAACTAAGTCCTAAAATTATCAAGTCCTAATAAAGTACTAAAATTATCAAGTCCTAACTAAGTCCTAAAATTATCAAGTCCTAACTAAGTCCTAAAATTATCAAGTCCTAATTTAATCCTAAAATTATTAAGTCCTAATTAAGTCCTAAAATTATCAAGTCCTAACTAAGTCCTAAAATTATCAAGTCCTAACTACGTCCTAAAATTATTAAGTCCTAACTAAGTCCTAAAATTATCAAGTCCTAACTAAGTCCTAAAATTATCAAGTCCTAATAAAGTACTAAAATTATCAAGTCCTAACTAAGTCCTAAAATTATCAAGTCCTAACTAAGTCCTAAAATTATCAAGTCCTAATTTAATCCTAAAATTATTAAGTCCTAATTAAGTCCTAAAATTATCAAGTCCTAACTAAGTCCTAAAATTATCAAGTCCTAACTACGTCCTAAAATTATTAAGTCCTAACTAAGTCCTAAAATTATCAAGTCCTAACAAGTCCTAAAATTATCAAGTCTTAATAAAGTACTAAAATTACCAAGTCCTAACTAAATCCTAAAATTATCAAGTCCTAACTAAATCCTGAAATTATCAAGTCCTAACTAAGTCCTGAAATTATTAAGTCCTAACTAAGTCCTAAAATTATTTAGTCCTAACTAAGTCCTAAAATTATCAAGTCCTAACTAAGTCCTAAAATTATCAAGTCCTAATTTAATCCTAAAATTATTAAGTCCTAATTAAGACCTAAAATTATCAAGTCCTAACTAAGTCCTAAAATTATCAAGTCCTAACTACGTCCTAAAATTACTAAGTCCTAACTAAGTCCTAAAATTATCAAGTCCTAACTAAGTCCTAAAATTATCAAGTCCTAATAAAGTACTAAAATTATCAAGTCCTAACTAAGTCCTCAAAATTATCAAGTCCTAATAAAGTACTAAAATTATCAAGTCCTAACTAAATCCTAAAATTATCAAGTCCTAACTAAGTCCTGAAATTATTAAGTCCTAACTAAGTCCAAAAATTAGCAAGTCCTAACTAAGTCCTAAAATTATCAAGTCCTAATAAAGTACTAAAATTATCAAGTCCTAACTAAATCCTAAAATTATCAAGTCCTAACTAAGTCCTAAAATTATCAAGTCCTAATTTAATCCTAAAATTATTAAGTCCTAATTAAGACCTAAAATTATCAAGTCCTAACTAAGTCCTAAAATTATCAAGTCCTAACTAAGTCCTAAAATTATCAAGTCCTAATAAAGTACTAAAGTTATCAAGTCCTAACTAAATCCTAAAATTATCAAGTCCTAACTAAATCCTAAAATTATCAAGTCCTAACTAAGTCCTGAAATTATTAAGTCCTAACTAAGTCCTAAAATTAGCAAGTCCTAACTAAGTCCTAAAATTATCAAGTCCTAACTAAATCCTAAAATTTTCAAGTCCTAACTAAGTCCTAAAATTATCAAGTCCTAATTTAATCCTAAAATTATTAAGTCCTAATTAAGACCTAAAATTATCAAGTCCTAACTAAGTCCTAAAATTATCAAGTCCTAACTACGTCCTAAAATTACTAAGTCCTAACTAAGTCCTAAAATTATCAAGTCCTAACTAAGTCCTAAAATTATCAAGTCCTAATAAAGTACTAAAATTATCAAGTCCTAACTAAGTCCTCAAAATTATCAAGTCCTAATAAAGTACTAAAATTATCAAGTCCTAACTAAATCCTAAAATTATCAAGTCCTAACTAAGTCCTGAAATTATTAAGTCCTAACTAAGTCCTAAAATTAGCAAGTCCTAACTAAGTCCTAAAATTATCAAGTCCTAATAAAGTACTAAAATTATCAAGTCCTAACTAAATCCTAAAATTATCAAGTCCTAACTAAGTCCTAAAATTATCAAGTCCTAATTTAATCCTAAAATTATTAAGTCCTAATTAAGACCTAAAATTATCAAGTCCTAACTAAGTCCTAAAATTATCAAGTCCTAACTAAGTCCTAAAATTATCAAGTCCTAATAAAGTACTAAAGTTATCAAGTCCTAACTAAATCCTAAAATTATCAAGTCCTAACTAAATCCTAAAATTATCAAGTCCTAACTAAGTCCTGAAATTATTAAGTCCTAACTAAGTCCTAAAATTAGCAAGTCCTAACTAAGTCCTAAAATTATCAAGTCCTAACTAAATCCTAAAATTTTCAAGTCCTAACTAAGTCCTAAAATTATCAAGTCCTAATTTAATCCTAAAATTATTAAGTCCTAATTAAGACCTAAAATTATCAAGTCCTAACTAAGTCCTAAAATTATCAAGTCCTAACTAAGTCATAAAATTATTAAGTCCTAGCTAAGTCCTAAAATTATCAAGTCCTAACTAAGTCCTAAAATTATCAAGTCCTAACTAAGTCCTAAAATTATCAAGTCCTAACTAAGTCCTAAAATTATCAAGTCCTAACTAAGTCCTAAAATTATCAAGTCCTAATTTAATCCTAAAATTATTAAGTCCTAATTAAGACCTAAAATTATCAAGTCCTAACTAAGTCCTAAAATTATTAAGTCCTAACTAAGTCCTAAAATTATCAAGTCCTAACTAAGTCCTAAAATTATCAAGTCCTAATAAAGTACTAAAATTATCAAGTCCTAACTAAATCCTAAAATTATCAAGTCCTAACTAAGTCCTGAAATTATTAAGTCCTAACTAAGTCCTAAAATTATTTAGTCCTAACTAAGTCCTACAATTATCAAGTCCTAACTAAGTCCTAAAATTATCAAGTCCTAATTTAATCCTAATATTATTAAGTCCTTATTAAGTCCTAAAATTATCAAGTCCTAACTAAGTCCTAAAATTATCAAGTCCTAACTACGTCCTAAAATTATTAAGTCCTAACTAAGTCCTAAAATTATCAAGTCCTAACTAAGTCCTAAAATTATCAAGTCATAATAAAGTACTAAAATTATCAAGTCCTAACTAAATCCTAAAATTATCAAGTCCTAACTAAGTCCTGAAATTATTAAGTCCTAACTAAGTCCTAAAATTAGCAAGTCCTAACTAAGTCCTAAAATTATCAAGTCCTAACTAAGTCCTAAAATTATCAAGTCCTAATAAAGTACTAAAATTATCAAGTCCTAACTAAGTCCTAAAATTATCAAGTCCTAACTAAGTCCTAAAATTATCAAGTCCTAATTTAATCCTAAAATTATTAAGTCCTAATTAAGTCCTAAAATTATCAAGTCCTAACTAAGTCCTAAAATTATCAAGTCCTAACTACGTCCTAAAATTATTAAGTCCTAACTAAGTCCTAAAATTATCAAGTCCTAACTAAGTCCTAAAATTATCAAGTCTTAATAAAGTACTAAAATTACCAAGTCCTAACTAAATCCTAAAATTATCAAGTCCTAACTAAATCCTGAAATTATCAAGTCCTAACTAAGTCCTGAAATTATTAAGTCCTAACTAAGTCCTAAAATTATTTAGTCCTAACTTAGTCCTAAAATTATCAAGTCCTAATAAAGTACTAAAATTATCAAGTCCTAACTAAGTCCTAAAATTAGCAAGTCCTAACTAAGTCCTAAAATTATCAAGTCCTAACTAAGTCCTAAAATTATCAAGTCCTAATAAAGTACTAAAATTATCAAGTCCTAACTAAGTCCTAAAATTATCAAGTCCTAACTAAGTCCTAAAATTATCAAGTCCTAATTTAATCCTAAAATTATTAAGTCCTAATTAAGTCCTAAAATTATCAAGTCCTAACTAAGTCCTAAAATTATCAAGTCCTAATTTAATCCTAATATTATTAAGTCCTTATTAAGTCCTAAAATTATCAAGTCCTAACTAAGTCCTAAAATTATCAAGTCCTAACTACGTCCTAAAATTATTAAGTCCTAACTAAGTCCTAAAATTATCAAGTCCTAACTAAGTCCTAAAATTATCAAGTCATAATAAAGTACTAAAATTATCAAGTCCTAACTAAATCCTAAAATTATCAAGTCCTAACTAAGTCCTGAAATTATTAAGTCCTAACTAAGTCCTAAAATTAGCAAGTCCTAACTAAGTCCTAAAATTATCAAGTCCTAACTAAGTCCTAAAATTATCAAGTCCTAATAAAGTACTAAAATTATCAAGTCCTAACTAAGTCCTAAAATTATCAAGTCCTAACTAAGTCCTAAAATTATCAAGTCCTAATTTAATCCTAAAATTATTAAGTCCTAATTAAGTCCTAAAATTATCAAGTCCTAACTAAGTCCTAAAATTATCAAGTCCTAACTACGTCCTAAAATTATTAAGTCCTAACTAAGTCCTAAAATTATCAAGTCCTAACTAAGTCCTAAAATTATCAAGTCCTAATAAAGTACTAAAATTATCAAGTCCTAACTAAGTCCTAAAATTATCAAGTCCTAACTAAGTCCTAAAATTATCAAGTCCTAATTTAATCCTAAAATTATTAAGTCCTAATTAAGTCCTAAAATTATCAAGTCCTAACTAAGTCCTAAAATTATCAAGTCCTAACTACGTCCTAAAATTATTAAGTCCTAACTAAGTCCTAAAATTATCAAGTCCTAACAAGTCCTAAAATTATCAAGTCTTAATAAAGTACTAAAATTACCAAGTCCTAACTAAATCCTAAAATTATCAAGTCCTAACTAAATCCTGAAATTATCAAGTCCTAACTAAGTCCTGAAATTATTAAGTCCTAACTAAGTCCTAAAATTATTTAGTCCTAACTAAGTCCTAAAATTATCAAGTCCTAACTAAGTCCTAAAATTATCAAGTCCTAATTTAATCCTAAAATTATTAAGTCCTAATTAAGACCTAAAATTATCAAGTCCTAACTAAGTCCTAAAATTATCAAGTCCTAACTACGTCCTAAAATTACTAAGTCCTAACTAAGTCCTAAAATTATCAAGTCCTAACTAAGTCCTAAAATTATCAAGTCCTAATAAAGTACTAAAATTATCAAGTCCTAACTAAGTCCTCAAAATTATCAAGTCCTAATAAAGTACTAAAATTATCAAGTCCTAACTAAATCCTAAAATTATCAAGTCCTAACTAAGTCCTGAAATTATTAAGTCCTAACTAAGTCCAAAAATTAGCAAGTCCTAACTAAGTCCTAAAATTATCAAGTCCTAATAAAGTACTAAAATTATCAAGTCCTAACTAAATCCTAAAATTATCAAGTCCTAACTAAGTCCTAAAATTATCAAGTCCTAATTTAATCCTAAAATTATTAAGTCCTAATTAAGACCTAAAATTATCAAGTCCTAACTAAGTCCTAAAATTATCAAGTCCTAACTAAGTCCTAAAATTATCAAGTCCTAATAAAGTACTAAAGTTATCAAGTCCTAACTAAATCCTAAAATTATCAAGTCCTAACTAAATCCTAAAATTATCAAGTCCTAACTAAGTCCTGAAATTATTAAGTCCTAACTAAGTCCTAAAATTAGCAAGTCCTAACTAAGTCCTAAAATTATCAAGTCCTAACTAAATCCTAAAATTTTCAAGTCCTAACTAAGTCCTAAAATTATCAAGTCCTAATTTAATCCTAAAATTATTAAGTCCTAATTAAGACCTAAAATTATCAAGTCCTAACTAAGTCCTAAAATTATCAAGTCCTAACTACGTCCTAAAATTACTAAGTCCTAACTAAGTCCTAAAATTATCAAGTCCTAACTAAGTCCTAAAATTATCAAGTCCTAATAAAGTACTAAAATTATCAAGTCCTAACTAAGTCCTCAAAATTATCAAGTCCTAATAAAGTACTAAAATTATCAAGTCCTAACTAAATCCTAAAATTATCAAGTCCTAACTAAGTCCTGAAATTATTAAGTCCTAACTAAGTCCTAAAATTAGCAAGTCCTAACTAAGTCCTAAAATTATCAAGTCCTAATAAAGTACTAAAATTATCAAGTCCTAACTAAATCCTAAAATTATCAAGTCCTAACTAAGTCCTAAAATTATCAAGTCCTAATTTAATCCTAAAATTATTAAGTCCTAATTAAGACCTAAAATTATCAAGTCCTAACTAAGTCCTAAAATTATCAAGTCCTAACTAAGTCCTAAAATTATCAAGTCCTAATAAAGTACTAAAGTTATCAAGTCCTAACTAAATCCTAAAATTATCAAGTCCTAACTAAATCCTAAAATTATCAAGTCCTAACTAAGTCCTGAAATTATTAAGTCCTAACTAAGTCCTAAAATTAGCAAGTCCTAACTAAGTCCTAAAATTATCAAGTCCTAACTAAATCCTAAAATTTTCAAGTCCTAACTAAGTCCTAAAATTATCAAGTCCTAATTTAATCCTAAAATTATTAAGTCCTAATTAAGACCTAAAATTATCAAGTCCTAACTAAGTCCTAAAATTATCAAGTCCTAACTAAGTCATAAAATTATTAAGTCCTAGCTAAGTCCTAAAATTATCAAGTCCTAACTAAGTCCTAAAATTATCAAGTCCTAACTAAGTCCTAAAATTATCAAGTCCTAACTAAGTCCTAAAATTATCAAGTCCTAACTAAGTCCTAAAATTATCAAGTACTAATAAAGTACTAAAATTATCAAGTCCTAACTAAGACCTAAAATTATCAAGTCCTAATAAAGTACTAAAATTATCAAGTCCTAATATTATTTAGTCCTAACAAAGTCCTAAAATTATCAAGTCCTAATAAAGTACTAAAATTATCAAGTCCTAACTAAATCCTAAAATTATCAAGTCCTAACTAAATCCTAAAATTATCAAGTCCTAACTAAGTCCTGAAATTATTAAGTCCTAACTAAGTCCTAAAATTAGCAAGTCCTAACTAAATCCTAAAATTTTCAAGTCCTAACTAAGTCCTAAAATTATCAAGTCCTAATTTAATCCTAAAATTATTAAGTCCTAATTAAGACCTAAAATTATCAAGTCCTAACTAAGACCTAAAATTATCAAGTCCTAATAAAGTACTAAAATTATCAAGTCCTAATATTATTTAGTCCTAACAAAGTCCTAAAATTATCAAGTCCTAATAAAGTACTAAAATTATCAAGTCCTAACTAAATCCTAAAATTATCAAGTCCTAACTAAGACCTAAAATTATCAAGTCCTAATAAAGTACTAAAATTATCAAGTCCTAATATTATTTAGTCCTAACAAAGTCCTAAAATTATCAAGTCCTAATAAAGTACTAAAGTTATCAAGTCCTAACTAAATCCTAAAATTATCAAGTCCTAACTAAATCCTAAAATTATCAAGTCCTAACTAAGTCCTGAAATTATTAAGTCCTAACTAAGTCCTAAAATTAGCAAGTCCTAACTAAGTCCTAAAATTATCAAGTCCTAACTAAATCCTAAAATTTTCAAGTCCTAACTAAGTCCTAAAATTATCAAGTCCTAATTTAATCCTAAAATTATTAAGTCCTAATTAAGACCTAAAATTATCAAGTCCTAACTAAGTCCTAAAATTATCAAGTCCTAACTACGTCCTAAAATTACTAAGTCCTAACTAAGTCCTAAAATTATCAAGTCCTAACTAAGTCCTAAAATTATCAAGTCCTAATAAAGTACTAAAATTATCAAGTCCTAACTAAGTCCTCAAAATTATCAAGTCCTAATAAAGTACTAAAATTATCAAGTCCTAACTAAATCCTAAAATTATCAAGTCCTAACTAAGTCCTGAAATTATTAAGTCCTAACTAAGTCCTAAAATTAGCAAGTCCTAACTAAGTCCTAAAATTATCAAGTCCTAATAAAGTACTAAAATTATCAAGTCCTAACTAAATCCTAAAATTATCAAGTCCTAACTAAGTCCTAAAATTATCAAGTCCTAATTTAATCCTAAAATTATTAAGTCCTAATTAAGACCTAAAATTATCAAGTCCTAACTAAGTCCTAAAATTATCAAGTCCTAACTAAGTCCTAAAATTATCAAGTCCTAATAAAGTACTAAAGTTATCAAGTCCTAACTAAATCCTAAAATTATCAAGTCCTAACTAAATCCTAAAATTATCAAGTCCTAACTAAGTCCTGAAATTATTAAGTCCTAACTAAGTCCTAAAATTAGCAAGTCCTAACTAAGTCCTAAAATTATCAAGTCCTAACTAAATCCTAAAATTTTCAAGTCCTAACTAAGTCCTAAAATTATCAAGTCCTAATTTAATCCTAAAATTATTAAGTCCTAATTAAGACCTAAAATTATCAAGTCCTAACTAAGTCCTAAAATTATCAAGTCCTAACTAAGTCATAAAATTATTAAGTCCTAGCTAAGTCCTAAAATTATCAAGTCCTAACTAAGTCCTAAAATTATCAAGTCCTAACTAAGTCCTAAAATTATCAAGTCCTAACTAAGTCCTAAAATTATCAAGTCCTAACTAAGTCCTAAAATTATCAAGTACTAATAAAGTACTAAAATTATCAAGTCCTAACTAAGACCTAAAATTATCAAGTCCTAATAAAGTACTAAAATTATCAAGTCCTAATATTATTTAGTCCTAACAAAGTCCTAAAATTATCAAGTCCTAATAAAGTACTAAAATTATCAAGTCCTAACTAAATCCTAAAATTATCAAGTCCTAACTAAGTCATAAAATTATTAAGTTCTAACTAAGTCCTAAAATTATCAAGTCCTAACTAAGTCCTAAAATTATCAAGTCCTAATAAAGTACTAAAATTATCAAGTCCTAACTAAATCCTAAAATTATCAAGTCCTAACTAAGTCCTAAAATTATTAAGTCCTAACTAAGTCCTAAAATTATCAAGTCCTAACTAAGTCCTAAAATTATCAAGTCCTAATAAAGTACTAAAATTATCAAGTCCTAACTAAATCCTAAAATTATCAAGTCCTAACTAAGTCCTGAAATTATTAAGTCCTAACTAAGTCCTAAAATTTTTTAGTCCTAACTAAGTCCTAAAATTATCAAGTCCTAACTAAGTCCTAAAATTATCAAGTCATAATAAAGTACTAAAATTATCAAGTCCTAACTAAATCCTAAAATTATCAAGTCCTAACTAAGTCCTGAAATTATTAAGTCCTAACTAAGTCCTAAAATTAGCAAGTCCTAACTAAGTCCTAAAATTATAAAGTCCTAACTAAATCCTAAAATTATCAAGTCCTAACTTAGTCCTAAAATTATCAAGTCCTAATAAAGTACTAAAATTATCAAGTCCTAACTAAGTCCTAAAATTATCAAGTCCTAACTAAGTCCTAAAATTATCAAGTCCTAATTTAATCCTAAAATTATTAAGTCCTAATTAAGTCCTAAAATTATCAAGTCCTAACTAAGTCCTAAAATTATCAAGTCCTAACTACGTCCTAAAATTATTAAGTCCTAACTAAGTCCTAAAATTATCAAGTCCTGACTAAGTCCTAAAATTATCAAGTCTTAATAAAGTACTAAAATTACCAAGTCCTAACTAAATCCTAAAATTATCAAGTCCTAACTAAGTCCTGAAATTATTAAGTCCTAACTAAGTCCTAAAATTAGCAAGTCCTAACTAAGTCCTAAAATTATCAAGTCCTAACTAAGTCCTAAAATTATCAAGTCCTAATAAAGTACTAAAATTATCAAGTCCTAACTAAGTCCTAAAATTATCAAGTCCTAACTAAGTCCTAAAATTATCAAGTCCTAATTTAATCCTAAAATTATTAAGTCCTAATTAAGTCCTAAAATTATCAAGTCCTAACTAAGTCCTAAAATTATCAAGTCCTAACTACGTCCTAAAATTATTAAGTCCTAACTAAGTCCTAAAATTATCAAGTCCTAACTAAGTCCTAAAATTATCAAGTCTTAATAAAGTACTAAAATTACCAAGTCCTAACTAAATCCTAAAATTATCAAGTCCTAACTAAATCCTGAAATTATCAAGTCCTAACTAAGTCCTGAAATTATTAAGTCCTAACTAAGTCCTAAAATTATTTAGTCCTAACTTAGTCCTAAAATTATCAAGTCCTAATAAAGTACTAAAATTATCAAGTCCTAACTAAGTCCTAAAATTAGCAAGTCCTAACTAAGTCCTAAAATTATCAAGTCCTAACTAAGTCCTAAAATTATCAAGTCCTAATAAAGTACTAAAATTATCAAGTCCTAACTAAGTCCTAAAATTATCAAGTCCTAACTAAGTCCTAAAATTATCAAGTCCTAATTTAATCCTAAAATTATTAAGTCCTAATTAAGTCCTAAAATTATCAAGTCCTAACTAAGTCCTAAAATTATCAAGTCCTAACTACGTCCTAAAATTATTAAGTCCTAACTAAGTCCTAAAATTATCAAGTCCTGACTAAGTCCTAAAATTATCAAGTCTTAATAAAGTACTAAAATTACCAAGTCCTAACTAAATCCTAAAATTATCAAGTCCTAACTAAGTCCTGAAATTATTAAGTCCTAACTAAGTCCTAAAATTAGCAAGTCCTAACTAAGTCCTAAAATTATCAAGTCCTAACTAAGTCCTAAAATTATCAAGTCCTAATAAAGTACTAAAATTATCAAGTCCTAACTAAGTCCTAAAATTATCAAGTCCTAACTAAGTCCTAAAATTATCAAGTCCTAATTTAATCCTAAAATTATTAAGTCCTAATTAAGTCCTAAAATTATCAAGTCCTAACTAAGTCCTAAAATTATCAAGTCCTAACTACGTCCTAAAATTATTAAGTCCTAACTAAGTCCTAAAATTATCAAGTCCTAACTAAGTCCTAAAATTATCAAGTCTTAATAAAGTACTAAAATTACCAAGTCCTAACTAAATCCTAAAATTATCAAGTCCTAACTAAATCCTGAAATTATCAAGTCCTAACTAAGTCCTGAAATTATTAAGTCCTAACTAAGTCCTAAAATTATTTAGTCCTAACTTAGTCCTAAAATTATCAAGTCCTAATAAAGTACTAAAATTATCAAGTCCTAACTAAGTCCTAAAATTAGCAAGTCCTAACTAAGTCCTAAAATTATCAAGTCCTAACTAAGTCCTAAAATTATCAAGTCCTAATAAAGTACTAAAATTATCAAGTCCTAACTAAGTCCTAAAATTATCAAGTCCTAACTAAGTCCTAAAATTATCAAGTCCTAATTTAATCCTAAAATTATTAAGTCCTAATTAAGTCCTAAAATTATCAAGTCCTAACTAAGTCCTAAAATTATCAAGTCCTAACTACGTCCTAAAATTATTAAGTCCTAACTAAGTCCTAAAATTATCAAGTCCTAACAAGTCCTAAAATTATCAAGTCTTAATAAAGTACTAAAATTACCAAGTCCTAACTAAATCCTAAAATTATCAAGTCCTAACTAAATCCTGAAATTATCAAGTCCTAACTAAGTCCTGAAATTATTAAGTCCTAACTAAGTCCTAAAATTATTTAGTCCTAACTAAGTCCTAAAATTATCAAGTCCTAACTAAGTCCTAAAATTATCAAGTCCTAATTTAATCCTAAAATTATTAAGTCCTAATTAAGACCTAAAATTATCAAGTCCTAACTAAGTCCTAAAATTATCAAGTCCTAACTAAGTCCTAAAATTATCAAGTCCTAATAAAGTACTAAAATTATCAAGTCCTAACTAAGTCCTCAAAATTATCAAGTCCTAATAAAGTACTAAAATTATCAAGTCCTAACTAAATCCTAAAATTATCAAGTCCTAACTAAGTCCTGAAATTATTAAGTCCTAACTAAGTCCTAAAATTAGCAAGTCCTAACTAAGTCCTAAAATTATCAAGTCCTAATAAAGTACTAAAATTATCAAGTCCTAACTAAATCCTAAAATTATCAAGTCCTAACTAAGTCCTAAAATTATCAAGTCCTAATTTAATCCTAAAATTATTAAGTCCTAATTAAGACCTAAAATTATCAAGTCCTAACTAAGTCCTAAAATTATCAAGTCCTAACTAAGTCCTAAAATTATCAAGTCCTAATAAAGTACTAAAGTTATCAAGTCCTAACTAAATCCTAAAATTATCAAGTCCTAACTAAATCCTAAAATTATCAAGTCCTAACTAAGTCCTGAAATTATTAAGTCCTAACTAAGTCCTAAAATTAGCAAGTCCTAACTAAGTCCTAAAATTATCAAGTCCTAACTAAATCCTTAAATTTTCAAGTCCTAACTAAGTCCTAAAATTATCAAGTCCTAATTTAATCCTAAAATTATTAAGTCCTAATTAAGACCTAAAATTATCAAGTCCTAACTAAGTCCTAAAATTATCAAGTCCTAACTAAGTCCTAAAATTATTAAGTCCTAGCTAAGTCCTAAAATTATCAAGTCTTAATAAAGTACTAAAATTATCAAGCTCTAACTAAGTCCTAAAATTTTCAAGTCCTAGAAGTATCAAGTCCTAACTAAATCCTAAAATTATAAAGACCTAAATAAGTTCTAAAATTATCAAGTCCTAACTAAATCCTAAAATTATTAAGTCCTAAAATTATTTAGTCCTAACTAAGTCCTAAAATTATCAAGTCCTAACTAAGTCCTAAAATTATCAAGTCCTAACTAAGTCCTAAAATTATCAAGAACTAATAAAGTACTAAAATTATCAAGTCCTAACTAAGACCTAAAATTATCAAGTCCTAATAAAGTACTAAAATTATCAAGTCCTAATATTATTTAGTCCTAACAAAGTCCTAAAATTATCAAGTCCTAATAAAGTACTAAAATTATCAAGTCCTAACTAAATCCTAAAATTATCAAGTCCTAACTAAGTCATAAAATTATTAAGTTCTAACTAAGTCCTAAAATTATCAAGTCCTAACTAAGTCCTAAAATTATCAAGTCCTAATAAAGTACTAAAATTATCAAGTCCTAACTAAATCCTAAAATAATCAAGTCCTAACTAAGTCCTAAAATTATTAAGTCCTAACTAAGTCATAAAATTATCAAGTCCTAACTAAGTCCTAAAATTATCAAGTCCTAATAAAGTACTAAAATTATCAAGTCCTAACTAAATCCTAAAATTATCAAGTCCTAACTAAGTCCTGAAATTATTAAGTCCTAACTAAGTCCTAAAATTATTTAGTCCTAACTAAGTCCTAAAATTATCAAGTCCTAACTAAGTCCTAAAATTATCAAGTCCTAATTTAATCCTAATATTATTAAGTCCTTATTAAGTCCTAAAATTATCAAGTCCTAACTAAGTCCTAAAATTATCAAGTCCTAACTAAGTCCTAAAATTATCAAGTCCTAACTACGTTCTAAAATTACTAAGTCCTAACTAAGTCCTAAAATTATCAAGTCCTAACTAAGTCCTCAAAATTATCAAGTCCTAATAAAGTACTAAAATTATCAAGTCCTAACTAAATCCTAAAATTATCAAGTCCTAACTAAGTCCTGAAATTATTAAGTCCTAACTAAGTCCTAAAATTATCAAGTCCTAACTAAGTCCTAAAATTATCAAGTCCTAATAAAGTACTAAAATTATCAAGTTCTAACTAAGTCCTCAAAATTATCAAGTCCTAATAAAGTACTAAAATTATCAAGTCCTAACTAAATCCTAAAATTATCAAGTCCTAACTAAGTCCTGAAATTATTAAGTCCTAACTAAGTCCTAAAATTAGCAAGTCCTAACTAAGTCCTAAAATTATCAAGTCCTAATAAAGTACTAAAATTATCAAGTCCTAACTAAATCCTAAAATTATCAAGTCCTAACTAAGTCCTAAAATTATCAAGTCCTAATTTAATCCTAAAATTATTAAGTCCTAATTAAGACCTAAAATTATCAAGTCCTAACTAAGTCCTAAAATTATCAAGTCCTAACTAAGTCCTAAAATTATCAAGTCCTAATTTAATCCTAAAATTATTAAGTCCTAATTAAGACCTAAAATTATCAAGTCCTAACTAAGTCCTAAAATTATCAAGTCCTAATAAAGTACTAAAATTATCAAGTCCTAACTAAGTCCTAAAATTATCAAGTCCTAACTAAGTCCTAAAATTATCAAGTCCTAATTTAATCCTAAAATTATTAAGTCCTAATTAAGTCCTAAAATTATCAAGTCCTAACTAAGTCCTAAAATTATCAAGTCCTAACTAAGTCCTAAAATTATCAAGTCCTAATTTAATCCTAAAATTATTAAGTCCTAATTAAGTCCTAAAATTATCAAGTCCTAACTAAGTCCTAAAATTATCAAGTCCTAACTAAGTCCTAAAATTATTTAGTCCTAACTTAGTCCTAAAATTATCAAGTCCTAATAAAGTACTAAAATTATCAAGTCCTAACTAAGTCCTAAAATTAGCAAGTCCTAACTAAGTCCTAAAATTATCAAGTCCTAACTAAGTCCTAAAATTATCAAGTCCTAATAAAGTACTAAAATTATCAAGTCCTAACTAAGTCCTAAAATTATCAAGTCCTAACTAAGTCCTAAAATTATCAAGTCCTAATTTAATCCTAAAATTATCAAGTCCTAATAAAGTACTAAAATTATCAAGTTCTAACTAAGTCCTCAAAATTATCAAGTCCTAATAAAGTACTAAAATTATCAAGTCCTAACTAAATCCTAAAATTATCAAGTCCTAACTAAGTCCTGAAATTATTAAGTCCTAACTAAGTCCTAAAATTAGCAAGTCCTAACTAAGTCCTAAAATTATCAAGTCCTAATAAAGTACTAAAATTATCAAGTCCTAACTAAATCCTAAAATTATCAAGTCCTAACTAAGTCCTAAAATTATCAAGTCCTAATTTAATCCTAAAATTATTAAGTCCTAATTAAGACCTAAAATTATCAAGTCCTAACTAAGTCCTAAAATTATCAAGTCCTAACTAAGTCCTAAAATTATCAAGTCCTAATTTAATCCTAAAATTATTAAGTCCTAATTAAGACCTAAAATTATCAAGTCCTAACTAAGTCCTAAAATTATCAAGTCCTAATAAAGTACTAAAATTATCAAGTCCTAACTAAGTCCTAAAATTATCAAGTCCTAACTAAGTCCTAAAATTATCAAGTCCTAATTTAATCCTAAAATTATTAAGTCCTAATTAAGTCCTAAAATTATCAAGTCCTAACTAAGTCCTAAAATTATCAAGTCCTAACTAAGTCCTAAAATTATCAAGTCCTAATTTAATCCTAAAATTATTAAGTCCTAATTAAGTCCTAAAATTATCAAGTCCTAACTAAGTCCTAAAATTATCAAGTCCTAACTAAGTCCTAAAATTATTTAGTCCTAACTTAGTCCTAAAATTATCAAGTCCTAATAAAGTACTAAAATTATCAAGTCCTAACTAAGTCCTAAAATTAGCAAGTCCTAACTAAGTCCTAAAATTATCAAGTCCTAACTAAGTCCTAAAATTATCAAGTCCTAATAAAGTACTAAAATTATCAAGTCCTAACTAAGTCCTAAAATTATCAAGTCCTAACTAAGTCCTAAAATTATCAAGTCCTAATTTAATCCTAAAATTATTAAGTCCTAATTAAGTCCTAAAATTATCAAGTCCTAACTAAGTCCTAAAATTATCAAGTCCTAACTACGTCCTAAAATTATTAAGTCCTAACTAAGTCCTAAAATTATCAAGTCCTAACAAGTCCTAAAATTATCAAGTCTTAATAAAGTACTAAAATTACCAAGTCCTAACTAAATCCTAAAATTATCAAGTCCTAACTAAATCCTGAAATTATCAAGTCCTAACTAAGTCCTAAAATTATAAAGTCCTAACTAAATCCTAAAATTATCAAGTCCTAACTTAGTCCTAAAATTATCAAGTCCTAATAAAGTACTAAAATTATCAAGTCCTAACTAAGTCCTAAAATTATCAAGTCCTAACTAAGTCCTAAAATTATCAAGTCCTAATTTAATCCTAAAATTATTAAGTCCTAATTAAGTCCTAAAATTATCAAGTCCTAACTAAGTCCTAAAATTATCAAGTCCTAACTACGTCCTAAAATTATTAAGTCCTAACTAAGTTCTAAAATTATCAAGTCCTAACTAAGTCCTAAAATTATCAAGTCTTAATAAAGTACTAAAATTACCAAGTCCTAACTAAATCCTAAAATTATCAAGTCCTAACTAAATCCTGAAATTATCAAGTCCTAACTAAGTCCTGAAATTATTAAGTCCTAACTAAGTCCTAAAATTATTTAGTCCTAACTAAGTCCTAAAATTATCAAGTCCTAATAAAGTACTAAAATTATCAAGTCCTAACTAAATCCTAAAATTATCAAGTCCTAACTAAGTCCTGAAATTATTAAGTCCTAACTAAGTCCTAAAATTAGCAAGTCCTAACTAAGTTCTAAAATTATCAAGTCCTAATAAAGTACTAAAATTATCAAGTCCTAACTAAATCCTAAAATTATCAAGTCCTAACTAAGTCCTAAAATTATCAAGTCCTAATTTAATCCTAAAATTATTAAGTCCTAATTAAGACCTAAAATTATCAAGTCCTAACTAAGTCCTAAAATTATCAAGTCCTAACTAAGTCCTAAAATTATCAAGTCCTAATTTAATCCTAAAATTATTAAGTCCTAATTAAGACCTAAAATTATCAAGTCCTAACTAAGTCCTAAAATTATCAAGTCCTAATAAAGTACTAAAATTATCAAGTCCTAACTAAGTCCTAAAATTATCAAGTCCTAACTAAGTCCTAAAATTATCAAGTCCTAATTTAATCCTAAAATTATTAAGTCCTAATTAAGTCCTAAAATTATCAAGTCCTAACTAAGTCCTAAAATTATCAAGTCCTAACTAAGTCCTAAAATTATCAAGTCCTAATTTAATCCTAAAATTATTAAGTCCTAATTAAGTCCTAAAATTATCAAGTCCTAACTAAGTCCTAAAATTATCAAGTCCTAACTAAGTCCTAAAATTATTTAGTCCTAACTTAGTCCTAAAATTATCAAGTCCTAATAAAGTACTAAAATTATCAAGTCCTAACTAAGTCCTAAAATTAGCAAGTCCTAACTAAGTCCTAAAATTATCAAGTCCTAACTAAGTCCTAAAATTATCAAGTCCTAATAAAGTACTAAAATTATCAAGTCCTAACTAAGTCCTAAAATTATCAAGTCCTAACTAAGTCCTAAAATTATCAAGTCCTAATTTAATCCTAAAATTATTAAGTCCTAATTAAGTCCTAAAATTATCAAGTCCTAACTAAGTCCTAAAATTATCAAGTCCTAACTACGTCCTAAAATTATTAAGTCCTAACTAAGTTCTAAAATTATCAAGTCCTAACTAAGTCCTAAAATTATCAAGTCTTAATAAAGTACTAAAATTACCAAGTCCTAACTAAATCCTAAAATTATCAAGTCCTAACTAAATCCTGAAATTATCAAGTCCTAACTAAGTCCTGAAATTATTAAGTCCTAACTAAGTCCTAAAATTATTTAGTCCTAACTAAGTCCTAAAATTATCAAGTCCTAACTAAGTCCTAAAATTATCAAGTCCTAATAAAGTACTAAAATTATCAAGTCCTAACTAAATCCTAAAATTATTAAGTCCTAATTAAGTCCTAAAATTATCAAGTCCTAACTAAGTCCTAAAATTATCAAGTCCTAACTAAGTCCTAAAATTATCAAGTCCTAATTTAATCCTAAAATTATTAAGTCCTAATTAAGTCCTAAAATTATCAAGTCCTAACTAAGTCCTAAAATTATCAAGTCCTAACTAAGTCCTAAAATTATTTAGTCCTAACTTAGTCCTAAAATTATCAAGTCTTAATAAAGTACTAAAATTACCAAGTCCTAACTAAATCCTAAAATTATCAAGTTCTAACTAAATCCTGAAATTATCAAGTCCTAACTAAGTCCTAAAATTATAAAGTCCTAACTAAATCCTAAAATTATCAAGTCCTAACTTAGTCCTAAAATTATCAAGTCCTAATAAAGTACTAAAATTATCAAGTCCTAACTAAGTCCTAAAATTATCAAGTCCTAACTAAGTCCTAAAATTATCAAGTCCTAATTTAATCCTAAAATTATTAAGTCCTAATTAAGTCCTAAAATTATCAAGTCCTAACTAAGTCCTAAAATTATCAAGTCCTAACTACGTCCTAAAATTATTAAGTCCTAACTAAGTTCTAAAATTATCAAGTCCTAACTAAGTCCTAAAATTATCAAGTCTTAATAAAGTACTAAAATTACCAAGTCCTAACTAAATCCTAAAATTATCAAGTCCTAACTAAATCCTGAAATTATCAAGTCCTAACTAAGTCCTGAAATTATTAAGTCCTAACTAAGTCCTAAAATTATTTAGTCCTAACTAAGTCCTAAAATTATCAAGTCCTAACTAAGTCCTAAAATTATCAAGTCCTAATAAAGTACTAAAATTATCAAGTCCTAACTAAATCCTAAAATTATCAAGTCCTAACTAAGTCCTAAAATTATTAAGTCCTAACTTAGTCCTAAAATTATCAAGTCCTAACTAAGTCCTAAAATTATCAAGTCCTAATAAAGTACTAAAATTATCAAGTCCTAACTAAGTCCTCAAAATTATCAAGTCCTAATAAAGTACTAAAATTATCAAGTCCTAACTAAATCCTAAAATTATCAAGTCCTAACTAAGTCCTGAAATTATTAAGTCCTAACTAAGTCCTAAAATTAGCAAGTCCTAACTAAGTCCTAAAATTATCAAGTCCTAATAAAGTACTAAAATTATCAAGTCCTAACTAAATCCTAAAATTATCAAGTCCTAACTAAGTCCTAAAATTATCAAGTCCTAATTTAATCCTAAAATTATTAAGTCCTAATTAAGACCTAAAATTATCAAGTCCTAACTAAGTCCTAAAATTATCAAGTCCTAACTAAGTCCTAAAATTATCAAGTCCTAATAAAGTACTAAAGTTATCAAGTCCTAACTAAATCCTAAAATTATCAAGTCCTAACTAAATCCTAAAATTATCAAGTCCTAACTAAGTCCTGAAATTATTAAGTCCTAATTTAATCCTAAAATTATTAAGTCCTAATTAAGACCTAAAATTATCAAGTCCTAACTAAGTCCTAAAATTATCAAGTCCTAACTAAGTCCTAAAATTATTAAGTCCTAGCTAAGTCCTAAAATTATCAAGTCTTAATAAAGTACTAAAATTATCAAGCTCTAACTAAGTCCTAAAATTAGCAAGTCCTAACTAAGTCCTAAAATTATCAAGTCCTAACTAAGTTCTAAAATTATCAAGTCCTAACTAAGTCCTAAAATTATCAAGTCTTAATAAAGTACTAAAATTACCAAGTCCTAACTAAATCCTAAAATTATCAAGTCCTAACTAAATCCTGAAATTATCAAGTCCTAACTAAGTCCTGAAATTATTAAGTCCTAACTAAGTCCTAAAATTATTTAGTCCTAACTAAGTCCTAAAATTATCAAGTCCTAACTAAGTCCTAAAATTATCAAGTCCTAATAAAGTACTAAAATTATCAAGTCCTAACTAAATCCTAAAATTATCAAGTCCTAACTAAGTCCTAAAATTATTAAGTCCTAACTTAGTCCTAAAATTATCAAGTCCTAACTAAGTCCTAAAATTATCAAGTCCTAATAAAGTACTAAAATTATCAAGTCCTAACTAAGTCCTCAAAATTATCAAGTCCTAATAAAGTACTAAAATTATCAAGTCCTAACTAAATCCTAAAATTATCAAGTCCTAACTAAGTCCTGAAATTATTAAGTCCTAACTAAGTCCTAAAATTAGCAAGTCCTAACTAAGTCCTAAAATTATCAAGTCCTAATAAAGTACTAAAATTATCAAGTCCTAACTAAATCCTAAAATTTTCAAGTCCTAACTAAGTCCTAAAATTATCAAGTCCTAATTTAATCCTAAAATTATTAAGTCCTAATTAAGACCTAAAATTATCAAGTCCTAACTAAGTCCTAAAATTATCAAGTCCTAACTAAGTCCTAAAATTATTAAGTCCTAGCTAAGTCCTAAAATTATCAAGTCTTAATAAAGTACTAAAATTATCAAGCTCTAACTAAGTCCTAAAATTAGCAAGTCCTAACTAAGTCCTAAAATTATCAAGTCCTAACTAAGTCCTAAAATTATCAAGTCCTAATAAAGTACTAAAATTATCAAGTCCTAACTAAGTCCTAAAATTATCAAGTCCTAACTAAGTCCTAAAATTATCAAGTCCTAATTTAATCCTAAAATTATTAAGTCCTAATTAAGTCCTAAAATTATCAAGTCCTAACTAAGTCCTAAAATTATCAAGTCCTAACTACGTCCTAAAATTATTAAGTCCTAACTAAGTCCTAAAATTATCAAGTCCTAACAAGTCCTAAAATTATCAAGTCTTAATAAAGTACTAAAATTACCAAGTCCTAACTAAATCCTAAAATTATCAAGTCCTAACTAAATCCTGAAATTATCAAGTCCTAACTAAGTCCTGAAATTATTAAGTCCTAACTAAGTCCTAAAATTAGCAAGTCCTAACTAAGTCCTAAAATTATCAAGTCCTAACTAAATCCTAAAATTTTCAAGTCCTAACTAAGTCCTAAAATTATCAAGTCCTAATTTAATCCTAAAATTATTAAGTCCTAATTAAGACCTAAAATTATCAAGTCCTAACTAAGTCCTAAAATTATCAAGTCCTAACTACGTCCTAAAATTACTAAGTCCTAACTAAGTCCTAAAATTATCAAGTCCTAACTAAATCCTAAAATTATAAAGACCTAAATAAGTTCTAAAATTATCAAGTCCTAACTAAATCCTAAAATTATTAAGTCCTAAAATTATTTAGTCCTAACTAAGTCCTAAAATTATCAAGTCCTAACTAAGTCCTAAAATTATCAAGTCCTAACTAAGTCCTAAAATTATCAAGTACTAATAAAGTACTAAAATTATCAAGTCCTAACTAAGACCTAAAATTATCAAGTCCTAATAAAGTACTAAAATTATCAAGTCCTAATATTATTTAGTCCTAACAAAGTCCTAAAATTATCAAGTCCTAATAAAGTACTAAAATTATCAAGTCCTAACTAAATCCTAAAATTATCAAGTCCTAACTAAGTCATAAAATTATTAAGTTCTAACTAAGTCCTAAAATTATCAAGTCCTAACTAAGTCCTAAAATTATCAAGTCCTAATAAAGTACTAAAATTATCAAGTCCTAACTAAATCCTAAAATTATCAAGTCCTAACTAAGTCCTAAAATTATTAAGTCCTAACTAAGTCCTAAAATTATCAAGTCCTAACTAAGTCCTAAAATTATCAAGTCCTAATAAAGTACTAAAATTATCAAGTCCTAACTAAATCCTAAAATTATCAAGTCCTAACTAAGTCCTGAAATTATTAAGTCCTAACTAAGTCCTAAAATTATTTAGTCCTAACTAAGTCCTAAAATTATCAAGTCCTAACTAAGTCCTAAAATTATCAAGTCCTAATTTAATCCTAATATTATTAAGTCCTTATTAAGTCCTAAAATTATCAAGTCCTAACTAAGTCCTAAAATTATCAAGTCCTAACTAAGTCCTGAAATTATTAAGTCCTAACTAAGTCCTAAAATTAGCAAGTCCTAACTAAGTCCTAAAATTATCAAGTCCTAACTAAGTCCTAAAATTATCAAGTCCTAACTAAGTCCTAAAATTATTAAGTCCTAGCTAAGTCCTAAAATTATCAAGTCTTAATAAAGTACTAAAATTATCAAGCTCTAACTAAGTCCTTAAATTTTCAAGTCCTAGAAGTATCAAGTCATAACTAAATCCTAAAATTATAAAGACCTAAATAAGTTCTAAAATTATCAAGTCCTAACTAAATCCTAAAATTATTAAGTCCTAAAATTATTTAGTCCTAACTAAGTCCTAAAATTATCAAGTCCTAACTAAGTCCTAAAATTATCAAGTCCTAACTAAGTCCTAAAATTATCAAGTACTAATAAAGTACTAAAATTATCAAGTCCTAACTAAGACCTAAAATTATCAAGTCCTAATAAAGTACTAAAATTATCAAGTCCTAATATTATTTAGTCCTAACAAAGTCCTAAAATTATCAAGTCCTAACTAAGTCCTAAAATTATCAAGTCCTAATTTAATCCTAAAATTATTAAGTCCTAATTAAGTCCTAAAATTATCAAGTCCTAACTAAGTCCTAAAATTATCAAGTCCTAACTAAGTCCTAAAATTATCAAGACCTAACTAAGTCCTAAAATTATCAAGTCCTAATAAAGTACTAAAATTATCAAGTCCTAACTAAGTCCTAAAATTATCAAGTCCTAACTAAGTCCTAAAATTATCAAGTCCTAATTTAATCCTAAAATTATTAAGTCATAATTAAGTCCTAAAATTATCAAGTCCTAACTAAGTCCTAAAATTATCAAGTCCTAACTACGTCCTAAAATTATTAAGTCCTAACTAAGTCCTAAAATTATCAAGTCCTAACAAGTCCTAAAATTATCAAGTCTTAATAAAGTACTAAAATTACCAAGTCCTAACTAAATCCTAAAATTATCAAGTCCTAACTAAATCCTGAAATTATCAAGTCCTAACTAAGTCCTAAAATTATAAAGTCCTAACTAAATCCTAAAATTATCAAGTCCTAACTTAGTCCTAAAATTATCAAGTCCTAATAAAGTACTAAAATTATCAAGTCCTAACTAAGTCCTAAAATTATCAAGTCCTAACTAAGTCCTAAAATTATCAAGTCCTAATTTAATCCTAAAATTATTAAGTCCTAATTAAGTCCTAAAATTATCAAGTCCTAACTAAGTCCTAAAATTATCAAGTCCTAACTACGTCCTAAAATTATTAAGTCCTAACTAAGTCCTAAAATTATCAAGTCCTAACTAAGTCCTAAAATTATCAAGTCTTAATAAAGTACTAAAATTACCAAGTCCTAACTAAATCCTAAAATTATCAAGTCCTAACTAAATCCTGAAATTATCAAGTCCTAACTAAGTCCTGAAATTATTAAGTCCTAACTAAGTCCTAAAATTATTTAGACCTAACTAAGTCCTAAAATTATCAAGTCCTAACTAAGTCCTAAAATTATCAAGTCCTAATTTAATCCTAAAATTATTAAGTCCTTATGAAGACCTAAAATTATCAAGTCCTAACTAAGTCCTAAAATTATCAAGTCCTAACTACGTCCTAAAATTACTAAGTCCTAACTAAGTCCTAAAATTATCAAGTCCTAACTAAGTCCTCAAAATTATCAAGTCCTAATAAAGTACTAAAATTATCAAGTCCTAACTAAATCCTAAAATTATCAAGTCCTAACTAAGTCCTGAAATTATTAAGTCCTAACTAAGTCCTGAAATTAGCAAGTCCTAACTAAGTCCTAAAATTATCAAGTCCTAACTAAGTCCTAAAATTATAAAGTCCTAATAAAGTACTAAAATTATCAAGTCCTAACTAAATCCTAAAATTATCAAGTCCTAACTAAGTCCTGAAATTATTAAGTCCTAACTAAGTCCTGAAATTAGCAAGTCCTAACTAAGTCCTAAAATTATCAAGTCCTAACTAAGTCCTAAAATTATAAAGTCCTAATAAAGTACTAAAATTATCAAGTCCTAACTAAATCCTAAAATTATCAAGTCCTAACTAAGTCCTAAAATTATCAAGTCCTAACTACGTCCTAAAATTACTAAGTCCTAACTAAGTCCTAAAATTATCAAGTCCTAACTAAGTCCTCAAAATTATCAAGTCCTAATAAAGTACTAAAATTATCAAGTCCTAACTAAATCCTAAAATTATCAAGTCCTAACTAAGTCCTGAAATTATTAAGTCCTAACTAAGTCCTGAAATTAGCAAGTCCTAACTAAGTCCTAAAATTATCAAGTCCTAACTAAGTCCTAAAATTATAAAGTCCTAATAAAGTACTAAAATTATCAAGTCCTAACTAAATCCTAAAATTATCAAGTCCTAACTAAGTCCTAAAATTATCAAGTCCTAATAAAGTACTAAAATTATCAAGTCCTAACTAAGTCCTCAAAATTATCAAGTCCTAATAAAGTACTAAAATTATCAAGTCCTAACTAAATCCTAAAATTATCAAGTCCTAACTAAGTCCTGAAATTATTAAGTCCTAACTAAGTCCTAAAATTATCAAGTCCTAATAAAGTACTAAAATTATCAAGTCCTAACTAAATCCTAAAATTATCAAGTCCTAACTAAGTCCTAAAATTATCAAGTCCTAATTTAATCCTAAAATTATTAAGTCCTAATTAAGACCTAAAATTATCAAGTCCTAACTAAGTCCTAAAATTATCAAGTCCTAACTAAGTCCTAAAATTATCAAGTCCTAATAAAGTACTAAAGTTATCAAGTCCTAACTAAATCCTAAAATTATCAAGTCCTAACTAAATCCTAAAATTATCAAGTCCTAACTAAGTCCTGAAATTATTAAGTCCTAACTAAGTCCTAAAATTAGCAAGTCCTAACTAAGTCCTAAAATTATCAAGTCCTAACTAAATCCTAAAATTTTCAAGTCCTAACTAAGTCCTAAAATTATCAAGTCCTAATTTAATCCTAAAATTATTAAGTCCTAATTAAGACCTAAAATTATCAAGTCCTAACTAAGTCCTAAAATTATCAAGTCCTAACTAAGTCCTAAAATTATTAAGTCCTAGCTAAGTCCTAAAATTATCAAGTCTTAATAAAGTACTAAAATTATCAAGCTCTAACTAAGTCCTAAAATTTTCAAGTCCTAGAAGTATCAAGTCCTAACTAAATCCTAAAATTATAAAGACCTAAATAAGTTCTAAAATTATCAAGTCCTAACTAAATCCTAAAATTATTAAGTCCTAAAATTATTTAGTCCTAACTAAGTCCTAAAATTATCAAGTCCTAACTAAGTCCTAAAATTATCAAGTCCTAACTAAGTCCTAAAATTATCAAGTACTAATAAAGTACTAAAATTATCAAGTCCTAACTAAGACCTAAAATTATCAAGTCCTAATAAAGTACTAAAATTATCAAGTCCTAATATTATTTAGTCCTAACAAAGTCCTAAAATTATCAAGTCCTAATAAAGTACTAAAATTATCAAGTCCTAACTGAATCCTAAAATTATCAAGTCCTAACTAAGTCATAAAATTATTAAGTTCTAACTAAGTCCTAAAATTATCAAGTCCTAACTAAGTCCTAAAATTATCAAGTCCTAATAAAGTACTAAAATTATCAAGTCCTAACTAAATCCTAAAATTATCAAGTCCTAACTAAGTCCTGAAATTATTAAGTCCTAACTAAGTCCTAAAATTATTTAGTCCTAACTAAGTCCTAAAATTATCAAGTCCTAACTAAGTCCTAAAATTATCAAGTCCTAATTTAATCCTAATATTATTAAGTCCTTATTAAGTCCTAAAATTATCAAGTCCTAACTAAGTCCTAAAATTATCAAGTCCTAACTAAGTCCTGAAATTATTAAGTCCTAACTAAGTCCTAAAATTAGCAAGTCCTAACTAAGTCCTAAAATTATCAAGTCCTAACTAAGTCCTAAAATTATCAAGTCTTAATAAAGTACTAAAATTACCAAGTCCTAACTAAGTCCTAAAATTATCAAGTCCTAATAAAGTACTAAAATTATCAAGTCCTAACTAAATCCTAAAATTATCAAGTCCTAACTAAGTCCTAAAATTATTAAGTCCTAACTAAGTCCTAAAATTATCAAGTCCTAACTAAATCCTAAAATTATCAAGTCCTAACTAAGTCCTAAAATTATTAAGTCCTAACTAAGTCCTAAAATTATCAAGTCCTAACTAAGTCCTAAAATTATCAAGTCCTAACTAAATCCTAAAATTATAAAGACCTAAATAAGTTCTAAAATTATCAAGTCCTAACTAAATCCTAAAATTATTAAGTCCTAAAATTATTTAGTCCTAACTAAGTCCTAAAATTATCAAGTCCTAACTAAGTCCTAAAATTATCAAGTCCTAACTAAGTCCTAAAATTATCAAGTACTAATAAAGTACTAAAATTATCAAGTCCTAACTAAGACCTAAAATTATCAAGTCCTAATAAAGTACTAAAATTATCAAGTCCTAATATTATTTAGTCCTAACAAAGTCCTAAAATTATCAAGTCCTAATAAAGTACTAAAATTATAAAGTCCTAACTAAATCCTAAAATTATCAAGTCCTAACTAAGTCCTAAAATTATTAAGTTCTAACTAAGTCCTAAAATTATCAAGTCCTAACTAAGTCCTAAAATTATCAAGTCCTAATAAAGTACTAAAATTATCAAGTCCTAACTAAATCCTAAAATTATCAAGTCCTAACTAAGTCCTAAAATTATTAAGTCCTAACTAAGTCCTAAAATTATCAAGTCCTAACTAAGTCCTAAAATTATCAAGTCCTAATAAAGTACTAAAATTATCAAGTCCTAACTAAATCCTAAAATTATCAAGTCCTAACTAAGTCCTGAAATTATTAAGTCCTAATTAAGTCCTAAAATTATTTAGTCCTAACTAAGTCATAAAATTATTAAGTCCTAATAAAGTACTAAAATTATCAAGTCCTAACTAAATCCTAAAATTATCAAGTCCTAACTAAGTCCTGAAATTATTAAGTCCTAACTTAGTCCTAAAATTATCAAGTCCTAAGTCCTAAAATTATCAAGTCCTAACTAAGTCCTAAAAATATCAAGTCCTAATAAAGTACTAAAATTATCAAGTCCTAAATAAGTCCTAAAATTATTAAGTCCTAACTTAGTCCTAAAATTATCAAGTCCTAAGTCCTAAAATTATCAAGTCCTAACTAAGTCCTAAAATTATCAAGTCCTAAAAAAGTACTAAAATTATCAAGTCCTAACTAAATCCTAAAATTATCAAGTCCTAACTAAGTCCTAAAATTATTAAGTCCTAACTAAGTCCTAAAATTATCAAGTCCTAACTAAGTCCTAAAATTATCAAGTCCTAATAAAGTACTAAAATTATCAAGTCCTAACTAAATCCTAAAATTATCAAGTCCTAACTAAGTCCTGAAATTATTAAGTCCTAACTAAGTCCTAAAATTATTTAGTCCTAACTAAGTCCTAAAATTATCAAGTCCTAACTAAGTCCTAAAATTATCAAGTCCTAATTTAATCCTAAAATTATTAAGTCCTAATTAAGACCTAAAATTATCAAGTCCTAACTATGTCCTAAAATTATCAAGTCCTAACTACGTCCTACAATTATCAAGTCCTAATAACGTACTAAAATTATCATGTCCTAACTAAATCCTAAAATTATCAAGTCCTAACTAAGTCCTGAAATTATTCAGTCCTAACTAAGTCCTAAAATTAGCAAGTCCTAACTAAGTCCTAAAATAATCAAGTCCTAATAAAGTACTAAAATTATCAAGTCCTAACTAAGTCCTAAAATTATCAAGTCATAACTAAGTCCTCAAAATTATCAAGTCCTAATAAAGTCCTAAAATTATCAAGTCCTAAGTCCTAAAATTATCAAGTCCTAACTAAGTCCTAAAATTATTAAGTCCTAGCTAAGTCCTAAAATTATCAAGTCCTAATAAAGTACTAAAATTATCAAGCTCTAACTAAGTCCTAAAATTATCAAGTCCTAACTAAGTCCTAAAATTATCAAGTCCTAACTAAGTCCTAAAATTATCAAGTCCTAATTAGGTACTAAAATTATCAAGTCCTAACTAAATCCTAAAATTATCAAGTCCTAACTAAGTCCTGAAATTATTAAGTCCTAACTAAGTCCTAAAATTATTTAGTCCTAACTAAGTCCTAAAATTATCAAGTCCTAACTAAGTCCTAAAATTATCAAGTCCTAATTTAATCCTAAAATTATTAAGTCCTAATTAAGACCTAAAATTATCAAGTCCTAACTAAGTCCTAAAATTATCAAGTCCTAACTACGTCCTAAAATTACTAAGTCCTAACTAAGTCCTAAAATTATCAAGTCCTAACTAAGTCCTCAAAATTATCAAGTCCTAATAAAGTCCTAAAATTATCAAGTCCTAAGTCCTAAAATTATCAAGTCCTAACTAAGTCCTAAAATTATTAAGTCCTAGCTAAGTCCTAAAATTATCAAGTCCTAATAAAGTACTAAAATTATTAAGCTCTAACTAAGTCCTAAAATTTTCAAGTCCTAGAAGTATCAAGTCCTAACTAAATCCTAAGATTATAAAGACCTAAATAAGTTCTAAAATTATAAAGTCCTAACTAAAACCTAAAATTATTAAGTCCTAAAATTATTTAGTCCTAACTAAGTCCTAAAATTATCAAGTCCTAACTAAGTCCTAAAATTATCAAGTCCTAACTAAGTCCTAAAATTATCAAGTCCTAATAAAGTACTAAAATTATCAAGTCCTAACTAAGACCTAAAATTATCAAGTCCTAATAAAGTACTAAAATTATCAAGTCCTAACTAAGTCCTAAAATTATTTAGTCCTAACTAAGTCCTAAAATTTTCAAGTCCTAATTAAATCCTAAAATTATTAAGTCCTAATTAAGTCCTAAAATTATCAAGTCCTAACTAAATCCTAAAATTATCAAGTCCTAACTACGTCCTAAAATTATTAAGTCCTAACTAAGTCCTAAAATGATCAAGTCCTAACTAAGTCCTAAAATTATCAAGTCCTAATAACGTACTAAAATTATCAAGTCCTAACAGAGTCCTAAAATTATCAAGTCCTAATAAAATACTAAAATTATCAAGTCCTAACTAAATCCTAAAATTATCAAGTCCTAACTAAGTCCTGAAATTATTAAGTCCTAACTAAGTCCTAAAATTAGCAAGTCCTAACTAAGTCCTAAAATTATCAAGTCCTAACTAAGTCCTAAAATTATCAAGTCCTAATAAAGTACTAAAATTATCAAGTCCTAACTAAGTCCTAAAATTATTTAGTCCTAACTAAGTCCTAAAATTATCAAGTCCTAATAAAGTACTAAAATTATCAAGTCCTAACTAAATCCTAAAATTATCAAGTCCTAACTAAGTCCTAAAATTATTAAGTCCTAACTAAGTCCTAAAATTATCAAGTCCTAACTAAGTCCTAAAATTATCAAGTCCTAATAAAGTACTAAAATTATCAAATCCTAACTAAATCCTAAAATTATCAAGTCCTAACTAAGTCCTAAAATTATTAAGTCCTAACTAAGTCCTAAAATTATCAAGTCCTAACTAAGTCCTTAAATTATCAAGTCCTAATAAAGTACTAAAATTATCAAGTCCTAACTAAATCCTGAAATTATCAAGTCCTAACTAAGTCCTGAAATTATTAAGTCCTAACTAAGTCCTAAAATTATTTAGTCCTAACTAAGTCCTAAAATTATCAAGTCCTAACTAAGTCCTAAAATTATCAAGTCCTAATTTAATCCTAAAATTATTAAGTCCTAATTAAGACCTAAAATTATCAAGTCCTAACTAAGTCCTAAAATTATCAAGTCCTAACTACGTCCTAAAATTACTAAGTCCTAACTAAGTCCTAAAATTATCAAGTCCTAACTAAGTCCTCAAAATTATCAAGTCCTAATAAAGTACTAAAATTATCAAGTCCTAACTAAATCCTAAAATTATCAAGTCCTAACTAAGTCCTGAAATTATTAAGTCCTAACTAAGTCCTAAAATTATTTAGTCCTAACTAAGTCCTAAAATTATCAAGTCCTAACTAAGTCCTAAAATTATCAAGTCCTAATTTAATCCTAAAATTATTAAGTCCTAATTAAGACCTAAAATTATCAAGTCCTAACTAAGTCCTAAAATTATCAAGTCCTAACTACGTCCTAAATTTACTAAGTCCTAACTAAGTCCTAAAATTATCAAGTCCTAACTAAGTCCTCAAAATTATCAAGTCCTAATAAAGTCCTAAAATTATCAAGTCCTAAGTCCTAAAATTATCAAGTCCTAACTAAGTCCTAAAATTATTAAGTCCTAGCTAAGTCCTAAAATTATCAAGTCCTAATAAAGTACTAAAATTATTAAGCTCTAACTAAGTCCTAAAATTTTCAAGTCCTAGAAGTATCAAGTCCTAACTAAATCCTAAGATTATAAAGACCTAAATAAGTTCTAAAATTATAAAGTCCTAACAGAGTCCTAAAATTATCAAGTCCTAACTAAGTCCTGAAATTATTCAGTCCTAACTAAGTCCTAAAATTAGCAAGTCCTAACTAAGTCCTAAAATAATCAAGTCCTAATAAAGTACTAAAATTATCAAGTCCTAACTAAGTCCTAAAATTATCAAGTCATAACTAAGTCCTCAAAATTATCAAGTCCTAATAAAGTCCTAAAATTATCAAGTCCTAAGTCCTAAAATTATCAAGTCCTAACTAAGTCCTAAAATTATTAAGTCCTAGCTAAGTCCTAAAATTATCAAGTCCTAATAAAGTACTAAAATTATCAAGCTCTAACTAAGTCCTAAAATTATCAAGTCCTAACTAAGTCCTAAAATTATCAAGTCCTAACTAAGTCCTAAAATTATCAAGTCCTAATTAGGTACTAAAATTATCAAGTCCTAACTAAGACCTAAAATTATTAAGTCCTAATAAAGTACTAAAATTATCAAGTCCTAATATTATTTAGTCCTAACAAAGTCCTAAAATTATCAAGTCCTAATAAAGTACTAAAATTATCAAGTCCTAACTAAGTCCTAAAATTATCAAGTCCTAATAAAGTCCTAAAATTATTAAGTTCTAACTAAGTCCTAAAATTTTTAAGTCCTAACTAAGTCCTAAAATTATCAAGTCCTAATAAAGTACTAAAATTATCAAGTCCTAACTAAATCCTAAAATTATCAAGTCCTAACTAAGTCCTAAAATTATTAAGTCGTAACTAAGTCCTAAAATTATCAAGTCCTAACTAAGTCCTAAAATTATCAAGTCCTAATAAAGTACTAAAATTATCAAGTCCTAACTAAATCCTAAAATTATCAAGTCCTAACTAAGTCCTGAAATTATTAAGTCCTAACTAAGTCCTAAAATTATTTAGTCCTAACTAAGTCCTAAAATTATCAAGTCCTAACTAAGTCCTAAAATTATCAAGTCCTAATTTAATCCTAAAATTATTAAGTCCTAATTAAGACCTAAAATTATCAAGTCCTAACTAAGTCCTAAAATTATCAAGTCCTAACTACGTCCTAAAATTACTAAGTCCTAACTAAGTCCTAAAATTATCAAGTCCTAACTAAGTCCTCAAAATTATCAAGTCCTAATAAAGTCCTAAAATTATCAAGTCCTAAGTCCTAAAATTATCAAGTCCTAACTAAGTCCTAAAATTATTAAGTCCTAGCTAAGTCCTAAAATTATCAAGTCCTAATAAAGTACTAAAATTATTAAGCTCTAACTAAGTCCTAAAATTTTCAAGTCCTAGAAGTATCAAGTCCTAACTAAATCCTAAGATTATAAAGACCTAAATAAGTTCTAAAATTATAAAGTCCTAACAGAGTCCTAAAATTATCAAGTCCTAACTAAGTCCTGAAATTATTCAGTCCTAACTAAGTCCTAAAATTAGCAAGTCCTAACTAAGTCCTAAAATAATCAAGTCCTAATAAAGTACTAAAATTATCAAGTCCTAACTAAGTCCTAAAATTATCAAGTCATAACTAAGTCCTCAAAATTATCAAGTCCTAATAAAGTCCTAAAATTATCAAGTCCTAAGTCCTAAAATTATCAAGTCCTAACTAAGTCCTAAAATTATTAAGTCCTAGCTAAGTCCTAAAATTATCAAGTCCTAATAAAGTACTAAAATTATCAAGCTCTAACTAAGTCCTAAAATTATCAAGTCCTAACTAAGTCCTAAAATTATCAAGTCCTAACTAAGTCCTAAAATTATCAAGTCCTAATTAGGTACTAAAATTATCAAGTCCTAACTAAGACCTAAAATTATTAAGTCCTAATAAAGTACTAAAATTATCAAGTCCTAATATTATTTAGTCCTAACAAAGTCCTAAAATTATCAAGTCCTAATAAAGTACTAAAATTATCAAGTCCTAACTAAGTCCTAAAATTATCAAGTCCTAATAAAGTCCTAAAATTATTAAGTTCTAACTAAGTCCTAAAATTTTTAAGTCCTAACTAAGTCCTAAAATTATCAAGTCCTAATAAAGTACTAAAATTATCAAGTCCTAACTAAATCCTAAAATTATCAAGTCCTAACTAAGTCCTAAAATTATTAAGTCGTAACTAAGTCCTAAAATTATCAAGTCCTAACTAAGTCCTAAAATTATCAAGTCCTAATAAAGTACTAAAATTATCAAGTCCTAACTAAATCCTAAAATTATCAAGTCCTAACTAAGTCCTGAAATTATTAAGTCCTAACTAAGTCCTAAAATTATTTAGTCCTAACTAAGTCCTAAAATTATCAAGTCCTAACTAAGTCCTAAAATTATCAAGTCCTAATTTAATCCTAAAATTATTAAGTCCTAATTAAGACCTAAAATTATCAAGTCCTAACTAAGTCCTAAAATTATCAAGTCCTAACTACGTCCTAAAATTACTAAGTCCTAACTAAGTCCTAAAATTATCAAGTCCTAACTAAGTCCTCAAAATTATCAAGTCCTAATAAAGTCCTAAAATTATCAAGTCCTAAGTCCTAAAATTATCAAGTCCTAACTAAGTCCTAAAATTATTAAGTCCTAGCTAAGTCCTAAAATTATCAAGTCCTAATAAAGTACTAAAATTATTAAGCTCTAACTAAGTCCTAAAATTTTCAAGTCCTAGAAGTATCAAGTCCTAACTAAATCCTAAGATTATAAAGACCTAAATAAGTTCTAAAATTATAAAGTCCTAACTAAATCCTAAAATTATTAAGTCCTAAAATTATTTAGTCCTAACTAAGTCCTAAAATTATCAAGTCCTAACTAAGTCCTAAAATTATCAAGTCCTAACTAAGTCCTAAAATTATCAAGTCCTAATAAAGTACTAAAATTATCAAGTCCTAACTAAGACCTAAAATTATCAAGTCCTAATAAAGTACTAAAATTATCAAGTCCTAACTAAGTCCTAAAATTATTTAGTCCTAACTAAGTCCTAAAATTTTCAAGTCCTAATTAAATCCTAAAATTATTAAGTCCTAATTAAGTCCTAAAATTATCAAGTCCTAACTAAATCCTAAAATTATCAAGTCCTAACTACGTCCTAAAATTATTAAGTCCTAACTAAGTCCTAAAATGATCAAGTCCTAACTAAGTCCTAAAATTATCAAGTCCTAATAACGTACTAAAATTATCAAGTCCTAACAGTGTCCTAAAATTATCAAGTCCTAATAAAATACTAAAATTATCAAGTCCTAACTAAATCCTAAAATTATCAAGTCCTAACTAAGTCCTGAAATTATTAAGTCCTAACTAAGTCCTAAAATTAGCAAGTCCTAACTAAGTCCTAAAATTATCAAGTCCTAACTAAGTCCTAAAATTATCAAGTCCTAATAAAGTACTAAAATTATCAAGTCCTAACTAAGTCCTAAAATTATTTAGTCCTAACTAAGTCCTAAAATTATCAAGTCCTAATAAAGTACTAAAATTATCAAGTCCTAACTAAATCCTAAAATTATCAAGTCCTAACTAAGTCCTAAAATTATTAAGTCCTAACTAAGTCCTAAAATTATCAAGTCCTAACTAAGTCCTAAAATTATCAAGTCCTAATAAAGTACTAAAATTATCAAGTCCTAACTAAATCCTAAAATTATCAAGTCCTAACTAAGTCCTAAAATTATTAAGTCCTAACTAAGTCCTAAAATTATCAAGTCCTAACTAAGTCCTTAAATTATCAAGTCCTAATAAAGTACTAAAATTATCAAGTCCTAACTAAATCCTGAAATTATCAAGTCCTAACTAAGTCCTGAAATTATTAAGTCCTAACTAAGTCCTAAAATTATTTAGTCCTAACTAAGTCCTAAAATTATCAAGTCCTAACTAAGTCCTAAAATTATCAAGTCCTAATTTAATCCTAAAATTATTAAGTCCTAATTAAGACCTAAAATTATCAAGTCCTAACTAAGTCCTAAAATTATCAAGTCCTAACTACGTCCTAAAATTACTAAGTCCTAACTAAGTCCTAAAATTATCAAGTCCTAACTAAGTCCTCAAAATTATCAAGTCCTAATAAAGTACTAAAATTATCAAGTCCTAACTAAATCCTAAAATTATCAAGTCCTAACTAAGTCCTGAAATTATTAAGTCCTAACTAAGTCCTAAAATTAGCAAGTCCTAACTAAGTCCTAAAATTATCAAGTCCTAACTAAGTCCTAAAATTATCAAGTCCTAATAAAGTACTAAAATTATCAAGTCCTAACTAAATCCTAAAATTATCAAGTCCTAACTAAGTCCTAAAATTATTAAGTCCTAACTAAGTCCTAAAATTATCAAGTCCTAACTAAGTCCTAAAATTATCAAGTCCTAATAAAGTACTAAAATTATCAAGTCCTAACTAAGTCCTCAAAATTATCAAGTCCTAATAAAGTACTAAAATTATCAAGTCCTAACTAAATCCTAAAATTATCAAGTCCTAACTAAGTCCTGAAATTATTAAGTCCTAACTAAGTCCTAAAATTAGCAAGTCCTAACTAAGTCCTAAAATTATCAAGTCCTAACTAAATCCTAAAATTTTCAAGTCCTAACTAAGTCCTAAAATTATCAAGTCCTAATTTAATCCTAAAATTATTAAGTCCTAATTAAGACCTAAAATTATCAAGTCCTAACTAAGTCCTAAAATTATCAAGTCCTAACTAAGTTCTAAAATTATTAAGTCCTAGCTAAGTCCTAAAATTATCAAGTCTTAATAAAGTACTAAAATTATCAAGCTCTAACTAAGTCCTAAAATTTTCAAGTCCTAGAAGTATCAAGTCCTAACTAAATCCTAAAATTATTAAGTCCTAAAATTATTTAGTCCTAACTAAGTCCTAAAATTATCAAGTCCTAACTAAGTCCTAAAATTATCAAGTCCTAACTAAGTCCTAAAATTATCAAGTACTAATAAAGTACTAAAATTATCAAGTCCTAACTAAGACCTAAAATTATCAAGTCCTAATAAAGTACTAAAATTATCAAGTCCTAATATTATTTAGTCCTAACAAAGTCCTAAAATTATCAAGTCCTAACTAAGTCCTAAAATTATCAAGTCCTAATAAAGTACTAAAATTATCAAGTCCTAACTAAATCCTAAAATTATCAAGTCCTAACTAAGTCCTGAAATTATTAAGTCCTAACTAAGTCCTAAAATTATTTAGTCCTAACTAAGTCCTAAAATTATCAAGTCCTAACTAAGTCCTAAAATTATCAAGTCCTAATTTATTCCTAATATTATTAAGTCCTTATTAAGTCCTAAAATTATCAAGTCCTAACTAAGTCCTAAAATTATCAAGTCCTAACTACGTCCTAAAATTATTAAGTCCTAACTAAGTCCTAAAATTATCAAGTCCTAACTAAGTCCTTAAATTATCAAGTCCTAATAAAGTACTAAAATTATCAAGTCCTAACTAAATCCTGAAATTATCAAGTCCTAACTAAGTCCTGAAATTATTAAGTCCTAACTAAGTCCTAAAATTATTTAGTCCTAACTAAGTCCTAAAATTATCAAGTCCTAACTAAGTCCTAAAATTATCAAGTCCTAATTTAATCCTAAAATTATTAAGTCCTAATTAAGACCTAAAATTATCAAGTCCTAACTAAGTCCTAAAATTATCAAGTCCTAACTACGTCCTAAAATTACTAAGTCCTAACTAAGTCCTAAAATTATCAAGTCCTAACTAAGTCCTCAAAATTATCAAGTCCTAATAAAGTACTAAAATTATCAAGTCCTAACTAAATCCTAAAATTATCAAGTCCTAACTAAGTCCTGAAATTATTAAGTCCTAACTAAGTCCTAAAATTAGCAAGTCCTAACTAAGTCCTAAAATTATCAAGTCCTAACTAAGTCCTAAAATTATCAAGTCCTAATAAAGTACTAAAATTATCAAGTCCTAACTAAATCCTAAAATTATCAAGTCCTAACTAAGTCCTAAAATTATTAAGTCCTAACTAAGTCCTAAAATTATCAAGTCCTAACTAAGTCCTAAAATTATCAAGTCCTAATAAAGTACTAAAATTATCAAGTCCTAACTAAGTCCTCAAAATTATCAAGTCCTAATAAAGTACTAAAATTATCAAGTCCTAACTAAATCCTAAAATTATCAAGTCCTAACTAAGTCCTGAAATTATTAAGTCCTAACTAAGTCCTAAAATTAGCAAGTCCTAACTAAGTCCTAAAATTATCAAGTCCTAACTAAATCCTAAAATTTTCAAGTCCTAACTAAGTCCTAAAATTATCAAGTCCTAATTTAATCCTAAAATTATTAAGTCCTAATTAAGACCTAAAATTATCAAGTCCTAACTAAGTCCTAAAATTATCAAGTCCTAACTAAGTCCTAAAATTATTAAGTCCTAGCTAAGTCCTAAAATTATCAAGTCTTAATAAAGTACTAAAATTATCAAGCTCTAACTAAGTCCTAAAATTTTCAAGTCCTAGAAGTATCAAGTCCTAACTAAATCCTAAAATTATTAAGTCCTAAAATTATTTAGTCCTAACTAAGTCCTAAAATTATCAAGTCCTAACTAAGTCCTAAAATTATCAAGTCCTAACTAAGTCCTAAAATTATCAAGTACTAATAAAGTACTAAAATTATCAAGTCCTAACTAAGACCTAAAATTATCAAGTCCTAATAAAGTACTAAAATTATCAAGTCCTAATATTATTTAGTCCTAACAAAGTCCTAAAATTATCAAGTCCTAACTAAGTCCTAAAATTATCAAGTCCTAATAAAGTACTAAAATTATCAAGTCCTAACTAAATCCTAAAATTATCAAGTCCTAACTAAGTCCTGAAATTATTAAGTCCTAACTAAGTCCTAAAATTATTTAGTCCTAACTAAGTCCTAAAATTATCAAGTCCTAACTAAGTCCTAAAATTATCAAGTCCTAATTTATTCCTAATATTATTAAGTCCTTATTAAGTCCTAAAATTATCAAGTCCTAACTAAGTCCTAAAATTATCAAGTCCTAACTACGTCCTAAAATTATTAAGTCCTAACTAAGTCCTAAAATTATCAAGTCCTAACTAAGTCCTAAAATTATCAAGTCCTAATAAAGTACTAAAATTATCAAGTCCTAACTAAATCCTAAAATTATCAAGTCCTAACTAAGTCCTGAAATTATTAAGTCCTAACTAAGTCCTAAAATTAGCAAGTCCTAACTAAGTCCTAAAATTATCAAGTCCTAACTAAATCCTAAAATTTTCAAGTCCTAACTAAGTCCTAAAATTATCAAGTCCTAATTTAATCCTAAAATTATTAAGTCCTAATTAAGACCTAAAATTATCAAATCCTAACTAAGTCCTAAAATTATCAAGTCCTAACTAAGTCCTAAAATTATTAAGTCCTAGCTAAGTCCTAAAATTATCAAGTCTTAATAAAGTACTAAAATTATCAAGCTCTAACTAAGTCCTAAAATTTTCAAGTCCTAGAAGTATCAAGTCCTAACTAAATCCTAAAATTATAAAGACCTAAATAAGTTCTAAAATTATCAAGTCCTAACTAAATCCTAAAATTATTAAGTCCTAAAATTATTTAGTCCTAACTAAGTCCTAAAATTATCAAGTCCTAACTAAGTCCTAAAATTATCAAGTCCTAACTAAGTCCTAAAATTATCAAGTACTAATAAAGTACTAAAATTATCAAGTCCTAACTAAGACCTAAAATTATCAAGTCCTAATAAAGTACTAAAATTATCAAGTCCTAATATTATTTAGTCCTAACAAAGTCCTAAAATTATCAAGTCCTAACTAAGTCCTAAAATTATCAAGTCCTAATAAAGTACTAAAATTATCAAGTCCTAACTAAATCCTAAAATTATCAAGTCCTAACTAAGTCCTGAAATTATTAAGTCCTAACTAAGTCCTAAAATTATTTAGTCCTAACTAAGTCCTAAAATTATCAAGTCCTAACTAAGTCCTAAAATTATCAAGTCCTAATTTATTCCTAATATTATTAAGTCCTTATTAAGTCCTAAAATTATCAAGTCCTAACTAAGTCCTAAAATTATCAAGTCCTAACTACGTCCTAAAATTATTAAGTCCTAACTAAGTCCTAAAATTATCAAGTCCTAACTAAGTCCTAAAATTATCAAGTCCTAATAAAGTACTAAAATTATCAAGTCCTAACTAAGTCCTAAAATTATTAAGTCCTAACTAAATCCTAAAATTATCAAGTCCTAACTAAGTCCTGAAATTCTTAAGTCCTAACTAAGTCCTAAAATTATCAAGTCCTAACTAAGTCCTAAAATTATTAAGTCCTAGCTAAGTCCTAAAATTATCAAGTCCTAATAAAGTACTAAAATTATTAAGCTCTAACTAAGTCCTAAAATTTTCAAGTCCTAGAAGTATCAAGTCCTAACTAAATCCTAAGATTATAAAGACCTAAATAAGTTCTAAAATTATAAAGTCCTAACTAAATCCTAAAATTATTAAGTCCTAAAATTATTTAGTCCTAACTAAGTCCTAAAATTATCAAGTCCTAACTAAGTCCTAAAATTATCAAGTCCTAACTAAGTCCTAAAATTATCAAGTCCTAATAAAGTACTAAAATTATCAAGTCCTAACTAAGACCTAAAATTATCAAGTCCTAATAAAGTACTAAAATTATCAAGTCCTAACTAAGTCCTAAAATTATTTAGTCCTAACTAAGTCCTAAAATTTTCAAGTCCTAATTAAATCCTAAAATTATTAAGTCCTAATTAAGTCCTAAAATTATCAAGTCCTAACTAAATCCTAAAATTATCAAGTCCTAACTACGTCCTAAAATTATTAAGTCCTAACTAAGTCCTAAAATGATCAAGTCCTAACTAAGTCCTAAAATTATCAAGTCCTAATAACGTACTAAAATTATCAAGTCCTAACTGAGTCCTAAAATTATCAAGTCCTAATAAAATACTAAAATTATCAAGTCCTAACTAAATCCTAAAATTATCAAGTCCTAACTAAGTCCTGAAATTATTAAGTCCTAACTAAGTCCTAAAATTAGCAAGTCCTAACTAAGTCCTAAAATTATCAAGTCCTAACTAAGTCCTAAAATTATCAAGTCCTAATAAAGTACTAAAATTATCAAGTCCTAACTAAGTCCTAAAATTATTTAGTCCTAACTAAGTCCTAAAATTATCAAGTCCTAATAAAGTACTAAAATTATCAAGTCCTAACTAAATCCTAAAATTATCAAGTCCTAACTAAGTCCTAAAATTATTAAGTCCTAACTAAGTCCTAAAATTATCAAGTCCTAACTAAGTCCTAAAATTATCAAGTCCTAATAAAGTACTAAAATTATCAAGTCCTACCTAAATCCTAAAATTATCAAGTCCTAACTAAGTCCTAAAATTATTAAGTCCTAACTAAGTCCTAAAATTATCAAGTCCTAACTAAGTCCTAAAATTATCAAGTCCTAATAAAGTACTAAAATTATCAAGTCCTAACTAAATCCTGAAATTATCAAGTCCTAACTAAGTCCTGAAATTATTAAGTCCTAGCTAAGTCCTAAAATTATCAAGTCTTAATAAAGTACTAAAATTATCAAGCTCTAACTAAGTCCTAAAATTTTCAAGTCCTAGAAGTATCAAGTCCTAACTAAATCCTAAAATTATTAAGTCCTAAAATTATTTAGTCCTAACTAAGTCCTAAAATTATCAAGTCCTAACTAAGTCCTAAAATTATCAAGTCCTAACTAAATCCTAAAATTATCAAGTCCTAACTAAGTCCTGAAATTATTAAGTCCTAACTAAGTCCTAAAATTATTTAGTCCTAACTAAGTCCTAAAATTATCAAGTCCTAACTAAGTCCTAAAATTATCAAGTCCTAATTTATTCCTAATATTATTAAGTCCTTATTAAGTCCTAAAATTATCAAGTCCTAACTAAGTCCTAAAATTATCAAGTCCTAATAAAGTACTAAAATTATCAAGTCCTAACTAAATCCTAAAATTATCAAGTCCTAACTAAGTCCTGAAATTATTAAGTCCTAACTAAGTCCTAAAATTATTTAGTCCTAACTAAGTCCTAAAATTATCAAGTCCTAACTAAGTCCTAAAATTATCAAGTCCTAATTTATTCCTAATATTATTAAGTCCTTATTAAGTCCTAAAATTATCAAGTCCTAACTAAGTCCTAAAATTATCAAGTCCTAACTACGTCCTAAAATTATTAAGTCCTAACTAAGTCCTAAAATTATCAAGTCCTAACTAAGTCCTAAAATTATCAAGTCCTAATAAAGTACTAAAATTATCAAGTCCTAACTAAATCCTAAAATTATCAAGTCCTAACTAAGTCCTGAAATTATTAAGTCCTAACTAAGTCCTAAAATTAGCAAGTCCTAACTAAGTCCTAAAATTATCAAGTCCTAACTAAATCCTAAAATTTTCAAGTCCTAACTAAGTCCTAAAATTATCAAGTCCTAATTTAATCCTAAAATTATTAAGTCCTAATTAAGACCTAAAATTATCAAATCCTAACTAAGTCCTAAAATTATCAAGTCCTAACTAAGTCCTAAAATTATTAAGTCCTAGCTAAGTCCTAAAATTATCAAGTCTTAATAAAGTACTAAAATTATCAAGCTCTAACTAAGTCCTAAAATTTTCAAGTCCTAGAAGTATCAAGTCCTAACTAAATCCTAAAATTATAAAGACCTAAATAAGTTCTAAAATTATCAAGTCCTAACTAAATCCTAAAATTATTAAGTCCTAAAATTATTTAGTCCTAACTAAGTCCTAAAATTATCAAGTCCTAACTAAGTCCTAAAATTATCAAGTCCTAACTAAGTCCTAAAATTATCAAGTACTAATAAAGTACTAAAATTATCAAGTCCTAACTAAGACCTAAAATTATCAAGTCCTAATAAAGTACTAAAATTATCAAGTCCTAATATTATTTAGTCCTAACAAAGTCCTAAAATTATCAAGTCCTAACTAAGTCCTAAAATTATCAAGTCCTAATAAAGTACTAAAATTATCAAGTCCTAACTAAATCCTAAAATTATCAAGTCCTAACTAAGTCCTGAAATTATTAAGTCCTAACTAAGTCCTAAAATTATTTAGTCCTAACTAAGTCCTAAAATTATCAAGTCCTAACTAAGTCCTAAAATTATCAAGTCCTAATTTATTCCTAATATTATTAAGTCCTTATTAAGTCCTAAAATTATCAAGTCCTAACTAAGTCCTAAAATTATCAAGTCCTAATAAAGTACTAAAATTATCAAGTCCTACCTAAATCCTAAAATTATCAAGTCCTAACTAAGTCCTAAAATTATTAAGTCCTAACTAAGTCCTAAAATTATCAAGTCCTAACTAAGTCCTAAAATTATCAAGTCCTAATAAAGTACTAAAATTATCAAGTCCTAACTAAATCCTGAAATTATCAAGTCCTAACTAAGTCCTGAAATTATTAAGTCCTAGCTAAGTCCTAAAATTATCAAGTCTTAATAAAGTACTAAAATTATCAAGCTCTAACTAAGTCCTAAAATTTTCAAGTCCTAGAAGTATCAAGTCCTAACTAAATCCTAAAATTATTAAGTCCTAAAATTATTTAGTCCTAACTAAGTCCTAAAATTATCAAGTCCTAACTAAGTCCTAAAATTATCAAGTCCTAACTAAATCCTAAAATTATCAAGTCCTAACTAAGTCCTGAAATTATTAAGTCCTAACTAAGTCCTAAAATTATTTAGTCCTAACTAAGTCCTAAAATTATCAAGTCCTAACTAAGTCCTAAAATTATCAAGTCCTAATTTATTCCTAATATTATTAAGTCCTTATTAAGTCCTAAAATTATCAAGTCCTAACTAAGTCCTAAAATTATCAAGTCCTAATAAAGTACTAAAATTATCAAGTCCTAACTAAATCCTAAAATTATCAAGTCCTAACTAAGTCCTGAAATTATTAAGTCCTAACTAAGTCCTAAAATTATTTAGTCCTAACTAAGTCCTAAAATTATCAAGTCCTAACTAAGTCCTAAAATTATCAAGTCCTAATTTATTCCTAATATTATTAAGTCCTTATTAAGTCCTAAAATTATCAAGTCCTAACTAAGTCCTAAAATTATCAAGTCCTAACTACGTCCTAAAATTATTAAGTCCTAACTAAGTCCTAAAATTATCAAGTCCTAACTAAGTCCTAAAATTATCAAGTCCTAATAAAGTACTAAAATTATCAAGTCCTAACTAAATCCTAAAATTATCAAGTCCTAACTAAGTCCTGAAATTATTAAGTCCTAACTAAGTCCTAAAATTAGCAAGTCCTAACTAAGTCCTAAAATTATCAAGTCCTAACTAAATCCTAAAATTTTCAAGTCCTAACTAAGTCCTAAAATTATCAAGTCCTAATTTAATCCTAAAATTATTAAGTCCTAATTAAGACCTAAAATTATCAAATCCTAACTAAGTCCTAAAATTATCAAGTCCTAACTAAGTCCTAAAATTATTAAGTCCTAGCTAAGTCCTAAAATTATCAAGTCTTAATAAAGTACTAAAATTATCAAGCTCTAACTAAGTCCTAAAATTTTCAAGTCCTAGAAGTATCAAGTCCTAACTAAATCCTAAAATTATAAAGACCTAAATAAGTTCTAAAATTATCAAGTCCTAACTAAATCCTAAAATTATTAAGTCCTAAAATTATTTAGTCCTAACTAAGTCCTAAAATTATCAAGTCCTAACTAAGTCCTAAAATTATCAAGTCCTAACTAAGTCCTAAAATTATCAAGTACTAATAAAGTACTAAAATTATCAAGTCCTAACTAAGACCTAAAATTATCAAGTCCTAATAAAGTACTAAAATTATCAAGTCCTAATATTATTTAGTCCTAACAAAGTCCTAAAATTATCAAGTCCTAACTAAGTCCTAAAATTATCAAGTCCTAATAAAGTACTAAAATTATCAAGTCCTAACTAAATCCTAAAATTATCAAGTCCTAACTAAGTCCTGAAATTATTAAGTCCTAACTAAGTCCTAAAATTAGCAAGTCCTAACTAAGTCCTAAAATTATCAAGTCCTAACTAAATCCTAAAATTTTCAAGTCCTAACTAAGTCCTAAAATTATCAAGTCCTAATTTAATCCTAAAATTATTAAGTCCTAATTAAGACCTAAAATTATCAAATCCTAACTAAGTCCTAAAATTATCAAGTCCTAACTAAGTCCTAAAATTATTAAGTCCTAGCTAAGTCCTAAAATTATCAAGTCTTAATAAAGTACTAAAATTATCAAGCTCTAACTAAGTCCTAAAATTTTCAAGTCCTAGAAGTATCAAGTCCTAACTAAATCCTAAAATTATAAAGACCTAAATAAGTTCTAAAATTATCAAGTCCTAACTAAATCCTAAAATTATTAAGTCCTAAAATTATTTAGTCCTAACTAAGTCCTAAAATTATCAAGTCCTAACTAAGTCCTAAAATTATCAAGTCCTAACTAAGTCCTAAAATTATCAAGTACTAATAAAGTACTAAAATTATCAAGTCCTAACTAAGACCTAAAATTATCAAGTCCTAATAAAGTACTAAAATTATCAAGTCCTAATATTATTTAGTCCTAACAAAGTCCTAAAATTATCAAGTCCTAACTAAGTCCTAAAATTATCAAGTCCTAATAAAGTACTAAAATTATCAAGTCCTAACTAAATCCTAAAATTATCAAGTCCTAACTAAGTCCTGAAATTATTAAGTCCTAACTAAGTCCTAAAATTATTTAGTCCTAACTAAGTCCTAAAATTATCAAGTCCTAACTAAGTCCTAAAATTATCAAGTCCTAATTTATTCCTAATATTATTAAGTCCTTATTAAGTCCTAAAATTATCAAGTCCTAACTAAGTCCTAAAATTATCAAGTCCTAACTACGTCCTAAAATTATTAAGTCCTAACTAAGTCCTAAAATTATCAAGTCCTAACTAAGTCCTAAAATTATCAAGTCCTAATAAAGTACTAAAATTATCAAGTCCTAACTAAGTCCTAAAATTATTAAGTCCTAACTAAATCCTAAAATTATCAAGTCCTAACTAAGTCCTGAAATTCTTAAGTCCTAACTAAGTCCTAAAATTATCAAGTCCTAACTAAGTCCTAAAATTATTAAGTCCTAGCTAAGTCCTAAAATTATCAAGTCCTAATAAAGTACTAAAATTATTAAGCTCTAACTAAGTCCTAAAATTTTCAAGTCCTAGAAGTATCAAGTCCTAACTAAATCCTAAGATTATAAAGACCTAAATAAGTTCTAAAATTATAAAGTCCTAACTAAATCCTAAAATTATTAAGTCCTAAAATTATTTAGTCCTAACTAAGTCCTAAAATTATCAAGTCCTAACTAAGTCCTAAAATTATCAAGTCCTAACTAAGTCCTAAAATTATCAAGTCCTAATAAAGTACTAAAATTATCAAGTCCTAACTAAGACCTAAAATTATCAAGTCCTAATAAAGTACTAAAATTATCAAGTCCTAACTAAGTCCTAAAATTATTTAGTCCTAACTAAGTCCTAAAATTTTCAAGTCCTAATTAAATCCTAAAATTATTAAGTCCTAATTAAGTCCTAAAATTATCAAGTCCTAACTAAATCCTAAAATTATCAAGTCCTAACTACGTCCTAAAATTATTAAGTCCTAACTAAGTCCTAAAATGATCAAGTCCTAACTAAGTCCTAAAATTATCAAGTCCTAATAACGTACTAAAATTATCAAGTCCTAACTGAGTCCTAAAATTATCAAGTCCTAATAAAATACTAAAATTATCAAGTCCTAACTAAATCCTAAAATTATCAAGTCCTAACTAAGTCCTGAAATTATTAAGTCCTAACTAAGTCCTAAAATTAGCAAGTCCTAACTAAGTCCTAAAATTATCAAGTCCTAACTAAGTCCTAAAATTATCAAGTCCTAATAAAGTACTAAAATTATCAAGTCCTAACTAAGTCCTAAAATTATTTAGTCCTAACTAAGTCCTAAAATTATCAAGTCCTAATAAAGTACTAAAATTATCAAGTCCTAACTAAATCCTAAAATTATCAAGTCCTAACTAAGTCCTAAAATTATTAAGTCCTAACTAAGTCCTAAAATTATCAAGTCCTAACTAAGTCCTAAAATTATCAAGTCCTAATAAAGTACTAAAATTATCAAGTCCTACCTAAATCCTAAAATTATCAAGTCCTAACTAAGTCCTAAAATTATTAAGTCCTAACTAAGTCCTAAAATTATCAAGTCCTAACTAAGTCCTAAAATTATCAAGTCCTAATAAAGTACTAAAATTATCAAGTCCTAACTAAATCCTGAAATTATCAAGTCCTAACTAAGTCCTGAAATTATTAAGTCCTAGCTAAGTCCTAAAATTATCAAGTCTTAATAAAGTACTAAAATTATCAAGCTCTAACTAAGTCCTAAAATTTTCAAGTCCTAGAAGTATCAAGTCCTAACTAAATCCTAAAATTATTAAGTCCTAAAATTATTTAGTCCTAACTAAGTCCTAAAATTATCAAGTCCTAACTAAGTCCTAAAATTATCAAGTCCTAACTAAATCCTAAAATTATCAAGTCCTAACTAAGTCCTGAAATTATTAAGTCCTAACTAAGTCCTAAAATTATTTAGTCCTAACTAAGTCCTAAAATTATCAAGTCCTAACTAAGTCCTAAAATTATCAAGTCCTAATTTATTCCTAATATTATTAAGTCCTTATTAAGTCCTAAAATTATCAAGTCCTAACTAAGTCCTAAAATTATCAAGTCCTAATAAAGTACTAAAATTATCAAGTCCTAACTAAATCCTAAAATTATCAAGTCCTAACTAAGTCCTGAAATTATTAAGTCCTAACTAAGTCCTAAAATTATTTAGTCCTAACTAAGTCCTAAAATTATCAAGTCCTAACTAAGTCCTAAAATTATCAAGTCCTAATTTATTCCTAATATTATTAAGTCCTTATTAAGTCCTAAAATTATCAAGTCCTAACTAAGTCCTAAAATTATCAAGTCCTAACTACGTCCTAAAATTATTAAGTCCTAACTAAGTCCTAAAATTATCAAGTCCTAACTAAGTCCTAAAATTATCAAGTCCTAATAAAGTACTAAAATTATCAAGTCCTAACTAAGTCCTAAAATTATTAAGTCCTAACTAAATCCTAAAATTATCAAGTCCTAACTAAGTCCTGAAATTATTAAGTCCTAACTAAGTCCTAAAATTATCAAGTCCTAACTAAGTCCTAAAATTATTAAGTCCTAGCTAAGTCCTAAAATTATCAAGTCCTAATAAAGTACTAAAATTATTAAGCTCTAACTAAGTCCTAAAATTTTCAAGTCCTAGAAGTATCAAGTCCTAACTAAATCCTAAGATTATAAAGACCTAAATAAGTTCTAAAATTATAAAGTCCTAACTAAATCCTAAAATTATTAAGTCCTAAAATTATTTAGTCCTAACTAAGTCCTAAAATTATCAAGTCCTAACTAAGTCCTAAAATTATCAAGTCCTAACTAAGTCCTAAAATTATCAAGTCCTAATAAAGTACTAAAATTATCAAGTCCTAACTAAGACCTAAAATTATCAAGTCCTAATAAAGTACTAAAATTATCAAGTCCTAACTAAGTCCTAAAATTTTCCAGTCCTAATTAAATCCTAAAATTATTAAGTCCTAATTAAGTCCTAAAATTATCAAGTCCTAACTAAATCCTAAAATTATCAAGTCCTAACTACGTCCTAAAATTATTAAGTCCTAACTAAGTCCTAAAATGATCAAGTCCTAACTAAGTCCTAAAATTATCAAGTCCTAATAACGTACTAAAATTATCAAGTCCTAACTGAGTCCTAAAATTATCAAGTCCTAATAAAATACTAAAATTATCAAGTCCTAACTAAATCCTAAAATTATCAAGTCCTAACTAAGTCCTGAAATTATTAAGTCCTAACTAAGTCCTAAAATTAGCAAGTCCTAACTAAGTCCTAAAATTATCAAGTCCTAACTAAGTCCTAAAATTATCAAGTCCTAATAAAGTACTAAAATTATCAAGTCCTAACTAAGTCCTAAAATTATTTAGTCCTAACTAAGTCCTAAAATTATCAAGTCCTAATAAAGTACTAAAATTATCAAGTCCTAACTAAATCCTAAAATTATCAAGTCCTAACTAAGTCCTAAAATTATTAAGTCCTAACTAAGTCCTAAAATTATCAAGTCCTAACTAAGTCCTAAAATTATCAAGTCCTAATAAAGTACTAAAATTATCAAGTCCTAACTAAATCCTAAAATTATCAAGTCCTAACTAAGTCCTAAAATTATTAAGTCCTAACTAAGTCCTAAAATTATCAAGTCCTAACTAAGTCCTAAAATTATCAAGTCCTAATAAAGTACTAAAATTATCAAGTCCTAACTAAATCCTGAAATTATCAAGTCCTAACTAAGTCCTGAAATTATTAAGTCCTAACTAAGTCCTAAAATTATTTAGTCCTAACTAAGTCCTAAAATTATCAAGTCCTAACTAAGTCCTAAAATTATCAAGTCCTAATTTAATCCTAAAATTATTAAGTCCTAATTAAGACCTAAAATTATCAAGTCCTAACTAAGTCCTAAAATTATCAAGTCCTAACTACGTCCTAAAATTACTAAGTCCTAACTAAGTCCTAAAATTATCAAGTCCTAACTAAGTCCTCAAAATTATCAAGTCCTAATAAAGTACTAAAATTATCAACTCCTAACTAAATCCTAAAATTATCAAGTCCTAACTAAGTCCTGAAATTATTAAGTCCTAACTAAGTCCTAAAATTAGCAAGTCCTAACTAAGTCCTAAAATTATCAAGTCCTAACTAAGTCCTAAAATTATCAAGTCCTAATAAAGTACTAAAATTATCAAGTCCTAACTAAATCCTAAAATTATCAAGTCCTAACTAAGTCCTAAAATTATTAAGTCCTAACTAAGTCCTAAAATTATCAAGTCCTAACTAAGTCCTAAAATTATCAAGTCCTAATAAAGTACTAAAATTATCAAGTCCTAACTAAGTCCTCAAAATTATCAAGTCCTAATAAAGTACTAAAATTATCAAGTCCTAACTAAATCCTAAAATTATCAAGTCCTAACTAAGTCCTGAAATTATTAAGTCCTAACTAAGTCCTAAAATTAGCAAGTCCTAACTAAGTCCTAAAATTATCAAGTCCTAACTAAATCCTAAAATTTTCAAGTCCTAACTAAGTCCTAAAATTATCAAGTCCTAATTGATTCCTAAAATTATTAAGTCCTAATTAAGACCTAAAATTATCAAGTCCTAACTAAGTCCTAAAATTATCAAGTCCTAACTAAGTCCTAAAATTATTAAGTCCTAGCTAAGTCCTAAAATTATCAAGTCTTAATAAAGTACTAAAATTATCAAGCTCTAACTAAGTCCTAAAATTTTCAAGTCCTAGAAGTATCAAGTCCTAACTAAATCCTAAAATTATAAAGACCTAAATAAGTTCTAAAATTATCAAGTCCTAACTAAATCCTAAAATTATTAAGTCCTAAAATTATTTAGTCCTAACTAAGTCCTAAAATTATCAAGTCCTAACTAAGTCCTAAAATTATCAAGTCCTAACTAAGTCCTAAAATTATCAAGTACTAATAAAGTACTAAAATTATCAAGTCCTAACTAAGACCTAAAATTATCAAGTCCTAATAAAGTACTAAAATTATCAAGTCCTAATATTATTTAGTCCTAACAAAGTCCTAAAATTATCAAGTCCTAACTAAGTCCTAAAATTATCAAGTCCTAATAAAGTACTAAAATTATCAAGTCCTAACTAAATCCTAAAATTATCAAGTCCTAACTAAGTCCTGAAATTATTAAGTCCTAACTAAGTCCTAAAATTATTTAGTCCTAACTAAGTCCTAAAATTATCAAGTCCTAACTAAGTCCTAAAATTATCAAGTCCTAATTTATTCCTAATATTATTAAGTCCTTATTAAGTCCTAAAATTATCAAGTCCTAACTAAGTCCTAAAATTATCAAGTCCTAACTACGTCCTAAAATTATTAAGTCCTAACTAAGTCCTAAAATTATCAAGTCCTAACTAAGTCCTAAAATTATCAAGTCCTAATAAAGTACTAAAATTATCAAGTCCTAACTAAATCCTAAAATTATCAAGTCCTAACTAAGTCCTGAAATTATTAAGTCCTAACTAAGTCCTAAAATTAGCAAGTCCTAACTAAGTCCTAAAATTATCAAGTCCTAACTAAATCCTAAAATTTTCAAGTCCTAACTAAGTCCTAAAATTATCAAGTCCTAATTTAATCCTAAAATTATTAAGTCCTAATTAAGACCTAAAATTATCAAGTCCTAACTAAGTCCTAAAATTATCAAGTCCTAACTAAGTCCTAAAATTATTAAGTCCTAAAATTATTTAGTCCTAACTAAGTCCTAAAATTATCAAGTCCTAACTAAGTCCTAAAATTATCAAGTCCTAACTAAGTCCTAAAATTATCAAGTACTAATAAAGTACTAAAATTATCAAGTCCTAACTAAGACCTAAAATTATCAAGTCCTAATAAAGTACTAAAATTATCAAGTCCTAATATTATTTAGTCCTAACAAAGTCCTAAAATTATCAAGTCCTAACTAAGTCCTAAAATTATCAAGTCCTAATAAAGTACTAAAATTATCAAGTCCTAACTAAATCCTAAAATTATCAAGTCCTAACTAAGTCCTGAAATTATTAAGTCCTAACTAAGTCCTAAAATTATTTAGTCCTAACTAAGTCCTAAAATTATCAAGTCCTAACTAAGTCCTAAAATTATCAAGTCCTAATTTATTCCTAATATTATTAAGTCCTTATTAAGTCCTAAAATTATCAAGTCCTAACTAAGTCCTAAAATTATCAAGTCCTAACTACGTCCTAAAAGTATTAAGTCCTAACTAAGTCCTAAAATTATCAAGTCCTAACTAAGTCCTAAAATTATCAAGTCCTAATAAAGTACTAAAATTATCAAGTCCTAACTAAGTCCTAAAATTATTAAGTTCTAACTAAGTCCTAAAATTATCAAGTCCTAACTAAGTCCTAAAATTATCAAGTCCTAATAAAGTACTAAAATTATCAAGTCCTAACTAAATCCTAAAATTATCAAGTCCTAACTAAGTCCTAAAATTATTAAGTCCTAACTAAGTCCTAAAATTATCAAGTCCTAACTAAGTCCTAAAATTATCAAGTCCTAATAAAGTACTAAAATTATCAAGTCCTAACTAAATCCTAAAATTATCAAGTCCTAACTAAGTCCTGAAATTATTAAGTCCTAACTAAGTCCTAAAATTATTTAGTCCTAACTAAGTCCTAAAATTATCAAGTCCTAACTAAGTCCTAAAATTATCAAGTCCTAACTAAGTCCTAAAATTATCAAGTCCTAATAAAGTACTAAAATTATCAAGTCCTAACTAAGTCCTAATATTATTTAGTCCTAACTAAGTCCTAAAATTATCAAGTCCTAATAAAGTACTAAAATTATCAAGTCCTAACTAAATCCTAAAATTATCAAGTCCTGACTAAGTCCTGAAATTATTAAGTCCTAGCTAAGTCCTAAAATTAGCAAGTCCTAACTAAGTCCTAAAATTATCAAGTCCTAACTAAGTCCTAAAATTATCAAGTCCTAATAAAGTACTAAAATTATCAAGTCCTAACTAAGTCCTAAAATTAATTAGTCCTAACTAAGTCCTAAAATTTTCAAGTCCTAATTAAATCCTAAAATTATTAAGTCCTAATTAAGTCCTAAAATTATCAAGTCCTAACTAAGTCCTAAAATTATCAAGTCCTAACTACGTCCTAAAATTATTAAGTCCTAACTAAGTCCTAAAATTATCAAGTCCTAACTAAGTCCTAAAATTATCAAGTCCTAATAACGTACTAAAATTATCAAGTCCTAAGTGAGTCCTAAAATTATCAAGTCCTAATAAAATACTAAAATTATCAAGTCCTAACTAAATCCTAAAATTATCAAGTCCTAACTAAGTCCTGAAATTATTAAGTCCTAACTAAGTCCTAAAATTAGCAAGTCCTAACTAAGTCCTAAAATTATCAAGTCCTAACTAAGTCCTAAAATTATCAAGTCCTAATAAAGTACTAAAATTATCAAGTCCTAACTAAGTCCTAAAATTATTTAGTCCTAACTAAGTCCTAAAATTATCAAGTCCTAATAAAGTACTAAAATTATCAAGTCCTAATAAAGTACTAAAATTATCAAGTCCTAATATTATTTAGTCCTAACAAAGTCCTAAAATTATCAAGTCCTAACTAAGTCCTAAAATTATCAAGTCCTAATAAAGTACTAAAATTATCAAGTCCTAACTAAATCCTAAAATTATCAAGTCCTAACTAAGTCCTGAAATTATTAAGTCCTAACTAAGTCCTAAAATTATTTAGTCCTAACTAAGTCCTAAAATTATCAAGTCCTAACTAAGTCCTAAAATTATCAAGTCCTAATTTATTCCTAATATTATTAAGTCCTTATTAAGTCCTAAAATTATCAAGTCCTAACTAAGTCCTAAAATTATCAAGTCCTAACTACGTCCTAAAATTATTAAGTCCTAACTAAGTCCTAAAATTATCAAGTCCTAACTAAGTCCTAAAATTATCAAGTCCTAATAAAGTACTAAAATTATCAAGTCCTAACTAAATCCTAAAATTATCAAGTCCTAACTAAGTCCTGAAATTATTAAGTCCTAACTAAGTCCTAAAATTAGCAAGTCCTAACTAAGTCCTAAAATTATCAAGTCCTAACTAAATCCTAAAATTTTCAAGTCCTAACTAAGTCCTAAAATTATCAAGTCCTAATTTAATCCTAAAATTATTAAGTCCTAATTAAGACCTAAAATTATCAAGTCCTAACTAAGTCCTAAAATTATCAAGTCCTAACTAAGTCCTAAAATTATTAAGTCCTAGCTAAGTCCTAAAATTATCAAGTCTTAATAAAGTACTAAAATTATCAAGCTCTAACTAAGTCCTAAAATTTTCAAGTCCTAGAAGTATCAAGTCCTAACTAAATCCTAAAATTATAAAGACCTAAATAAGTTCTAAAATTATCAAGTCCTAACTAAATCCTAAAATTATTAAGTCCTAAAATTATTAAGTCCTAACTAAGTCCTAAAATTATCAAGTCCTAACTAAATCCTAAAATTATCAAGTCCTAACTAAGTCCTGAAATTATTAAGTCCTAACTAAGTCCTAAAATTATTTAGTCCTAACTAAGTCCTAAAATTATCAAGTCCTAACTAAGTCCTAAAATTATCAAGTCCTAATTTATTCCTAATATTATTAAGTCCTTATTAAGTCCTAAAATTATCAAGTCCTAACTAAGTCCTAAAATTATCAAGTCCTAACTACGTCCTAAAATTATTAAGTCCTAACTAAGTCCTAAAATTATCAAGTCCTAACTAAGTCCTAAAATTATCAAGTCCTAATAAAGTACTAAAATTATCAAGTCCTAACTAAGTCCTAAAATTATTAAGTTCTAACTAAGTCCTAAAATTATCAAGTCCTAACTAAGTCCTAAAATTATCAAGTCCTAATAAAGTACTAAAATTATCAAGTCCTAACTAAATCCTAAAATTATCAAGTCCTAACTAAGTCCTAAAATTATTAAGTCCTAACTAAGTCCTAAAATTATCAAGTCCTAACTAAGTCCTAAAATTATCAAGTCCTAATAAAGTACTAAAATTATCAAGTCCTAACTAAATCCTAAAATTATCAAGTCCTAACTAAGTCCTGAAATTATTAAGTCCTAACTAAGTCCTAAAATTATTTAGTCCTAACTAAGTCCTAAAATTATCAAGTCCTAACTAAGTCCTAAAATTATCAAGTCCTAATTTATTCCTAATATTATTAAGTCCTTATTAAGTCCTAAAATTATCAAGTCCTAACTAAGTCCTAAAATTATCAAGTCCTAACTACGTCCTAAAATTATTAAGTCCTAACTAAGTCCTAAAATTATCAAGTCCTAACTAAGTCCTAAAATTATCAAGTCCTAATAAAGTACTAAAATTATCAAGTCCTAACTAAATCCCGAAATTATCAAGTCCTAACTAAGTCCTGAAATTATTAAGTCCTAACTAAGTCCTAAAATTATTTAGTCCTAACTAAGTCCTAAAATTATCAAGTCCTAACTAAGTCCTAAAATTATCAAGTCCTAATTTAATCCTAAAATTATTAAGTCCTAATTAAGACCTAAAATTATCAAGTCCTAACTAAGTCCTAAAATTATCAAGTCCTAACTACGTCCTAAAATTACTAAGTCCTAACTAAGTCCTAAAATTATCAAGTCCTAACTAAGTCCTCAAAATTATCAAGTCTTAATAAAGTACTAAAATTATCAAGTCCTAACTAAATCCTAAAATTATCAAGTCCTAACTAAGTCCTGAAATTATTAAGTCCTAACTAAGTCCTAAAATTAGCAAGTCCTAACTAAGTCCTAAAATTATCAAGTCCTAACTAAGTCCTAAAATTATCAAGTCCTAATAAAGTACTAAAATTATCAAGTCCTAACTAAATCCTAAAATTATCAAGTCCTAACTAAGTCCTAAAATTATTAAGTCCTAACTAAGTCCTAAAATTATCAAGTCCTAACTAAGTCCTAAAATTATCAAGTCCTAATAAAGTACTAAAATTATCAAGTCCTAACTAAGTCCTCAAAATTATCAAGTCCTAATAAAGTACTAAAATTATCAAGTCCTAACTAAATCCTAAAATTATCAAGTCCTAACTAAGTCCTGAAATTATTAAGTCCTAACTAAGTCCTAAAATTAGCAAGTCCTAACTAAGTCCTAAAATTATCAAGTCCTAATAAAGTACTAAAATTATCAAGTCCTAACTAAATCCTAAAACTATCAAGTCCTAACTAAGTCCTAAAATTATCAAGTCCTAATTTAATCCTAAAATTATTAAGTTCTAATTAAGACCTAAAATTATCAAGTCCTAACTAAGTCCTAAAATTATCAAGTCCTAACTAAGTCCTAAAATTATCAAGTCCTAATAAAGTACTAAAGTTATCAAGTCCTAACTAAATCCTAAAATTATCAAGTCCTAACTAAATCCTAAAATTATCAAGTCCTAACTAAGTCCTGAAATTATTAAGTCCTAACTAAGTCCTAAAATTAGCAAGTCCTAACTAAGTCCTAAAATTATCAAGTCCTAACTAAATCCTAAAATTTTCAAGTCCTAACTAAGTCCTAAAATTATCAAGTCCTAATTTAATCCTAAAATTATTAAGTCCTAATTAAGACCTAAAATTATCAAGTCCTAACTAAGTCCTAAAATTATCAAGTCCTAACTAAGTCCTAAAATTATTAAGTCCTAGCTAAGTCCTAAAATTATCAAGTCTTAATAAAGTACTAAAATTATCAAGCTCTAACTAAGTCCTAAAATTTTCAAGTCCTAGAAGTATCAAGTCCTAACTAAATCCTAAAATTATAAAGACCTAAATAAGTTCTAAAATTATCAAGTCCTAACTAAATCCTAAAATTATTAAGTCCTAAAATTATTTAGTCCTAACTAAGTCCTAAAATTATCAAGTCCTAACTAAGTCCTAAAATTATCAAGTCCTAACTAAGTCCTAAAATTATCAAGTATTAATAAAGTACTAAAATTATCAAGTCCTAACTAAGACCTAAAATTATCAAGTCCTAATAAAGTACTAAAATTATCAAGTCCTAATATTATTTAGTCCTAACAAAGTCCTAAAATTATCAAGTCCTAATAAAGTACTAAAATTATCAAGTCCTAACTAAATCCTAAAATTATCAAGTCCTAACTAAGTCCTAAAATTATTAAGTCCTAACTAAGTCCTAAAATTATCAAGTCCTAACTAAGTCCTAAAATTATCAAGTCCTAATAAAGTACTAAAATTATCAAGTCCTAACTAAATCCTAAAATTATCAAGTCCTAACTAAGTCCTGAAATTATTAAGTCCTAACTAAGTCCTAAAATTATTTAGTCCTAACTAAGTCCTAAAATTATCAAGTCCTAACTAAGTCCTAAAATTATCAAGTCCTAATTTAATCCTAATATTATTAAGTCCTTATTAAGTCCTAAAATTATCAAGTCCTAACTAAGTCCTAAAATTATCAAGTCCTAACTACGTCCTAAAATTATTAAGTCCTAACTAAGTCCTAAAATTATCAAGTCCTAACTAAGTCCTAAAATTATCAAGTCATAATAAAGTACTAAAATTATCAAGTCCTAACTAAATCCTAAAATTATCAAGTCCTAACTAAGTCCTGAAATTATTAAGTCCTAACTAAGTCCTAAAATTAGCAAGTCCTAACTAAGTCCTAAAATTATCAAGTCCTAACTAAGTCCTAAAATTATCAAGTCCTAATAAAGTACTAAAATTATCAAGTCCTAACTAAGTCCTCAAAATTATCAAGTCCTAATAAAGTACTAAAATTATCAAGTCCTAACTAAATCCTAAAATTATCAAGTCCTAACTAAGTCCTGAAATTATTAAGTCCTAACTAAGTCCTAAAATTAGCAAGTCCTAACTAAGTCCTAAAATTATCAAGTCCTAATAAAGTACTAAAATTATCAAGTCCTAACTAAATCCTAAAACTATCAAGTCCTAACTAAGTCCTAAAATTATCAAGTCCTAATTTAATCCTAAAATTATTAAGTTCTAATTAAGACCTAAAATTATCAAGTCCTAACTAAGTCCTAAAATTATCAAGTCCTAACTAAGTCCTAAAATTATCAAGTCCTAATAAAGTACTAAAGTTATCAAGTCCTAACTAAATCCTAAAATTATCAAGTCCTAACTAAATCCTAAAATTATCAAGTCCTAACTAAGTCCTGAAATTATTAAGTCCTAACTAAGTCCTAAAATTAGCAAGTCCTAACTAAGTCCTAAAATTATCAAGTCCTAACTAAATCCTAAAATTTTCAAGTCCTAACTAAGTCCTAAAATTATCAAGTCCTAATTTAATCCTAAAATTATTAAGTCCTAATTAAGACCTAAAATTATCAAGTCCTAACTAAGTCCTAAAATTATCAAGTCCTAACTAAGTCCTAAAATTATTAAGTCCTAGCTAAGTCCTAAAATTATCAAGTCTTAATAAAGTACTAAAATTATCAAGCTCTAACTAAGTCCTAAAATTTTCAAGTCCTAGAAGTATCAAGTCCTAACTAAATCCTAAAATTATAAAGACCTAAATAAGTTCTAAAATTATCAAGTCCTAACTAAATCCTAAAATTATTAAGTCCTAAAATTATTTAGTCCTAACTAAGTCCTAAAATTATCAAGTCCTAACTAAGTCCTAAAATTATCAAGTCCTAACTAAGTCCTAAAATTATCAAGTATTAATAAAGTACTAAAATTATCAAGTCCTAACTAAGACCTAAAATTATCAAGTCCTAATAAAGTACTAAAATTATCAAGTCCTAATATTATTTAGTCCTAACAAAGTCCTAAAATTATCAAGTCCTAATAAAGTACTAAAATTATCAAGTCCTAACTAAATCCTAAAATTATCAAGTCCTAACTAAGTCCTAAAATTATTAAGTCCTAACTAAGTCCTAAAATTATCAAGTCCTAACTAAGTCCTAAAATTATCAAGTCCTAATAAAGTACTAAAATTATCAAGTCCTAACTAAATCCTAAAATTATCAAGTCCTAACTAAGTCCTGAAATTATTAAGTCCTAACTAAGTCCTAAAATTATTTAGTCCTAACTAAGTCCTAAAATTATCAAGTCCTAACTAAGTCCTAAAATTATCAAGTCCTAATTTAATCCTAATATTATTAAGTCCTTATTAAGTCCTAAAATTATCAAGTCCTAACTAAGTCCTAAAATTATCAAGTCCTAACTACGTCCTAAAATTATTAAGTCCTAACTAAGTCCTAAAATTATCAAGTCCTAACTAAGTCCTAAAATTATCAAGTCATAATAAAGTACTAAAATTATCAAGTCCTAACTAAATCCTAAAATTATCAAGTCCTAACTAAGTCCTGAAATTATTAAGTCCTAACTAAGTCCTAAAATTAGCAAGTCCTAACTAAGTCCTAAAATTATCAAGTCCTAACTTAGTCCTAAAATTATCAAGTCCTAATAAAGTACTAAAATTATCAAGTCCTAACTAAGTCCTAAAATTATCAAGTCCTAACTAAGTCCTAAAATTATCAAGTCCTAATTTAATCCTAAAATTATTAAGTCCTAATTAAGTCCTAAAATTATCAAGTCCTAACTAAGTCCTAAAATTATCAAGTCCTAACTACGTCCTAAAATTATTAAGTCCTAACTAAGTCCTAAAATTATCAAGTCCTAACTAAGTCCTAAAATTATCAAGTCTTAATAAAGTACTAAAATTACCAAGTCCTAACTAAATCCTAAAATTATCAAGTCCTAACTAAGTCCTGAAATTATTAAGTCCTAACTAAGTCCTAAAATTAGCAAGTCCTAACTAAGTCCTAAAATTATCAAGTCCTAACTAAGTCCTAAAATTATCAAGTCCTAATAAAGTACTAAAATTATCAAGTCCTAACTAAGTCCTAAAATTATTTAGTCCTAACTAAGTCCTAAAATTATCAAGTCCTAATTAAATCCTAAAATTATTAAGTCCTAATTAAGTCCTAAAATTATCAAGTCCTAACTAAGTCCTAAAATTATCAAGTCCTAACTACGTTCTAAAATTATTAAGTCCTAACTAAGTCCTAAAATTATAAAGTCCTAACTAAGTCCTAAAATTATCAAGTCCTAATAACGTACTAAAATTATCAATTCCTAACTAAATCCTAAAATTATCAAGTCCTAACTAAGTCCTAAAATTAGCAAGTCCTAACTAAGTCCTAAAATTATTTAGTCTTAACTAAGTCCTAAAATTATCAAGTCCTAATTAAATCCTAAAATTATTAAGTCCTAATTAAGTCCTAAAATTATCAAGTCCTAACTAAGTCCTAAAATTATCAAGTCCTAACTACGTTCTAAAATTATTAAGTCCTAACTAAGTCCTAAAATTATAAAGTCCTAACTAAGTCCTAAAATTAACAAGTCCTAATAACGTACTAAAATTATCAAGTCCTAACTAAGTCCTAAAATTAGCAAGTCCTCACTAAGTCCTAAAATTATCAAGTCCTAACTAAGTCCTAAAATTTTCAAGTCCTAATAAAGTACTAAAATTATCAAGTCCTAACTAAGTCCTAAAATTATCAAGTCCTAATAAAGTACTAAAATTATCAAGTCCTAACTACGTCCTAAAATTATAAAGTCCTAACTAAGTCCTAAAATTATCAAGTTCTAGAATTATCAAGTCCTAACTGACTCCTAAAATTATCAAGTCCTAACTAAGTCCTAAAATTATCAAGTCCTAATAAAGTATTAAAATTATCAAGTCCTAACTAAATCCTAAAATTATCAAGTCCTAACTGAGTCCTAAAATTATCAAGTCCTAATAAAATACTAAAATTATCAAGTCCTAACTAAATCCTAAAATTATCAAGTCCTAACTAAGTCCTGAAATTATTAAGTCCTAACTAAGTCCTAAAATTAGCAAGTCCTAACTAAGTCCTAAAATTATCAAGTCCTAATAAAGTACTAAAATTATCAAGTCCTAACTAAATCCTAAAATTATCAAGTCCTAACTAAGTCCTGAAATTATTAAGTCCTAACTAAGTCCTAAAATTAGCAAGTCCTAAATAAGTCCTAAAATTATCAAGTCCTAACTAAGTCCTAAAATTATCAAGTCCTAATATTATTTAGTCCTAACAAAGTCCTAAAATTATCAAGTCCTAACTAAGTCCTAAAATTATCAAGTCCTAATAAAGTACTAAAATTATCAAGTCCTAACTAAATCCTAAAACTATCAAGTCCTAACTAAGTCCTAAAATTATCAAGTCCTAATTTAATCCTAAAATTATTAAGTTCTAATTAAGACCTAAAATTATCAAGTCCTAACTAAGTCCTAAAATTATCAAGTCCTAACTAAGTCCTAAAATTATCAAGTCCTAATAAAGTACTAAAGTTATCAAGTCCTAACTAAATCCTAAAATTATCAAGTCCTAACTAAATCCTAAAATTATCAAGTCCTAACTAAGTCCTGAAATTATTAAGTCCTAACTAAGTCCTAAAATTAGCAAGTCCTAACTAAGTCCTAAAATTATCAAGTCCTAACTAAATCCTAAAATTTTCAAGTCCTAACTAAGTCCTAAAATTATCAAGTCCTAATTTAATCCTAAAATTATTAAGTCCTAATTAAGACCTAAAATTATCAAGTCCTAACTAAGTCCTAAAATTATCAAGTCCTAACTAAGTCCTAAAATTATTAAGTCCTAGCTAAGTCCTAAAATTATCAAGTCTTAATAAAGTACTAAAATTATCAAGCTCTAACTAAGTCCTAAAATTTTCAAGTCCTAGAAGTATCAAGTCCTAACTAAATCCTAAAATTATAAAGACCTAAATAAGTTCTAAAATTATCAAGTCCTAACTAAATCCTAAAATTATTAAGTCCTAAAATTATTTAGTCCTAACTAAGTCCTAAAATTATCAAGTCCTAACTAAGTCCTAAAATTATCAAGTCCTAACTAAGTCCTAAAATTATCAAGTATTAATAAAGTACTAAAATTATCAAGTCCTAACTAAGACCTAAAATTATCAAGTCCTAATAAAGTACTAAAATTATCAAGTCCTAATATTATTTAGTCCTAACAAAGTCCTAAAATTATCAAGTCCTAATAAAGTACTAAAATTATCAAGTCCTAACTAAATCCTAAAATTATCAAGTCCTAACTAAGTCCTAAAATTATTAAGTCCTAACTAAGTCCTAAAATTATCAAGTCCTAACTAAGTCCTAAAATTATCAAGTCCTAATAAAGTACTAAAATTATCAAGTCCTAACTAAATCCTAAAATTATCAAGTCCTAACTAAGTCCTGAAATTATTAAGTCCTAACTAAGTCCTAAAATTATTTAGTCCTAACTAAGTCCTAAAATTATCAAGTCCTAACTAAGTCCTAAAATTATCAAGTCCTAATTTAATCCTAATATTATTAAGTCCTTATTAAGTCCTAAAATTATCAAGTCCTAACTAAGTCCTAAAATTATCAAGTCCTAACTACGTCCTAAAATTATTAAGTCCTAACTAAGTCCTAAAATTATCAAGTCCTAACTAAGTCCTAAAATTATCAAGTCATAATAAAGTACTAAAATTATCAAGTCCTAACTAAATCCTAAAATTATCAAGTCCTAACTAAGTCCTGAAATTATTAAGTCCTAACTAAGTCCTAAAATTAGCAAGTCCTAACTAAGTCCTAAAATTATCAAGTCCTAACTTAGTCCTAAAATTATCAAGTCCTAATAAAGTACTAAAATTATCAAGTCCTAACTAAGTCCTAAAATTATCAAGTCCTAACTAAGTCCTAAAATTATCAAGTCCTAATTTAATCCTAAAATTATTAAGTCCTAATTAAGTCCTAAAATTATCAAGTCCTAACTAAGTCCTAAAATTATCAAGTCCTAACTACGTCCTAAAATTATTAAGTCCTAACTAAGTCCTAAAATTATCAAGTCCTAACTAAGTCCTAAAATTATCAAGTCTTAATAAAGTACTAAAATTACCAAGTCCTAACTAAATCCTAAAATTATCAAGTCCTAACTAAGTCCTGAAATTATTAAGTCCTAACTAAGTCCTAAAATTAGCAAGTCCTAACTAAGTCCTAAAATTATCAAGTCCTAACTAAGTCCTAAAATTATCAAGTCCTAATAAAGTACTAAAATTATCAAGTCCTAACTAAGTCCTAAAATTATTTAGTCCTAACTAAGTCCTAAAATTATCAAGTCCTAATTAAATCCTAAAATTATTAAGTCCTAATTAAGTCCTAAAATTATCAAGTCCTAACTAAGTCCTAAAATTATCAAGTCCTAACTACGTTCTAAAATTATTAAGTCCTAACTAAGTCCTAAAATTATAAAGTCCTAACTAAGTCCTAAAATTATCAAGTCCTAATAACGTACTAAAATTATCAATTCCTAACTAAATCCTAAAATTATCAAGTCCTAACTAAGTCCTAAAATTAGCAAGTCCTAACTAAGTCCTAAAATTATTTAGTCTTAACTAAGTCCTAAAATTATCAAGTCCTAATTAAATCCTAAAATTATTAAGTCCTAATTAAGTCCTAAAATTATCAAGTCCTAACTAAGTCCTAAAATTATCAAGTCCTAACTACGTTCTAAAATTATTAAGTCCTAACTAAGTCCTAAAATTATAAAGTCCTAACTAAGTCCTAAAATTATCAAGTCCTAATAACGTACTAAAATTATCAAGTCCTAACTAAGTCCTAAAATTAGCAAGTCCTCACTAAGTCCTAAAATTATCAAGTCCTAACTAAGTCCTAAAATTTTCAAGTCCTAATAAAGTACTAAAATTATCAAGTCCTAACTAAGTCCTAAAATTATCAAGTCCTAATAAAGTACTAAAATTATCAAGTCCTAACTACGTCCTAAAATTATAAAGTCCTAACTAAGTCCTAAAATTATCAAGTTCTAGAATTATCAAGTCCTAACTGACTCCTAAAATTATCAAGTCCTAACTAAGTCCTAAAATTATCAAGTCCTAATAAAGTATTAAAATTATCAAGTCCTAACTAAATCCTAAAATTATCAAGTCCTAACTGAGTCCTAAAATTATCAAGTCCTAATAAAATACTAAAATTATCAAGTCCTAACTAAATCCTAAAATTATCAAGTCCTAACTAAGTCCTGAAATTATTAAGTCCTAACTAAGTCCTAAAATTAGCAAGTCCTAACTAAGTCCTAAAATTATCAAGTCCTAATAAAGTACTAAAATTATCAAGTCCTAACTAAATCCTAAAATTATCAAGTCCTAACTAAGTCCTGAAATTATTAAGTCCTAACTAAGTCCTAAAATTAGCAAGTCCTAAATAAGTCCTAAAATTATCAAGTCCTAACTAAGTCCTAAAATTATCAAGTCCTAATATTATTTAGTCCTAACAAAGTCCTAAAATTATCAAGTCCTAACTAAGTCCTAAAATTATCAAGTCCTAATAAAGTACTAAAATTATCAAGTCCTAACTAAATCCTGAAACTATCAAGTCCTAACTAAGTCCTAAAATTATCAAGTCCTAATTTAATCCTAAAATTATTAAGTTCTAATTAAGACCTAAAATTATCAAGTCCTAACTAAGTCCTAAAATTATCAAGTCCTAACTAAGTCCTAAAATTATCAAGTCCTAATAAAGTACTAAAGTTATCAAGTCCTAACTAAATCCTAAAATTATCAAGTCCTAACTAAATCCTAAAATTATCAAGTCCTAACTAAGTCCTGAAATTATTAAGTCCTAACTAAGTCCTAAAATTAGCAAGTCCTAACTAAGTCCTAAAATTATCAAGTCCTAACTAAATCCTAAAATTTTCAAGTCCTAACTAAGTCCTAAAATTATCAAGTCCTAATTTAATCCTAAAATTATTAAGTCCTAATTAAGACCTAAAATTATCAAGTCCTAACTAAGTCCTAAAATTATCAAGTCCTAACTAAGTCCTAAAATTATTAAGTCCTAGCTAAGTCCTAAAATTATCAAGTCTTAATAAAGTACTAAAATTATCAAGCTCTAACTAAGTCCTAAAATTTTCAAGTCCTAGAAGTATCAAGTCCTAACTAAATCCTAAAATTATAAAGACCTAAATAAGTTCTAAAATTATCAAGTCCTAACTAAATCCTAAAATTATTAAGTCCTAAAATTATTTAGTCCTAACTAAGTCCTAAAATTATCAAGTCCTAACTAAGTCCTAAAATTATCAAGTCCTAACTAAGTCCTAAAATTATCAAGTATTAATAAAGTACTAAAATTATCAAGTCCTAACTAAGACCTAAAATTATCAAGTCCTAATAAAGTACTAAAATTATCAAGTCCTAATATTATTTAGTCCTAACAAAGTCCTAAAATTATCAAGTCCTAATAAAGTACTAAAATTATCAAGTCCTAACTAAATCCTAAAATTATCAAGTCCTAACTAAGTCCTAAAATTATTAAGTCCTAACTAAGTCCTAAAATTATCAAGTCCTAACTAAGTCCTAAAATTATCAAGTCCTAATAAAGTACTAAAATTATCAAGTCCTAACTAAATCCTAAAATTATCAAGTCCTAACTAAGTCCTGAAATTATTAAGTCCTAACTAAGTCCTAAAATTATTTAGTCCTAACTAAGTCCTAAAATTATCAAGTCCTAACTAAGTCCTAAAATTATCAAGTCCTAATTTAATCCTAATATTATTAAGTCCTTATTAAGTCCTAAAATTATCAAGTCCTAACTAAGTCCTAAAATTATCAAGTCCTAACTACGTCCTAAAATTATTAAGTCCTAACTAAGTCCTAAAATTATCAAGTCCTAACTAAGTCCTAAAATTATCAAGTCATAATAAAGTACTAAAATTATCAAGTCCTAACTAAATCCTAAAATTATCAAGTCCTAACTAAGTCCTGAAATTATTAAGTCCTAACTAAGTCCTAAAATTAGCAAGTCCTAACTAAGTCCTAAAATTATCAAGTCCTAACTTAGTCCTAAAATTATCAAGTCCTAATAAAGTACTAAAATTATCAAGTCCTAACTAAGTCCTAAAATTATCAAGTCCTAACTAAGTCCTAAAATTATCAAGTCCTAATTTAATCCTAAAATTATTAAGTCCTAATTAAGTCCTAAAATTATCAAGTCCTAACTAAGTCCTAAAATTATCAAGTCCTAACTACGTCCTAAAATTATTAAGTCCTAACTAAGTCCTAAAATTATCAAGTCCTAACTAAGTCCTAAAATTATCAAGTCTTAATAAAGTACTAAAATTACCAAGTCCTAACTAAATCCTAAAATTATCAAGTCCTAACTAAGTCCTGAAATTATTAAGTCCTAACTAAGTCCTAAAATTAGCAAGTCCTAACTAAGTCCTAAAATTATCAAGTCCTAACTAAGTCCTAAAATTATCAAGTCCTAATAAAGTACTAAAATTATCAAGTCCTAACTAAGTCCTAAAATTATTTAGTCCTAACTAAGTCCTAAAATTATCAAGTCCTAATTAAATCCTAAAATTATCAAGTCATAATAAAGTACTAAAATTATCAAGTCCTAACTAAATCCTAAAATTATCAAGTCCTAACTAAGTCCTGAAATTATTAAGTCCTAACTAAGTCCTAAAATTAGCAAGTCCTAACTAAGTCCTAAAATTATCAAGTCCTAACTTAGTCCTAAAATTATCAAGTCCTAATAAAGTACTAAAATTATCAAGTCCTAACTAAGTCCTAAAATTATCAAGTCCTAACTAAGTCCTAAAATTATCAAGTCCTAATTTAATCCTAAAATTATTAAGTCCTAATTAAGTCCTAAAATTATCAAGTCCTAACTAAGTCCTAAAATTATCAAGTCCTAACTACGTCCTAAAATTATTAAGTCCTAACTAAGTCCTAAAATTATCAAGTCCTAACTAAGTCCTAAAATTATCAAGTCTTAATAAAGTACTAAAATTACCAAGTCCTAACTAAATCCTAAAATTATCAAGTCCTAACTAAGTCCTGAAATTATTAAGTCCTAACTAAGTCCTAAAATTAGCAAGTCCTAACTAAGTCCTAAAATTATCAAGTCCTAACTAAGTCCTAAAATTATCAAGTCCTAATAAAGTACTAAAATTATCAAGTCCTAACTAAGTCCTAAAATTATTTAGTCCTAACTAAGTCCTAAAATTATCAAGTCCTAATTAAATCCTAAAATTATTAAGTCCTAATTAAGTCCTAAAATTATCAAGTCCTAACTAAGTCCTAAAATTATCAAGTCCTAACTACGTTCTAAAATTATTAAGTCCTAACTAAGTCCTAAAATTATAAAGTCCTAACTAAGTCCTAAAATTATCAAGTCCTAATAACGTACTAAAATTATCAATTCCTAACTAAATCCTAAAATTATCAAGTCCTAACTAAGTCCTAAAATTAGCAAGTCCTAACTAAGTCCTAAAATTATTTAGTCTTAACTAAGTCCTAAAATTATCAAGTCCTAATTAAATCCTAAAATTATTAAGTCCTAATTAAGTCCTAAAATTATCAAGTCCTAACTAAGTCCTAAAATTATCAAGTCCTAACTACGTTCTAAAATTATTAAGTCCTAACTAAGTCCTAAAATTATAAAGTCCTAACTAAGTCCTAAAATTAACAAGTCCTAATAACGTACTAAAATTATCAAGTCCTAACTAAGTCCTAAAATTAGCAAGTCCTCACTAAGTCCTAAAATTATCAAGTCCTAACTAAGTCCTAAAATTTTCAAGTCCTAATAAAGTACTAAAATTATCAAGTCCTAACTAAGTCCTAAAATTATCAAGTCCTAATAAAGTACTAAAATTATCAAGTCCTAACTACGTCCTAAAATTATAAAGTCCTAACTAAGTCCTAAAATTATCAAGTTCTAGAATTATCAAGTCCTAACTGACTCCTAAAATTATCAAGTCCTAACTAAGTCCTAAAATTATCAAGTCCTAATAAAGTATTAAAATTATCAAGTCCTAACTAAATCCTAAAATTATCAAGTCCTAACTGAGTCCTAAAATTATCAAGTCCTAATAAAATACTAAAATTATCAAGTCCTAACTAAATCCTAAAATTATCAAGTCCTAACTAAGTCCTGAAATTATTAAGTCCTAACTAAGTCCTAAAATTAGCAAGTCCTAACTAAGTCCTAAAATTATCAAGTCCTAATAAAGTACTAAAATTATCAAGTCCTAACTAAATCCTAAAATTATCAAGTCCTAACTAAGTCCTGAAATTATTAAGTCCTAACTAAGTCCTAAAATTAGCAAGTCCTAAATAAGTCCTAAAATTATCAAGTCCTAACTAAGTCCTAAAATTATCAAGTCCTAATATTATTTAGTCCTAACAAAGTCCTAAAATTATCAAGTCCTAACTAAGTCCTAAAATTATCAAGTCCTAATAAAGTACTAAAATTATCAAGTCCTAACTAAATCCTAAAACTATCAAGTCCTAACTAAGTCCTAAAATTATCAAGTCCTAATTTAATCCTAAAATTATTAAGTTCTAATTAAGACCTAAAATTATCAAGTCCTAACTAAGTCCTAAAATTATCAAGTCCTAACTAAGTCCTAAAATTATCAAGTCCTAATAAAGTACTAAAGTTATCAAGTCCTAACTAAATCCTAAAATTATCAAGTCCTAACTAAATCCTAAAATTATCAAGTCCTAACTAAGTCCTGAAATTATTAAGTCCTAACTAAGTCCTAAAATTAGCAAGTCCTAACTAAGTCCTAAAATTATCAAGTCCTAACTAAATCCTAAAATTTTCAAGTCCTAACTAAGTCCTAAAATTATCAAGTCCTAATTTAATCCTAAAATTATTAAGTCCTAATTAAGACCTAAAATTATCAAGTCCTAACTAAGTCCTAAAATTATCAAGTCCTAACTAAGTCCTAAAATTATTAAGTCCTAGCTAAGTCCTAAAATTATCAAGTCTTAATAAAGTACTAAAATTATCAAGCTCTAACTAAGTCCTAAAATTTTCAAGTCCTAGAAGTATCAAGTCCTAACTAAATCCTAAAATTATAAAGACCTAAATAAGTTCTAAAATTATCAAGTCCTAACTAAATCCTAAAATTATTAAGTCCTAAAATTATTTAGTCCTAACTAAGTCCTAAAATTATCAAGTCCTAACTAAGTCCTAAAATTATCAAGTCCTAACTAAGTCCTAAAATTATCAAGTATTAATAAAGTACTAAAATTATCAAGTCCTAACTAAGACCTAAAATTATCAAGTCCTAATAAAGTACTAAAATTATCAAGTCCTAATATTATTTAGTCCTAACAAAGTCCTAAAATTATCAAGTCCTAATAAAGTACTAAAATTATCAAGTCCTAACTAAATCCTAAAATTATCAAGTCCTAACTAAGTCCTAAAATTATTAAGTCCTAACTAAGTCCTAAAATTATCAAGTCCTAACTAAGTCCTAAAATTATCAAGTCCTAATAAAGTACTAAAATTATCAAGTCCTAACTAAATCCTAAAATTATCAAGTCCTAACTAAGTCCTGAAATTATTAAGTCCTAACTAAGTCCTAAAATTATTTAGTCCTAACTAAGTCCTAAAATTATCAAGTCCTAACTAAGTCCTAAAATTATCAAGTCCTAATTTAATCCTAATATTATTAAGTCCTTATTAAGTCCTAAAATTATCAAGTCCTAACTAAGTCCTAAAATTATCAAGTCCTAACTACGTCCTAAAATTATTAAGTCCTAACTAAGTCCTAAAATTATCAAGTCCTAACTAAGTCCTAAAATTATCAAGTCATAATAAAGTACTAAAATTATCAAGTCCTAACTAAATCCTAAAATTATCAAGTCCTAACTAAGTCCTAAAATTATCAAGTCCTAACTTAGTCCTAAAATTATCAAGTCCTAATAAAGTACTAAAATTATCAAGTCCTAACTAAGTCCTAAAATTATCAAGTCCTAACTAAGTCCTAAAATTATCAAGTCCTAATTTAATCCTAAAATTATTAAGTCCTAATTAAGTCCTAAAATTATCAAGTCCTAACTAAGTCCTAAAATTATCAAGTCCTAACTACGTCCTAAAATTATTAAGTCCTAACTAAGTCCTAAAATTATCAAGTCCTAACTAAGTCCTAAAATTATCAAGTCTTAATAAAGTACTAAAATTACCAAGTCCTAACTAAATCCTAAAATTATCAAGTCCTAACTAAGTCCTGAAATTATTAAGTCCTAACTAAGTCCTAAAATTAGCAAGTCCTAACTAAGTCCTAAAATTATCAAGTCCTAACTAAGTCCTAAAATTATCAAGTCCTAATAAAGTACTAAAATTATCAAGTCCTAACTAAGTCCTAAAATTATTTAGTCCTAACTAAGTCCTAAAATTATCAAGTCCTAATTAAATCCTAAAATTATTAAGTCCTAATTAAGTCCTAAAATTATCAAGTCCTAACTAAGTCCTAAAATTATCAAGTCCTAACTACGTTCTAAAATTATTAAGTCCTAACTAAGTCCTAAAATTATAAAGTCCTAACTAAGTCCTAAAATTATCAAGTCCTAATAACGTACTAAAATTATCAATTCCTAACTAAATCCTAAAATTATCAAGTCCTAACTAAGTCCTAAAATTAGCAAGTCCTAACTAAGTCCTAAAATTATTTAGTCTTAACTAAGTCCTAAAATTATCAAGTCCTAATTAAATCCTAAAATTATTAAGTCCTAATTAAGTCCTAAAATTATCAAGTCCTAACTAAGTCCTAAAATTATCAAGTCCTAACTACGTTCTAAAATTATTAAGTCCTAACTAAGTCCTAAAATTATAAAGTCCTAACTAAGTCCTAAAATTATCAAGTCCTAATAACGTACTAAAATTATCAAGTCCTAACTAAGTCCTAAAATTAGCAAGTCCTCACTAAGTCCTAAAATTATCAAGTCCTAACTAAGTCCTAAAATTTTCAAGTCCTAATAAAGTACTAAAATTATCAAGTCCTAACTAAGTCCTAAAATTATCAAGTCCTAATAAAGTACTAAAATTATCAAGTCCTAACTACGTCCTAAAATTATAAAGTCCTAACTAAGTCCTAAAATTATCAAGTTCTAGAATTATCAAGTCCTAACTGACTCCTAAAATTATCAAGTCCTAACTAAGTCCTAAAATTATCAAGTCCTAATAAAGTATTAAAATTATCAAGTCCTAACTAAATCCTAAAATTATCAAGTCCTAACTGAGTCCTAAAATTATCAAGTCCTAATAAAATACTAAAATTATCAAGTCCTAACTAAATCCTAAAATTATCAAGTCCTAACTAAGTCCTGAAATTATTAAGTCCTAACTAAGTCCTAAAATTAGCAAGTCCTAACTAAGTCCTAAAATTATCAAGTCCTAATAAAGTACTAAAATTATCAAGTCCTAACTAAATCCTAAAATTATCAAGTCCTAACTAAGTCCTGAAATTATTAAGTCCTAACTAAGTCCTAAAATTAGCAAGTCCTAAATAAGTCCTAAAATTATCAAGTCCTAACTAAGTCCTAAAATTATCAAGTCCTAATATTATTTAGTCCTAACAAAGTCCTAAAATTATCAAGTCCTAACTAAGTCCTAAAATTATCAAGTCCTAATAAAGTACTAAAATTATCAAGTCCTAACTAAATCCTGAAACTATCAAGTCCTAACTAAGTCCTAAAATTATCAAGTCCTAATTTAATCCTAAAATTATTAAGTTTCTAATTAAGACCTAAAATTATCAAGTCCTAACTAAGTCCTAAAATTATCAAGTCCTAACTAAGTCCTAAAATTATCAAGTCCTAATAAAGTACTAAAGTTATCAAGTCCTAACTAAATCCTAAAATTATCAAGTCCTAACTAAATCCTAAAATTATCAAGTCCTAACTAAGTCCTGAAATTATTAAGTCCTAACTAAGTCCTAAAATTAGCAAGTCCTAACTAAGTCCTAAAATTATCAAGTCCTAACTAAATCCTAAAATTTTCAAGTCCTAACTAAGTCCTAAAATTATCAAGTCCTAATTTAATCCTAAAATTATTAAGTCCTAATTAAGACCTAAAATTATCAAGTCCTAACTAAGTCCTAAAATTATCAAGTCCTAACTAAGTCCTAAAATTATTAAGTCCTAGCTAAGTCCTAAAATTATCAAGTCTTAATAAAGTACTAAAATTATCAAGCTCTAACTAAGTCCTAAAATTTTCAAGTCCTAGAAGTATCAAGTCCTAACTAAATCCTAAAATTATAAAGACCTAAATAAGTTCTAAAATTATCAAGTCCTAACTAAATCCTAAAATTATTAAGTCCTAAAATTATTTAGTCCTAACTAAGTCCTAAAATTATCAAGTCCTAACTAAGTCCTAAAATTATCAAGTCCTAACTAAGTCCTAAAATTATCAAGTATTAATAAAGTACTAAAATTATCAAGTCCTAACTAAGACCTAAAATTATCAAGTCCTAATAAAGTACTAAAATTATCAAGTCCTAATATTATTTAGTCCTAACAAAGTCCTAAAATTATCAAGTCCTAATAAAGTACTAAAATTATCAAGTCCTAACTAAATCCTAAAATTATCAAGTCCTAACTAAGTCCTAAAATTATTAAGTCCTAACTAAGTCCTAAAATTATCAAGTCCTAACTAAGTCCTAAAATTATCAAGTCCTAATAAAGTACTAAAATTATCAAGTCCTAACTAAATCCTAAAATTATCAAGTCCTAACTAAGTCCTGAAATTATTAAGTCCTAACTAAGTCCTAAAATTATTTAGTCCTAACTAAGTCCTAAAATTATCAAGTCCTAACTAAGTCCTAAAATTATCAAGTCCTAATTTAATCCTAATATTATTAAGTCCTTATTAAGTCCTAAAATTATCAAGTCCTAACTAAGTCCTAAAATTATCAAGTCCTAACTACGTCCTAAAATTATTAAGTCCTAACTAAGTCCTAAAATTATCAAGTCCTAACTAAGTCCTAAAATTATCAAGTCATAATAAAGTACTAAAATTATCAAGTCCTAACTAAATCCTAAAATTATCAAGTCCTAACTAAGTCCTGAAATTATTAAGTCCTAACTAAGTCCTAAAATTAGCAAGTCCTAACTAAGTCCTAAAATTATCAAGTCCTAACTTAGTCCTAAAATTATCAAGTCCTAATAAAGTACTAAAATTATCAAGTCCTAACTAAGTCCTAAAATTATCAAGTCCTAACTAAGTCCTAAAATTATCAAGTCCTAATTTAATCCTAAAATTATTAAGTCCTAATTAAGTCCTAAAATTATCAAGTCCTAACTAAGTCCTAAAATTATCAAGTCCTAACTACGTCCTAAAATTATTAAGTCCTAACTAAGTCCTAAAATTATCAAGTCCTAACTAAGTCCTAAAATTATCAAGTCTTAATAAAGTACTAAAATTACCAAGTCCTAACTAAATCCTAAAATTATCAAGTCCTAACTAAGTCCTGAAATTATTAAGTCCTAACTAAGTCCTAAAATTAGCAAGTCCTAACTAAGTCCTAAAATTATCAAGTCCTAACTAAGTCCTAAAATTATCAAGTCCTAATAAAGTACTAAAATTATCAAGTCCTAACTAAGTCCTAAAATTATTTAGTCCTAACTAAGTCCTAAAATTATCAAGTCCTAATTAAATCCTAAAATTATTAAGTCCTAATTAAGTCCTAAAATTATCAAGTCCTAACTAAGTCCTAAAATTATCAAGTCCTAACTACGTTCTAAAATTATTAAGTCCTAACTAAGTCCTAAAATTATAAAGTCCTAACTAAGTCCTAAAATTATCAAGTCCTAATAACGTACTAAAATTATCAATTCCTAACTAAATCCTAAAATTATCAAGTCCTAACTAAGTCCTAAAATTAGCAAGTCCTAACTAAGTCCTAAAATTATTTAGTCTTAACTAAGTCCTAAAATTATCAAGTCCTAATTAAATCCTAAAATTATTAAGTCCTAATTAAGTCCTAAAATTATCAAGTCCTAACTAAGTCCTAAAATTATCAAGTCCTAACTACGTTCTAAAATTATTAAGTCCTAACTAAGTCCTAAAATTATAAAGTCCTAACTAAGTCCTAAAATTATCAAGTCCTAATAACGTACTAAAATTATCAAGTCCTAACTAAGTCCTAAAATTAGCAAGTCCTCACTAAGTCCTAAAATTATCAAGTCCTAACTAAGTCCTAAAATTTTCAAGTCCTAATAAAGTACTAAAATTATCAAGTCCTAACTAAGTCCTAAAATTATCAAGTCCTAATAAAGTACTAAAATTATCAAGTCCTAACTACGTCCTAAAATTATAAAGTCCTAACTAAGTCCTAAAATTATCAAGTTCTAGAATTATCAAGTCCTAACTGACTCCTAAAATTATCAAGTCCTAACTAAGTCCTAAAATTATCAAGTCCTAATAAAGTATTAAAATTATCAAGTCCTAACTAAATCCTAAAATTATCAAGTCCTAACTGAGTCCTAAAATTATCAAGTCCTAATAAAATACTAAAATTATCAAGTCCTAACTAAATCCTAAAATTATCAAGTCCTAACTAAGTCCTGAAATTATTAAGTCCTAACTAAGTCCTAAAATTAGCAAGTCCTAACTAAGTCCTAAAATTATCAAGTCCTAATAAAGTACTAAAATTATCAAGTCCTAACTAAATCCTAAAATTATCAAGTCCTAACTAAGTCCTGAAATTATTAAGTCCTAACTAAGTCCTAAAATTAGCAAGTCCTAAATAAGTCCTAAAATTATCAAGTCCTAACTAAGTCCTAAAATTATCAAGTCCTAATATTATTTAGTCCTAACAAAGTCCTAAAATTATCAAGTCCTAACTAAGTCCTAAAATTATCAAGTCCTAATAAAGTACTAAAATTATCAAGTCCTAACTAAATCCTAAAATTATCAAGTCCTAACTAAGTCCTGAAATTTTTAAGTCCTAACTAAGTCCTAAAATTATTTAGTCCTAACTAAGTCCTAAAATTATAAAGTCCTAACTAAGTCCTAAAATTATCAAGTCCTAATAACGTACTAAAATTATCAAGTCCTAACTAAGTCCTAAAATTAGCAAGTCCTCACTAAGTCCTAAAATTATCAAGTCCTAACTAAGTCCTAAAATTTTCAAGTCCTAATAAAGTACTAAAATTATCAAGTCCTAATAAAGTACTAAAATTATCAAGTCCTAACTAAATCCTAAAATTATCAAGTCCTAACTAAGTCCTGAAATTTTTAAGTCCTAACTAAGTCCTAAAATTATTTAGTCCTAACTAAGTCCTAAAATTATAAAGTCCTAACTAAATCCTAAAATTATCAAGTCCTAACTAAGTCCTAAAATTATCAAGTCCTAATAAAGTACTAAAATTATCAAGTCCTAACTAAATCCTAAAATTATCAAGTCCTAACTAAGTCCTGAAATTTTTAAGTCCTAACTAAGTCCTAAAATTATTTAGTCCTAACTAAGTCCTAAAATTATAAAGTCCTAACTAAGTCCTAAAATTATCAAGTCCTAATAACGTACTAAAATTATCAAGTCCTAACTAAGTCCTAAAATTAGCAAGTCCTCACTAAGTCCTAAAATTATCAAGTCCTAACTAAGTCCTAAAATTATCAAGTCCTAATATTATTTAGTCCTAACAAAGTCCTAAAATTATCAAGTCCTAACTAAGTCCTAAAATTATCAAGTCCTAATAAAGTACTAAAATTATCAAGTCCTAACTAAATCCTGAAACTATCAAGTCCTAACTAAGTCCTAAAATTATCAAGTCCTAATTTAATCCTAAAATTATTAAGTTCTAATTAAGACCTAAAATTATCAAGTCCTAACTAAGTCCTAAAATTATCAAGTCCTAACTAAGTCCTAAAATTATCAAGTCCTAATAAAGTACTAAAGTTATCAAGTCCTAACTAAATCCTAAAATTATCAAGTCCTAACTAAATCCTAAAATTATCAAGTCCTAACTAAGTCCTGAAATTATTAAGTCCTAACTAAGTCCTAAAATTAGCAAGTCCTAACTAAGTCCTAAAATTATCAAGTCCTAACTAAATCCTAAAATTTTCAAGTCCTAACTAAGTCCTAAAATTATCAAGTCCTAATTTAATCCTAAAATTATTAAGTCCTAATTAAGACCTAAAATTATCAAGTCCTAACTAAGTCCTAAAATTATCAAGTCCTAACTAAGTCCTAAAATTATTAAGTCCTAGCTAAGTCCTAAAATTATCAAGTCTTAATAAAGTACTAAAATTATCAAGCTCTAACTAAGTCCTAAAATTTTCAAGTCCTAGAAGTATCAAGTCCTAACTAAATCCTAAAATTATAAAGACCTAAATAAGTTCTAAAATTATCAAGTCCTAACTAAATCCTAAAATTATTAAGTCCTAAAATTATTTAGTCCTAACTAAGTCCTAAAATTATCAAGTCCTAACTAAGTCCTAAAATTATCAAGTCCTAACTAAGTCCTAAAATTATCAAGTATTAATAAAGTACTAAAATTATCAAGTCCTAACTAAGACCTAAAATTATCAAGTCCTAATAAAGTACTAAAATTATCAAGTCCTAATATTATTTAGTCCTAACAAAGTCCTAAAATTATCAAGTCCTAACTAAGTCCTAAAATTATCAAGTCCTAACTAAGTCCTAAAATTATTAAGTCCTAGCTAAGTCCTAAAATTATCAAGTCTTAATAAAGTACTAAAATTATCAAGCTCTAACTAAGTCCTAAAATTTTCAAGTCCTAGAAGTATCAAGTCCTAACTAAATCCTAAAATTATAAAGACCTAAATAAGTTCTAAAATTATCAAGTCCTAACTAAATCCTAAAATTATTAAGTCCTAAAATTATTTAGTCCTAACTAAGTCCTAAAATTATCAAGTCCTAACTAAGTCCTAAAATTATCAAGTCCTAACTAAGTCCTAAAATTATCAAGTCCTAATAAAGTACTAAAATTATCAAGTCCTAACTAAATCCTAAAATTATCAAGTCCTAACTAAGTCCTGAAATTATTAAGTCCTAACTAAGTCCTAAAATTATTTAGTCCTAACTAAGTCCTAAAATTATCAAGTCCTAACTAAGTCCTAAAATTATCAAGTCCTAATTTAATCCTAATATTATTAAGTCCTTATTAAGTCCTAAAATTATCAAGTCCTAACTAAGTCCTAAAATTATCAAGTCCTAACTACGTCCTAAAATTATTAAGTCCTAACTAAGTCCTAAAATTATCAAGTCCTAACTAAGTCCTAAAATTATCAAGTCATAATAAAGTACTAAAATTATCAAGTCCTAACTAAATCCTAAAATTATCAAGTCCTAACTAAGTCCTGAAATTATTAAGTCCTAACTAAGTCCTAAAATTAGCAAGTCCTAACTAAGTCCTAAAATTATCAAGTCCTAACTTAGTCCTAAAATTATCAAGTCCTAATAAAGTACTAAAATTATCAAGTCCTAACTAAGTCCTAAAATTATCAAGTCCTAACTAAGTCCTAAAATTATCAAGTCCTAATTTAATCCTAAAATTATTAAGTCCTAATTAAGTCCTAAAATTATCAAGTCCTAACTAAGTCCTAAAATTATCAAGTCCTAACTACGTCCTAAAATTATTAAGTCCTAACTAAGTCCTAAAATTATCAAGTCCTAACTAAGTCCTAAAATTATCAAGTCTTAATAAAGTACTAAAATTACCAAGTCCTAACTAAATCCTAAAATTATCAAGTCCTAACTAAGTCCTGAAATTATTAAGTCCTAACTAAGTCCTAAAATTAGCAAGTCCTAACTAAGTCCTAAAATTATCAAGTCCTAACTAAGTCCTAAAATTATCAAGTCCTAATAAAGTACTAAAATTATCAAGTCCTAACTAAGTCCTAAAATTATTTAGTCCTAACTAAGTCCTAAAATTATCAAGTCCTAATTAAATCCTAAAATTATTAAGTCCTAATTAAGTCCTAAAATTATCAAGTCCTAACTAAGTCCTAAAATTATCAAGTCCTAACTACGTTCTAAAATTATTAAGTCCTAACTAAGTCCTAAAATTATAAAGTCCTAACTAAGTCCTAAAATTATCAAGTCCTAATAACGTACTAAAATTATCAATTCCTAACTAAATCCTAAAATTATCAAGTCCTAACTAAGTCCTAAAATTAGCAAGTCCTAACTAAGTCCTAAAATTATTTAGTCTTAACTAAGTCCTAAAATTATCAAGTCCTAATTAAATCCTAAAATTATTAAGTCCTAATTAAGTCCTAAAATTATCAAGTCCTAACTAAGTCCTAAAATTATCAAGTCCTAACTACGTTCTAAAATTATTAAGTCCTAACTAAGTCCTAAAATTATAAAGTCCTAACTAAGTCCTAAAATTATCAAGTCCTAATAACGTACTAAAATTATCAAGTCCTAACTAAGTCCTAAAATTAGCAAGTCCTCACTAAGTCCTAAAATTATCAAGTCCTAACTAAGTCCTAAAATTTTCAAGTCCTAATAAAGTACTAAAATTATCAAGTCCTAACTAAGTCCTAAAATTATCAAGTCCTAATAAAGTACTAAAATTATCAAGTCCTAACTACGTCCTAAAATTATAAAGTCCTAACTAAGTCCTAAAATTATCAAGTTCTAGAATTATCAAGTCCTAACTGACTCCTAAAATTATCAAGTCCTAACTAAGTCCTAAAATTATCAAGTCCTAATAAAGTATTAAAATTATCAAGTCCTAACTAAATCCTAAAATTATCAAGTCCTAACTGAGTCCTAAAATTATCAAGTCCTAATAAAATACTAAAATTATCAAGTCCTAACTAAATCCTAAAATTATCAAGTCCTAACTAAGTCCTGAAATTATTAAGTCCTAACTAAGTCCTAAAATTAGCAAGTCCTAACTAAGTCCTAAAATTATCAAGTCCTAATAAAGTACTAAAATTATCAAGTCCTAACTAAATCCTAAAATTATCAAGTCCTAACTAAGTCCTGAAATTATTAAGTCCTAACTAAGTCCTAAAATTAGCAAGTCCTAAATAAGTCCTAAAATTATCAAGTCCTAACTAAGTCCTAAAATTATCAAGTCCTAATATTATTTAGTCCTAACAAAGTCCTAAAATTATCAAGTCCTAACTAAGTCCTAAAATTATCAAGTCCTAATAAAGTACTAAAATTATCAAGTCCTAACTAAATCCTAAAATTATCAAGTCCTAACTAAGTCCTGAAATTTTTAAGTCCTAACTAAGTCCTAAAATTATTTAGTCCTAACTAAGTCCTAAAATTATCAAGTCCTAACTAAGTCCTAAAATTATCAAGTCCTAATTTATTCCTAATATTATTAAGTCCTTATTAAGTCCTAAAATTATCAAGTCCTAACTAAGTCCTAAAATTATCAAGTCCTAACTACGTCCTAAAATTATTAAGTCCTAACTAAGTCCTAAAATTATCAAGTCCTAACTAAGTCCTAAAATTATCAAGTCCTAATAAAGTACTAAAATTATCAAGTCCTAACTAAGTCCTAAAATTATTAAGTTCTAACTAAGTCCTAAAATTATCAAGTCCTAACTAAGTCCTAAATTTATCAAGTCCTAATAAAGTACTAAAATTATCAAGTCCTAACTAAATCCTAAAATTATCAAGTCCTAACTAAGTCCTAAAATTATTAAGTCCTAACTAAGTCCTAAAATTATCAAGTCCTAACTAAGTCCTAAAATTATCAAGTCCTAATAAAGTACTAAAATTATCAAGTCCTAACTAAATCCTAAAATTATCAAGTCCTAACTAAGTCCTGAAATTATTAAGTCCTAACTAAGTCCTAAAATTATTTAGTCCTAACTAAGTCCTAAAATTATCAAGTCCTAACTAAGTCCTAAAATTATCAAGTCCTAATTTATTCCTAATATTATTAAGTCCTTATTAAGTCCTAAAATTATCAAGTCCTAACTAAGTCCTAAAATTATCAAGTCCTAACTACGTCCTAAAATTATTAAGTCCTAACTAAGTCCTAAAATTATCAAGTCCTAACTAAGTCCTAAAATTATCAAGTCCTAATAAAGTACTAAAATTATCAAGTCCTAACTAAATCCTAAAATTATCAAGTCCTAACTAAGTCCTAAAATTATTAAGTCCTAACTAAGTCCTAAAATTATCAAGTCCTAACTAAGTCCTAAAATTATCAAGTCCTAATAAAGTACTAAAATTATCAAGTCCTAACTAAATCCCGAAATTATCAAGTCCTAACTAAGTCCTGAAATTATTAAGTCCTAACTAAGTCCTAAAATTATTTAGTCCTAACTAAGTCCTAAAATTATCAAGTCCTAACTAAGTCCTAAAATTATCAAGTCCTAATTTAATCCTAAAATTATTAAGTCCTAATTAAGACCTAAAATTATCAAGTCCTAACTAAGTCCTAAAATTATCAAGTCCTAACTACGTCCTAAAATTACTAAGTCCTAACTAAGTCCTAAAATTATCAAGTCCTAACTAAGTCCTCAAAATTATCAAGTCCTAATAAAGTACTAAAATTATCAAGTCCTAACTAAATCCTAAAATTATCAAGTCCTAACTAAGTCCTGAAATTATTAAGTCCTAACTAAGTCCTAAAATTAGCAAGTCCTAACTAAGTCCTAAAATTATCAAGTCCTAACTAAGTCCTAAAATTATCAAGTCCTAATAAAGTACTAAAATTATCAAGTCCTAACTAAATCCTAAAATTATCAAGTCCTAACTAAGTCCTAAAATTATTAAGTCCTAACTAAGTCCTAAAATTATCAAGTCCTAACTAAGTCCTAAAATTATCAAGTCCTAATAAAGTACTAAAATTATCAAGTCCTAACTAAGTCCTCAAAATTATCAAGTCCTAATAAAGTACTAAAATTATCAAGTCCTAACTAAATCCTAAAATTATCAAGTCCTAACTAAGTCCTGAAATTATTAAGTCCTAACTAAGTCCTAAAATTAGCAAGTCCTAACTAAGTCCTAAAATTATCAAGTCCTAATAAAGTACTAAAATTATCAAGTCCTAACTAAATCCTAAAATTATCAAGTCCTAACTAAGTCCTAAAATTATCAAGTCCTAATTTAATCCTAAAATTATTAAGTCCTAATTAAGACCTAAAATTATCAAGTCCTAACTAAGTCCTAAAATTATCAAGTCCTAACTAAGTCCTAAAATTATCAAGTCCTAATAAAGTACTAAAGTTATCAAGTCCTAACTAAATCCTAAAATTATCAAGTCCTAACTAAATCCTAAAATTATCAAGTCCTAACTAAATCCTAAAATTATCAAGTCCTAACTAAGTCCTGAAATTATTAAGTCCTAACTAAGTCCTAAAATTAGCAAGTCCTAACTAAGTCCTAAAATTATCAAGTCCTAACTAAATCCTAAAATTTTCAAGTCCTAACTAAGTCCTAAAATTATCAAGTCCTAATTTAATCCTAAAATTATTAAGTCCTAATTAAGACCTAAAATTATCAAGTCCTAACTAAGTCCTAAAATTATCAAGTCCTAACTAAGTCCTAAAATTATTAAGTCCTAGCTAAGTCCTAAAATTATCAAGTCTTAATAAAGTACTAAAATTATCAAGCTCTAACTAAGTCCTAAAATTTTCAAGTCCTAGAAGTATCAAGTCCTAACTAAATCCTAAAATTATAAAGACCTAAATAAGTTCTAAAATTATCAAGTCCTAACTAAATCCTAAAATTATTAATTCCTAAAATTATTTAGTCCTAACTAAGTCCTAAAATTATCAAGTCCTAACTAAGACCTAAAATTATCAAGTCCTAACTAAGTCCTAAAATTATCAAGTATTAATAAAGTACTAAAATTATCAAGTCCTAACTAAGACCTAAAATTATCAAGTCCTAATAAAGTACTAAAATTATCAAGTCCTAATATTATTTAGTCCTAACAAAGTCCTAAAATTATCAAGTCCTAATAAAGTACTAAAATTATCAAGTCCTAACTAAATCCTAAAATTATCAAGTCCTAACTAAGTCCTAAAATTATTAAGTTCTAACTAAGTCCTAAAATTATCAAGTCTTAACTAAGTCCTAAAATTATCAAGTCCTAATAAAGTACTAAAATTATCAAGTCCTAACTAAATCCTAAAATTATCAAGTCCTAACTAAGTCCTAAAATTATTAAGTCCTAACTAAGTCCTAAAATTATCAAGTCCTAACTAAGTCCTAAAATTATCAAGTCCTAATAAAGTACTAAAATTATCAAGTCCTAACTAAATCCTAAAATTATCAAGTCCTAACTAAGTCCTGAAATTATTAAGTCCTAACTAAGTCCTAAAATTATTTAGTCCTAACTAAGTCCTAAAATTATCAAGTCCTAACTAAGTCCTAAAATTATCAAGTCCTAATTTAATCCTAATATTATTAAGTCCTTATTAAGTCCTAAAATTATCAAGTCCTAACTAAGTCCTAAAATTATCAAGTCCTAACTACGTCCTAAAATTATTAAGTCCTAACTAAGTCCTAAAATTATCAAGTCCTAACTAAGTCCTAAAATTATCAAGTCATAATAAAGTACTATAATTATCAAGTCCTAACTAAATCCTAAAATTATCAAGTCCTAACTAAGTCCTGAAATTATTAAGTCCTAACTAAGTCCTAAAATTAGCAAGTCCTAACTAAGTCCTAAAATTATCAAGTCCTAACTTAGTCCTAAAATTATCAAGTCCTAATAAAGTACTAAAATTATCAAGTCCTAACTAAGTCCTAAAATTATCAAGTCCTAACTAAGTCCTAAAATTATCAAGTCCTAATTTAATCCTAAAATTATTAAGTCCTAATTAAGTCCTAAAATTATCAAGTCCTAACTAAGTCCTAAAATTATCAAGTCCTAACTACGTCCTAAAATTATTAAGTCCTAACTAAGTCCTAAAATTATCAAGTCCTAACTAAGTCCTAAAATTATCAAGTCTTAATAAAGTACTAAAATTACCAAGTCCTAACTAAATCCTAAAATTATCAAGTCCTAACTAAGTCCTGAAATTATTAAGTCCTAACTAAGTCCTAAAATTAGCAAGTCCTAACTAAGTCCTAATATTATCAAGTCCTAACTAAGTCCTAAAATTATCAAGTCCTAACTAAGTCCTAAAATTTTCAAGTCCTAATAAAGTACTAAAATTATCAAGTCCTAACTAAGTCCTAAAATTATCAAGTCCTAATAAAGTACTAAAATTATCAAGTCCTAACTACGTCCTAAAATTATAAAGTCCTAACTAAGTCCTAAAATTATCAAGTTCTAGAATTATCAAGTCCTAACTGACTCCTAAAATTATCAAGTCCTAACTAAGTCCTAAAATTATCAAGTCCTAATAAAGTATTAAAATTATCAAGTCCTAACTAAATCCTAAAATTATCAAGTCCTAACTGAGTCCTAAAATTATCAAGTCCTAATAAAATACTAAAATTATCAAGTCCTAACTAAATCCTAAAATTATCAAGTCCTAACTAAGTCCTGAAATTATTAAGTCCTAACTAAGTCCTAAAATTAGCAAGTCCTAACTAAGTCCTAAAATTATCAAGTCCTAATAAAGTACTAAAATTATCAAGTCCTAACTAAATCCTAAAATTATCAAGTCCTAACTAAGTCCTGAAATTATTAAGTCCTAACTAAGTCCTAAAATTAGCAAGTCCTAAATAAGTCCTAAAATTATCAAGTCCTAACTAAGTCCTAAAATTATCAAGTCCTAATATTATTTAGTCCTAACAAAGTCCTAAAATTATCAAGTCCTAACTAAGTCCTAAAATTATCAAGTCCTAATAAAGTACTAAAATTATCAAGTCCTAACTAAATCCTAAAATTATCAAGTCCTAACTAAGTCCTGAAATTATTAAGTCCTAACTAAGTCCTAAAATTATTTAGTCCTAACTAAGTCCTAAAATTATCAAGTCCTAACTAAGTCCTAAAATTATCAAGTCCTAATTTATTCCTAATATTATTAAGTCCTTATTAAGTCCTAAAATTATCAAGTCCTAACTAAGTCCTAAAATTATCAAGTCCTAACTACGTCCTAAAATTATTAAGTCCTAACTAAGTCCTAAAATTATCAAGTCCTAACTAAGTCCTAAAATTATCAAGTCCTAATAAAGTACTAAAATTATCAAGTCCTAACTAAGTCCTAAAATTATTAAGTTCTAACTAAGTCCTAAAATTATCAAGTCCTAACTAAGTCCTAAAATTATCAAGTCCTAATAAAGTACTAAAATTATCAAGTCCTAACTTAATCCTAAAATTATCAAGTCCTAACTAAGTCCTAAAATTATTAAGTCCTAACTAAGTCCTAAAATTATCAAGTCCTAACTAAGTCCTAAAATTATCAAGTCCTAATAAAGTACTAAAATTATCAAGTCCTAACTAAATCCTAAAATTATCAAGTCCTAACTAAGTCCTGAAATTATTAAGTCCTAACTAAGTCCTAAAATTATTTAGTCCTAACTAAGTCCTAAAATTATCAAGTCCTAACTAAGTCCTAAAATTATCAAGTCCTAATTTATTCCTAATATTATTAAGTCCTTATTAAGTCCTAAAATTATCAAGTCCTAACTAAGTCCTAAAATTATCAAGTCCTAACTACGTCCTAAAATTATTAAGTCCTAACTAAGTCCTAAAATTATCAAGTCCTAACTAAGTCCTAAAATTATCAAGTCCTAATAAAGTACTAAAATTATCAAGTCCTAACTAAATCCTAAAATTATCAAGTCCTAACTAAGTCCTAAAATTATTAAGTCCTAACTAAGTCCTAAAATTATCAAGTCCTAACTAAGTCCTAAAATTATCAAGTCCTAATAAAGTACTAAAATTATCAAGTCCTAACTAAATCCCGAAATTATCAAGTCCTAACTAAGTCCTGAAATTATTAAGTCCTAACTAAGTCCTAAAATTATTTAGTCCTAACTAAGTCCTAAAATTATCAAGTCCTAACTAAGTCCTAAAATTATCAAGTCCTAATTTAATCCTAAAATTATTAAGTCCTAATTAAGACCTAAAATTATCAAGTCCTAACTAAGTCCTAAAATTATCAAGTCCTAACTACGTCCTAAAATTACTAAGTCCTAACTAAGTCCTAAAATTATCAAGTCCTAACTAAGTCCTCAAAATTATCAAGTCCTAATAAAGTACTAAAATTATCAAGTCCTAACTAAATCCTAAAATTATCAAGTCCTAACTAAGTCCTGAAATTATTAAGTCCTAACTAAGTCCTAAAATTAGCAAGTCCTAACTAAGTCCTAAAATTATCAAGTCCTAACTAAGTCCTAAAATTATCAAGTCCTAATAAAGTACTAAAATTATCAAGTCCTAACTAAATCCTAAAATTATCAAGTCCTAACTAAGTCCTAAAATTATTAAGTCCTAACTAAGTCCTGAAATTATTAAGTCCTAACTAAGTCCTAAAATTAGCAAGTCCTAAATAAGTCCTAAAATTATCAAGTCCTAACTAAGTCCTAAAATTATCAAGTCCTAATATTATTTAGTCCTAACAAAGTCCTAAAATTATCAAGTCCTAACTAAGTCCTAAAATTATCAAGTCCTAATAAAGTACTAAAATTATCAAGTCCTAACTAAATCCTAAAATTATCAAGTCCTAACTAAGTCCTGAAATTATTAAGTCCTAACTAAGTCCTAAAATTATTTAGTCCTAACTAAGTCCTAAAATTATCAAGTCCTAACTAAGTCCTAAAATTATCAAGTCCTAATTTATTCCTAATATTATTAAGTCCTTATTAAGTCCTAAAATTATCAAGTCCTAACTAAGTCCTAAAATTATCAAGTCCTAACTACGTCCTAAAATTATTAAGTCCTAACTAAGTCCTAAAATTATCAAGTCCTAATAAAGTACTAAAATTATCAAGTCCTAACTAAGTCCTAAAATTATTAAGTTCTAACTAAGTCCTAAAATTATCAAGTCCTAACTAAGTCCTAAAATTATCAAGTCCTAATAAAGTACTAAAATTATCAAGTCCTAACTTAATCCTAAAATTATCAAGTCCTAACTAAGTCCTAAAATTATTAAGTCCTAACTAAGTCCTAAAATTATCAAGTCCTAACTAAGTCCTAAAATTATCAAGTCCTAATAAAGTACTAAAATTATCAAGTCCTAACTAAATCCTAAAATTATCAAGTCCTAACTAAGTCCTGAAATTATTAAGTCCTAACTAAGTCCTAAAATTATTTAGTCCTAACTAAGTCCTAAAATTATCAAGTCCTAACTAAGTCCTAAAATTATCAAGTCCTAATTTATTCCTAATATTATTAAGTCCTTATTAAGTCCTAAAATTATCAAGTCCTAACTAAGTCCTAAAATTATCAAGTCCTAACTACGTCCTAAAATTATTAAGTCCTAACTAAGTCCTAAAATTATCAAGTCCTAACTAAGTCCTAAAATTATCAAGTCCTAATAAAGTACTAAAATTATCAAGTCCTAACTAAATCCTAAAATTATCAAGTCCTAACTAAGTCCTAAAATTATTAAGTCCTAACTAAGTCCTAAAATTATCAAGTCCTAACTAAGTCCTAAAATTATCAAGTCCTAATAAAGTACTAAAATTATCAAGTCCTAACTAAATCCCGAAATTATCAAGTCCTAACTAAGTCCTGAAATTATTAAGTCCTAACTAAGTCCTAAAATTATTTAGTCCTAACTAAGTCCTAAAATTATCAAGTCCTAACTAAGTCCTAAAATTATCAAGTCCTAATTTAATCCTAAAATTATTAAGTCCTAATTAAGACCTAAAATTATCAAGTCCTAACTAAGTCCTAAAATTATCAAGTCCTAACTACGTCCTAAAATTACTAAGTCCTAACTAAGTCCTAAAATTATCAAGTCCTAACTAAGTCCTCAAAATTATCAAGTCCTAATAAAGTACTAAAATTATCAAGTCCTAACTAAATCCTAAAATTATCAAGTCCTAACTAAGTCCTGAAATTATTAAGTCCTAACTAAGTCCTAAAATTAGCAAGTCCTAACTAAGTCCTAAAATTATCAAGTCCTAACTAAGTCCTAAAATTATCAAGTCCTAATAAAGTACTAAAATTATCAAGTCCTAACTAAATCCTAAAATTATCAAGTCCTAACTAAGTCCTAAAATTATTAAGTCCTAACTAAGTCCTAAAATTATCAAGTCCTAACTAAGTCCTAAAATTATCAAGTCCTAATAAAGTACTAAAATTATCAAGTCCTAACTAAGTCCTCAAAATTATCAAGTCCTAATAAAGTACTAAAATTATCAAGTCCTAACTAAATCCTAAAATTATCAAGTCCTAACTAAGTCCTGAAATTATTAAGTCCTAACTAAGTCCTAAAATTAGCAAGTCCTAACTAAGTCCTAAAATTATCAAGTCCTAATAAAGTACTAAAATTATCAAGTCCTAACTAAATCCTAAAATTATCAAGTCCTAACTAAGTCCTAAAATTATCAAGTCCTAATTTAATCCTAAAATTATTAAGTCCTAATTAAGACCTAAAATTATCAAGTCCTAACTAAGTCCTAAAATTATCAAGTCCTAACTAAGTCCTAAAATTATCAAGTCCTAATAAAGTACTAAAGTTATCAAGTCCTAACTAAATCCTAAAATTATCAAGTCCTAACTAAATCCTAAAATTATCAAGTCCTAACTAAGTCCTGAAATTATTAAGTCCTAACTAAGTCCTTAAATTAGCAAGTCCTAACTAAGTCCTAAAATTATCAAGTCCTAACTAAATCCTAAAATTTTCAAGTCCTAACTAAGTCCTAAAATTATCAAGTCCTAATTTAATCCTAAAATTATTAAGTCCTAATTAAGACCTAAAATTATCAAGTCCTAACTAAGTCCTAAAATTATCAAGTCCTAACTAAGTCCTAAAATTATTAAGTCCTAGCTAAGTCCTAAAATTATCAAGTCTTAATAAAGTACTAAAATTATCAAGCTCTAACTAAGTCCTAAAATTTTCAAGTCCTAGAAGTATCAAGTCCTAACTAAATCCTAAAATTATAAAGACCTAAATAAGTTCTAAAATTATCAAGTCCTAACTAAATCCTAAAATTATTAAGTCCTAAAATTATTTAGTCCTAACTAAGTCCTAAAATTATCAAGTCCTAACTAAGTCCTAAAATTATCAAGTCCTAACTAAGTCCTAAAATTATCAAGTATTAATAAAGTACTAAAATTATCAAGTCCTAACTAAGACCTAAAATTATCAAGTCCTAATAAAGTACTAAAATTATCAAGTCCTAATATTATTTAGTCCTAACAAAGTCCTAAAATTATCAAGTCCTAATAAAGTACTAAAATTATCAAGTCCTAACTAAATCCTAAAATTATCAAGTCCTAACTAAGTCCTAAAATTATTAAGTTCTAACTAAGTCCTAAAATTATCAAGTCCTAACTAAGTCCTAAAATTATCAAGTCCTAATAAAGTACTAAAATTATCAAGTCCTAACTAAATCCTAAAATTATCAAGTCCTAACTAAGTCCTAAAATTATTAAGTCCTAACTAAGTCCTAAAATTATCAAGTCCTAATATAGTACTAAAATTATCAAGTCCTAACTAAGTCCTAAAATTATCAAGTCCTAACTAAGTCCTAAAATTATCAAGTCCTAATTTAATCCTAATATTATTAAGTCCTTATTAAGTCCTAAAATTATCAAGTCCTAACTAAGTCCTAAAATTATCAAGTCCTAACTACGTCCTAAAATTATTAAGTCCTAACTAAGTCCTAAAATTATCAAGTCCTAACTAAGTCCTAAAATTATCAAGTCATAATAAAGTACTAAAATTATCAAGTCCTAACTAAATCCTAAAATTATCAAGTCCTAACTAAGTCCTGAAATTATCAAGTCCTAACTAAGTCCTAAAATTATTAAGTCCTAACTAAGTCCTAAAATTATCAAGTCCTAACTAAGTCCTAAAATTATCAAGTCCTAATAAAGTACTAAAATTATCAAGTCCTAACTAAGTCCTCAAAATTATCAAGTCCTAATAAAGTACTAAAATTATCAAGTCCTAACTAAATCCTAAAATTATCAAGTCCTAACTAAGTCCTGAAATTATTAAGTCCTAACTAAGTCCTAAAATTAGCAAGTCCTAACTAAGTCCTAAAATTATCAAGTCCTAATAAAGTACTAAAATTATCAAGTCCTAACTAAATCCTAAAATTATCAAGTCCTAACTAAGTCCTAAAATTATCAAGTCCTAATTTAATCCTAAAATTATTAAGTTCTAATTAAGACCTAAAATTATCAAGTCCTAACTAAGTCCTAAAATTATCAAGTCCTAACTAAGTCCTAAAATTATCAAGTCCTAATAAAGTACTAAAGTTATCAAGTCCTAACTAAATCCTAAAATTATCAAGTCCTAACTAAATCCTAAAATTATCAAGTCCTAACTAAGTCCTGAAATTATTAAGTCCTAACTAAGTCCTAAAATTAGCAAGTCCTAACTAAGTCCTAAAATTATCAAGTCCTAAATAAATCCTAAAATTTTCAAGTCCTAACTAAGTCCTAAAATTATCAAGTCCTAATTTAATCCTAAAATTATTAAGTCCTAATTAAGACCTAAAATTATCAAGTCCTAACTAAGTCCTAAAATTATCAAGTCCTAACTAAGTCCTAAAATTATTAAGTCCTAGCTAAGTCCTAAAATTATCAAGTCTTAATAAAGTACTAAAATTATCAAGCTCTAACTAAGTCCTAAAATTTTCAAGTCCTAGAAGTATCAAGTCCTAACTAAATCCTAAAATTATAAAGACCTAAATAAGTTCTAAAATTATCAAGTCCTAACTAAATCCTAAAATTATTAAGTCCAAAATTATTTAGTCCTAACTAAGTCCTAAAATTATCAAGTCCTAACTAAGTCCTAAAATTATCAAGTCCTAACTAAGTCCTAAAATTATCAAGTATTAATAAAGTACTAAAATTATCAAGTCCTAACTAAGACCTAAAATTATCAAGTCCTAATAAAGTACTAAAATTATCAAGTCCTAATATTATTTAGTCCTAACAAAGTCCTAAAATTATCAAGTCCTAATAAAGTACTAAAATTATCAAGTCCTAACTAAATCCTAAAATTATCAAGTCCTAACTAAGTCCTAAAATTATTAAGTTCTAACTAAGTCCTAAAATTATCAAGTCCTAACTAAGTCCTAAAATTATCAAGTCCTAATAAAGTACTAAAATTATCAAGTCCTAACTAAATCCTAAAATTATCAAGTCCTAACTAAGTCCTAAAATTATTAAGTCCTAACTAAGTCCTAAAATTATCAAGTCCTAACTAAGTCCTAAAATTATCAAGTCCTAATAAAGTACTAAAATTATCAAGTCCTAACTAAATCCTAAAATTATCAAGTCCTAACTAAGTCCTGAAATTATTTAGTCCTAACTAAGTCCTAAAATTATTTAGTCCTAACTAAGTCCTAAAATTATCAAGTCCTAACTAAGTCCTAAAATTATCAAGTCCTAATTTAATCCTAATATTATTAAGTCCTTATTAAGTCCTAAAATTATCAAGTCCTAACTAAGTCCTAAAATTATCAAGTCCTAACTACGTCCTAAAATTATTAAGTCCTAACTAAGTCCTAAAATTATCAAGTCCTAACTAAGTCCTAAAATTATCAAGTCCTAACTAAGTCCTAAAATTATCAAGTCTTAATAAAGTACTAAAATTACCAAGTCCTAACTAAATCCTAAAATTATCAAGTCCTAACTAAGTCCTGAAATTATTAAGTCCTAACTAAGTCCTAAAATTAGCAAGTCCTAACTAAGTCCTAAAATTATCAAGTCCTAACTAAGTCCTAAAATTATCAAGTCCTAATAAAGTACTAAAATTATCAAGTCCTAACTAAGTCCTAAAATTATTTAGTCCTAACTAAGTCCTAAAATTATCAAGTCCTAATTAAATCCTAAAATTATTAAGTCCTAATTAAGTCCTAAAATTATCAAGTCCTAACTAAGTCCTAAAATTATCAAGTCCTAACTACGTTCTAAAATTATTAAGTCCTAACTAAGTCCTAAAATTATAAAGTCCTAACTAAGTCCTAAAATTATCAAGTCCTAATAACGTACTAAAATTATCAATTCCTAACTAAATCCTAAAATTATCAAGTCCTAACTAAGTCCTAAAATTAGCAAGTCCTAACTAAGTCCTAAAATTATTTAGTCTTAACTAAGTCCTAAAATTATCAAGTCCTAATTAAATCCTAAAATTATTAAGTCCTAATTAAGTCCTAAAATTATCAAGTCCTAACTAAGTCCTAAAATTATCAAGTCCTAACTACGTTCTAAAATTATTAAGTCCTAACTAAGTCCTAAAATTATAAAGTCCTAACTAAGTCCTAAAATTATCAAGTCCTAATAACGTACTAAAATTATCAAGTCCTAACTAAGTCCTAAAATTAGCAAGTCCTCACTAAGTCCTAAAATTATCAAGTCCTAACTAAGTCCTAAAATTTTCAAGTCCTAATAAAGTACTAAAATTATCAAGTCCTAACTAAGTCCTAAAATTATCAAGTCCTAATAAAGTACTAAAATTATCAAGTCCTAACTACGTCCTAAAATTATAAAGTCCTAACTAAGTCCTAAAATTATCAAGTTCTAGAATTATCAAGTCCTAACTGACTCCTAAAATTATCAAGTCCTAACTAAGTCCTAAAATTATCAAGTCCTAATAAAGTATTAAAATTATCAAGTCCTAACTAAATCCTAAAATTATCAAGTCCTAAATGAGTCCTAAAATTATCAAGTCCTAATAAAATACTAAAATTATCAAGTCCTAACTAAATCCTAAAATTATCAAGTCCTAACTAAGTCCTGAAATTATTAAGTCCTAACTAAGTCCTAAAATTAGCAAGTCCTAACTAAGTCCTAAAATTATCAAGTCCTAATAAAGTACTAAAATTATTAAGTCCTAACTAAATCCTAAAATTATCAAGTCCTAACTAAGTCCTGAAATTATTAAGTCCTAACTAAGTCCTAAAATTAGCAAGTCCTAAATAAGTCCTAAAATTATCAAGTCCTAACTAAGTCCTAAAATTATCAAGTCCTAATAAAGTACTAAAATTATCAAGTCCTAACTAAATCCTAAAATTATCAAGTCCTAATAAAGTACTAAAGTTATCAAGTCCTAACTAAATCCTAAAATTATCAAGTCCTAACTAAATCCTAAAATTATCAAGTCCTAACTAAGTCCTGAAATTATTAAGTCCTAACTAAGTCCTAAAATTAGCAAGTCCTAACTAAGTCCTAAAATTATCAAGTCCTAACTAAATCCTAAAATTTTCAAGTCCTAACTAAGTCCTAAAATTATCAAGTCCAAATTTAATCCTAAAATTATTAAGTCCTAATTAAGACCTAAAATTATCAAGTCCTAACTAAGTCCTAAAATTATCAAGTCCTAACTAAGTCCTAAAATTATTAAGTCCTAGCTAAGTCCTAAAATTATCAAGTCTTAATAAAGTACTAAAATTATCAAGCTCTAACTAAGTCCTAAAATTATCAAGTCCTAACTAAGTCCTAAAATTATCAAGTCCTAATAAAGTACTAAAATTATCAAGTCCTAACTAAATCCTAAAATTATCAAGTCCTAACTAAGTCCTAAAATTATTAAGTCCTAACTAAGTCCTAAAATTATCAAGTCCTAACTAAGTCCTAAAATTATCAAGTCCTAACTAAGTCCTAAAATTATTAAGTCCTAGCTAAGTCCTAAAATTATCAAGTCTTAATAAAGTACTAAAATTATCAAGCTCTAACTAAGTCCTAAAATTTTCAAGTCCTAGAAGTATTAAGTCCTAACTAAATCCTAAAATTATAAAGACCTAAATAAGTTCTAAAATTATCAAGTCCTAACTAAATCCTAAAATTATAAAGACCTAAATAAGTTCTAAAATTATCAAGTCCTAACTAAATCCTAAAATTATTAAGTCCTAAAATTATTTAGTCCTAACTAAGTCCTAAAATTATCAAGTCCTAACTAAGTCCTAAAATTATCAAGTCCTAACTAAGTCCTAAAATTATCAAGTACTAATAAAGTACTAAAATTATCAAGTCCTAACTAAGACCTAAAATTATCAAGTCCTAATAAAGTACTAAAATTATCAAGTCCTAATATTATTTAGTCCTAACAAAGTCCTAAAATTATCAAGTCCTAATAAAGTACTAAAATTATAAAGTCCTAACTAAATCCTAAAATTATCAAGTCCTAACTAAGTCCTAAAATTATTAAGTTCTAACTAAGTCCTAAAATTATCAAGTCCTAACTAAGTCCTAAAATTATCAAGTCCTAATAAAGTACTAAAATTATCAAGTCCTAACTAAATCCTAAAATTATCAAGTCCTAACTAAGTCCTAAAATTATTAAGTCCTAACTAAGTCCTAAAATTATCAAGTCCTAACTAAGTCCTAAAATTATCAAGTCCTAACTAAGTCCTAAAATTATTAAGTCCTAGCTAAGTCCTAAAATTATCAAGTCTTAATAAAGTACTAAAATTATCAAGCTCTAACTAAGTCCTAAAATTTTCAAGTCCTAGAAGTATCAAGTCCTAACTAAATCCTAAAATTATAAAGACCTAAATAAGTTCTAAAATTATCAAGTCCTAACTAAATCCTAAAATTATTAAGTCCTAAAATTATTTAGTCCTAACTAAGTCCTAAAATTATCAAGTCCTAACTAAGTCCTAAAATTATCAAGTCCTAACTAAGTCCTAAAATTATCAAGTACTAATAAAGTACTAAAATTATCAAGTCCTAACTAAGACCTAAAATTATCAAGTCCTAATAAAGTACTAAAATTATCAAGTCCTAATATTATTTAGTCCTAACAAAGTCCTAAAATTATCAAGTCCTAATAAAGTACTAAAATTATAAAGTCCTAACTAAATCCTAAAATTATCAAGTCCTAACTAAGTCCTAAAATTATTAAGTTCTAACTAAGTCCTAAAATTATCAAGTCCTAACTAAGTCCTAAAATTATCAAGTCCTAATAAAGTACTAAAATTATCAAGTCCTAACTAAATCCTAAAATTATCAAGTCCTAACTAAGTCCTAAAATTATTAAGTCCTAACTAAGTCCTAAAATTATCAAGTCCTAACTAAGTCCTAAAATTATCAAGTCCTAATAAAGTACTAAAATTATCAAGTCCTAACTAAATCCTAAAATTATCAAGTCCTAACTAAATCCTAAAATTATCAAGTCCTAACTAAGTCCTGAAATTATTAAGTCCTAACTAAGTCCTAAAATTAGCAAGACCTAACTAAGTCCTAAAATTATCAAGTCCTAACTAAATCCTAAAATTTTCAAGTCCTAACTAAGTCCTAAAATTATCAAGTCCTAATTTAATCCTAAAATTATTAAGTCCTAATTAAGACCTAAAATTATCAAGTCCTAATAAAGTACTAAAATTATCAAGTCCTAACTAAATCCTAAAATTATCAAGTCCTAACTAAGTCCTAAAATTATTAAGTCCTAACTAAGTCCTAAAATTATCAAGTCCTAACTAAGTCCTAAAATTATCAAGTCCTAACTAAGTCCTAAAATTTTCAAGTCCTAGAAGTATCAAGTCCTAACTAAATCCTAAAATTATCAAGTCCTAACTAAGTCCTAAAATTATTAAGTCCTAACTAAGTCCTAAAATTATCAAGTCCTAACTAAGTCCTAAAATTATCAAGTCCTAACTAAATCCTAAAATTATCAAGTCCTAACTAAGTCCTAAAATTATTAAGTCCTAACTAAGTCCTAAAATTTTCAAGTCCTAGAAGTATCAAGTCCTAACTAAATCCTAAAATTATAAAGACCTAAATAAGTTCTAAAATTATCAAGTCCTAACTAAATCCTAAAATTATTAAGTCCTAAAATTATTTAGTCCTAACTAAGTCCTAAAATTATCAAGTCCTAACTAAGTCCTAAAATTATCAAGTCCTAACTAAGTCCTAAAATTATCAAGTACTAATAAAGTACTAAAATTATCAAGTCCTAACTAAATCCTAAAATTATCAAGTCCTAACTAAGTCCTAAAATTATTAAGTCCTAACTAAGTCCTAAAATTATCAAGTCCTAACTAAGTCCTAAAATTATCAAGTCCTAACTAAGTCCTAAAATTATCAAGTCCTAACTAAGTCCTAAAATTATCAAGTACTAATAAAGTACTAAAATTATCAAGTCCTAACTAAATCCTAAAATTATCAAGTCCTAACTAAGTCCTAAAATTATTAAGTCCTAACTAAGTCCTAAAATTATTAAGTTCTAACTAAGTCCTAAAATTATCAAGTCCTAACTAAGTCCTAAAATTATCAAGTCCTAATAAAGTACTAAAATTATCAAGTCCTAACTAAATCCTAAAATTATCAAGTCCTAACTAAGTCCTAAAATTATTAAGTCCTAACTAAGTCCTAAAATTATCAAGTCCTAACTAAGTCCTAAAATTATCAAGTCCTAACTAAGTCCTAAAATTATTAAGTCCTAGCTAAGTCCTAAAATTATCAAGTCTTAATAAAGTACTAAAATTATCAAGCTCTAACTAAGTCCTAAAATTTTCAAGTCCTAGAAGTATCAAGTCCTAACTAAATCCTAAAATTATAAAGACCTAAATAAGTTCTAAAATTATCAAGTCCTAACTAAATCCTAAAATTATTAAGTCCTAAAATTATTTAGTCCTAACTAAGTCCTAAAATTATCAAGTCCTAATAAAGTACTAAAATTATCAAGTCCTAATATTATTTAGTCCTAACAAAGTCCTAAAATTATCAAGTCCTAATAAAGTACTAAAATTATAAAGTCCTAACTAAATCCTAAAATTATCAAGTCCTAACTAAGTCCTAAAATTATTAAGTTCTAACTAAGTCCTAAAATTATCAAGTCCTAACTAAGTCCTAAAATTATCAAGTCCTAATAAAGTACTAAAATTATCAAGTCCTAACTAAATCCTAAAATTATCAAGTCCTAACTAAGTCCTAAAATTATTAAGTCCTAACTAAGTCCTAAAATTATCAAGTCCTAACTAAGTCCTAAAATTATCAAGTCCTAATAAAGTACTAAAATTATCAAGTCCTAACTAAATCCTAAAATTATCAAGTCCTAACTAAGTCCTGAAATTATTAAGTCCTAACTAAGTCCTAAAATTATTTAGTCCTAACTAAGTCCTAAAATTATCAAGTCCTAACTACGTCCTAAAATTATTAAGTCCTAGCTAAGTCCTAAAATTATCAAGTCTTAATAAAGTACTAAAATTATCAAGCTCTAACTAAGTCCTAAAATTATTAAGTACTAACTAAGTCCTAAAATTATCAAGTCCTAATAAAGTACTAAAATTATCAAGTCCTAACTAAATCCTAAAATTATCAAGTCCTAACTAAGTCCTAAAATTATTAAGTCCTAACTAAGTCCTAAAATTATCAAGTCCTAACTAAGTCCTAAAATTATCAAGTCCTAACTAAGTCCTAAAATTATTAAGTCCTAGCTAAGTCCTAAAATTATCAAGTCTTAATAAAGTACTAAAATTATCAAGCTCTTACTAAGTCCTAAAATTATCAAGTCCTAACTAAGTCCTAAAATTATCAAGTCCTAATAAAGTACTAAAATTATCAAGTCCTAACTAAATCCTAAAATTATCAAGTCCTAACTAAGTCCTAAAATTATTAAGTCCTAACTAAGTCCTAAAATTATCAAGTCCTAACTAAGTCCTAAAATTATCAAGTCCTAACTAAGTCCTAAAATTATTAAGTCCTAGCTAAGTCCTAAAATTATCAAGTCTTAATAAAGTACTAAAATTATCAAGCTCTAACTAAGTCCTAAAATTTTCAAGTCCTAGAAGTATCAAGTCCTAACTAAATCCTAAATTTATAAAGACCTAAATAAGTTCTAAAATTATCAAGTCCTAACTAAATCCTAAAATTATAAAGACCTAAATAAGTTCTAAAATTATCAAGTCCTAACTAAATCCTAAAATTATTAAGTCCTAAAATTATTTAGTCCTAACTAAGTCCTAAAATTATCAAGTCCTAACTAAGTCCTAAAATTATCAAGTCCTAACTAAGTCCTAAAATTATCAAGTACTAATAAAGTACTAAAATTATCAAGTCCTAACTAAGACCTAAAATTATCAAGTCCTAATAAAGTACTAAAATTATAAAGTCCTAACTAAATCCTAAAATTATCAAGTCCTAACTAAGTCCTAAAATTATTAAGTCCTAACTAAGTCCTAAAATTATCAAGTCCTAACTAAGTCCTAAAATTATCAAGTCCTAACTAAGTCCTAAAATTATCAAGTCCTAACTAAGTCCTAAAATTATTAAGTCCTAGCTAAGTCCTAAAATTATCAAGTCTTAATAAAGTACTAAAATTATCAAGCTCTAACTAAGTCCTAAAATTATCAAGTCCTAACTAAGTCCTAAAATTATCAAGTCCTAATAAAGTACTAAAATTATCAAGTCCTAACTAAATCCTAAAATTATCAAGTCCTAACTAAGTCCTAAAATTATTAAGTCCTAACTAAGTCCTAAAATTATCAAGTCTTAATAAAGTACTAAAATTATCAAGCTCTAACTAAGTCCTAAAATTTTCAAGTCCTAGAAGTATCAAGTCCTAACTAAATCCTAAAATTATAAAGACCTAAATAAGTTCTAAAATTATCAAGTCCTAACTAAATCCTAAAATTATAAAGACCTAAATAAGTTCTAAAATTATCAAGTCCTAACTAAATCCTAAAATTATTAAGTCCTAAAATTATTTAGTCCTAACTAAGTCCTAAAATTATCAAGTCCTAACTAAGTCCTAAAATTATCAAGTCCTAACTAAGTCCTAAAATTATCAAGTACTAATAAAGTACTAAAATTATCAAGTCCTAACTAAGACCTAAAATTATCAAGTCCTAATAAAGTACTAAAATTATCAAGTCCTAATATTATTTAGTCCTAACAAAGTCCTAAAATTATCAAGTCCTAATAAAGTACTAAAATTATAAAGTCCTAACTAAATCCTAAAATTATCAAGTCCTAACTAAGTCCTAAAATTATTAAGTTCTAACTAAGTCCTAAAATTATCAAGTCCTAACTAAGTCCTAAAATTATCAAGTCCTAATAAAGTACTAAAATTATCAAGTCCTAACTAAATCCTAAAATTATCAAGTCCTAACTAAGTCCTAAAATTATTAAGTCCTAACTAAGTCCTAAAATTATCAAGTCCTAACTAAGTCCTAAAATTATCAAGTCCTAACTAAGTCCTAAAATTATTAAGTCCTAGCTAAGTCCTAAAATTATCAAGTCTTAATAAAGTACTAAAATTATCAAGCTCTAACTAAGTCCTAAAATTTTCAAGTCCTAGAAGTATCAAGTCCTAACTAAATCCTAAAATTATAAAGACCTAAATAAGTTCTAAAATTATCAAGTCCTAACTAAATCCTAAAATTATTAAGTCCAAAATTATTTAGTCCTAACTAAGTCCTAAAATTATCAAGTCCTAACTAAGTCCTAAAATTATCAAGTCCTAACTAAGTCCTAAAATTATCAAGTATTAATAAAGTACTAAAATTATCAAGTCCTAACTAAGACCTAAAATTATCAAGTCCTAATAAAGTACTAAAATTATCAAGTCCTAATATTATTTAGTCCTAACAAAGTCCTAAAATTATCAAGTCCTAATAAAGTACTAAAATTATCAAGTCCTAACTAAATCCTAAAATTATCAAGTCCTAACTAAGTCCTAAAATTATTAAGTTCTAACTAAGTCCTAAAATTATCAAGTCCTAACTAAGTCCTAAAATTATCAAGTCCTAATAAAGTACTAAAATTATCAAGTCCTAACTAAATCCTAAAATTATCAAGTCCTAACTAAGTCCTAAAATTATTAAGTCCTAACTAAGTCCTAAAATTATCAAGTCCTAACTAAGTCCTAAAATTATCAAGTCCTAATAAAGTACTAAAATTATCAAGTCCTAACTAAATCCTAAAATTATCAAGTCCTAACTAAGTCCTGAAATTATTTAGTCCTAACTAAGTCCTAAAATTATTTAGTCCTAACTAAGTCCTAAAATTATCAAGTCCTAACTAAGTCCTAAAATTATCAAGTCCTAATTTAATCCTAATATTATTAAGTCCTTATTAAGTCCTAAAATTATCAAGTCCTAACTAAGTCCTAAAATTATCAAGTCCTAACTACGTCCTAAAATTATTAAGTCCTAACTAAGTCCTAAAATTATCAAGTCCTAACTAAGTCCTAAAATTATCAAGTCATAATAAAGTACTAAAATTATCAAGTCCTAACTAAATCCTAAAATTATCAAGTCCTAACTAAGTCCTGAAATTATTAAGTCCTAACTAAGTCCTAAAATTAGCAAGTCCTAACTAAGTCCTAAAATTATAAAGTCCTAACTAAATCCTAAAATTATCAAGTCCTAACTTAGTCCTAAAATTATCAAGTCCTAATAAAGTACTAAAATTATCAAGTCCTAACTAAGTCCTAAAATTATCAAGTCCTAACTAAGTCCTAAAATTATCAAGTCCTAATTTAATCCTAAAATTATTAAGTCCTAATTAAGTCCTAAAATTATCAAGTCCTAACTAAGTCCTAAAATTATCAAGTCCTAACTACGTCCTAAAATTATTAAGTCCTAACTAAGTCCTAAAATTATCAAGTCCTAACTAAGTCCTAAAATTATCAAGTCTTAATAAAGTACTAAAATTACCAAGTCCTAACTAAATCCTAAAATTATCAAGTCCTAACTAAGTCCTGAAATTATTAAGTCCTAACTAAGTCCTAAAATTAGCAAGTCCTAACTAAGTCCTAAAATTATCAAGTCCTAACTAAGTCCTAAAATTATCAAGTCCTAATAAAGTACTAAAATTATCAAGTCCTAACTAAGTCCTAAAATTATTTAGTCCTAACTAAGTCCTAAAATTATCAAGTCCTAATTAAATCCTAAAATTATTAAGTCCTAATTAAGTCCTAAAATTATCAAGTCCTAACTAAGTCCTAAAATTATCAAGTCCTAACTACGTTCTAAAATTATTAAGTCCTAACTAAGTCCTAAAATTATAAAGTCCTAACTAAGTCCTAAAATTATCAAGTCCTAATAACGTACTAAAATTATCAATTCCTAACTAAATCCTAAAATTATCAAGTCCTAACTAAGTCCTAAAATTAGCAAGTCCTAACTAAGTCCTAAAATTATTTAGTCTTAACTAAGTCCTAAAATTATCAAGTCCTAATTAAATCCTAAAATTATTAAGTCCTAATTAAGTCCTAAAATTATCAAGTCCTAACTAAGTCCTAAAATTATCAAGTCCTAACTACGTTCTAAAATTATTAAGTCCTAACTAAGTCCTAAAATTATAAAGTCCTAACTAAGTCCTAAAATTATCAAGTCCTAATAACGTACTAAAATTATCAAGTCCTAACTAAGTCCTAAAATTAGCAAGTCCTCACTAAGTCCTAAAATTATCAAGTCCTAACTAAGTCCTAAAATTTTCAAGTCCTAATAAAGTACTAAAATTATCAAGTCCTAACTAAGTCCTAAAATTATCAAGTCCTAATAAAGTACTAAAATTATCAAGTCCTAACTACGTCCTAAAATTATAAAGTCCTAACTAAGTCCTAAAATTATCAAGTTCTAGAATTATCAAGTCCTAACTGACTCCTAAAATTATCAAGTCCTAACTAAGTCCTAAAATTATCAAGTCCTAATAAAGTATTAAAATTATCAAGTCCTAACTAAATCCTAAAATTATCAAGTCCTAAATGAGTCCTAAAATTATCAAGTCCTAATAAAATACTAAAATTATCAAGTCCTAACTAAATCCTAAAATTATCAAGTCCTAACTAAGTCCTGAAATTATTAAGTCCTAACTAAGTCCTAAAATTAGCAAGTCCTAACTAAGTCCTAAAATTATCAAGTCCTAATAAAGTACTAAAATTATTAAGTCCTAACTAAATCCTAAAATTATCAAGTCCTAACTAAGTCCTGAAATTATTAAGTCCTAACTAAGTCCTAAAATTAGCAAGTCTTAAATAAGTCCTAAAATTATCAAGTCCTAACTAAGTCCTAAAATTATCAAGTCCTAATAAAGTACTAAAATTATCAAGTCCTAACTAAATCCTAAAATTATCAAGTCCTAATAAAGTACTAAAGTTATCAAGTCCTAACTAAATCCTAAAATTATCAAGTCCTAACTAAATCCTAAAATTATCAAGTCCTAACTAAGTCCTGAAATTATTAAGTCCTAACTAAGTCCTAAAATTAGCAAGTCCTAACTAAGTCCTAAAATTATCAAGTCCTAACTAAATCCTAAAATTTTCAAGTCCTAACTAAGTCCTAAAATTATCAAGTCCAAATTTAATCCTAAAATTATTAAGTCCTAATTAAGACCTAAAATTATCAAGTCCTAACTAAGTCCTAAAATTATCAAGTCCTAACTAAGTCCTAAAATTATTAAGTCCTAGCTAAGTCCTAAAATTATCAAGTCTTAATAAAGTACTAAAATTATCAAGCTCTAACTAAGTCCTAAAATTATCAAGTCCTAACTAAGTCCTAAAATTATCAAGTCCTAATAAAGTACTAAAATTATCAAGTCCTAACTAAATCCTAAAATTATCAAGTCCTAACTAAGTCCTAAAATTATTAAGTCCTAACTAAGTCCTAAAATTATCAAGTCCTAACTAAGTCCTAAAATTATCAAGTCCTAACTAAGTCCTAAAATTATTAAGTCCTAGCTAAGTCCTAAAATTATCAAGTCTTAATAAAGTACTAAAATTATCAAGCTCTAACTAAGTCCTAAAATTTTCAAGTCCTAGAAGTATTAAGTCCTAACTAAATCCTAAAATTATAAAGACCTAAATAAGTTCTAAAATTATCAAGTCCTAACTAAATCCTAAAATTATAAAGACCTAAATAAGTTCTAAAATTATCAAGTCCTAACTAAATCCTAAAATTATTAAGTCCTAAAATTATTTAGTCCTAACTAAGTCCTAAAATTATCAAGTCCTAACTAAGTCCTAAAATTATCAAGTCCTAACTAAGTCCTAAAATTATCAAGTACTAATAAAGTACTAAAATTATCAAGTCCTAACTAAGACCTAAAATTATCAAGTCCTAATAAAGTACTAAAATTATCAAGTCCTAATATTATTTAGTCCTAACAAAGTCCTAAAATTATCAAGTCCTAATAAAGTACTAAAATTATAAAGTCCTAACTAAATCCTAAAATTATCAAGTCCTAACTAAGTCCTAAAATTATTAAGTTCTAACTAAGTCCTAAAATTATCAAGTCCTAACTAAGTCCTAAAATTATCAAGTCCTAATAAAGTACTAAAATTATCAAGTCCTAACTAAATCCTAAAATTATCAAGTCCTAACTAAGTCCTAAAATTATTAAGTCCTAACTAAGTCCTAAAATTATCAAGTCCTAACTAAGTCCTAAAATTATCAAGTCCTAACTAAGTCCTAAAATTATTAAGTCCTAGCTAAGTCCTAAAATTATCAAGTCTTAATAAAGTACTAAAATTATCAAGCTCTAACTAAGTCCTAAAATTTTCAAGTCCTAGAAGTATCAAGTCCTAACTAAATCCTAAAATTATAAAGACCTAAATAAGTTCTAAAATTATCAAGTCCTAACTAAATCCTAAAATTATTAAGTCCTAAAATTATTTAGTCCTAACTAAGTCCTAAAATTATCAAGTCCTAACTAAGTCCTAAAATTATCAAGTCCTAACTAAGTCCTAAAATTATCAAGTACTAATAAAGTACTAAAATTATCAAGTCCTAACTAAGACCTAAAATTATCAAGTCCTAATAAAGTACTAAAATTATCAAGTCCTAATATTATTTAGTCCTAACAAAGTCCTAAAATTATCAAGTCCTAATAAAGTACTAAAATTATAAAGTCCTAACTAAATCCTAAAATTATCAAGTCCTAACTAAGTCCTAAAATTATTAAGTTCTAACTAAGTCCTAAAATTATCAAGTCCTAACTAAGTCCTAAAATTATCAAGTCCTAATAAAGTACTAAAATTATCAAGTCCTAACTAAATCCTAAAATTATCAAGTCCTAACTAAGTCCTAAAATTATTAAGTCCTAACTAAGTCCTAAAATTATCAAGTCCTAACTAAGTCCTAAAATTATCAAGTCCTAATAAAGTACTAAAATTATCAAGTCCTAACTAAATCCTAAAATTATCAAGTCCTAACTAAATCCTAAAATTATCAAGTCCTAACTAAGTCCTGAAATTATTAAGTCCTAACTAAGTCCTAAAATTAGCAAGACCTAACTAAGTCCTAAAATTATCAAGTCCTAACTAAATCCTAAAATTTTCAAGTCCTAACTAAGTCCTAAAATTATCAAGTCCTAATTTAATCCTAAAATTATTAAGTCCTAATTAAGACCTAAAATTATCAAGTCCTAATAAAGTACTAAAATTATCAAGTCCTAACTAAATCCTAAAATTATCAAGTCCTAACTAAGTCCTAAAATTATTAAGTCCTAACTAAGTCCTAAAATTATCAAGTCCTAACTAAGTCCTAAAATTATCAAGTCCTAACTAAGTCCTAAAATTTTCAAGTCCTAGAAGTATCAAGTCCTAACTAAATCCTAAAATTATCAAGTCCTAACTAAGTCCTAAAATTATTAAGTCCTAACTAAGTCCTAAAATTATCAAGTCCTAACTAAGTCCTAAAATTATCAAGTCCTAACTAAATCCTAAAATTATCAAGTCCTAACTAAGTCCTAAAATTATTAAGTCCTAACTAAGTCCTAAAATTTTCAAGTCCTAGAAGTATCAAGTCCTAACTAAATCCTAAAATTATAAAGACCTAAATAAGTTCTAAAATTATCAAGTCCTAACTAAATCCTAAAATTATTAAGTCCTAAAATTATTTAGTCCTAACTAAGTCCTAAAATTATCAAGTCCTAACTAAGTCCTAAAATTATCAAGTCCTAACTAAGTCCTAAAATTATCAAGTACTAATAAAGTACTAAAATTATCAAGTCCTAACTAAGACCTAAAATTATCAAGTCCTAATAAAGTACTAAAATTATCAAGTCCTAATATTATTTAGTCCTAACAAAGTCCTAAAATTATCAAGTCCTAATAAAGTACTAAAATTATAAAGTCCTAACTAAATCCTAAAATTATCAAGTCCTAACTAAGTCCTAAAATTATTAAGTTCTAACTAAGTCCTAAAATTATCAAGTCCTAACTAAGTCCTAAAATTATCAAGTCCTAATAAAGTACTAAAATTATCAAGTCCTAACTAAATCCTAAAATTATCAAGTCCTAACTAAGTCCTAAAATTATTAAGTCCTAACTAAGTCCTAAAATTATCAAGTCCTAACTAAGTCCTAAAATTATCAAGTCCTAACTAAGTCCTAAAATTATTAAGTCCTAGCTAAGTCCTAAAATTATCAAGTCTTAATAAAGTACTAAAATTATCAAGCTCTAACTAAGTCCTAAAATTTTCAAGTCCTAGAAGTATCAAGTCCTAACTAAATCCTAAAATTATAAAGACCTAAATAAGTTCTAAAATTATCAAGTCCTAACTAAATCCTAAAATTATTAAGTCCTAAAATTATTTAGTCCTAACTAAGTCCTAAAATTATCAAGTCCTAATAAAGTACTAAAATTATCAAGTCCTAATATTATTTAGTCCTAACAAAGTCCTAAAATTATCAAGTCCTAATAAAGTACTAAAATTATAAAGTCCTAACTAAATCCTAAAATTATCAAGTCCTAACTAAGTCCTAAAATTATTAAGTTCTAACTAAGTCCTAAAATTATCAAGTCCTAACTAAGTCCTAAAATTATCAAGTCCTAATAAAGTACTAAAATTATCAAGTCCTAACTAAATCCTAAAATTATCAAGTCCTAACTAAGTCCTAAAATTATTAAGTCCTAACTAAGTCCTAAAATTATCAAGTCCTAACTAAGTCCTAAAATTATCAAGTCCTAATAAAGTACTAAAATTATCAAGTCCTAACTAAATCCTAAAATTATCAAGTCCTAACTAAGTCCTAAAATTATTAAGTCCTAACTAAGTCCTAAAATTATTTAGTCCTAACTAAGTCCTAAAATTATCAAGTCCTAACTACGTCCTAAAATTATTAAGTCCTAGCTAAGTCCTAAAATTATCAAGTCTTAATAAAGTACTAAAATTATCAAGCTCTAACTAAGTCCTAAAATTATCAAGTACTAACTAAGTCCTAAAATTATCAAGTCCTAATAAAGTACTAAAATTATCAAGTCCTAACTAAATCCTAAAATTATCAAGTCCTAACTAAGTCCTAAAATTATTAAGTCCTAACTAAGTCCTAAAATTATCAAGTCCTAACTAAGTCCTAAAATTATCAAGTCCTAACTAAGTCCTAAAATTATTAAGTCCTAGCTAAGTCCTAAAATTATCAAGTCTTAATAAAGTACTAAAATTATCAAGCTCTTACTAAGTCCTAAAATTATCAAGTCCTAACTAAGTCCTAAAATTATCAAGTCCTAACTAAGTACTAAAATTATCAAGTCCTAACTAAATCCTAAAATTATCAAGTCCTAACTAAGTCCTAAAATTATTAAGTCCTAACTAAGTCCTAAAATTATCAAGTACTAACTAAGTCCTAAAATTATCAAGTCCTAACTAAGTCCTAAAATTATTAAGTCCTAGCTAAGTCCTAAAATTATCAAGTCTTAATAAAGTACTAAAATTATCAAGCTCTAACTAAGTCCTAAAATTTTCAAGTCCTAGAAGTATCAAGTCCTAACTAAATCCTAAATTTATAAAGACCTAAATAAGTTCTAAAATTATCAAGTCCTAACTAAATCCTAAAATTATAAAGACCTAAATAAGTTCTAAAATTATCAAGTCCTAACTAAATCCTAAAATTATTAAGTCCTAAAATTATTTAGTCCTAACTAAGTCCTAAAATTATCAAGTCCTAACTAAGTCCTAAAATTATCAAGTCCTAACTAAGTCCTAAAATTATCAAGTACTAATAAAATACTAAAATTATCAAGTCCTAACTAAGACCTAAAATTATCAAGTCCTAATAAAGTACTAAAATTATAAAGTCCTAACTAAATCCTAAAATTATCAAGTCCTAACTAAGTCCTAAAATTATTAAGTCCTAACTAAGTCCTAAAATTATCAAGTCCTAACTAAGTCCTAAAATTATCAAGTCCTAACTAAGTCCTAAAATTATCAAGTCCTAACTAAGTCCTAAAATTATTAAGTCCTAGCTAAGTCCTAAAATTATCAAGTCTTAATAAAGTACTAAAATTATCAAGCTCTAACTAAGTCCTAAAATTATCAAGTCCTAACTAAGTCCTAAAATTATCAAGTCCTAATAAAGTACTAAAATTATCAAGTCCTAACTAAATCCTAAAATTATCAAGTCCTAACTAAGTCCTAAAATTATTAAGTCCTAACTAAGTCCTAAAATTATCAAGTCCTAACTAAGTCCTAAAATTATCAAGTCCTAACTAAGTCCTAAAATTATTAAGTCCTAGCTAAGTCCTAAAATTATCAAGTCTTAATAAAGTACTAAAATTATCAAGCTCTAACTAAGTCCTAAAATTTTCAAGTCCTAGAAGTATCAAGTCCTAACTAAATCCTAAAATTATAAAGACCTAAATAAGTTCTAAAATTATCAAGTCCTAACTAAATCCTAAAATTATAAAGACCTAAATAAGTTCTAAAATTATCAAGTCCTAACTAAATCCTAAAATTATTAAGTCCTAAAATTATTTAGTCCTAACTAAGTCCTAAAATTATCAAGTCCTAACTAAGTCCTAAAATTATCAAGTCCTAACTAAGTCCTAAAATTATCAAGTACTAATAAAGTACTAAAATTATCAAGTCCTAACTAAGACCTAAAATTATCAAGTCCTAATAAAGTACTAAAATTATCAAGTCCTAATATTATTTAGTCCTAACAAAGTCCTAAAATTATCAAGTCCTAATAAAGTACTAAAATTATAAAGTCCTAACTAAATCCTAAAATTATCAAGTCCTAACTAAGTCCTAAAATTATTAAGTTCTAACTAAGTCCTAAAATTATCAAGTCCTAACTAAGTCCTAAAATTATCAAGTCCTAATAAAGTACTAAAATTATCAAGTCCTAACTAAATCCTAAAATTATCAAGTCCTAACTAAGTCCTAAAATTATTAAGTCCTAACTAAGTCCTAAAATTATCAAGTCCTAACTAAGTCCTAAAATTATCAAGTCCTAACTAAGTCCTAAAATTATTAAGTCCTAGCTAAGTCCTAAAATTATCAAGTCTTAATAAAGTACTAAAATTATCAAGCTCTAACTAAGTCCTAAAATTTTCAAGTCCTAGAAGTATCAAGTCCTAACTAAATCCTAAAATTATAAAGACCTAAATAAGTTCTAAAATTATCAAGTCCTAACTAAATCCTAAAATTATTAAGTCCTAAAATTATTTAGTCCTAACTAAGTCCTAAAATTATCAAGTCCTAACTAAGTCCTAAAATTATCAAGTCCTAACTAAGTCCTAAAATTATCAAGTACTAATAAAGTACTAAAATTATCAAGCTCTAACTAAGTCCTAAAATTATCAAGTCCTAACTAAGTCCTAAAATTATCAAGTCCTAATAAAGTACTAAAATTATCAAGTCCTAACTAAATCCTAAAATTATCAAGTCCTAACTAAGTCCTAAAATTATTAAGTTCTAACTAAGTCCTAAAATTATCAAGTCCTAACTAAGTCCTAAAATTATCAAGTCCTAAATAAGTTCTAAAATTATCAAGTCCTAACTAAATCCTAAAATTATTAAGTCCTAAAATTATTTAGTCCTAACTAAGTCCTAAAATTATCAAGTCCTAACTAAGTCCTAAAATTATCAAGTCCTAACTAAGTCCTAAAATTATCAAGTACTAATAAAGTACTAAAATTATCAAGTCCTAACTAAGACCTAAAATTATCAAGTCCTAATAAAGTACTAAAATTATCAAGTCCTAATATTATTTAGTCCTAACAAAGTCCTAAAATTATCAAGTCCTAATAAAGTACTAAAATTATAAAGTCCTAACTAAATCCTAAAATTATCAAGTCCTAACTAAGTCCTAAAATTATTAAGTTCTAACTAAGTCCTAAAATTATCAAGTCCTAACTAAGTCCTAAAATTATCAAGTCCTAATAAAGTACTAAAATTATCAAGTCCTAACTAAATCCTAAAATTATCAAGTCCTAACTAAGTCCTAAAATTATTAAGTCCTAACTAAGTCCTAAAATTATCAAGTCCTAACTAAGTCCTAAAATTATCAAGTCCTAACTAAGTCCTAAAATTATTAAGTCCTAGCTAAGTCCTAAAATTATCAAGTCTTAATAAAGTACTAAAATTATCAAGCTCTAACTAAGTCCTAAAATTTTCAAGTCCTAGAAGTATCAAGTCCTAACTAAATCCTAAAATTATAAAGACCTAAATAAGTTCTAAAATTATCAAGTCCTAACTAAATCCTAAAATTATTAAGTCCTAAAATTATTTAGTCCTAACTAAGTCCTAAAATTATCAAGTCCTAACTAAGTCCTAAAATTATCAAGTCCTAACTAAGTCCTAAAATTATCAAGTACTAATAAAGTACTAAAATTATCAAGTCCTAACTAAGACCTAAAATTATCAAGTCCTAATAAAGTACTAAAATTATCAAGTCCTAATATTATTTAGTCCTAACAAAGTCCTAAAATTATCAAGTCCTAATAAAGTACTAAAATTATAAAGTCCTAACTAAATCCTAAAATTATCAAGTCCTAACTAAGTCCTAAAATTATTAAGTTCTAACTAAGTCCTAAAATTATCAAGTCCTAACTAAGTCCTAAAATTATCAAGTCCTAATAAAGTACTAAAATTATCAAGTCCTAACTAAATCCTAAAATTATCAAGTCCTAACTAAGTCCTAAAATTATTAAGTCCTAACTAAGTCCTAAAATTATCAAGTCCTAACTAAGTCCTAAAATTATCAAGTCCTAATAAAGTACTAAAATTATCAAGTCCTAACTAAATCCTAAAATTATCAAGTCCTAACTAAATCCTAAAATTATCAAGTCCTAACTAAGTCCTGAAATTATTAAGTCCTAACTAAGTCCTAAAATTAGCAAGTCCTAACTAAGTCCTAAAATTATCAAGTCCTAACTAAATCCTAAAATTTTCAAGTCCTAACTAAGTCCTAAAATTATCAAGTCCTAATTTAATCCTAAAATTATTAAGTCCTAATTAAGACCTAAAATTATCAAGTCCTAACTAAATCCTAAAATTATTAAGTCCTAAAATTATTTAGTCCTAACTAAGTCCTAAAATTATCAAGTCCTAACTAAGTCCTAAAATTATCAAGTCCTAACTAAGTCCTAAAATTATCAAGTACTAATAAAGTACTAAAATTATCAAGCTCTAACTAAGTCCTAAAATTATCAAGTCCTAACTAAGTCCTAAAATTATCAAGTCCTAATAAAGTACTAAAATTATCAAGTCCTAACTAAATCCTAAAATTATCAAGTCCTAACTAAGTCCTAAAATTATTAAGTTCTAACTAAGTCCTAAAATTATCAAGTCCTAACTAAGTCCTAAAATTATCAAGTCCTAAATAAGTTCTAAAATTATCAAGTCCTAACTAAATCCTAAAATTATTAAGTCCTAAAATTATTTAGTCCTAACTAAGTCCTAAAATTATCAAGTCCTAACTAAGTCCTAAAATTATCAAGTCCTAACTAAGTCCTAAAATTATCAAGTACTAATAAAGTACTAAAATTATCAAGTCCTAACTAAGACCTAAAATTATCAAGTCCTAATAAAGTACTAAAATTATTAAGTCCTAACTAAGTCCTAAAATTATCAAGTCCTAACTAAGTCCTAAAATTATCAAGTCCTAATAAAGTACTAAAATTATCAAGTCCTAACTAAATCCTAAAATTATCAAGTCCTAACTAAGTCCTAAAATTATTAAGTCCTAACTAAGTCCTAAAATTATCAAGTCCTAACTAAGTCCTAAAATTATCAAGTCCTAACTAAGTCCTAAAATTATTAAGTCCTAGCTAAGTCCTAAAATTATCAAGTCTTAATAAAGTACTAAAATTATCAAGCTCTAACTAAGTCCTAAAATTTTCAAGTCCTAGAAGTATCAAGTCCTAACTAAATCCTAAAATTATAAAGACCTAAATAAGTTCTAAAATTATCAAGTCCTAACTAAATCCTAAAATTATTAAGTCCTAAAATTATTTAGTCCTAACTAAGTCCTAAAATTATCAAGTCCTAACTAAGTCCTAAAATTATCAAGTCCTAACTAAGTCCTAAAATTATCAAGTACTAATAAAGTACTAAAATTATCAAGTCCTAACTAAGACCTAAAATTATCAAGTCCTAATAAAGTACTAAAATTATCAAGTCCTAATATTATTTAGTCCTAACAAAGTCCTAAAATTATCAAGTCCTAATAAAGTACTAAAATTATAAAGTCCTAACTAAATCCTAAAATTATCAAGTCCTAACTAAGTCCTAAAATTATTAAGTTCTAACTAAGTCCTAAAATTATCAAGTCCTAACTAAGTCCTAAAATTATCAAGTCCTAATAAAGTACTAAAATTATCAAGTCCTAACTAAATCCTAAAATTATCAAGTCCTAACTAAGTCCTAAAATTATTAAGTCCTAACTAAGTCCTAAAATTATCAAGTCCTAACTAAGTCCTAAAATTATCAAGTCCTAATAAAGTACTAAAATTATCAAGTCCTAACTAAATCCTAAAATTATCAAGTCCTAACTAAATCCTAAAATTATCAAGTCCTAACTAAGTCCTGAAATTATTAAGTCCTAACTAAGTCCTAAAATTAGCAAGTCCTAACTAAGTCCTAAAATTATCAAGTCCTAACTAAATCCTAAAATTTTCAAGTCCTAACTAAGTCCTAAAATTATCAAGTCCTAATTTAATCCTAAAATTATTAAGTCCTAATTAAGACCTAAAATTATCAAGTCCTAACTAAGTCCTAAAATTATCAAGTCCTAACTAAGTCCTAAAATTATTAAGTCCTAGCTAAGTCCTAAAATTATCAAGTCTTAATAAAGTACTAAAATTATCAAGCTCTAACTAAGTCCTAAAATTTTCAAGTCCTAGAAGTATCAAGTCCTAACTAAATCCTAAAATTATAAAGACCTAAATAAGTTCTAAAATTATCAAGTCCTAACTAAATCCTAAAATTATTAAGTCCTAAAATTATTTAGTCCTAACTAAGTCCTAAAATTATCAAGTCCTAACTAAGTCCTAAAATTATCAAGTCCTAACTAAGTCCTAAAATTATCAAGTACTAATAAAGTACTAAAATTATCAAGTCCTAACTAAGACCTAAAATTATCAAGTCCTAATAAAGTACTAAAATTATCAAGTCCTAATATTATTTAGTCCTAACAAAGTCCTAAAATTATCAAGTCCTAATAAAGTACTAAAATTATAAAGTCCTAACTAAATCCTAAAATTATCAAGTCCTAACTAAGTCCTAAAATTATTAAGTTCTAACTAAGTCCTAAAATTATCAAGTCCTAACTAAGTCCTAAAATTATCAAGTCCTAATAAAGTACTAAAATTATCAAGTCCTAACTAAATCCTAAAATTATCAAGTCCTAACTAAGTCCTAAAATTATTAAGTCCTAACTAAGTCCTAAAATTATCAAGTCCTAACTAAGTCCTAAAATTATCAAGTCCTAACTAAGTCCTAAAATTATTAAGTCCTAGCTAAGTCCTAAAATTATCAAGTCTTAATAAAGTACTAAAATTATCAAGCTCTAACTAAGTCCTAAAATTTTCAAGTCCTAGAAGTATCAAGTCCTAACTAAATCCTAAAATTATAAAGACCTAAATAAGTTCTAAAATTATCAAGTCCTAACTAAATCCTAAAATTATTAAGTCCTAAAATTATTTAGTCCTAACTAAGTCCTAAAATTATCAAGTCCTAACTAAGTCCTAAAATTATTAAGTCCTAACTAAGTCCTAAAATTATCAAGTACTAATAAAGTACTAAAATTATCAAGTCCTAACTAAGACCTAAAATTATCAAGTCCTAATAAAGTACTAAAATTATCAAGTCCTAATATTATTTAGTCCTAACAAAGTCCTAAAATTATCAAGTCCTAATAAAGTACTAAAATTATAAAGTCCTAACTAAATCCTAAAATTATCAAGTCCTAACTAAGTCCTAAAATTATTAAGTTCTAACTAAGTCCTAAAATTATCAAGTCCTAACTAAGTCCTAAAATTATCAAGTCCTAATAAAGTACTAAAATTATCAAGTCCTAACTAAATCCTAAAATTATCAAGTCCTAACTAAGTCCTAAAATTATTAAGTCCTAACTAAGTCCTAAAATTATCAAGTCCTAACTAAGTCCTAAAATTATCAAGTCCTAATAAAGTACTAAAATTATCAAGTCCTAACTAAATCCTAAAATTATCAAGTCCTAACTAAGTCCTGAAATTATTAAGTCCTAACTAAGTCCTAAAATTATTTAGTCCTAACTAAGTCCTAAAATTATCAAGTCCTAACTACGTCCTAAAATTATTAAGTCCTAGCTAAGTCCTAAAATTATCAAGTCTTAATAAAGTACTAAAATTATCAAGCTCTAACTAAGTCCTAAAATTATCAAGTCCTAACTAAGTCCTAAAATTATCAAGTCCTAATAAAGTACTAAAATTATCAAGTCCTAACTAAATCCTAAAATTATCAAGTCCTAACTAAGTCCTAAAATTATTAAGTCCTAACTAAGTCCTAAAATTATCAAGTCCTAACTAAGTCCTAAAATTATCAAGTCCTAACTAAGTCCTAAAATTATTAAGTCCTAGCTAAGTCCTAAAATTATCAAGTCTTAATAAAGTACTAAAATTATCAAGCTCTAACTAAGTCCTAAAATTATCAAGTCCTAACTAAGTCCTAAAATTATCAAGTCCTAATAAAGTACTAAAATTATCAAGTCCTAACTAAATCCTAAAATTATCAAGTCCTAACTAAGTCCTAAAATTATTAAGTCCTAACTAAGTCCTAAAATTATCAAGTCCTAACTAAGTCCTAAAATTATCAAGTCCTAACTAAGTCCTAAAATTATTAAGTCCTAGCTAAGTCCTAAAATTATCAAGTCTTAATAAAGTACTAAAATTATCAAGCTCTAACTAAGTCCTAAAATTTTCAAGTCCTAGAAGTATCAAGTCCTAACTAAATCCTAAAATTATAAAGACCTAAATAAGTTCTAAAATTATCAAGTCCTAACTAAATCCTAAAATTATAAAGACCTAAATAAGTTCTAAAATTATCAAGTCCTAACTAAATCCTAAAATTATTAAGTCCTAAAATTATTTAGTCCTAACTAAGTCCTAAAATTATCAAGTCCTAACTAAGTCCTAAAATTATCAAGTCCTAACTAAGTCCTAAAATTATGAAGTACTAATAAAGTACTAAAATTATCAAGTCCTAACTAAGACCTAAAATTATCAAGTCCTAATAAAGTACTAAAATTATCAAGTCCTAATATTATTTAGTCCTAACAAAGTCCTAAAATTATCAAGTCCTAATAAAGTACTAAAATTATAAAGTCCTAACTAAATCCTAAAATTATCAAGTCCTAACTAAGTCCTAAAATTATTAAGTTCTAACTAAGTCCTAAAATTATCAAGTCCTAACTAAGTCCTAAAATTATCAAGTCCTAATAAAGTACTAAAATTATCAAGTCCTAACTAAATCCTAAAATTATCAAAGTCCTAACTAAGTCCTAAAATTATTAAGTCCTAACTAAGTCCTAAAATTATCAAGTCCTAACTAAGTCCTAAAATTATCAAGTCCTAACTAAGTCCTAAAATTATTAAGTCCTAGCTAAGTCCTAAAATTATCAAGTCTTAATAAAGTACTAAAATTATCAAGCTCTAACTAAGTCCTAAAATTTTCAAGTCCTAGAAGTATCAAGTCCTAACTAAATCCTAAAATTATAAAGACCTAAATAAGTTCTAAAATTATCAAGTCCTAACTAAATCCTAAAATTATTAAGTCCTAAAATTATTTAGTCCTAACTAAGTCCTAAAATTATCAAGTCCTAACTAAGTCCTAAAATTATCAAGTCCTAACTAAGTCCTAAAATTATCAAGTACTAATAAAGTACTAAAATTATCAAGCTCTAACTAAGTCCTAAAATTATCAAGTCCTAACTAAGTCCTAAAATTATCAAGTCCTAATAAAGTACTAAAATTATCAAGTCCTAACTAAATCCTAAAATTATCAAGTCCTAACTAAGTCCTAAAATTATTAAGTTCTAACTAAGTCCTAAAATTATCAAGTCCTAACTAAGTCCTAAAATTATCAAGTCCTAACTAAGTCCTAAAATTATCAAGTCCTAATAAAGTACTAAAATTATCAAGTCCTAACTAAATCCTAAAATTATCAAGTCCTAACTAAGTCCTAAAATTATTAAGTCCTAACTAAGTCCTAAAATTATCAAGTCCTAACTAAGTCCTAAAATTATCAAGTCCTAACTAAGTCCTAAAATTATTAAGTCCTAGCTAAGTCCTAAAATTATCAAGTCTTAATAAAGTACTAAAATTATCAGGCTCTAACTAAGTCCTAAAATTTTCAAGTCCTAGAAGTATCAAGTCCTAACTAAATCCTAAAATTATAAAGACCTAAATAAGTTCTAAAATTATCAAGTCCTAACTAAATCCTAAAATTATAAAGACCTAAATAAGTTCTAAAATTATCAAGTCCTAACTAAATCCTAAAATTATTAAGTCCTAAAATTATTTAGTCCTAACTAAGTCCTAAAATTATCAAGTCCTAACTAAGTCCTAAAATTATCAAGTCCTAACTAAGTCCTAAAATTATCAAGTACTAATAAAGTACTAAAATTATCAAGTCCTAACTAAGACCTAAAATTATCAAGTCCTAACAAAGTACTAAAATTATCAAGTCCTAATATTATTTAGTCCTAACAAAGTCCTAAAATTATCAAGTCCTAATAAAGTACTAAAATTATAAAGTCCTAACTAAATCCTAAAATTATCAAGTCCTAACTAAGTCCTAAAATTATTAAGTTCTAACTAAGTCCTAAAATTATCAAGTCCTAACTAAGTCCTAAAATTATCAAGTCCTAATAAAGTACTAAAATTATCAAGTCCTAACTAAATCCTAAAATTATCAAGTCCTAACTAAGTCCTAAAATTATTAAGTCCTAACTAAGTCCTAAAATTATCAAGTCCTAACTAAGTCCTAAAATTATCAAGTCCTAACTAAGTCCTAAAATTATTAAGTCCTAGCTAAGTCCTAAAATTATCAAGTCTTAATAAAGTACTAAAATTATCAAGCTCTAACTAAGTCCTAAAATTATCAAGTCCTAACTAAGTCCTAAAATTATCAAGTCCTAATAAAGTACTAAAATTATCAAGTCCTAACTAAATCCTAAAATTATCAAGTCCTAACTAAGTCCTAAAACTATTAAGTCCTAACTAAGTCCTAAAATTATCAAGTCCTAACTAAGTCCTAAAATTATCAAGTCCTAACTAAGTCCTAAAATTATTAAGTCCTAGCTAAGTCCTAAAATTATCAAGTCTTAATAAAGTACTAAAATTATCAAGCTCTAACTAAGTCCTAAAATTTTCAAGTCCTAGAAGTATCAAGTCCTAACTAAATCCTAAAATTATAAAGACCTAAATAAGTTCTAAAATTATCAAGTCCTAACTAAATCCTAAAATTATAAAGACCTAAATAAGTTCTAAAATTATCAAGTCCTAACTAAATCCTAAAATTATTAAGTCCTAAAATTATTTAGTCCTAACTAAGTCCTAAAATTATCAAGTCCTAACTAAGTCCTAAAATTATCAAGTCCTAACTAAGTCCTAAAATTATCAAGTACTAATAAAGTACTAAAATTATCAAGTCCTAACTAAGACCTAAAATTATCAAGTCCTAATAAAGTACTAAAATTATCAAGTCCTAATATTATTTAGTCCTAACAAAGTCCTAAAATTATCAAGTCCTAATAAAGTACTAAAATTATAAAGTCCTAACTAAATCCTAAAATTATCAAGTCCTAACTAAGTCCTAAAATTATTAAGTTCTAACTAAGTCCTAAAATTATCAAGTCCTAACTAAGTCCTAAAATTATCAAGTCCTAATAAAGTACTAAAATTATCAAGTCCTAACTAAATCCTAAAATTATCAAGTCCTAACTAAGTCCTAAAATTATTAAGTCCTAACTAAGTCCTAAAATTATCAAGTCCTAACTAAGTCCTAAAATTATCAAGTCCTAACTAAGTCCTAAAATTATTAAGTCCTAGCTAAGTCCTAAAATTATCAAGTCTTAATAAAGTACTAAAATTATCAAGCTCTAACTAAGTCCTAAAATTATCAAGTCCTAACTAAGTCCTAAAATTATCAAGTCCTAATAAAGTACTAAGATTATCGAGTCCTAACTAAATCCTAAAATTATCAAGTCCTAACTAAGTCCTAAAATTATTAAGTCCTAACTAAGTCCTAAAATTATTAAGTCCTAACTAAGTCCTAAAATTATCAAGTCCTAACTAAGTCCTAAAATTATTAAGTCCTAGCTAAGTCCTAAAATTATCAAGTCTTAATAAAGTACTAAAATTATCAAGCTCTAACTAAGTCCTAAAATTTTCAAGTCCTAGAAGTATCAAGTCCTAACTAAATCCTAAAATTATAAAGACCTAAATAAGTTCTAAAATTATCAAGTCCTAACTAAATCCTAAAATTATAAAGACCTAAATAAGTTCTAAAATTATCAAGTCCTAACTAAATCCTAAAATTATTAAGTCCTAAAATTATTTAGTCCTAACTAAGTCCTAAAATTATCAAGTCCTAACTAAGTCCTAAAATTATCAAGTCCTAACTAAGTCCTAAAATTATCAAGTACTAATAAAGTACTAAAATTATCAAGTCCTAACTAAGACCTAAAATTATCAAGTCCTAATAAAGTACTAAAATTATCAAGTCCTAATATTATTTAGTCCTAACAAAGTCCTAAAATTATCAAGTCCTAATAAAGTACTAAAATTATAAAGTCCTAACTAAATCCTAAAATTATCAAGTCCTAACTAAGTCCTAAAATTATTAAGTTCTAACTAAGTCCTAAAATTATCAAGTCCTAACTAAGTCCTAAAATTATCAAGTCCTAATAAAGTACTAAAATTATCAAGTCCTAACTAAATCCTAAAATTATCAAGTCCTAACTAAGTCCTAAAATTATTAAGTCCTAACTAAGTCCTAAAATTATCAAGTCCTAACTAAGTCCTAAAATTATCAAGTCCTAACTAAGTCCTAAAATTATTAAGTCCTAGCTAAGTCCTAAAATTATCAAGTCTTAATAAAGTACTAAAATTATCAAGCTCTAACTAAGTCCTAAAATTTTCAAGTCCTAGAAGTATCAAGTCCTAACTAAATCCTAAAATTATAAAGACCTAAATAAGTTCTAAAATTATCAAGTCCTAACTAAATCCTAAAATTATTAAGTCCTAAAATTATTTAGTCCTAACTAAGTCCTAAAATTATCAAGTCCTAACTAAGTCCTAAAATTATCAAGTCCTAACTAAGTCCTAAAATTATCAAGTACTAATAAAGTACTAAAATTATCAAGTCCTAACTAAGACCTAAAATTATCAAGTCCTAATAAAGTACTAAAATTATCAAGTCCTAATATTATTTAGTCCTAACAAAGTCCTAAAATTATCAAGTCCTAATAAAGTACTAAAATTATAAAGTCCTAACTAAATCCTAAAATTATCAAGTCCTAACTAAGTCCTAAAATTATTAAGTTCTAACTAAGTCCTAAAATTATCAAGTCCTAACTAAGTCCTAAAATTATCAAGTCCTAATAAAGTACTAAAATTATCAAGTCCTAACTAAATCCTAAAATTATCAAGTCCTAACTAAGTCCTAAAATTATTAAGTCCAAACTAAGTCCTAAAATTATCAAGTCCTAACTAAGTCCTAAAATTATCAAGTCCTAATAAAGTACTAAAATTATCAAGTCCTAACTAAATCCTAAAATTATCAAGTCCTAACTAAATCCTAAAATTATCAAGTCCTAACTAAGTCCTGAAATTATTAAGTCCTAACTAAGTCCTAAAATTAGCAAGTCCTAACTAAGTCCTAAAATTATCAAGTCCTAAGTAAATCCTAAAATTTTCAAGTCCTAACTAAGTCCTAAAATTATCAAGTCCTAATTTAATCCTAAAATTATTAAGTCCTAATTAAGACCTAAAATTATCAAGTCCTAACTAAGTCCTAAAATTATCAAGTCCTAACTAAGTCCTAAAATTATTAAGTCCTAGCTAAGTCCTAAAATTATCAAGTCTTAATAAAGTACTAAAATTATCAAGCTCTAACTAAGTCCTAAAATTTTCAAGTCCTAGAAGTATCAAGTCCTAACTAAATCCTAAAATTATAAAGACCTAAATAAGTTCTAAAATTATCAAGTCCTAACTAAATCCTAAAATTATTAAGTCCTAAAATTATTTAGTCCTAACTAAGTCCTAAAATTATCAAGTCCTAACTAAGTCCTAAAATTATCAAGTCCTAACTAAGTCCTAAAATTATCAAGTACTAATAAAGTACTAAAATTATCAAGTCCTAACTAAGACCTAAAATTATCAAGTCCTAATAAAGTACTAAAATTATCAAGTCCTAATATTATTTAGTCCTAATAAAGTCCTAAAATTATCAAGTCCTAATAAAGTAATAAAATTATAAAGTCCTAACTAAATCCTAAAATTATCAAGTCCTAACTAAGTCCTAAAATTATTAAGTTCTAACTAAGTCCTAAAATTATCAAGTCCTAACTAAGTCCTAAAATTATCAAGTCCTAATAAAGTACTAAAATTATCAAGTCCTAACTAAATCCTAAAATTATCAAGTCCTAACTAAGTCCTAAAATTATTAAGTCCTAACTAAGTCCTAAAATTATCAAGTCCTAACTAAGTCCTAAAATTATCAAGTCCTAACTAAGTCCTAAAATTATTAAGTCCTAGCTAAGTCCTAAAATTATCAAGTCTTAATAAAGTACTAAAATTATCAAGCTCTAACTAAGTCCTAAAATTTTCAAGTCCTAGAAGTATCAAGTCCTAACTAAATCCTAAAATTATAAAGACCTAAATAAGTTCTAAAATTATCAAGTCCTAACTAAATCCTAAAATTATTAAGTCCTAAAATTATTTAGTCCTAACTAAGTCCTAAAATTATCAAGTCCTAACTAAGTCCTAAAATTATCAAGTCCTAACTAAGTCCTAAAATTATCAAGTACTAATAAAGTACTAAAATTATCAAGTCCTAACTAAGACCTAAAATTATCAAGTCCTAATAAAGTACTAAAATTATCAAGTCCTAATATTATTTAGTCCTAACAAAGTCCTAAAATTATCAAGTCCTAATAAAGTACTAAAATTATAAAGTCCTAACTAAATCCTAAAATTATCAAGTCCTAACTAAGTCCTAAAATTATTAAGTTCTAACTAAGTCCTAAAATTATCAAGTCCTAACTAAGTCCTTAAATTATCAAGTCCTAATAAAGTACTAAAATTATCAAGTCCTAACTAAATCCTAAAATTATCAAGTCCTAACTAAGTCCTAAAATTATTAAGTCCTAACTAAGTCCTAAAATTATCAAGTCCTAACTAAGTCCTAAAATTATCAAGTCCTAATAAAGTACTAAAATTATCAAGTCCTAACTAAATCCTAAAATTATCAAGTCCTAACTAAGTCCTGAAATTATTAAGTCCTAACTAAGTCCTAAAATTATTTAGTCCTAACTAAGTCCTAAAATTATCAAGTCCTAACTACGTCCTAAAATTATTAAGTCCTAACTAAGTCCTAAAATTATCAAGTCCTAACTAAGTCCTAAAATTATCAAGTCATAATAAAGTACTAAAATTATCAAGTCCTAACTAAATCCTAAAATTATCAAGTCCTAACTAAGTCCTAAAATTATTAAGTTCTAACTAAGTCCTAAAATTATCAAGTCCTAACTAAGTCCAAAAATTATCAAGTCCTAATTTAATCCTAAAATTATTAAGTCCTAATTAAGACCTAAAATTATCAAGTCCTAACTAAGTCCTAAAATTATCAAGTCCTAACTAAGTCCTAAAATTATTAAGTCCTAGCTAAGTCCTAAAATTATCAAGTCTTAATAAAGTACTAAAATTATCAAGCTCTAACTAAGTCCTAAAATTTTCAAGTCCTAGAAGTATCAAGTCCTAACTAAATCCTAAAATTATAAAGACCTAAATAAGTTCTAAAATTATCAAGTCCTAACTAAATCCTAAAATTATTAAGTCCTAAAATTATTTAGTCCTAACTAAGTCCTAAAATTATCAAGTCCTAACTAAGTCCTAAAATTATCAAGTCCTAACTAAGTCCTAAAATTATCAAGTACTAATAAAGTACTAAAATTATCAAGTCCTAACTAAGACCTAAAATTATCAAGTCCTAATAAAGTACTAAAATTATCAAGTCCTAATATTATTTAGTCCTAACAAAGTCCTAAAATTATCAAGTCCTAATAAAGTACTAAAATTATAAAGTCCTAACTAAATCCTAAAATTATCAAGTCCTAACTAAGTCCTAAAATTATTAAGTTCTAACTAAGTCCTAAAATTATCAAGTCCTAATAAAGTACTAAAATAATCAAGTCCTAATATTATTTAGTCCTAACAAAGTCCTAAAATTATCAAGTCCTAACTAAGTCCTACAATTATCAAGTCCTAATAAAGTACTAAAATTATCAAGTCCTAACTAAATCCTAAAATTATCAAGTCCTAACTAAGTCCTGAAATTATTAAGTCCTAACTAAGTCCTAAAATTATTTAGTCCTAACTAAGTCCTAAAATTATCAAGTCCTAACTAAGTCCTAAAATTATCAAGTCCTAATTTATTCCTAATATTATTAAGTCCTTATTAAGTCCTAAAATTATCAAGTCCTAACTAAGTCCTAAAATTATCAAGTCCTAACTACGTCCTAAAATTATTAAGTCCTAACTAAGTCCTAAAATTATCAAGTCCTAACTAAGTCCTAAAATTATCAAGTCCTAATAAAGTACTAAAATTATCAAGTCCTAACTAAGTCCTAAAATTATTAAGTTCTAACTAAGTCCTAAAATTATCAAGTCCTAACTAAGTCCTAAAATTATCAAGTCCTAATAAAGTACTAAAATTATCAAGTCCTAACTAAATCCTAAAATTATCAAGTCCTAACTAAGTCCTAAAATTATTAAGTCCTAACTAAGTCCTAAAATTATCAAGTCCTAACTAAGTCCTAAAATTATCAAGTCCTAACTAAGTCCTGAAATTATTAAGTCCTAACTAAGTCCTAAAATTAGCAAGTCCTAACTAAGTCCTAAAATTATCAAGTCCTAACTAAGTCCTAAAATTATCAAGTCCTAATAAAGTACTAAAATTATCAAGTCCTAACTAAATCCTAAAATTATCAAGTCCTAACTACGTCCTAAAATTATTAAGTCCTAACTAAGTCCTAAAATTATCAAGTCCTAACTAAGTCCTAAAATTATCAAGTCCTAATAAAGTACTAAAATTATCAAGTCCTAACTAAGTCCTAAAATTATTAAGTTCTAACTAAGTCCTAAAATTATCAAGTCCTAACTAAGTCCTAAAATTATCAAGTCCTAATAAAGTACTAAAATTATCAAGTCCTAACTAAATCCTAAAATTATCAAGTCCTAACTAAGTCCTAAAATTATTAAGTCCTAACTAAGTCCTAAAATTATCAAGTCCTAACTAAGTCCTAAAATTATCAAGTCCTAACTAAGTCCTAAAATTATCAAGTCCTAACTAAGTCCTGAAATTATTAAGTCCTAACTAAGTCCTAAAATTAGCAAGTCCTAACTAAGTCCTAAAATTATCAAGTCCTAACTAAGTCCTAAAATTATCAAGTCCTAATAAAGTACTAAAATTATCAAGTCCTAACTAAATCCTAAAATTATCAAGTCCTAACTAAGTCCTAAAATTATTAAGTCCTAACTAAGTCCTAAAATTATCAAGTCCTAACTAAGTCCTAAAATTATCAAGTCCTAATAAAGTACTAAAATTATCAAGTCCTAACTAAGTCCTCAAAATTATCAAGTCCTAATAAAGTACTAAAATTATCAAGTCCTAACTAAATCCTAAAATTATTAAGTCCTAACTAAGTCCTGAAATTATTAAGTCCTAACTAAGTCCTAAAATTAGCAAGTCCTAACTAAGTCCTAAAATTATCAAGTCCTAATAAAGTACTAAAATTATCAAGTCCTAACTAAATCCTAAAATTATCAAGTCCTAACTAAGTCCTAAAATTATCAAGTCCTAATTTAATCCTAAAGTTATTAAGTCCTAATTAAGACCTAAAATTATCAAGTCCTAACTAAGTCCTAAAATTATCAAGTCCTAACTAAGTCCTAAAATTATCAAGTCCTAATAAAGTACTAAAGTTATCAAGTCCTAACTAAATCCTAAAATTATTAAGTCCTAAAATTATTTAGTCCTAACTAAGTCCTAAAATTATCAAGTCCTAACTAAGTCCTAAAATTATCAAGTCCTAACTAAGTCCTAAAATTATCAAGTACTAATAAAGTACTAAAATTATCAAGTCCTAACTAAGACCTAAAATTATCAAGTCCTAATAAAGTACTAAAATTATCAAGTCCTAATATTATTTAGTCCTAACAAAGTCCTAAAATTATCAAGTCCTAATAAAGTACTAAAATTATAAAGTCCTAACTAAATCCTAAAATTATCAAGTCCTAACTAAGTCCTAAAATTATTAAGTTCTAACTAAGTCCTAAAATTATCAAGTCCTAACTAAGTCCTTAAATTATCAAGTCCTAATAAAGTACTAAAATTATCAAGTCCTAACTAAATCCTAAAATTATCAAGTCCTAACTAAGTCCTAAAATTATTAAGTCCTAACTAAGTCCTAAAATTATCAAGTCCTAACTAAGTCCTAAAATTATCAAGTCCTAATAAAGTACTAAAATTATCAAGTCCTAACTAAATCCTAAAATTATCAAGTCCTAACTAAGTCCTGAAATTATTAAGTCCTAACTAAGTCCTAAAATTATTTAGTCCTAACTAAGTCCTAAAATTATCAAGTCCTAACTACGTCCTAAAATTATTAAGTCCTAACTAAGTCCTAAAATTATCAAGTCCTAACTAAGTCCTAAAATTATCAAGTCATAATAAAGTACTAAAATTATCAAGTCCTAACTAAATCCTAAAATTATCAAGTCCTAACTAAGTCCTAAAATTATTAAGTTCTAACTAAGTCCTAAAATTATCAAGTCCTAACTAAGTCCAAAAATTATCAAGTCCTAATTTAATCCTAAAATTATTAAGTCCTAATTAAGACCTAAAATTATCAAGTCCTAACTAAGTCCTAAAATTATCAAGTCCTAACTAAGTCCTAAAATTATTAAGTCCTAGCTAAGTCCTAAAATTATCAAGTCTTAATAAAGTACTAAAATTATCAAGCTCTAACTAAGTCCTAAAATTTTCAAGTCCTAGAAGTATCAAGTCCTAACTAAATCCTAAAATTATAAAGACCTAAATAAGTTCTAAAATTATCAAGTCCTAACTAAATCCTAAAATTATTAAGTCCTAAAATTATTTAGTCCTAACTAAGTCCTAAAATTATCAAGTCCTAACTAAGTCCTAAAATTATCAAGTCCTAACTAAGTCCTAAAATTATCAAGTACTAATAAAGTACTAAAATTATCAAGTCCTAACTAAGACCTAAAATTATCAAGTCCTAATAAAGTACTAAAATTATCAAGTCCTAATATTATTTAGTCCTAACAAAGTCCTAAAATTATCAAGTCCTAATAAAGTACTAAAATTATAAAGTCCTAACTAAATCCTAAAATTATCAAGTCCTAACTAAGTCCTAAAATTATTAAGTTCTAACTAAGTCCTAAAATTATCAAGTCCTAATAAAGTACTAAAATAATCAAGTCCTAATATTATTTAGTCCTAACAAAGTCCTAAAATTATCAAGTCCTAACTAAGTCCTACAATTATCAAGTCCTAATAAAGTACTAAAATTATCAAGTCCTAACTAAATCCTAAAATTATCAAGTCCTAACTAAGTCCTGAAATTATTAAGTCCTAACTAAGTCCTAAAATTATTTAGTCCTAACTAAGTCCTAAAATTATCAAGTCCTAACTAAGTCCTAAAATTATCAAGTCCTAATTTATTCCTAATATTATTAAGTCCTTATTAAGTCCTAAAATTATCAAGTCCTAACTAAGTCCTAAAATTATCAAGTCCTAACTACGTCCTAAAATTATTAAGTCCTAACTAAGTCCTAAAATTATCAAGTCCTAACTAAGTCCTAAAATTATCAAGTCCTAATAAAGTACTAAAATTATCAAGTCCTAACTAAGTCCTAAAATTATTAAGTTCTAACTAAGTCCTAAAATTATCAAGTCCTAACTAAGTCCTAAAATTATCAAGTCCTAATAAAGTACTAAAATTATCAAGTCCTAACTAAATCCTAAAATTATCAAGTCCTAACTAAGTCCTAAAATTATTAAGTCCTAACTAAGTCCTAAAATTATCAAGTCCTAACTAAGTCCTAAAATTATCAAGTCCTAACTAAGTCCTGAAATTATTAAGTCCTAACTAAGTCCTAAAATTAGCAAGTCCTAACTAAGTCCTAAAATTATCAAGTCCTAACTAAGTCCTAAAATTATCAAGTCCTAATAAAGTACTAAAATTATCAAGTCCTAACTAAATCCTAAAATTATCAAGTCCTAACTACGTCCTAAAATTATTAAGTCCTAACTAAGTCCTAAAATTATCAAGTCCTAACTAAGTCCTAAAATTATCAAGTCCTAATAAAGTACTAAAATTATCAAGTCCTAACTAAGTCCTAAAATTATTAAGTTCTAACTAAGTCCTAAAATTATCAAGTCCTAACTAAGTCCTAAAATTATCAAGTCCTAATAAAGTACTAAAATTATCAAGTCCTAACTAAATCCTAAAATTATCAAGTCCTAACTAAGTCCTAAAATTATTAAGTCCTAACTAAGTCCTAAAATTATCAAGTCCTAACTAAGTCCTAAAATTATCAAGTCCTAACTAAGTCCTAAAATTATCAAGTCCTAACTAAGTCCTGAAATTATTAAGTCCTAACTAAGTCCTAAAATTAGCAAGTCCTAACTAAGTCCTAAAATTATCAAGTCCTAACTAAGTCCTAAAATTATCAAGTCCTAATAAAGTACTAAAATTATCAAGTCCTAACTAAATCCTAAAATTATCAAGTCCTAACTAAGTCCTAAAATTATTAAGTCCTAACTAAGTCCTAAAATTATCAAGTCCTAACTAAGTCCTAAAATTATCAAGTCCTAATAAAGTACTAAAATTATCAAGTCCTAACTAAGTCCTCAAAATTATCAAGTCCTAATAAAGTACTAAAATTATCAAGTCCTAACTAAATCCTAAAATTATTAAGTCCTAACTAAGTCCTGAAATTATTAAGTCCTAACTAAGTCCTAAAATTAGCAAGTCCTAACTAAGTCCTAAAATTATCAAGTCCTAATAAAGTACTAAAATTATCAAGTCCTAACTAAATCCTAAAATTATCAAGTCCTAACTAAGTCCTAAAATTATCAAGTCCTAATTTAATCCTAAAGTTATTAAGTCCTAATTAAGACCTAAAATTATCAAGTCCTAACTAAGTCCTAAAATTATCAAGTCCTAACTAAGTCCTAAAATTATCAAGTCCTAATAAAGTACTAAAGTTATCAAGTCCTAACTAAATCCTAAAATTATCAAGTCCTAACTAAATCCTAAAATTATCAAGTCCTAACTAAGTCCTAAAATTATCAAGTCCTAATAAAGTACTAAAATTATCAAGTCCTAACTAAATCCCGAAATTATCAAGTCCTAACTAAGTCCTGAAATTATTAAGTCCTAACTAAGTCCTAAAATTATCAAGTCCTAACTAAGTCCTCAAAATTATCAAGTCCTAATAAAGTACTAAAATTATCAAGTCCTAACTAAATCCTAAAATTATCAAGTCCTAACTAAGTCCTGAAATTATTAAGTCCTAACTAAGTCCTAAAATTAGCAAGTCCTAACTAAGTCCTAAAATTATCAAGTCCTAACTAAGTCCTAAAATTATCAAGTCCTAATAAAGTCCTAAAATTATCAAGTCCTAACTAAGTCCTAAAATTATCAAGTCCTAATAAAGTACTAAAATTATCAAGTCCTAACTAAGTCCTCAAAATTATCAAGTCCTAATAAAGTACTAAAATTATCAAGTCCTAACTAAATCCTAAAATTATCAAGTCCTAACTAAGTCCTGAAATTATTAAGTCCTAACTAAGTCCTAAAATTAGCAAGTCCTAACTAAGTCCTAAAATTATCAAGTCCTAATAAAGTACTAAAATTATCAAGTCCTAACTAAATCCTAAAATTATCGAGTCCTAACTAAGTCCTAAAATTATCAAGTCCTAATTTAATCCTAAAATTATTAAGTCCTAATTAAGACCTAAAATTATCAAGTCCTAACTAAGTCCTAAAATTATCAAGTCCTAACTAAGTCCTAAAATTATCAAGTCCTAATAAAGTACTAAAGTTATCAAGTCCTAACTAAATCCTAAAATTATCAAGTCCTAACTAAGTCCTGAAATTATTAAGTCCTAACTAAGTCCTAAAATTAGCAAGTCCTAACTAAGTCCTAAAATTATCAAGTCCTAACTAAATCCTAAAATTTTCAAGTCCTAACTAAGTCCTAAAATTATCAAGTCCTAATTTAATCCTAAAATTATTAAGTCCTAATTAAGACCTAAAATTATCAAGTCCTAACTAAGTCCTAAAATTATCAAGTCCTAACTAAGTCCTAAAATTATTAAGTCCTAGCTAAGTCCTAAAATTATCAAGTCTTAATAAAGTACTAAAATTATCAAGCTCTAACTAAGTCCTAAAATTTTCAAGTCCTAGAAGTATCAAGTCCTAACTAAATCCTAAAATTATAAAGACCTAAATAAGTTCTAAAATTATCAAGTCCTAACTAAATCCTAAAATTATTAAGTCCTAAAATTATTTAGTCCTAACTAAGTCCTAAAATTATCAAGTCCTAACTAAGTCCTAAAATTATCAAGTCCTAACTAAGTCCTAAAATTATCAAGTATTAATAAAGTACTAAAATTATCAAGTCCTAACTAAGACCTAAAATTATCAAGTCCTAATAAAGTACTAAAATTATCAAGTCCTAATATTATTTAGTCCTAACAAAGTCCTAAAATTATCAAGTCCTAATAAAGTACTAAAATTATCAAGTCCTAACTAAATCCTAAAATTATCAAGTCCTAACTAAGTCCTAAAATTATTAAGTTCTAACTAAGTCCTAAAATTATCAAGTCCTAACTAAGTCCTAAAATTATCAAGTCCTAATAAAGTACTAAAATTATCAAGTCCTAACTAAATCCTAAAATTATCAAGTCCTAACTAAGTCCTAAAATTATTAAGTCCTAACTAAGTCCTAAAATTATCAAGTCCTAACTAAGTCCTAAAATTATCAAGTCCTAATAAAGTACTAAAATTATCAAGTCCTAACTAAATCCTAAAATTATCAAGTCCTAACTAAGTCCTGAAATTATTAAGTCCTAACTAAGTCCTAAAATTATTTAGTCCTAACTAAGTCCTAAAATTATCAAGTCCTAACTAAGTCCTAAAATTATCAAGTCCTAATTTAATCCTAATATTATTAAGTCCTTATTAAGTCCTAAAATTATCAAGTCCTAACTAAGTCCTAAAATTATCAAGTCCTAACTACGTCCTAAAATTATTAAGTCCTAACTAAGTCCTAAAATTATCAAGTCCTAACTAAGTCCTAAAATTATCAAGTCATAATAAAGTACTAAAATTATCAAGTCCTAACTAAATCCTAAAATTATCAAGTCCTAACTAAGTCCTGAAATTATTAAGTCCTAACTAAGTCCTAAAATTAGCAAGTCCTAACTAAGTCCTAAAATTATAAAGTCCTAACTAAATCCTAAAATTATCAAGTCCTAACTTAGTCCTAAAATTATCAAGTCCTAATAAAGTACTAAAATTATCAAGTCCTAACTAAGTCCTAAAATTATCAAGTCCTAACTAAGTCCTAAAATTATCAAGTCCTAATTTAATCCTAAAATTATTAAGTCCTAATTAAGTCCTAAAATTATCAAGTCCTAACTAAGTCCTAAAATTATCAAGTCCTAACTACGTCCTAAAATTATTAAGTCCTAAATAAGTCCTAAAATTATCAAGTCCTAACTAAGTCCTAAAATTATCAAGTCTTAATAAAGTACTAAAATTACCAAGTCCTAACTAAATCCTAAAATTATCAAGTCCTAACTAAGTCCTGAAATTATTAAGTCCTAACTAAGTCCTAAAATTAGCAAGTCCTAACTAAGTCCTAAAATTATCAAGTCCTAACTAAGTCCTAAAATTATCAAGTCCTAATAAAGTACTAAAATTATCAAGTCCTAACTAAGCCCTAAAATTATTTAGTCCTAACTAAGTCCTAAAATTATCAAGTCCTAATTAAATCCTAAAATTATTAAGTCCTAATTAAGTCCTTAAATTATCAAGTCCTAACTATGTCCTAAAATTATCAAGTCCTAACTACGTTCTAAAATTATTAAGTCCTAACTAAGTCCTAAAATTATAAAGTCCTAACTAAGTCCTAAAATTATCAAGTCCTAATAACGTACTAAAATTATCAATTCCTAACTAAATCCTAAAATTATCAAGTCCTAACTAAGTCCTAAAATTAGCAAGTCCTAACTAAGTCCTAAAATTATTTAGTCTTAACTAAGTCCTAAAATTATCAAGTCCTAATTAAATCCTAAAATTATTAAGTCCTAATTAAGTCCTAAAATTATCAAGTCCTAACTAAGTCCTAAAATTATCAAGTCCTAACTACGTTCTAAAATTATTAAGTCCTAACTAAGTCCTAAAATTATAAAGTCCTAACTAAGTCCTAAAATTATCAAGTCCTAATAACGTACTAAAATTATCAAGTCCTAACTAAGTCCTAAAATTAGCAAGTCCTCACTAAGTCCTAAAATTATCAAGTCCTAACTAAGTCCTAAAATTTTCAAGTCCTAATAAAGTACTAAAATTATCAAGTCCTAACTAAGTCCTAAAATTATCAAGTCCTAATAAAGTACTAAAATTATCAAGTCCTAACTACGTCCTAAAATTATAAAGTCCTAACTAAGTCCTAAAATTATCAAGTTCTAGAATTATCAAGTCCTAACTGACTCCTAAAATTATCAAGTCCTAACTAAGTCCTAAAATTATCAAGTCCTAATAAAGTATTAAAATTATCAAGTCCTAACTAAATCCTAAAATTATCAAGTCCTAACTGAGTCCTAAAATTATCAAGTCCTAATAAAATACTAAAATTATCAAGTCCTAACTAAATCCTAAAATTATCAAGTCCTAACTAAGTCCTGAAATTATTAGGTCCTAACTAAGTCCTAAAATTAGCAAGTCCTAACTAAGTCCTAAAATTATCAAGTCCTAATAAAGTACTAAAATTATCAAGTCCTAACTAAATCCTAAAATTATCAAGTCCTAACTAAGTCCTGAAATTATTAAGTCCTAACTAAGTCCTAAAATTAGCAAGTCCTAAATAAGTCCTAAAATTATCAAGTCCTAACTAAGTCCTAAAATTATCAAGTCCTAATAAAGTACTAAAATTATCAAGTCCTAACTAAATCCTAAAATTATCAAGTCCTAATAAAGTACTAAAGTTATCAAGTCCTAACTAAATCCTAAAATTATCAAGTCCTAACTAAATCCTAAAATTATCAAGTCCTAACTAAGTCCTGAAATTATTAAGTCCTAACTAAGTCCTAAAATTAGCAAGTCCTAACTAAGTCCTAAAATTATCAAGTCCTAACTAAATCCTAAAATTTTCAAGTCCTAACTAAGTCCTAAAATTATCAAGTCCTAATTTAATCCTAAAATTATTAAGTCCTAATTAAGACCTAAAATTATCAAGTCCTAACTAAGTCCTAAAATTATCAAGTCCTAACTAAGTCCTAAAATTATTAAGTCCTAGCTAAGTCCTAAAATTATCAAGTCTTAATAAAGTACTAAAATTATCAAGCTCTAACTAAGTCCTAAAATTTTCAAGTCCTAGAAGTATCAAGTCCTAACTAAATCCTAAAATTATAAAGACCTAAATAAGTTCTAAAATTATCAAGTCCTAACTAAATCCTAAAATTATTAAGTCCTAAAATCATTTAGTCCTAACTAAGTCCTAAAATTATCAAGTCCTAACTAAGTCCTAAAATTATCAAGTCCTAACTAAGTCCTAAAATTATCAAGTACTAATAAAGTACTAAAATTAGCAAGTCCTAAATAAGTCCTAAAATTATCAAGTCCTAACTAAGTCCTAAAATTATCAAGTCCTAATAAAGTACTAAAATTATCAAGTCCTAACTAAATCCTAAAATTATCAAGTCCTAATAAAGTACTAAAGTTATCAAGTCCTAACTAAATCCTAAAATTATCAAGTCCTAACTAAATCCTAAAATTTTCAAGTCCTAACTAAGTCCTAAAATTATCAAGTCCTAATTTAATCCTAAAATTATTAAGTCCTAATTAAGACCTAAAATTATCAAGTCCTAACTAAGTCCTAAAATTATCAAGTCCTAACTAAGTCCTAAAATTATTAAGTCCTAGCTAAGTCCTAAAATTATCAAGTCTTAATAAAGTACTAAAATTATCAAGCTCTAACTAAGTCCTAAAATTTTCAAGTCCTAGAAGTATCAAGTCCTAACTAAATCCTAAAATTATAAAGACCTAAATAAGTTCTAAAATTATCAAGTCCTAACTAAATCCTAAAATTATTAAGTCCTAAAATCATTTAGTCCTAACTAAGTCCTAAAATTATCAAGTCCTAACTAAGTCCTAAAATTATCAAGTCCTAACTAAGTCCTAAAATTATCAAGTACTAATAAAGTACTAAAATTATCAAGTCCTAACTAAGACCTAAAATTATCAAGTCCTAATAAAGTACTAAAATTATCAAGTCCTAACTAAATCCTAAAATTATCAAGTCCTAACTAAGTCCTGAAATTATTAAGTCCTAACTAAGTCCTAAAATTAGCAAGTCCTAACTAAGTCCTAAAATTATCAAGTCCTAACTAAATCCTAAAATTTTCAAGTCCTAACTAAGTCCTAAAATTATCAAGTCCTAATTTAATCCTAAAATTATTAAGTCCTAATTAAGACCTAAAATTATCAAGTCCTAACTAAGTCCTAAAATTATCAAGTCCTAACTAAGTCCTAAAATTATTAAGTCCTAGCTAAGTCCTAAAATTATCAAGTCTTAATAAAGTACTAAAATTATCAAGCTCTAACTAAGTCCTAAAATTTTCAAGTCCTAGAAGTATCAAGTCCTAACTAAATCCTAAAATTATAAAGACCTAAATAAGTTCTAAAATTATCAAGTCCTAACTAAATCCTAAAATTATTAAGTCCTAAAATCATTTAGTCCTAACTAAGTCCTAAAATTATCAAGTCCTAACTAAGTCCTAAAATTATCAAGTCCTAACTAAGTCCTAAAATTATCAAGTACTAATAAAGTACTAAAATTAGCAAGTCCTAAATAAGTCCTAAAATTATCAAGTCCTAACTAAGTCCTAAAATTATCAAGTCCTAATAAAGTACTAAAATTATCAAGTCCTAACTAAATCCTAAAATTATCAAGTCCTAATAAAGTACTAAAGTTATCAAGTCCTAACTAAATCCTAAAATTATCAAGTCCTAACTAAATCCTAAAATTTTCAAGTCCTAACTAAGTCCTAAAATTATCAAGTCCTAATTTAATCCTAAAATTATTAAGTCCTAATTAAGACCTAAAATTATCAAGTCCTAACTAAGTCCTAAAATTATCAAGTCCTAACTAAGTCCTAAAATTATTAAGTCCTAGCTAAGTCCTAAAATTATCAAGTCTTAATAAAGTACTAAAATTATCAAGCTCTAACTAAGTCCTAAAATTTTCAAGTCCTAGAAGTATCAAGTCCTAACTAAATCCTAAAATTATAAAGACCTAAATAAGTTCTAAAATTATCAAGTCCTAACTAAATCCTAAAATTATTAAGTCCTAAAATCATTTAGTCCTAACTAAGTCCTAAAATTATCAAGTCCTAACTAAGTCCTAAAATTATCAAGTCCTAACTAAGTCCTAAAATTATCAAGTACTAATAAAGTACTAAAATTATCAAGTCCTAACTAAGACCTAAAATTATCAAGTCCTAATAAAGTACTAAAATTATCAAGTCCTAATATTATTTAGTCCTAACAAAGTCCTAAAATTATCAAGTCCTAATAAAGTACTAAAATTATAAAGTCCTAACTAAATCCTAAAATTATCAAGTCCTAACTAAGTCCTAAAATTATTAAGTTCTAACTAAGTCCTAAAATTATCAAGTCCTAACTAAGTCCTAAAATTATCAAGTCCTAACTAAGTCCTAAAATTATCAAGTCCTAATAAAGTACTAAAATTATCAAGTCCTAACTAAATCCTAAAATTATCAAGTCCTAACTAAGTCCTAAAATTATTAAGTCCTAACTAAGTCCTAAAATTATCAAGTCCTAACTAAGTCCTAAAATTATCAAGTCCTAATAAAGTACTAAAATTATCAAGTCCTAACTAAATCCTAAAATTATCAAGTCCTAACTAAGTCCTGAAATTATTAAGTCCTAACTAAGTCCTAAAATTATTTAGTCCTAACTAAGTCCTAAAATTATCAAGTCCTAACTACGTCCTAAAATTATTAAGTCCTAACTAAGTCCTAAAATTATCAAGTCCTAACTAAGTCCTAAAATTATCAAGTCATAATAAAGTACTAAAATTATCAAGTCCTAACTAAATCCTAAAATTATCAAGTCCTAACTAAGTCCTAAAATTATTAAGTTCTAACTAAGTCCTAAAATTATCAAGTCCTAACTAAGTCCTAAAATTATCAAGTCCTAATTTAATCCTAAAATTATTAAGTCCTAATTAAGACCTAAAATTATCAAGTCCTAACTAAGACCTAAAATTATCAAGTCCTAATAAAGTACTAAAATTATCAAGTCCTAACTAAATCCTAAAATTATCAAGTCCTAACTAAGTCCTAAAATTATTTAGTCCTAACTAAGTCCTAAAATTATCAAGTCCTAACTAAGTCCTAAAATTATCAAGTCCTAATAAAGTACTAAAATTATCAAGTCCTAACTAAATCCTAAAATTATCAAGTCCTAATAAAGTACTAAAATTATAAAGTCCTAACTAAATCCTAAAATTATCAAGTCCTAACTAAGTCCTAAAATTATTAAGTTCTAACTAAGTCCTAAAATTATCAAGTCCTAACTAAGTCCTAAAATTATCAAGTCCTAATAAAGTACTAAAATTATCAAGTCCTAACTAAATCCTAAAATTATCAAGTCCTAACTAAGTCCTAAAATTATTTAGTCCTAACTAAGTCCTAAAATTATCAAGTCCTAACTAAGTCCTAAAATTATCAAGTCCTAACTACGTCCTAAAATTATTAAGTCCTAACTAAGTCCTAAAATTATCAAGTCCTAACTAAATCCTAAAATTATCAAGTCCTAACTAAATCCTAAAATTATCAAGTCCTAACTAAGTCCTGAAATTATTAAGTCCTAACTAAGTCCTAAAATTAGCAAGTCCTAACTAAGTCCTAAAATTATCAAGTCCTAACTAAATCCTAAAATTTTCAAGTCCTAACTAAGTCCTAAAATTATCAAGTCCTAATTTAATCCTAAAATTATTAAGTCCTAATTAAGACCTAAAATTATCAAGTCCTAACTAAGTCCTAAAATTATCAAGTCCTAACTAAATCCTAAAATTATAAAGACCTAAATAAGTTCTAAAATTATCAAGTCCTAACTAAATCCTAAAATTATTAAGTCCTAAAATTATTTAGTCCTAACTAAGTCCTAAAATTATCAAGTCCTAACTAAGTCCTAAAATTATCAAGTCCTAACTAAGTCCTAAAATTATCAAGTACTAATAAAGTACTAAAATTATCAAGTCCTAACTAAGACCTAAAATTATCAAGTCCTAATAAAGTACTAAAATTATCAAGTCCTAATATTATTTAGTCCTAACAAAGTCCTAAAATTATCAAGTCCTAATAAAGTACTAAAATTATAAAGTCCTAACTAAATCCTAAAATTATCAAGTCCTAACTAAGTCCTAAAATTATTAAGTTCTAACTAAGTCCTAAAATTATCAAGTCCTAACTAAGTCCTAAAATTATCAAGTCCTAATAAAGTACTAAAATTATCAAGTCCTAACTAAATCCTAAAATTATCAAGTCCTAACTAAGTCCTAAAATTATTAAGTCCTAACTAAGTCCTAAAATTATCAAGTCCTAACTAAGTCCTAAAATTATCAAGTCCTAATAAAGTACTAAAATTATCAAGTCCTAACTAAATCCTAAAATTATCAAGTCCTAACTAAGTCCTGAAATTATTAAGTCCTAACTAAGTCCTAAAATTATTTAGTCCTAACTAAGTCCTAAAATTATCAAGTCCTAACTACGTCCTAAAATTATTAAGTCCTAACTAAGTCCTAAAATTATCAAGTCCTAACTAAGTCCTAAAATTATCAAGTCATAATAAAGTACTAAAATTATCAAGTCCTAACTAAATCCTAAAATTATCAAGTCCTAACTAAGTCCTAAAATTATTAAGTTCTAACTAAGTCCTAAAATTATCAAGTCCTAACTAAGTCCTAAAATTATCAAGTCCTAATTTAATCCTAAAATTATTAAGTCCTAATTAAGACCTAAAATTATCAAGTCCTAACTAAGTCCTAAAATTATCAAGTCCTAACTAAGTCCTAAAATTATTAAGTCCTAGCTAAGTCCTAAAATTATCAAGTCTTAATAAAGTACTAAAATTATCAAGCTCTAACTAAGTCCTAAAATTTTCAAGTCCTAGAAGTATCAAGTCCTAACTAAATCCTAAAATTATAAAGACCTAAATAAGTTCTAAAATTATCAAGTCCTAACTAAATCCTAAAATTATTAAGTCCTAAAATTATTTAGTCCTAACTAAGTCCTAAAATTATCAAGTCCTAACTAAGTCCTAAAATTATCAAGTCCTAACTAAGTCCTAAAATTATCAAGTACTAATAAAGTACTAAAATTATCAAGTCCTAACTAAGACCTAAAATTATCAAGTCCTAATAAAGTACTAAAATTATCAAGTCCTAATATTATTTAGTCCTAACAAAGTCCTAAAATTATCAAGTCCTAATAAAGTACTAAAATTATAAAGTCCTAACTAAATCCTAAAATTATCAAGTCCTAACTAAGTCCTAAAATTATTAAGTTCTAACTAAGTCCTAAAATTATCAAGTCCTAATAAAGTACTAAAATTATCAAGTCCTAATATTATTTAGTCCTAACAAAGTCCTAAAATTATCAAGTCCTAACTAAGTCCTAAAATTATCAAGTCCTAATAAAGTACTAATATTATTAAGTCCTTATTAAGTCCTAAAATTATCAAGTCCTAACTAAGTCCTAAAATTATCAAGTCCTAACTACGTCCTAAAATTATTAAGTCCTAACTAAGTCCTAAAATTATCAAGTCCTAACTAAGTCCTAAAATTATCAAGTCCTAATAAAGTACTAAAATTATCAAGTCCTAACTAAGTCCTAAAATTATTAAGTTCTAACTAAGTCCTAAAATTATCAAGTCCTAATAAAGTACTAAAATTATCAAGTCCTAATATTATTTAGTCCTAACAAAGTCCTAAAATTATCAAGTCCTAACTAAGTCCTAAAATTATCAAGTCCTAATAAAGTACTAAAATTATCAAGTCCTAACTAAGTCCTAAAATTATCAAGTCCTAATAAAGTACTAAAATTATCAAGTCCTAACTAAATCCTAAAATTATCAAGTCCTAATAAAGTACTAAAATTATCAAGTCCTAACTAAATCCTAAAATTATCAAGACCTAACTAAGTCCTAAAATTATTTAGTCCTAACTAAGTCCTAAAATTATCAAGTCCTAACTAAGTCCTAAAATTATCAAGTCCTAACTACGTCCTAAAATTATTAAGTCCTAACTAAGTCCTAAAATTATCAAGTCCTAACTAAATCCTAAAATTATCAAGTCCTAACTAAGTCCTGAAATTATTAAGTCCTAACTAAGTCCTAAAATTAGCAAGTCCTAACTAAGTCCTAAAATTATCAAGTCCTAACTAAATCCTAAAATTATCAAGTCCTAACTAAGTCCTGAAATTATTAAGTCCTAACTAAGTCCTAAAATTAGCAAGTCCTAACTAAGTCCTAAAATTATCAAGTCCTAACTAAATCCTAAAATTTTCAAGTCCTAACTAAGTCCTAAAATTATCAAGTCCTAACTAAGTCCTAAAATTATCAAGTCCTAACTACGTCCTAAAATTATTAAGTCCTAACTAAGTCCTAAAATTATCAAGTCCTAACTAAGTCCTAAAATTATCAAGTCCTAACTAAATCCTAAAATTATCAAGTCCTAACTAAGTCCTGAAATTATTAAGTCCTAACTAAGTCCTAAAATTATCAAGTCCTAACTAAATCCTAAAATTATCAAGTCCTAACTAAATCCTAAAATTATCAAGTCCTAACTAAGTCCTGAAATTATTAAGTCCTAACTAAGTCCTAAAATTAGCAAGTCCTAACTAAGTCCTAAAATTATCAAGTCCTAACTAAATCCTAAAATTTTCAAGTCCTAACTAAGTCCTAAAATTATCAAGTCCTAATTTAATCCTAAAATTATTAAGTCCTAATTAAGACCTAAAATTATCAAGTCCTAACTAAGTCCTAAAATTATCAAGTCCTAACTAAATCCTAAAATTATAAAGACCTAAATAAGTTCTAAAATTATCAAGTCCTAACTAAATCCTAAAATTATTAAGTCCTAAAATTATTTAGTCCTAACTAAGTCCTAAAATTATCAAGTCCTAACTAAGTCCTAAAATTATCAAGTCCTAACTAAGTCCTAAAATTATCAAGTACTAATAAAGTACTAAAATTATCAAGTCCTAACTAAGACCTAAAATTATCAAGTCCTAATAAAGTACTAAAATTATCAAGTCCTAATATTATTTAGTCCTAACAAAGTCCTAAAATTATCAAGTCCTAATAAAGTACTAAAATTATAAAGTCCTAACTAAATCCTAAAATTATCAAGTCCTAACTAAGTCCTAAAATTATTAAGTTCTAACTAAGTCCTAAAATTATCAAGTCCTAACTAAGTCCTAAAATTATCAAGTCCTAATAAAGTACTAAAATTATCAAGTCCTAACTAAATCCTAAAATTATCAAGTCCTAACTAAGTCCTAAAATTATTAAGTCCTAACTAAGTCCTAAAATTATCAAGTCCTAACTAAGTCCTAAAATTATCAAGTCCTAATAAAGTACTAAAATTATCAAGTCCTAACTAAATCCTAAAATTATCAAGTCCTAACTAAGTCCTGAAATTATTAAGTCCTAACTAAGTCCTAAAATTATTTAGTCCTAACTAAGTCCTAAAATTATCAAGTCCTAACTACGTCCTAAAATTATTAAGTCCTAACTAAGTCCTAAAATTATCAAGTCCTAACTAAGTCCTAAAATTATCAAGTCATAATAAAGTACTAAAATTATCAAGTCCTAACTAAATCCTAAAATTATCAAGTCCTAACTAAGTCCTAAAATTATTAAGTTCTAACTAAGTCCTAAAATTATCAAGTCCTAACTAAGTCCTAAAATTATCAAGTCCTAATTTAATCCTAAAATTATTAAGTCCTAATTAAGACCTAAAATTATCAAGTCCTAACTAAGTCCTAAAATTATCAAGTCCTAACTAAGTCCTAAAATTATTAAGTCCTAGCTAAGTCCTAAAATTATCAAGTCTTAATAAAGTACTAAAATTATCAAGCTCTAACTAAGTCCTAAAATTTTCAAGTCCTAGAAGTATCAAGTCCTAACTAAATCCTAAAATTATAAAGACCTAAATAAGTTCTAAAATTATCAAGTCCTAACTAAATCCTAAAATTATTAAGTCCTAAAATTATTTAGTCCTAACTAAGTCCTAAAATTATCAAGTCCTAACTAAGTCCTAAAATTATCAAGTCCTAACTAAGTCCTAAAATTATCAAGTACTAATAAAGTACTAAAATTATCAAGTCCTAACTAAGACCTAAAATTATCAAGTCCTAATAAAGTACTAAAATTATCAAGTCCTAATATTATTTAGTCCTAACAAAGTCCTAAAATTATCAAGTCCTAATAAAGTACTAAAATTATAAAGTCCTAACTAAATCCTAAAATTATCAAGTCCTAACTAAGTCCTAAAATTATTAAGTTCTAACTAAGTCCTAAAATTATCAAGTCCTAATAAAGTACTAAAATTATCAAGTCCTAATATTATTTAGTCCTAACAAAGTCCTAAAATTATCAAGTCCTAACTAAGTCCTAAAATTATCAAGTCCTAATAAAGTACTAATATTATTAAGTCCTTATTAAGTCCTAAAATTATCAAGTCCTAACTAAGTCCTAAAATTATTAAGTCCTAACTACGTCCTAAAATTATTAAGTCCTAACTAAGTCCTAAAATTATCAAGTCCTAACTAAGTCCTAAAATTATCAAGTCCTAATAAAGTACTAAAATTATCAAGTCCTAACTAAGTCCTAAAATTATTAAGTTCTAACTAAGTCCTAAAATTATCAAGTCCTAATAAAGTACTAAAATTATCAAGTCCTAATATTATTTAGTCCTAACAAAGTCCTAAAATTATCAAGTCCTAACTAAGTCCTAAAATTATCAAGTCCTAATAAAGTACTAAAATTATCAAGTCCTAACTAAGTCCTAAAATTATCAAGTCCTAATAAAGTACTAAAATTATCAAGTCCTAACTAAATCCTAAAATTATCAAGTCCTAATAAAGTACTAAAATTATAAAGTCCTAACTAAATCCTAAAATTATCAAGTGCTAACTAAGTCCTAAAATTATTAAGTTCTAACTAAGTCCTAAAATTATCAAGTCCTAACTAAGTCCTAAAATTATCAAGTCCTAATAAAGTACTAAAATTATCAAGTCCTAACTAAATCCTAAAATTATCAAGTCCTAACTAAGTCCTAAAATTATCAAGTCCTAATAAAGTACTAAAATTATCAAGTCCTAACTAAATCCTAAAATTATCAAGTCCTAACTAAGTCCTGAAATTATTAAGTCCTAACTAAGTCCTAAAATTATTTAGTCCTAACTAAGTCCTAAAATTATCAAGTCCTAACTACGTCCTAAAATTATTAAGTCCTAACTAAGTCCTAAAATTATCAAGTCCTAACTAAATCCTAAAATTATCAAGTCCTAACTAAATCCTAAAATTATCAAGTCCTAACTAAGTCCTGAAATTATTAAGTCCTAACTAAGTCCTAAAATTAGCAAGTCCTAACTAAGTCCTAAAATTATCAAGTCCTAACTAAATCCTAAAATTTTCAAGTCCTAACTAAGTCCTAAAATTATCAAGTCCTAATTTAATCCTATAATTATGAAGTCCTAATTAAGACCTAAAATTATCAAGTCCTAACTAAGTCCTAAAATTATCAAGTCCTAACTAAGTCCTAAAATTATTAAGTCCTAGCTAAGTCCTAAAATTATCAAGTCTTAATAAAGTACTAAAATTATCAAGCTCTAACTAAGTCCTAAAATTTTCAAGTCCTAGAAGTATCAAGTCCTAACTAAATCCTAAAATTATAAAGACCTAAATAAGTTGTAAAATTATCAAGTCCTAACTAAATCCTAAAATTATTAAGTCCTAAAATTATTTAGTCCTAACTAAGTCCTAAAATTATCAAGTCCTAACTAAGTCCTAAAATTATCAAGTCCTAACTAAGTCCTAAAATTATCAAGTACTAATAAAGTACTAAAATTATCAAGTCCTAACTAAGTCCTAAAATTATCAAGTCCTAACTACGTCCTAAAATTATTAAGTCCTAACTAAGTCCTAAAATTATCAAGTCCTAACTAAATCCTAAAATTATCAAGTCCTAACTAAATCCTAAAATTATCAAGTCCTAACTAAGTCCTAAAATTATTAAGTTCTAACTAAGTCCTAAAATTATCAAGTCCTAACTAAGTCCTAAAATTATCAAGTCCTAATAAAGTACTAAAATTATCAAGTCCTAACTAAATCCTAAAATTATCAAGTCCTAACTAAGTCCTAAAATTATTAAGTCCTAACTAAGTCCTAAAATTATCAAGTCCTAACTAAGTCCTAAAATTATCAAGTCCTAACTAAGTCCTAAAATTATTAAGTCCTAGCTAAGTCCTAAAATTATCAAGTCTTAATAAAGTACTAAAATTATCAAGCTCTAACTAAGTCCTAAAATTTTCAAGTCCTAGAAGTATCAAGTCCTAACTAAATCCTAAAATTATAAAGACCTAAATAAGTTCTAAAATTATCAAGTCCTAACTAAATCCTAAAATTATTAAGTCCTAAAATTATTTAGTCCTAACTAAGTCCTAAAATTATCAAGTCCTAACTAAGTCCTAAAATTATCAAGTCCTAACTAAGTCCTAAAATTATCAAGTACTAATAAAGTACTAAAATTATCAAGTCCTAACTAAGACCTAAAATTATCAAGTCCTAATAAAGTACTAAAATTATCAAGTCCTAATATTATTTAGTCCTAACAAAGTCCTAAAATTATCAAGTCCTAATAAAGTACTAAAATTATAAAGTCCTAACTAAATCCTAAAATTATCAAGTCCTAACTAAGTCCTAAAATTATTAAGTTCTAACTAAGTCCTAAAATTATCAAGTCCTAACTAAGTCCTAAAATTATCAAGTCCTAATAAAGTACTAAAATTATCAAGTCCTAACTAAATCCTAAAATTATCAAGTCCTAACTAAGTCCTAAAATTATTAAGTCCTAACTAAGTCCTAAAATTATCAAGTCCTAACTAAGTCCTAAAATTATCAAGTCCTGATAAAGTACTAAAATTATCAAGTCCTAACTAAATCCTAAAATTATCAAGTCCTAACTAAGTCCTGAAATTATTAAGTCCTAACTAAGTCCTAAAATTATTTAGTCCTAACTAAGTCCTAAAATTATCAAGTCCTAACTACGTCCTAAAATTATTAAGTCCTAACTAAGTCCTAAAATTATCAAGTCCTAACTAAGTCCTAAAATTATCAAGTCATAATAAAGTACTAAAATTATCAAGTCCTAACTAAATCCTAAAATTATCAAGTCCTAACTAAGTCCTAAAATTATTAAGTTCTAACTAAGTCCTAAAATTATTAAGTCCTAACTAAGTCCTAAAATTATCAAGTCCTAATTTAATCCTAAAATTATTAAGTCCTAATTAAGACCTAAAATTATCAAGTCCTAACTAAGTCCTAAAATTATCAAGTCCTAACTAAGTCCTAAAATTATTAAGTCCTAGCTAAGTCCTAAAATTATCAAGTCTTAATAAAGTACTAAAATTATCAAGCTCTAACTAAGTCCTAAAATTTTCAAGTCCTAGAAGTATCAAGTCCTAACTAAATCCTAAAATTATAAAGACCTAAATAAGTTCTAAAATTATCAAGTCCTAACTAAATCCTAAAATTATTAAGTCCTAAAATTATTTAGTCCTAACTAAGTCCTAAAATTATCAAGTCCTAACTAAGTCCTAAAATTATCAAGTCCTAACTAAGTCCTAAAATTATCAAGTCCTAACTACGTCCTAAAATTATTAAGTCCTAACTAAGTCCTAAAATTATCAAGTCCTAACTAAGTCCTAAAATTATCAAGTCATAATAAAGTACTAAAATTATCAAGTCCTAACTAAATCCTAAAATTATCAAGTCCTAACTAAGTCCTGAAATTATTAAGTCCTAACTAAGTCCTAAAATTATCAAGTCCTAACTAAGTCCTAAAATTATCAAGTCCTAACTTAGTCCTAAAATTATCAAGTCCTAATAAAGTACTAAAATTATCAAGTCCTAACTAAGTCCTAAAATTATCAAGTCCTAACTACGTCCTAAAATTATTAAGTCCTAACTAAGTCCTAAAATTATCAAGTCCTAACTAAGTCCTAAAATTATCAAGTCTTAATAAAGTACTAAAATTACCAAGTCCTAACTAAATCCTAAAATTATCAAGTCCTAACTAAGTCCTGAAATTATTAAGTCCTAACTAAGTCCTAAAATTAGCAAGTCCTAACTAAGTCCTAAAATTATCAAGTCCTAACTAAGTCCTAAAGTTATCAAGTCCTAATAAAGTACTAAAATTATCAAGTCCTAACTAAGTCCTAAAATTATCAAGTCCTAACTACGTCCTAAAATTATTAAGTCCTAACTAAGTCCTAAAATTATCAAGTCCTAACAAAGTCCTAAAATTATCAAGTCCTAATAAAGTACTAAAATTATAAAGTCCTAACTAAATCCTAAAATTATCAAGTCCTAACTAAGTCCTAAAATTATTAAGTTCTAACTAAGTCCTAAAATTATCAAGTCCTAACTAAGTCCTAAAATTATCAAGTCCTAATAAAGTACTAAAATTATCAAGTCCTAACTAAATCCTAAAATTATCAAGTCCTAACTAAGTCCTAAAATTATTAAGTCCTAACTAAGTCCTAAAATTATCAAGTCCTAACTAAGTCCTAAAATTATCAAGTCCTAATAAAGTACTAAAATTATCAAGTCCTAACTAAATCCTAAAATTATCAAGTCCTAACTAAGTCCTGAAATTATTAAGTCCTAACTAAGTCCTAAAATTATTTAGTCCCAACTAAGTCCTAAAATTATCAAGTCCTAACTACGTCCTAAAATTATTAAGTCCTAACTAAGTCCTAAAATTATCAAGTCCTAACTAAGTCCTAAAATTATCAAGTCATAATAAAGTACTAAAATTATCAAGTCCTAACTAAATCCTAAAATTATCAAGTCCTAACTAAGTCCTAAAATTATTAAGTTCTAACTAAGTCCTAAAATTATTAAGTCCTAACTAAGTCCTAAAATTATCAAGTCCTAATTTAATCCTAAAATTATTAAGTCCTAATTAAGACCTAAAATTATCAAGTCCTAACTAAGTCCTAAAATTATCAAGTCCTAACTAAGTCCTAAAATTATTAAGTCCTAGCTAAGTCCTAAAATTATCAAGTCTTAATAAAGTACTAAAATTATCAAGCTCTAACTAAGTCCTAAAATTTTCAAGTCCTAGAAGTATCAAGTCCTAACTAAATCCTAAAATTATAAAGACCTAAATAAGTTCTAAAATTATCAAGTCCTAACTAAATCCTAAAATTATTAAGTCCTAAAATTATTTAGTCCTAACTAAGTCCTAAAATTATCAAGTCCTAACTAAGTCCTAAAATTATCAAGTCCTAACTAAGTCCTAAAATTATCAAGTCCTAACTACGTCCTAAAATTATTAAGTCCTAACTAAGTCCTAAAATTATCAAGTCCTAACTAAGTCCTAAAATTATCAAGTCATAATAAAGTACTAAAATTATCAAGTCCTAACTAAATCCTAAAATTATCAAGTCCTAACTAAGTCCTGAAATTATTAAGTCCTAACTAAGTCCTAAAATTATCAAGTCCTAACTAAGTCCTAAAATTATCAAGTCCTAACTTAGTCCTAAAATTATCAAGTCCTAATAAAGTACTAAAATTATCAAGTCCTAACTAAGTCCTAAAATTATCAAGTCCTAACTAAGTCCTAAAATTATCAAGTCCTAATTTAATCCTAAAATTATTAAGTCCTAATTAAGTCCTAAAATTATCAAGTCCTAACTAAGTCCTAAAATTATCAAGTCCTAACTACGTCCTAAAATTATTAAGTCGTAACTAAGTCCTAAAATTATCAAGTCCTAACTAAGTCCTAAAATTATCAAGTCTTAATAAAGTACTAAAATTACCAAGTCCTAACTAAATCCTAAAATTATCAAGTCCTAACTAAGTCCTGAAATTATTAAGTCCTAACTAAGTCCTAAAATTAGCAAGTCCTAACTAAGTCCTAAAATTATTAAGTTCTAACTAAGTCCTAAAATTATTAAGTCCTAACTAAGTCCTAAAATTATCAAGTCCTAATTTAATCCTAAAATTATTAAGTCCTAATTAAGACCTAAAATTATCAAGTCCTAATTAAATCCTAAAATTATTAAGTCCTAATTAAGTCCTAAAATTATCAAGTCCTAACTAAGTCCTAAAATTATCAAGTCCTAACTACGTTCTAAAATTATTAAGTCCTAACTAAGTCCTAAAATTATAAAGTCCTAACTAAGTCCTAAAATTATCAAGTCCTAATAACGTACTAAAATTATCAATTCCTAACTAAATCCTAAAATTATCAAGTCCTAACTAAGTCCTAAAATTAGCAAGTCCTAACTAAGTCCTAAAATTATAAAGTCCTAACTAAGTCCTAAAATTATCAAGTCCTAATAACGTACTAAAATTATCAAGTCCTAACTAAGTCCTAAAATTAGCAAGTCCTCACTAAGTCCTAAAATTATCAAGTCCTAACTAAGTCCTAAAATTTTCAAGTCCTAATAAAGTACTAAAATTACCAAGTCCTAACTAAGTCCTAAAATTATCAAGTCCTAATAAAGTACTAAAATTATCAAGTCCTAACTACGTCCTAAAATTATAAAGTCCTAACTAAGTCCTAAAATTATCAAGTTCTAGAATTATCAAGTCCTAACTGACTCCTAAAATTATCAAGTCCTAACTAAGTCCTAAAATTATCAAGTCCTAATAAAGTATTAAAATTATCAAGTCCTAACTAAATCCTAAAATTATCAAGTCCTAACTGAGTCCTAAAATTATCAAGTCCTAATAAAATACTAAAATTATCAAGTCCTAACTAAATCCTAAAATTATCAAGTCCTAACTAAGTCCTGAAATTATTAAGTCCTAACTAAGTCCTAAAATTATTTAGTCCTAACTAAGTCCTAAAATTATCAAGTCCTAACTACGTCCTAAAATTATTAAGTCCTAACTAAGTCCTAAAATTATCAAGTCCTAACTAAGTCCTAAAATTATCAAGTCATAATAAAGTACTAAAATTATCAAGTCCTAACTAAATCCTAAAATTATCAAGTCCTAACTAAGTCCTAAAATTATTAAGTTCTAACTAAGTCCTAAAATTATTAAGTCCTAACTAAGTCCTAAAATTATCAAGTCCTAATTTAATCCTAAAATTATTAAGTCCTAATTAAGACCTAAAATTATCAAGTCCTAACTAAGTCCTAAAATTATCAAGTCCTAACTAAGTCCTAAAATTATTAAGTCCTAGCTAAGTCCTAAAATTATCAAGTCTTAATAAAGTACTAAAATTATCAAGCTCTAACTAAGTCCTAAAATTTTCAAGTCCTAGAAGTATCAAGTCCTAACTAAATCCTAAAATTATAAAGACCTAAATAAGTTCTAAAATTATCAAGTCCTAACTAAATCCTAAAATTATTAAGTCCTAAAATTATTTAGTCCTAACTAAGTCCTAAAATTATCAAGTCCTAACTAAGTCCTAAAATTATCAAGTCCTAACTAAGTCCTAAAATTATCAAGTCCTAACTACGTCCTAAAATTATTAAGTCCTAACTAATTCCTAAAATTATCAAGTCCTAACTAAGTCCTAAAATTATCAAGTCATAATAAAGTACTAAAATTATCAAGTCCTAACTAAATCCTAAAATTATCAAGTCCTAACTAAGTCCTGAAATTATTAAGTCCTAACTAAGTCCTAAAATTAGCAAGTCCTAACTAAGTCCTAAAATTATCAAGTCCTAACTTAGTCCTAAAATTATCAAGTCCTAATAAAGTACTAAAATTATCAAGTCCTAACTAAGTCCTAAAATTATCAAGTCCTAACTAAGTCCTAAAATTATCAAGTCCTAATTTAATCCTAAAATTATTAAGTCCTAATTAAGTCCTAAAATTATCAAGTCCTAACTAAGTCCTAAAATTATCAAGTCCTAACTACGTCCTAAAATTATTAAGTCCTAACTAAGTCCTAAAATTATCAAGTCCTAACTAAGTCCTAAAATTATCAAGTCTTAATAAAGTACTAAAATTACCAAGTCCTAACTAAATCCTAAAATTATCAAGTCCTAACTAAGTCCTGAAATTATTAAGTCCTAACTAAGTCCTAAAATTAGCAAGTCCTAACTAAGTCCTAAAATTATCATGTCCTAACTAAGTCCTAAAATTATCAAGTCCTAATAAAGTACTAAAATTATCAAGTCCTAACTAAGTCCTAAAATTATTTAGTCCTAACTAAGTCCTAAAATTATCAAGTCCTAATTAAATCCTAAAATTATTAAGTCCTTATTAAGTCCTAAAATTATCAAGTCCTAACTAAGTCCTAAAATTATCAAGTCCTAACTACGTTCTAAAATTATTAAGTCCTAACTAAGTCCTAAAATTATAAAGTCCTAACTAAGTCCTAAAATTATCAAGTCCTAATAACGTACTAAAATTATCAATTCCTAACTAAATCCTAAAATTATCAAGTCCTAACTAAGTCCTAAAATTAGCAAGTCCTAACTAAGTCCTAAAATTATTTAGTCTTAACTAAGTCCTAAAATTATCAAGTCCTAATTAAATCCTAAAATTATTAAGTCCTAATTAAGTCCTAAAATTATCAAGTCCTAACTAAGTCCTAAAATTATCAAGTCCTAACTACGTTCTAAAATTATTAAGTCCTAACGAAGTCCTAAAATTATAAAGTCCTAACTAAGTCCTAAAATTATCAAGTCCTAATAACGTACTAAAATTATCAAGTCCTAACTAAGTCCTAAAATTAGCAAGTCCTCACTAAGTCCTAAAATTATCAAGTCCTAACTAAGTCCTAAAATTTTCAAGTCCTAATAAAGTACTAAAATTATCAAGTCCTAACTAAGTCCTAAAATTATCAAGTCCTAATAAAGTACTAAAATTATCAAGTCCTAACTACGTCCTAAAATTATAAAGTCCTAACTAAGTCCTAAAATTATCAAGTTCTAGAATTATCAAGTCCTAACTGACTCCTAAAATTATCAAGTCCTAACTAAGTCCTAAAATTATTAAGTCCTAGCTAAGTCCTAAAATTATCAAGTCTTAATAAAGTACTAAAATTATCAAGCTCTAACTAAGTCCTAAAATTTTCAAGTCCTAGAAGTATCAAGTCCTAACTAAATCCTAAAATTATAAAGACCTAAATAAGTTCTAAAATTATCAAGTCCTAACTAAATCCTAAAATTATTAAGTCCTAAAATTATTTAGTCCTAACTAAGTCCTAAAATTATCAAGTCCTAACTAAGTCCTAAAATTATCAAGTCCTAACTAAGTCCTAAAATTATCAAGTACTAATAAAGTACTAAAATTATCAAGTCCTAACTAAGACCTAAAATTATCAAGTCCTAATAAAGTACTAAAATTATCAAGTCCTAATATTATTTAGTCCTAACAAAGTCCTAAAATTATCAAGTCCTAATAAAGTACTAAAATTATAAAGTCCTAACTAAATCCTAAAATTATCAAGTCCTAACTAAGTCCTAAAATTATTAAGTTCTAACTAAGTCCTAAAATTATCAAGTCCTAACTAAGTCCTAAAATTATCAAGTCCTAATAAAGTACTAAAATTATCAAGTCCTAACTAAGTCCTAAAATTATTAAGTCCTAACTAAGTCCTAAAATTATCAAGTCCTAACTAAGTCCTAAAATTATCAAGTCCTAATAAAGTACTAAAATTATCAAGTCCTAACTAAATCCTAAAATTATCAAGTCGTAACTAAGTCCTGAAATTATTAAGTCCTAACTAAGTCCTAAAATTATTTAGTCCTAACTAAGTCCTAAAATTATCAAGTCCTAACTACGTCCTAAAATTATTAAGTCCTAACTAAGTCCTAAAATTATCAAGTCCTAACTAAGTCCTAAAATTATCAAGTCATAATAAAGTACTAAAATTATCAAGTCCTAACTAAATCCTAAAATTATCAAGTCCTAACTAAGTCCTGAAATTATTAAGTCCTAACTAAGTCCTAAAATTATTTAGTCCTAACTAAGTCCTAAAATTATCAAGTCCTAACTACGTCCTAAAATTATTAAGTCCTAACTAAGTCCTAAAATTATCAAGTCCTAACTAAGTCCTAAAATTATCAAGTCATAATAAAGTACTAAAATTATCAAGTCCTAACTAAATCCTAAAATTATCAAGTCCTAACTAAGTCCTAAAATTATTAAGTTCTAACTAAGTCCTAAAATTATTAAGTCCTAACTAAGTCCTAAAATTATCAAGTCCTAATTTAATCCTAAAATTATTAAGTCCTAATTAAGACCTAAAATTATCAAGTCCTAACTAAGTCCTAAAATTATCAAGTCCTAACTAAGTCCTAAAATTATTAAGTCCTAGCTAAGTCCTAAAATTATCAAGTCTTAATAAAGTACTAAAATTATCAAGCTCTAACTAAGTCCTAAAATTTTCAAGTCCTAGAAGTATCAAGTCCTAACTAAATCCTAAAATTATAAAGACCTAAATAAGTTCTAAAATTATCAAGTCCTAACTAAATCCTAAAATTATTAAGTCCTAAAATTATTTAGTCCTAACTAAGTCCTAAAATTATCAAGTCCTAACTAAGTCCTAAAATTATCAAGTCCTAACTAAGTCCTAAAATTATCAAGTCCTAACTACGTCCTAAAATTATTAAGTCCTAACTAATTCCTAAAATTATCAAGTCCTAACTAAGTCCTAAAATTATCAAGTCATAATAAAGTACTAAAATTATCAAGTCCTAACTAAATCCTAAAATTATCAAGTCCTAACTAAGTCCTGAAATTATTAAGTCCTAACTAAGTCCTAAAATTAGCAAGTCCTAACTAAGTCCTAAAATTATCAAGTCCTAACTTAGTCCTAAAATTATCAAGTCCTAATAAAGTACTAAAATTATCAAGTCCTAACTAAGTCCTAAAATTATCAAGTCCTAACTAAGTCCTAAAATTATCAAGTCCTAATTTAATCCTAAAATTATTAAGTCCTAATTAAGTCCTAAAATTATCAAGTCCTAACTAAGTCCTAAAATTATCAAGTCCTAACTACGTCCTAAAATTATTAAGTCCTAACTAAGTCCTAAAATTATCAAGTCCTAACTAAGTCCTAAAATTATCAAGTCCTAACTAAGTCCTAAAATTATTTAGTCTTAACTAAGTCCTAAAATTATCAAGTCCTAATTAAATCCTAAAATTATTAAGTCCTAATTAAGTCCTAAAATTATCAAGTCCTAATTAAATCCTAAAATTATTAAGTCCTTATTAAGTCCTAAAATTATCAAGTCCTAACTAAGTCCTAAAATTATCAAGTCCTAACTACGTTCTAAAATTATTAAGTCCTAACTAAGTCCTAAAATTATAAAGTCCTAACTAAGTCCTAAAATTATCAAGTCCTAATAACGTACTAAAATTATCAATTCCTAACTAAATCCTAAAATTATCAAGTCCTAACTAAGTCCTAAAATTAGCAAGTCCTAACTAAGTCCTAAAATTATTTAGTCTTAACTAAGTCCTAAAATTATCAAGTCCTAATTAAATCCTAAAATTATTAAGTCCTAATTAAGTCCTAAAATTATCAAGTCCTAACTAAGTCCTAAAATTATCAAGTCCTAACTACGTTCTAAAATTATTAAGTCCTAACTAAGTCCTAAAATTATAAAGTCCTAACTAAGTCCTAAAATTATCAAGTCCTAATAACGTACTAAAATTATCAAGTCCTAACTAAGTCCTAAAATTAGCAAGTCCTAACTAAGTCCTAAAATTATCAAGTCCTAATAAAGTACTAAAATTATCAAGTCCTAACTACGTCCTAAAATTATAAAGTCCTAACTAAGTCCTAAAATTATCAAGTTCTAGAATTATCAAGTCCTAACTGACTCCTAAAATTATCAAGTCCTAACTAAGTCCTAAAATTATTAAGTCCTAGCTAAGTCCTAAAATTATCAAGTCCTAATTAAATCCTAAAATTATTAAGTCCTAATTAAGTCCTAAAATTATCAAGTCCTAACTAAGTCCTAAAATTATCAAGTCCTAACTAAGTCCTAAAATTATCAAGTACTAATAAAGTACTAAAATTATCAAGTCCTAACTAAGACCTAAAATTATCAAGTCCTAATAAAGTACTAAAATTATCAAGTCCTAATATTATTTAGTCCTAACAAAGTCCTAAAATTATCAAGTCCTAATAAAGTACTAAAATTATAAAGTCCTAACTAAATCCTAAAATTATCAAGTCCTAACTAAGTCCTAAAATTATTAAGTTCTAACTAAGTCCTAAAATTATCAAGTCCTAACTAAGTCCTAAAATTATCAAGTCCTAATAAAGTACTAAAATTATCAAGTCCTAACTAAGTCCTAAAATTATTAAGTCCTAACTAAGTCCTAAAATTATCAAGTCCTAACTAAGTCCTAAAATTATCAAGTCCTAATAAAGTACTAAAATTATCAAGTCCTAACTAAATCCTAAAATTATCAAGTCCTAACTAAGTCCTGAAATTATTAAGTCCTAACTAAGTCCTAAAATTATTTAGTCCTAACTAAGTCCTAAAATTATCAAGTCCTAACTACGTCCTAAAATTATTAAGTCCTAACTAAGTCCTAAAATTATCAAGTCCTAACTAAGTCCTAAAATTATCAAGTCATAATAAAGTACTAAAATTATCAAGTCCTAACTAAATCCTAAAATTATCAAGTCCTAACTAAGTCCTAAAATTATCAAGCTCTAACTAAGTCCTAAAATTTTCAAGTCCTAGAAGTATCAAGTCCTAACTAAATCCTAAAATTATAAAGACCTAAATAAGTTCTAAAATTATCAAGTCCTAACTAAATCCTAAAATTATTAAGTCCTAAAATTATTTAGTCCTAACTAAGTCCTAAAATTATCAAGTCCTAACTAAGTCCTAAAATTATCAAGTCCTAACTAAGTCCTAAAATTATCAAGTACTAATAAAGTACTAAAATTATCAAGTCCTAACTAAGACCTAAAATTATCAAGTCCTAATAAAGTACTAAAATTATCAAGTCCTAATATTATTTAGTCCTAACAAAGTCCTAAAATTATCAAGTCCTAATAAAGTACTAAAATTATAAAGTCCTAACTAAATCCTAAAATTATCAAGTCCTAACTAAGTCCTAAAATTATTAAGTTCTAACTAAGTCCTAAAATTATCAAGTCCTAATAAAGTACTAAAATTATCAAGTCCTAATATTATTTAGTCCTAACAAAGTCCTAAAATTATCAAGTCCTAACTAAGTCCTAAAATTATCAAGTCCTAATAAAGTACTAAAATTATCAAGTCCTAAATAAATCCTAAAATTATCAAGTCCTAACTAAGTCCTGAAATTATTAAGTCCTAACTAAGTCCTAAAATTATTTAGTCCTAACTAAGTCCTAAAATTATCAAGTCCTAACTAAGTCCTAAAATTATCAAGTCCTAATTTATTCCTAATATTATTAAGTCCTTATTAAGTCCTAAAATTATCAAGTCCTAACTAAGTCCTAAAATTATCAAGTCCTAACTACGTCCTAAAATTATTAAGTCCTAACTAAGTCCTAAAATTATCAAGTCCTAACTAAGTCCTAAAATTATCAAGTCCTAATAAAGTACTAAAATTATCAAGTCCTAACTAAGTCCTAAAATTATTAAGTTCTAACTATGTCCTAAAATTATCAAGTCCTAATAAAGTACTAAAATTATCAAGTCCTAATATTATTTAGTCCTAACAAAGTCCTAAAATTATCAAGTCCTAACTAAGTCCTAAAATTATCAAGTCCTAATAAAGTACTAAAATTATCAAGTCCTAACTAAGTCCTAAAATTATCAAGTCCTAATAAAGTACTAAAATTATCAAGTCCTAACTAAATCCTAAAATTATCAAGTCCTAATAAAGTACTAAAATTATAAAGTCCTAACTAAATCCTAAAATTATCAAGTCCTAACTAAGTCCTAAAATTATTAAGTTCTAACTAAGTCCTAAAATTATCAAGTCCTAACTAAGTCCTAAAATTATCAAGTCCTAATAAAGTACTAAAATTATCAAGTCCTAACTAAATCCTAAAATTATCAAGTCCTAACTAAGTCCTAAAATTATTTAGTCCTAACTAAGTCCTAAAATTATCAAGTCCTAACTAAGTCCTAAAATTATCAAGTCCTAATAAAGTACTAAAATTATCAAGTCCTAACTAAATTCTAAAATTATCAAGTCCTAACTAAGTCCTGAAATTATTAAGTCCTAACTAAGTCCTAAAATTATTTAGTCCTAACTAAGTCCTAAAATTATCAAGTCCTAACTACGTCCTAAAATTATTAAGTCCTAACTAAGTCCTAAAATTATCAAGTCCTAACTAAATCCTAAAATTATCAAGTCCTAACTAAATCCTAAAATTATCAAGTCCTAACTAAGTCCTGAAATTCTTAAGTCCTAACTAAGTCCTAAAATTAGCAAGTCCTAACTAAGTCCTAAAATTATCAAGTCCTAACTAAATCCTAAAATTTTCAAGTCCTAACTAAGTCCTAAAATTATCAAGTCCTAATTTAATCCTAAAATTATTAAGTCCTAATTAAGACCTAAAATTATCAAGTCCTAACTAAGTCCTAAAATTATCAAGTCCTAACTAAGTCCTAAAATTATTAAGTCCTAGCTAAGTCCTAAAATTATCAAGTCTTAATAAAGTACTAAAATTATCAAGCTCTAACTAAGTCCTAAAATTTTCAAGTCCTAGAAGTATCAAGTCCTAACTAAATCCTAAAATTATAAAGACCTAAATAAGTTCTAAAATTATCAAGTCCTAACTAAATCCTAAAATTATTAAGTCCTAAAATTATTTAGTCCTAACTAAGTCCTAAAATTATCAAGTCCTAACTAAGTCCTAAAATTATCAAGTCCTAACTAAGTCCTAAAATTATCAAGTACTAATAAAGTACTAAAATTATCAAGTCCTAACTAAGACCTAAAATTATCAAGTCCTAATAAAGTACTAAAATTATCAAGTCCTAATATTATTTAGTCCTAACAAAGTCCTAAAATTATCAAGTCCTAATAAAATACTAAAATTATAAAGTCCTAACTAAATCCTAAAATTATCAAGTCCTAACTAAGTCCTAAAATTATTAAGTTCTAACTAAGTCCTAAAATTATCAAGTCCTAACTAAGTCCTAAAATTATCAAGTCCTAATAAAGTACTAAAATTATCAAGTCCTAACTAAATCCTAAAATTATCAAGTCCTAACTAAGTCCTAAAATTATTAAGTCCTAACTAAGTCCTAAAATTATCAAGTCCTAACTAAGTCCTAAAATTATCAAGTCCTAATAAAGTACTAAAATTATCAAGTCCTAACTAAATCCTAAAATTATCAAGTCCTAACTAAGTCCTGAAATTATTAAGTCCTAACTAAGTCCTAAAATTATTTAGTCCTAACTAAGTCCTAAAATTATCAAGTCCTAACTACGTCCTAAAATTATTAAGTCCTAACTAAGTCCTAAAATTATCAAGTCCTAACTAAGTCCTAAAATTATCAAGTCATAATAAAGTACTAAAATTATCAAGTCCTAACTAAATCCTAAAATTATCAAGTACTAATAAAGTACTAAAATTATCAAGTCCTAACTAAGTCCTAAAATTATCAAGTACTAATAAAGTACTAAAATTATCAAGTCCTAACTAAGACCTAAAATTATCAAGTCCTAATAAAGTACTAAAATTATCAAGTCCTAATATTATTTAGTCCTAACAAAGGCCTAAAATTATCAAGTCCTAATAAAGTACTAAAATTATAAAGTCCTAACTAAATCCTAAAATTATCAAGTCCTAACTAAGTCCTAAAATTATTAAGTTCTAACTAAGTCCTAAAATTATCAAGTCCTAACTAAGTCCTAAAATTATCAAGTCCTAATAAAGTACTAAAATTATCAAGTCCTAACTAAGTCCTAAAATTATTAAGTCCTAACTAAGTCCTAAAATTATCAAGTCCTAACTAAGTCCTAAAATTATCAAGTCCTAATAAAGTACTAAAATTATCAAGTCCTAACTAAATCCTAAAATTATCAAGTCCTAACTAAGTCCTGAAATTATTAAGTCCTAACTAAGTCCTAAAATTATTTAGTCCTAACTAAGTCCTAAAATTATCAAGTCCTAACTACGTCCTAAAATTATCAAGTCCTAACTAAATCCTAAAATTATCAAGTCCTAACTAAGTCCTAAAATTATCAAGCTCTAACTAAGTCCTAAAATTTTGAAGTCCTAGAAGTATCAAGTCCTAACTAAATCCTAAAATTATAAAGACCTAAATAAGTTCTAAAATTATCAAGTCCTAACTAAATCCTAAAATTATTAAGTCCTAAAATTATTTAGTCCTAACTAAGTCCTAAAATTATCAAGTCCTAACTAAGTCCTAAAATTATCAAGTCCTAACTAAGTCCTAAAATTATCAAGTACTAATAAAGTACTAAAATTATCAAGTCCTAACTAAGACCTAAAATTATCAAGTCCTAATAAAGTACTAAAATTATCAAGTCCTAATATTATTTAGTCCTAACAAAGTCCTAAAATTATCAAGTCCTAATAAAGTACTAAAATTATAAAGTCCTAACTAAATCCTAAAATTATCAAGTCCTAACTAAGTCCTAAAATTATTAAGTTCTAACTAAGTCCTAAAATTATCAAGTCCTAATAAAGTACTAAAATTATCAAGTCCTAATATTATTTAGTCCTAACAAAGTCCTAAAATTATCAAGTCCTAACTAAGTCCTAAAATTATCAAGTCCTAATAAAGTACTAAAATTATCAAGTCCTAAATAAATCCTAAAATTATCAAGTCCTAACTAAGTCCTGAAATTATTAAGTCCTAACTAAGTCCTAAAATTATTTAGTCCTAACTAAGTCCTAAAATTATCAAGTCCTAACTAAGTCCTAAAATTATCAAGTCCTAATTTATTCCTAATATTATTAAGTCCTTATTAAGTCCTAAAATTATCAAGTCCTAACTAAGTCCTAAAATTATCAAGTCCTAACTACGTCCTAAAATTATTAAGTCCTAACTAAGTCCTAAAATTATCAAGTCCTAACTAAGTCCTAAAATTATCAAGTCCTAATAAAGTACTAAAATTATCAAGTCCTAACTAAGTCCTAAAATTATTAAGTTCTAACTAAGTCCTAAAATTATCAAGTCCTAATAAAGTACTAAAATTATCAAGTCCTAATATTATTTAGTCCTAACAAAGTCCTAAAATTATCAAGTCCTAACTAAGTCCTAAAATTATCAAGTCCTAATAAAGTACTAAAATTATCAAGTCCTAACTAAGTCCTAAAATTATCAAGTCCTAATAAAGTACTAAAATTATCAAGTCCTAACTAAATCCTAAAATTATCAAGTCCTAATAAAGTACTAAAATTATAAAGTCCTAACTAAATCCTAAAATTATCAAGTCCTAACTAAGTCCTAAAATTATTAAGTTCTAACTAAGTCCTAAAATTATCAAGTCCTAACTAAGTCCTAAAATTATCAAGTCCTAATAAAGTACTAAAATTATCAAGTCCTAACTAAATCCTAAAATTATCAAGTCCTAACTAAGTCCTAAAATTATTTAGTCCTAACTAAGTCCTAAAATTATCAAGTCCTAACTAAGTCCTAAAATTATCAAGTCCTAATAAAGTACTAAAATTATCAAGTCCTAACTAAATCCTAAAATTATCAAGTCCTAACTAAGTCCTGAAATTATTAAGTCCTAACTAAGTCCTAAAATTATTTAGTCCTAACTAAGTCCTAAAATTATCAAGTCCTAACTACGTCCTAAAATTATTAAGTCCTAACTAAGTCCTAAAATTATCAAGTCCTAACTAAATCCTAAAATTATCAAGTCCTAACTAAATCCTAAAATTATCAAGTCCTAACTAAGTCCTGAAATTATTAAGTCCTAACTAAGTCCTAAAATTAGCAAGTCCTAACTAAGTCCTAAAATTATCAAGTCCTAACTAAATCCTAAAATTTTCAAGTCCTAACTAAGTCCTAAAATTATCAAGTCCTAATTTAATCCTAAAATTATTAAGTCCTAATTAAGACCTAAAATTATCAAGTCCTAACTAAGTCCTAAAATTATCAAGTCCTAACTAAGTCCTAAAATTATTAAGTCCTAGCTAAGTCCTAAAATTATCAAGTCCTAACTAAATCCTAAAATTATCAAGTCCTAACTAAGTCCTAAAATTATTAAGTCCTAACTAAGTCCTAAAATTATCAAGTCCTAACTAAGTCCTAAAATTATCAAGTCCTAACTAAGTCCTAAAATTATTAAGTCCTAGCTAAGTCCTAAAATTATCAAGTCTTAATAAAGTACTAAAATTATCAAGCTCTAACTAAGTCCTAAAATTTTCAAGTCCTAGAAGTATCAAGTCCTAACTAAATCCTAAAATTATAAAGACCTAAATAAGTTCTAAAATTATCAAGTCCTAACTAAATCCTAAAATTATTAAGTCCTAAAATTATTTAGTCCTAACTAAGTCCTAAAATTATCAAGTCCTAACTAAGTCCTAAAATTATCAAGTCCTAACTAAGTCCTAAAATTATCAAGTACTAATAAAGTACTAAAATTATCAAGTCCTAACTAAGACCTAAAATTATCAAGTCCTAATAAAGTACTAAAATTATCAAGTCCTAATATTATTTAGTCCTAACAAAGTCCTAAAATTATCAAGTCCTAATAAAATACTAAAATTATAAAGTCCTAACTAAATCCTAAAATTATCAAGTCCTAACTAAGTCCTAAAATTATTAAGTTCTAACTAAGTCCTAAAATTATCAAGTCCTAACTAAGTCCTAAAATTATCAAGTCCTAATAAAGTACTAAAATTATCAAGTCCTAACTAAATCCTAAAATTATCAAGTCCTAACTAAGTCCTAAAATTATTAAGTCCTAACTAAGTCCTAAAATTATCAAGTCCTAACTAAGTCCTAAAATTAACAAGTCCTAATAAAGTACTAAAATTATCAAGTCCTAACTAAATCCTAAAATTATCAAGTCCTAACTAAGTCCTGAAATTATTAAGTCCTAACTAAGTCCTAAAATTATTTAGTCCTAACTAAGTCCTAAAATTATCAAGTCCTAACTACGTCCTAAAATTATTAAGTCCTAACTAAGTCCTAAAATTATCAAGTCCTAACTAAGTCCTAAAATTATCAAGTCATAATAAAGTACTAAAATTATCAAGTCCTAACTAAATCCTAAAATTATCAAGTACTAATAAAGTACTAAAATTATCAAGTCCTAACTAAGTCCTAAAATTATCAAGTACTAATAAAGTACTAAAATTATCAAGTCCTAACTAAGACCTAAAATTATCAAGTCCTAATAAAGTACTAAAATTATCAAGTCCTAATATTATTTAGTCCTAACAAAGGCCTAAAATTATCAAGTCCTAATAAAGTACTAAAATTATAAAGTCCTAACTAAATCCTAAAATTATCAAGTCCTAACTAAGTCCTAAAATTATTAAGTTCTAACTAAGTCCTAAAATTATCAAGTCCTAACTAAGTCCTAAAATTATCAAGTCCTAATAAAGTACTAAAATTATCAAGTCCTAACTAAGTCCTAAAATTATTAAGTCCTAACTAAGTCCTAAAATTATCAAGTCCTAACTAAGTCCTAAAATTATCAAGTCCTAATAAAGTACTAAAATTATCAAGTCCTAACTAAATCCTAAAATTATCAAGTCCTAACTAAGTCCTGAAATTATTAAGTCCTAACTAAGTCCTAAAATTATTTAGTCCTAACTAAGTCCTAAAATTATCAAGTCCTAACTACGTCCTAAAATTATTAAGTCCTAACTAAGTCCTAAAATTATCAAGTCCTAACTAAGTCCTAAAATTATCAAGTCATAATAAAGTACTAAAATTATCAAGTCCTAACTAAATCCTAAAATTATCAAGTCCTAACTAAGTCCTAAAATTATCAAGCTCTAACTAAGTCCTAAAATTTTCAAGTCCTAGAAGTATCAAGTCCTAACTAAATCCTAAAATTATAAAGACCTAAATAAGTTCTAAAATTATCAAGTCCTAACTAAATCCTAAAATTATTAAGTCCTAAAATTATTTAGTCCTAACTAAGTCCTAAAATTATCAAGTCCTAACTAAGTCCTAAAATTATCAAGTCCTAACTAAGTCCTAAAATTATCAAGTACTAATAAAGTACTAAAATTATCAAGTCCTAACTAAGACCTAAAATTATCAAGTCCTAATAAAGTACTAAAATTATCAAGTCCTAATATTATTTAGTCCTAACAAAGTCCTAAAATTATCAAGTCCTAATAAAGTACTAAAATTATAAAGTCCTAACTAAATCCTAAAATTATCAAGTCCTAACTAAGTCCTAAAATTATTAAGTTCTAACTAAGTCCTAAAATTATCAAGTCCTAATAAAGTACTAAAATTATCAAGTCCTAATATTATTTAGTCCTAACAAAGTCCTAAAATTATCAAGTCCTAACTAAGTCCTAAAATTATCAAGTCCTAATAAAGTACTAAAATTATCAAGTCCTAAATAAATCCTAAAATTATCAAGTCCTAACTAAGTCCTGAAATTATTAAGTCCTAACTAAGTCCTAAAATTATTTAGTCCTAACTAAGTCCTAAAATTATCAAGTCCTAACTAAGTCCTAAAATTATCAAGTCCTAATTTATTCCTAATATTATTAAGTCCTTATTAAGTCCTAAAATTATCAAGTCCTAACTAAGTCCTAAAATTATCAAGTCCTAACTACGTCCTAAAATTATTAAGTCCTAACTAAGTCCTAAAATTATCAAGTCCTAACTAAGTCCTAAAATTATCAAGTCCTAATAAAGTACTAAAATTATCAAGTCCTAACTAAGTCCTAAAATTATTAAGTTCTAACTAAGTCCTAAAATTATCAAGTCCTAATAAAGTACTAAAATTATCAAGTCCTAATATTATTTAGTCCTAACAAAGTCCTAAAATTATCAAGTCCTAACTAAGTCCTAAAATTATCAAGTCATAATAAAGTACTAAAATTATCAAGTCCTAACTAAATCCTAAAATTATCAAGTACTAATAAAGTACTAAAATTATCAAGTCCTAACTAAGTCCTAAAATTATCAAGTACTAATAAAGTACTAAAATTATCAAGTCCTAACTAAGACCTAAAATTATCAAGTCCTAATAAAGTACTAAAATTATCAAGTCCTAATATTATTTAGTCCTAACAAAGGCCTAAAATTATCAAGTCCTAATAAAGTACTAAAATTATAAAGTCCTAACTAAATCCTAAAATTATCAAGTCCTAACTAAGTCCTAAAATTATTAAGTTCTAACTAAGTCCTAAAATTATCAAGTCCTAACTAAGTCCTAAAATTATCAAGTCCTAATAAAGTACTAAAATTATCAAGTCCTAACTAAGTCCTAAAATTATTAAGTCCTAACTAAGTCCTAAAATTATCAAGTCCTAACTAAGTCCTAAAATTATCAAGTCCTAATAAAGTACTAAAATTATCAAGTCCTAACTAAATCCTAAAATTATCAAGTCCTAACTAAGTCCTGAAATTATTAAGTCCTAACTAAGTCCTAAAATTATTTAGTCCTAACTAAGTCCTAAAATTATCAAGTCCTAACTACGTCCTAAAATTATTAAGTCCTAACTAAGTCCTAAAATTATCAAGTCCTAACTAAGTCCTAAAATTATCAAGTCATAATAAAGTACTAAAATTATCAAGTCCTAACTAAATCCTAAAATTATCAAGTCCTAACTAAGTCCTAAAATTATCAAGCTCTAACTAAGTCCTAAAATTTTCAAGTCCTAGAAGTATCAAGTCCTAACTAAATCCTAAAATTATAAAGACCTAAATAAGTTCTAAAATTATCAAGTCCTAACTAAATCCTAAAATTATTAAGTCCTAAAATTATTTAGTCCTAACTAAGTCCTAAAATTATCAAGTCCTAACTAAGTCCTAAAATTATCAAGTCCTAACTAAGTCCTAAAATTATCAAGTACTAATAAAGTACTAAAATTATCAAGTCCTAACTAAGACCTAAAATTATCAAGTCCTAATAAAGTACTAAAATTATCAAGTCCTAATATTATTTAGTCCTAACAAAGTCCTAAAATTATCAAGTCCTAATAAAGTACTAAAATTATAAAGTCCTAACTAAATCCTAAAATTATCAAGTCCTAACTAAGTCCTAAAATTATTAAGTTCTAACTAAGTCCTAAAATTATCAAGTCCTAATAAAGTACTAAAATTATCAAGTCCTAATATTATTTAGTCCTAACAAAGTCCTAAAATTATCAAGTCCTAACTAAGTCCTAAAATTATCAAGTCCTAATAAAGTACTAAAATTATCAAGTCCTAAATAAATCCTAAAATTATCAAGTCCTAACTAAGTCCTGAAATTATTAAGTCCTAACTAAGTCCTAAAATTATTTAGTCCTAACTAAGTCCTAAAATTATCAAGTCCTAACTAAGTCCTAAAATTATCAAGTCCTAATTTATTCCTAATATTATTAAGTCCTTATTAAGTCCTAAAATTATCAAGTCCTAACTAAGTCCTAAAATTATCAAGTCCTAACTACGTCCTAAAATTATTAAGTCCTAACTAAGTCCTAAAATTATCAAGTCCTAACTAAGTCCTAAAATTATCAAGTCCTAATAAAGTACTAAAATTATCAAGTCCTAACTAAGTCCTAAAATTATTAAGTTCTAACTAAGTCCTAAAATTATCAAGTCCTAATAAAGTACTAAAATTATCAAGTCCTAATATTATTTAGTCCTAACAAAGTCCTAAAATTATCAAGTCCTAACTAAGTCCTAAAATTATCAAGTCCTAATAAAGTACTAAAATTATCAAGTCCTAACTAAGTCCTAAAATTATCAAGTCCTAATAAAGTACTAAAATTATCAAGTCCTAACTAAATCCTAAAATTATCAAGTCCTAATAAAGTACTAAAATTATAAAGTCCTAACTAAATCCTAAAATTATCAAGTCCTAACTAAGTCCTAAAATTATTAAGTTCTAACTAAGTCCTAAAATTATCAAGTCCTAACTAAGTCCTAAAATTATCAAGTCCTAATAAAGTACTAAAATTATCAAGTCCTAACTAAATCCTAAAATTATCAAGTCCTAACTAAGTCCTAAAATTATTTAGTCCTAACTAAGTCCTAAAATTATCAAGTCCTAACTAAGTCCTAAAATTATCAAGTCCTAATAAAGTACTAAAATTATCAAGTCCTAACTAAATCCTAAAATTATCAAGTCCTAACTAAGTCCTGAAATTATTAAGTCCTAACTAAGTCCTAAAATTATTTAGTCCTAACTAAGTCCTAAAATTATCAAGTCCTAACTACGTCCTAAAATTATTAAGTCCTAACTAAGTCCTAAAATTATCAAGTCCTAACTAAATCCTAAAATTATCAAGTCCTAACTAAATCCTAAAATTATCAAGTCCTAACTAAGTCCTGAAATTATTAAGTCCTAACTAAGTCCTAAAATTAGCAAGTCCTAACTAAGTCCTAAAATTATCAAGTCCTAACTAAATCCTAAAATTTTCAAGTCCTAACTAAGTCCTAAAATTATCAAGTCCTAATTTAATCCTAAAATTATTAAGTCCTAATTAAGACCTAAAATTATCAAGTCCTAACTAAGTCCTAAAATTATCAAGTCCTAACTAAGTCCTAAAATTATTAAGTCCTAGCTAAGTCCTAAAATTATCAAGTCTTAATAAAGTACTAAAATTATCAAGCTCTAACTAAGTCCTAAAATTTTCAAGTCCTAGAAGTATCAAGTCCTAACTAAATCCTAAAATTATAAAGACCTAAATAAGTTCTAAAATTATCAAGTCCTAACTAAATCCTAAAATTATTAAGTCCTAAAATTATTTAGTCCTAACTAAGTCCTAAAATTATCAAGTCCTAACTAAGTCCTAAAATTATCAAGTCCTAACTAAGTCCTAAAATTATCAAGTACTAATAAAGTACTAAAATTATCAAGTCCTAACTAAGACCTAAAATTATCAAGTCCTAATAAAGTACTAAAATTATCAAGTCCTAATATTATTTAGTCCTAACAAAGTCCTAAAATTATCAAGTCCTAATAAAGTACTAAAATTATAAAGTCCTAACTAAATCCTAAAATTATCAAGTCCTAACTAAGTCCTAAAATTATTAAGTTCTAACTAAGTCCTAAAATTATCAAGTCCTAACTAAGTCCTAAAATTATCAAGTCCTAATAAAGTACTAAAATTATCAAGTCCTAACTAAATCCTAAAATTATCAAGTCCTAACTAAGTCCTAAAATTATTAAGTCCTAACTAAGTCCTAAAATTATCAAGTCCTAACTAAGTCCTAAAATTATCAAGTCCTAACTAAGTCCTAAAATTATTAAGTCCTAGCTAAGTCCTAAAATTATCAAGTCTTAATAAAGTACTAAAATTATCAAGCTCTAACTAAGTCCTAAAATTTTCAAGTCCTAGAAGTATCAAGTCCTAACTAAATCCTAAAATTATTAAGTCCTAAAATTATTTAGTCCTAACTAAGTCCTAAAATTATCAAGTCCTAACTAAGTCCTAAAATTATCAAGTCCTAACTAAGTCCTAAAATTATCAAGTACTAATAAAGTACTAAAATTATCAAGTCCTAACTAAGACCTAAAATTATCAAGTCCTAATAAAGTACTAAAATTATCAAGTCCTAATATTATTTAGTCCTAACAAAGTCCTAAAATTATCAAGTCCTAATAAAGTACTAAAATTATAAAGTCCTAACTAAATCCTAAAATTATCAAGTCCTAACTAAGTCCTAAAATTATTAAGTTCTAACTAAGTCCTAAAATTATCAAGTCCTAACTAAGTCCTAAAATTATCAAGTCCTAATAAAGTACTAAAATTATCAAGTCCTAACTAAGTCCTAAAATTATTAAGTCCTAACTAAGTCCTAAAATTATCAAGTCCTAACTAAGTCCTAAAATTATCAAGTCCTAATAAAGTACTAAAATTATCAAGTCCTAACTAAATCCTAAAATTATCAAGTCCTAACTAAGTCCTGAAATTATTAAGTCCTAACTAAGTCCTAAAATTATTTAGTCCTAACTAAGTCCTAAAATTATCAAGTCCTAACTACGTCCTAAAATTATTAAGTCCTAACTAAGTCCTAAAATTATCAAGTCCTAACTAAGTCCTAAAATTATCAAGTCATAATAAAGTACTAAAATTATCAAGTCCTAACTAAATCCTAAAATTATCAAGTCCTAACTAAGTCCTAAAATTATCAAGCTCTAACTAAGTCCTAAAATTTTCAAGTCCTAGAAGTATCAAGTCCTAACTAAATCCTAAAATTATAAAGACCTAAATAAGTTCTAAAATTATCAAGTCCTAACTAAATCCTAAAATTATTAAGTCCTAAAATTATTTAGTCCTAACTAAGTCCTAAAATTATCAAGTCCTAACTAAGTCCTAAAATTATCAAGTCCTAACTAAGTCCTAAAATTATCAAGTACTAATAAAGTACTAAAATTATCAAGTCCTAACTAAGACCTAAAATTATCAAGTCCTAATAAAGTACTAAAATTATCAAGTCCTAATATTATTTAGTCCTAACAAAGTCCTAAAATTATCAAGTCCTAATAAAGTACTAAAATTATAAAGTCCTAACTAAATCCTAAAATTATCAAGTCCTAACTAAGTCCTAAAATTATTAAGTTCTAACTAAGTCCTAAAATTATCAAGTCCTAATAAAGTACTAAAATTATCAAGTCCTAATATTATTTAGTCCTAACAAAGTCCTAAAATTATCAAGTCCTAACTAAGTCCTAAAATTATCAAGTCCTAATAAAGTACTAAAATTATCAAGTCCTAAATAAATCCTAAAATTATCAAGTCCTAACTAAGTCCTGAAATTATCAAGTCCTAATTTATTCCTAATATTATTAAGTCCTTATTAAGTCCTAAAATTATCAAGTCCTAACTAAGTCCTAAAATTATCAAGTCCTAACTACGTCCTAAAATTATTAAGTCCTAACTAAGTCCTAAAATTATTTAGTCCTAACTAAGTCCTAAAATTATCAAGTCCTAACTAAGTCCTAAAATTATCAAGTCCTAATTTATTCCTAATATTATTAAGTCCTTATTAAGTCCTAAAATTATCAAGTCCTAACTAAGTCCTAAAATTATCAAGTCCTAACTACGTCCTAAAATTATTAAGTCCTAACTAAGTCCTAAAATTATCAAGTCCTAACTAAGTCCTAAAATTATCAAGTCCTAATAAAGTACTAAAATTATCAAGTCCTAACTAAGTCCTAAAATTATTAAGTTCTAACTAAGTCCTAAAATTATCAAGTCCTAATAAAGTACTAAAATTATCAAGTCCTAATATTATTTAGTCCTAACAAAGTCCTAAAATTATCAAGTCCTAACTAAGTCCTAAAATTATCAAGTCCTAATAAAGTACTAAAATTATCAAGTCCTAACTAAGTCCTAAAATTATCAAGTCCTAATAAAGTACTAAAATTATCAAGTCCTAACTAAATCCTAAAATTATCAAGTCCTAATAAAGTACTAAAATTATAAAGTCCTAACTAAATCCTAAAATTATCAAGTCCTAACTAAGTCCTAAAATTATTAAGTTCTAACTAAGTCCTAAAATTATCAAGTCCTAACTAAGTCCTAAAATTATCAAGTCCTAATAAAGTACTAAAATTATCAAGTCCTAACTAAATCCTAAAATTATCAAGTCCTAACTAAGTCCTAAAATTATTTAGTCCTAACTAAGTCCTAAAATTATCAAGTCCTAACTAAGTCCTAAAATTATCAAGTCCTAATAAAGTACTAAAATTATCAAGTCCTAACTAAATCCTAAAATTATCAAGTCCTAACTAAGTCCTGAAATTATTAAGTCCTAACTAAGTCCTAAAATTATTTAGTCCTAACTAAGTCCTAAAATTATCAAGTCCTAACTACGTCCTAAAATTATTAAGTCCTAACTAAGTCCTAAAATTATCAAGTCCTAACTAAATCCTAAAATTATCAAGTCCTAACTAAATCCTAAAATTATCAAGTCCTAACTAAGTCCTGAAATTATTAAGTCCTAACTAAGTCCTAAAATTAGCAAGTCCTAACTAAGTACTAAAATTATCAAGACCTAACTAAATCCTAAAATTATCAAGTCCTAACTAAGTCCTGAAATTATTAAGTCCTAACTAAGTCCTAAAATTATTTAGTCCTAACTAAGTCCTAAAATTATCAAGTCCTAACTACGTCCTAAAATTATTAAGTCCTAACTAAGTCCTAAAATTATCAAGTCCTAACTAAATCCTAAAATTATCAAGTCCTAACTAAATCCTAAAATTATCAAGTCCTAACTAAGTCCTGAAATTATCAAGTCCTAACTAAGACCTAAAATTATCAAGTCCTAATAAAGTACTAAAATTATCAAGTCCTAATATTATTTAGTCCTAACAAAGGCCTAAAATTATCAAGTCCTAATAAAGTACTAAAATTATAAAGTCCTAACTAAATCCTAAAATTATCAAGTCCTAACTAAGTCCTAAAATTATTAAGTTCTAACTAAGTCCTAAAATTATCAAGTCCTAACTAAGTCCTAAAATTATCAAGTCCTAATAAAGTACTAAAATTATCAAGTCCTAACTAAGTCCTAAAATTATTAAGTCCTAACTAAGTCCTAAAATTATCAAGTCCTAACTAAGTCCTAAAATTATCAAGTCCTAATAAAGTACTAAAATTATCAAGTCCTAACTAAATCCTAAAATTATCAAGTCCTAACTAAGTCCTGAAATTATTAAGTCCTAACTAAGTCCTAAAATTATTTAGTCCTAACTAAGTCCTAAAATTATCAAGTCCTAACTACGTCCTAAAATTATTAAGTCCTAACTAAGTCCTAAAATTATCAAGTCCTAACTAAGTCCTAAAATTATCAAGTCATAATAAAGTACTAAAATTATCAAGTCCTAACTAAATCCTAAAATTATCAAGTCCTAACTAAGTCCTAAAATTATCAAGCTCTAACTAAGTCCTAAAATTTTCAAGTCCTAGAAGTATCAAGTCCTAACTAAATCCTAAAATTATAAAGACCTAAATAAGTTCTAAAATTATCAAGTCCTAACTAAATCCTAAAATTATTAAGTCCTAAAATTATTTAGTCCTAACTAAGTCCTAAAATTATCAAGTCCTAACTAAGTCCTAAAATTATCAAGTCCTAACTAAGTCCTAAAATTATCAAGTACTAATAAAGTACTAAAATTATCAAGTCCTAACTAAGACCTAAAATTATCAAGTCCTAATAAAGTACTAAAATTATCAAGTCCTAATATTATTTAGTCCTAACAAAGTCCTAAAATTATCAAGTCCTAATAAAGTACTAAAATTATAAAGTCCTAACTAAATCCTAAAATTATCAAGTCCTAACTAAGTCCTAAAATTATTAAGTTCTAACTAAGTCCTAAAATTATCAAGTCCTAATAAAGTACTAAAATTATCAAGTCCTAATATTATTTAGTCCTAACAAAGTCCTAAAATTATCAAGTCCTAACTAAGTCCTAAAATTATCAAGTCCTAATAAAGTACTAAAATTATCAAGTCCTAAATAAATCCTAAAATTATCAAGTCCTAACTAAGTCCTGAAATTATTAAGTCCTAACTAAGTCCTAAAATTATTTAGTCCTAACTAAGTCCTAAAATTATCAAGTCCTAACTAAGTCCTAAAATTATCAAGTCCTAATTTATTCCTAATATTATTAAGTCCTTATTAAGTCCTAAAATTATCAAGTCCTAACTAAGTCCTAAAATTATCAAGTCCTAACTACGTCCTAAAATTATTAAGTCCTAACTAAGTCCTAAAATTATCAAGTCCTAACTAAGTCCTAAAATTATCAAGTCCTAATAAAGTACTAAAATTATCAAGTCCTAACTAAGTCCTAAAATTATTAAGTTCTAACTAAGTCCTAAAATTATCAAGTCCTAATAAAGTACTAAAATTATCAAGTCCTAATATTATTTAGTCCTAACAAAGTCCTAAAATTATCAAGTCCTAACTAAGTCCTAAAATTATCAAGTCCTAATAAAGTACTAAAATTATCAAGTCCTAACTAAGTCCTAAAATTATCAAGTCCTAATAAAGTACTAAAATTATCAAGTCCTAACTAAATCCTAAAATTATCAAGTCCTAATAAAGTACTAAAATTATAAAGTCCTAACTAAATCCTAAAATTATCAAGTCCTAACTAAGTCCTAAAATTATTAAGTTCTAACTAAGTCCTAAAATTATCAAGTCCTAACTAAGTCCTAAAATTATCAAGTCCTAATAAAGTACTAAAATTATCAAGTCCTAACTAAATCCTAAAATTATCAAGTCCTAACTAAGTCCTAAAATTATTTAGTCCTAACTAAGTCCTAAAATTATCAAGTCCTAACTAAGTCCTAAAATTATCAAGTCCTAATAAAGTACTAAAATTATCAAGTCCTAACTAAATCCTAAAATTATCAAGTCCTAACTAAGTCCTGAAATTATTAAGTCCTAACTAAGTCCTAAAATTATTTAGTCCTAACTAAGTCCTAAAATTATCAAGTCCTAACTACGTCCTAAAATTATTAAGTCCTAACTAAGTCCTAAAATTATCAAGTCCTAACTAAATCCTAAAATTATCAAGTCCTAACTAAATCCTAAAATTATCAAGTCCTAACTAAGTCCTGAAATTATTAAGTCCTAACTAAGTCCTAAAATTAGCAAGTCCTAACTAAGTCCTAAAATTATCAAGTCCTAACTAAATCCTAAAATTTTCAAGTCCTAACTAAGTCCTAAAATTATCAAGTCCTAATTTAATCCTAAAATTATTAAGTCCTAATTAAGACCTAAAATTATCAAGTCCTAACTAAGTCCTAAAATTATCAAGTCCTAACTAAGTCCTAAAATTATTAAGTCCTAGCTAAGTCCTAAAATTATCAAGTCTTAATAAAGTACTAAAATTATCAAGCTCTAACTAAGTCCTAAAATTTTCAAGTCCTAGAAGTATCAAGTCCTAACTAAATCCTAAAATTATAAAGACCTAAATAAGTTCTAAAATTATCAAGTCCTAACTAAATCCTAAAATTATTAAGTCCTAAAATTATTTAGTCCTAACTAAGTCCTAAAATTATCAAGTCCTAACTAAGTCCTAAAATTATCAAGTCCTAACTAAGTCCTAAAATTATCAAGTACTAATAAAGTACTAAAATTATCAAGTCCTAACTAAGACCTAAAATTATCAAGTCCTAATAAAGTACTAAAATTATCAAGTCCTAATATTATTTAGTCCTAACAAAGTCCTAAAATTATCAAGTCCTAATAAAGTACTAAAATTATAAAGTCCTAACTAAATCCTAAAATTATCAAGTCCTAACTAAGTCCTAAAATTATTAAGTTCTAACTAAGTCCTAAAATTATCAAGTCCTAACTAAGTCCTAAAATTATCAAGTCCTAATAAAGTACTAAAATTATCAAGTCCTAACTAAATCCTAAAATTATCAAGTCCTAACTAAGTCCTAAAATTATTAAGTCCTAACTAAGTCCTAAAATTATCAAGTCCTAACTAAGTCCTAAAATTATCAAGTCCTAACTAAGTCCTAAAATTATTAAAACCTAGCTAAGTCCTAAAATTATCAAGTCTTAATAAAGTACTAAAATTATCAAGCTCTAACTAAGTCCTAAAATTTTCAAGTCCTAGAAGTATCAAGTCCTAACTAAATCCTAAAATTATTAAGTCCTAAAATTATTTAGTCCTAACTAAGTCCTAAAATTATCAAGTCCTAACTAAGTCCTAAAATTATCAAGTCCTAACTAAGTCCTAAAATTATCAAGTACTAATAAAGTACTAAAATTATCAAGTCCTAACTAAGACCTAAAATTATCAAGTCCTAATAAAGTACTAAAATTATCAAGTCCTAATATTATTTAGTCCTAACAAAGTCCTAAAATTATCAAGTCCTAATAAAGTACTAAAATTATAAAGTCCTAACTAAATCCTAAAATTATCAAGTCCTAACTAAGTCCTAAAATTATTAAGTTCTAACTAAGTCCTAAAATTATCAAGTCCTAACTAAGTCCTAAAATTATCAAGTCCTAATAAAGTACTAAAATTATCAAGTCCTAACTAAGTCCTAAAATTATTAAGTCCTAACTAAGTCCTAAAAATATCAAGTCCTAACTAAGTCCTAAAATTATCAAGTCCTAATAAAGTACTAAAATTATCAAGTCCTAACTAAATCCTAAAATTATCAAGTCCTAACTAAGTCCTGAAATTATTAAGTCCTAACTAAGTCCTAAAATTATTTAGTCCTAACTAAGTCCTAAAATTATCAAGTCCTAACTACGTCCTAAAATTATTAAGTCCTAACTAAGTCCTAAAATTATCAAGTCCTAACTAAGTCCTAAAATTATCAAGTCATAATAAAGTACTAAAATTATCAAGTCCTAACTAAATCCTAAAATTATCAAGTCCTAACTAAGTCCTAAAATTATCAAGCTCTAACTAAGTCCTAAAATTTTCAAGTCCTAGAAGTATCAAGTCCTAACTAAATCCTAAAATTATAAAGACCTAAATAAGTTCTAAAATTATCAAGTCCTAACTAAATCCTAAAATTATTAAGTCCTAAAATTATTTAGTCCTAACTAAGTCCTAAAATTATCAAGTCCTAACTAAGTCCTAAAATTATCAAGTCCTAACTAAGTCCTAAAATTATCAAGTACTAATAAAGTACTAAAATTATCAAGTCCTAACTAAGACCTAAAATTATCAAGTCCTAATAAAGTACTAAAATTATCAAGTCCTAATATTATTTAGTCCTAACAAAGTCCTAAAATTATCAAGTCCTAATAAAGTACTAAAATTATAAAGTCCTAACTAAATCCTAAAATTATCAAGTCCTAACTAAGTCCTAAAATTATTAAGTTCTAACTAAGTCCTAAAATTATCAAGTCCTAATAAAGTACTAAAATTATCAAGTCCTAATATTATTTAGTCCTAACAAAGTCCTAAAATTATCAAGTCCTAACTAAGTCCTAAAATTATCAAGTCCTAATAAAGTACTAAAATTATCAAGTCCTAAATAAATCCTAAAATTATCAAGTCCTAACTAAGTCCTGAAATTATTAAGTCCTAACTAAGTCCTAAAATTATTTAGTCCTAACTAAGTCCTAAAATTATCAAGTCCTAACTAAGTCCTAAAATTATCAAGTCCTAATTTATTCCTAATATTATTAAGTCCTTATTAAGTCCTAAAATTATCAAGTCCTAACTAAGTCCTAAAATTATCAAGTCCTAACTACGTCCTAAAATTATTAAGTCCTAACTAAGTCCTAAAATTATCAAGTCCTAACTAAGTCCTAAAATTATCAAGTCCTAATAAAGTACTAAAATTATCAAGTCCTAACTAAGTCCTAAAATTATTAAGTTCTAACTAAGTCCTAAAATTATCAAGTCCTAATAAAGTACTAAAATTATCAAGTCCTAATATTATTTAGTCCTAACAAAGTCCTAAAATTATCAAGTCCTAACTAAGTCCTAAAATTATCAAGTCCTAATAAAGTACTAAAATTATCAAGTCCTAACTAAGTCCTAAAATTATCAAGTCCTAATAAAGTACTAAAATTATCAAGTCCTAACTAAATCCTAAAATTATCAAGTCCTAATAAAGTACTAAAATTATAAAGTCCTAACTAAATCCTAAAATTATCAAGTCCTAACTAAGTCCTAAAATTATTAAGTTCTAACTAAGTCCTAAAATTATCAAGTCCTAACTAAGTCCTAAAATTATCAAGTCCTAATAAAGAACTAAAATTATCAAGTCCTAACTAAATCCTAAAATTATCAAGTCCTAACTAAGTCCTAAAATTATTTAGTCCTAACTAAGTCCTAAAATTATCAAGTCCTAACTAAGTCCTAAAATTATCAAGTCCTAATAAAGTACTAAAATTATCAAGTCCTAACTAAATCCTAAAATTATCAAGTCCTAACTAAGTCCTGAAATTATTAAGTCCTAACTAAGTCCTAAAATTATTTAGTCCTAACTAAGTCCTAAAATTATCAAGTCCTAACTACGTCCTAAAATTATTAAGTCCTAACTAAGTCCTAAAATTATCAAGTCCTAACTAAATCCTAAAATTATCAAGTCCTAACTAAATCCTAAAATTATCAAGTCCTAACTAAGTCCTGAAATTATTAAGTCCTAACTAAGTCCTAAAATTAGCAAGTCCTAACTAAGTCCTAAAATTATCAAGTCCTAACTAAATCCTAAAATTTTCAAGTCCTAACTAAGTCCTAAAATTATCAAGTCCTAATTTAATCCTAAAATTATTAAGTCCTAATTAAGACCTAAAATTATCAAGTCCTAACTAAGTCCTAAAATTATCAAGTCCTAACTAAGTCCTAAAATTATTAAGTCCTAGCTAAGTCCTAAAATTATCAAGTCTTAATAAAGTACTAAAATTATCAAGCTCTAACTAAGTCCTAAAATTTTCAAGTCCTAGAAGTATCAAGTCCTAACTAAATCCTAAAATTATAAAGACCTAAATAAGTTCTAAAATTATCAAGTCCTAACTAAATCCTAAAATTATTAAGTCCTAAAATTATTTAGTCCTAACTAAGTCCTAAAATTATCAAGTCCTAACTAAGTCCTAAAATTATCAAGTCCTAACTAAGTCCTAAAATTATCAAGTACTAATAAAGTACTAAAATTATCAAGTCCTAACTAAGACCTAAAATTATCAAGTCCTAATAAAGTACTAAAATTATCAAGTCCTAATATTATTTAGTCCTAACAAAGTCCTAAAATTATCAAGTCCTAATAAAGTACTAAAATTATAAAGTCCTAACTAAATCCTAAAATTATCAAGTCCTAACTAAGTCCTAAAATTATTAAGTTCTAACTAAGTCCTAAAATTATCAAGTCCTAACTAAGTCCTAAAATTATCAAGTCCTAATAAAGTACTAAAATTATCAAGTCCTAACTAAATCCTAAAATTATCAAGTCCTAACTAAGTCCTAAAATTATTAAGTCCTAACTAAGTCCTAAAATTATCAAGTCCTAACTAAGTCCTAAAATTATCAAGTCCTAACTAAGTCCTAAAATTATTAAGTCCTAGCTAAGTCCTAAAATTATCAAGTCTTAATAAAGTACTAAAATTATCAAGCTTTAACTAAGTCCTAAAATTTTCAAGTCCTAGAAGTATCAAGTCCTAACTAAATCCTAAAATTATAAAGACCTAAATAAGTTCTAAAATTATCAAGTCCTAACTAAATCCTAAAATTATTAAGTCCTAAAATTATTTAGTCCTAACTAAGTCCTAAAATTATCAAGTCCTAACTAAGTCCTAAAATTATCAAGTCCTAACTAAGTCCTAAAATTATCAAGTACTAATAAAGTACTAAAATTATCAAGTCCTAACTAAGACCTAAAATTATCAAGTCCTAATAAAGTACTAAAATTATCAAGTCCTAATATTATTTAGTCCTAACAAAGTCCTAAAATTATTAAGTCCTAACTAAGTCCTAAAATTATCAAGTCCTAACTAAGTCCTAAAATTATCAAGTCCTAATAAAGTACTAAAATTATCAAGTCCTAACTAAATCCTAAAATTATCAAGTCCTAACTAAGTCCTGAAATTATTAAGTCCTAACTAAGTCCTAAAATTATTTAGTCCTAACTAAGTCCTAAAATTATCAAGTCCTAACTACGTCCTAAAATTATTAAGTCCTAACTAAGTCCTAAAATTATCAAGTCCTAACTAAGTCCTAAAATTATCAAGTCATAATAAAGTACTAAAATTATCAAGTCCTAACTAAATCCTAAAATTATCAAGTACTAATAAAGTACTAAAATTATCAAGTCCTAACTAAGTCCTAAAATTATCAAGTACTAATAAAGTACTAAAATTATCAAGTCCTAACTAAGACCTAAAATTATCAAGTCCTAATAAAGTACTAAAATTATCAAGTCCTAATATTATTTAGTCCTAACAAAGTCCTAAAATTATCAAGTCCTAATAAAGTACTAAAATTATAAAGTCCTAACTAAATCCTAAAATTATCAAGTCCTAACTAAGTCCTAAAATTATTAAGTTCTAACTAAGTCCTAAAATTATCAAGTCCTAACTAAGTCCTAAAATTATCAAGTCCTAATAAAGTACTAAAATTATCAAGTCCTAACTAAGTCCTAAAATTATTAAGTCCTAACTAAGTCCTAAAATTATCAAGTCCTAACTAAGTCCTAAAATTATCAAGTCCTAATAAAGTACTAAAATTATCAAGTCCTAACTAAATCCTAAAATTATCAAGTCCTAACTAAGTCCTGAAATTATTAAGTCCTAACTAAGTCCTAAAATTATTTAGTCCTAACTAAGTCCTAAAATTATCAAGTCCTAACTACGTCCTAAAATTATTAAGTCCTAACTAAGTCCTAAAATTATCAAGTCCTAACTAAGTCCTAAAATTATCAAGTCATAATAAAGTACTAAAATTATCAAGTCCTAACTAAATCCTAAAATTATCAAGTCCTAACTAAGTCCTAAAATTATCAAGCTCTAACTAAGTCCTAAAATTTTCAAGTCCTAGAAGTATCAAGTCCTAACTAAATCCTAAAATTATAAAGACCTAAATAAGTTCTAAAATTATCAAGTCCTAACTAAATCCTAAAATTATTAAGTCCTAAAATTATTTAGTCCTAACTAAGTCCTAAAATTATCAAGTCCTAACTAAGTCCTAAAATTATCAAGTCCTAACTAAGTCCTAAAATTATCAAGTACTAATAAAGTACTAAAATTATCAAGTCCTAACTAAGACCTAAAATTATCAAGTCCTAATAAAGTACTAAAATTATCAAGTCCTAATATTATTTAGTCCTAACAAAGTCCTAAAATTATCAAGTCCTAATAAAGTACTAAAATTATAAAGTCCTAACTAAATCCTAAAATTATCAAGTCCTAACTAAGTCCTAAAATTATTAAGTTCTAACTAAGTCCTAAAATTATCAAGTCCTAATAAAGTACTAAAATTATCAAGTCCTAATATTATTTAGTCCTAACAAAGTCCTAAAATTATCAAGTCCTAACTAAGTCCTAAAATTATCAAGTCCTAATAAAGTACTAAAATTATCAAGTCCTAAATAAATCCTAAAATTATCAAGTCCTAACTAAGTCCTGAAATTATTAAGTCCTAACTAAGTCCTAAAATTATTTAGTCCTAACTAAGTCCTAAAATTATCAAGTCCTAACTAAGTCCTAAAATTATCAAGTCCTAATTTATTCCTAATATTATTAAGTCCTTATTAAGTCCTAAAATTATCAAGTCCTAACTAAGTCCTAAAATTATCAAGTCCTAACTACGTCCTAAAATTATTAAGTCCTAACTAAGTCCTAAAATTATCAAGTCCTAACTAAGTCCTAAAATTATCAAGTCCTAATAAAGTACTAAAATTATCAAGTCCTAACTAAGTCCTAAAATTATTAAGTTCTAACTAAGTCCTAAAATTATCAAGTCCTAATAAAGTACTAAAATTATCAAGTCCTAATATTATTTAGTCCTAACAAAGTCCTAAAATTATCAAGTCCTAACTAAGTCCTAAAATTATCAAGTCCTAATAAAGTACTAAAATTATCAAGTCCTAACTAAGTCCTAAAATTATCAAGTCCTAATAAAGTACTAAAATTATCAAGTCCTAACTAAATCCTAAAATTATCAAGTCCTAATAAAGTACTAAAATTATAAAGTCCTAACTAAATCCTAAAATTATCAAGTCCTAACTAAGTCCTAAAATTATTAAGTTCTAACTAAGTCCTAAAATTATCAAGTCCTAACTAAGTCCTAAAATTATCAAGTCCTAATAAAGTACTAAAATTATCAAGTCCTAACTAAATCCTAAAATTATCAAGTCCTAACTAAGTCCTAAAATTATTTAGTCCTAACTAAGTCCTAAAATTATCAAGTCCTAACTAAGTCCTAAAATTATCAAGTCCTAATAAAGTACTAAAATTATCAAGTCCTAACTAAATCCTAAAATTATCAAGTCCTAACTAAGTCCTGAAATTATTAAGTCCTAACTAAGTCCTAAAATTATTTAGTCCTAACTAAGTCCTAAAATTATCAAGTCCTAACTACGTCCTAAAATTATTAAGTCCTAACTAAGTCCTAAAATTATCAAGTCCTAATAAAGTACTAAAATTATCAAGTCCTAACTAAGTCCTAAAATTATTAAGTCCTAACTAAGTCCTAAAAATATCAAGTCCTAACTAAGTCCTAAAATTATCAAGTCCTAATAAAGTACTAAAATTATCAAGTCCTAACTAAATCCTAAAATTATCAAGTCCTAACTAAGTCCTGAAATTATTAAGTCCTAACTAAGTCCTAAAATTAGCAAGTCCTAACTAAGTCCTAAAATTATCAAGTCCTAACTAAATCCTAAAATTTTCAAGTCCTAACTAAGTCCTAAAATTATCAAGTCCTAATTTAATCCTAAAATTATTAAGTCCTAATTAAGACCTAAAATTATCAAGTCCTAACTAAGTCCTAAAATTATCAAGTCCTAACTAAGTCCTAAAATTATTAAGTCCTAGCTAAGTCCTAAAATTATCAAGTCTTAATAAAGTACTAAAATTATCAAGCTCTAACTAAGTCCTAAAATTTTCAAGTCCTAGAAGTATCAAGTCCTAACTAAATCCTAAAATTATAAAGACCTAAATAAGTTCTAAAATTATCAAGTCCTAACTAAATCCTAAAATTATTAAGTCCTAAAATTATTTAGTCCTAACTAAGTCCTAAAATTATCAAGTCCTAACTAAGTCCTAAAATTATCAAGTCCTAACTAAGTCCTAAAATTATCAAGTACTAATAAAGTACTAAAATTATCAAGTCCTAACTAAGACCTAAAATTATCAAGTCCTAATAAAGTACTAAAATTATCAAGTCCTAATATTATTTAGTCCTAACAAAGTCCTAAAATTATCAAGTCCTAATAAAGTACTAAAATTATAAAGTCCTAACTAAATCCTAAAATTATCAAGTCCTAACTAAGTCCTAAAATTATTAAGTTCTAACTAAGTCCTAAAATTATCAAGTCCTAATAAAGTACTAAAATTATCAAGTCCTAATATTATTTAGTCCTAACAAAGTCCTAAAATTATCAAGTCCTAACTAAGTCCTAAAATTATCAAGTCCTAATAAAGTACTAAAATTATCAAGTCCTAAATAAATCCTAAAATTATCAAGTCCTAACTAAGTCCTGAAATTATTAAGTCCTAACTAAGTCCTAAAATTATTTAGTCCTAACTAAGTCCTAAAATTATCAAGTCCTAACTAAGTCCTAAAATTATCAAGTCCTAATTTATTCCTAATATTATTAAGTCCTTATTAAGTCCTAAAATTATCAAGTCCTAACTAAGTCCTAAAATTATCAAGTCCTAACTACGTCCTAAAATTATTAAGTCCTAACTAAGTCCTAAAATTATCAAGTCCTAACTAAGTCCTAAAATTATCAAGTCCTAATAAAGTACTAAAATTATCAAGTCCTAACTAAGTCCTAAAATTATTAAGTTCTAACTAAGTCCTAAAATTATCAAGTCCTAATAAAGTACTAAAATTATCAAGTCCTAATATTATTTAGTCCTAACAAAGTCCTAAAATTATCAAGTCCTAACTAAGTCCTAAAATTATCAAGTCCTAATAAAGTACTAAAATTATCAAGTCCTAACTAAGTCCTAAAATTATCAAGTCCTAATAAAGTACTAAAATTATCAAGTCCTAACTAAATCCTAAAATTATCAAGTCCTAATAAAGTACTAAAATTATAAAGTCCTAACTAAATCCTAAAATTATCAAGTCCTAACTAAGTCCTAAAATTATTAAGTTCTAACTAAGTCCTAAAATTATCAAGTCCTAACTAAGTCCTAAAATTATCAAGTCCTAATAAAGTACTAAAATTATCAAGTCCTAACTAAATCCTAAAATTATCAAGTCCTAACTAAGTCCTAAAATTATTTAGTCCTAACTAAGTCCTAAAATTATCAAGTCCTAACTAAGTCCTAAAATTATCAAGTCCTAATAAAGTACTAAAATTATCAAGTCCTAACTAAATCCTAAAATTATCAAGTCCTAACTAAGTCCTGAAATTATTAAGTCCTAACTAAGTCCTAAAATTATTTAGTCCTAACTAAGTCCTAAAATTATCAAGTCCTAACTACGTCCTAAAATTATTAAGTCCTAACTAAGTCCTAAAATTATCAAGTCCTAACTAAATCCTAAAATTATCAAGTCCTAACTAAATCCTAAAATTATCAAGTCCTAACTAAGTCCTGAAATTATTAAGTCCTAACTAAGTCCTAAAATTAGCAAGTCCTAACTAAGTCCTAAAATTATCAAGTCCTAACTAAATCCTAAAATTTTCAAGTCCTAACTAAGTCCTAAAATTATCAAGTCCAAATAAAGTACTAAAATTATCAAGTCCTAACTAAATCCTAAAATTATCAAGTCCTAACTAAGTCCTGAAATTATTAAGTCCTAACTAAGTCCTAAAATTATTTAGTCCTAACTAAGTCCTAAAATTATCAAGTCCTAACTACGTCCTAAAATTATTAAGTCCTAACTAAGTCCTAAAATTATCAAGTCCTAACTAAATCCTAAAATTATCAAGTCCTAACTAAATCCTAAAATTATCAAGTCCTAACTAAGTCCTGAAATTATTAAGTCCTAACTAAGTCCTAAAATTAGCAAGTCCTAACTAAGTCCTAAAATTATCAAGTCCTAACTAAGTCCTGAAATTATTAAGTCCTAACTAAGTCCTAAAATTATTTAGTCCTAACTAAGTCCTAAAATTATCAAGTCCTAACTACGTCCTAAAATTATTAAGTCCTAACTAAGTCCTAAAATTATCAAGTCCTAACTAAGTCCTAAAATTATCAAGTCATAATAAAGTACTAAAATTATCAAGTCCTAACTAAATCCTAAAATTATCAAGTCCTAACTAAGTCCTAAAATTATCAAGCTCTAACTAAGTCCTAAAATTTTCAAGTCCTAGAAGTATCAAGTCCTAACTAAATCCTAAAATTATAAAGACCTAAATAAGTTCTAAAATTATCAAGTCCTAACTAAATCCTAAAATTATTAAGTCCTAAAATTATTTAGTCCTAACTAAGTCCTAAAATTATCAAGTCCTAACTAAGTCCTAAAATTATCAAGTCCTAACTAAGTCCTAAAATTATCAAGTACTAATAAAGTACTAAAATTATCAAGTCCTAACTAAGACCTAAAATTATCAAGTCCTAATAAAGTACTAAAATTATCAAGTCCTAATATTATTTAGTCCTAACAAAGTCCTAAAATTATCAAGTCCTAATAAAGTACTAAAATTATAAAGTCCTAACTAAATCCTAAAATTATCAAGTCCTAACTAAGTCCTAAAATTATTAAGTTCTAACTAAGTCCTAAAATTATCAAGTCCTAATAAAGTACTAAAATTATCAAGTCCTAATATTATTTAGTCCTAACAAAGTCCTAAAATTATCAAGTCCTAACTAAGTCCTAAAATTATCAAGTCCTAATAAAGTACTAAAATTATCAAGTCCTAAATAAATCCTAAAATTATCAAGTCCTAACTAAGTCCTGAAATTATTAAGTCCTAACTAAGTCCTAAAATTATTTAGTCCTAACTAAGTCCTAAAATTATCAAGTCCTAACTAAGTCCTAAAATTATCAAGTCCTAATTTATTCCTAATATTATTAAGTCCTTATTAAGTCCTAAAATTATCAAGTCCTAACTAAGTCCTAAAATTATCAAGTCCTAACTACGTCCTAAAATTATTAAGTCCTAACTAAGTCCTAAAATTATCAAGTCCTAACTAAGTCCTAAAATTATCAAGTCCTAATAAAGTACTAAAATTATCAAGTCCTAACTAAGTCCTAAAATTATTAAGTTCTAACTAAGTCCTAAAATTATCAAGTCCTAATAAAGTACTAAAATTATCAAGTCCTAATATTATTTAGTCCTAACAAAGTCCTAAAATTATCAAGTCCTAACTAAGTCCTAAAATTATCAAGTCCTAATAAAGTACTAAAATTATCAAGTCCTAACTAAGTCCTAAAATTATCAAGTCCTAATAAAGTACTAAAATTATCAAGTCCTAACTAAATCCTAAAATTATCAAGTCCTAATAAAGTACTAAAATTATAAAGTCCTAACTAAATCCTAAAATTATCAAGTCCTAACTAAGTCCTAAAATTATTAAGTTCTAACTAAGTCCTAAAATTATCAAGTCCTAACTAAGTCCTAAAATTATCAAGTCCTAATAAAGTACTAAAATTATCAAGTCCTAACTAAATCCTAAAATTATCAAGTCCTAACTAAGTCCTAAAATTATTTAGTCCTAACTAAGTCCTAAAATTATCAAGTCCTAACTAAGTCCTAAAATTATCAAGTCCTAATAAAGTACTAAAATTATCAAGTCCTAACTAAATCCTAAAATTATCAAGTCCTAACTAAGTCCTGAAATTATTAAGTCCTAACTAAGTCCTAAAATTATTTAGTCCTAACTAAGTCCTAAAATTATCAAGTCCTAACTACGTCCTAAAATTATTAAGTCCTAACTAAGTCCTAAAATTATCAAGTCCTAATAAAGTACTAAAATTATCAAGTCCTAACTAAGTCCTAAAATTATTAAGTCCTAACTAAGTCCTAAAAATATCAAGTCCTAACTAAGTCCTAAAATTATCAAGTCCTAATAAAGTACTAAAATTATCAAGTCCTAACTAAATCCTAAAATTATCAAGTCCTAACTAAGTCCTGAAATTATTAAGTCCTAACTAAGTCCTAAAATTAGCAAGTCCTAACTAAGTCCTAAAATTATCAAGTCCTAACTAAATCCTAAAATTTTCAAGTCCTAACTAAGTCCTAAAATTATCAAGTCCTAATTTAATCCTAAAATTATTAAGTCCTAATTAAGACCTAAAATTATCAAGTCCTAACTAAGTCCTAAAATTATCAAGTCCTAACTAAGTCCTAAAATTATTAAGTCCTAGCTAAGTCCTAAAATTATCAAGTCTTAATAAAGTACTAAAATTATCAAGCTCTAACTAAGTCCTAAAATTTTCAAGTCCTAGAAGTATCAAGTCCTAACTAAATCCTAAAATTATAAAGACCTAAATAAGTTCTAAAATTATCAAGTCCTAACTAAATCCTAAAATTATTAAGTCCTAAAATTATTTAGTCCTAACTAAGTCCTAAAATTATCAAGTCCTAACTAAGTCCTAAAATTATCAAGTCCTAACTAAGTCCTAAAATTATCAAGTACTAATAAAGTACTAAAATTATCAAGTCCTAACTAAGACCTAAAATTATCAAGTCCTAATAAAGTACTAAAATTATCAAGTCCTAATATTATTTAGTCCTAACAAAGTCCTAAAATTATCAAGTCCTAATAAAGTACTAAAATTATAAAGTCCTAACTAAATCCTAAAATTATCAAGTCCTAACTAAGTCCTAAAATTATTAAGTTCTAACTAAGTCCTAAAATTATCAAGTCCTAATAAAGTACTAAAATTATCAAGTCCTAATATTATTTAGTCCTAACAAAGTCCTAAAATTATCAAGTCCTAACTAAGTCCTAAAATTATCAAGTCCTAATAAAGTACTAAAATTATCAAGTCCTAAATAAATCCTAAAATTATCAAGTCCTAACTAAGTCCTGAAATTATTAAGTCCTAACTAAGTCCTAAAATTATTTAGTCCTAACTAAGTCCTAAAATTATCAAGTCCTAACTAAGTCCTAAAATTATCAAGTCCTAATTTATTCCTAATATTATTAAGTCCTTATTAAGTCCTAAAATTATCAAGTCCTAACTAAGTCCTAAAATTATCAAGTCCTAACTACGTCCTAAAATTATTAAGTCCTAACTAAGTCCTAAAATTATCAAGTCCTAACTAAGTCCTAAAATTATCAAGTCCTAATAAAGTACTAAAATTATCAAGTCCTAACTAAGTCCTAAAATTATTAAGTTCTAACTAAGTCCTAAAATTATCAAGTCCTAATAAAGTACTAAAATTATCAAGTCCTAATATTATTTAGTCCTAACAAAGTCCTAAAATTATCAAGTCCTAACTAAGTCCTAAAATTATCAAGTCCTAATAAAGTACTAAAATTATCAAGTCCTAACTAAGTCCTAAAATTATCAAGTCCTAATAAAGTACTAAAATTATCAAGTCCTAACTAAATCCTAAAATTATCAAGTCCTAATAAAGTACTAAAATTATAAAGTCCTAACTAAATCCTAAAATTATCAAGTCCTAACTAAGTCCTAAAATTATTAAGTTCTAACTAAGTCCTAAAATTATCAAGTCCTAACTAAGTCCTAAAATTATCAAGTCCTAATAAAGTACTAAAATTATCAAGTCCTAACTAAATCCTAAAATTATCAAGTCCTAACTAAGTCCTAAAATTATTTAGTCCTAACTAAGTCCTAAAATTATCAAGTCCTAACTAAGTCCTAAAATTATCAAGTCCTAATAAAGTACTAAAATTATCAAGTCCTAACTAAATCCTAAAATTATCAAGTCCTAACTAAGTCCTGAAATTATTAAGTCCTAACTAAGTCCTAAAATTATTTAGTCCTAACTAAGTCCTAAAATTATCAAGTCCTAACTACGTCCTAAAATTATTAAGTCCTAACTAAGTCCTAAAATTATCAAGTCCTAACTAAATCCTAAAATTATCAAGTCCTAACTAAATCCTAAAATTATCAAGTCCTAACTAAGTCCTGAAATTATTAAGTCCTAACTAAGTCCTAAAATTAGCAAGTCCTAACTAAGTCCTAAAATTATCAAGTCCTAACTAAATCCTAAAATTTTCAAGTCCTAACTAAGTCCTAAAATTATCAAGTCCTAATTTAATCCTAAAATTATTAAGTCCTAATTAAGACCTAAAATTATCAAGTCCTAACTAAGTCCTAAAATTATCAAGTCCTAACTAAGTCCTAAAATTATTAAGTCCTAGCTAAGTCCTAAAATTATCAAGTCTTAATAAAGTACTAAAATTATCAAGCTCTAACTAAGTCCTAAAATTTTCAAGTCCTAGAAGTATCAAGTCCTAACTAAATCCTAAAATTATAAAGACCTAAATAAGTTCTAAAATTATCAAGTCCTAACTAAATCCTAAAATTATTAAGTCCTAAAATTATTTAGTCCTAACTAAGTCCTAAAATTATCAAGTCCTAACTAAGTCCTAAAATTATCAAGTCCTAACTAAGTCCTAAAATTATCAAGTACTAATAAAGTACTAAAATTATCAAGTCCTAACTAAGACCTAAAATTATCAAGTCCTAATAAAGTACTAAAATTATCAAGTCCTAATATTATTTAGTCCTAACAAAGTCCTAAAATTATCAAGTCCTAATAAAGTACTAAAATTATAAAGTCCTAACTAAATCCTAAAATTATCAAGTCCTAACTAAGTCCTAAAATTATTAAGTTCTAACTAAGTCCTAAAATTATCAAGTCCTAACTAAGTCCTAAAATTATCAAGTCCTAATAAAGTACTAAAATTATCAAGTCCTAACTAAATCCTAAAATTATCAAGTCCTAACTAAGTCCTAAAATTATTAAGTCCTAACTAAGTCCTAAAATTATCAAGTCCTAACTAAGTCCTAAAATTATCAAGTCCTAACTAAGTCCTAAAATTATTAAGTCCTAGCTAAGTCCTAAAATTATCAAGTCTTAATAAAGTACTAAAATTATCAAGCTCTAACTAAGTCCTAAAATTTTCAAGTCCTAGAAGTATCAAGTCCTAACTAAATCCTAAAATTATAAAGACCTAAATAAGTTCTAAAATTATCAAGTCCTAACTAAATCCTAAAATTATTAAGTCCTAAAATTATTTAGTCCTAACTAAGTCCTAAAATTATCAAGTCCTAACTAAGTCCTAAAATTATCAAGTCCTAACTAAGTCCTAAAATTATCAAGTACTAATAAAGTACTAAAATTATCAAGTCCTAACTAAGACCTAAAATTATCAAGTCCTAATAAAGTACTAAAATTATCAAGTCCTAATATTATTTAGTCCTAACAAAGTCCTAAAATTATCAAGTCCTAATAAAGTACTAAAATTATAAAGTCCTAACTAAATCCTAAAATTATCAAGTCCTAACTAAGTCCTAAAATTATTAAGTTCTAACTAAGTCCTAAAATTATCAAGTCCTAACTAAGTCCTAAAATTATCAAGTCCTAATAAAGTACTAAAATTATCAAGTCCTAACTAAATCCTAAAATTATCAAGTCCTAACTAAGTCCTAAAATTATTAAGTCCTAACTAAGTCCTAAAATTATCAAGTCCTAAATAAGTCCTAAAATTATCAAGTCCTAATAAAGTACTAAAATTATCAAGTCCTAACTAAATCCTAAAATTATCAAGTCCTAACTAAGTCCTGAAATTATTAAGTCCTAACTAAGTCCTAAAATTATTTAGTCCTAACTAAGTCCTAAAATTATCAAGTCCTAACTACGTCCTAAAATTATTAAGTCCTAACTAAGTCCTAAAATTATCAAGTCCTAACTAAGTCCTAAAATTATCAAGTCATAATAAAGTACTAAAATTATCAAGTCCTAACTAAATCCTAAAATTATCAAGTCCTAACTAAGTCCTAAAATTATTAAGTTCTAACTAAGTCCTAAAATTATTAAGTCCTAACTAAGTCCTAAAATTATCAAGTCCTAATTTAATCCTAAAATTATTAAGTCCTAATTAAGACCTAAAATTATCAAGTCCTAACTAAGTCCTAAAATTATCAAGTCCTAACTAAGTCCTAAAATTATTAAGTCCTAGCTAAGTCCTAAAATTATCAAGTCTTAATAAAGTACTAAAATTATCAAGCTCTAACTAAGTCCTAAATTTTTCAAGTCCTAGAAGTATCAAGTCCTAACTAAATCCTAAAATTATAAAGACCTAAATAAGTTCTAAAATTATCAAGTCCTAACTAAATCCTAAAATTATTAAGTCCTAAAATTATTTAGTCCTAACTAAGTCCTAAAATTATCAAGTCCTAACTAAGTCCTAAAATTATCAAGTCCTAACTAAGTCCTAAAATTATCAAGTACTAATAAAGTACTAAAATTATCAAGTCCTAACTAAGACCTAAAATTATCAAGTCCTAATAAAGTACTAAAATTATCAAGTCCTAATATTATTTAGTCCTAACAAAGTCCTAAAATTATCAAGTCCTAATAAAGTACTAAAATTATAAAGTCCTAACTAAATCCTAAAATTATCAAGTCCTAACTAAGTCCTAAAATTATTAAGTTCTAACTAAGTCCTAAAATTATCAAGTCCTAATAAAGTACTAAAATTATCAAGTCCTAATATTATTTAGTCCTAACAAAGTCCTAAAATTATCAAGTCCTAACTAAGTCCTAAAATTATCAAGTCCTAATAAAGTACTAAAATTATCAAGTCCTAACTAAATCCTAAAATTATCAAGTCCTAACTAAGTCCTGAAATTATTAAGTCCTAACTAAGTCCTAAAATTATTTAGTCCTAACTAAGTCCTAAAATTATCAAGTCCTAACTAAGTCCTAAAATTATCAAGTCCTAATTTATTCCTAATATTATTAAGTCCTTATTAAGTCCTAAAATTATCAAGTCCTAACTAAGTCCTAAAATTATCAAGTCCTAACTACGTCCTAAAATTATTAAGTCCTAACTAAGTCCTAAAATTATCAAGTCCTAACTAAGTCCTAAAATTATCAAGTCCTAATAAAGTACTAAAATTATCAAGTCCTAACTAAGTCCTAAAATTATTAAGTTCTAACTAAGTCCTAAAATTATCAAGTCCTAACTAAGTCCTAAAATTATCAAGTCCTAATAAAGTACTAAAATTATCAAGTCCTAACTAAATCCTAAAATTATCAAGTCCTAACTAAGTCCTAAAATTATTAAGTCCTAACTAAGTCCTAAAATTATCAAGTCCTAACTAAGTCCTAAAATTATCAAGTCCTAATAAAGTACTAAAATTATCAAGTCCTAACTAAATCCTAAAATTATCAAGTCCTAACTAAGTCCTGAAATTATTAAGTCCTAACTAAGTCCTAAAATTATTTAGTCCTAACTAAGTCCTAAAATTATCAAGTCCTAACTACGTCCTAAAATTATTAAGTCCTAACTAAGTCCTAAAATTATCAAGTCCTAACTAAGTCCTAAAATTATCAAGTCATAATAAAGTACTAAAATTATCAAGTCCTAACTAAATCCTAAAATTATCAAGTCCTAACTAAGTCCTAAAATTATTAAGTTCTAACTAAGTCCTAAAATTATCAAGTCCTAACTAAGTCCTAAAATTATCAAGTTTTAATTTAATCCTAAAATTATTAAGTCCTAATTAAGACCTAAAATTATCAAGTCCTAACTAAGTCCTAAAATTATCAAGTCCTAACTAAGTCCTAAAATTATTAAGTCCTAGCTAAGTCCTAAAATTATCAAGTCTTAATAAAGTACTAAAATTATCAAGCTCTAACTAAGTCCTAAAATTTTCAAGTCCTAGAAGTATCAAGTCCTAACTAAATCCTAAAATTATAAAGACCTAAATAAGTTCTAAAATTATCAAGTCCTAACTAAATCCTAAAATTATTAAGTCCTAAAATTATTTAGTCCTAACTAAGTCCTAAAATTATCAAGTCCTAACTAAGTCCTAAAATTATCAAGTCCTAACTAAGTCCTAAAATTATCAAGTACTAATAAAGTACTAAAATTATCAAGTCCTAACTAAGACCTAAAATTATCAAGTCCTAATAAAGTACTAAAATTATCAAGTCCTAATATTATTTAGTCCTAACAAAGTCCTAAAATTATCAAGTCCTAATAAAGTACTAAAATTATAAAGTCCTAACTAAATCCTAAAATTATCAAGTCCTAACTAAGTCCTAAAATTATTAAGTTCTAACTAAGTCCTAAAATTATCAAGTCCTAATAAAGTACTAAAATTATCAAGTCCTAATATTATTTAGTCCTAACAAAGTCCTAAAATTATCAAGTCCTAACTAAGTCCTAAAATTATCAAGTCCTAATAAAGTACTAAAATTATCAAGTCCTAACTAAATCCTAAAATTATCAAGTCCTAACTAAGTCCTAAAATTATTAAGTCCTAACTAAGTCCTAAAATTATCAAGTCCTAACTAAGTCCTAAAATTATCAAGTCCTAATAAAGTACTAAAATTATCAAGTCCTAACTAAATCCTAAAATTATCAAGTCCTAACTAAGTCCTGAAATTATTAAGTCCTAACTAAGTCCTAAAATTATTTAGTCCTAACTAAGTCCTAAAATTATCAAGTCCTAACTAAGTCCTAAAATTATCAAGTCCTAATTTAATCCTAAAATTATTAAGTCCTAATTAAGTCCTAAAATTATCAAGTCCTAACTAAGACCTAAAATTATCAAGTCCTAATAAAGTACTAAAATTATCAAGTCCTAACTAAGTCCTAAAATTATTAAGTCCTAATAAAGTATTAAAGTTATCAAGTCCTAACTAAATCCTAAAATTATCAAGTCCTAACTAAGTCCTAACTAAGTCCTAAAATTATCAAGTCCTAACTAAGTCCTAAAATTATTAAGTCCTAATAACGTACTAAAATATCAAGTCCTAACTGAGTCCTAAAATTATCAAGTCCTAATAAAATACTAAAATTATCAAGTCCTAACAAAATCCTAAAATTATCAAGTCCTAACTAAGTCCTAAAATTATTAAGTCCTAATAAAGTACTAAAATTATCAAGTCCTAACTAAATCCTAAAATTATCAAGTCCTAACTAAGTCCTAAAATTATTAAGTCCTAACTAAGTCCTAAAATTATCAAGTCCTAACTAAGTCCTAAAATTATCAAGTCCTAATAAAGTACTAAAATTATCAAGTCCTAACTAAATCCTAAAATTATCAAGTCCTAACTAAGTCCTGAAATTATTAAGTCCTAACTAAGTCCTAAAATTATTTAGTCCTAACTAAGTCCTAAAATTATCAAGTCCTAACTAAGTCCTAAAATTATCAAGTCCTAATTTAATCCTAAAATTATTAAGTCCTAATTAAGTCCTAAAATTATCAAGTCCTAACTAAGACCTAAAATTATCAAGTCCTAATAAAGTACTAAAATTATCAAGTCCTAACTAAGTCCTAAAATTATTAAGTCCTAATAAAGTATTAAAATTATCAAGTCCTAACTAAATCCTAAAATTATCAAGTCCTAACTAAGTCCTAACTAAGTCCTAAAATTATCAAGTCCTAACTAAGTCCTAAAATTATTAAGTCCTAATAACGTACTAAAATATCAAGTCCTAACTGAGTCCTAAAATTATCAAGTCCTAATAAAATACTAAAATTATCAAGTCCTAACAAAATCCTAAAATTATCAAGTCCTAACTAAGTCCTGAAATTATTAAGTCCTAACTAAGTCCTAAAATTAGCAAGTCCTAACTAAGTCCTAAAATTATCAAGTCCTAATAAAGTACTCAAATTATCAAGTCCTAACTAAATCCTAAAATTATCAAGTCCTAACTAAGTCCTGAAATTATTAAGTCCTAACTAAGTCCTAAAATTAGCAAGTCTTAATTAAGTCCTAAAATTATCAAGTCCTAACTAAGTCCTAAAATTATCAAGTCCTAATTTAATCCTAAAATTATTAAGTCCTAATTAAGTCCTAAAATTATCAAGTCCTAACTAAGACCTAAAATTATCAAGTCCTAATAAAGTACTAAAATTATCAAGTCCTAACTAAGTCCTAAAATTATTAAGTCCTAATAAAGTATTAAAATTATCAAGTCCTAACTAAATCCTAAAATTATCAAGTCCTAACTAAGTCCTAACTAAGTCCTAAAATTATCAAGTCCTAACTAAGTCCTAAAATTATTAAGTCCTAATAACGTACTAAAATATCAAGTCCTAACTGAGTCCTAAAATTATCAAGTCCTAATAAAATACTAAAATTATCAAGTCCTAACAAAATCCTAAAATTATCAAGTCCTAACTAAGTCCTGAAATTATTAAGTCCTAACTAAGTCCTAAAATTAGCAAGTCCTAACTAAGTCCTAAAATTATCAAGTCCTAATAAAGTACTCAAATTATCAAGTCCTAACTAAATCCTAAAATTATCAAGTCCTAACTAAGTCCTGAAATTATTAAGTACTAACTAAGTCCTAAAATTAGCAAGTCTTAACTAAGTCCTAAAATTATCAAGTCCTAACTAAGTCCTAAAATTATCAAGTCCTAATAAAGTACTAAAATTATCAAGTCCTAACTAAGTCCTAAATTTATCAAGTCCTAACTAAGTCCTAAAATTATCAACTCCTAATAAAGTACTAAAATTATCAAGCTCTAACTAAGTCCTAAAATTATCAAGTCCTAATAACGTACTAAAATTATCAAGTCCTAACTGAGTCCTAAAATTATCAAGTCCTAATAAAATACTAAAATTATCAAGTCCTAACTAAATCCTAAAATTATCAAGTCCTAACTAAGTCCTAAAATTATCAAGTCCTAATAAAGTACTAAAATTATCAAGTCCTAACTAAGTCCTAAAATTATTTAGTCCTAACTAAGTCCTAAAATTATCAAGTCCTAATTAAATCCTAAAATTATTAAGTCCTAATTAAGTCCTAAAATTATCAAGTCCTAACTAAGTCCTAAAATTATCAAGTCCTAACTACGTTCTAAAATTATTAAGTCCTAACTAAGTCCTAAAATTATCAAGTCCTAACTACGTCCTAAAATTATAAAGTCCTAACTAAGTCCTAAAATTATCAAGTTCTAGAATTATCAAGTCCTAACTGACTCCTAAAATTATCAAGTCCTAACTAAGTCCTAAAACTATTAAGTCCTAATAAAGTATTAAAATTATCAAGTCCTAACTAAATCCTAAAATTATCAAGTCCTAACTAAGTCCTAACTAAGTCCTAAAATTATCAAGTCCTAACTAAGTCCTAAAATTATTAAGTCCTAATAACGTACTAAAATTATCAAGTCCTAATTGAGTCCTAAAATTATCAAGTCCTAATAAAATACTAAAATTATCAAGTCCTAACTAAATCCTAAAATTATCAAGTCCTAACTAAGTCCTGAAATTATTAAGTCCTAACTAAGTCCTAAAATTAGCAAGTCCTAACTAAGTCCTAAAATTATCAAGTCCTAATAAAGTACTTAAATTATCAAGTCCTAACTAAATCCTAAAATTATCAAGTCCTAACTAAGTCCTGAAATTATTAAGTCCTAACTAAGTCCTAAAATTAGCAAGTCTTAACTAAGTCCTAAAATTATCAAGTCCTAACTAAGTCCTAAAATTATCAAGTCCTAATAAAGTACTAAAATTATCAAGTCCTAAATTTATCAAGTCCTAACTAAGTCCTAAAATTATCAACTCCTAATAAAGTACTAAAATTATCAAGCTCTAACTAAGTCCTAAAATTTTCAAGTCCTAGAAGTATCAAGTCCTAACTAAATCCTAAAATTATAAAGACCTAAATAAGTTCTAAAATTATCAAGTCCTAACTAAATCCTAAAATTATTAAGTCCTAAAATTATTTAGTCCTAACTAAGTCCTAAAATTATCGAGTCCTAACTAAGTCCTAAAATTATTAAGTCCTAACTAAGTCCTAAAATTATCAAGTCCTAACTAAGTCCTAAAATTATCAAGTCTTAATAAAGTACTAAAATTATCAAGTCCTAACTAAATCCTAAAATTATCAAGTCCTAACTAAGTTCTGAAATTATTAAGTCCTAACTAAGTCCTAAAATTAGCAAGTCCTAACTAAGTCCTAAAATTATCAAGTTCTAACTAAGTCCTAAAATTATTAAGTCCTAATAAAGTACTAAAATTATCAAGTCCTAACTAAGTCCTAAAATTATCAAGTCCTAATAAAGTACTAAAATTATCAAGTCCTAACTAAATCCTAAAATTATCAAGTCCTAACTAAGTCCTGAAATTATTAAGTCCTAACTAAGTCCTAAAATTAGCAAGTCCTAACTAAGTCCTAAAATTATCAAGTCCTAACTAAGTCCTAAAATTATCAAGTCCTAATAAAGTACTAAAATTATCAAGTCCTAACTAAGTCCTAAAATTATTTAGTCCTAACTAAGTCCTAAAATTTTCAAGTCCTAATTAAATCCTAAAATTATTAAGTCCTAATTAAGTCCTAAAATTATCAAGTCCTAACTAAGTCCTAAAATTATCAAGTCCTAACTACGTCCTAAAATTATTAAGTCCTAACTAAGTCCTAAAATTATCAAGTCCTAACTAAGTTCTAAAATTATCAAGTCCTAACCAAGTCCTGAAATTATTAAGTCCTAACTAAGTCCTAAAATTAGCAAGTCCTAACTAAGTTCTAAAATTATCAAGTCCTAATAAAGTACTAAAATTATCAAGTCCTAATTAAATCCTAAAATTATTAAGTCCTAATTGAGTCCTAAAATTATCAAGTCCTAACTAAGTCCTAAAATTATCAAGTCCTAACTACGTCCTAAAATTATCAAGTCCTAATAAAGTACTAAAATTATCAAGTCCTAACTAAGTCCTAAATTTATCAAGTCCTAACTAAGTCCTAAAATTATCAACTCCTAATAAAGTACTAAAATTATCAAGCTCTAACTAAGTCCTAAAATTATCAAGTCCTAATAACGTACTAAAATTATCAAGTCCTAACTAAGTCCTGAAATTATTAAGTCCTAACTAAGTCCTAAAATTAGCAAGTCCTAACTAAGTCCTAAAATTATCAAGTCCTAATAAAGTACTCAAATTATCAAGTCCTAACTAAATCCTAAAATTATCAAGTCCTAACTAAGTCCTGAAATTATTAAGTCCTAACTAAGTCCTAAAATTAGCAAGTCTTAACTAAGTCCTAAAATTATCAAGTCCTAACTAAGTCCTAAAATTATCAAGTCCTAATAAAGTACTAAAATTATCAAGTCCTAACTAAGTCCTAAATTTATCAAGTCCTAACTAAGTCCTAAAATTATCAACTCCTAATAAAGTACTAAAATTATCAAGCTCTAACTAAGTCCTAAAATTATCAAGTCCTAATAACGTACTAAAATTATCAAGTCCTAACTGAGTCCTAAAATTATCAAGTCCTAATAAAATACTAAAATTATCAAGTCCTAACTAAATCCTAAAATTATCAAGTCCTAACTAAGTCCTAAAATTATCAAGTCCTAATAAAGTACTAAAATTATCAAGTCCTAACTAAGTCCTAAAATTATTTAGTCCTAACTAAGTCCTAAAATTATCAAGTCCTAATTAAATCCTAAAATTATTAAGTCCTAATTAAGTCCTAAAATTATCAAGTCCTAACTAAGTCCTAAAATTATCAAGTCCTAACTACGTTCTAAAATTATTAAGTCCTAACTAAGTCCTAAAATTATCAAGTCCTAACTACGTCCTAAAATTATAAAGTCCTAACTAAGTCCTAAAATTATCAAGTTCTAGAATTATCAAGTCCTAACTGACTCCTAAAATTATCAAGTCCTAACTAAGTCCTAAAATTATTAAGTCCTAATAAAGTATTAAAATTATCAAGTCCTAACTAAATCCTAAAATTATCAAGTCCTAACTAAGTCCTAACTAAGTCCTAAAATTATCAAGTCCTAACTAAGTCCTAAAATTATTAAGTCCTAATAACGTACTAAAATTATCAAGTCCTAATTGAGTCCTAAAATTATCAAGTCCTAATAAAATACTAAAATTATCAAGTCCTAACTAAATCCTAAAATTATCAAGTCCTAACTAAGTCCTGAAATTATTAAGTCCTAACTAAGTCCTAAAATTAGCAAGTCCTAACTAAGTCCTAAAATTATCAAGTCCTAATAAAGTACTTAAATTATCAAGTCCTAACTAAATCCTAAAATTATCAAGTCCTAACTAAGTCCTGAAATTATTAAGTCCTAACTAAGTCCTAAAATTAGCAAGTCTTAACTAAGTCCTAAAATTATCAAGTCCTAACTAAGTCCTAAAATTATCAAGTCCTAATAAAGTACTAAAATTATCAAGTCCTAAATTTATCAAGTCCTAACTAAGTCCTAAAATTATCAACTCCTAATAAAGTACTAAAATTATCAAGCTCTAACTAAGTCCTAAAATTTTCAAGTCCTAGAAGTATCAAGTCCTAACTAAATCCTAAAATTATAAAGACCTAAATAAGTTCTAAAATTATCAAGTCCTAACTAAATCCTAAAATTATTAAGTCCTAAAATTATTTAGTCCTAACTAAGTCCTAAAATTATCGAGTCCTAACTAAGTCCTAAAATTATTAAGTCCTAACTAAGTCCTAAAATTATCAAGTCCTAACTAAGTCCTAAAATTATCAAGTCTTAATAAAGTACTAAAATTATCAAGTCCTAACTAAATCCTAAAATTATCAAGTCCTAACTAAGTTCTGAAATTATTAAGTCCTAACTAAGTCCTAAAATTAGCAAGTCCTAACTAAGTCCTAAAATTATCAAGTTCTAACTAAGTCCTAAAATTATTAAGTCCTAATAAAGTACTAAAATTATCAAGTCCTAACTAAGTCCTAAAATTATCAAGTCCTAATAAAGTACTAAAATTATCAAGTCCTAACTAAATCCTAAAATTATCAAGTCCTAACTAAGTCCTGAAATTATTAAGTCCTAACTAAGTCCTAAAATTAGCAAGTCCTAACTAAGTCCTAAAATTATCAAGTCCTAACTAAGTCCTAAAATTATCAAGTCCTAATAAAGTACTAAAATTATCAAGTCCTAACTAAGTCCTAAAATTATTTAGTCCTAACTAAGTCCTAAAATTTTCAAGTCCTAATTAAATCCTAAAATTATTAAGTCCTAATTAAGTCCTAAAATTATCAAGTCCTAACTAAGTCCTAAAATTATCAAGTCCTAACTACGTCCTAAAATTATTAAGTCCTAACTAAGTCCTAAAATTATCAAGTCCTAACTAAGTTCTAAAATTATCAAGTCCTAACCAAGTCCTGAAATTATTAAGTCCTAACTAAGTCCTAAAATTAGCAAGTCCTAACTAAGTTCTAAAATTATCAAGTCCTAATAAAGTACTAAAATTATCAAGTCCTAATTAAATCCTAAAATTATTAAGTCCTAATTAAGTCCTAAAATTATCAAGTCCTAACTAAGTCCTAAAATTATCAAGTCCTAACTACGTCCTAAAATTATCAAGTCCTAATAAAGTACTAAAATTATCAAGTCCTAACTAAGTCCTAAATTTATCAAGTCCTAACTAAGTCCTAAAATTATCAACTCCTAATAAAGTACTAAAATTATCAAGCTCTAACTAAGTCCTAAAATTATCAAGTCCTAATAACGTACTAAAATTATCAAGTCCTAACTACGTCCTAAAATTATCAAGTCCTAATAAAGTACTAAAATTATCAAGTCCTAACTAAGTCCTAAATTTATCAAGTCCTAACTAAGTCCTAAAATTATCAACTCCTAATAAAGTACTAAAATTATCAAGCTCTAACTAAGTCCTAAAATTATCAAGTCCTAATAACGTACTAAAATTATCAAGTCCTAACTGAGTCCTAAAATTATCAAGTCCTAATAAAATACTAAAATTATCAAGTCCTAACTAAATCCTAAAATTATCAAGTCCTAACTAAGTCCTAAAATTATCAAGTCCTAATAAAGTACTAAAATTATCAAGTCCTAACTAAGTCCTAAAATTATTTAGTCCTAACTAAGTCCTAAAATTATCAAGTCCTAATTAAATCCTAAAATTATTAAGTCCTAATTAAGTCCTAAAATTATCAAGTCCTAACTAAGTCCTAAAATTATCAAGTCCTAACTACGTTCTAAAATTATTAAGTCCTAACTAAGTCCTAAAATTATCAAGTCCTAACTACGTCCTAAAATTATAAAGTCCTAACTAAGTCCTAAAATTATCAAGTTCTAGAATTATCAAGTCCTAACTGACTCCTAAAATTATCAAGTCCTAACTAAGTCCTAAAATTATTAAGTCCTAATAAAGTATTAAAATTATCAAGTCCTAACTAAATCCTAAAATTATCAAGTCCTAACTAAGTCCTAACTAAGTCCTAAAATTATCAAGTCCTAACTAAGTCCTAAAATTATTAAGTCCTAATAACGTACTAAAATTATCAAGTCCTAATTGAGTCCTAAAATTATCAAGTCCTAATAAAATACTAAAATTATCAAGTCCTAACTAAATCCTAAAATTATCAAGTCCTAACTAAGTCCTGAAATTATTAAGTCCTAACTAAGTCCTAAAATTAGCAAGTCCTAACTAAGTCCTAAAATTATCAAGTCCTAATAAAGTACTTAAATTATCAAGTCCTAACTAAATCCTAAAATTATCAAGTCCTAACTAAGTCCTGAAATTATTAAGTCCTAACTAAGTCCTAAAATTAGCAAGTCTTAACTAAGTCCTAAAATTATCAAGTCCTAACTAAGTCCTAAAATTATCAAGTCCTAATAAAGTACTAAAATTATCAAGTCCTAAATTTATCAAGTCCTAACTAAGTCCTAAAATTATCAACTCCTAATAAAGTACTAAAATTATCAAGCTCTAACTAAGTCCTAAAATTTTCAAGTCCTGGAAGTATCAAGTCCTAACTAAATCCTAAAATTATAAAGACCTAAATAAGTTCTAAAATTATCAAGTCCTAACTAAATCCTAAAATTATTAAGTCCTAAAATTATTTAGTCCTAACTAAGTCCTAAAATTATCGAGTCCTAACTAAGTCCTAAAATTATTAAGTCCTAACTAAGTCCTAAAATTATCAAGTCCTAACTAAGTCCTAAAATTATCAAGTCTTAATAAAGTACTAAAATTATCAAGTCCTAACTAAATCCTAAAATTATCAAGTCCTAACTAAGTTCTGAAATTATTAAGTCCTAACTAAGTCCTAAAATTGGCAAGTCCTAACTAAGTCCTAAAATTATCAAGTTCTAACTAAGTCCTAAAATTATTAAGTCCTAATAAAGTACTAAAATTATCAAGTCCTAACTAAGTCCTAAAATTATCAAGTCCTAATAAAGTACTAAAATTATCAAGTCCTAACTAAATCCTAAAATTATCAAGTCCTAACTAAGTCCTGAAATTATTAAGTCCTAACTAAGTCCTAAAATTAGCAAGTCCTAACTAAGTCCTAAAATTATCAAGTCCTAACTAAGTCCTAAAATTATCAAGTCCTAATAAAGTACTAAAATTATCAAGTCCTAACTAAGTCCTAAAATTATTTAGTCCTAACTAAGTCCTAAAATTTTCAAGTCCTAATTAAATCCTAAAATTATTAAGTCCTAATTAAGTCCTAAAATTATCAAGTCCTAACTAAGTCCTAAAATTATCAAGTCCTAACTAAGTTCTAAAATTATCAAGTCCTAACCAAGTCCTGAAATTATTAAGTCCTAACTAAGTCCTAAAATTAGCAAGTCCTAACTAAGTTCTAAAATTATCAAGTCCTAATAAAGTACTAAAATTATCAAGTCCTAATTAAATCCTAAAATTATTAAGTCCTAATTAAGTCCTAAAATTATCAAGTCCTAACTAAGTCCTAAAATTATCAAGTCCTAACTACGTCCTAAAATTATAAAGTCCTAACTAAGTCCTAAAATTATCAAGTTCTAGAATTATCAAGTCCTAACTGACTCCTAAAATTATCAAGTCCTAACTAAGTCCTAAAATTATTAAGTCCTAATAAAGTATCAAAATTATCAAGTCCTAACTAAATCCTAAAATTATCAAGTCCTAACTAAGTCCTAACTAAGTCCTAAAATTATCAAGTCCTAACTAAGTCCTAAAATTATCAAGTCCTAATAACGTACTAAAATTATCAAGTCCTAACTGAGTCCTAAAATTATCAAGTCCTAATAAAATACTAAAATTATCAAGTCCTAACTAAATCCTAAAATTATCAAGTCCTAACTAAGTCCTGAAATTATTAAGTCCTAACTAAGTCCTAAAATTAGCAAGTACTAACTAAGTCCTAAAATTATCAAGTCCTAATAAAGTACTAAAATTATCAAGTCCTAACTAAATCCTAAAATTATCAAGTCCTAACTAAGTCCTGAAATTATTAAGTCCTAACTAAGTCCTAAAATTAGCAAGTCCTAACTAAGTCCTAAAATTATCAAGTCCTAATAAAGTACTAAAATTATCAAGTCCTAACTAAGTCCTAAATTTATCAAGTCCTAACTAAGTCCTAAAATTATCAACTCCTAATAAAGTACTAAAATTATCAAGCTCTAACTAAGTCCTAAAATTTTCAAGTCCTAGAAGTATCAAGTCCTAACTAAATCCTAAAATTATAAAGACCTAAATAAGTTCTAAAATTATCAAGTCCTAACTAAATCCTAAAATTATTAAGTCCTAAAATTATTTAGTCCTAACTAAGTCCTAAAATTATCAAGTCCTAACTAAGTCCTAAAATTATCAAGTCCTAACTAAGTCCTAAAATTATCAAGTCCTAATAAAGTACTAAAATTATCAAGTCCTAACTAAGACCTAAAATTATCAAGTCCTAACTAAGTCCTAAAATTATCAAGTCCTAACTACGTCCTAAAATTATTAAGTCCTAACTAAGTCCTAAAATTATCAAGTCCTAACTAAGTTCTAAAATTATCAAGTCCTAACTAAGTCCTGAAATTATTAAGTCCTAACTAAGTCCTAAAATTAGCAAGTCCTAACTAAGTTCTAAAATTATCAAGTCCTAATAAAGTACTAAAATTATCAAGTCCTAATTAAATCCTAAAATTATTAAGTCCTAATTAAGTCCTAAAATTATCAAGTCCTAACTAAGTCCTAAAATTATCAAGTCCTAACTACGTCCTAAAATTATAAAGTCCTAACTAAGTCCTAAAATTATCAAGTTCTAGAATTATCAAGTCCTAACTGACTCCTAAAATTATCAAGTCCTAACTAAGTCCTAAAATTATTAAGTCCTAATAAAGTATCAAAATTATCAAGTCCTAACTAAATCCTAAAATTATCAAGTCCTAACTAAGTCCTAACTAAGTCCTAAAATTATCAAGTCCTAACTAAGTCCTAAAATTATCAAGTCCTAATAACGTACTAAAATTATCAAGTCCTAACTGAGTCCTAAAATTATCAAGTCCTAATAAAATACTAAAATTATCAAGTCCTAACTAAATCCTAAAATTATCAAGTCCTAACTAAGTCCTGAAATTATTAAGTCTTAACTAAGTCCTAAAATTAGCAAGTACTAACTAAGTCCTAAAATTATCAAGTCCTAATAAAGTACTAAAATTATCAAGTCCTAACTAAATCCTAAAATTATCAAGTCCTAACTAAGTCCTGAAATTATTAAGTCCTAACTAAGTCCTAAAATTAGCAAGTCCTAACTAAGTCCTAAAATTATCAAGTCCTAACTAAGTCCTAAAATTATCAAGTCCTAATAAAGTACTAAAATTATCAAGTCCTAACTAAGTCCTAAATTTATCAAGTCCTAACTAAGTCCTAAAATTATCAACTCCTAATAAAGTACTAAAATTATCAAGCTCTAACTAAGTCCTAAAATTTTCAAGTCCTAGAAGTATCAAGTCCTAACTAAATCCTAAAATTATAAAGACCTAAATAAGTTCTAAAATTATCAAGTCCTAACTAAATCCTAAAATTATTAAGTCCTAAAATTATTTAGTCCTAACTAAGTCCTAAAATTATCAAGTCCTAACTAAGTCCTAAAATTATCAAGTCCTAACTAAGTCCTAAAATTATCAAGTCCTAATAAAGTACTAAAATTATCAAGTCCTAACTAAGACCTAAAATTATCAAGTCCTAATAAAGTACTAAAATTATCAAGTCCTAACTAAATCCTAAAATTATCAAGTCCTAGAAGTATCAAGTCCTAACTAAATCCTAAAATTATAAAGACCTAAATAAGTTCTAAAATTATCAAGTCCTAACTAAATCCTAAAATTATTAAGTCCTAAAATTATTTAGTCCTAACTAAGTCCTAAAATTATCAAGTCCTAACTAAGTCCTAAAATTATCAAGTCCTAACTAAGTCCTAAAATTATCAACTCCTAATAAAGTACTAAAATTATCAAGCTCTAACTAAGTCCTAAAATTTTCAAGTCCTAGAAGTATCAAGTCCTAACTAAATCCTAAAATTATAAAGACCTAAATAAGTTCTAAAATTATCAAGTCCTAACTAAATCCTAAAATTATTAAGTCCTAAAATTATTTAGTCCTAACTAAGTCCTAAAATTATCGAGTCCTAACTAAGTCCTAAAATTATTAAGTCCTAACTAAGTCCTAAAATTATCAAGTCCTAACTAAGTCCTAAAATTATCAAGTCTTAATAAAGTACTAAAATTATCAAGTCCTAACTAAATCCTAAAATTATTAAGTCCTAAAATTATTTAGTCCTAACTAAGTCCTAAAATTATCGAGTCCTAACTAAGTCCTAAAATTATTAAGTCCTAACTAAGTCCTAAAATTATCAAGTCCTAACTAAGTCCTAAAATTATCAAGTCTTAATAAAGTACTAAAATTATCAAGTCCTAACTAAATCCTAAAATTATCAAGTCCTAACTAAGTCCTGAAATTATTAAGTCCTAACTAAGTCCTAAAATTATTTAGTCCTAACTAAGTCCTAAAATTATCAAGTCCTAACTACGTCCTAAAATTATTAAGTCCTAACTAAGTCCTAAAATTATCAAGTCCTAACTAAGTCCTAAAATTATCAAGTCATAATAAAGTACTAAAATTATCAAGTCCTAACTAAATCCTAAAATTATCAAGTCCTAACTAAGTCCTAAAATTATCAAGCTCTAACTAAGTCCTAAAATTTTCAAGTCCTAGAAGTATCAAGTCCTAACTAAATCCTAAAATTATAAAGACCTAAATAAGTTCTAAAATTATCAAGTCCTAACTAAATCCTAAAATTATTAAGTCCTAAAATTATTTAGTCCTAACTAAGTCCTAAAATTATCAAGTCCTAACTAAGTCCTAAAATTATCAAGTCCTAACTAAGTCCTAAAATTATCAAGTACTAATAAAGTACTAAAATTATCAAGTCCTAACTAAGACCTAAAATTATCAAGTCCTAATAAAGTACTAAAATTATCAAGTCCTAACTAAATCCTAAAATTATCAAGTCCTAGAAGTATCAAGTCCTAACTAAATCCTAAAATTATAAAGACCTAAATAAGTTCTAAAATTATCAAGTCCTAACTAAATCCTAAAATTATTAAGTCCTAAAATTATTTAGTCCTAACTAAGTCCTAAAATTATCAAGTCCTAACTAAGTCCTAAAATTATCAAGTCCTAACTAAGTCCTAAAATTATCAACTCCTAATAAAGTACTAAAATTATCAAGCTCTAACTAAGTCCTAAAATTTTCAAGTCCTAGAAGTATCAAGTCCTAACTAAATCCTAAAATTATAAAGACCTAAATAAGTTCTAAAATTATCAAGTCCTAACTAAATCCTAAAATTATTAAGTCCTAAAATTATTTAGTCCTAACTAAGTCCTAAAATTATCGAGTCCTAACTAAGTCCTAAAATTATTAAGTCCTAACTAAGTCCTAAAATTATCAAGTCCTAACTAAGTCCTAAAATTATCAAGTCTTAATAAAGTACTAAAATTATCAAGTCCTAACTAAATCCTAAAATTATTAAGTCCTAAAATTATTTAGTCCTAACTAAGTCCTAAAATTATCGAGTCCTAACTAAGTCCTAAAATTATTAAGTCCTAACTAAGTCCTAAAATTATCAAGTCCTAACTAAGTCCTAAAATTATCAAGTCTTAATAAAGTACTAAAATTATCAAGTCCTAACTAAATCCTAAAATTATCAAGTCCTAACTAAGTCCTGAAATTATTAAGTCCTAACTAAGTCCTAAAATTATTTAGTCCTAACTAAGTCCTAAAATTATCAAGTCCTAACTACGTCCTAAAATTATTAAGTCCTAACTAAGTCCTAAAATTATCAAGTCCTAACTAAGTCCTAAAATTATCAAGTCATAATAAAGTACTAAAATTATCAAGTCCTAACTAAATCCTAAAATTATCAAGTCCTAACTAAGTCCTAAAATTATCAAGCTCTAACTAAGTCCTAAAATTTTCAAGTCCTAGAAGTATCAAGTCCTAACTAAATCCTAAAATTATAAAGACCTAAATAAGTTCTAAAATTATCAAGTCCTAACTAAATCCTAAAATTATTAAGTCCTAAAATTATTTAGTCCTAACTAAGTCCTAAAATTATCAAGTCCTAACTAAGTCCTAAAATTATCAAGTCCTAACTAAGTCCTAAAATTATCAAGTACTAATAAAGTACTAAAATTATCAAGTCCTAACTAAGACCTAAAATTATCAAGTCCTAATAAAGTACTAAAATTATCAAGTCCTAATATTATTTAGTCCTAACAAAGTCCTAAAATTATCAAGTCCTAATAAAGTACTAAAATTATAAAGTCCTAACTAAATCCTAAAATTATCAAGTCCTAACTAAGTCCTAAAATTATTAAGTTCTAACTAAGTCCTAAAATTATCAAGTCCTAATAAAGTACTAAAATTATCAAGTCCTAATATTATTTAGTCCTAACAAAGTCCTAAAATTATCAAGTCCTAACTAAGTCCTAAAATTATCAAGTCCTAATAAAGTACTAAAATTATCAAGTCCTAAATAAATCCTAAAATTATCAAGTCCTAACTAAGTCCTGAAATTATTAAGTCCTAACTAAGTCCTAAAATTATTTAGTCCTAACTAAGTCCTAAAATTATCAAGTCCTAACTAAGTCCTAAAATTATCAAGTCCTAATTTATTCCTAATATTATTAAGTCCTTATTAAGTCCTAAAATTATCAAGTCCTAACTAAGTCCTAAAATTATCAAGTCCTAACTACGTCCTAAAATTAATAAGTCCTAACTAAGTCCTAAAATTATCAAGTCCTAACTAAGTCCTAAAATTATCAAGTCCTAATAAAGTACTAAAATTATCAAGTCCTAACTAAGTCCTAAAATTATTAAGTTCTAACTAAGTCCTAAAATTATCAAGTCCTAATAAAGTACTAAAATTATCAAGTCCTAATATTATTTAGTCCTAACAAAGTCCTAAAATTATCAAGTCCTAACTAAGTCCTAAAATTATCAAGTCCTAATAAAGTACTAAAATTATCAAGTCCTAACTAAGTCCTAAAATTATCAAGTCCTAATAAAGTACTAAAATTATCAAGTCCTAACTAAATCCTAAAATTATCAAGTCCTAATAAAGTACTAAAATTATAAAGTCCTAACTAAATCCTAAAATTATCAAGTCCTAACTAAGTCCTAAAATTATTAAGTTCTAACTAAGTCCTAAAATTATCAAGTCCTAACTAAGTCCTAAAATTATCAAGTCCTAATAAAGAACTAAAATTATCAAGTCCTAACTAAATCCTAAAATTATCAAGTCCTAACTAAGTCCTAAAATTATTTAGTCCTAACTAAGTCCTAAAATTATCAAGTCCTAACTAAGTCCTAAAATTATCAAGTCCTAATAAAGTACTAAAATTATCAAGTCCTAACTAAATCCTAAAATTATCAAGTCCTAACTAAGTCCTGAAATTATTAAGTCCTAACTAAGTCCTAAAATTATTTAGTCCTAACTAAGTCCTAAAATTATCAAGTCCTAACTACGTCCTAAAATTATTAAGTCCTAACTAAGTCCTAAAATTATCAAGTCCTAACTAAATCCTAAAATTATCAAGTCCTAACTAAATCCTAAAATTATCAAGTCCTAACTAAGTCCTGAAATTATTAAGTCCTAACTAAGTCCTAAAATTAGCAAGTCCTAACTAAGTCCTAAAATTATCAAGTCCTAACTAAATCCTAAAATTTTCAAGTCCTAACTAAGTCCTAAAATTATCAAGTCCTAATTTAATCCTAAAATTATTAAGTCCTAATTAAGACCTAAAATTATCAAGTCCTAACTAAGTCCTAAAATTATCAAGTCCTAACTAAGTCCTAAAATTATTAAGTCCTAGCTAAGTCCTAAAATTATCAAGTCTTAATAAAGTACTAAAATTATCAAGCTCTAACTAAGTCCTAAAATTTTCAAGTCCTAGAAGTATCAAGTCCTAACTAAATCCTAAAATTATAAAGACCTAAATAAGTTCTAAAATTATCAAGTCCTAACTAAATCCTAAAATTATTAAGTCCTAAAATTATTTAGTCCTAACTAAGTCCTAAAATTATCAAGTCCTAACTAAGTCCTAAAATTATCAAGTCCTAACTAAGTCCTAAAATTATCAAGTACTAATAAAGTACTAAAATTATCAAGTCCTAACTAAGACCTAAAATTATCAAGTCCTAATAAAGTACTAAAATTATCAAGTCCTAATATTATTTAGTCCTAACAAAGTCCTAAAATTATCAAGTCCTAATAAAGTACTAAAATTATAAAGTCCTAACTAAATCCTAAAATTATCAAGTCCTAACTAAGTCCTAAAATTATTAAGTTCTAACTAAGTCCTAAAATTATCAAGTCCTAACTAAGTCCTAAAATTATCAAGTCCTAATAAAGTACTAAAATTATCAAGTCCTAACTAAATCCTAAAATTATCAAGTCCTAACTAAGTCCTAAAATTATTAAGTCCTAACTAAGTCCTAAAATTATCAAGTCCTAACTAAGTCCTAAAATTATCAAGTCCTAACTAAGTCCTAAAATTATTAAGTCCTAGCTAAGTCCTAAAATTATCAAGTCTTAATAAAGTACTAAAATTATCAAGCTCTAACTAAGTCCTAAAATTTTCAAGTCCTAGAAGTATCAAGTCCTAACTAAATCCTAAAATTATAAAGACCTAAATAAGTTCTAAAATTATCAAGTCCTAACTAAATCCTAAAATTATTAAGTCCTAAAATTATTTAGTCCTAACTAAGTCCTAAAATTATCAAGTCCTAACTAAGTCCTAAAATTATCAAGTCCTAACTAAGTCCTAAAATTATCAAGTACTAATAAAGTACTAAAATTATCAAGTCCTAACTAAGACCTAAAATTATCAAGTCCTAATAAAGTACTAAAATTATCAAGTCCTAATATTATTTAGTCCTAACAAAGTCCTAAAATTATTAAGTCCTAACTAAGTCCTAAAATTATCAAGTCCTAACTAAGTCCTAAAATTATCAAGTCCTAATAAAGTACTAAAATTATCAAGTCCTAACTAAATCCTAAAATTATCAAGTCCTAACTAAGTCCTGAAATTATTAAGTCCTAACTAAGTCCTAAAATTATTTAGTCCTAACTAAGTCCTAAAATTATCAAGTCCTAACTACGTCCTAAAATTATTAAGTCCTAACTAAGTCCTAAAATTATCAAGTCCTAACTAAGTCCTAAAATTATCAAGTCATAATAAAGTACTAAAATTATCAAGTCCTAACTAAATCCTAAAATTATCAAGTACTAATAAAGTACTAAAATTATCAAGTCCTAACTAAGTCCTAAAATTATCAAGTACTAATAAAGTACTAAAATTATCAAGTCCTAACTAAGACCTAAAATTATCAAGTCCTAATAAAGTACTAAAATTATCAAGTCCTAATATTATTTAGTCCTAACAAAGTCCTAAAATTATCAAGTCCTAATAAAGTACTAAAATTATAAAGTCCTAACTAAATCCTAAAATTATCAAGTCCTAACTAAGTCCTAAAATTATTAAGTTCTAACTAAGTCCTAAAATTATCAAGTCCTAACTAAGTCCTAAAATTATCAAGTCCTAATAAAGTACTAAAATTATCAAGTCCTAACTAAGTCCTAAAATTATTAAGTCCTAACTAAGTCCTAAAATTATCAAGTCCTAACTAAGTCCTAAAATTATCAAGTCCTAATAAAGTACTAAAATTATCAAGTCCTAACTAAATCCTAAAATTATCAAGTCCTAACTAAGTCCTGAAATTATTAAGTCCTAACTAAGTCCTAAAATTATTTAGTCCTAACTAAGTCCTAAAATTATCAAGTCCTAACTACGTCCTAAAATTATTAAGTCCTAACTAAGTCCTAAAATTATCAAGTCCTAACTAAGTCCTAAAATTATCAAGTCATAATAAAGTACTAAAATTATCAAGTCCTAACTAAATCCTAAAATTATCAAGTCCTAACTAAGTCCTAAAATTATCAAGCTCTAACTAAGTCCTAAAATTTTCAAGTCCTAGAAGTATCAAGTCCTAACTAAATCCTAAAATTATAAAGACCTAAATAAGTTCTAAAATTATCAAGTCCTAACTAAATCCTAAAATTATTAAGTCCTAAAATTATTTAGTCCTAACTAAGTCCTAAAATTATCAAGTCCTAACTAAGTCCTAAAATTATCAAGTCCTAACTAAGTCCTAAAATTATCAAGTACTAATAAAGTACTAAAATTATCAAGTCCTAACTAAGACCTAAAATTATCAAGTCCTAATAAAGTACTAAAATTATCAAGTCCTAATATTATTTAGTCCTAACAAAGTCCTAAAATTATCAAGTCCTAATAAAGTACTAAAATTATAAAGTCCTAACTAAATCCTAAAATTATCAAGTCCTAACTAAGTCCTAAAATTATTAAGTTCTAACTAAGTCCTAAAATTATCAAGTCCTAATAAAGTACTAAAATTATCAAGTCCTAATATTATTTAGTCCTAACAAAGTCCTAAAATTATCAAGTCCTAACTAAGTCCTAAAATTATCAAGTCCTAATAAAGTACTAAAATTATCAAGTCCTAAATAAATCCTAAAATTATCAAGTCCTAACTAAGTCCTGAAATTATTAAGTCCTAACTAAGTCCTAAAATTATTTAGTCCTAACTAAGTCCTAAAATTATCAAGTCCTAACTAAGTCCTAAAATTATCAAGTCCTAATTTATTCCTAATATTATTAAGTCCTTATTAAGTCCTAAAATTATCAAGTCCTAACTAAGTCCTAAAATTATCAAGTCCTAACTACGTCCTAAAATTATTAAGTCCTAACTAAGTCCTAAAATTATCAAGTCCTAACTAAGTCCTAAAATTATCAAGTCCTAATAAAGTACTAAAATTATCAAGTCCTAACTAAGTCCTAAAATTATTAAGTTCTAACTAAGTCCTAAAATTATCAAGTCCTAATAAAGTACTAAAATTATCAAGTCCTAATATTATTTAGTCCTAACAAAGTCCTAAAATTATCAAGTCCTAACTAAGTCCTAAAATTATCAAGTCCTAATAAAGTACTAAAATTATCAAGTCCTAACTAAGTCCTAAAATTATCAAGTCCTAATAAAGTACTAAAATTATCAAGTCCTAACTAAATCCTAAAATTATCAAGTCCTAATAAAGTACTAAAATTATAAAGTCCTAACTAAATCCTAAAATTATCAAGTCCTAACTAAGTCCTAAAATTATTAAGTTCTAACTAAGTCCTAAAATTATCAAGTCCTAACTAAGTCCTAAAATTATCAAGTCCTAATAAAGTACTAAAATTATCAAGTCCTAACTAAATCCTAAAATTATCAAGTCCTAACTAAGTCCTAAAATTATTTAGTCCTAACTAAGTCCTAAAATTATCAAGTCCTAACTAAGTCCTAAAATTATCAAGTCCTAATAAAGTACTAAAATTATCAAGTCCTAACTAAATCCTAAAATTATCAAGTCCTAACTAAGTCCTGAAATTATTAAGTCCTAACTAAGTCCTAAAATTATTTAGTCCTAACTAAGTCCTAAAATTATCAAGTCCTAACTACGTCCTAAAATTATTAAGTCCTAACTAAGTCCTAAAATTATCAAGTCCTAATAAAGTACTAAAATTATCAAGTCCTAACTAAGTCCTAAAATTATTAAGTCCTAACTAAGTCCTAAAAATATCAAGTCCTAACTAAGTCCTAAAATTATCAAGTCCTAATAAAGTACTAAAATTATCAAGTCCTAACTAAATCCTAAAATTATCAAGTCCTAACTAAGTCCTGAAATTATTAAGTCCTAACTAAGTCCTAAAATTAGCAAGTCCTAACTAAGTCCTAAAATTATCAAGTCCTAACTAAATCCTAAAATTTTCAAGTCCTAACTAAGTCCTAAAATTATCAAGTCCTAATTTAATCCTAAAATTATTAAGTCCTAATTAAGACCTAAAATTATCAAGTCCTAACTAAGTCCTAAAATTATCAAGTCCTAACTAAGTCCTAAAATTATTAAGTCCTAGCTAAGTCCTAAAATTATCAAGTCTTAATAAAGTACTAAAATTATCAAGCTCTAACTAAGTCCTAAAATTTTCAAGTCCTAGAAGTATCAAGTCCTAACTAAATCCTAAAATTATAAAGACCTAAATAAGTTCTAAAATTATCAAGTCCTAACTAAATCCTAAAATTATTAAGTCCTAAAATTATTTAGTCCTAACTAAGTCCTAAAATTATCAAGTCCTAACTAAGTCCTAAAATTATCAAGTCCTAACTAAGTCCTAAAATTATCAAGTACTAATAAAGTACTAAAATTATCAAGTCCTAACTAAGACCTAAAATTATCAAGTCCTAATAAAGTACTAAAATTATCAAGTCCTAATATTATTTAGTCCTAACAAAGTCCTAAAATTATCAAGTCCTAATAAAGTACTAAAATTATAAAGTCCTAACTAAATCCTAAAATTATCAAGTCCTAACTAAGTCCTAAAATTATTAAGTTCTAACTAAGTCCTAAAATTATCAAGTCCTAATAAAGTACTAAAATTATCAAGTCCTAATATTATTTAGTCCTAACAAAGTCCTAAAATTATCAAGTCCTAACTAAGTCCTAAAATTATCAAGTCCTAATAAAGTACTAAAATTATCAAGTCCTAAATAAATCCTAAAATTATCAAGTCCTAACTAAGTCCTGAAATTATTAAGTCCTAACTAAGTCCTAAAATTATTTAGTCCTAACTAAGTCCTAAAATTATCAAGTCCTAACTAAGTCCTAAAATTATCAAGTCCTAATTTATTCCTAATATTATTAAGTCCTTATTAAGTCCTAAAATTATCAAGTCCTAACTAAGTCCTAAAATTATCAAGTCCTAACTACGTCCTAAAATTATTAAGTCCTAACTAAGTCCTAAAATTATCAAGTCCTAACTAAGTCCTAAAATTATCAAGTCCTAATAAAGTACTAAAATTATCAAGTCCTAACTAAGTCCTAAAATTATTAAGTTCTAACTAAGTCCTAAAATTATCAAGTCCTAATAAAGTACTAAAATTATCAAGTCCTAATATTATTTAGTCCTAACAAAGTCCTAAAATTATCAAGTCCTAACTAAGTCCTAAAATTATCAAGTCCTAATAAAGTACTAAAATTATCAAGTCCTAACTAAGTCCTAAAATTATCAAGTCCTAATAAAGTACTAAAATTATCAAGTCCTAACTAAATCCTAAAATTATCAAGTCCTAATAAAGTACTAAAATTATAAAGTCCTAACTAAATCCTAAAATTATCAAGTCCTAACTAAGTCCTAAAATTATTAAGTTCTAACTAAGTCCTAAAATTATCAAGTCCTAACTAAGTCCTAAAATTATCAAGTCCTAATAAAGTACTAAAATTATCAAGTCCTAACTAAATCCTAAAATTATCAAGTCCTAACTAAGTCCTAAAATTATTTAGTCCTAACTAAGTCCTAAAATTATCAAGTCCTAACTAAGTCCTAAAATTATCAAGTCCTAATAAAGTACTAAAATTATCAAGTCCTAACTAAATCCTAAAATTATCAAGTCCTAACTAAGTCCTGAAATTATTAAGTCCTAACTAAGTCCTAAAATTATTTAGTCCTAACTAAGTCCTAAAATTATCAAGTCCTAACTACGTCCTAAAATTATTAAGTCCTAACTAAGTCCTAAAATTATCAAGTCCTAACTAAATCCTAAAATTATCAAGTCCTAACTAAATCCTAAAATTATCAAGTCCTAACTAAGTCCTGAAATTATTAAGTCCTAACTAAGTCCTAAAATTAGCAAGTCCTAACTAAGTCCTAAAATTATCAAGTCCTAACTAAATCCTAAAATTTTCAAGTCCTAACTAAGTCCTAAAATTATCAAGTCCTAATAAAGTACTAAAATTATCAAGTCCTAACTAAATCCTAAAATTATCAAGTCCTAACTAAGTCCTGAAATTATTAAGTCCTAACTAAGTCCTAAAATTATTTAGTCCTAACTAAGTCCTAAAATTATCAAGTCCTAACTACGTCCTAAAATTATTAAGTCCTAACTAAGTCCTAAAATTATCAAGTCCTAACTAAATCCTAAAATTATCAAGTCCTAACTAAATCCTAAAATTATCAAGTCCTAACTAAGTCCTGAAATTATTAAGTCCTAACTAAGTCCTAAAATTAGCAAGTCCTAACTAAGTCCTAAAATTATCAAGTCCTAACTAAGTCCTGAAATTATTAAGTCCTAACTAAGTCCTAAAATTATTTAGTCCTAACTAAGTCCTAAAATTATCAAGTCCTAACTACGTCCTAAAATTATTAAGTCCTAACTAAGTCCTAAAATTATCAAGTCCTAACTAAGTCCTAAAATTATCAAGTCATAATAAAGTACTAAAATTATCAAGTCCTAACTAAATCCTAAAATTATCAAGTCCTAACTAAGTCCTAAAATTATCAAGCTCTAACTAAGTCCTAAAATTTTCAAGTCCTAGAAGTATCAAGTCCTAACTAAATCCTAAAATTATAAAGACCTAAATAAGTTCTAAAATTATCAAGTCCTAACTAAATCCTAAAATTATTAAGTCCTAAAATTATTTAGTCCTAACTAAGTCCTAAAATTATCAAGTCCTAACTAAGTCCTAAAATTATCAAGTCCTAATTTATTCCTAATATTATTAAGTCCTTATTAAGTCCTAAAATTATCAAGTCCTAACTAAGTCCTAAAATTATCAAGTCCTAACTACGTCCTAAAATTATTAAGTCCTAACTAAGTCCTAAAATTATCAAGTCCTAACTAAGTCCTAAAATTATCAAGTCCTAATAAAGTACTAAAATTATCAAGTCCTAACTAAGTCCTAAAATTATTAAGTTCTAACTAAGTCCTAAAATTATCAAGTCCTAATAAAGTACTAAAATTATCAAGTCCTAATATTATTTAGTCCTAACAAAGTCCTAAAATTATCAAGTCCTAACTAAGTCCTAAAATTATCAAGTCCTAATAAAGTACTAAAATTATCAAGTCCTAACTAAGTCCTAAAATTATCAAGTCCTAATAAAGTACTAAAATTATCAAGTCCTAACTAAATCCTAAAATTATCAAGTCCTAATAAAGTACTAAAATTATAAAGTCCTAACTAAATCCTAAAATTATCAAGTCCTAACTAAGTCCTAAAATTATTAAGTTCTAACTAAGTCCTAAAATTATCAAGTCCTAACTAAGTCCTAAAATTATCAAGTCCTAATAAAGTACTAAAATTATCAAGTCCTAACTAAATCCTAAAATTATCAAGTCCTAACTAAGTCCTAAAATTATTTAGTCCTAACTAAGTCCTAAAATTATCAAGTCCTAACTAAGTCCTAAAATTATCAAGTCCTAATAAAGTACTAAAATTATCAAGTCCTAACTAAATCCTAAAATTATCAAGTCCTAACTAAGTCCTGAAATTATTAAGTCCTAACTAAGTCCTAAAATTATTTAGTCCTAACTAAGTCCTAAAATTATCAAGTCCTAACTACGTCCTAAAATTATTAAGTCCTAACTAAGTCCTAAAATTATCAAGTCCTAACTAAATCCTAAAATTATCAAGTCCTAACTAAATCCTAAAATTATCAAGTCCTAACTAAGTCCTGAAATTATTAAGTCCTAACTAAGTCCTAAAATTAGCAAGTCCTAACTAAGTCCTAAAATTATCAAGTCCTAACTAAATCCTAAAATTTTCAAGTCCTAACTAAGTCCTAAAATTATCAAGTCCTAATAAAGTACTAAAATTATCAAGTCCTAACTAAATCCTAAAATTATCAAGTCCTAACTAAGTCCTGAAATTATTAAGTCCTAACTAAGTCCTAAAATTATTTAGTCCTAACTAAGTCCTAAAATTATCAAGTCCTAACTACGTCCTAAAATTATTAAGTCCTAACTAAGTCCTAAAATTATCAAGTCCTAACTAAATCCTAAAATTATCAAGTCCTAACTAAATCCTAAAATTATCAAGTCCTAACTAAGTCCTGAAATTATTAAGTCCTAACTAAGTCCTAAAATTAGCAAGTCCTAACTAAGTCCTAAAATTATCAAGTCCTAACTAAGTCCTGAAATTATTAAGTCCTAACTAAGTCCTAAAATTATTTAGTCCTAACTAAGTCCTAAAATTATCAAGTCCTAACTACGTCCTAAAATTATTAAGTCCTAACTAAGTCCTAAAATTATCAAGTCCTAACTAAGTCCTAAAATTATCAAGTCATAATAAAGTACTAAAATTATCAAGTCCTAACTAAATCCTAAAATTATCAAGTCCTAACTAAGTCCTAAAATTATCAAGCTCTAACTAAGTCCTAAAATTTTCAAGTCCTAGAAGTATCAAGTCCTAACTAAATCCTAAAATTATAAAGACCTAAATAAGTTCTAAAATTATCAAGTCCTAACTAAATCCTAAAATTATTAAGTCCTAAAATTATTTAGTCCTAACTAAGTCCTAAAATTATCAAGTCCTAACTAAGTCCTAAAATTATCAAGTCCTAACTAAGTCCTAAAATTATCAAGTACTAATAAAGTACTAAAATTATCAAGTCCTAACTAAGACCTAAAATTATCAAGTCCTAATAAAGTACTAAAATTATCAAGTCCTAATATTATTTAGTCCTAACAAAGTCCTAAAATTATCAAGTCCTAATAAAGTACTAAAATTATAAAGTCCTAACTAAATCCTAAAATTATCAAGTCCTAACTAAGTCCTAAAATTATTAAGTTCTAACTAAGTCCTAAAATTATCAAGTCCTAATAAAGTACTAAAATTATCAAGTCCTAATATTATTTAGTCCTAACAAAGTCCTAAAATTATCAAGTCCTAACTAAGTCCTAAAATTATCAAGTCCTAATAAAGTACTAAAATTATCAAGTCCTAAATAAATCCTAAAATTATCAAGTCCTAACTAAGTCCTGAAATTATTAAGTCCTAACTAAGTCCTAAAATTATTTAGTCCTAACTAAGTCCTAAAATTATCAAGTCCTAACTAAGTCCTAAAATTATCAAGTCCTAATTTATTCCTAATATTATTAAGTCCTTATTAAGTCCTAAAATTATCAAGTCCTAACTAAGTCCTAAAATTATCAAGTCCTAACTACGTCCTAAAATTATTAAGTCCTAACTAAGTCCTAAAATTATCAAGTCCTAACTAAGTCCTAAAATTATCAAGTCCTAATAAAGTACTAAAATTATCAAGTCCTAACTAAGTCCTAAAATTATTAAGTTCTAACTAAGTCCTAAAATTATCAAGTCCTAATAAAGTACTAAAATTATCAAGTCCTAATATTATTTAGTCCTAACAAAGTCCTAAAATTATCAAGTCCTAACTAAGTCCTAAAATTATCAAGTCCTAATAAAGTACTAAAATTATCAAGTCCTAACTAAGTCCTAAAATTATCAAGTCCTAATAAAGTACTAAAATTATCAAGTCCTAACTAAATCCTAAAATTATCAAGTCCTAATAAAGTACTAAAATTATAAAGTCCTAACTAAATCCTAAAATTATCAAGTCCTAACTAAGTCCTAAAATTATTAAGTTCTAACTAAGTCCTAAAATTATCAAGTCCTAACTAAGTCCTAAAATTATCAAGTCCTAATAAAGTACTAAAATTATCAAGTCCTAACTAAATCCTAAAATTATCAAGTCCTAACTAAGTCCTAAAATTATTTAGTCCTAACTAAGTCCTAAAATTATCAAGTCCTAACTAAGTCCTAAAATTATCAAGTCCTAATAAAGTACTAAAATTATCAAGTCCTAACTAAATCCTAAAATTATCAAGTCCTAACTAAGTCCTGAAATTATTAAGTCCTAACTAAGTCCTAAAATTATTTAGTCCTAACTAAGTCCTAAAATTATCAAGTCCTAACTACGTCCTAAAATTATTAAGTCCTAACTAAGTCCTAAAATTATCAAGTCCTAATAAAGTACTAAAATTATCAAGTCCTAACTAAGTCCTAAAATTATTAAGTCCTAACTAAGTCCTAAAAATATCAAGTCCTAACTAAGTCCTAAAATTATCAAGTCCTAATAAAGTACTAAAATTATCAAGTCCTAACTAAATCCTAAAATTATCAAGTCCTAACTAAGTCCTGAAATTATTAAGTCCTAACTAAGTCCTAAAATTAGCAAGTCCTAACTAAGTCCTAAAATTATCAAGTCCTAACTAAATCCTAAAATTTTCAAGTCCTAACTAAGTCCTAAAATTATCAAGTCCTAATTTAATCCTAAAATTATTAAGTCCTAATTAAGACCTAAAATTATCAAGTCCTAACTAAGTCCTAAAATTATCAAGTCCTAACTAAGTCCTAAAATTATTAAGTCCTAGCTAAGTCCTAAAATTATCAAGTCTTAATAAAGTACTAAAATTATCAAGCTCTAACTAAGTCCTAAAATTTTCAAGTCCTAGAAGTATCAAGTCCTAACTAAATCCTAAAATTATAAAGACCTAAATAAGTTCTAAAATTATCAAGTCCTAACTAAATCCTAAAATTATTAAGTCCTAAAATTATTTAGTCCTAACTAAGTCCTAAAATTATCAAGTCCTAACTAAGTCCTAAAATTATCAAGTCCTAACTAAGTCCTAAAATTATCAAGTACTAATAAAGTACTAAAATTATCAAGTCCTAACTAAGACCTAAAATTATCAAGTCCTAATAAAGTACTAAAATTATCAAGTCCTAATATTATTTAGTCCTAACAAAGTCCTAAAATTATCAAGTCCTAATAAAGTACTAAAATTATAAAGTCCTAACTAAATCCTAAAATTATCAAGTCCTAACTAAGTCCTAAAATTATTAAGTTCTAACTAAGTCCTAAAATTATCAAGTCCTAATAAAGTACTAAAATTATCAAGTCCTAATATTATTTAGTCCTAACAAAGTCCTAAAATTATCAAGTCCTAACTAAGTCCTAAAATTATCAAGTCCTAATAAAGTACTAAAATTATCAAGTCCTAAATAAATCCTAAAATTATCAAGTCCTAACTAAGTCCTGAAATTATTAAGTCCTAACTAAGTCCTAAAATTATTTAGTCCTAACTAAGTCCTAAAATTATCAAGTCCTAACTAAGTCCTAAAATTATCAAGTCCTAATTTATTCCTAATATTATTAAGTCCTTATTAAGTCCTAAAATTATCAAGTCCTAACTAAGTCCTAAAATTATCAAGTCCTAACTACGTCCTAAAATTATTAAGTCCTAACTAAGTCCTAAAATTATCAAGTCCTAACTAAGTCCTAAAATTATCAAGTCCTAATAAAGTACTAAAATTATCAAGTCCTAACTAAGTCCTAAAATTATTAAGTTCTAACTAAGTCCTAAAATTATCAAGTCCTAATAAAGTACTAAAATTATCAAGTCCTAATATTATTTAGTCCTAACAAAGTCCTAAAATTATCAAGTCCTAACTAAGTCCTAAAATTATCAAGTCCTAATAAAGTACTAAAATTATCAAGTCCTAACTAAGTCCTAAAATTATCAAGTCCTAATAAAGTACTAAAATTATCAAGTCCTAACTAAATCCTAAAATTATCAAGTCCTAATAAAGTACTAAAATTATAAAGTCCTAACTAAATCCTAAAATTATCAAGTCCTAACTAAGTCCTAAAATTATTAAGTTCTAACTAAGTCCTAAAATTATCAAGTCCTAACTAAGTCCTAAAATTATCAAGTCCTAATAAAGTACTAAAATTATCAAGTCCTAACTAAATCCTAAAATTATCAAGTCCTAACTAAGTCCTAAAATTATTTAGTCCTAACTAAGTCCTAAAATTATCAAGTCCTAACTAAGTCCTAAAATTATCAAGTCCTAATAAAGTACTAAAATTATCAAGTCCTAACTAAATCCTAAAATTATCAAGTCCTAACTAAGTCCTGAAATTATTAAGTCCTAACTAAGTCCTAAAATTATTTAGTCCTAACTAAGTCCTAAAATTATCAAGTCCTAACTACGTCCTAAAATTATTAAGTCCTAACTAAGTCCTAAAATTATCAAGTCCTAACTAAATCCTAAAATTATCAAGTCCTAACTAAATCCTAAAATTATCAAGTCCTAACTAAGTCCTGAAATTATTAAGTCCTAACTAAGTCCTAAAATTAGCAAGTCCTAACTAAGTCCTAAAATTATCAAGTCCTAACTAAATCCTAAAATTTTCAAGTCCTAACTAAGTCCTAAAATTATCAAGTCCTAATTTAATCCTAAAATTATTAAGTCCTAATTAAGACCTAAAATTATCAAGTCCTAACTAAGTCCTAAAATTATCAAGTCCTAACTAAGTCCTAAAATTATTAAGTCCTAGCTAAGTCCTAAAATTATCAAGTCTTAATAAAGTACTAAAATTATCAAGCTCTAACTAAGTCCTAAAATTTTCAAGTCCTAGAAGTATCAAGTCCTAACTAAATCCTAAAATTATAAAGACCTAAATAAGTTCTAAAATTATCAAGTCCTAACTAAATCCTAAAATTATTAAGTCCTAAAATTATTTAGTCCTAACTAAGTCCTAAAATTATCAAGTCCTAACTAAGTCCTAAAATTATCAAGTCCTAACTAAGTCCTAAAATTATCAAGTACTAATAAAGTACTAAAATTATCAAGTCCTAACTAAGACCTAAAATTATCAAGTCCTAATAAAGTACTAAAATTATCAAGTCCTAATATTATTTAGTCCTAACAAAGTCCTAAAATTATCAAGTCCTAATAAAGTACTAAAATTATAAAGTCCTAACTAAATCCTAAAATTATCAAGTCCTAACTAAGTCCTAAAATTATTAAGTTCTAACTAAGTCCTAAAATTATCAAGTCCTAACTAAGTCCTAAAATTATCAAGTCCTAATAAAGTACTAAAATTATCAAGTCCTAACTAAATCCTAAAATTATCAAGTCCTAACTAAGTCCTAAAATTATTAAGTCCTAACTAAGTCCTAAAATTATCAAGTCCTAACTAAGTCCTAAAATTATCAAGTCCTAACTAAGTCCTAAAATTATTAAGTCCTAGCTAAGTCCTAAAATTATCAAGTCTTAATAAAGTACTAAAATTATCAAGCTCTAACTAAGTCCTAAAATTTTCAAGTCCTAGAAGTATCAAGTCCTAACTAAATCCTAAAATTATAAAGACCTAAATAAGTTCTAAAATTATCAAGTCCTAACTAAATCCTAAAATTATTAAGTCCTAAAATTATTTAGTCCTAACTAAGTCCTAAAATTATCAAGTCCTAACTAAGTCCTAAAATTATCAAGTCCTAACTAAGTCCTAAAATTATCAAGTACTAATAAAGTACTAAAATTATCAAGTCCTAACTAAGACCTAAAATTATCAAGTCCTAATAAAGTACTAAAATTATCAAGTCCTAATATTATTTAGTCCTAACAAAGTCCTAAAATTATCAAGTCCTAATAAAGTACTAAAATTATAAAGTCCTAACTAAATCCTAAAATTATCAAGTCCTAACTAAGTCCTAAAATTATTAAGTTCTAACTAAGTCCTAAAATTATCAAGTCCTAACTAAGTCCTAAAATTATCAAGTCCTAATAAAGTACTAAAATTATCAAGTCCTAACTAAATCCTAAAATTATCAAGTCCTAACTAAGTCCTAAAATTATTAAGTCCTAACTAAGTCCTAAAATTATCAAGTCCTAACTAAGTCCTAAAATTATCAAGTCCTAATAAAGTACTAAAATTATCAAGTCCTAACTAAATCCTAAAATTATCAAGTCCTAACTAAGTCCTGAAATTATTAAGTCCTAACTAAGTCCTAAAATTATTTAGTCCTAACTAAGTCCTAAAATTATCAAGTCCTAACTACGTCCTAAAATTATTAAGTCCTAACTAAGTCCTAAAATTATCAAGTCCTAACTAAGTCCTAAAATTATCAAGTCATAATAAAGTACTAAAATTATCAAGTCCTAACTAAATCCTAAAATTATCAAGTCCTAACTAAGTCCTAAAATTATTAAGTTCTAACTAAGTCCTAAAATTATTAAGTCCTAACTAAGTCCTAAAATTATCAAGTCCTAATTTAATCCTAAAATTATTAAGTCCTAATTAAGACCTAAAATTATCAAGTCCTAACTAAGTCCTAAAATTATCAAGTCCTAACTAAGTCCTAAAATTATTAAGTCCTAGCTAAGTCCTAAAATTATCAAGTCTTAATAAAGTACTAAAATTATCAAGCTCTAACTAAGTCCTAAATTTTTCAAGTCCTAGAAGTATCAAGTCCTAACTAAATCCTAAAATTATAAAGACCTAAATAAGTTCTAAAATTATCAAGTCCTAACTAAATCCTAAAATTATTAAGTCCTAAAATTATTTAGTCCTAACTAAGTCCTAAAATTATCAAGTCCTAACTAAGTCCTAAAATTATCAAGTCCTAACTAAGTCCTAAAATTATCAAGTACTAATAAAGTACTAAAATTATCAAGTCCTAACTAAGACCTAAAATTATCAAGTCCTAATAAAGTACTAAAATTATCAAGTCCTAATATTATTTAGTCCTAACAAAGTCCTAAAATTATCAAGTCCTAATAAAGTACTAAAATTATAAAGTCCTAACTAAATCCTAAAATTATCAAGTCCTAACTAAGTCCTAAAATTATTAAGTTCTAACTAAGTCCTAAAATTATCAAGTCCTAATAAAGTACTAAAATTATCAAGTCCTAATATTATTTAGTCCTAACAAAGTCCTAAAATTATCAAGTCCTAACTAAGTCCTAAAATTATCAAGTCCTAATAAAGTACTAAAATTATCAAGTCCTAACTAAATCCTAAAATTATCAAGTCCTAACTAAGTCCTGAAATTATTAAGTCCTAACTAAGTCCTAAAATTATTTAGTCCTAACTAAGTCCTAAAATTATCAAGTCCTAACTAAGTCCTAAAATTATCAAGTCCTAATTTATTCCTAATATTATTAAGTCCTTATTAAGTCCTAAAATTATCAAGTCCTAACTAAGTCCTAAAATTATCAAGTCCTAACTACGTCCTAAAATTATTAAGTCCTAACTAAGTCCTAAAATTATCAAGTCCTAACTAAGTCCTAAAATTATCAAGTCCTAATAAAGTACTAAAATTATCAAGTCCTAACTAAGTCCTAAAATTATTAAGTTCTAACTAAGTCCTAAAATTATCAAGTCCTAACTAAGTCCTAAAATTATCAAGTCCTAATAAAGTACTAAAATTGTCAAGTCCTAACTAAATCCTAAAATTATCAAGTCCTAACTAAGTCCTAAAATTATTAAGTCCTAACTAAGTCCTAAAATTATCAAGTCCTAACTAAGTCCTAAAATTATCAAGTCCTAATAAAGTACTAAAATTATCAAGTCCTAACTAAATCCTAAAATTATCAAGTCCTAACTAAGTCCTGAAATTATTAAGTCCTAACTAAGTCCTAAAATTATTTAGTCCTAACTAAGTCCTAAAATTATCAAGTCCTAACTACGTCCTAAAATTATTAAGTCCTAACTAAGTCCTAAAATTATCAAGTCCTAACTAAGTCCTAAAATTATCAAGTCATAATAAAGTACTAAAATTATCAAGTCCTAACTAAATCCTAAAATTATCAAGTCCTAACTAAGTCCTAAAATTATTAAGTTCTAACTAAGTCCTAAAATTATCAAGTCCTAACTAAGTCCTAAAATTATCAAGTTTTAATTTAATCCTAAAATTATTAAGTCCTAATTAAGACCTAAAATTATCAAGTCCTAACTAAGTCCTAAAATTATCAAGTCCTAACTAAGTCCTAAAATTATTAAGTCCTAGCTAAGTCCTAAAATTATCAAGTCTTAATAAAGTACTAAAATTATCAAGCTCTAACTAAGTCCTAAAATTTTCAAGTCCTAGAAGTATCAAGTCCTAACTAAATCCTAAAATTATAAAGACCTAAATAAGTTCTAAAATTATCAAGTCCTAACTAAATCCTAAAATTATTAAGTCCTAAAATTATTTAGTCCTAACTAAGTCCTAAAATTATCAAGTCCTAACTAAGTCCTAAAATTATCAAGTCCTAACTAAGTCCTAAAATTATCAAGTACTAATAAAGTACTAAAATTATCAAGTCCTAACTAAGACCTAAAATTATCAAGTCCTAATAAAGTACTAAAATTATCAAGTCCTAATATTATTTAGTCCTAACAAAGTCCTAAAATTATCAAGTCCTAATAAAGTACTAAAATTATAAAGTCCTAACTAAATCCTAAAATTATCAAGTCCTAACTAAGTCCTAAAATTATTAAGTTCTAACTAAGTCCTAAAATTATCAAGTCCTAATAAAGTACTAAAATTATCAAGTCCTAATATTATTTAGTCCTAACAAAGTCCTAAAATTATCAAGTCCTAACTAAGTCCTAAAATTATCAAGTCCTAATAAAGTACTAAAATTATCAAGTCCTAACTAAATCCTAAAATTATCAAGTCCTAACTAAGTCCTAAAATTATTAAGTCCTAACTAAGTCCTAAAATTATCAAGTCCTAACTAAGTCCTAAAATTATCAAGTCCTAATAAAGTACTAAAATTATCAAGTCCTAACTAAATCCTAAAATTATCAAGTCCTAACTAAGTCCTGAAATTATTAAGTCCTAACTAAGTCCTAAAATTATTTAGTCCTAACTAAGTCCTAAAATTATCAAGTCCTAACTAAGTCCTAAAATTATCAAGTCCTAATTTAATCCTAAAATTATTAAGTCCTAATTAAGTCCTAAAATTATCAAGTCCTAACTAAGACCTAAAATTATCAAGTCCTAATAAAGTACTAAAATTATCAAGTCCTAACTAAGTCCTAAAATTATTAAGTCCTAATAAAGTATTAAAGTTATCAAGTCCTAACTAAATCCTAAAATTATCAAGTCCTAACTAAGTCCTAACTAAGTCCTAAAATTATCAAGTCCTAACTAAGTCCTAAAATTATTAAGTCCTAATAACGTACTAAAATATCAAGTCCTAACTGAGTCCTAAAATTATCAAGTCCTAATAAAATACTAAAATTATCAAGTCCTAACAAAATCCTAAAATTATCAAGTCCTAACTAAGTCCTAAAATTATTAAGTCCTAATAAAGTACTAAAATTATCAAGTCCTAACTAAATCCTAAAATTATCAAGTCCTAACTAAGTCCTAAAATTATTAAGTCCTAACTAAGTCCTAAAATTATCAAGTCCTAACTAAGTCCTAAAATTATCAAGTCCTAATAAAGTACTAAAATTATCAAGTCCTAACTAAATCCTAAAATTATCAAGTCCTAACTAAGTCCTGAAATTATTAAGTCCTAACTAAGTCCTAAAATTATTTAGTCCTAACTAAGTCCTAAAATTATCAAGTCCTAACTAAGTCCTAAAATTATCAAGTCCTAATTTAATCCTAAAATTATTAAGTCCTAATTAAGTCCTAAAATTATCAAGTCCTAACTAAGACCTAAAATTATCAAGTCCTAATAAAGTACTAAAATTATCAAGTCCTAACTAAGTCCTAAAATTATTAAGTCCTAATAAAGTATTAAAATTATCAAGTCCTAACTAAATCCTAAAATTATCAAGTCCTAACTAAGTCCTAACTAAGTCCTAAAATTATCAAGTCCTAACTAAGTCCTAAAATTATTAAGTCCTAATAACGTACTAAAATATCAAGTCCTAACTGAGTCCTAAAATTATCAAGTCCTAATAAAATACTAAAATTATCAAGTCCTAACAAAATCCTAAAATTATCAAGTCCTAACTAAGTCCTGAAATTATTAAGTCCTAACTAAGTCCTAAAATTAGCAAGTCCTAACTAAGTCCTAAAATTATCAAGTCCTAATAAAGTACTCAAATTATCAAGTCCTAACTAAATCCTAAAATTATCAAGTCCTAACTAAGTCCTGAAATTATTAAGTCCTAACTAAGTCCTAAAATTAGCAAGTCTTAATTAAGTCCTAAAATTATCAAGTCCTAACTAAGTCCTAAAATTATCAAGTCCTAATTTAATCCTAAAATTATTAAGTCCTAATTAAGTCCTAAAATTATCAAGTCCTAACTAAGACCTAAAATTATCAAGTCCTAATAAAGTACTAAAATTATCAAGTCCTAACTAAGTCCTAAAATTATTAAGTCCTAATAAAGTATTAAAATTATCAAGTCCTAACTAAATCCTAAAATTATCAAGTCCTAACTAAGTCCTAACTAAGTCCTAAAATTATCAAGTCCTAACTAAGTCCTAAAATTATTAAGTCCTAATAACGTACTAAAATATCAAGTCCTAACTGAGTCCTAAAATTATCAAGTCCTAATAAAATACTAAAATTATCAAGTCCTAACAAAATCCTAAAATTATCAAGTCCTAACTAAGTCCTGAAATTATTAAGTCCTAACTAAGTCCTAAAATTAGCAAGTCCTAACTAAGTCCTAAAATTATCAAGTCCTAATAAAGTACTCAAATTATCAAGTCCTAACTAAATCCTAAAATTATCAAGTCCTAACTAAGTCCTGAAATTATTAAGTACTAACTAAGTCCTAAAATTAGCAAGTCTTAACTAAGTCCTAAAATTATCAAGTCCTAACTAAGTCCTAAAATTATCAAGTCCTAATAAAGTACTAAAATTATCAAGTCCTAACTAAGACCTAAAATTATCAAGTCCTAATAAAGTACTAAAATTATCAAGTCCTAATATTATTTAGTCCTAACAAAGTCCTAAAATTATCAAGTCCTAATAAAGTACTAAAATTATAAAGTCCTAACTAAATCCTAAAATTATCAAGTCCTAACTAAGTCCTAAAATTATTAAGTTCTAACTAAGTCCTAAAATTATCAAGTCCTAATAAAGTACTAAAATTATCAAGTCCTAATATTATTTAGTCCTAACAAAGTCCTAAAATTATCAAGTCCTAACTAAGTCCTAAAATTATCAAGTCCTAATAAAGTACTAAAATTATCAAGTCCTAACTAAATCCTAAAATTATCAAGTCCTAACTAAGTCCTAAAATTATTAAGTCCTAACTAAGTCCTAAAATTATCAAGTCCTAACTAAGTCCTAAAATTATCAAGTCCTAATAAAGTACTAAAATTATCAAGTCCTAACTAAATCCTAAAATTATCAAGTCCTAACTAAGTCCTGAAATTATTAAGTCCTAACTAAGTCCTAAAATTATTTAGTCCTAACTAAGTCCTAAAATTATCAAGTCCTAACTAAGTCCTAAAATTATCAAGTCCTAATTTAATCCTAAAATTATTAAGTCCTAATTAAGTCCTAAAATTATCAAGTCCTAACTAAGACCTAAAATTATCAAGTCCTAATAAAGTACTAAAATTATCAAGTCCTAACTAAGTCCTAAAATTATTAAGTCCTAATAAAGTATTAAAGTTATCAAGTCCTAACTAAATCCTAAAATTATCAAGTCCTAACTAAGTCCTAACTAAGTCCTAAAATTATCAAGTCCTAACTAAGTCCTAAAATTATTAAGTCCTAATAACGTACTAAAATATCAAGTCCTAACTGAGTCCTAAAATTATCAAGTCCTAATAAAATACTAAAATTATCAAGTCCTAACAAAATCCTAAAATTATCAAGTCCTAACTAAGTCCTAAAATTATTAAGTCCTAATAAAGTACTAAAATTATCAAGTCCTAACTAAATCCTAAAATTATCAAGTCCTAACTAAGTCCTAAAATTATTAAGTCCTAACTAAGTCCTAAAATTATCAAGTCCTAACTAAGTCCTAAAATTATCAAGTCCTAATAAAGTACTAAAATTATCAAGTCCTAACTAAATCCTAAAATTATCAAGTCCTAACTAAGTCCTGAAATTATTAAGTCCTAACTAAGTCCTAAAATTATTTAGTCCTAACTAAGTCCTAAAATTATCAAGTCCTAACTAAGTCCTAAAATTATCAAGTCCTAATTTAATCCTAAAATTATTAAGTCCTAATTAAGTCCTAAAATTATCAAGTCCTAACTAAGACCTAAAATTATCAAGTCCTAATAAAGTACTAAAATTATCAAGTCCTAACTAAGTCCTAAAATTATTAAGTCCTAATAAAGTATTAAAATTATCAAGTCCTAACTAAATCCTAAAATTATCAAGTCCTAACTAAGTCCTAACTAAGTCCTAAAATTATCAAGTCCTAACTAAGTCCTAAAATTATTAAGTCCTAATAACGTACTAAAATATCAAGTCCTAACTGAGTCCTAAAATTATCAAGTCCTAATAAAATACTAAAATTATCAAGTCCTAACAAAATCCTAAAATTATCAAGTCCTAACTAAGTCCTGAAATTATTAAGTCCTAACTAAGTCCTAAAATTAGCAAGTCCTAACTAAGTCCTAAAATTATCAAGTCCTAATAAAGTACTCAAATTATCAAGTCCTAACTAAATCCTAAAATTATCAAGTCCTAACTAAGTCCTGAAATTATTAAGTCCTAACTAAGTCCTAAAATTAGCAAGTCTTAATTAAGTCCTAAAATTATCAAGTCCTAACTAAGTCCTAAAATTATCAAGTCCTAATTTAATCCTAAAATTATTAAGTCCTAATTAAGTCCTAAAATTATCAAGTCCTAACTAAGACCTAAAATTATCAAGTCCTAATAAAGTACTAAAATTATCAAGTCCTAACTAAGTCCTAAAATTATTAAGTCCTAATAAAGTATTAAAATTATCAAGTCCTAACTAAATCCTAAAATTATCAAGTCCTAACTAAGTCCTAACTAAGTCCTAAAATTATCAAGTCCTAACTAAGTCCTAAAATTATTAAGTCCTAATAACGTACTAAAATATCAAGTCCTAACTGAGTCCTAAAATTATCAAGTCCTAATAAAATACTAAAATTATCAAGTCCTAACAAAATCCTAAAATTATCAAGTCCTAACTAAGTCCTGAAATTATTAAGTCCTAACTAAGTCCTAAAATTAGCAAGTCCTAACTAAGTCCTAAAATTATCAAGTCCTAATAAAGTACTCAAATTATCAAGTCCTAACTAAATCCTAAAATTATCAAGTCCTAACTAAGTCCTGAAATTATTAAGTACTAACTAAGTCCTAAAATTAGCAAGTCTTAACTAAGTCCTAAAATTATCAAGTCCTAACTAAGTCCTAAAATTATCAAGTCCTAATAAAGTACTAAAATTATCAAGTCCTAACTAAGTCCTAAATTTATCAAGTCCTAACTAAGTCCTAAAATTATCAACTCCTAATAAAGTACTAAAATTATCAAGCTCTAACTAAGTCCTAAAATTATCAAGTCCTAATAACGTACTAAAATTATCAAGTCCTAACTGAGTCCTAAAATTATCAAGTCCTAATAAAATACTAAAATTATCAAGTCCTAACTAAATCCTAAAATTATCAAGTCCTAACTAAGTCCTAAAATTATCAAGTCCTAATAAAGTACTAAAATTATCAAGTCCTAACTAAGTCCTAAAATTATTTAGTCCTAACTAAGTCCTAAAATTATCAAGTCCTAATTAAATCCTAAAATTATTAAGTCCTAATTAAGTCCTAAAATTATCAAGTCCTAACTAAGTCCTAAAATTATCAAGTCCTAACTACGTTCTAAAATTATTAAGTCCTAACTAAGTCCTAAAATTATCAAGTCCTAACTACGTCCTAAAATTATAAAGTCCTAACTAAGTCCTAAAATTATCAAGTTCTAGAATTATCAAGTCCTAACTGACTCCTAAAATTATCAAGTCCTAACTAAGTCCTAAAACTATTAAGTCCTAATAAAGTATTAAAATTATCAAGTCCTAACTAAATCCTAAAATTATCAAGTCCTAACTAAGTCCTAACTAAGTCCTAAAATTATCAAGTCCTAACTAAGTCCTAAAATTATTAAGTCCTAATAACGTACTAAAATTATCAAGTCCTAATTGAGTCCTAAAATTATCAAGTCCTAATAAAATACTAAAATTATCAAGTCCTAACTAAATCCTAAAATTATCAAGTCCTAACTAAGTCCTGAAATTATTAAGTCCTAACTAAGTCCTAAAATTAGCAAGTCCTAACTAAGTCCTAAAATTATCAAGTCCTAATAAAGTACTTAAATTATCAAGTCCTAACTAAATCCTAAAATTATCAAGTCCTAACTAAGTCCTGAAATTATTAAGTCCTAACTAAGTCCTAAAATTAGCAAGTCTTAACTAAGTCCTAAAATTATCAAGTCCTAACTAAGTCCTAAAATTATCAAGTCCTAATAAAGTACTAAAATTATCAAGTCCTAACTAAATCCTAAAATTATCAAGTCCTAACTAAGTCCTGAAATTATTAAGTCCTAACTAAGTCCTAAAATTATTTAGTCCTAACTAAGTCCTAAAATTATCAAGTCCTAACTAAGTCCTAAAATTATCAAGTCCTAATTTAATCCTAAAATTATTAAGTCCTAATTAAGTCCTAAAATTATCAAGTCCTAACTAAGACCTAAAATTATCAAGTCCTAATAAAGTACTAAAATTATCAAGTCCTAACTAAGTCCTAAAATTATTAAGTCCTAATAAAGTATTAAAATTATCAAGTCCTAACTAAATCCTAAAATTATCAAGTCCTAACTAAGTCCTAACTAAGTCCTAAAATTATCAAGTCCTAACTAAGTCCTAAAATTATTAAGTCCTAATAACGTACTAAAATATCAAGTCCTAACTGAGTCCTAAAATTATCAAGTCCTAATAAAATACTAAAATTATCAAGTCCTAACAAAATCCTAAAATTATCAAGTCCTAACTAAGTCCTGAAATTATTAAGTCCTAACTAAGTCCTAAAATTAGCAAGTCCTAACTAAGTCCTAAAATTATCAAGTCCTAATAAAGTACTCAAATTATCAAGTCCTAACTAAATCCTAAAATTATCAAGTCCTAACTAAGTCCTGAAATTATTAAGTCCTAACTAAGTCCTAAAATTAGCAAGTCTTAATTAAGTCCTAAAATTATCAAGTCCTAACTAAGTCCTAAAATTATCAAGTCCTAATTTAATCCTAAAATTATTAAGTCCTAATTAAGTCCTAAAATTATCAAGTCCTAACTAAGACCTAAAATTATCAAGTCCTAATAAAGTACTAAAATTATCAAGTCCTAACTAAGTCCTAAAATTATTAAGTCCTAATAAAGTATTAAAATTATCAAGTCCTAACTAAATCCTAAAATTATCAAGTCCTAACTAAGTCCTAACTAAGTCCTAAAATTATCAAGTCCTAACTAAGTCCTAAAATTATTAAGTCCTAATAACGTACTAAAATATCAAGTCCTAACTGAGTCCTAAAATTATCAAGTCCTAATAAAATACTAAAATTATCAAGTCCTAACAAAATCCTAAAATTATCAAGTCCTAACTAAGTCCTGAAATTATTAAGTCCTAACTAAGTCCTAAAATTAGCAAGTCCTAACTAAGTCCTAAAATTATCAAGTCCTAATAAAGTACTCAAATTATCAAGTCCTAACTAAATCCTAAAATTATCAAGTCCTAACTAAGTCCTGAAATTATTAAGTACTAACTAAGTCCTAAAATTAGCAAGTCTTAACTAAGTCCTAAAATTATCAAGTCCTAACTAAGTCCTAAAATTATCAAGTCCTAATAAAGTACTAAAATTATCAAGTCCTAACTAAGTCCTAAATTTATCAAGTCCTAACTAAGTCCTAAAATTATCAACTCCTAATAAAGTACTAAAATTATCAAGCTCTAACTAAGTCCTAAAATTATCAAGTCCTAATAACGTACTAAAATTATCAAGTCCTAACTGAGTCCTAAAATTATCAAGTCCTAATAAAATACTAAAATTATCAAGTCCTAACTAAATCCTAAAATTATCAAGTCCTAACTAAGTCCTAAAATTATCAAGTCCTAATAAAGTACTAAAATTATCAAGTCCTAACTAAGTCCTAAAATTATTTAGTCCTAACTAAGTCCTAAAATTATCAAGTCCTAATTAAATCCTAAAATTATTAAGTCCTAATTAAGTCCTAAAATTATCAAGTCCTAACTAAGTCCTAAAATTATCAAGTCCTAACTACGTTCTAAAATTATTAAGTCCTAACTAAGTCCTAAAATTATCAAGTCCTAACTACGTCCTAAAATTATAAAGTCCTAACTAAGTCCTAAAATTATCAAGTTCTAGAATTATCAAGTCCTAACTGACTCCTAAAATTATCAAGTCCTAACTAAGTCCTAAAACTATTAAGTCCTAATAAAGTATTAAAATTATCAAGTCCTAACTAAATCCTAAAATTATCAAGTCCTAACTAAGTCCTAACTAAGTCCTAAAATTATCAAGTCCTAACTAAGTCCTAAAATTATTAAGTCCTAATAACGTACTAAAATTATCAAGTCCTAATTGAGTCCTAAAATTATCAAGTCCTAATAAAATACTAAAATTATCAAGTCCTAACTAAATCCTAAAATTATCAAGTCCTAACTAAGTCCTGAAATTATTAAGTCCTAACTAAGTCCTAAAATTAGCAAGTCCTAACTAAGTCCTAAAATTATCAAGTCCTAATAAAGTACTTAAATTATCAAGTCCTAACTAAATCCTAAAATTATCAAGTCCTAACTAAGTCCTGAAATTATTAAGTCCTAACTAAGTCCTAAAATTAGCAAGTCTTAACTAAGTCCTAAAATTATCAAGTCCTAACTAAGTCCTAAAATTATCAAGTCCTAATAAAGTACTAAAATTATCAAGTCCTAAATTTATCAAGTCCTAACTAAGTCCTAAAATTATCAACTCCTAATAAAGTACTAAAATTATCAAGCTCTAACTAAGTCCTAAAATTTTCAAGTCCTAGAAGTATCAAGTCCTAACTAAATCCTAAAATTATAAAGACCTAAATAAGTTCTAAAATTATCAAGTCCTAACTAAATCCTAAAATTATTAAGTCCTAAAATTATTTAGTCCTAACTAAGTCCTAAAATTATCGAGTCCTAACTAAGTCCTAAAATTATTAAGTCCTAACTAAGTCCTAAAATTATCAAGTCCTAACTAAGTCCTAAAATTATCAAGTCTTAATAAAGTACTAAAATTATCAAGTCCTAACTAAATCCTAAAATTATCAAGTCCTAACTAAGTTCTGAAATTATTAAGTCCTAACTAAGTCCTAAAATTAGCAAGTCCTAACTAAGTCCTAAAATTATCAAGTTCTAACTAAGTCCTAAAATTATTAAGTCCTAATAAAGTACTAAAATTATCAAGTCCTAACTAAGTCCTAAAATTATCAAGTCCTAATAAAGTACTAAAATTATCAAGTCCTAACTAAATCCTAAAATTATCAAGTCCTAACTAAGTCCTGAAATTATTAAGTCCTAACTAAGTCCTAAAATTAGCAAGTCCTAACTAAGTCCTAAAATTATCAAGTCCTAACTAAGTCCTAAAATTATCAAGTCCTAATAAAGTACTAAAATTATCAAGTCCTAACTAAGTCCTAAAATTATTTAGTCCTAACTAAGTCCTAAAATTTTCAAGTCCTAATTAAATCCTAAAATTATTAAGTCCTAATTAAGTCCTAAAATTATCAAGTCCTAACTAAGTCCTAAAATTATCAAGTCCTAACTACGTCCTAAAATTATTAAGTCCTAACTAAGTCCTAAAATTATCAAGTCCTAACTAAGTTCTAAAATTATCAAGTCCTAACCAAGTCCTGAAATTATTAAGTCCTAACTAAGTCCTAAAATTAGCAAGTCCTAACTAAGTTCTAAAATTATCAAGTCCTAATAAAGTACTAAAATTATCAAGTCCTAATTAAATCCTAAAATTATTAAGTCCTAATTGAGTCCTAAAATTATCAAGTCCTAACTAAGTCCTAAAATTATCAAGTCCTAACTACGTCCTAAAATTATCAAGTCCTAATAAAGTACTAAAATTATCAAGTCCTAACTAAGTCCTAAATTTATCAAGTCCTAACTAAGTCCTAAAATTATCAACTCCTAATAAAGTACTAAAATTATCAAGCTCTAACTAAGTCCTAAAATTATCAAGTCCTAATAACGTACTAAAATTATCAAGTCCTAACTAAGTCCTGAAATTATTAAGTCCTAACTAAGTCCTAAAATTAGCAAGTCCTAACTAAGTCCTAAAATTATCAAGTCCTAATAAAGTACTCAAATTATCAAGTCCTAACTAAATCCTAAAATTATCAAGTCCTAACTAAGTCCTGAAATTATTAAGTCCTAACTAAGTCCTAAAATTAGCAAGTCTTAACTAAGTCCTAAAATTATCAAGTCCTAACTAAGTCCTAAAATTATCAAGTCCTAATAAAGTACTAAAATTATCAAGTCCTAACTAAGTCCTAAATTTATCAAGTCCTAACTAAGTCCTAAAATTATCAACTCCTAATAAAGTACTAAAATTATCAAGCTCTAACTAAGTCCTAAAATTATCAAGTCCTAATAACGTACTAAAATTATCAAGTCCTAACTGAGTCCTAAAATTATCAAGTCCTAATAAAATACTAAAATTATCAAGTCCTAACTAAATCCTAAAATTATCAAGTCCTAACTAAGTCCTAAAATTATCAAGTCCTAATAAAGTACTAAAATTATCAAGTCCTAACTAAGTCCTAAAATTATTTAGTCCTAACTAAGTCCTAAAATTATCAAGTCCTAATTAAATCCTAAAATTATTAAGTCCTAATTAAGTCCTAAAATTATCAAGTCCTAACTAAGTCCTAAAATTATCAAGTCCTAACTACGTTCTAAAATTATTAAGTCCTAACTAAGTCCTAAAATTATCAAGTCCTAACTACGTCCTAAAATTATAAAGTCCTAACTAAGTCCTAAAATTATCAAGTTCTAGAATTATCAAGTCCTAACTGACTCCTAAAATTATCAAGTCCTAACTAAGTCCTAAAATTATTAAGTCCTAATAAAGTATTAAAATTATCAAGTCCTAACTAAATCCTAAAATTATCAAGTCCTAACTAAGTCCTAACTAAGTCCTAAAATTATCAAGTCCTAACTAAGTCCTAAAATTATTAAGTCCTAATAACGTACTAAAATTATCAAGTCCTAATTGAGTCCTAAAATTATCAAGTCCTAATAAAATACTAAAATTATCAAGTCCTAACTAAATCCTAAAATTATCAAGTCCTAACTAAGTCCTGAAATTATTAAGTCCTAACTAAGTCCTAAAATTAGCAAGTCCTAACTAAGTCCTAAAATTATCAAGTCCTAATAAAGTACTTAAATTATCAAGTCCTAACTAAATCCTAAAATTATCAAGTCCTAACTAAGTCCTGAAATTATTAAGTCCTAACTAAGTCCTAAAATTAGCAAGTCTTAACTAAGTCCTAAAATTATCAAGTCCTAACTAAGTCCTAAAATTATCAAGTCCTAATAAAGTACTAAAATTATCAAGTCCTAAATTTATCAAGTCCTAACTAAGTCCTAAAATTATCAACTCCTAATAAAGTACTAAAATTATCAAGCTCTAACTAAGTCCTAAAATTTTCAAGTCCTAGAAGTATCAAGTCCTAACTAAATCCTAAAATTATAAAGACCTAAATAAGTTCTAAAATTATCAAGTCCTAACTAAATCCTAAAATTATTAAGTCCTAAAATTATTTAGTCCTAACTAAGTCCTAAAATTATCGAGTCCTAACTAAGTCCTAAAATTATTAAGTCCTAACTAAGTCCTAAAATTATCAAGTCCTAACTAAGTCCTAAAATTATCAAGTCTTAATAAAGTACTAAAATTATCAAGTCCTAACTAAATCCTAAAATTATCAAGTCCTAACTAAGTTCTGAAATTATTAAGTCCTAACTAAGTCCTAAAATTAGCAAGTCCTAACTAAGTCCTAAAATTATCAAGTTCTAACTAAGTCCTAAAATTATTAAGTCCTAATAAAGTACTAAAATTATCAAGTCCTAACTAAGTCCTAAAATTATCAAGTCCTAATAAAGTACTAAAATTATCAAGTCCTAACTAAATCCTAAAATTATCAAGTCCTAACTAAGTCCTGAAATTATTAAGTCCTAACTAAGTCCTAAAATTAGCAAGTCCTAACTAAGTCCTAAAATTATCAAGTCCTAACTAAGTCCTAAAATTATCAAGTCCTAATAAAGTACTAAAATTATCAAGTCCTAACTAAGTCCTAAAATTATTTAGTCCTAACTAAGTCCTAAAATTTTCAAGTCCTAATTAAATCCTAAAATTATTAAGTCCTAATTAAGTCCTAAAATTATCAAGTCCTAACTAAGTCCTAAAATTATCAAGTCCTAACTACGTCCTAAAATTATTAAGTCCTAACTAAGTCCTAAAATTATCAAGTCCTAACTAAGTTCTAAAATTATCAAGTCCTAACCAAGTCCTGAAATTATTAAGTCCTAACTAAGTCCTAAAATTAGCAAGTCCTAACTAAGTTCTAAAATTATCAAGTCCTAATAAAGTACTAAAATTATCAAGTCCTAATTAAATCCTAAAATTATTAAGTCCTAATTAAGTCCTAAAATTATCAAGTCCTAACTAAGTCCTAAAATTATCAAGTCCTAACTACGTCCTAAAATTATCAAGTCCTAATAAAGTACTAAAATTATCAAGTCCTAACTAAGTCCTAAATTTATCAAGTCCTAACTAAGTCCTAAAATTATCAACTCCTAATAAAGTACTAAAATTATCAAGCTCTAACTAAGTCCTAAAATTATCAAGTCCTAATAACGTACTAAAATTATCAAGTCCTAACTACGTCCTAAAATTATCAAGTCCTAATAAAGTACTAAAATTATCAAGTCCTAACTAAGTCCTAAATTTATCAAGTCCTAACTAAGTCCTAAAATTATCAACTCCTAATAAAGTACTAAAATTATCAAGCTCTAACTAAGTCCTAAAATTATCAAGTCCTAATAACGTACTAAAATTATCAAGTCCTAACTGAGTCCTAAAATTATCAAGTCCTAATAAAATACTAAAATTATCAAGTCCTAACTAAATCCTAAAATTATCAAGTCCTAACTAAGTCCTAAAATTATCAAGTCCTAATAAAGTACTAAAATTATCAAGTCCTAACTAAGTCCTAAAATTATTTAGTCCTAACTAAGTCCTAAAATTATCAAGTCCTAATTAAATCCTAAAATTATTAAGTCCTAATTAAGTCCTAAAATTATCAAGTCCTAACTAAGTCCTAAAATTATCAAGTCCTAACTACGTTCTAAAATTATTAAGTCCTAACTAAGTCCTAAAATTATCAAGTCCTAACTACGTCCTAAAATTATAAAGTCCTAACTAAGTCCTAAAATTATCAAGTTCTAGAATTATCAAGTCCTAACTGACTCCTAAAATTATCAAGTCCTAACTAAGTCCTAAAATTATTAAGTCCTAATAAAGTATTAAAATTATCAAGTCCTAACTAAATCCTAAAATTATCAAGTCCTAACTAAGTCCTAACTAAGTCCTAAAATTATCAAGTCCTAACTAAGTCCTAAAATTATTAAGTCCTAATAACGTACTAAAATTATCAAGTCCTAATTGAGTCCTAAAATTATCAAGTCCTAATAAAATACTAAAATTATCAAGTCCTAACTAAATCCTAAAATTATCAAGTCCTAACTAAGTCCTGAAATTATTAAGTCCTAACTAAGTCCTAAAATTAGCAAGTCCTAACTAAGTCCTAAAATTATCAAGTCCTAATAAAGTACTTAAATTATCAAGTCCTAACTAAATCCTAAAATTATCAAGTCCTAACTAAGTCCTGAAATTATTAAGTCCTAACTAAGTCCTAAAATTAGCAAGTCTTAACTAAGTCCTAAAATTATCAAGTCCTAACTAAGTCCTAAAATTATCAAGTCCTAATAAAGTACTAAAATTATCAAGTCCTAAATTTATCAAGTCCTAACTAAGTCCTAAAATTATCAACTCCTAATAAAGTACTAAAATTATCAAGCTCTAACTAAGTCCTAAAATTTTCAAGTCCTGGAAGTATCAAGTCCTAACTAAATCCTAAAATTATAAAGACCTAAATAAGTTCTAAAATTATCAAGTCCTAACTAAATCCTAAAATTATTAAGTCCTAAAATTATTTAGTCCTAACTAAGTCCTAAAATTATCGAGTCCTAACTAAGTCCTAAAATTATTAAGTCCTAACTAAGTCCTAAAATTATCAAGTCCTAACTAAGTCCTAAAATTATCAAGTCTTAATAAAGTACTAAAATTATCAAGTCCTAACTAAATCCTAAAATTATCAAGTCCTAACTAAGTTCTGAAATTATTAAGTCCTAACTAAGTCCTAAAATTGGCAAGTCCTAACTAAGTCCTAAAATTATCAAGTTCTAACTAAGTCCTAAAATTATTAAGTCCTAATAAAGTACTAAAATTATCAAGTCCTAACTAAGTCCTAAAATTATCAAGTCCTAATAAAGTACTAAAATTATCAAGTCCTAACTAAATCCTAAAATTATCAAGTCCTAACTAAGTCCTGAAATTATTAAGTCCTAACTAAGTCCTAAAATTAGCAAGTCCTAACTAAGTCCTAAAATTATCAAGTCCTAACTAAGTCCTAAAATTATCAAGTCCTAATAAAGTACTAAAATTATCAAGTCCTAACTAAGTCCTAAAATTATTTAGTCCTAACTAAGTCCTAAAATTTTCAAGTCCTAATTAAATCCTAAAATTATTAAGTCCTAATTAAGTCCTAAAATTATCAAGTCCTAACTAAGTCCTAAAATTATCAAGTCCTAACTAAGTTCTAAAATTATCAAGTCCTAACCAAGTCCTGAAATTATTAAGTCCTAACTAAGTCCTAAAATTAGCAAGTCCTAACTAAGTTCTAAAATTATCAAGTCCTAATAAAGTACTAAAATTATCAAGTCCTAATTAAATCCTAAAATTATTAAGTCCTAATTAAGTCCTAAAATTATCAAGTCCTAACTAAGTCCTAAAATTATCAAGTCCTAACTACGTCCTAAAATTATAAAGTCCTAACTAAGTCCTAAAATTATCAAGTTCTAGAATTATCAAGTCCTAACTGACTCCTAAAATTATCAAGTCCTAACTAAGTCCTAAAATTATTAAGTCCTAATAAAGTATCAAAATTATCAAGTCCTAACTAAATCCTAAAATTATCAAGTCCTAACTAAGTCCTAACTAAGTCCTAAAATTATCAAGTCCTAACTAAGTCCTAAAATTATCAAGTCCTAATAACGTACTAAAATTATCAAGTCCTAACTGAGTCCTAAAATTATCAAGTCCTAATAAAATACTAAAATTATCAAGTCCTAACTAAATCCTAAAATTATCAAGTCCTAACTAAGTCCTGAAATTATTAAGTCCTAACTAAGTCCTAAAATTAGCAAGTACTAACTAAGTCCTAAAATTATCAAGTCCTAATAAAGTACTAAAATTATCAAGTCCTAACTAAATCCTAAAATTATCAAGTCCTAACTAAGTCCTGAAATTATTAAGTCCTAACTAAGTCCTAAAATTAGCAAGTCCTAACTAAGTCCTAAAATTATCAAGTCCTAATAAAGTACTAAAATTATCAAGTCCTAACTAAGTCCTAAATTTATCAAGTCCTAACTAAGTCCTAAAATTATCAACTCCTAATAAAGTACTAAAATTATCAAGCTCTAACTAAGTCCTAAAATTTTCAAGTCCTAGAAGTATCAAGTCCTAACTAAATCCTAAAATTATAAAGACCTAAATAAGTTCTAAAATTATCAAGTCCTAACTAAATCCTAAAATTATTAAGTCCTAAAATTATTTAGTCCTAACTAAGTCCTAAAATTATCAAGTCCTAACTAAGTCCTAAAATTATCAAGTCCTAACTAAGTCCTAAAATTATCAAGTCCTAATAAAGTACTAAAATTATCAAGTCCTAACTAAGACCTAAAATTATCAAGTCCTAACTAAGTCCTAAAATTATCAAGTCCTAACTACGTCCTAAAATTATTAAGTCCTAACTAAGTCCTAAAATTATCAAGTCCTAACTAAGTTCTAAAATTATCAAGTCCTAACTAAGTCCTGAAATTATTAAGTCCTAACTAAGTCCTAAAATTAGCAAGTCCTAACTAAGTTCTAAAATTATCAAGTCCTAATAAAGTACTAAAATTATCAAGTCCTAATTAAATCCTAAAATTATTAAGTCCTAATTAAGTCCTAAAATTATCAAGTCCTAACTAAGTCCTAAAATTATCAAGTCCTAACTACGTCCTAAAATTATAAAGTCCTAACTAAGTCCTAAAATTATCAAGTTCTAGAATTATCAAGTCCTAACTGACTCCTAAAATTATCAAGTCCTAACTAAGTCCTAAAATTATTAAGTCCTAATAAAGTATCAAAATTATCAAGTCCTAACTAAATCCTAAAATTATCAAGTCCTAACTAAGTCCTAACTAAGTCCTAAAATTATCAAGTCCTAACTAAGTCCTAAAATTATCAAGTCCTAATAACGTACTAAAATTATCAAGTCCTAACTGAGTCCTAAAATTATCAAGTCCTAATAAAATACTAAAATTATCAAGTCCTAACTAAATCCTAAAATTATCAAGTCCTAACTAAGTCCTGAAATTATTAAGTCCTAACTAAGTCCTAAAATTAGCAAGTACTAACTAAGTCCTAAAATTATCAAGTCCTAATAAAGTACTAAAATTATCAAGTCCTAACTAAATCCTAAAATTATCAAGTCCTAACTAAGTCCTGAAATTATTAAGTCCTAACTAAGTCCTAAAATTAGCAAGTCCTAACTAAGTCCTAAAATTATCAAGTCCTAACTAAGTCCTAAAATTATCAAGTCCTAATAAAGTACTAAAATTATCAAGTCCTAACTAAGTCCTAAATTTATCAAGTCCTAACTAAGTCCTAAAATTATCAACTCCTAATAAAGTACTAAAATTATCAAGCTCTAACTAAGTCCTAAAATTTTCAAGTCCTAGAAGTATCAAGTCCTAACTAAATCCTAAAATTATAAAGACCTAAATAAGTTCTAAAATTATCAAGTCCTAACTAAATCCTAAAATTATTAAGTCCTAAAATTATTTAGTCCTAACTAAGTCCTAAAATTATCAAGTCCTAACTAAGTCCTAAAATTATCAAGTCCTAACTAAGTCCTAAAATTATCAAGTCCTAATAAAGTACTAAAATTATCAAGTCCTAACTAAGACCTAAAATTATCAAGTCCTAATAAAGTACTAAAATTATCAAGTCCTAACTAAATCCTAAAATTATCAAGTCCTAGAAGTATCAAGTCCTAACTAAATCCTAAAATTATAAAGACCTAAATAAGTTCTAAAATTATCAAGTCCTAACTAAATCCTAAAATTATTAAGTCCTAAAATTATTTAGTCCTAACTAAGTCCTAAAATTATCAAGTCCTAACTAAGTCCTAAAATTATCAAGTCCTAACTAAGTCCTAAAATTATCAAGTCCTAATAAAGTACTAAAATTATCAAGTCCTAACTAAGACCTAAAATTATCAACTCCTAATAAAGTACTAAAATTATCAAGCTCTAACTAAGTCCTAAAATTTTCAAGTCCTAGAAGTATCAAGTCCTAACTAAATCCTAAAATTATAAAGACCTAAATAAGTTCTAAAATTATCAAGTCCTAACTAAATCCTAAAATTATTAAGTCCTAAAATTATTTAGTCCTAACTAAGTCCTAAAATTATCGAGTCCTAACTAAGTCCTAAAATTATTAAGTCCTAACTAAGTCCTAAAATTATCAAGTCCTAACTAAGTCCTAAAATTATCAAGTCTTAATAAAGTACTAAAATTATCAAGTCCTAACTAAATCCTAAAATTATCAAGTCCTAACTAAGTTCTGAAATTATTAAGTCCTAACTAAGTCCTAAAATTAGCAAGTCCTAACTAAGTCCTAAAATTATCAAGTCCTAACTAAGTCCTAAAATTATTAAGTCCTAATAAAGTACTAAAATTATCAAGTCCTAACTAAGTCCTAAAATTATCAAGTCCTAATAAAGTACTAAAATTATCAAGTCCTAACTAAATCCTAAAATTATCAAGTCCTAACTAAGTCCTGAAATTATTAAGTCCTAACTAAGTCCTAAAATTAGCAAGTCCTAACTAAGTCCTAAAATTATCAAGTCCTAACTAAGTCCTAAAATTATCAAGTCCTAATAAAGTACTAAAATTATCAAGTCCTAACTAAGTCCTAAAATTATTTAGTCCTAACTAAGTCCTAAAATTTTCAAGTCCTAATTAAATCCTAAAATTATTAAGTCCTAATTAAGTCCTAAAATTATCAAGTCCTAACTAAGTCCTAAAATTATCAAGTCCTAACTACGTCCTAAAATTATTAAGTCCTAACTAAGTTCTAAAATTATCAAGTCCTAACTAAGTCCTAAAATTATCAAGTCCTAACTAAGTCCTGAAATTATTAAGTCCTAACTAAGTCCTAAAATTAGCAAGTCCTAACTAAGTTCTAAAATTATCAAGTCCTAATAAAGTACTAAAATTATCAAGTCCTAATTAAATCCTAAAATTATTAAGTCCTAATTAAGTCCTAAAATTATCAAGTCCTAACTAAGTCCTAAAATTATCAAGTCCTAACTACGTCCTAAAATTATAAAGTCCTAACTAAGTCCTAAAATTATCAAGTTCTAGAATTATCAAGTCCTAACTGACTCCTAAAATTATCAAGTCCTAACTAAGTCCTAAAATTATTAAGTCCTAATAAAGTATCAAAATTATCAAGTCCTAACTAAATCCTAAAATTATCAAGTCCTAACTAAGTCCTAACTAAGTCCTAAAATTATCAAGTCCTAACTAAGTCCTAAAATTATCAAGTCCTAATAACGTACTAAAATTATCAAGTCCTAACTGAGTCCTAAAATTATCAAGTCCTAATAAAATACTAAAATTATCAAGTCCTAACTAAATCCTAAAATTATCAAGTCCTAACTAAGTCCTGAAATTATTAAGTCCTAACTAAGTCCTAAAATTAGCAAGTACTAACTAAGTCCTAAAATTATCAAGTCCTAATAAAGTACTAAAATTATCAAGTCCTAACTAAATCCTAAAATTATCAAGTCCTAACTAAGTCCTGAAATTATTAAGTCCTAACTAAGTCCTAAAATTAGCAAGTCCTAACTAAGTCCTAAAATTATCAAGTCCTAACTAAGTCCTAAAATTATCAAGTCCTAATAAAGTACTAAAATTATCAAGTCCTAACTAAGTCCTAAATTTATCAAGTCCTAACTAAGTCCTAAAATTATCAACTCCTAATAAAGTACTAAAATTATCAAGCTCTTACTAAGTCCTAAAATTTTCAAGTCCTAGAAGTATCAAGTCCTAACTAAATCCTAAAATTATAAAGACCTAAATAAGTTCTAAAATTATCAAGTCCTAACTAAATCCTAAAATTATTAAGTCCTAAAATTATTTAGTCCTAACTAAGTCCTAAAATTATCAAGTCCTAACTAAGTCCTAAAATTATCAAGTCCTAACTAAGTCCTAAAATTATCAAGTCCTAATAAAGTACTAAAATTATCAAGTCCTAACTAAGACCTAAAATTATCAAGTCCTAATAAAGTACTAAAATTATCAAGTCCTAACTAAATCCTAAAATTATCAAGTCCTAACTAAGTCCTAAAATTATTAAGTTCTAACTAAGTCCTAAAATTATCAAGTCCTAACTAAGTCCTAAAATTATCAAGTCCTAATAAAGTACTAAAATTATCAAGTCCTAACTAAATCCTAAAATTATCAAGTCCTAACTAAGTCCTAAAATTATTAAGTCCTAACTAAGTCCTAAAATTATCAAGTCCTAACTAAGTCCTAAAATTATCAAGTCCTAATAAAGTACTAAAATTATCAAGTCCTAACTAAATCCTAAAATTATCAAGTCCTAACTAAGTCCTGAAATTATTAAGTCCTAACTAAGTCCTAAAATTATTTAGTCCTAACTAAGTCCTAAAATTATCAAGTCCTAACTAAGTCCTAAAATTATCAAGTCCTAATTTAATCCTAAAATTATTAAGTCCTAATTAAGTCCTAAAATTATCAAGTCCTAACTAAGACCTAAATTATCAAGTCCTAATAAAGTACTAAAATTATCAAGTCCTAACTAAGTCCTGAAATTATTAAGTCCTAACTAAGTCCTTAAATTATTTAGTCCTAACTAAGTCCTAAAATTATTAAGTCCTAATTTAATCCTAAAATTATTAAGTCCTAATTAAGTCCTAAAATTATCAAGTCCTAACTAAGACCTAAAATTATCAAGTCCTAACTAAGTCCTAAAATTATCAAGTCCTAATTAAATTCTAAAATTATCAAGTCCTAACTAAGTCCTAAAATTATCAAGTCCTAACTACGTTCTAAAATTATTAAGTCCTAACTAAGTCCTAAAATTATAAAGTCCTAACTAAGTCCTAAAATTATCAAGTCCTAATAACGTACTAAAATTATCAAGTCCTAACTAAATCCTAAAATTATCAAGTCCTAACTAAGTCCTAAAATTAGCAAGTCCTCACTAAGTCCTAAAATTATCAAGTCCTAACTAAGTCCTAAAATTTTCAAGTCCTAATAAAGTACTAAAATTATCAAGTCCTAACTAAGACCTAAAATTATCAAGTCCTAACTAAGTCCTAAAATTATCAAGTCCTAACTACGTCCTAAAATTATTAAGTCCTAACTAAGTCCTAAAATTATCAAGTCCTAACTAAGTTCTAAAATTATCAAGTCCTAACTAAGTCCTGAAATTATTAAGTCCTAACTAAGTCCTAAAATTAGCAAGTCCTAACTAAGTTCTAAAATTATCAAGTCCTAATAAAGTACTAAAATTATCAAGTCCTAATTAAATCCTAAAATTATTAAGTCCTAATTAAGTCCTAAAATTATCAAGTCCTAACTAAGTCCTAAAATTATCAAGTCCTAACTACGTCCTAAAATTATAAAGTCCTAACTAAGTCCTAAAATTATCAAGTTCTAGAATTATCAAGTCCTAACTGACTCCTAAAATTATCAAGTCCTAACTAAGTCCTAAAATTATTAAGTCCTAATAAAGTATCAAAATTATCAAGTCCTAACTAAATCCTAAAATTATCAAGTCCTAACTAAGTCCTAACTAAGTCCTAAAATTATCAAGTCCTAACTAAGTCCTAAAATTATCAAGTCCTAATAACGTACTAAAATTATCAAGTCCTAACTGAGTCCTAAAATTATCAAGTCCTAATAAAATACTAAAATTATCAAGTCCTAACTAAATCCTAAAATTATCAAGTCCTAACTAAGTCCTTAAATTATTTAGTCCTAACTAAGTCCTAAAATTATTAAGTCCTAATTTAATCCTAAAATTATTAAGTCCTAATTAAGTCCTAAAATTATCAAGTCCTAACTAAGACCTAAAATTATCAAGTCCTAACTAAGTCCTAAAATTATCAAGTCCTAATTAAATTCTAAAATTATCAAGTCCTAATAAAGTATCAAAATTATCAAGTCCTAATTAAGTCCTAAAATTATCAAGTCCTAACTAAGACCTAAAATTATCAAGTCCTAACTAAGTCCTAAAATTATCAAGTCCTAATTAAATTCTAAAATTATCAAGTCCTAACTAAGTCCTAAAATTATCAAGTCCTAACTACGTTCTAAAATTATTAAGTCCTAACTAAGTCCTAAAATTATAAAGTCCTAACTAAGTCCTAAAATTATCAAGTCCTAATAACGTACTAAAATTATCAAGTCCTAACTAAATCCTAAAATTATCAAGTCCTAACTAAGTCCTAAAATTAGCAAGTCCTCACTAAGTCCTAAAATTATCAAGTCCTAACTAAGTCCTAAAATTTTCAAGTCCTAATAAAGTACTAAAATTATCAAGTCCTAACTAAGACCTAAAATTATCAAGTCCTAACTAAGTCCTAAAATTATCAAGTCCTAACTACGTCCTAAAATTATTAAGTCCTAACTAAGTCCTAAAATTATCAAGTCCTAACTAAGTTCTAAAATTATCAAGTCCTAACTAAGTCCTGAAATTATTAAGTCCTAACTAAGTCCTAAAATTAGCAAGTCCTAACTAAGTTCTAAAATTATCAAGTCCTAATAAAGTACTAAAATTATCAAGTCCTAATTAAATCCTAAAATTATTAAGTCCTAATTAAGTCCTAAAATTATCAAGTCCTAACTAAGTCCTAAAATTATCAAGTCCTAACTACGTCCTAAAATTATAAAGTCCTAACTAAGTCCTAAAATTATCAAGTTCTAGAATTATCAAGTCCTAACTGACTCCTAAAATTATCAAGTCCTAACTAAGTCCTAAAATTATTAAGTCCTAATAAAGTATCAAAATTATCAAGTCCTAACTAAATCCTAAAATTATCAAGTCCTAACTAAGTCCTAACTAAGTCCTAAAATTATCAAGTCCTAACTAAGTCCTAAAATTATCAAGTCCTAATAACGTACTAAAATTATCAAGTCCTAACTGAGTCCTAAAATTATCAAGTCCTAATAAAATACTAAAATTATCAAGTCCTAACTAAATCCTAAAATTATCAAGTCCTAACTAAGTCCTGAAATTATTAAGTCCTAACTAAGTCCTAAAATTAGCAAGTACTAACTAAGTCCTAAAATTATCAAGTCCTAATAAAGTACTAAAATTATCAAGTCCTAACTAAATCCTAAAATTATCAAGTCCTAACTAAGTCCTGAAATTATTAAGTCCTAACTAAGTCCTAAAATTAGCAAGTCCTAACTAAGTCCTAAAATTATCAAGTCCTAACTAAGTCCTAAAATTATCAAGTCCTAATAAAGTACTAAAATTATCAAGTCCTAACTAAGTCCTAAATTTATCAAGTCCTAACTAAGTCCTAAAATTATCAACTCCTAATAAAGTACTAAAATTATCAAGCTCTAACTAAGTCCTAAAATTTTCAAGTCCTAGAAGTATCAAGTCCTAACTAAATCCTAAAATTATAAAGACCTAAATAAGTTCTAAAATTATCAAGTCCTAACTAAATCCTAAAATTATTAAGTCCTAAAATTATTTAGTCCTAACTAAGTCCTAAAATTATCAAGTCCTAACTAAGTCCTAAAATTATCAAGTCCTAACTAAGTCCTAAAATTATCAAGTCCTAATAAAGTACTAAAATTATCAAGTCCTAACTAAGACCTAAAATTATCAAGTCCTAATAAAGTACTAAAATTATCAAGTCCTAACTAAATCCTAAAATTATCAAGTCCTAGAAGTATCAAGTCCTAACTAAATCCTAAAATTATAAAGACCTAAATAAGTTCTAAAATTATCAAGTCCTAACTAAATCCTAAAATTATTAAGTCCTAAAATTATTTAGTCCTAACTAAGTCCTAAAATTATCAAGTCCTAACTAAGTCCTAAAATTATCAAGTCCTAACTAAGTCCTAAAATTATCAAGTCCTAATAAAGTACTAAAATTATCAAGTCCTAACTAAGACCTAAAATTATCAACTCCTAATAAAGTACTAAAATTATCAAGCTCTAACTAAGTCCTAAAATTTTCAAGTCCTAGAAGTATCAAGTCCTAACTAAATCCTAAAATTATAAAGACCTAAATAAGTTCTAAAATTATCAAGTCCTAACTAAATCCTAAAATTATTAAGTCCTAAAATTATTTAGTCCTAACTAAGTCCTAAAATTATCGAGTCCTAACTAAGTCCTAAAATTATTAAGTCCTAACTAAGTCCTAAAATTATCAAGTCCTAACTAAGTCCTAAAATTATCAAGTCTTAATAAAGTACTAAAATTATCAAGTCCTAACTAAATCCTAAAATTATCAAGTCCTAACTAAGTTCTGAAATTATTAAGTCCTAACTAAGTCCTAAAATTAGCAAGTCCTAACTAAGTCCTAAAATTATCAAGTCCTAACTAAGTCCTAAAATTATTAAGTCCTAATAAAGTACTAAAATTATCAAGTCCTAACTAAGTCCTAAAATTATCAAGTCCTAATAAAGTACTAAAATTATCAAGTCCTAACTAAATCCTAAAATTATCAAGTCCTAACTAAGTCCTGAAATTATTAAGTCCTAACTAAGTCCTAAAATTAGCAAGTCCTAACTAAGTCCTAAAATTATCAAGTCCTAACTAAGTCCTAAAATTATCAAGTCCTAATAAAGTACTAAAATTATCAAGTCCTAACTAAGTCCTAAAATTATTTAGTCCTAACTAAGTCCTAAAATTTTCAAGTCCTAATTAAATCCTAAAATTATTAAGTCCTAATTAAGTCCTAAAATTATCAAGTCCTAACTAAGTCCTAAAATTATCAAGTCCTAACTACGTCCTAAAATTATTAAGTCCTAACTAAGTCCTAAAATTATCAAGTCCTAACTAAGTCCTAAAATTATCAAGTCCTAACTAAGTCCTGAAATTATTAAGTCCTAACTAAGTCCTAAAATTAGCAAGTCCTAACTAAGTTCTAAAATTATCAAGTCCTAATAAAGTACTAAAATTATCAAGTCCTAATTAAATCCTAAAATTATTAAGTCCTAATTAAGTCCTAAAATTATCAAGTCCTAACTAAGTCCTAAAATTATCAAGTCCTAACTACGTCCTAAAATTATAAAGTCCTAACTAAGTCCTAAAATTATCAAGTTCTAGAATTATCAAGTCCTAACTGACTCCTAAAATTATCAAGTCCTAACTAAGTCCTAAAATTATTAAGTCCTAATAAAGTATCAAAATTATCAAGTCCTAACTAAATCCTAAAATTATCAAGTCCTAACTAAGTCCTAACTAAGTCCTAAAATTATCAAGTCCTAACTAAGTCCTAAAATTATCAAGTCCTAATAACGTACTAAAATTATCAAGTCCTAACTGAGTCCTAAAATTATCAAGTCCTAATAAAATACTAAAATTATCAAGTCCTAACTAAATCCTAAAATTATCAAGTCCTAACTAAGTCCTGAAATTATTAAGTCCTAACTAAGTCCTAAAATTAGCAAGTACTAACTAAGTCCTAAAATTATCAAGTCCTAATAAAGTACTAAAATTATCAAGTCCTAACTAAATCCTAAAATTATCAAGTCCTAACTAAGTCCTGAAATTATTAAGTCCTAACTAAGTCCTAAAATTAGCAAGTCCTAACTAAGTCCTAAAATTATCAAGTCCTAACTAAGTCCTAAAATTATCAAGTCCTAATAAAGTACTAAAATTATCAAGTCCTAACTAAGTCCTAAATTTATCAAGTCCTAACTAAGTCCTAAAATTATCAACTCCTAATAAAGTACTAAAATTATCAAGCTCTTACTAAGTCCTAAAATTTTCAAGTCCTAGAAGTATCAAGTCCTAACTAAATCCTAAAATTATAAAGACCTAAATAAGTTCTAAAATTATCAAGTCCTAACTAAATCCTAAAATTATTAAGTCCTAAAATTATTTAGTCCTAACTAAGTCCTAAAATTATCAAGTCCTAACTAAGTCCTAAAATTATCAAGTCCTAACTAAGTCCTAAAATTATCAAGTCCTAATAAAGTACTAAAATTATCAAGTCCTAACTAAGACCTAAAATTATCAAGTCCTAATAAAGTACTAAAATTATCAAGTCCTAACTAAATCCTAAAATTATCAAGTCCTAACTAAGTCCTAAAATTATTAAGTTCTAACTAAGTCCTAAAATTATCAAGTCCTAACTAAGTCCTAAAATTATCAAGTCCTAATAAAGTACTAAAATTATCAAGTCCTAACTAAATCCTAAAATTATCAAGTCCTAACTAAGTCCTAAAATTATTAAGTCCTAACTAAGTCCTAAAATTATCAAGTCCTAACTAAGTCCTAAAATTATCAAGTCCTAATAAAGTACTAAAATTATCAAGTCCTAACTAAATCCTAAAATTATCAAGTCCTAACTAAGTCCTGAAATTATTAAGTCCTAACTAAGTCCTAAAATTATCAAGTCCTAACTAAGTCCTAAAATTATCAAGTCCTAATTAAATTCTAAAATTATCAAGTCCTAACTAAGTCCTAAAATTATCAAGTCCTAACTACGTTCTAAAATTATTAAGTCCTAACTAAGTCCTAAAATTATAAAGTCCTAACTAAGTCCTAAAATTATTTAGTCCTAACTAAGTCCTAAAATTATTAAGTCCTAATTTAATCCTAAAATTATTAAGTCCTAATTAAGTCCTAAAATTATCAAGTCCTAACTAAGACCTAAAATTATCAAGTCCTAACTAAGTCCTAAAATTATCAAGTCCTAACTAAGTCCTAAAATTATTTAGTCCTAACTAAGTCCTAAAATTATCAAGTCCTAACTAAGTCCTAAAATTATCAAGTCCTAATTTAATCCTAAAATTATTAAGTCCTAATTAAGTCCTAAAATTATCAAGTCCTAACTAAGACCTAAAATTATCAAGTCCTAATAAAGTACTAAAATTATCAAGTCCTAACTAAGTCCTGAAATTATTAAGTCCTAACTAAGTCCTTAAATTATTTAGTCCTAACTAAGTCCTAAAATTATTAAGTCCTAATTTAATCCTAAAATTATTAAGTCCTAATTAAGTCCTAAAATTATCAAGTCCTAACTAAGACCTAAAATTATCAAGTCCTAACTAAGTCCTAAAATTATCAAGTCCTAATTAAATTCTAAAATTATCAAGTCCTAACTAAGTCCTAAAATTATCAAGTCCTAACTACGTTCTAAAATTATTAAGTCCTAACTAAGTCCTAAAATTATAAAGTCCTAACTAAGTCCTAAAATTATCAAGTCCTAATAACGTACTAAAATTATCAAGTCCTAACTAAATCCTAAAATTATCAAGTCCTAACTAAGTCCTAAAATTAGCAAGTCCTCACTAAGTCCTAAAATTATCAAGTCCTAACTAAGTCCTAAAATTTTCAAGTCCTAATAAAGTACTAAAATTATCAAGTCCTAACTAAGTCCTAAAATTATCAAGTCCTAATAAAGTACTAAAATTATCAAGTCCTAACTACGTCCTAAAATTATAAAGTCCTAACTAAGTTCTAAAATTATGAAGTCCTAATAAAATACTAAAATTATCAAGTCCTAACTAAATCCTAAAATTATCAAGTCCTAACTAAGTCCTGAAATTATTAAGTCCTAACTAAGTCCTAAAATTAGCAAGTCCTAACTAAGTCCTAAAATTATCAAGTCCTAATAAAGTACTAAAATTATCAAGTCCTAACTAAATCCTAAAATTATCAAGTCCTAACTAAGTCCTAACTAAGTCCTAAAATTAGCAAGTCCTAAATAAGTCCTAAAATTATCAAGTCCTAACTAAGTCCTAAAATTATCAAGTCCTAATAAAGTACTAAAATTATCAAGTCCTAACTAAATCCTAAAATTATCAAGTCCTAACTAAGTCCTAAAATTATTAAGTTCTAACTAAGGCCTAAAATTATCAAGTCCTAACTAAGTCCTAAAATTATCAAGTCCTAACTAAATCCTAAAATTATCAAGTCCTAACTAAGTCCTAAAATTATTAAGTTCTAACTAAGTCCTAAAATTATCAAGTCCTAACTAAGTCCTAAAATTATCAAGTCCTAACTAAATCCTAAAATTATCAAGTCCTAACTAAGTCCTAAAATTATTAAGTCCTAACTAAGTCCTGAAATTATTAAGTCCTAACTAAGTCCTAAAATTATCAAGTCCTAACTAAGTCCTAAAATTATCAAGTCCTAATAAAGTACTAAAATTATCAAGTCCTAACTAAATCCTAAAATTATCAAGTCCTAACTAAGTCCTGAAATTATTAAGTATTAACTAAGTCCTAAAATTATTTAGTCCTAACTAAGTCCTAAAATTATCAAGTCCTAACTAAGTCCTAAAATTATCAAGTCCTAATTTATTCCTAAAATTATTAAGTCCTAATTAAGTCCTAAAATTATCAAGTCCTAACTAAGACCTAAAATTATCAAGTCCTAATAAAGTACTAAAATTATCAAGTCCTAACTAAGTCCTGAAATTATTAAGTCCTAACTAAGTCCTTAAATTATTTAGTCCTAACTAAGTCCTAAAATTATCAAGTCCTAATTTAATCCTAAAATTATTAAGTCCTAATTAAGTCCTAAAATTATCAAGTCCTAACTAAGACCTAAAATTATCAAGTCCTAACTAAGTCCTAAAATTATCAAGTCCTAATTAAATTCTAAAATTATCAAGTCCTAACTAAGTCCTAAAATTATCAAGTCCTAACTACGTTCTAAAATTATTAAGTCCTAACTAAGTCCTAAAATTATAAAGTCCTAACTAAGTCCTAAAATTATCAAGTCCTAATAACGTACTAAAATTATCAAGTCCTAACTAAGTCCTAAAATTATCAAGTCCTAACTAAGTCCTAAAATTATCAAGTCCTAATAAAGTACTAAAATTATCAAGTCCTAACTAAATCCTAAAATTATCAAGTCCTAACTAAGTCCTGAAATTATTAAGTCCTAACTAAGTCCTAAAATTATTTAGTCCTAACTAAGTCCTAAAATTATCAAGTCCTAACTAAGTCCTAAAATTATCAAGTCCTAATTTAATCCTAAAATTATTAAGTCCTAATTAAGTCCTAAAATTATCAAGTCCTAACTAAGACCTAAAATTATCAAGTCCTAATAAAGTACTAAAATTATCAAGTCCTAACTAAGTCCTGAAATTATTAAGTCCTAACTAAGTCCTTAAATTATTTAGTCCTAACTAAGTCCTAAAATTATTAAGTCCTAATTTAATCCTAAAATTATTAAGTCCTAATTAAGTCCTAAAATTATCAAGTCCTAACTAAGACCTAAAATTATCAAGTCCTAACTAAGTCCTAAAATTATCAAGTCCTAACTAAGTCCTAAAATTATTTAGTCCTAACTAAGTCCTAAAATTATCAAGTCCTAACTAAGTCCTAAAATTATCAAGTCCTAATTTAATCCTAAAATTATTAAGTCCTAATTAAGTCCTAAAATTATCAAGTCCTAACTAAGACCTAAAATTATCAAGTCCTAATAAAGTACTAAAATTATCAAGTCCTAACTAAGTCCTGAAATTATTAAGTCCTAACTAAGTCCTTAAATTATTTAGTCCTAACTAAGTCCTAAAATTATTAAGTCCTAATTTAATCCTAAAATTATTAAGTCCTAATTAAGTCCTAAAATTATCAAGTCCTAACTAAGACCTAAAATTATCAAGTCCTAACTAAGTCCTAAAATTATCAAGTCCTAATTAAATTCTAAAATTATCAAGTCCTAACTAAGTCCTAAAATTATCAAGTCCTAACTACGTTCTAAAATTATTAAGTCCTAACTAAGTCCTAAAATTATAAAGTCCTAACTAAGTCCTAAAATTATCAAGTCCTAATAACGTACTAAAATTATCAAGTCCTAACTAAATCCTAAAATTATCAAGTCCTAACTAAGTCCTAAAATTAGCAAGTCCTCACTAAGTCCTAAAATTATCAAGTCCTAACTAAGTCCTAAAATTTTCAAGTCCTAATAAAGTACTAAAATTATCAAGTCCTAACTAAGTCCTAAAATTATCAAGTCCTAATAAAGTACTAAAATTATCAAGTCCTAACTACGTCCTAAAATTATAAAGTCCTAACTAAGTTCTAAAATTATGAAGTCCTAATAAAATACTAAAATTATCAAGTCCTAACTAAATCCTAAAATTATCAAGTCCTAACTAAGTCCTGAAATTATTAAGTCCTAACTAAGTCCTAAAATTAGCAAGTCCTAACTAAGTCCTAAAATTATCAAGTCCTAATAAAGTACTAAAATTATCAAGTCCTAACTAAATCCTAAAATTATCAAGTCCTAACTAAGTCCTGAAATTATTAAGTCCTAACTAAGTCCTAAAATTAGCAAGTCCTAAATAAGTCCTAAAATTATCAAGTCCTAACTAAGTCCTAAAATTATCAAGTCCTAATAAAGTACTAAAATTATCAAGTCCTAACTAAATCCTAAAATTATCAAGTCCTAACTAAGTCCTAAAATTATTAAGTTCTAACTAAGGCCTAAAATTATCAAGTCCTAACTAAGTCCTAAAATTATCAAGTCCTAACTAAATCCTAAAATTATCAAGTCCTAACTAAGTCCTAAAATTATTAAGTTCTAACTAAGTCCTAAAATTATCAAGTCCTAACTAAGTCCTAAAATTATCAAGTCCTAACTAAATCCTAAAATTATCAAGTCCTAACTAAGTCCTAAAATTATTAAGTCCTAACTAAGTCCTGAAATTATCAAGTCCTAACTAAGTCCTAAAATTATCAAGTCCTAATAAAGTACTAAAATTATCAAGTCCTAACTAAATCCTAAAATTATCAAGTCCTAACTAAGTCCTAAAATTATTAAGTTCTAACTAAGTCCTAAAATTATTAAGTCCTAATAAAGTATCAAAATTATCAAGTCCTAACTAAATCCTAAAATTATCAAGTCCTAACTTAGTCCTAACTAAGTCCTAAAATTATCAAGTCCTAACTAAGTCCTAAAATTATCAAGTCCTAATAACGTACTAAAATTATCAAGTCCTAACTGAGTCCTAAAATTATCAAGTCCTAATAAAATACTAAAATTATCAAGTCCTAACTAAATCCTAAAATTATCAAGTCCTAACTAAGTCCTGAAATTATTAAGTCCTAACTAAGTCCTAAAATTAGCAAGTACTAACTAAGTCCTAAAATTATCAAGTCCTAATAAAGTACTAAAATTATCAAGTCCTAACTAAATCCTAAAATTATCAAGTCCTAACTAAGTCCTAAAATTATCAAGTCCTAACTAAGTCCTAAAATTATCAAGTCCTAATAAAGTACTAAAATTATCAAGTCCTAACTAAGTCCTAAATTTATCAAGTCCTAACTAAGTCCTAAAATTATCAACTCCTAATAAAGTACTAAAATTATCAAGCTCTAACTAAGTCCTAAAATTTTCAAGTCCTAGAAGTATCAAGTCCTAACTAAATCCTAAAATTATAAAGACCTAAATAAGTTCTAAAATTATCAAGTCCTAACTAAATCCTAAAATTATTAAGTCCTAAAATTATTTAGTCCTAACTAAGTCCTAAAATTATCAAGTCCTAACTAAGTCCTAAAATTATCAAGTCCTAACTAAGTCCTAAAATTATCAAGTCCTAATAAAGTACTAAAATTATCAAGTCCTAACTAAGACCTAAAATTATCAAGTCCTAATAAAGTACTAAAATTATCAAGTCCTAACTAAATCCTAAAATTATCAAGTCCTAACTAAGTCCTAAAATTATTAAGTTCTAACTAAGTCCTAAAATTATCAAGTCCTAACTAAGTCCTAAAATTATCAAGTCCTAATAAAGTACTAAAATTATTAAGTCCTAACTAAATCCTAAAATTATCAAGTCCTAACTAAGTCCTAAAATTATTAAGTCCTAACTAAGTCCTAAAATTATCAAGTCCTAACTAAGTCCTAAAATTATCAAGTCCTAATAAAGTACTAAAATTATCAAGTCCTAACTAAATCCTAAAATTATCAAGTCCTAACTAAGTCCTGAAATTATTAAGTATTAACTAAGTCCTAAAATTATTTAGTCCTAACTAAGTCCTAAAATTATCAAGTCCTAACTAAGTCCTAAAATTATCAAGTCCTAATTTATTCCTAAAATTATTAAGTCCTAATTAAGTCCTAAAATTATCAAGTCCTAACTAAGACCTAAAATTATCAAGTCCTAATAAAGTACTAAAATTATCAAGTCCTAACTAAGTCCTGAAATTATTAAGTCCTAACTAAGTCCTTAAATTATTTAGTCCTAACTAAGTCCTAAAATTATCAAGTCCTAATTTAATCCTAAAATTATTAAGTCCTAATTAAGTCCTAAAATTATCAAGTCCTAACTAAGACCTAAAATTATCAAGTCCTAACTAAGTCCTAAAATTATCAAGTCCTAATTAAATTCTAAAATTATCAAGTCCTAACTAAGTCCTAAAATTATCAAGTCCTAACTACGTTCTAAAATTATTAAGTCCTAACTAAGTCCTAAAATTATAAAGTCCTAACTAAGTCCTAAAATTATCAAGTCCTAATAACGTACTAAAATTATCAAGTCCTAACTAAATCCTAAAATTATCAAGTCCTAACTAAGTCCTAAAATTAGCAAGTCCTCACTAAGTCCTAAAATTATCAAGTCCTAACTAAGTCCTAAAATTTTCAAGTCCTAATAAAGTACTAAAATTATCAAGTCCTAACTAAGTCCTAAAATTATCAAGTCCTAATAAAGTACTAAAATTATCAAGTCCTAACTACGTCCTAAAATTATAAAGTCCTAACTAAGTCCTAAAATTATGAAGTCCTAATAAAATACTAAAATTATCAAGTCCTAACTAAATCCTAAAATTATCAAGTCCTAACTAAGTCCTGAAATTATTAAGTCCTAACTAAGTCCTAAAATTAGCAAGTCCTAACTAAGTCCTAAAATTATCAAGTCCTAATAAAGTACTAAAATTATCAAGTCCTAACTAAATCCTAAAATTATCAAGTCCTAACTAAGTCCTAAAATTTTCAAGTCCTAATAAAGTACTAAAATTATCAAGTCCTAACTAAGTCCTAAAATTATCAAGTCCTAATAAAGTACTAAAATTATCAAGTCCTAACTACGTCCTAAAATTATAAAGTCCTAACTAAGTCCTAAAATTATGAAGTCCTAATAAAATACTAAAATTATCAAGTCCTAACTAAATCCTAAAATTATCAAGTCCTAACTAAGTCCTGAAATTATTAAGTCCTAACTAAGTCCTAAAATTAGCAAGTCCTAACTAAGTCCTAAAATTATCAAGTCCTAATAAAGTACTAAAATTATCAAGTCCTAACTAAATCCTAAAATTATCAAGTCCTAACTAAGTCCTAAAATTATTAAGTCCTAACTAAGTCCTAAAATTAGCAAGTCCTAAATAAGTCCTAAAATTATCAAGTCCTAACTAAGTCCTAAAATTATCAAGTCCTAATAAAGTACTAAAATTATCAAGTCCTAACTAAATCCTAAAATTATCAAGTCCTAACTAAGTCCTAAAATTATTAAGTTCTAACTAAGTCCTAAAATTATCAAGTCCTAACTAAGTCCTAAAATTATCAAGTCCTAACTAAATCCTAAAATTATCAAGTCCTAACTAAGTCCTAAAATTATTAAGTTCTAACTAAGTCCTAAAATTATCAAGTCCTAACTAAGTCCTAAAATTATCAAGTCCTAACTAAATCCTAAAATTATCAAGTCCTAACTAAGTCCTAAAATTATTAAGTCCTAACTAAGTCCTGAAATTATCAAGTCCTAACTAAGTCCTAAAATTATCAAGTCCTAATAAAGTACTAAAATTATCAAGTCCTAACTAAATCCTAAAATTATCAAGTCCTAACTAAGTCCTAAAATTATTAAGTTCTAACTAAGTCCTAAAATTATCAAGTCCTAACTAAGTCCTAAAATTATCAAGTCCTAACTACGTTAAAAAATTATTAAGTCCTCACTAATTCCTAAAATTATCAAGTCCTATCTAAGTCCTAAAATTATCAAGTCCTAACTAAGTCCTAAAATTATTAAGTCCTAATTAAGTCCTAAAATTATCAAGTCCTTACTAAGTCCTAAGATTATCAAGTCCTAACTAAGTCCTAAAATTATCAAGTCCAAGAATTATTAAGTCCTAACTAAGTCCTGAAATTATTAAGTCCTAACTAAGTCCTGAAATTATCAAGTCCTAACTACGTTCTACAATTATTAAGTCCTAACTAAGTCCTGAAATTATCAAGTCCTAATAAAGTACTAAAATTATCAAGTCCTAACTATGTCCTAAAATTATTAGGTCCTTGAATTATTAAGTCCTAACTAAGTCCTAAAATTATCAAGTCCTAGAATTATCAAGTCCTAACTAAGTCCTAAAATTATCGAGTCCTAACTACGTCCTAAAATTATTAAGTCCTAACTAAGTCCTAAAATGATCAAGTCCTAACTAAGTCCTAAAATTAGTAAGTCCTAATTAAGTCCTAAAATTATCAAGTCCTAACTAAGTCCTAAAATTATCAAGTCCTAACTACGTTCTACAATTATTAAGTCCTAACTAAGTCCTAAAATTATCATGTCCTAGAATTATCAAGTCCTAACTAAGTCCTAAAATTATTAAGTCCTAACTAAGTCCTAAAATTATCAAGTCCTAACTAAGTCCTAAAATTATCGAGTCCTAACTACGTCCTAAAATTATTAAGTCCTAACTAAGTCCTAAAATGATCAAGTCCTAACTAAGTCCTAAAATTAGTAAGTCCTAATTAAGTCCTAAAATTATCAAGTCCTAACTAAGTCCTAAAATTATCAAGTCCTAACTACGTTCTACAATTATTAAGTCCTAACTAAGTCCTAAAATTATCATGTCCTAGAATTATCAAGTCCTAACTAAGTCCTAAAATTATCGAGTCCTAACTACGTCCTAAAATTATTAAGTTTCTAACTGAGTCCTAAAATTATCAAGTCCTTACTAAGTCCTAAAATTATTAAGTCCTAACTAAGTCCTGAAATTATCAAGTCCTAATAAAGTACTAAAATTATCAAGTCCTAACTATGTCCTAAAATTATTAGGTCCTTGAATTATTAAGTCCTAACTGAGTCCTAAAATTATCAAGTCCTAGAATTATCAAGTCCTAACTAAGTCCTAAAATTATTAAGTCCTAACTAAGTCCTAAAATTATCAAGTTAGGACCATGCAGGAATAATAAAATATAGTCGAAGCACGACGCTAATAAAGGGAATCCATGCCGGATGATTTTTTTTTTTTTTTTTTTTTAAAGAGGTTTGGCAAATGCATTTACGCAGAAACGGGAGCATGGCACAGAGTTCATGTCAAGAAAATGACAAGAATGCCGCCACATACCATCCGAATACTGTTGGACTCGAACCCGGAATCTCCGGCCTCAGTGTACACTGAGTCATACCAACTAAACCTTCCTCTACCGCGCCAACGAAGTTTCCTGGACACCGCTCTCGCATTACTGCAGGAAAACTCGCTATAGGCGCTTAACGGCCGTGCTTCGGCCCCCACCCTTCATCCAGCCTGGATGCCCTATTTTTTATTTTTCATTTTTTTTTTTCCTTTTTTTTTTTTACATGTATTTTGTGCTTATTACATAACTGCATCGTAATTAAATTTTTTTTTTCCCAATGATTTTTTATCCATGATAGAAGTTAAATTTCCTCCCGCTTTTTGGTCGTTAGGACTAATTCTACATAATTCGAAACAAGGCACCAATTTTGCTCGCAGTTTAACATTAGGTCAACTACATTTTCCGGAGTGATCTCATTTCTTAGTTTTGATTCTAGTCTTGCTTTTGGTGTTTCCCATCTAGAGCACTTAAAGAAGGTGTGATATACGTCGCCTTTCTCCTCAGGGCAATAGTCGCAATATGGGCTATTTTTTCGGTTGAGCTTGTGGAGGTATTCCTTAAACATGCCATGCCCGGTAAGAAACTGAGTCAGGTGATAGTTCACCTCACCATGTCGTCCAGTCCATGGTATTAATTCTTTGATGAGCCTTTTTGTCCATTTCCCTTTTGTAGCATTTTTCCAGCGTGACTGCCACTGCAGCAGCGTATAACGCCTTTCTTGAGACCTAACTGTTTCTTTAACTTCATCTGTTCTTCGCCTAAAAACTCTTTGTCTTTCATCTGCCAGCAGATCTATTGGGATCACTCCAGAAACAACAAGAATGGCATCTTCCGAAACGGTTCTGTAGGCACATGACACACGCAGCGCACCCCTACGCTGAACTGTAGACAATCTCTTTTTATAAGTCTTAACTTTCATTGCACTTGCCCATATCTCGGAACCATACAGTAATATGGAGTGTGCGACACTTAATAAAGCTTTTCTCTTACTATTTCTAGCGCCCATTACATTCGGCAGTATTCTAGTAAGCTTTCCCACAAGGATTGAAGCTTTATCAGCTAAATTCTGAATATGCTTCCCAAAAGTAAGTTTCGGGTCCAGAGTTATTCCAAGGTACTTAGCTGAGTCAACGGACACAACTTCAACGCCGTTTATTTTTGTGGAGAACCTTTGAGGGAAGGTGCGTTGTCTTGTGAGGATGATGATTTCTGTCTTCTGTGGGGCCAGATCAAGGCCATGGGTCCTTAATCGATCATCAATCCGCCAGTTCATTTGCGCAATACGTATTTTAGCCTCTGTCTCGTTTCGAGCCTTTATTGGAGCAGCTATGTCATCTGCGTATCCTACCACTTGGATCTTATCAGTCGACATAGGTGTTGTTAAAACATCATCGTATACAACATTCCACAAGTCAGGGCCAAGCGCTGAACCTTGAGCTACTCCTGATGTCACTTGTCTGCGTCTTTGCCCCTCAGTTGTTTCGTAAACCAGGATTCTTTTTCTTAGGTAGTCCGCAATTATTTTCAACAAGTAGGTTGGGACAGCAAAGCGTTCTCTCAGAGCTTTCATAATATCTGACCAACGGACAGAGTTAAAAGCATTTTTTACATCTAGGAGAACCAAAGCACAGGCCTCTTTTGTTCGGTAGCTTTCCTTCCACGCGCTTTCCGTTATTTCGATGACTTTATTAATGGCACCAATTGTAGATCGGCCGGGTCGAAAACCATATTGGTTGTCCGACAAGCCTCCGGCCAGCGCCACAGCGATGCGCAGTCTTGCTCGAATTAATTTTTCGAAGATTTTCCCCGCGTTGTCCAGCATACATAAAGGACGGTACGACGACGCGGAAATTGGGGGACCCTTTCCTTTGTCGATTAGGACAAGCCTTTGAATTTTCCACCTTTCGCTAAATACACCTAATCGGAGACACGAGTTGTACATATTCAGAAGAAGATGTGGGAAAACCTCTGCGACTGTCTTAAAAACTTCGATTGGTATACCATCTGGGCCAGGTGCCTTACGTCCATTGAATAAAACCAGAACTCGGTGTAATTCCTCCACAGTAAAGTTTGGGGTTTCCATTTCCTCGTCAGCCTGAAATATATCCACTGGCCTTTCCTCGTGCTGCGGGAACAAGTTTTCCACTATTTCGCCCATTGTTTTTGGATCCATTGTCTGAACCGGCGCGCTTTTTCCGAGCTTTCCGGTGACGATCTTATACCCTTTTCCCCATATATCCTCGTCAACCTCATTGCATAGTCGGAGCCAACATGTCCTTTTGCTGATTTTTAGAGCTGTGCTAAGCTTCTTTTTCGCTATCTTATAATCAGAAGCTTTATTATCCAGGTCATGAGGATTACTTTTTCTTACCCTTTGGTACCTGCGTCTGTACCTTAGGCATTTCTTTCTCAGCTCCGATATTTCCGGGGTCCACCAATATACAGGTGGTTTATGGAAACTTTTCGGGCGTTTTGGCATTGACAAGTCACAGCCCTGCACAAAAAGATTCATCGTTTTGTCGACGAGCGCTTCCGTGTCCTCCCTTGTGGTAGTTTGCGTAAGATCCGAGGCTTCAACGAGAAGGTCGCCTCCAGTAGCTACTGCTGCGATCAAGGCTTCCTTGTTTAACTTCCTTACATTCCACCCCTTACGATTCTCTTTAATCTGGCCTCTGTCTCCGTCTGTAGTTTTCTCTCCGATCTGGTACGTAATGTATTGATGGTCACTGGCGGTAAAACCTTCGTCCACTTTCCAGTTCCTGACCTTTGGAGATACCCCTAAAGAGGCAAAAGTCAGGTCTATAATAGACCCTTTAGTTTTAGCTCTTCTAAAGGTGGTGGTGGTGCCAGTGTTCATAATGGTTAGGTTAAGACTAGCTGCCATGTCTGCAAGCTCCTTGCCTCTGCTGCTGCTTTTTGGCATTCCCTATTCCACAGATTTGGCATTAAAATCTCCTGCAATTATGGCTTCTCCCTCTAGGTTCTGCAGAAATCCTTCAAGGCCTGACAGTTTTGCTCTGAAAATCGCTATTTTGTCATTTGGGGAGAAATAGCAGCTGACAAAAGTGATTCCTCTGTTAATAGTCATCCAGACATAACCATCTCCCTGTCCCTGTCCACTAATATGGAGGCTCCTGTTCCTGATCCAAAGCGCGGCTCTATTGCTCAAGTCACTGAGCCATCCACGGCAAGGCCAGTTCTCATATTGTTCAGACAGTATCACAATGTCTGGGTCCTTTTCGAACAACCACCGAACCAGCAGAGTCTGCGCCAATTTGCTGTTTTGAAAATTACCTTGCAGTATTTTTATCGCGTCTTTGCCTTTTAAGACATGTTCTTTTTCTCCTCCTGGAAAGCCTTGCATTTATAGGAAGCAAAAACATGGTTTGTGCCCCAGCTACTGTTCCGCTCCTGGCAAAGTTAGCAGAATGGCTCGTTTTCGCACTTTTTTCCTACCTCATGCCGATTCTGACCACAGCGCCAACAAAGCATAGATCTGTCTGGGCCTTTGCAGTCTTTGGCTATGTGCCCCGGTCTGTGGCATCTAAAGCAACACGCTTGACGTTGGCATCTTCGGAAACGACATCTAACCCAGCCTATCTTTATATGCGCATTATTCTCCTTTTCAAGCAATAACACAGCTGCCTCATCCAGCTCTACCAGTGCGGTTCTTTGCCCCCTGTACGTTTTTCTTGATAGCGAGACTTTCGGTTCCATATCCTGGTATTCCGGGGTGGCAGTTCTCAGTGCCATCACTATCTCCTCCTCATCAGTAGCTTCATCTAAATCCTTGATTTCAATCAAGGATTTAGGAGTCTTCTCGATCACTGCTCCAGATGCGCCAATGGCAGCTTTTATTTCTTCGCTAAACTTGTGTTTAGCCTCCTTTGCTGCAGCTATTTCCACCAAAACGGCGCCATTTCTTGTGGCTCTTATACATCGGATAGACACACCCATGGAGTCCGGATTTACTGTCAGCCTAACCTCTTTGATTATTTTGGCTGATGAGATTCGTTCTGAAGGTTTTATGAGGACCGCCTCTGAACGGGGCCTGATGGTCTTCTTCTGCCTTACCATATCTTTCTTCTGTGACCCACTTGGAGGCTTAGAAAAAACATTTCTTTTCCGAGCTTTGTAATTTCTGGAGACTTCTGCCCACGTTTCTTAGCCCGAGGGTGTAGCAGCCAAATTGGCATCGGTTTCTAGTAATTCCATTTGGGTGGGAACAAACACCTAGTTCCACTAGGTGTTTGAGCAATCCTCCTGAGAAGTCCATCCTTGATGTTTCTATTTCCTTTTTTTATAGTTCTTCTACTTTTACTCTCGCTAGAGGTTTGGGGTGAATCACCTTCCCGCTTCCTCTTTTCCGGCGGTTTGGGGGTGTGGAGATGCGCACTTTCGTCTGGACAAACCAGGGAAGCGTTTGACTGTATTTGCGCAATTATCTCACCGTGCACTGCTGCGACTTTTGATTCAAGAGCCTGAAGTTTGCTCTTTGTCCCACTTAGGGTTCTTCTAACCCTCTTCTGCAATTCCAGTTGTAAGATTGCATCTTCCAGGCCAACTTTAATTGTTGAGTCCAGATTTTTCCTCGTGTTAGCGTGCAGCTGCATTCCCTTAAGGATCTTTTCAAGAGACTCAAAAAGAGCCTCTTCGTCCGCCATCATAGTCCTACATCCAGTTCTAAGCACTTCTAGTTCTGGCGAGAGTTCCTTTAACTTTTCCGTGGGTTGAACTGTCCTAGTAGGTCTTTCCTTAGAGGTATTCGCAATGCTCGTAGGGTTTTCTACCGTGGGAGCCGAGTCATCCACCTCCATGGCAGTTTTGCGGTCATATAATGACGACTGCTGCGAGCCCGCACTCGCAGACGCCGATACTGAGGTATCCCTTCTCTGCATCGTAAACTCGCTTTCAACTATGACATCGTCCATATTTGAAGAGAGGGTTTGGTTGTTTCTTAGTAAGGTCGAGAGTACAAGGGCCACGCACCCGTCCGCTTATCTGCGGGTTTCCCATACTCTAGGGTAGAGAGCCCTAAAAGAGGTTCTGTCCCAGTATAATCGTCCCGCTTAGCTTAAAGGAAGGGCTTGCCAGCCCCCCGTTCTGGAATTGCCCGACTTAACGGGGTACCTCACAGGTAGGCTGTAACCCGCTTGTCCAGAGACATGTAGGTCCCCTCATCGAAGCCCCACGGGTTGCCCGCTTCAGAACAAGCAGGTAACGGGTCGTCACACTCTCGGTCTTAAGCCCCTTCACCACGACAAGGTGAACAAACGCCGGGGGGGAAACAACCGCCGGGTCCGGAGGAGAAAGGTTGGCGTGGAGCGAGAAAGGTTTAGTGGGTATGACTCAGCGTACACTGAGGCCGGAGAATCCGGGTTCGAGTCCTACAGTATCCGGATCATATGTTGGCATTTTTGTCATCTACATGACATAGATTCTATGGTATAAACCGTTTCTGCGTAAATGCATTTTCCAAAAACCTCGATTAAAAAAAAAAAAAAAAAAGGACTTAATAATTTTAGGACTTAGTTAGGACTTGATAATTTTAGGACTAAGTTAGGACTTGATAATTTTAGGACTTAGTTAGGACTTGCTAATTTTAGGACTTAGTTAGGACTTAATAATTTCAGGACTTAGTTAGGACTTGATAATTTTAGGATTTAGTTAGGACTTGATAATTTTAGGACTTAGTTAGGACTTGATAATTTTAGGACTTACTTAGGACTTGCTAATTTTAGGACTTAGTTAGGACTTAATAATTTCAGGACTTAGTTAGGACTTAATAATTTCAGGACTTAGTTAGGACTTGATAATTTTAGGATTTAGTTAGGACTTGATAATTTTAGTACTTTATTAGGACTTGATAATTTTAGGACTTAGTTAGGACTTGCTAATTTTAGGACTTAGTTAGGACTTAATAATTTCAGGACTTAGTTAGGACTTGATAATTTTAGGATTTAGTTAGGACTTGATAATTTTAGTACTTTATTAGGACTTGATAATTTTAGGACTTAGTTAGGACTTGATAATTTTAGTACTTTATTAGGACTTGAAAATTTTACGACTTAGTTAGGACTTGATAATTTTAGTACTTTATTAGGACTTAAAAATTTCAGGACTTAGTTAGGACTTGATAATTTTAGGACTTAGTTAGGACTTAATAATTTTAGGATTTAATTAGGACTTGATAATTTTAGGACTTAGGTAGGACTAAATAATTTTAGGATTTAGTTAGGACTTGATAATTTTAGTACTTTATTAGGACTTGATAATTTTAGGACTTAGTTAGGACTTGATAATTTTAGGACTTAGTTAGGACTTGCTAATTTTAGGACTTAGTTAGGACTTAATAATTTCAGGACTTAGTTAGGACTTGATAATTTAGGATTTAGTTAGGACTTAATAATTTTAGTACTTTATTAGGACTTGATAATTTTAGGACTTAGTTAGGACTTGCTAATTTTAGGACTTAGTTAGGACTTAATAATTTCAGGACTTAGTTAGGACTTGATAATTTTAGGATTTAGTTAGGACTTGATAATTTTAGTATTTTATTAGGACTTGATAATTTTAGGACTCAGTTAGGACTTGATAATTTTAGTACGTTATTAGGACTTGATAATTTTAGGACTTTGTTAGGACTTGATAATTTTAGGACTTAGTTAGGACTTAATAATTTTAGGACGTAGTTAGGACTTGCTAATTTTAGGACTTAGTTAGGACTTAATAATTTCAGGACTTAGTTAGGACTTGATAATTTTAGGACTTAGTTAGGACTTGCTAATTTTAGGACTTAGTTAGGACTTAATAATTTTAGTACTTTATTAGGACTTTATAATTTTAGGACTTAGTTAGGACTTGATAATTTTAGGACTTAGTTAGGACTTAATAATTTTAGGATATAGTTAGGACTTGATCATTTTAGGACTTAGTTAAGACTTGATCATTTTAGGACTTAATTAGGACTTACTAATTTTAGGATTTAGTTAGGACTTGATAATTTTAGAACTTAATTGGGACTTAATAATTTAGGATTTAGTTAGGACTTGATAATTCAAGGACTTGATAATTTTAGGACTTAGTAAGGACTTAATAATTTTAGGACTTAGTTAGGACTTGATAATTTTAGTACTTTATTAGGACTTGATAAATTTAGGATTTAGTTAGGACTTGATAATTTTAGAACTTAATTAGGACTTAATAATTTTAGGATTTAGTTAGGACTTGATAATTCAAGGACTTGATAATTTTAGGACTTAGTTAGGACTTAATAATTTAGGACTTAGTTAGGACTTGATAATTGTAGGACTTAGTAAGGTCTTGATAATTTTAGGACTTAATTAGGAGTTAATAATTTTAGGTCTTAGTTAGGACTTGATAATTTTAGGACTTATTTAGGACTTTACAATTTTAGGACTTAGTTCGGACTTGATAATTTTAGGACTTAGTTAGGACTTAATAATTTTAGGACGTAGTTAGGACTTGATAATTCTAGGACTTAGTTAGGACTTAATAATTTTAGGACGTAGCTAGGACTTGATAATTTTAGTACTTTATTAGGACTTGATAATTTTAGGACTTAGTAAGGACTTAATAATTTTAGGACTTAGTTAGGACTTGATAATTTTAGTACTTTATTAGCACTTGATAAATTTAGGATTTAGTTAGGACTTGATAATTTTAGAACTTAATTAGGACTTAATAATTTTAGGATTTAGTTAGGACTTGATAATTCAAGGACTTGATAATTTTAGGACTTAGTTAGGACTTAATAATTTAGGACGTAGTTAGGACTTGATAATTTTAGTACTTTATTAGGACTTTATAATTTTCGGATTTAGTTAGGACTTGATAATTTTAGAACTTAATTAGGACTTAATAATTTTAGGATTTAGTTAGGACTTGATAATTCAAGGACTTGATAATATTAGGACTTAGTTAGGACTTAATAATTTAGGACTTAGTTAGGACTTGATAATTGTAGAACTTAGTAAGGTCTTGATAATTTTAGGACTTAATTAGGAGTTAATAATTTTAGGTCTTAGTTAGGACTTGATAATTTTAGGACTTAGTTAGGACTTTACAATTTTAGGACTTAGTTCGGACTTGATAATTTTAGGACTTAGTTAGGACTTAATAATTTTAGGACGTAGTTAGGACTTGATAATTCTAGGACTTAGTTAGGACTTAATAATTTTAGGACGTAGCTAGGACTTGATAATTTTAGTACTTTATTAGGACTTGATAATTTTAGGACTTAGTAAGGACTTAATAAATTTAGGACTTAGTTAGGACTTGATAATTCTAGGACTTGATAATTTTAGGACTTAGTTAGGACTTAATAATTTTAGGACGTAGTTAGGACTTGATAATTTTAGTACTTTATTAGGACTTTATAATTTTAGGATTTAGTTAGGACTTGATAATTATAGGACTTAGTTAGGACTTGATAATTTTAGGACTTAGTAAGGACTTGATAATTTTAGGACTTAATTACGAGTTAATAATTTTAGGACTTAGTTAGGACTTGATAATTTTAGGACTTAGTTAGGACTTTATAATTTTAGGACTTAGTTAGGACTTAATAATTTTAGGATATAGTTAGGACTTGATCATTTTAGGACTTAGTTAGGACTTGATAATTTTAGGACTCAGTTAGGACTTGATAATTTTATGTCTTAGTTAGGACTTGATAATTTTAGGACTTAATTAGGACTTGATAATTTTAGGACTTAATAAGGACTTAATAATTTTAGGACTTAGTTAGGACTTGATATTTCTAGGACTTGATAATTTTAGGACTTAGTAAGGACTTAATAAATTTAGGACTTAGTTAAGACTTGATAATTTTAGTACTTTATTAGGACTTGATAATTTTAGGATTTAGTTAGGACTTGATAATTTTAGAACTTAATTAGTACTTAATAATTTTAGGACTTAGTTAGGACTTGATAATTCTAGGACTTGATAATTTTAGGACTTAGTTAGGACTTAATAATTTTAGGACGTAGTTAGGACTTGATAATTTTAGTACTTTATTAGGACTTTATAATTTTAGGATTTAGTTAGGACTTAATAATTATAGGACTTATTTAGGACTTGATAATTTTAGGACTTAGTAAGGACTTGATAATTTTAGGACTTAATTAGGAGTTAATAATTTTAGGACTTAGTTAGGACTTGATAATTTTAGGACTTAGTTAGGACTTTATAATTTTAGGACTTAGTTAGGACTTAATAATTTTAGGATATAGTTAGGACTTGATCATTTTAGGACTTAGTTAGGACTTGATAATTTTAGGACTCAGTTAGGACTTGATAATTTTAAGTCTTAGTTAGGACTTGATAATTTCAGGACTTAATTAGGACTTGCTAATTTTAGGACTTAATAAGGACTTAATAATTTTAGGACTTAGTTAGGACTTGATAATTTTAGGACTTAGTTAGGACTTGATAATTTTAGGATTCAGTTAGGACTTACTAATTTTAGGACGTAGTTAGGACTTGATAATTTTAGGACTTAGTTAGGACTTGATAATTTTAGGACTTAATTTGGACTTAATAATTTTAGGATTTAGTTAGGACTTGATAATTTAAGGACTTAGTTAGGACTTGATAATTTTAGGACTCAGTTAGGACATAATAATTTTAGGAAGTAGTTAGGACTTGATAATTTTAGGACTCAGTTAGGACTTAATAATTTTAGGACGTAGTTAGGACTTGATAATTTTAGGACTTAGTTAGGACTCAATAATTTTAGGACTTAGTTAGGACTTGATAATTTTAGTACTTAGTTAGGACTTAATAATATTAGGATATAGTTAGGACTTGATCATTTTAGGACTTAGTTAGGACTTGATAATTTTAGAACTTAATAAGGACTTAATAATTTTAGGACTTAGTTAGGACTTAATAATTTAGGACGTAGTTAGGACTTGATAATTTTAGTACTTTATTAGGACTTTATAATTTTCGGATTTAGTTAGGACTTGATAAGTATAGGACTTAGTTAGGACTTGATAATTGTAGGACTTAGTAAGGTCTTGATAATTTTAGGACTTAATTAGGAGTTAATAATTTTAGGTCTTAGTTACGACTTGATAATTTTAGGACTTAGTTAGGACTTTATAATTTTAGGACTTAGTTCGGACTTGATAATTTTAGGACTTAGTTAGGACTTAATAATTTTAGGACGTAGTTAGGACTTGATAATTTTAGGACTTAGTTAGGACTTAATAATTTTAGGACGTAGCTAGGACTTGATAATTTTAGTACTTTATTAGGACTTGATAATTTTAGGACTTAGTAAGGACTTAATAAATTTAGGACTTAGTTAGGACTTGATAATTTTAGGACTTTATAATTTTAGGACTTAGTTAGGACTTGATATTTCTAGGACTTGATAATTTTAGGACTTAGTAAGGACTTAATAAATTTAGGACTTAGTTAGGACTTGATAATTTCAGGACTTAATTAGGACTTGATAATTTTAGGACTTAATAAGGACTTAATAATTTTAGGACTTAGTTAGGACTTGATAATTTTAGGACTTAGTTAGGACTTGATAATTTTAGGATTCAGTTAGGACTTACTAATTTTAGGACGTAGTTAGGACTTGATAATTTTAAGACTTAGTTAGGACTTGATAATTTTAGGACTTAGTTAGGACTTAATAATTTTAGGATATAGTTAGGACTTAATCATTTTAGGACTTAGTTAGGACTTAATAATTTTAGGATTTAGTTAGGACTTGATAATTTAAGGACTTAGTTAGGACTTGATATTTTTAGGATTCAGTTAGGACTTACTAAATTTAGGACGTAGTTAGGACTTGATAATTTTAGGACTTAGTTAGGACTTAATAATTTTAGGACGTAGTTAGGACTTGATAATTTTAGGACTTAGTTAGGAGTTAATAATTTTAGGACTTAGTTAGGACTTGATAATTTTAGGACTTAGTTAGGACTTTACAATTTTAGGACTTAGTTCGGACTTGATAATTTTAGGACTTAGTTAGGACTTAAAAATTTTAGGACGTAGTTAGGACTTGATAATTTTAGGACTTAGTTAGGACTTAATAATTTTAGGACGTAGCTAGGACTTGATAATTTTAGTACTTTATTAGGACTTGATAATTTTAGGACTTAGTAAGGACTTAATAAATTTAGGACTTAGTTAGGACTTGATAATTTTAGGACTTTATAATTTTAGGACTTAGTTAGGACTTGATATTTCTAGGACTTGATAATTTTAGGACTTAGTAAGGACTTAATAAATTTAGGACTTAGTTAAGACTTGATAATTTTAGTACTTTATTAGGACTTGATAATTTTAGGATTTAGTTAGGACTTGATAATTTTAGAACTTAATTAGTACTTAATAATTTTAGGACTTAGTTAGGACTTGATAATTCTAGGACTTGATAATTTTAGGACTTAGTTAGGACTTAATAATTTTAGGACGTAGTTAGGACTTGATAATTTTAGTACTTTATTAGGACTTTATAATTTTAGGATTTAGTTAGGACTTGATAATTATAGGACTTAGTTAGGACTTGATAATTTTAGGACTTAGTAAGGACTTGATAATTTTAGGACTTAATTACGAGTTAATAATTTTAGGACTTAGTTAGGACTTGATAATTTTAGGACTTAGTTAGGACTTTATAATTTTAGGACTTAGTTAGGACTTAATAATTTTAGGATATAGTTAGGACTTGATCATTTTAGGACTTAGTTAGGACTTGATAATTTTAGGACTCAGTTAGGACTTGATAATTTTATGTCTTAGTTAGGACTTGATAATTTTAGGACTTAATTAGGACTTGATAATTTTAGGACTTAATAAGGACTTAATAATTTTAGGACTTAGTTAGGACTTGATATTTCTAGGACTTGATAATTTTAGGACTTAGTAAGGACTTAATAAATTTAGGACTTAGTTAAGACTTGATAATTTTAGTACTTTATTAGGACTTGATAATTTTAGGATTTAGTTAGGACTTGATAATTTTAGAACTTAATTAGTACTTAATAATTTTAGGACTTAGTTAGGACTTGATAATTCTAGGACTTGATAATTTTAGGACTTAGTTAGGACTTAATAATTTTAGGACGTAGTTAGGACTTGATAATTTTAGTACTTTATTAGGACTTTATAATTTTAGGATTTAGTTAGGACTTAATAATTATAGGACTTATTTAGGACTTGATAATTTTAGGACTTAGTAAGGACTTGATAATTTTAGGACTTAATTAGGAGTTAATAATTTTAGGACTTAGTTAGGACTTGATAATTTTAGGACTTAGTTAGGACTTTATAATTTTAGGACTTAGTTAGGACTTAATAATTTTAGGATATAGTTAGGACTTGATCATTTTAGGACTTAGTTAGGACTTGATAATTTTAGGACTCAGTTAGGACTTGATAATTTTAAGTCTTAGTTAGGACTTGATAATTTTAGGACTTAATTAGGACTTGCTAATTTTAGGACTTAATAAGGACTTAATAATTTTAGGACTTAGTTAGGACTTGATAATTTTAGGACTTAGTTAGGACTTGATAATTTTAGGATTCAGTTAGGACTTACTAATTTTAGGACGTAGTTAGGACTTGATAATTTTAGGACTTAATTTGGACTTAATAATTTTAGGATTTAGTTAGGACTTGATAATTTAAGGACTTAGTTAGGACTTGATAATTTTAGGACTCAGTTAGGACATAATAATTTTAGGAAGTAGTTAGGACTTGATAATTTTAGGACTCAGTTAGGACTTAATAATTTTAGGACGTAGTTAGGACTTGATAATTTTAGGACTTAGTTAGGACTCAATAATTTTAGGACTTAGTTAGGACTTGATAATTTTAGTACTTAGTTAGGACTTAATAATATTAGGATATAGTTAGGACTTGATCATTTTAGGACTTAGTTAGGACTTGATAATTTTAGAACTTAATAAGGACTTAATAATTTTAGGACTTAGTTAGGACTTGATAATTCTAGGACTTAAAAATTTTAGGACTTTATAAGGACCTTATAATTTTAGGTCTTAGTTAGGACTTAATAATTTTAGGACTTAATTAGGACTTAATAATTTTAGGACTTATATAGGACAAAATAATTTTAGGACTTGATAATTTTAGGATTTAGTTAGGACTTGATAATTTTAGGACTCAGTTAGGACATAATAATTTTAGGAAGTAGTTAGGACTTTATAATTTTAGGACTTAGTTAGGACTTTATAATTTTAGGACTTAGTTAGGACTTGATAATTTTAGGATATAGTTAGGACTTGATAATTTTAGTACTTTATTAGGACTTGATAAATTTAGGATTTAGTTAGGACTTGATAATTTTAGAACTTAATTAGGACTTAATAATTTTAGGATTTAGTTAGGACTTGATAATTCAAGGACTTGATAATTTTAGGACTTAGTTAGGACTTAATAATTTAGGACGTAGTTAGGACTTGATAATTTTAGTACTTTATTAGGACTTTATAATTTTCGGATTTAGTTAGGACTTGATAAGTATAGGACTTAGTTAGGACTTGATAATTGTAGGACTTAGTAAGGTCTTGATAATTTTAGGACTTAATTAGGAGTTAATAATTTTAGGTCTTAGTTACGACTTGATAATTTTAGGACTTAGTTAGGACTTTATAATTTTAGGACTTAGTTCGGACTTGATAATTTTAGGACTTAGTTAGGACTTAATAATTTTAGGACGTAGTTAGGACTTGATAATTTTAGGACTTAGTTAGGACTTAATAATTTTAGGACGTAGCTAGGACTTGATAATTTTAGTACTTTATTAGGACTTGATAATTTTAGGACTTAGTAAGGACTTAATAAATTTAGGACTTAGTTAGGACTTGATAATTTTAGGACTTTATAATTTTAGGACTTAGTTAGGACTTGATATTTCTAGGACTTGATAATTTTAGGACTTAGTAAGGACTTAATAAATTTAGGACTTAGTTAGGACTTGATAATTTCAGGACTTAATTAGGACTTGATAATTTTAGGACTTAATAAGGACTTAATAATTTTAGGACTTAGTTAGGACTTGATAATTTTAGGACTTAGTTAGGACTTGATAATTTTAGGATTCAGTTAGGACTTACTAATTTTAGGACGTAGTTAGGACTTGATAATTTTAAGACTTAGTTAGGACTTGATAATTTTAGGACTTAGTTAGGACTTAATAATTTTAGGATATAGTTAGGACTTAATCATTTTAGGACTTAGTTAGGACTTAATAATTTTAGTATTTAGTTAGGACTTGATAATTTAAGGACTTAGTTAGGACTTGATATTTTTAGGATTCAGTTAGGACTTACTAAATTTAGGACGTAGTTAGGACTTGATAATTTTAGGACTTAGTTAGGACTTAATAATTTTAGGACGTAGTTAGGACTTGATAATTTTAGGACTTAGTTAGGAGTTAATAATTTTAGGACTTAGTTAGGACTTGATAATTTTAGGACTTAGTTAGGACTTTATAATTTTAGGACTTAGTTAGGACTTAATAATTTTAGGATATAGTTAGGACTTGATCATTTTAGGACTTAGTTAGGACTTGATAATTTTAGGATTTAGTTAGGACTTGATAATTATAGGACTTATTTAGGACTTGATAATTTTAGGACTTAGTAAGGACTTGATAATTTTAGGACTTAATTAGGAGTTAATAATTTTAGGACTTAGTTAGGACTTGATAATTTTAGGACTTAGTTAGGACTTTATAATTTTAGGACTTAGTTAGGACTTAATAATTTTAGGATATAGTTAGGACTTGATCATTTTAGGACTTAGTTAGGACTTGATAATTTTAGGACTCAGTTAGGACTTGATAATTTTATGTCTTAGTTAGGACTTGATAATTTTAGGACTTAATTAGGACTTGATAATTTAAGGACTTAATAAGGACTTAATAATTTTAGGACTTAGTTAGGACTTGATATTTCTAGGACTTGATAATTTTAGGACTTAGTAAGGACTTAATAAATTTAGGACTTAGTTAAGACTTGATAATTTTAGTACTTTATTAGGACTTGATAATTTTAGGATTTAGTTAGGACTTGATAATTTTAGAACTTAATTAGTACTTAATAATTTTAGGACTTAGTTAGGACTTGATAATTCTAGGACTTGATAATTTTAGGACTTACTTAGGACTTAATAATTTTAGGATTCAGTTAGGACTTGATAAGTATAGGACTTAGTTAGGACTTGATAATTGTAGGACTTAGTAAGGTCTTGATAATTTTAGGACTTAATTAGGAGTTAATAATTTTAGGTCTTAGTTACGACTTGATAATTTTAGGACTTAGTTAGGACTTTATAATTTTAGGACTTAGTTCGGACTTGATAATTTTAGGACTTAGTTAGGACTTAATAATTTTAGGACGTAGTTAGGACTTGATAATTTTAGGACTCAGTTAGGACATAATAATTTTAGGAAGTAGTTAGGACTTTATAATTTTAGGACTTAGTTAGGACTTTATAATTTTAGGACTTAGTTAGGACTTGATAATTTTAGGATATAGTTAGGACTTGATAATTTTAGTACTTTATTAGGACTTGATAAATTTAGGATTTAGTTAGGACTTGATAATTTTAGAACTTAATTAGGACTTAATAATTTTAGGATTTAGTTAGGACTTGATAATTCAAGGACTTGATAATTTTAGGACTTAGTTAGGACTTAATAATTTAGGACGTAGTTAGGACTTGATAATTTTAGTACTTTATTAGGACTTTATAATTTTCGGATTTAGTTAGGACTTGATAAGTATAGGACTTAGTTAGGACTTGATAATTGTAGGACTTAGTAAGGTCTTGATAATTTTAGGACTTAATTAGGAGTTAATAATTTTAGGTCTTAGTTACGACTTGATAATTTTAGGACTTAGTTAGGACTTTATAATTTTAGGACTTAGTTCGGACTTGATAATTTTAGGACTTAGTTAGGACTTAATAATTTTAGGACGTAGTTAGGACTTGATAATTTTAGGACTTAGTTAGGACTTAATAATTTTAGGACGTAGCTAGGACTTGATAATTTTAGTACTTTATTAGGACTTGATAATTTTAGGACTTAGTAAGGACTTAATAAATTTAGGACTTAGTTAGGACTTGATAATTTTAGGACTTTATAATTTTAGGACTTAGTTAGGACTTGATATTTCTAGGACTTGATACTTTTAGGACTTAGTAAGGACTTAATAAATTTAGGACTTAGTTAGGACTTGATAATTTCAGGACTTAATTAGGACTTGATAATTTTAGGACTTAATAAGGACTTAATAATTTTAGGACTTAGTTAGGACTTGATAATTTTAGGACTTAGTTAGGACTTGATAATTTTAGGATTCAGTTAGGACTTACTAATTTTAGGACGTAGTTAGGACTTGATAATTTTAAGACTTAGTTAGGACTTAATAATTTTAGGATTTAGTTAGGACTTGATAATTTAAGGACTTAGTTAGGACTTGATATTTTTAGGATTCAGTTAGGACTTACTAAATTTAGGACGTAGTTAGGACTTGATAATTTTAGGACTTAGTTAGGACTTAATAATTTTAGGACGTAGTTAGGACTTGATAATTTTAGGACTTAGTTAGGAGTTAATAATTTTAGGACTTAGTTAGGACTTGATAATTTTAGGACTTAGTTAGGACTTTATAATTTTAGGACTTAGTTAGGACTTAATAATTTTAGGATATAGTTAGGACTTGATCATTTTAGGACTTAGTTAGGACTTGATAATTTTAGGATTTAGTTAGGACTTGATAATTATAGGACTTATTTAGGACTTGATAATTTTAGGACTTAGTAAGGACTTGATAATTTTAGGACTTAATTAGGAGTTAATAATTTTAGGACTTAGTTAGGACTTGATAATTTTAGGACTTAGTTAGGACTTTATAATTTTAGGACTTAGTAAGGTCTTGATAATTTTAGGACTTAATTAGGAGTTAATAATTTTAGGTCTTAGTTACGACTTGATAATTTTAGGACTTAGTTAGGACTTTATAATTTTAGGACTTAGTTCGGACTTGATAATTTTAGGACTTAGTTAGGACTTAATAATTTTAGGACGTAGTTAGGACTTGATAATTTTAGGACTTAGTTAGGACTTAATAATTTTAGGACGTAGCTAGGACTTGATAATTTTAGTACTTTATTAGGACTTGATAATTTTAGGACTTAGTAAGGACTTAATAAATTTAGGACTTAGTTAGGACTTGATAATTTTAGGACTTTATAATTTTAGGACTTAGTTAGGACTTGATATTTCTAGGACTTGATAATTTTAGGACTTAGTAAGGACTTAATAAATTTAGGACTTAGTTAGGACTTGATAATTTCAGGACTTAATTAGGACTTGATAATTTTAGGACTTAATAAGGACTTAATAATTTTAGGACTTAGTTAGGACTTGATAATTTTAGGACTTAGTTAGGACTTGATAATTTTAGGATTCAGTTAGGACTTACTAATTTTAGGACGTAGTTAGGACTTGATAATTTTAAGACTTAGTTAGGACTTGATAATTTTAGGACTTAGTTAGGACTTAATAATTTTAGGATATAGTTAGGACCTAATCATTTTAGGACTTAGTTAGGACTTAATAATTTTAGGATTTAGTTAGGACTTGATAATTTAAGGACTTAGTTAGGACTTGATATTTTTAGGATTCAGTTAGGACTTACTAAATTTAGGACGTAGTTAGGACTTGATAATTTTAGGACTTAGTTAGGACTTAATAATTTTAGGACGTAGTTAGGACTTGATAATTTTAGGACTTAGTTAGGAGTTAATAATTTTAGGACTTAGTTAGGACTTGATAATTTTAGGACTTAGTTAGGACTTTATAATTTTAGGACTTAGTTAGGACTTAATAATTTTAGGATATAGTTAGGAATTGATCATTTTAGGACTTAGTTAGGACTTGATAATTTTAGGATTTAGTTAGGACTTGATAATTATAGGACTTATTTAGGACTTGATAATTTTAGGACTTAGTAAGGACTTGATAATTTTAGGACTTAATTAGGAGTTAATAATTTTAGGACTTAGTTAGGACTTGATAATTTTAGGACTCAGTTAGGACTTGATAATTTTATGTCTTAGTTAGGACTTGATAATTTTAGGACTTAATTAGGACTTGATAATATAAGGACTTAATAAGGACTTAATAATTTTAGGACTTAGTTAGGACTTGATATTTCTAGGACTTGATAATTTTAGGACTTAGTAAGGACTTAATAAATTTAGGACTTAGTTAAGACTTGATAATTTTAGTACTTTATTAGGACTTGATAATTTTAGGATTTAGTTAGGACTTGATAATTTTAGAACTTAATTAGTACTTAATAATTTTAGGACTTAGTTAGGACTTGATAATTCTAGGACTTGATAATTTTAGGACTTAGTTAGGACTTAATAATTTTAGGACGTAGTTAGGACTTGATAATTTTAGTACTTTATTAGGACTTTATAATTTTAGGATTTAGTTAGGACTTGATAATTATAGGACTTATTTAGGACTTGATAATTTTAGGACTTAGTAAGGACTTGATAATTTTAGGACTTAATTAGGAGTTAATAATTTTAGGACTTAGTTAGGACTTGATAATTTTAGGACTCAGTTAGGACTTTATGATTTTAGGACTTAGTTAGGACTTAATAATTTTAGGATATAGTTAGGACTTGATCATTTTAGGACTTAGTTAGGAGTTGATAATTTTAGGACTCAGTTAGGACTTGATAATTTTAAGTCTTAGTTAGGACTTGATAATTTTAGGACTTAATTAGGACTTGATAATTTTAGGACTTAATAAGGACTTAATAATTTTAGGACTTAGTTAGGACTTGATAATTTTAGGACTTAGTTAGGACTTGATAATTTTAGGATTCAGTTAGGACTTACTAATTTTAGGACGTAGTTAGGACTTGATAATTTTAGGACTTAGTTAGGACTTGATAATTTTAGGACTTAATTTGGACTTAATAATTTTAGGATTTAGTTAGGACTTGATAATTTAAGGACTTAGTTAGGACTTGATAATTTTAGGACTCAGTTAGGACATAATAATTTTAGGAAGTAGTTAGGACTTGATAATTTTAGGACTCAGTTAGGACTTAATAATTTTAGGACGTAGTTAGGACTTGATAATTTTAGTACTTTATTAGGACTTTATAATTTTAGGATTTAGTTAGGACTTGATAATTATAGGACTTATTTAGGACTTGATAATTTTAGGACTTAGGAAGGACTTGATAATTTTAGGACTTAATTAGGAGTTAATAATTTTAGGACTTAGTTAGGACTTGATAATTTTAGGACTTAGTTAGGACTTTATAATTTTAGGACTTAGTTAGGACTTAATAATTTTAGGATATAGTTAGGACTTGATCATTTTAGGACTTAGTTAGGACTTGATAATTTTAGGACTCAGTTAGGACTTGATAATTTTAAGTCTTAGTTAGGACTTGATAATTTTAGGACTTAATTAGGACTTGATAATTTTAGGACTTAATAAGGACTTAATAATTTTAGGACTTAGTTAGGACTTGATAATTTTAGGACTTAGTTAGGACTTGATAATTTTAGGATTCAGTTAGGACTTACTAATTTTAGGACGTAGTTAGGACTTGATAATTTTAGGACTTAGTTAGGACTTGATAATTTTAGGACTTAATTTGGACTTAATAATTTTAGGATTTAGTTAGGACTTGATAATTTTAGTACTTAGTTAGGACTTAATAATATTAGGATATAGTTAGGACTTGATCATTTTAGGACTTAGTTAGGACTTGATAATTTTAGAACTTAATAAGGACTTAATAATTTTAGGACTTAGTTAGGACTTGATAATTCTAGGACTTAATAATTTTAGGACTTTATAAGGACCTTATAATTTTAGGTCTTAGTTAGGACTTAATAATTTTAGGACTTAATTAGGACTTAATAATTTTAGGACTTATATAGGACAAAATAATTTTAGGACTTGATAATTTTAGGATTTAGTTAGGACTTGATAATTTTAGGACTCAGTTAGGACTTAATAATTTTAGGACGTAGTTAGGACTTGATAATTTTAGGACTTAGTTAGGACTCAATAATTTTAGGACTTAGTTAGGACTTAATAATTTTAGTACTTAGTTAGGACTTAATAATATTAGGTTATAGTTAGGACTTGATCATTTTAGGACTTAGTTAGGACTTGATAATTTTAGAACTTAATTAGGACTTAATAATTTTAGGATTTAGTTAGGACTTGATAATTCAAGGACTTGAAAATTTTAGGTCTTAGTTAGGACTTAATAATATATTACGTAGTTAGGAATTGATAATTTTAGTACTTTATTAGGACTTTATAATTTTCGGATTTAGTTAGGACTTGATAAGTATAGGACTTAGTTAGGACTTGATAATTGTAGGACTTAGTAAGGTCTGGATAATTTTAGGACTTAATTAGGAGTTAATAATTTTAGGTCTTAGTTAGGACTTGATAATTTTAGGACTTAGTTAGGACTTTATAATTTTAGGACTTAGTTCGGACTTGATAATTTTAGGACTTAGTTAGGACTTAATAATTTTAGGACGTAGTTAGGACTTGATAATTTTAGGACTTAGTTAGGACTTTATAATTTTAGGACTTTATTAGGACTTGATAAATTTAGGATTTAGTTAGGACTTGATAATTTTAGAACTTAATTAGGACTTAATAATTTTAGGATTTAGTTAGGACTTGATAATTTTAGAACTTAATTAGGACTTAATAATTTTAGGATTTAGTTAGGACTTGATAATTCTAGGACTTGATAATTTTAGGACTTAGTTAGGACTTAATAATTTTAGGACGTAGTTAGGACTTGATAATTTTAGGACTTAGTTAGGACTTTATAATTTTAGGACTTAGTTAGGACTTAATAATTTTAGGATATAGTTAGGACTTGATCATTTTAGGACTTAGTTAGGACTTGATAATTTTAGGACTCAGTTAGGACTTGATAGTTTTAAGTCTTAGTTAGGACTTGATAATTTTAGGACTTAATTAGGACTTGATAATTTTAGGACTTAATAAGGACTTAATAATTTTAGGACTTAGTTAGGACTTGATAATTTTAGGACTTAGTTAGGACTTGATAATTTTAGGATTCAGTTAGGACTTACTAATTTTAGGACGTAGTTAGGACTTGATAATTTTAGGACTTAGTTAGGACTTGATAATTTTAGGACTTAATTTGGACTTAATAATTTTAGGATTTAGTTAGGACTTGATAATTTAAGGACTTAGTTAGGACTTGATAATTTTAGGACTCAGTTAGGACATAATAATTTTAGGAAGTAGTTAGGACTTGATAATTTTAGGACTCAGTTAGGACTTAATAATTTTAGGACGTAGTTAGGACTTGATAATTTTAGGACTTAGTTAGGACTTAATAATTTTAGGATTTAGTTAGGACTTGATAAGTTAAGGACTTAGTTAGGACTTGATATTTTTAGGATTCAGTTAGGACTTACTAAATTTAGGACGTAGTTAGGACTTGATAATTTTAGGACTTAGTTATGACTTAATAATTTTAGGACGTAGTTAGGACTTGATAATTTTAGGACTTAGTTAGGAGTTAATAATTTTAGGACTTAGTTAGGACTTGATAATTTTAGGACTTAGTTAGGACTTTATAATTTTAGGACTTAGTTAGGACTTAATAATTTTAGGATATAGTTAGGACTTGATCATTTTAGGACTTAGTTAGGACTTGATAATTTTAGGATTTAGTTAGGACTTGATAATTATAGGACTTATTTAGGACTTGATAATTTTAGGACTTAGTAAGGACTTGATAATTTTAGGACTTAGTTAGGACTCAATAATTTTAGGACTTAGTTAGGACTTGATAATTTTAGTACTTAGTTAGGACTTAATAATATTAGGATATAGTTAGGACTTGATAATTTTAGGACTTAGTAAGGACTTGATAATTTTAGGACTTAATTAGGAGTTAATAATTTTAGGACTTAGTTAGGACTTGATAATTTTAGGACTTAGTTAGGACTTTATAATTTTAGGACTTAGTTAGGACTTAATAATTTTAGGATATAGTTAGGACTTGATCATTTTAGGACTTAGTTAGGACTTGATAATTTTAGGACTCAGTTAGGACTTGATAGTTTTAAGTCTTAGTTAGGACTTGATAATTTTAGGACTTAATTAGGACTTGATAATTTTAGGACTTAATAAGGACTTAATAATTTTAGGACTTAGTTAGGACTTGATAATTTTAGGACTTAGTTAGGACTTGATAATTTTAGGATTCAGTTAGGACTTACTAATTTTAGGACGTAGTTAGGACTTGATAATTTTAGGACTTAGTTAGGACTTGATAATTTTAGGACTTAATTTGGACTTAATAATTTTAGGATTTAGTTAGGACTTGATAATTTAAGGACTTAGTTAGGACTTGATAATTTTAGGACTCAGTTAGGACATAATAATTTTAGGAAGTAGTTAGGACTTGATAATTTTAGGACTCAGTTAGGACTTAATAATTTTAGGACGTAGTTAGGACTTGATAATTTTAGGACTTAGTTAGGACTTAATAATTTTAGGATTTAGTTAGGACTTGATAAGTTAAGGACTTAGTTAGGACTTGATATTTTTAGGATTCAGTTAGGACTTACTAAATTTAGGACGTAGTTAGGACTTGATAATTTTAGGACTTAGTTATGACTTAATAATTTTAGGACGTAGTTAGGACTTGATAATTTTAGGACTTAGTTAGGAGTTAATAATTTTAGGACTTAGTTAGGACTTGATAATTTTAGGACTTAGTTAGGACTTTATAATTTTAGGACTTAGTTAGGACTTAATAATTTTAGGATATAGTTAGGACTTGATCATTTTAGGACTTAGTTAGGACTTGATAATTTTAGGATTTAGTTAGGACTTGATAATTATAGGACTTATTTAGGACTTGATAATTTTAGGACTTAGTAAGGACTTGATAATTTTAGGACTTAGTTAGGACTCAATAATTTTAGGACTTAGTTAGGACTTGATAATTTTAGTACTTAGTTAGGACTTAATAATATTAGGATATAGTTAGGACTTGATAATTTAAGGACTTAGTTAGGACTTGATAATTTTAGGACTCAGTTAGGACATAATAATTTTAGGAAGTAGTTAGGACTTGATAATTTTAGGACTCAGTTAGGACTTAATAATTTTAGGACGTAGTTAGGACTTGATAATTTTAGGACTTAGTTAGGACTCAATAATTTTAGGACTTAGTTAGGACTTGATAATTTTAGTACTTAGTTAGGACTTAATAATATTAGGATATAGTTAGGACTTGATCATTTTAGGACTTAGTTAGGACTTGATAATTTTAGAACTTAATAAGGACTTAATAATTTTAGGACTTAGTTAGGACTTGATAATTCTAGGACTTAAAAATTTTAGGACTTTATAAGGACCTTATAATTTTAGGTCTTAGTTAGGACTTAATAATTTTAGGACTTAATTAGGACTTAATAATTTTAGGACTTATATAGGACAAAATAATTTTAGGACTTGATAATTTTAGGATTTAGTTAGGACTTGATAATTTTAGGACTCAGTTAGGACATAATAATTTTAGGAAGTAGTTAGGACTTTATAATTTTAGGACTTAGTTAGGACTTTATAATTTTAGGACTTAGTTAGGACTTGATAATTTTAGGATATAGTTAGGACTTGATAATTTTAGTACTTTATTAGGACTTGATAAATTTAGGATTTAGTTAGGACTTGATAATTTTAGAACTTAATTAGGACTTAATAATTTTAGGATTTAGTTAGGACTTGATAATTTTAGGACTTAGTTAGGACTTAATAATTTAGGACGTAGTTAGGACTTGATAATTTTAGTACTTTATTAGGACTTTATAATTTTCGGATTTAGTTAGGACTTGATAAGTATAGGACTTAGTTAGGACTCAATAATTTTAGGACTTAGTTAGGACTTGATAATTTTAGTACTTAGTTAGGACTTAATAATATTAGGATATAGTTAGGACTTGATCATTTTAGGACTTAGTTAGGACTTGATAATTTTAGAACTTAATAAGGACTTAATAATTTTAGGACTTAGTTAGGACTTGATAATTCTAGGACTTAAAAATTTTAGGACTTTATAAGGACCTTATAATTTTAGGTCTTAGTTAGGACTTAATAATTTTAGGACTTAATTAGGACTTAATAATTTTAGGACTTATATAGGACAAAATAATTTTAGGACTTGATAATTTTAGGATTTAGTTAGGACTTGATAATTTTAGGACTCAGTTAGGACATAATAATTTTAGGAAGTAGTTAGGACTTTATAATTTTAGGACTTAGTTAGGACTTTATAATTTTAGGACTTAGTTAGGACTTGATAATTTTAGGATATAGTTAGGACTTGATAATTTTAGTACTTTATTAGGACTTGATAAATTTAGGATTTAGTTAGGACTTGATAATTTTAGAACTTAATTAGGACTTAATAATTTTAGGATTTAGTTAGGACTTGATAATTCAAGGACTTGATAATTTTAGGACTTAGTTAGGACTTAATAATTTAGGACGTAGTTAGGACTTGATAATTTTAGTACTTTATTAGGACTTTATAATTTTCGGATTTAGTTAGGACTTGATAAGTATAGGACTTAGTTAGGACTCAATAATTTTAGGACTTAGTTAGGACTTGATAATTTTAGTACTTAGTTAGGACTTAATAATATTAGGATATAGTTAGGACTTGATCATTTTAGGACTTAGTTAGGACTTGATAATTTTAGAACTTAATAAGGACTTAATAATTTTAGGACTTAGTTAGGACTTGATAATTCTAGGACTTAAAAATTTTAGGACTTTATAAGGACCTTATAATTTTAGGTCTTAGTTAGGACTTAATAATTTTAGGACTTAATTAGGACTTAATAATTTTAGGACTTATATAGGACAAAATAATTTTAGGACTTGATAATTTTAGGATTTAGTTAGGACTTGATAATTTTAGGACTCAGTTAGGACATAATAATTTTAGGAAGTAGTTAGGACTTTATAATTTTAGGACTTAGTTAGGACTTTATAATTTTAGGACTTAGTTAGGACTTGATAATTTTAGGATATAGTTAGGACTTGATAATTTTAGTACTTTATTAGGACTTGATAAATTTAGGATTTAGTTAGGACTTGATAATTTTAGAACTTAATTAAGACTTAATAATTTTAGGATTTAGTTAGGACTTGATAATTCAAGGACTTGATAATTTTAGGACTTAGTTAGGACTTAATAATTTAGGACGTAGTTAGGACTTGATAATTTTAGTACTTTATTAGGACTTTATAATTTTCGGATTTAGTTAGGACTTGATAAGTATAGGACTTAGTTAGGACTTGATAATTGTAGGACTTAGTAAGGTCTTGATAATTTTAGGACTTAATTAGGAGTTAATAATTTTAGGTCTTAGTTACGACTTGATAATTTTAGGACTTAGTTAGGACTTTATAATTTTAGGACTTAGTTCGGACTTGATAATTTTAGGACTTAGTTAGGACTTAATAATTTTAGGACGTAGTTAGGACTTGATAATTTTAGGACTTAGTTAGGACTTAATAATTTTAGGACGTAGCTAGGACTTGATAATTTTAGTACTTTATTAGGACTTGATAATTTTAGGACTTAGTAAGGACTTAATAAATTTAGGACTTAGTTAGGACTTGATAATTTTAGGACTTTATAATTTTAGGACTTAGTTAGGACTTGATATTTCTAGGACTTGATAATTTTAGGACTTAGTAAGGACTTAATAAATTTAGGACTTAGTTAGGACTTGATAATTTCAGGACTTAATTAGGACTTGATAATTTTAGGACTTAATAAGGACTTAATAATTTTAGGACTTAGTTAGGACTTGATAATTTTAGGACTTAGTTAGGACTTGATAATTTTAGGATTCAGTTAGGACTTACTAATTTTAGGACGTAGTTAGGACTTGATAATTTTAAGACTTAGTTAGGACTTGATAATTTTAGGACTTAGTTAGGACTTAATAATTTTAGGATATAGTTAGGACTTAATCATTTTAGGACTTAGTTAGGACTTAATAATTTTAGGATTTAGTTAGGACTTGATAATTTAAGGACTTAGTTAGGACTTGATATTTTTAGGATTCAGTTAGGACTTACTAAATTTAGGACGTAGTTAGGACTTGATAATTTTAGGACTTAGTTAGGACTTAATAATTTTAGGACGTAGTTAGGACTTGATAATTTTAGGACTTAGTTAGGAGTTAATAATTTTAGGACTTAGTTAGGACTTGATAATTTTAGGACTTAGTTAGGACTTTATAATTTTAGGACTTAGTTAGGACTTAATAATTTTAGGATATAGTTAGGACTTGATCATTTTAGGACTTAGTTAGGACTTGATAATTTTAGGATTTAGTTAGGACTTGATAATTATAGGACTTATTTAGGACTTGATAATTTTAGGACTTAGTAAGGACTTGATAATTTTAGGACTTAATTAGGAGTTAATAATTTTAGGACTTAGTTAGGACTTGATAATTTTAGGACTTAGTTAGGACTTTATAATTTTAGGACTTAGTTAGGACTTAATAATTTTAGGATATAGTCAGGACTTGATCATTTTAGGACTTAGTTAGGACTTGATAATTTTAGGACTCAGTTAGGACTTGATAATTTTATGTCTTAGTTAGGACTTGATAATTTTAGGACTTAATTAGGACTTGATAATTTAAGGACTTAATAAGGACTTAATAATTTTAGGACTTAGTTAGGACTTGATATTTCTAGGACTTGATAATTTTAGGACTTAGTAAGGACTTAATAAATTTAGGACTTAGTTAAGACTTGATAATTTTAGTACTTTATTAGGACTTGATAATTTTAGGATTTAGTTAGGACTTGATAATTTTAGAACTTAATTAGTACTTAATAATTTTAGGACTTAGTTAGGACTTGATAATTCTAGGACTTGATAATTTTAGGACTTAGTTAGGACTTAATAATTTTAGGACGTAGTTAGGACTTGATAATTTTAGTACTTTATTAGGACTTTATAATTTTAGGATTTAGTTAGGACTTGATAATTATAGGACTTATTTAGGACTTGATAATTTTAGGACTTAGTAAGGACTTGATAATTTTAGGACTTAATTAGGAGTTAATAATTTTAGGACTTAGTTAGGACTTGATAATTTTAGGACTCAGTTAGGACTTTATAATTTTAGGACTTAGTTAGGACTTAATAATTTTAGGATATAGTTAGGACTTGATCATTTTAGGACTTAGTTAGGAGTTGATAATTTTAGGACTCAGTTAGGACTTGATAATTTTAAGTCTTAGTTAGGACTTGATAATTTTAGGACTTAATTAGGACTTGATAATTTTAGGACTTAATAAGGACTTAATAATTTTAGGACTTAGTTAGGACTTGATAATTTTAGGACTTAGTTAGGACTTGATAATTTTAGGATTCAGTTAGGACTTACTAATTTTAGGACGTAGTTAGGACTTGATAATTTAAGGACTTAGTTAGGACTTGATAATTTTAGGACTTAATTTGGACTTAATAATTTTAGGATTTAGTTAGGACTTGATAATTTAAGGACTTAGTTAGGACTTGATAATTTTAGGACTCAGTTAGGACATAATAATTTTAGGAAGTAGTTAGGACTTGATAATTTTAGGACTCAGTTAGGACTTAATAATTTTAGGACGTAGTTAGGACTTGATAATTTTAGTACTTTATTAGGACTTTATAATTTTAGGATTTAGTTAGGACTTGATAATTATAGGACTTATTTAGGACTTGATAATTTTAGGACTTAGGAAGGAGTTGATAATTTTAGGACTTAATTAGGAGTTAATAATTTTAGGACTTAGTTAGGACTTGATAATTTTAGTACTTTATTAGGACTTTATAATTTTCGGATTTAGTTAGGACTTGATAAGTATAGGACTTAGTTAGGACTCAATAATTTTAGGACTTAGTTAGGACTTGATAATTTTAGTACTTAGTTAGGACTTAATAATATTAGGATATAGTTAGGACTTGATCATTTTAGGACTTAGTTAGGACTTGATAATTTTAGAACTTAATAAGGACTTAATAATTTTAGGACTTAGTTAGGACTTGATAATTCTAGGACTTAAAAATTTTAGGACTTTATAAGGACCTTATAATTTTAGGTCTTAGTTAGGACTTAATAATTTTAGGACTTAATTAGGACTTAAAAATTTTAGGACTTATATAGGACAAAATAATTTTAGGACTTGATAATTTTAGGATTTAGTTAGGACTTGATAATTTTAGGACTCAGTTAGGACATAATAATTTTAGGAAGTAGTTAGGACTTTATAATTTTAGGACTTAGTTAGGACTTTATAATTTTAGGACTTAGTTAGGACTTGATAATTTTAGGATATAGTTAGGACTTGATAATTTTAGTACTTTATTAGGACTTGATAAATTTAGGATTTAGTTAGGACTTGATAATTTTAGAACTTAATTAAGACTTAATAATTTTAGGATTTAGTTAGGACTTGATAATTCAAGGACTTGATAATTTTAGGACTTAGTTAGGACTTAATAATTTAGGACGTAGTTAGGACTTGATAATTTTAGTACTTTATTAGGACTTTATAATTTTCGGATTTAGTTAGGACTTGATAAGTATAGGACTTAGTTAGGACTTGATAATTGTAGGACTTAGTAAGGTCTTGATAATTTTAGGACTTAATTAGGAGTTAATAATTTTAGGTCTTAGTTACGACTTGATAATTTTAGGACTTAGTTAGGACTTTATAATTTTAGGACTTAGTTCGGACTTGATAATTTTAGGACTTAGTTAGGACTTGATAATTTTAGTACTTAGTTAGGACTTAATAATATTAGGATATAGTTAGGACTTGATAATTTAAGGACTTAGTTAGGACTTGATAATTTTAGGACTCAGTTAGGACATAATAATTTTAGGAAGTAGTTAGGACTTGATAATTTTAGGACTCAGTTAGGACTTACTAATTTTAGGACGTAGTTAGGACTTGATAATTTTAGGACTTAGTTAGGACTTGATAATTTTAGTACTTAGTTAGGACTTAATAATATTAGGATATAGTTAGGACTTGATAATTTTAGGACGTAGTTAGGACTTGATAATTTTAGGACTTAGTTAGGACTCAATAATTTTAGGACTTAGTTAGGACTTGATAATTTTAGTACTTAGTTAGAACTTAATAATATTAGGATATAGTTAGGACTTGATCATTTTAGGACTTAGTTAGGACTTGATAATTTTAGAACTTAATAAGGACTTAATAATTTTAGGACTTAGTTAGGACTTGATAATTCTAGGACTTAAAAATTTTAGGACTTTATAAGGACCTTATAATTTTAGGTCTTAGTTAGGACTTAATAATTTTAGGACTTAATTAGGACTTAATAATTTTAGGACTTATATAGGACAAAATAATTTTAGGACTTGATAATTTTAGGATTTAGTTAGGACTTGATAATTTTATGACTCAGTTAGGACATAATAATTTTAGGAAGTAGTTAGGACTTTATAATTTTAGGACTTAGTTAGGACTTTATAATTTTAGGACTTAGTTAGGACTTGATAATTTTAGGATATAGTTAGGACTTGATAATTTTAGTACTTTATTAGGACTTGATAAATTTAGGATTTAGTTAGGACTTGATAATTTTAGAACTTAATTAGGACTTAATAATATTAGGATATAGTTAGGACTTGATCATTTTAGGACTTAGTTAGGACTTGATAATTTTAGAACTTAATAAGGACTTAATAATTTTAGGACTTAGTTAGGACTTGATAATTCTAGGACTTAAAAATTTTAGGACTTTATAAGGACCTTATAATTTTAGGTCTTAGTTAGGACTTAATAATTTTAGGACTTAATTAGGACTTAATAATTTTAGGACTTATATAGGACAAAATAATTTTAGGACTTGATAATTTTAGGATTTAGTTAGGACTTGATAATTTTAGGACTCAGTTAGGACATAATAATTTTAGGAAGTAGTTAGGACTTTATAATTTTAGGACTTAGTTAGGACTTTATAATTTTAGGACTTAGTTAGGACTTGATAATTTTAGGATATAGTTAGGACTTGATAATTTTAGTACTTTATTAGGACTTGATAAATTTAGGATTTAGTTAGGACTTGATAATTTTAGAACTTAATTAGGACTTAATAATTTTAGGATTTAGTTAGGACTTGATAATTCAAGGACTTGATAATTTTAGGACTTAGTTAGGACTTAATAATTTAGGACGTAGTTAGGACTTGATAATTTTAGTACTTTATTAGGACTTTATAATTTTCGGATTTAGTTAGGACTTGATAAGTATAGGACTTAGTTAGGACTCAATAATTTTAGGACTTAGTTAGGACTTGATAATTTTAGTACTTAGTTAGGACTTAATAATATTAGGATATAGTTAGGACTTGATCATTTTAGGACTTAGTTAGGACTTGATAATTTTAGAACTTAATAAGGACTTAATAATTTTAGGACTTAGTTAGGACTTGATAATTCTAGGACTTAAAAATTTTAGGACTTTATAAGGACCTTATAATTTTAGGTCTTAGTTAGGACTTAATAATTTTAGGACTTAATTAGGACTTAATAATTTTAGGACTTATATAGGACAAAATAATTTTAGGACTTGATAATTTTAGGATTTAGTTAGGACTTGATAATTTTAGGACTCAGTTAGGACATAATAATTTTAGGAAGTAGTTAGGACTTTATAATTTTAGGACTTAGTTAGGACTTTATAATTTTAGGACTTAGTTAGGACTTGATAATTTTAGGATATAGTTAGGACTTGATAATTTTAGTACTTTATTAGGACTTGATAAATTTAGGATTTAGTTAGGACTTGATAATTTTAGAACTTAATTAGGACTTAATAATTTTAGGATTTAGTTAGGACTTGATAATTCAAGGACTTGATAATTTTAGGACTTAGTTAGGACTTAATAATTTAGGACGTAGTTAGGACTTGATAATTTTAGTACTTTATTAGGACTTTATAATTTTCGGATTTAGTTAGGACTTGATAAGTATAGGACTTAGTTAGGACTCAATAATTTTAGGACTTAGTTAGGACTTGATAATTTTAGTACTTAGTTAGGACTTAATAATATTAGGATATAGTTAGGACTTGATCATTTTAGGACTTAGTTAGGACTTGATAATTTTAGAACTTAATAAGGACTTAATAATTTTAGGACTTAGTTAGGACTTGATAATTCTAGGACTTAAAAATTTTAGGACTTTATAAGGACCTTATAATTTTAGGTCTTAGTTAGGACTTAATAATTTTAGGACTTAATTAGGACTTAAAAATTTTAGGACTTATATAGGACAAAATAATTTTAGGACTTGATAATTTTAGGATTTAGTTAGGACTTGATAATTTTAGGACTCAGTTAGGACATAATAATTTTAGGAAGTAGTTAGGACTTTATAATTTTAGGACTTAGTTAGGACTTTATAATTTTAGGACTTAGTTAGGACTTGATAATTTTAGGATATAGTTAGGACTTGATAATTTTAGTACTTTATTAGGACTTGATAAATTTAGGATTTAGTTAGGACTTGATAATTTTAGAACTTAATTAAGACTTAATAATTTTAGGATTTAGTTAGGACTTGATAATTCAAGGACTTGATAATTTTAGGACTTAGTTAGGACTTAATAATTTAGGACGTAGTTAGGACTTGATAATTTTAGTACTTTATTAGGACTTTATAATTTTCGGATTTAGTTAGGACTTGATAAGTATAGGACTTAGTTAGGACTTGATAATTGTAGGACTTAGTAAGGTCTTGATAATTTTAGGACTTAATTAGGAGTTAATAATTTTAGGTCTTAGTTACGACTTGATAATTTTAGGACTTAGTTAGGACTTTATAATTTTAGGACTTAGTTCGGACTTGATAATTTTAGGACTTAGTTAGGACTTAATAATTTTAGGACGTAGTTAGGACTTGATAATTTTAGGACTTAGTTAGGACTTAATAATTTTAGGACGTAGCTAGGACTTGATAATTTTAGTACTTTATTAGGACTTGATAATTTTAGGACTTAGTAAGGACTTAATAAATTTAGGACTTAGTTAGGACTTGATAATTTTAGGATTCAGTTAGGACTTACTAATTTTAGGACGTAGTTAGGACTTGATAATTTTAAGACTTAGTTAGGACTTGATAATTTTAGGACTTAGTTAGGACTTAATAATTTTAGGATATAGTTAGGACTTAATCATTTTAGGACTTAGTTAGGACTTAATAATTTTAGGATTTAGTTAGGACTTGATAATTTAAGGACTTAGTTAGGACTTGATATTTTTAGGATTCAGTTAGGACTTACTAAATTTAGGACGTAGTTAGGACTTGATAATTTTAGGACTTAGTTAGGACTTAATAATTTTAGGACGTAGTTAGGACTTGATAATTTTAGGACTTAGTTAGGAGTTAATAATTTTAGGACTTAGTTAGGACTTGATAATTTTAGGACTTAGTTAGGACTTTATAATTTTAGGACTTAGTTAGGACTTAATAATTTTAGGATATAGTTAGGACTTGATCATTTTAGGACTTAGTTAGGACTTGATAATTTTAGGATTTAGTTAGGACTTGATAATTATAGGACTTATTTAGGACTTGATAATTTTAGGACTTAGTAAGGACTTGATAATTTTAGGACTTAGTTAGGACTTAATAATTTAGGACGTAGTTAGGACTTGATAATTTTAGTACTTTATTAGGACTTTATAATTTTCGGATTTAGTTAGGACTTGATAAGTATAGGACTTAGTTAGGACTTGATAATTGTAGGACTTAGTAAGGTCTTGATAATTTTAGGACTTAATTAGGAGTTAATAATTTTAGGTCTTAGTTACGACTTGATAATTTTAGGACTTAGTTAGGACTTTATAATTTTAGGACTTAGTTCGGACTTGATAATTTTAGGACTTAGTTAGGACTTAATAATTTTAGGACGTAGTTAGGACTTGATAATTTTAGGACTTAGTTAGGACTTAATAATTTTAGGACGTAGCTAGGACTTGATAATTTTAGGACTTAATAAGGACTTAATAATTTTAGGACTTAGTTAGGACTTGATAATTTTAGGACTTAGTTAGGACTTGATAATTTTAGGATTCAGTTAGGACTTACTAATTTTAGGACGTAGTTAGGACTTGATAATTTTAAGACTTAGTTAGGACTTGATAATTTTAGGACTTAGTTAGGACTTAATAATTTTAGGATATAGTTAGGACTTAATCATTTTAGGACTTAGTTAGGACTTAATAATTTTAGGATTTAGTTAGGACTTGATAATTTAAGGACTTAGTTAGGACTTGATATTTTTAGGATTCAGTTAGGACTTACTAAATTTAGGACGTAGTTAGGACTTGATAATTTTAGGACTTAGTTAGGACTTAATAATTTTAGGACGTAGTTAGGACTTGATAATTTTAGGACTTAGTTAGGAGTTAATAATTTTAGGACTTAGTTAGGACTTGATAATTTTAGGACTTAGTTAGGACTTTATAATTTTAGGACTTAGTTAGGACTTAATAATTTTAGGATATAGTTAGGACTTGATCATTTTAGGACTTAGTTAGGACTTGATAATTTTAGGATTTAGTTAGGACTTGATAATTATAGGACTTATTTAGGACTTGATAATTTTAGGACTTAGTAAGGACTTGATAATTTTAGGACTTAATTAGGAGTTAATAATTTTAGGACTTAGTTAGGACTTGATAATTTTAGGACTTAGTTAGGACTTTATAATTTTAGGACTTAGTTCGGACTTGATAATTTTAGGACTTAGTTAGGACTTAATAATTTTAGGACGTAGTTAGGACTTGATAATTTTAGGACTTAGTTAGGACTTAATAATTTTAGGACGTAGCTAGGACTTGATAATTTTAGTACTTTATTAGGACTTGATAATTTTAGGACTTAGTAAGGACTTAATAAATTTAGGACTTAGTTAGGACTTGATAATTTTAGGATTCAGTTAGGACTTACTAATTTTAGGACGTAGTTAGGACTTGATAATTTTAAGACTTAGTTAGGACTTGATAATTTTAGGACTTAGTTAGGACTTAATAATTTTAGGATATAGTTAGGACTTAATCATTTTAGGACTTAGTTAGGACTTAATAATTTTAGGATTTAGTTAGGACTTGATAATTTAAGGACTTAGTTAGGACTTGATATTTTTAGGATTCAGTTAGGACTTACTAAATTTAGGACGTAGTTAGGACTTGATAATTTTAGGACTTAGTTAGGACTTAATAATTTTAGGACGTAGTTAGGACTTGATAATTTTAGGACTTAGTTAGGAGTTAATAATTTTAGGACTTAGTTAGGACTTGATAATTTTAGGACTTAGTTAGGACTTTATAATTTTAGGACTTAGTTAGGACTTAATAATTTTAGGATATAGTTAGGACTTGATCATTTTAGGACTTAGTTAGGACTTGATAATTTTAGGATTTAGTTAGGACTTGATAATTATAGGACTTATTTAGGACTTGATAATTTTAGGACTTAGTAAGGACTTGATAATTTTAGGACTTAGTTAGGACTTAATAATTTAGGACGTAGTTAGGACTTGATAATTTTAGTACTTTATTAGGACTTTATAATTTTCGGATTTAGTTAGGACTTGATAAGTATAGGACTTAGTTAGGACTTGATAATTGTAGGACTTAGTAAGGTCTTGATAATTTTAGGACTTAATTAGGAGTTAATAATTTTAGGTCTTAGTTACGACTTGATAATTTTAGGACTTAGTTAGGACTTTATAATTTTAGGACTTAGTTCGGACTTGATAATTTTAGGACTTAGTTAGGACTTAATAATTTTAGGACGTAGTTAGGACTTGATAATTTTAGGACTTAGTTAGGACTTAATAATTTTAGGACGTAGCTAGGACTTGATAATTTTAGGACTTAATAAGGACTTAATAATTTTAGGACTTAGTTAGGACTTGATAATTTTAGGACTTAGTTAGGACTTGATAATTTTAGGATTCAGTTAGGACTTACTAATTTTAGGACGTAGTTAGGACTTGATAATTTTAAGACTTAGTTAGGACTTGATAATTTTAGGACTTAGTTAGGACTTAATAATTTTAGGATATAGTTAGGACTTAATCATTTTAGGACTTAGTTAGGACTTAATAATTTTAGGATTTAGTTAGGACTTGATAATTTAAGGACTTAGTTAGGACTTGATATTTTTAGGATTCAGTTAGGACTTACTAAATTTAGGACGTAGTTAGGACTTGATAATTTTAGGACTTAGTTAGGACTTAATAATTTTAGGACGTAGTTAGGACTTGATAATTTTAGGACTTAGTTAGGAGTTAATAATTTTAGGACTTAGTTAGGACTTGATAATTTTAGGACTTAGTTAGGACTTTATAATTTTAGGACTTAGTTAGGACTTAATAATTTTAGGATATAGTTAGGACTTGATCATTTTAGGACTTAGTTAGGACTTGATAATTTTAGGATTTAGTTAGGACTTGATAATTATAGGACTTATTTAGGACTTGATAATTTTAGGACTTAGTAAGGACTTGATAATTTTAGGACTTAATTAGGAGTTAATAATTTTAGGACTTAGTTAGGACTTGATAATTTTAGGACTTAGTTAGGACTTTATAATTTTAGGACTTAGTTAGGACTTAATAATTTTAGGATATAGTTAGGACTTGATCATTTTAGGACTTAGTTAGGACTTGATAATTTTAGGACTCAGTTAGGACTTGATAATTTTATGTCTTAGTTAGGACTTGATAATTTTAGGACTTAATTAGGACTTGATAATTTAAGGACTTAATAAGGACTTAATAATTTTAGGACTTAGTTAGGACTTGATATTTCTAGGACTTGATAATTTTAGGACTTAGTAAGGACTTAATAAATTTAGGACTTAGTTAAGACTTGATAATTTTAGTACTTTATTAGGACTTGATAATTTTAGGATTTAGTTAGGACTTGATAATTTTAGGACTTAGTTAGGACTTAATAATTTTAGGATATAGTTAGGACTTGATAATTTAAGGACTTAGTTAGGACTTGATATTTTTAGGATTCAGTTAGGACTTACTAAATTTAGGACGTAGTTAGGACTTGATAATTTTAGGACTTAGTTAGGACTTAATAATTTTAGGACGTAGTTAGGACTTGATAATTTTAGGACTTAGTTAGGAGTTAATAATTTTAGGACTTAGTTAGGACTTGATAATTTTAGGACTTAGTTAGGACTTTATAATTTTAGGACTTAGTTAGGACTTAATAATTTTAGGATATAGTTAGGACTTGATCATTTTAGGACTTAGTTAGGACTTGATAATTTTAGGATTTAGTTAGGACTTGATAATTATAGGACTTATTTAGGACTTGATAATTTTAAGACTTAGTTAGGACTTGATAATTTTAGGACTTAGTTAGGACTTAATAATTTTAGGATATAGTTAGGACTTAATCATTTTAGGACTTAGTTAGGACTTAATAATTTTAGGATTTAGTTAGGACTTGATAATTTAAGGACTTAGTTAGGACTTGATATTTTTAGGATTCAGTTAGGACTTACTAAATTTAGGACGTAGTTAGGACTTGATAATTTTAGGACTTAGTTAGGACTTAATAATTTTAGGACGTAGTTAGGACTTGATAATTTTAGGACTTAGTTAGGAGTTAATAATTTTAGGACTTAGTTAGGACTTGATAATTTTAGGACTTAGTTAGGACTTTATAATTTTAGGACTTAGTTAGGACTTAATAATTTTAGGATATAGTTAGGACTTGATCATTTTAGGACTTAGTTAGGACTTGATAATTTTAGGATTTAGTTAGGACTTGATAATTATAGGACTTATTTAGGACTTGATAATTTTAGGACTTAGTAAGGACTTGATAATTTTAGGACTTAATTAGGAGTTAATAATTTTAGGACTTAGTTAGGACTTGATAATTTTAGGACTTAGTTAGGACTTTATAATTTTAGGACTTAGTTAGGACTTAATAATTTTAGGATATAGTTAGGACTTGATCATTTTAGGACTTAGTTAGGACTTGATAATTTTAGGACTCAGTTAGGACTTGATAATTTTATGTCTTAGTTAGGACTTGATAATTTTAGGACTTAATTAGGACTTGATAATTTAAGGACTTAATAAGGACTTAATAATTTTAGGACTTAGTTAGGACTTGATATTTCTAGGACTTGATAATTTTAGGACTTAGTAAGGACTTAATAAATTTAGGACTTAGTTAAGACTTGATAATTTTAGTACTTTATTAGGACTTGATAATTTTAGGATTTAGTTAGGACTTGATAATTTTAGAACTTAATTAGTACTTAATAATTTTAGGACTTAGTTAGGACTTGATAATTCTAGGACTTGATAATTTTAGGACTTAGTTAGGACTTAATAATTTTAGGACGTAGTTAGGACTTGATAATTTTAGTACTTTATTAGGACTTTATAATTTTAGGATTTAGTTAGGACTTGATAATTATAGGACTTATTTAGGACTTGATAATTTTAGGACTTAGTAAGGACTTGATAATTTTAGGACTTAATTAGGAGTTAATAATTTTAGGACTTAGTTAGGACTTGATAATTTTAGGACTCAGTTAGGACTTTATAATTTTAGGACTTAGTTAGGACTTAATAATTTTAGGATATAGTTAGGACTTGATCATTTTAGGACTTAGTTAGGAGTTGATAATTTTAGGACTCAGTTAGGACTTGATAATTTTAAGTCTTAGTTAGGACTTGATAATTTTAGGACTTAATTAGGACTTGATAATTTTAGGACTTAATAAGGACTTAATAATTTTAGGACTTAGTTAGGACTTGATAATTTTAGGACTTAGTTAGGACTTGATAATTTTAGGATTCAGTTAGGACTTACTAATTTTAGGACGTAGTTAGGACTTGATAATTTAAGGACTTAGTTAGGACTTGATAATTTTAGGACTTAATTTGGACTTAATAATTTTAGGATTTAGTTAGGACTTGATAATTTAAGGACTTAGTTAGGACTTGATAATTTTAGGACTCAGTTAGGACATAATAATTTTAGGAAGTAGTTAGGACTTGATAATTTTAGGACTCAGTTAGGACTTAATAATTTTAGGACGTAGTTAGGACTTGATAATTTTAGTACTTTATTAGGACTTTATAATTTTAGGATTTAGTTAGGACTTGATAATTATAGGACTTATTTAGGACTTGATAATTTTAGGACTTAGGAAGGACTTGATAATTTTAGGACTTAATTAGGAGTTAATAATTTTAGGACTTAGTTAGGACTTGATAATTTTAGGACTTAGTTAGGACTTTATAATTTTAGGACTTAGTTAGGACTTAATAATTTTAGGACTCAGTTAGGACTTGATAATTTTAAGTCTTAGTTAGGACTTGATAATTTTAGGACTTAGTTAGGACTTGATAATTTTAGGACTTAATAAGGACTTAATAATTTTAGGACTTAGTTAGGACTTGATAATTTTAGGACTTAGTTAGGACTTGATAATTTTAGGATTCAGTTAGGACTTACTAATTTTAGGACGTAGTTAGGACTTGATAATTTTAGGACTTAGTTAGGACTTGATAATTTTAGGACTTAATTTGGACTTAATAATTTTAGGATTTAGTTAGGACTTGATAATTTTAGTACTTAGTTAGGACTTAATAATATTAGGATATAGTTAGGACTTGATCATTTTAGGACTTAGTTAGGACTTGATAATTTTAGAACTTAATAAGGACTTAATAATTTTAGGACTTAGTTAGGACTTGATCATTTTAGGACTTAGTTAGGACTTGATAATTTTAGGATTTAGTTAGGACTTGATAATTATAGGACTTATTTAGGACTTGATAATTTTAGGACTTAGTAAGGACTTGATAATTTTAGGACTTAATTAGGAGTTAATAATTTTAGGACTTAGTTAGGACTTGATAATTTTAGGACTTAGTTAGGACTTTATAATTTTAGGACTTAGTTAGGACTTAATAATTTTAGGATATAGTTAGGACTTGATCATTTTAGGACTTAGTTAGGACTTGATAATTTTAGGACTCAGTTAGGACTTGATAATTTTATGTCTTAGTTAGGACTTGATAATTTTAGGACTTAATTAGGACTTGATAATTTAAGGACTTAATAAGGACTTAATAATTTTAGGACTTAGTTAGGACTTGATATTTCTAGGACTTGATAATTTTAGGACTTAGTAAGGACTTAATAAATTTAGGACTTAGTTAAGACTTGATAATTTTAGTACTTTATTAGGACTTGATAATTTTAGGATTTAGTTAGGACTTGATAATTTTAGAACTTAATTAGTACTTAATAATTTTAGGACTTAGTTAGGACTTGATAATTCTAGGACTTGATAATTTTAGGACTTAGTTAGGACTTAATAATTTTAGGACGTAGTTAGGACTTGATAATTTTAGTACTTTATTAGGACTTTATAATTTTAGGATTTAGTTAGGACTTGATAATTATAGGACTTATTTAGGACTTGATAATTTTAGGACTTAGTAAGGACTTGATAATTTTAGGACTTAATTAGGAGTTAATAATTTTAGGACTTAGTTAGGACTTGATAATTTTAGGACTCAGTTAGGACTTTATAATTTTAGGACTTAGTTAGGACTTACTAATTTTAGGACGTAGTTAGGACTTGATAATTTTAGGACTTAGTTAGGACTTGATAATTTTAGGACTTAATTTGGACTTAATAATTTTAGGATTTAGTTAGGACTTGATAATTTTAGTACTTAGTTAGGACTTAATAATATTAGGATATAGTTAGGACTTGATCATTTTAGGACTTAGTTAGGACTTGATAATTTTAGAACTTAATAAGGACTTAATAATTTTAGGACTTAGTTAGGACTTGATCATTTTAGGACTTAGTTAGGACTTGATAATTTTAGGATTTAGTTAGGACTTGATAATTATAGGACTTATTTAGGACTTGATAATTTTAGGACTTAGTAAGGACTTGATAATTTTAGGACTTAATTAGGAGTTAATAATTTTAGGACTTAGTTAGGACTTGATAATTTTAGGACTTAGTTAGGACTTTATAATTTTAGGACTTAGTTAGGACTTTATAATTTTAGGACTTAGTTAGGACTTAATAATTTTAGGATATAGTTAGGACTTGATCATTTTAGGACTTAGTTAGGACTTGATAATTTTAGGACTCAGTTAGGACTTGATAATTTTAGGACTTAATTAGGACTTGATAATTTAAGGACTTAATAAGGACTTAATAATTTTAGGACTTAGTTAGGACTTGATATTTCTAGGACTTGATAATTTTAGGACTTAGTAAGGACTTAATAAATTTAGGACTTAGTTAAGACTTGATAATTTTAGTACTTTATTAGGACTTGATAATTTTAGGATTTAGTTAGGACTTGATAATTTTAGAACTTAATTAGTACTTAATAATTTTAGGACTTAGTTAGGACTTGATAATTCTAGGACTTGATAATTTTAGGACTTAGTTAGGACTTAATAATTTTAGGACGTAGTTAGGACTTGATAATTTTAGTACTTTATTAGGACTTTATAATTTTAGGATTTAGTTAGGACTTGATAATTTTAGTACTTAGTTAGGACTTAATAATATTAGGATATAGTTAGGACTTGATCATTTTAGGACTTAGTTAGGACTTGATAATTTTAGAACTTAATAAGGACTTAATAATTTTAGGACTTAGTTAGGACTTGATCATTTTAGGACTTAGTTAGGACTTGATAATTTTAGGATTTAGTTAGGACTTGATAATTATAGGACTTATTTAGGACTTGATAATTTTAGGACTTAGTAAGGACTTGATAATTTTAGGACTTAATTAGGAGTTAATAATTTTAGGACTTAGTTAGGACTTGATAATTTTAGGACTTAGTTAGGACTTTATAATTTTAGGACTTAGTTAGGACTTAATAATTTTAGGATATAGTTAGGACTTGATCATTTTAGGACTTAGTTAGGACTTGATAATTTTAGGACTCAGTTAGGACTTGATAATTTTATGTCTTAGTTAGGACTTGATAATTTTAGGACTTAATTAGGACTTGATAATTTAAGGACTTAATAAGGACTTAATAATTTTAGGACTTAGTTAGGACTTGATATTTCTAGGACTTGATAATTTTAGGACTTAGTAAGGACTTAATAAATTTAGGACTTAGTTAAGACTTGATAATTTTAGTACTTTATTAGGACTTGATAATTTTAGGATTTAGTTAGGACTTGATAATTTTAGAACTTAATTAGTACTTAATAATTTTAGGACTTAGTTAGGACTTGATAATTCTAGGACTTGATAATTTTAGGACTTAGTTAGGACTTAATAATTTTAGGACGTAGTTAGGACTTGATAATTTTAGTACTTTATTAGGACTTTATAATTTTAGGATTTAGTTAGGACTTGATAATTATAGGACTTATTTAGGACTTGATAATTTTAGGACTTAGTAAGGACTTGATAATTTTAGGACTTAATTAGGAGTTAATAATTTTAGGACTTAGTTAGGACTTGATAATTTTAGGACTCAGTTAGGACTTTATAATTTTAGGACTTAGTTAGGACTTACTAATTTTAGGACGTAGTTAGGACTTGATAATTTTAGGACTTAGTTAGGACTTGATAATTTTAGGACTTAATTTGGACTTAATAATTTTAGGATTTAGTTAGGACTTGATAATTTTAGTACTTAGTTAGGACTTAATAATATTAGGATATAGTTAGGACTTGATCATTTTAGGACTTAGTTAGGACTTGATAATTTTAGAACTTAATAAGGACTTAATAATTTTAGGACTTAGTTAGGACTTGATCATTTTAGGACTTAGTTAGGACTTGATAATTTTAGGATTTAGTTAGGACTTGATAATTATAGGACTTATTTAGGACTTGATAATTTTAGGACTTAGTAAGGACTTGATAATTTTAGGACTTAATTAGGAGTTAATAATTTTAGGACTTAGTTAGGACTTGATAATTTTAGGACTTAGTTAGGACTTTATAATTTTAGGACTTAGTTAGGACTTAATAATTTTAGGATATAGTTAGGACTTGATCATTTTAGGACTTAGTTAGGACTTGATAATTTTAGGACTCAGTTAGGACTTGATAATTTTATGTCTTAGTTAGGACTTGATAATTTTAGGACTTAATTAGGACTTGATAATTTAAGGACTTAATAAGGACTTAATAATTTTAGGACTTAGTTAGGACTTGATATTTCTAGGACTTGATAATTTTAGGACTTAGTAAGGACTTAATAAATTTAGGACTTAGTTAAGACTTGATAATTTTAGTACTTTATTAGGACTTGATAATTTTAGGATTTAGTTAGGACTTGATAATTTTAGAACTTAATTAGTACTTAATAATTTTAGGACTTAGTTAGGACTTGATAATTCTAGGACTTGATAATTTTAGGACTTAGTTAGGACTTAATAATTTTAGGACGTAGTTAGGACTTGATAATTTTAGTACTTTATTAGGACTTTATAATTTTAGGATTTAGTTAGGACTTGATAATTATAGGACTTATTTAGGACTTGATAATTTTAGGACTTAGTAAGGACTTGATAATTTTAGGACTTAATTAGGAGTTAATAATTTTAGGACTTAGTTAGGACTTGATAATTTTAGGACTCAGTTAGGACTTTATAATTTTAGGACTTAGTTAGGACTTAATAATTTTAGGATATAGTTAGGACTTGATCATTTTAGGACTTAGTTAGGAGTTGATAATTTTAGGACTCAGTTAGGACTTGATAATTTTAAGTCTTAGTTAGGACTTGATAATTTTAGGACTTAATTAGGACTTGATAATTTTAGGACTTAATAAGGACTTAATAATTTTAGGACTTAGTTAGGACTTGATAATTTTAGGACTTAGTTAGGACTTGATAATTTTAGGATTCAGTTAGGACTTACTAATTTTAGGACGTAGTTAGGACTTGATAATTTTAGGACTTAGTTAGGACTTGATAATTTTAGGACTTAATTTGGACTTAATAATTTTAGGATTTAGTTAGGACTTGATAATTTAAGGACTTAGTTAGGACTTGATAATTTTAGGACTCAGTTAGGACATAATAATTTTAGGAAGTAGTTAGGACTTGATAATTTTAGGACTCAGTTAGGACTTAATAATTTTAGGACGTAGTTAGGACTTGATAATTTTAGTACTTTATTAGGACTTTATAATTTTAGGATTTAGTTAGGACTTGATAATTATAGGACTTATTTAGGACTTGATAATTTTAGGACTTAGGAAGGACTTGATAATTTTAGGACTTAATTAGGAGTTAATAATTTTAGGACTTAGTTAGGACTTGATAATTTTAGGACTTAGTTAGGACTTTATAATTTTAGGACTTAGTTCGGACTTGATAATTTTAGGACTTAGTTAGGACTTAATAATTTTAGGACGTAGTTAGGACTTGATAATTTTAGGACTTAGTTAGGACTTAATAATTTTAGGACGTAGCTAGGACTTGATAATTTTAGTACTTTATTAGGACTTGATAATTTTAGGACTTAGTAAGGACTTAATAAATTTAGGACTTAGTTAGGACTTGATAATTTTAGGACTTTATAATTTTAGGACTTAGTTAGGACTTGATATTTCTAGGACTTGATAATTTTAGGACTTAGTAAGGACTTAATAAATTTAGGACTTAGTTAGGACTTGATAATTTCAGGACTTAATTAGGACTTGATAATTTTAGGACTTAATAAGGACTTAATAATTTTAGGACTTAGTTAGGACTTGATAATTTTAGGACTTAGTTAGGACTTGATAATTTTAGGATTCAGTTAGGACTTACTAATTTTAGGACGTAGTTAGGACTTGATAATTTTAAGACTTAGTTAGGACTTGATAATTTTAGGACTTAGTTAGGACTTAATAATTTTAGGATATAGTTAGGACTTAATCATTTTAGGACTTAGTTAGGACTTAATAATTTTAGGATTTAGTTAGGACATGATAATTTAAGGACTTAGTTAGGACTTGATATTTTTAGGATTCAGTTAGGACTTACTAAATTTAGGACGTAGTTAGGACTTGATAATTTTAGGACTTAGTTAGGACTTAATAATTTTAGGACGTAGTTAGGACTTGATAATTTTAGGACTTAGTTAGGAGTTAATAATTTTAGGACTTAGTTAGGACTTGATAATTTTAGGACTTAGTTAGGACTTTATAATTTTAGGACTTAGTTAGGACTTAATAATTTTAGGATATAGTTAGGACTTGATCATTTTAGGACTTAGTTAGGACTTGATAATTTTAGGATTTAGTTAGGACTTGATAATTATAGGACTTATTTAGGACTTGATAATTTTAGGACTTAGTAAGGACTTGATAATTTTAGGACTTAATTAGGAGTTAATAATTTTAGGACTTAGTTAGGACTTGATAATTTTAGGACTTAGTTAGGACTTTATAATTTTAGGACTTAGTTAGGACTTAATAATTTTAGGATATAGTTAGGACTTGATCATTTTAGGACTTAGTTAGGACTTGATAATTTTAGGACTCAGTTAGGACTTGATAATTTTATGTCTTAGTTAGGACTTGATAATTTTAGGACTTAATTAGGACTTGATAATTTAAGGACTTAATAAGGACTTAATAATTTTAGGACTTAGTTAGGACTTGATATTTCTAGGACTTGATAATTTTAGGACTTAGTAAGGACTTAATAAATTTAGGACTTAGTTAAGACTTGATAATTTTAGTACTTTATTAGGACTTGATAATTTTAGGATTTAGTTAGGACTTGATAATTTTAGAACTTAATTAGTACTTAATAATTTTAGGACTTAGTTAGGACTTGATAATTCTAGGACTTGATAATTTTAGGACTTAGTTAGGACTTAATAATTTTAGGACGTAGTTAGGACTTGATAATTTTAGTACTTTATTAGGACTTTATAATTTTAGGATTTAGTTAGGACTTGATAATTATAGGACTTATTTAGGACTTGATAATTTTAGGACTTAGTAAGGACTTGATAATTTTAGGACTTAATTAGGAGTTAATAATTTTAGGACTTAGTTAGGAGTTGATAATTTTAGGACTCAGTTAGGACTTGATAATTTTAAGTCTTAGTTAGGACTTGATAATTTTAGGACTTAATTAGGACTTGATAATTTTAGGACTTAATAAGGACTTAATAATTTTAGGACTTAGTTAGGACTTGATAATTTTAGGACTTAGTTAGGACTTGATAATTTTAGGATTCAGTTAGGACTTACTAATTTTAGGACGTAGTTAGGACTTGATAATTTAAGGACTTAGTTAGGACTTGATAATTTTAGGACTTAATTTGGACTTAATAATTTTAGGATTTAGTTAGGACTTGATAATTTAAGGACTTAGTTAGGACTTGATAATTTTAGGACTCAGTTAGGACATAATAATTTTAGGAAGTAGTTAGGACTTGATAATTTTAGGACTCAGTTAGGACTTAATAATTTTAGGACGTAGTTAGGACTTGATAATTTTAGTACTTTATTAGGACTTTATAATTTTAGGATTTAGTTAGGACTTGATAATTATAGGACTTATTTAGGACTTGATAATTTTAGGACTTAGGAAGGACTTGATAATTTTAGGACTTAATTAGGAGTTAATAATTTTAGGACTTAGTTAGGACTTGATAATTTTAGGACTTAGTTAGGACTTTATAATTTTAGGACTTAGTTAGGACTTAATAATTTTAGGATATAGTTAGGATTTGATCATTTTAGGACTTAGTTAGGACTTGATAATTTTAGGACTCAGTTAGGACTTGATAATTTTAAGTCTTAGTTAGGACTTGATAATTTTAGGACTTAGTTAGGACTTGATAATTTTAGGACTTAATAAGGACTTAATAATTTTAGGACTTAGTTAGGACTTGATAATTTTAGGACTTAGTTAGGACTTGATAATTTTAGGATTCAGTTAGGACTTACTAATTTTAGGACGTAGTTAGGACTTGATAATTTTAGGACTTAGTTAGGACTTGATAATTTTAGGACTTAATTTGGACTTAATAATTTTAGGATTTAGTTAGGACTTGATAATTTTAGTACTTAGTTAGGACTTAATAATATTAGGATATAGTTAGGACTTGATCATTTTAGGACTTAGTTAGGACTTGATAATTTTAGAACTTAATAAGGACTTAATAATTTTAGGACTTAGTTAGGACTTGATCATTTTAGGACTTAGTTAGGACTTGATAATTTTAGGATTTAGTTAGGACTTGATAATTATAGGACTTATTTAGGACTTGATAATTTTAGGACTTAGTAAGGACTTGATAATTTTAGGACTTAATTAGGAGTTAATAATTTTAGGACTTAGTTAGGACTTGATAATTTTAGGACTTAGTTAGGACTTTATAATTTTAGGACTTAGTTAGGACTTAATAATTTTAGGATATAGTTAGGACTTGATCATTTTAGGACTTAGTTAGGACTTGATAATTTTAGGACTCAGTTAGGACTTGATAATTTTATGTCTTAGTTAGGACTTGATAATTTTAGGACTTAATTAGGACTTGATAATTTAAGGACTTAATAAGGACTTAATAATTTTAGGACTTAGTTAGGACTTGATATTTCTAGGACTTGATAATTTTAGGACTTAGTAAGGACTTAATAAATTTAGGACTTAGTTAAGACTTGATAATTTTAGTACTTTATTAGGACTTGATAATTTTAGGATTTAGTTAGGACTTGATAATTTTAGAACTTAATTAGTACTTAATAATTTTAGGACTTAGTTAGGACTTGATAATTCTAGGACTTGATAATTTTAGGACTTAGTTAGGACTTAATAATTTTAGGACGTAGTTAGGACTTGATAATTTTAGTACTTTATTAGGACTTTATAATTTTAGGATTTAGTTAGGACTTGATAATTATAGGACTTATTTAGGACTTGATAATTTTAGGACTTAGTAAGGACTTGATAATTTTAGGACTTAATTAGGAGTTAATAATTTTAGGACTTAGTTAGGACTTGATAATTTTAGGACTCAGTTAGGACTTTATAATTTTAGGACTTAGTTAGGACTTAATAATTTTAGGATATAGTTAGGACTTGATCATTTTAGGACTTAGTTAGGAGTTGATAATTTTAGGACTCAGTTAGGACTTGATAATTTTAAGTCTTAGTTAGGACTTGATAATTTTAGGACTTAATTAGGACTTGATAATTTTAGGACTTAATAAGGACTTAATAATTTTAGGACTTAGTTAGGACTTGATAATTTTAGGACTTAGTTAGGACTTGATAATTTTAGGATTCAGTTAGGACTTACTAATTTTAGGACGTAGTTAGGACTTGATAATTTTAGTACTTAGTTAGGACTTGATAATTTTAGGACTTAATTTGGACTTAATAATTTTAGGATTTAGTTAGGACTTGATAATTTAAGGACTTAGTTAGGACTTGATAATTTTAGGACTCAGTTAGGACATAATAATTTTAGGAAGTAGTTAGGACTTGATAATTTTAGGACTCAGTTAGGACTTAATAATTTTAGGACGTAGTTAGGACTTGATAATTTTAGTACTTTATTAGGACTTTATAATTTTAGGATTTAGTTAGGACTTGATAATTATAGGACTTATTTAGGACTTGATAATTTTAGGACTTAGGAAGGACTTGATAATTTTAGGACTTAATTAGGAGTTAATAATTTTAGGACTTAGTTAGGACTTGATAATTTTAGGACTTAGTTAGGACTTTATAATTTTAGGACTTAGTTAGGACTTAATAATTTTAGGATATAGTTAGGACTTGATCATTTTAGGACTTAGTTAGGACTTGATAATTTTAGGACTCAGTTAGGACTTGATAATTTTAAGTCTTAGTTAGGACTTGATAATTTTAGGACTTAGTTAGGACTTGATAATTTTAGGACTTAATAAGGACTTAATAATTTTAGGACTTAGTTAGGACTTGATAATTTTAGGACTTAGTTAGGACTTGATAATTTTAGGATTCAGTTAGGACTTACTAATTTTAGGACGTAGTTAGGACTTGATAATTTTAGGACTTAGTTAGGACTTGATAATTTTAGGACTTAATTTGGACTTAATAATTTTAGGATTTAGTTAGGACTTGATAATTTTAGTACTTAGTTAGGACTTAATAATATTAGGATATAGTTAGGACTTGATCATTTTAGGACTTAGTTAGGACTTGATAATTTTAGAACTTAATAAGGACTTAATAATTTTAGGACTTAGTTAGGACTTGATAATTCTAGGACTTAATAATTTTAGGACTTTATAAGGACCTTATAATTTTAGGTCTTAGTTAGGACTTAATAATTTTAGGACTTAATTAGGACTTAATAATTTTAGGACTTATATAGGACAAAATAATTTTAGGACTTAATAATTTTAGGATTTAGTTAGGACTTGATAATTTTAGGACTCAGTTAGGACTTAATAATTTTAGGACGTAGTTAGGACTTGATAATTTTAGGACTTAGTTAGGACTCAATAATTTTAGGACTTAGTTAGGACTTAATAATTTTAGTACTTAGTTAGGACTTAATAATATTAGGTTATAGTTAGGACTTGATCATTTTAGGACTTAGTTAGGACTTGATAATTTTAGAACTTAATTAGGACTTAATAATTTTAGGATTTAGTTAGGACTTGATAATTCAAGGACTTGAAAATTTTAGGTCTTAGTTAGGACTTAATAATATATTACGTAGTTAGGAATTGATAATTTTAGTACTTTATTAGGACTTTATAATTTTCGGATTTAGTTAGGACTTGATAAGTATAGGACTTAGTTAGGACTTGATAATTGTAGGACTTAGTAAGGTCTGGATAATTTTAGGACTTAATTAGGAGTTAATAATTTTAGGTCTTAGTTAGGACTTGATAATTTTAGGACTTAGTTAGGACTTTATAATTTTAGGACTTAGTTCGGACTTGATAATTTTAGGACTTAGTTAGGACTTAATAATTTTAGGACGTAGTTAGGACTTGATAATTTTAGGACTTAGTTAGGACTTTATAATTTTAGGACTTTATTAGGACTTGATAAATTTAGGATTTAGTTAGGACTTGATAATTTTAGAACTTAATTAGGACTTAATAATTTTAGGATTTAGTTAGGACTTGATAATTTTAGAACTTAATTAGGACTTAATAATTTTAGGATTTAGTTAGGACTTGATAATTCTAGGACTTGATAATTTTAGGACTTAGTTAGGACTTAATAATTTTAGGACGTAGTTAGGACTTGATAATTTTAGTACTTTATTAGGACTTTATAATTTTAGGATTTAGTTAGGACTTGATAATTATAGGACTTATTTAGGACTTGATAATTTTAGGACTTAGTAAGGACTTGATAATTTTAGGACTTAATTAGGAGTTAATAATTTTAGGACTTAGTTAGGACTTGATAATTTTAGGACTTAGTTAGGACTTTATAATTTTAGGACTTAGTTAGGACTTAATAATTTTAGGATATAGTTAGGACTTGATCATTTTAGGACTTAGTTAGGACTTGATAATTTTAGGACTCAGTTAGGACTTGATAATTTTAAGTCTTAGTTAGGACTTGATAATTTTAGGACTTAATTAGGACTTGATAATTTTAGGACTTAATAAGGACTTAATAATTTTAGGACTTAGTTAGGACTTGATAATTTTAGGACTTAGTTAGGACTTGATAATTTTAGGATTCAGTTAGGACTTACTAATTTTAGGACGTAGTTAGGACTTGATAATTTTAGGACTTAGTTAGGACTTGATAATTTTAGGACTTAATTTGGACTTAATAATTTTAGGATTTAGTTAGGACTTGATAATTTAAGGACTTAGTTAGGACTTGATAATTTTAGGACTCAGTTAGGACATAATAATTTTAGGAAGTAGTTAGGACTTGATAATTTTAGGACTCAGTTAGGACTTAATAATTTTAGGACGTAGTTAGGACTTGATAATTTTAGGACTTAGTTAGGACTTAATAATTTTAGGATTTAGTTAGGACTTGATAATTTAAGGACTTAGTTAGGACTTGATATTTTTAGGATTCAGTTAGGACTTACTAAATTTAGGACGTAGTTAGGACTTGATAATTTTAGGACATAGTTATGACTTAATAATTTTAGGACGTAGTTAGGACTTGATAATTTTAGGACTTAGTTAGGAGTTAATAATTTTAGGACTTAGTTAGGACTTGATAATTTTAGGACTTAGTTAGGACTTTATAATTTTAGGACTTAGTTAGGACTTAATAATTTTAGGATATAGTTAGGACTTGATCATTTTAGGACTTAGTTAGGACTTGATAATTTTAGGATTTAGTTAGGACTTGATAATTATAGGACTTATTTAGGACTTGATAATTTTAGGACTTAGTAAGGACTTGATAATTTTAGGACTTAATTAGGAGTTAATATTTTTAGGACTTAGTTAGGACTTGATAATTTTAGGACTTAGTTAGGACTTTATAATTTTAGGACTTAGTTAGGACTTAATAATTTTAGGATATAGTTAGGACTTGATCATTTTAGGACTTAGTTAGGACTTGATAATTTTAGGACTCAGTTAGGACTTGATAATTTTATGTCTTAGTTAGGACTTGATAATTTTAGGACTTAATTAGGACTTGATAATTTTAGGACTTAATAAGGACTTAATAATTTTAGGACTTAGTTAGGACTTGATATTTCTAGGACTTGATAATTTTAGGACTTAGTAAGGACTTAATAAATTTAGGACTTAGTTAAGACTTGATAATTTTAGTACTTTATTAGGACTTGATAATTTTAGGATTTAGTTAGGACTTGATAATTTTAGAACTTAATTAGTACTTAATAATTTTAGGACTTAGTTAGGACTTGATAATTCTAGGACTTGATAATTTTAGGACTTAGTTAGGACTTAATAATTTTAGGACGTAGTTAGGACTTGATAATTTTAGGACGTAGTTAGGACTTGATAATTTTAGGACTTAGTTAGGACTTTATAATTTTAGGACTTAGTTAGGACTTTATAATTTTAGGACTTAGTTCGGACTTGATAATTTTAGGACTTAGTTAGGACTTAATAATTTTAGGACGTAGTTAGGACTTGATAATTTTAGGACTTAGTTAGGACTTTATAATTTTAGGACTTTATTAGGACTTGATAAATTTAGGATTTAGTTAGGACTTGATAATTTTAGAACTTAATTAGGACTTAATAATTTTAGGATTTAGTTAGGACTTGATAATTTTAGAACTTAATTAGGACTTAATAATTTTAGGATTTAGTTAGGACTTGATAATTCTAGGACTTGATAATTTTAGGACTTAGTTAGGACTTAATAATTTTAGGACGTAGTTAGGACTTGATAATTTTAGTACTTTATTAGGACTTTATAATTTTAGGATTTAGTTAGGACTTGATAATTATAGGACTTATTTAGGACTTGATAATTTTAGGACTTAGTAAGGACTTGATAATTTTAGGACTTAATTAGGAGTTAATAATTTTAGGACTTAGTTAGGACTTGATAATTTTAGGACTTAGTTAGGACTTTATAATTTTAGGACTTAGTTAGGACTTAATAATTTTAGGATATAGTTAGGACTTGATCATTTTAGGACTTAGTTAGGACTTGATAATTTTAGGACTCAGTTAGGACTTGATAATTTTAAGTCTTAGTTAGGACTTGATAATTTTAGGACTTAATTAGGACTTGATAATTTTAGGACTTAATAAGGACTTAATAATTTTAGGACTTAGTTAGGACTTGATAATTTTAGGACTTAGTTAGGACTTGATAATTTTAGGATTCAGTTAGGACTTACTAATTTTAGGACGTAGTTAGGACTTGATAATTTTAGGACTTAGTTAGGACTTGATAATTTTAGGACTTAATTTGGACTTAATAATTTTAGGATTTAGTTAGGACTTGATAATTTAAGGACTTAGTTAGGACTTGATAATTTTAGGACTCAGTTAGGACATAATAATTTTAGGAAGTAGTTAGGACTTGATAATTTTAGGACTCAGTTAGGACTTAATAATTTTAGGACGTAGTTAGGACTTGATAATTTTAGGACTTAGTTAGGACTTAATAATTTTAGGATTTAGTTAGGACTTGATAATTTAAGGACTTAGTTAGGACTTGATATTTTTAGGATTCAGTTAGGACTTACTAAATTTAGGACGTAGTTAGGACTTGATAATTTTAGGACATAGTTATGACTTAATAATTTTAGGACGTAGTTAGGACTTGATAATTTTAGGACTTAGTTAGGAGTTAATAATTTTAGGACTTAGTTAGGACTTGATAATTTTAGGACTTAGTTAGGACTTTATAATTTTAGGACTTAGTTAGGACTTAATAATTTTAGGATATAGTTAGGACTTGATCATTTTAGGACTTAGTTAGGACTTGATAATTTTAGGATTTAGTTAGGACTTGATAATTATAGGACTTATTTAGGACTTGATAATTTTAGGACTTAGTAAGGACTTGATAATTTTAGGACTTAATTAGGAGTTAATATTTTTAGGACTTAGTTAGGACTTGATAATTTTAGGACTTAGTTAGGACTTTATAATTTTAGGACTTAGTTAGGACTTAATAATTTTAGGATATAGTTAGGACTTGATCATTTTAGGACTTAGTTAGGACTTGATAATTTTAGGACTCAGTTAGGACTTGATAATTTTATGTCTTAGTTAGGACTTGATAATTTTAGGACTTAATTAGGACTTGATAATTTTAGGACTTAATAAGGACTTAATAATTTTAGGACTTAGTTAGGACTTGATATTTCTAGGACTTGATAATTTTAGGACTTAGTAAGGACTTAATAAATTTAGGACTTAGTTAAGACTTGATAATTTTAGTACTTTATTAGGACTTGATAATTTTAGGATTTAGTTAGGACTTGATAATTTTAGAACTTAATTAGTACTTAATAATTTTAGGACTTAGTTAGGACTTGATAATTCTAGGACTTGATAATTTTAGGACTTAGTTAGGACTTAATAATTTTAGGACGTAGTTAGGACTTGATAATTTTAGTACTTTATTAGGACTTTATAATTTTAGGATTTAGTTAGGACTTGATAATTATAGGACTTATTTAGGACTTGATAATTTTAGGACTTAGGAAGGACTTGATAATTTTAGGACTTAATTAGGAGTTAATAATTTTAGGACTTAGTTAGGACTTGATAATTTTAGGACTTAGTTAGGACTTTATAATTTTAGGACTAAGTTAGGACTTAATAATTTTAGGATATAGTTAGGACTTGATAATTTTAGGACTTAGTTAGGACTTGATAATTTTAGGATTCAGTTAGGACTTACTAATTTTAGGACGTAGTTAGGACTTGATAATTTTAGGACTTAGTTAGGACTTGATAATTTTAGGACTTAATTTGGACTTAATAATTTTAGGATTTAGTTAGGACTTGATAATTTTAGTACTTAGTTAGGACTTAATAATATTAGGATATAGTTAGGACTTGATCATTTTAGGACTTAGTTAGGACTTGATAATTTTAGAACTTAATAAGGACTTAATAATTTTAGGACTTAGTTAGGACTTGATAATTCTAGGACTTAATAATTTTAGGACTTTATAAGGACCTTATAATTTTAGGTCTTAGTTAGGACTTAATAATTTTAGGACTTAATTAGGACTTAATAATTTTAGGACTTATATAGGACAAAATAATTTTAGGACTTGATAATTTTAGGATTTAGTTAGGACTTGATAATTTTAGGACTCAGTTAGGACTTAATAATTTTAGGACGTAGTTAGGACTTGATAATTTTAGGACTTAGTTAGGACTCAATAATTTTAGGACTTAGTTAGGACTTAATAATTTTAGTACTTAGTTAGGACTTAATAATATTAGGTTATAGTTAGGACTTGATCATTTTAGGACTTAGTTAGGACTTGATAATTTTAGAACTTAATTAGGACTTAATAATTTTAGGATTTAGTTAGGACTTGATAATTCAAGGACTTGAAAATTTTAGGTCTTAGTTAGGACTTAATAATATATTACGTAGTTAGGAATTGATAATTTTAGTACTTTATTAGGACTTTATAATTTTCGGATTTAGTTAGGACTTGATAAGTATAGGACTTAGTTAGGACTTGATAATTGTAGGACTTAGTAAGGTCTGGATAATTTTAGGACTTAATTAGGAGTTAATAATTTTAGGTCTTAGTTAGGACTTGATAATTTTAGGACTTAGTTAGGACTTTATAATTTTAGGACTTAGTTCGGACTTGATAATTTTAGGACTTAGTTAGGACTTAATAATTTTAGGACGTAGTTAGGACTTGATAATTTTAGGACTTAGTTAGGACTTTATAATTTTAGGACTTTATTAGGACTTGATAAATTTAGGATTTAGTTAGGACTTGATAATTTTAGAACTTAATTAGGACTTAATAATTTTAGGATTTAGTTAGGACTTGATAATTTTAGAACTTAATTAGGACTTAATAATTTTAGGATTTAGTTAGGACTTGATAATTCAAGGACTTGATAATTTTAGGACTTACTTAGGACTTAATAATTTAGGACGTAGTTAGGACTTGATAATTTTAGTACTTTATTAGGACTTTATAATTTTCGGATTTAGTTAGGACTTGATAAGTATAGGACTTAGTTAGGACTTGATAATTGTAGGACTTAGTAAGGTCTTGATAATTTTAGGACTTAATTAGGAGTTAATAATTTTAGGTCTTTGTTACGACTTGATAATTTTAGGACTTAGTTAGGACTTTATAATTTTAGGACTTAGTTCGGACTTGATAATTTTAGGACTTAGTTAGGACTTAATAATTTTAGGACTTAATTAGGAGTTAATAATTTTAGGTCTTAGTTAGGACTTGATAATTTTAGGACGTAGCTAGGACTTGATAATTTTAGTACTTTATTAGGACTTGATAATTTTAGGACTTAGTTAGGACTTTATAATTTTAGGACTTTATTAGGACTTGATAAATTTAGGATTTAGTTAGGACTTGATAATTTTAGTACTTTATTAGGACTTGATAAATTTAGGATTTAGTTAGGACTTGATAATTTTAGAACTTAATTAGGACTTAATAATTTTAGGATTTAGTTAGGACTTGATAATTTTAGGACTTAGTTAGGACTTAATAATTTAGGACGTAGTTAGGACTTGATAATTTTAGTACTTTATTAGGACTTTATAATTTTCGGATTTAGTTAGGACTTGATAAGTATAGGACTTAGTTAGGACTTGATAATTGTAGGACTTAGTAAGGTCTTGATAATTTTAGGACTTAATTAGGAGTTAATAATTTTAGGTCTTAGTTACGACTTGATAATTTTAGGACTAAGTTAGGACTTTATAATTTTAGGACTTAGTTCGGACTTGATAATTTTAGGACTTAGTTAGGACTTAATAATTTTAGGACGTAGTTAGGACTTGATAATTTTAGGACTTAGTTAGGACTTAATAATTTTAGGACGTAGCTAGGACTTGATAATTTTAGTACTTTATTAGGACTTGATAATTTTAGGACTTAGTAAGGACTTAATAAATTTAGGACTTAGTTAGGACTTGATAATTTTAGGACTTTATAATTTTAGGACTTAGTTGGGACTTAATATTTCTAGGACTTGATAATTTTAGGACTTAGTAAGGACTTAATAAATTTAGGACTTAGTTAGGACTTGATAATTTTAGTACTTTATTAGGACTTGATAATTTTAGGATTTAGTTAGGACTTGATAATTTTAAAACTTAATTAGTACTTAATAATTTTAGGACTTAGTTAGGACTTGATAATTTTAGGACTTGATAATTTTAGGACTTAGTTAGGACTTAATAATTTTAGGACGTAGTTAGGACTTGATAATTTTAGTACTTTATTAGGACTTTATAATTTTAGGATTTAGTTAGGACTTGATAATTTTAGGACTTAGTTAGGACTTAATAATTTTAGGATATAGTTAGGACTTGATCATTTTAGGACTTAGTTAGGACTTGATAATTTTAGGACTCAGTTAGGACTTGATAATTTTATGTCTTAGTTAGGACTTGATAATTTTAGGACTTAATTAGGACTTGATAATTTTAGGACTTAACAAGGACTTGATAATTTTAGGACTTAGTTAGGACTTGATAATTTTAGGATTCAGTTAGGACTTACTAATTTTTTGACGTAGTTAGGACTTGATAATTTTAAGACTTAGTTATTACTTGATAATTTAAGGACTTAGTTAGGACTTAATAATTTTAGGATATAGTTAGGACTTAATCATTTTAGGACTTAGTTAGGACTTAATAATTTTAGGATTTAGTTAGGACTTGATAATTTAAGGACTTAGTTAGGACTTGATATTTTTAGGATTCAGTTAGGACTTACTAAATTTAGGACGTAGTTAGGACTTGATAAATTTAGGACTTAGTTAGGACTTAATAATTTTAGGACGTAGTTAGGACTTGATAATTTTAGGACTTAGTTAGGACTTGATAATTTTAGTACTTTATAAGGACTTGATAATTTTAGGACTTAGTAAGGACTTGATAATTTTAGTACTTTATTTGGACTTGATAATTTTAGGACTTAGTAAGGACTTAATAATTTTAGGACTTAATTAGGACTTGATAATTTTAGGACTTAATTAGGACTTGATAATTTTAGGACTTAATAAGGACTTAATAATTTTAGGACTTAGTTAGGACTTGATAATTTTAGGACTTAGTTAGGACTTGATAATTTTAGGATTCAGTTAGGACTTACTAATTTTAGGACGTAGTTAGGACTTGATAATTTTAGGACTTAGTTAGGACTTGATAATTTTAGGACTTAATTTGGACTTAATAATTTTAGGATTTAGTTAGGACTTGATAATTTAAGGACTTAGTTAGGACTTGATAATTTTAGGACTCAGTTAGGACATAATAATTTTAGGAAGTAGTTAGGACTTGATAATTTTAGGACTCAGTTAGGACTTAATAATTTTAGGACGTAGTTAGGACTTGATAATTTTAGGACTTAGTTAGGACTCAATAATTTTAGGACTTAGTTAGGACTTGATAATTTTAGTACTTAGTTAGGACTTAATAATATTAGGATATAGTTAGGACTTGATCATTTTAGGACTTAGTTAGGACTTGATAATTTTAGAACTTAATAAGGACTTAATAATTTTAGGACTTAGTTAGGACTTGATAATTCTAGGACTTAATAATTTTAGGACTTTATAAGGACCTTATAATTTTAGGTCTTAGTTAGGACTTAATAATTTTAGGACTTAATTAGGACTTAATAATTTTAGGACTTATATAGGACAAAATAATTTTAGGACTTGATAATTTTAGGATTTAGTTAGGACTTGATAATTTTAGGACTCAGTTAGGACTTAATAATTTTAGGACGTAGTTAGGACTTGATAATTTTAGGACTTAGTTAGGACTCAATAATTTTAGGACTTAGTTAGGACTTAATAATTTTAGTACTTAGTTAGGACTTAATAATATTAGGATATAGTTAGGACTTGATCATTTTAGGACTTAGTTAGGACTTGATAATTTTAGAACTTAATTAGGACTTAATAATTTTAGGATTTAGTTAGGACTTGATAATTCAAGGACTTGAAAATTTTAGGACTTAGTTAGGACTTAATAATATATTACGTAGTTAGGAATTGATAATTTTAGTACTTTATTAGGACTTTATAATTTTCGGATTTAGTTTGGACTTGATAAGTATAGGACTTAGTTAGGACTTGATAATTGTAGGACTTAGTAAGGTCTGGATAATTTTAGGACTTAATTAGGAGTTAATAATTTTAGGTCTTAGTTAGGACTTAATAATTTTAGGACTTAGTTAGGACTTTATAATTTTAGGACTTAGTTCGGACTTGATAATTTTAGTACTTTATTAGGACTTTATAATTTTAGGATTTAGTTAGGACTTAATAATTTTAGGACGTAGTTAGGACTTGATAATTTTAGTACTTTATTAGGACTTTATAATTTTAGGATTTAGTTAGGACTTGATAAGTATACGACTTAGTTAGGACTTGATAATTGTAGGACTTAGTAAGGTCTGGATAATTTTAGGACTTAATTAGGAGTTAATAATTTTAGGTCTTAGTTAGGACTTGATAATTTTAGGACTTAGTTAGGACTTTATAATTTTAGGACTTAGTTCGGACTTGATAATTTTAGGACTTAGTTAGGACTTAATAATTTTAGGACGTAGTTAGGACTTGATAATTTTAGGACTTAGTTAGGACTTAATAATTTTAGGACGTAGCTAGGACTTGATAATTTTAGTACTTTATTAGGACTTGATAATTTTAGGACTTAGTAAGGACTTAATAAATTTAGGACTTAGTTAGGACTTGATAATTTTAGGACTTTATAATTTTAGGACTTAGTTAGGACTTGATATTTCTAGGACTTGATAATTTTAGGACTTAGTAAGGACTTAATAAATTTAGGACTTAGTTAGGACTTGATAATTTTAGTACTTTATTAGGACTTGATAATTTTAGGATTTAGTTAGGACTTGATAATTTTAAAACTTAATTAGTACTTAATAATTTTAGGACTTAGTTAGGACTTGATAATTCTAGGACTTGATAATTTTAGGACTTAGTTAGGACTTAATAATTTTAGGACGTAGTTAGGACTTGATAATTTTAGTACTTTATTAGGACTTTATAATTTTAGGATTTAGTTAGGACTTGATAATTTTAGGACTTAGTTAGGACTTAATAATTTTATGATATAGTTAGGACTTGATCATTTTAGGACTTAGTTAGGACTTGATAATTTTAGAACTTAATTAGGACTTAATAATTTTAGGATTTAGTTAGGACTTGATAATTCAAGGACTTGAAAATTTTAGGTCTTAGTTAGGACTTAATAATATATTACGTAGTTAGGAATTGATAATTTTAGTACTTTATTAGGACTTTATAATTTTCGGATTTAGTTAGGACTTGATAAGTATAGGACTTAGTTAGGACTTGATAATTGTAGGACTTAGTAAGGTCTGGATAATTTTAGGACTTAATTAGGAGTTAATAATTTTAGGTCTTAGTTAGGACTTGATAATTTTAGGACTTAGTTAGGACTTTATAATTTTAGGACTTAGTTCGGACTTGATAATTTTAGGACTTAGTTAGGACTTAATAATTTTAGGACGTAGTTAGGACTTGATAATTTTAGGACTTAGTTAGGACTTTATAATTTTAGGACTTAGTTAGGACTTGATAATTTTAGGATATAGTTAGGACTTGATAATTTTAGTACTTTATTAGGACTTGATAAATTTAGGATTTAGTTAGGACTTGATAATTTTAGAACTTAATTAGGACTTAATAATTTTAGGATTTAGTTAGGACTTGATAATTCAAGGACTTGATAATTTTAGGACTTAGTTAGGACTTAATAATTTAGGACGTAGTTAGGACTTGATAATTTTAGTACTTTATTAGGACTTTATAATTTTCGGATTTAGTTAGGACTTGATAAGTATAGGACTTAGTTAGGACTTGATAATTGTAGGACTTAGTAAGGTCTGGATAATTTTAGGACTTAATTAGGAGTTAATAATTTTAGGTCTTAGTTAGGACTTGATAATTTTAGGACTTAGTTAGGACTTTATAATTTTAGGACTTAGTTCGGACTTGATAATTTTAGGACTTAGTTAGGACTTAATAATTTTAGGACGTAGTTAGGACTTGATAATTTTAGGACTTAGTTAGGACTTTATAATTTTAGGACTTAGTTAGGACTTGATAATTTTAGGATATAGTTAGGACTTGATAATTTTAGTACTTTATTAGGACTTGATAAATTTAGGATTTAGTTAGGACTTGATAATTTTAGAACTTAATTAGGACTTAATAATTTTAGGATTTAGTTAGGACTTGATAATTCAAGGACTTGATAATTTTAGGACTTAGTTAGGACTTAATAATTTAGGACGTAGTTAGGACTTGATAATTTTAGTACTTTATTAGGACTTTATAATTTTCGGATTTAGTTAGGACTTGATAAGTATAGGACTTAGTTAGGACTTGATAATTGTAGGACTTAGTAAGGTCTTGATAATTTTAGGACTTAATTAGGAGTTAATAATTTTAGGTCTTAGTTACGACTTGATAATTTTAGGACTTAGTTAGGACTTTATAATTTTAGGACTTAGTTCGGACTTGATAATTTTAGGACTTAGTTAGGACTTAATAATTTTAGGACGTAGTTAGGACTTGATAATTTTAGGACTTAGTTAGGACTTAATAATTTTAGGACGTAGCTAGGACTTGATAATTTTAGTACTTTATTAGGACTTGATAATTTTAGGACTTAGTAAGGACTTAATAAATTTAGGACTTAGTTAGGACTTGATAATTTTAGGACTTTATAATTTTAGGACTTAGTTAGGACTTGATATTTATAGGACTTGATAATTTTAGGACTTAGTAAGGACTTAATAAATTTAGGACTTAGTTAGGACTTGATAATTTTAGTACTTTATTAGGACTTGATAATTTTAGGATTTAGTTAGGACTTGATAATTTTAAAACTTAATTAGTACTTAATAATTTTAGGACTTAGTTAGGACTTTATAATTTTAGGACTTAGTTCGGACTTGATAATTTTAGGACTTAGTTAGGACTTAATAATTTTAGGACGTAGTTAGGACTTGATAATTTTAGGACTTAGTTAGGACTTAATAATATATTACGTAGTTAGGAATTGATAATTTTAGTACTTTATTAGGACTTTATAATTTTCGGATTTAGTTAGGACTTGATAAGTATAGGACTTAGTTAGGACTTGATAATTGTAGGACTTAGTAAGGTCTGGATAATTTTAGGACTTAATTAGGAGTTAATAATTTTAGGTCTTAGTTAGGACTTGATAATTTTAGGACTTAGTTAGGACTTTATAATTTTAGGACTTAGTTCGGACTTGATAATTTTAGGACTTAGTTAGGACTTAATAATTTTAGGACGTAGTTAGGACTTGATAATTTTAGGACTTAGTTAGGACTTTATAATTTTAGGACTTAGTTAGGACTTGATAATTTTAGGATATAGTTAGGACTTGATAATTTTAGTACTTTATTAGGACTTGATAAATTTAGGATTTAGTTAGGACTTGATAATTTTAGAACTTAATTAGGACTTAATAATTTTAGGATTTAGTTAGGACTTGATAATTCAAGGACTTGATAATTTTAGGACTTAGTTAGGACTTAATAATTTAGGACGTAGTTAGGACTTGATAATTTTAGTACTTTATTAGGACTTTATAATTTTCGGATTTAGTTAGGACTTGATAAGTATAGGACTTAGTTAGGACTTGATAATTGTAGGACTTAGTAAGGTCTTGATAATTTTAGGACTTAATTAGGAGTTAATAATTTTAGGTCTTAGTTACGACTTGATAATTTTAGGACTTAGTTAGGACTTTATAATTTTAGGACTTAGTTCGGACTTGATAATTTTAGGACTTAGTTAGGACTTAATAATTTTAGGACGTAGTTAGGACTTGATAATTTTAGGACTTAGTTAGGACTTAATAATTTTAGGACGTAGCTAGGACTTGATAATTTTAGTACTTTATTAGGACTTGATAATTTTAGGACTTAGTAAGGACTTAATAAATTTAGGACTTAGTTAGGACTTGATAATTTTAGGACTTTATAATTTTAGGACTTAGTTAGGACTTGATATTTATAGGACTTGATAATTTTAGGACTTAGTAAGGACTTAATAAATTTAGGACTTAGTTAGGACTTGATAATTTTAGTACTTTATTAGAACTTGATAATTTTAGGATTTAGTTAGGACTTGATAATTTTAAAACTTAATTAGTACTTAATAATTTTAGGACTTAGTTAGGACTTGATAATTCTAGGACTTGATAATTTTAGGACTTAGTTAGGACTTAATAATTTTAGGACGTAGTTAGGACTTGATAATTTTAGTACTTTATTAGGACTTTATAATTTTAGGATTTAGTTAGGACTTGATAATTTTAGGACTTAGTTAGGACTTGATAATTTTAGGACTCAGTTAGGACTTGATAATTTTATGTCTTAGTTAGGACTTGATAATTTTAGGACTTAATTAGGACTTGATAATTTTAGGACTTAATAAGGACTTAATAATTTTAGGACTTAGTTAGGACTTGATATTTCTAGGACTTGATAATTTTAGGACTTAGTTAGGACTTTATAATTTTAGGACTTAGTTCGGACTTGATAATTTTAGGACTTAGTTAGGACTTAATAATTTTAGGACGTAGTTAGGACTTGATAATTTTAGGACTTAGTTAGGACTTTATAATTTTAGGACTTTATTAGGACTTGATAAATTTAGGATTTAGTTAGGACTTGATAATTTTAGAACTTAATTAGGACTTAATAATTTTAGGATTTAGTTAGGACTTGATAATTTTAGAACTTAATTAGGACTTAATAATTTTAGGATTTAGTTAGGACTTGATAATTCTAGGACTTGATAATTTTAGGACTTAGTTAGGACTTAATAATTTTAGGACGTAGTTAGGACTTGATAATTTTAGTACTTTATTAGGACTTTATAATTTTAGGATTTAGTTAGGACTTGATAATTATAGGACTTATTTAGGACTTGATAATTTTAGGACTTAGTAAGGACTTGATAATTTTAGGACTTAATTAGGAGTTAATAATTTTAGGACTTAGTTAGGACTTGATAATTTTAGGACTTAGTTAGGACTTTATAATTTTAGGACTTAGTTAGGACTTAATAATTTTAGGATATAGTTAGGACTTGATCATTTTAGGACTTAGTTAGGACTTGATAATTTTAGGACTCAGTTAGGACTTGATAATTTTAAGTCTTAGTTAGGACTTGATAATTTTAGGACTTAATTAGGACTTGATAATTTTAAGACTTAATAAAGACTTAATAATTTTAGGACTTAGTTAGGACTTGATAATTTTAGGACTTAGTTAGGACTTGATAATTTTAGGATTCAGTTAGGACTTACTAATTTTAGGACGTAGTTAGGACTTGATAATTTTAGGACTTAGTTAGGACTTGATAATTTTAGGACTTAATTTGGACTTAATAATTTTAGGATTTAGTTAGGACTTGATAATTTAAGGACTTAGTTAGGACTTGATAATTTTAGGACTCAGTTAGGACATAATAATTTTAGGAAGTAGTTAGGACTTGATAATTTTAGGACTCAGTTAGGACTTAATAATTTTAGAACGTAGTTAGGACTTGATAATTTTAGGACTTAGTTAGGACTTAATAATTTTAGGATTTAGTTAGGACTTGATAATTTAAGGACTTAGTTAGGACTTGATATTTTTAGGATTCAGTTAGGACTTACTAAATTTAGGACGTAGTTAGGACTTGATAATTTTAGGACTTAGTTATGACTTAATAATTTTAGGACGTAGTTAGGACTTGATAATTTTAGGACTTAGTTAGGAGTTAATAATTTTAGGACTTAGTTAGGACTTGATAATTTTAGGACTTAGTTAGGACTTTATAATTTTAGGACTTAGTTAGGACTTAATAATTTTAGGATATAGTTAGGACTTGATCATTTTAGGACTTAGTTAGGACTTGATAATTTTAGGATTTAGTTAGGACTTGATAATTATAGGACTTATTTAGGACTTGATAATTTTAGGACTTAGTAAGGACTTGATAATTTTAGGACTTAATTAGGAGTTAATATTTTTAGGACTTAGTTAGGACTTGATAATTTTAGGACTTAGTTAGGACTTTATAATTTTAGGACTTAGTTAGGACTTAATAATTTTAGGATATAGTTAGGACTTGATCATTTTAGGACTTAGTTAGGACTTGATAATTTTAGGACTCAGTTAGGACTTGATAATTTTATGTCTTAGTTAGGACTTGATAATTTTAGGACTTAATTAGGACTTGATAATTTTAGGACTTAATAAGGACTTAATAATTTTAGGACTTAGTTAGGACTTGATTTTTCTAGGACTTGATAATTTTAGGACTTAGTAAGGACTTAATAAATTTAGGACTTAGTTAAGACTTGATAATTTTAGTACTTTATTAGGACTTGATAATTTTAGGATTTAGTTAGGACTTGATAATTTTAGAACTTAATTAGTACTTAATAATTTTAGGACTTAGTTAGGACTTGATAATTCTAGGACTTGATAATTTTAGGACTTAGTTAGGACTTAATAATTTTAGGACGTAGTTAGGACTTGATAATTTTAGTACTTTATTAGGACTTTATAATTTTAGGATTTAGTTAGGACTTGATAATTATAGGACTTATTTAGGACTTGATAATTTTAGGACTTAGGAAGGACTTGATAATTTTAGGACTTAATTAGGAGTTAATAATTTTAGGACTTAGTTAGGACTTGATAATTTTAGGACTTAGTTAGGACTTTATAATTTTAGGACTTAGTTAGGACTTAATAATTTTAGGATATAGTTAGGACTTGATCATTTTAGGACTTAGTTAGGACTTGATAATTTTAGGACTCAGTTAGGACTTGATAATTTTAAGTCTTAGTTAGGACTTGATAATTTTAGGACTTAATTAGGACTTGATAATTTTAGGACTTAATAAGGACTTAATAATTTTAGGACTTAGTTAGGACTTGATAATTTTAGGACTTAGTTAGGACTTGATAATTTTAGGATTCAGTTAGGACTTACTAATTTTAGGACGTAGTTAGGACTTGATAATTTTAGGACTTAGTTAGGACTTGATAATTTTAGGACTTAATTTGGACTTAATAATTTTAGGATTTAGTTAGGACTTGATAATTTTAGTACTTAGTTAGGACTTAATAATATTAGGATATAGTTAGGACTTGATCATTTTAGGACTTAGTTAGGACTTGATAATTTTAGAACTTAATAAGGACTTAATAATTTTAGGACTTAGTTAGGACTTGATAATTCTAGGACTTAATAATTTTAGGACTTTATAAGGACCTTATAATTTTAGGTCTTAGTTAGGACTTAATAATTTTAGGACTTAATTAGGACTTAATAATTTTAGGACTTATATAGGACAAAATAATTTTAGGACTTGATAATTTTAGAATTTAGTTAGGACTTGATAATTTTAGGACTCAGTTAGGACTTAATAATTTTAGGACGTAGTTAGGACTTGATAATTTTAGGACTTAGTTAGGACTCAATAATTTTAGGACTTAGTTAGGACTTAATAATTTTAGTACTTAGTTAGGACTTAATAATATTAGGTTATAGTTAGGACTTGATCATTTTAGGACTTAGTTAGGACTTGATAATTTTAGAACTTAATTAGGACTTAATAATTTTAGGATTTAGTTAGGACTTGATAATTCAAGGACTTGAAAATTTTAGGTCTTAGTTAGGACTTAATAATATATTACGTAGTTAGGAATTGATAATTTTAGTACTTTATTAGGACTTTATAATTTTCGGATTTAGTTAGGACTTGATAAGTATAGGACTTAGTTAGGACTTGATAATTGTAGGACTTAGTAAGGTCTGGATAATTTTAGGACTTAATTAGGAGTTAATAATTTTAGGTCTTAGTTAGGACTTGATAATTTTAGGACTTAGTTAGGACTTTATAATTTTAGGACTTAGTTCGGACTTGATAATTTTAGGACTTAGTTAGGACTTAATAATTTTAGGACGTAGTTAGGACTTGATAATTTTAGGACTTAGTTAGGACTTTATAATTTTAGGACTTTATTAGGACTTGATAAATTTAGGATTTAGTTAGGACTTGATAATTTTAGAACTTAATTAGGACTTAATAATTTTAGGATTTAGTTAGGACTTGATAATTTTAGAACTTAATTAGGACTTAATAATTTTAGGATTTAGTTAGGACTTGATAATTCAAGGACTTGATAATTTTAGGACTTAGTTAGGACTTAATAATTTAGGACGTAGTTAGGACTTGATAATTTTAGTACTTTATTAGGACTTTATAATTTTCGGATTTAGTTAGGACTTGATAAGTATAGGACTTAGTTAGGACTTGATAATTGTAGGACTTAGTAAGGTCTTGATAATTTTAGGACTTAATTAGGAGTTAATAATTTTAGGTCTTTGTTACGACTTGATAATTTTAGGACTTAGTTAGGACTTTATAATTTTAGGACTTAGTTCGGACTTGATAATTTTAGGACTTAGTTAGGACTTAATAATTTTAGGACTTAATTAGGAGTTAATAATTTTAGGTCTTAGTTAGGACTTGATAATTTTAGGACGTAGCTAGGACTTGATAATTTTAGTACTTTATTAGGACTTGATAATTTTAGGACTTAGTTAGGACTTTATAATTTTAGGACTTTATTAGGACTTGATAAATTTAGGATTTAGTTAGGACTTGATAATTTTAGTACTTTATTAGGACTTGATAAATTTAGGATTTAGTTAGGACTTGATAATTTTAGAACTTAATTAGGACTTAATAATTTTAGGATTTAGTTAGGACTTGATAATTTTAGGACTTAATTAGGAGTTAATAATTTTAGGTCTTTGTTACGACTTGATAATTTTAGGACTTAGTTAGGACTTTATAATTTTAGGACTTAGTTCGGACTTGATAATTTTAGGACTTAGTTAGGACTTAATAATTTTAGGACTTAATTAGGAGTTAATAATTTTAGGTCTTAGTTAGGACTTGATAATTTTAGGACGTAGCTAGGACTTGATAATTTTAGTACTTTATTAGGACTTGATAATTTTAGGACTTAGTTAGGACTTTATAATTTTAGGACTTTATTAGGACTTGATAAATTTAGGATTTAGTTAGGACTTGATAATTTTAGTACTTTATTAGGACTTGATAAATTTAGGATTTAGTTAGGACTTGATAATTTTAGAACTTAATTAGGACTTAATAATTTTAGGATTTAGTTAGGACTTGATAATTTTAGGACTTAGTTAGGACTTTATAATTTTAGGACTTAATTAGGAGTTAATAATTTTAGGACTTAGTTAGGACTTGATAATTTTAGGACTTAGTTAGGACTTTATAATTTTAGGACTTAGTTAGGACTTAATAATTTTAGGATATAGTTAGGACTTGATCATTTTAGGACTTAGTTAGGACTTGATAATTTTAGGACTCAGTTAGGACTTGATAATTTTAAGTCTTAGTTAGGACTTGATAATTTTAGGACTTAATTAGGACTTGATAATTTTAAGACTTAATAAAGACTTAATAATTTTAGGACTTAGTTAGGACTTGATAATTTTAGGACTTAGTTAGGACTTGATAATTTTAGGATTCAGTTAGGACTTACTAATTTTAGGACGTAGTTAGGACTTGATAATTTTAGGACTTAGTTAGGACTTGATAATTTTAGGACTTAATTTGGACTTAATAATTTTAGGATTTAGTTAGGACTTGATAATTTAAGGACTTAGTTAGGACTTGATAATTTTAGGACTCAGTTAGGACATAATAATTTTAGGAAGTAGTTAGGACTTGATAATTTTAGGACTCAGTTAGGACTTAATAATTTTAGAACGTAGTTAGGACTTGATAATTTTAGGACTTAGTTAGGACTTAATAATTTTAGGATTTAGTTAGGACTTGATAATTTAAGGACTTAGTTAGGACTTGATATTTTTAGGATTCAGTTAGGACTTACTAAATTTAGGACGTAGTTAGGACTTGATAATTTTAGGACTTAGTTATGACTTAATAATTTTAGGACGTAGTTAGGACTTGATAATTTTAGGACTTAGTTAGGAGTTAATAATTTTAGGACTTAGTTAGGACTTGATAATTTTAGGACTTAGTTAGGACTTTATAATTTTAGGACTTAGTTAGGACTTAATAATTTTAGGATATAGTTAGGACTTGATCATTTTAGGACTTAGTTAGGACTTGATAATTTTAGGATTTAGTTAGGACTTGATAATTATAGGACTTATTTAGGACTTGATAATTTTAGGACTTAGTAAGGACTTGATAATTTTAGGACTTAATTAGGAGTTAATATTTTTAGGACTTAGTTAGGACTTGATAATTTTAGGACTTAGTTAGGACTTTATAATTTTAGGACTTAGTTAGGACTTAATAATTTTAGGATATAGTTAGGACTTGATCATTTTAGGACTTAGTTAGGACTTGATAATTTTAGGACTCAGTTAGGACTTGATAATTTTATGTCTTAGTTAGGACTTGATAATTTTAGGACTTAATTAGGACTTGATAATTTTAGGACTTAATAAGGACTTAATAATTTTAGGACTTAGTTAGGACTTGATTTTTCTAGGACTTGATAATTTTAGGACTTAGTAAGGACTTAATAAATTTAGGACTTAGTTAAGACTTGATAATTTTAGTACTTTATTAGGACTTGATAATTTTAGGATTTAGTTAGGACTTGATAATTTTAGAACTTAATTAGTACTTAATAATTTTAGGACTTAGTTAGGACTTGATAATTCTAGGACTTGATAATTTTAGGACTTAGTTAGGACTTAATAATTTTAGGACGTAGTTAGGACTTGATAATTTTAGTACTTTATTAGGACTTTATAATTTTAGGATTTAGTTAGGACTTGATAATTATAGGACTTATTTAGGACTTGATAATTTTAGGACTTAGGAAGGACTTGATAATTTTAGGACTTAATTAGGAGTTAATAATTTTAGGACTTAGTTAGGACTTGATAATTTTAGGACTTAGTTAGGACTTTATAATTTTAGGACTTAGTTAGGACTTAATAATTTTAGGATATAGTTAGGACTTGATCATTTTAGGACTTAGTTAGGACTTGATAATTTTAGGACTCAGTTAGGACTTGATAATTTTAAGTCTTAGTTAGGACTTGATAATTTTAGGACTTAATTAGGACTTGATAATTTTAGGACTTAATAAGGACTTAATAATTTTAGGACTTAGTTAGGACTTGATAATTTTAGGACTTAGTTAGGACTTGATAATTTTAGGATTCAGTTAGGACTTACTAATTTTAGGACGTAGTTAGGACTTGATAATTTTAGGACTTAGTTAGGACTTGATAATTTTAGGACTTAATTTGGACTTAATAATTTTAGGATTTAGTTAGGACTTGATAATTTTAGTACTTAGTTAGGACTTAATAATATTAGGATATAGTTAGGACTTGATCATTTTAGGACTTAGTTAGGACTTGATAATTTTAGAACTTAATAAGGACTTAATAATTTTAGGACTTAGTTAGGACTTGATAATTCTAGGACTTAATAATTTTAGGACTTTATAAGGACCTTATAATTTTAGGTCTTAGTTAGGACTTAATAATTTTAGGACTTAATTAGGACTTAATAATTTTAGGACTTATATAGGACAAAATAATTTTAGGACTTGATAATTTTAGAATTTAGTTAGGACTTGATAATTTTAGGACTCAGTTAGGACTTAATAATTTTAGGACGTAGTTAGGACTTGATAATTTTAGGACTTAGTTAGGACTCAATAATTTTAGGACTTAGTTAGGACTTAATAATTTTAGTACTTAGTTAGGACTTAATAATATTAGGTTATAGTTAGGACTTGATCATTTTAGGACTTAGTTAGGACTTGATAATTTTAGAACTTAATTAGGACTTAATAATTTTAGGATTTAGTTAGGACTTGATAATTCAAGGACTTGAAAATTTTAGGTCTTAGTTAGGACTTAATAATATATTACGTAGTTAGGAATTGATAATTTTAGTACTTTATTAGGACTTTATAATTTTCGGATTTAGTTAGGACTTGATAAGTATAGGACTTAGTTAGGACTTGATAATTGTAGGACTTAGTAAGGTCTGGATAATTTTAGGACTTAATTAGGAGTTAATAATTTTAGGTCTTAGTTAGGACTTGATAATTTTAGGACTTAGTTAGGACTTTATAATTTTAGGACTTAGTTCGGACTTGATAATTTTAGGACTTAGTTAGGACTTAATAATTTTAGGACGTAGTTAGGACTTGATAATTTTAGGACTTAGTTAGGACTTTATAATTTTAGGACTTTATTAGGACTTGATAAATTTAGGATTTAGTTAGGACTTGATAATTTTAGAACTTAATTAGGACTTAATAATTTTAGGATTTAGTTAGGACTTGATAATTTTAGAACTTAATTAGGACTTAATAATTTTAGGATTTAGTTAGGACTTGATAATTCAAGGACTTGATAATTTTAGGACTTAGTTAGGACTTAATAATTTAGGACGTAGTTAGGACTTGATAATTTTAGTACTTTATTAGGACTTTATAATTTTCGGATTTAGTTAGGACTTGATAAGTATAGGACTTAGTTAGGACTTGATAATTGTAGGACTTAGTAAGGTCTTGATAATTTTAGGACTTAATTAGGAGTTAATAATTTTAGGTCTTTGTTACGACTTGATAATTTTAGGACTTAGTTAGGACTTTATAATTTTAGGACTTAGTTCGGACTTGATAATTTTAGGACTTAGTTAGGACTTAATAATTTTAGGACTTAATTAGGAGTTAATAATTTTAGGTCTTAGTTAGGACTTGATAATTTTAGGACGTAGCTAGGACTTGATAATTTTAGTACTTTATTAGGACTTGATAATTTTAGGACTTAGTTAGGACTTTATAATTTTAGGACTTTATTAGGACTTGATAAATTTAGGATTTAGTTAGGACTTGATAATTTTAGTACTTTATTAGGACTTGATAAATTTAGGATTTAGTTAGGACTTGATAATTTTAGAACTTAATTAGGACTTAATAATTTTAGGATTTAGTTAGGACTTGATAATTTTAGGACTTAATTAGGAGTTAATAATTTTAGGTCTTTGTTACGACTTGATAATTTTAGGACTTAGTTAGGACTTTATAATTTTAGGACTTAGTTCGGACTTGATAATTTTAGGACTTAGTTAGGACTTAATAATTTTAGGACTTAATTAGGAGTTAATAATTTTAGGTCTTAGTTAGGACTTGATAATTTTAGGACGTAGCTAGGACTTGATAATTTTAGTACTTTATTAGGACTTGATAATTTTAGGACTTAGTTAGGACTTTATAATTTTAGGACTTTATTAGGACTTGATAAATTTAGGATTTAGTTAGGACTTGATAATTTTAGTACTTTATTAGGACTTGATAAATTTAGGATTTAGTTAGGACTTGATAATTTTAGAACTTAATTAGGACTTAATAATTTTAGGATTTAGTTAGGACTTGATAATTTTAGGACTTAGTTAGGACTTAATAATTTAGGACGTAGTTAGGACTTGATAATTTTAGTACTTTATTAGGACTTTATAATTTTCGGATTTAGTTAGGACTTGATAAGTATAGGACTTAGTTAGGACTTGATAATTGTAGGACTTAGTAAGGTCTTGATAATTTTAGGACTTAATTAGGAGTTAATAATTTTAGGTCTTAGTTACGACTTGATAATTTTAGGACTTAGTTAGGACTTTATAATTTTAGGACTTAGTTCGGACTTGATAATTTTAGGACTTAGTTAGGACTTAATAATTTTAGGACGTAGTTAGGACTTGATAATTTTAGTACTTTATTAGGACTTTATAATTTTAGGATTTAGTTAGGACTTGATAATTTTAGGACTTAGTTAGGACTTAATAATTTTAGGATATAGTTAGGACTTGATCATTTTAGGACTTAGTTAGGACTTGATAATTTTAGGACTCAGTTAGGACTTGATAATTTTATGTCTTAGTTAGGACTTGATAATTTTAGGACTTAATTAGGACTTGATAATTTTAGGACTTAATAAGGACTTGATAATTTTAGGACTTAGTTAGGACTTGATAATTTTAGGATTCAGTTAGGACTTACTAATTTTAGGACGTAGTTAGGACTTGATAATTTTAAGACTTAGTTATTACTTGATAATTTAAGGACTTAGTTAGGACTTAATAATTTTAGGATATAGTTAGGACTTAATCATTTTAGGACTTAGTTAGGACTTAATAATTTTAGGATTTAGTTAGGACTTGATAATTTAAGGACTTAGTTAGGACTTGATATTTTTAGGATTCAGTTAGGACTTACTAAATTTAGGACGTAGTTAGGACTTGATAAATTTAGGACTTAGTTAGGACTTAATAATTTTAGGACGTAGTTAGGACTTGATAATTTTAGGACTTAGTTAGGACTTGATAATTTTAGTACTTTATAAGGACTTGATAATTTTAGGACTTAGTAAGGACTTGATAACTTTAGTACTTTATAAGGACTTGATAATTTTAGGACTTAGTAAGGACTTAATAATTTTAGGACTTAATTAGGACTTGATAATTTTAGGACTTAATTAGGACTTGATAATTTTAGGACTTAGTTAGGACTTGATAATTTTAGGACTTAGTTAGGACTTGATAATTTTAGGATTCAGTTAGGACTTACTAATTTTAGGACTTAGTTAGGACTTGATAATTTTAGGACTTAGTTAGGACTTGATAATTTTAGGATTCAGTTAGGACTTACTAATTTTAGGACGTAGTTAGGACTTGATAATTTTAGGACTTAGTTAGGACTTGATAATTTTAGGACTTAATTTGGACTTAATAATTTTAGGATTTAGTTAGGACTTGATAATTTAAGGACTTAGTTAGGACTTGATAATTTTAGGACTCAGTTAGGACATAATAATTTTAGGAAGTAGTTAGGACTTGATAATTTTAGGACTCAGTTAGGACTTAATAATTTTAGGACGTAGTTAGGACTTGATAATTTTAGGACTTAGTTAGGACTCAATAATTTTAGGACTTAGTTAGGACTTGATAATTTTAGTACTTAGTTAGGACTTAATAATATTAGGATATAGTTAGGACTTGATCATTTTAGGACTTAGTTAGGACTTGATAATTTTAGAACTTAATAAGGACTTAATAATTTTAGGACTTAGTTAGGACTTGATAATTCTAGGACTTAATAATTTTAGGACTTTATAAGGACCTTATAATTTTAGGTCTTAGTTAGGACTTAATAATTTTAGGACTTAATTAGGACTTAATAATTTTAGGACTTATATAGGACAAAATAATTTTAGGACTTGATAATTTTAGGATTTAGTTAGGACTTGATAATTTTAGGACTCAGTTAGGACTTAATAATTTTAGGACGTAGTTAGGACTTGATAATTTTAGGACTTAGTTAGGACTCAATAATTTTAGGACTTAGTTAGGACTTAATAATTTTAGTACTTAGTTAGGACTTAATAATATTAGGATATAGTTAGGACTTGATCATTTTAGGACTTAGTTAGGACTTGATAATTTTAGAACTTAATTAGGACTTAATAATTTTAGGATTTAGTTAGGACTTGATAATTCAAGGACTTGAAAATTTTAGGACTTAGTTAGGACTTAATAATATATTACGTAGTTAGGAATTGATAATTTTAGTACTTTATTAGGACTTTATAATTTTCGGATTTAGTTAGGACTTGATAAGTATAGGACTTAGTTAGGACTTGATAATTGTAGGACTTAGTAAGGTCTGGATAATTTTAGGACTTAATTAGGAGTTAATAATTTTAGGTCTTAGTTAGGACTTAATAATTTTAGGACTTAGTTAGGACTTTATAATTTTAGGACTTAGTTCGGACTTGATAATTTTAGTACTTTATTAGGACTTTATAATTTTAGGATTTAGTTAGGACTTAATAATTTTAGGACGTAGTTAGGACTTGATAATGTTAGTACTTTATTAGGACTTTATAATTTTAGGATTTAGTTAGGACTTGATAAGTATACGACTTAGTTAGGACTTGATAATTGTAGGACTTAGTAAGGTCTGGATAATTTTAGGACTTAATTAGGAGTTAATAATTTTAGGTCTTAGTTAGGACTTGATAATTTTAGGACTTAGTTAGGACTTTATAATTTTAGGACTTAGTTCGGACTTGATAATTTTAGGACTTAGTTAGGACTTAATAATTTTAGGACGTAGTTAGGACTTGATAATTTTAGGACTTAGTTAGGACTTAATAATTTTAGGACGTAGCTAGGACTTGATAATTTTAGTACTTTATTAGGACTTGATAATTTTAGGACTTAGTAAGGACTTAATAAATTTAGGACTTAGTTAGGACTTGATAATTTTAGGACTTTATAATTTTAGGACTTAGTTAGGACTTGATATTTCTAGGACTTGATAATTTTAGGACTTAGTAAGGACTTAATAAATTTAGGACTTAGTTAGGACTTGATAATTTTAGTACTTTATTAGGACTTGATAATTTTAGGATTTAGTTAGGACTTGATAATTTTAAAACTTAATTAGTACTTAATAATTTTAGGACTTAGTTAGGACTTGATAATTCTAGGACTTGATAATTTTAGGACTTAGTTAGGACTTAATAATTTTAGGACGTAGTTAGGACTTGATAATTTTAGTACTTTATTAGGACTTTATAATTTTAGGATTTAGTTAGGACTTGATAATTTTAGGACTTAGTTAGGACTTAATAATTTTATGATATAGTTAGGACTTGATAATTTTAGGACTTAATTAGGACTTGATAATTTTAAGACTTAATAAGGACTTAATAATTTTAGGACTTAGTTAGGACTTGATAATTTTAGGACTTAGTTAGGACTTGATAATTTTAGGATTCAGTTAGGACTTACTAATTTTAGGACGTAGTTAGGACTTGATAATTTTAGGACTTAGTTAGGACTTGATAATTTTAGGACTTAATTTGGACTTAATAATTTTAGGATTTAGTTAGGACTTGATAATTTAAGGACTTAGTTAGGACTTGATAATTTTAGGACTCAGTTAGGACATAATAATTTTAGGAAGTAGTTAGGACTTGATAATTTTAGGACTCAGTTAGGACTTAATAATTTTAGGACGTAGTTAGGACTTGATAATTTTAGGACTTAGTTAGGACTTAATAATTTTAGGATTTAGTTAGGACTTGATAATTTAAGGACTTAGTTAGGACTTGATATTTTTAGGATTCAGTTAGGACTTACTAAATTTAGGACGTAGTTAGGACTTGATAATTTTAGGACTTAGTTATGACTTAATAATTTTAGGACGTAGTTAGGACTTGATAATTTTAGGACTTAGTTAGGAGTTAATAATTTTAGGACTTAGTTAGGACTTGATAATTTTAGGACTTAGTTAGGACTTTATAATTTTAGGACTTAGTTAGGACTTAATAATTTTAGGATATAGTTAGGACTTGATCATTTTAGGACTTAGTTAGGACTTGATAATTTTAGGATTTAGTTAGGACTTGATAATTATAGGACTTATTTAGGACTTGATAATTTTAGGACTTAGTAAGGACTTGATAATTTTAGGACTTAATTAGGAGTTAATATTTTTAGGACTTAGTTAGGACTTGATAATTTTAGGACTTAGTTAGGACTTTATAATTTTAGGACTTAGTTAGGACTTAATAATTTTAGGATATAGTTAGGACTTGATCATTTTAGGACTTAGTTAGGACTTGATAATTTTAGGACTCAGTTAGGACTTGATAATTTTATGTCTTAGTTAGGACTTGATAATTTTAGGACTTAATTAGGACTTGATAATTTTAGGACTTAATAAGGACTTAATAATTTTAGGACTTAGTTAGGACTTGATTTTTCTAGGACTTGATAATTTTAGGACTTAGTAAGGACTTAATAAATTTAGGACTTAGTTAAGACTTGATAATTTTAGTACTTTATTAGGACTTGATAATTTTAGGATTTAGTTAGGACTTGATAATTTTAGAACTTAATTAGTACTTAATAATTTTAGGACTTAGTTAGGACTTGATAATTCTAGGACTTGATAATTTTAGGACTTAGTTAGGACTTAATAATTTTAGGACGTAGTTAGGACTTGATAATTTTAGTACTTTATTAGGACTTTATAATTTTAGGATTTAGTTAGGACTTGATAATTATAGGACTTATTTAGGACTTGATAATTTTAGGACTTAGGAAGGACTTGATAATTTTAGGACTTAATTAGGAGTTAATAATTTTAGGACTTAGTTAGGACTTGATAATTTTAGGACTTAGTTAGGACTTTATAATTTTAGGACTTAGTTAGGACTTAATAATTTTAGGATATAGTTAGGACTTGATAATTTTAGGACTTAATTAGGACTTGATAATTTTAAGACTTAATAAGGACTTAATAATTTTAGGACTTAGTTAGGACTTGATAATTTTAGGACTTAGTTAGGACTTGATAATTTTAGGATTCAGTTAGGACTTACTAATTTTAGGACGTAGTTAGGACTTGATAATTTTAGGACTTAGTTAGGACTTGATAATTTTAGGACTTAATTTGGACTTAATAATTTTAGGATTTAGTTAGGACTTGATAATTTAAGGACTTAGTTAGGACTTGATAATTTTAGGACTCAGTTAGGACATAATAATTTTAGGAAGTAGTTAGGACTTGATAATTTTAGGACTCAGTTAGGACTTAATAATTTTAGGACGTAGTTAGGACTTGATAATTTTAGGACTTAGTTAGGACTTAATAATTTTAGGATTTAGTTAGGACTTGATAATTTAAGGACTTAGTTAGGACTTGATATTTTTAGGATTCAGTTAGGACTTACTAAATTTAGGACGTAGTTAGGACTTGATAATTTTAGGACTTAGTTATGACTTAATAATTTTAGGACGTAGTTAGGACTTGATAATTTTAGGACTTAGTTAGGAGTTAATAATTTTAGGACTTAGTTAGGACTTGATAATTTTAGGACTTAGTTAGGACTTTATAATTTTAGGACTTAGTTAGGACTTAATAATTTTAGGATATAGTTAGGACTTGATCATTTTAGGACTTAGTTAGGACTTGATAATTTTAGGATTTAGTTAGGACTTGATAATTATAGGACTTATTTAGGACTTGATAATTTTAGGACTTAGTAAGGACTTGATAATTTTAGGACTTAATTAGGAGTTAATATTTTTAGGACTTAGTTAGGACTTGATAATTTTAGGACTTAGTTAGGACTTTATAATTTTAGGACTTAGTTAGGACTTAATAATTTTAGGATATAGTTAGGACTTGATCATTTTAGGACTTAGTTAGGACTTGATAATTTTAGGACTCAGTTAGGACTTGATAATTTTATGTCTTAGTTAGGACTTGATAATTTTAGGACTTAATTAGGACTTGATAATTTTAGGACTTAATAAGGACTTAATAATTTTAGGACTTAGTTAGGACTTGATTTTTCTAGGACTTGATAATTTTAGGACTTAGTAAGGACTTAATAAATTTAGGACTTAGTTAAGACTTGATAATTTTAGTACTTTATTAGGACTTGATAATTTTAGGATTTAGTTAGGACTTGATAATTTTAGAACTTAATTAGTACTTAATAATTTTAGGACTTAGTTAGGACTTGATAATTCTAGGACTTGATAATTTTAGGACTTAGTTAGGACTTAATAATTTTAGGACGTAGTTAGGACTTGATAATTTTAGTACTTTATTAGGACTTTATAATTTTAGGATTTAGTTAGGACTTGATAATTATAGGACTTATTTAGGACTTGATAATTTTAGGACTTAGGAAGGACTTGATAATTTTAGGACTTAATTAGGAGTTAATAATTTTAGGACTTAGTTAGGACTTGATAATTTTAGGACTTAGTTAGGACTTTATAATTTTAGGACTTAGTTAGGACTTAATAATTTTAGGATATAGTTAGGACTTGATCATTTTAGGACTTAGTTAGGACTTGATAATTTTAGGACTCAGTTAGGACTTGATAATTTTAAGTCTTAGTTAGGACTTGATAATTTTAGGACTTAATTAGGACTTGATAATTTTAGGACTTAATAAGGACTTAATAATTTTAGGACTTAGTTAGGACTTGATAATTTTAGGACTTAGTTAGGACTTGATAATTTTAGGATTCAGTTAGGACTTACTAATTTTAGGACGTAGTTAGGACTTGATAATTTTAGGACTTAGTTAGGACTTGATAATTTTAGGACTTAATTTGGTCTTAATAATTTTAGGATTTAGTTAGGACTTGATAATTTTAGTACTTAGTTAGGACTTAATAATATTAGGATATAGTTAGGACTTGATCATTTTAGGACTTAGTTAGGACTTGATAATTTTAGAACTTAATAAGGACTTAATAATTTTAGGACTTAGTTAGGACTTGATAATTCTAGGACTTAATAATTTTAGGACTTTATAAGGACCTTATAATTTTAGGTCTTAGTTAGGACTTAATAATTTTAGGACTTAATTAGGACTTAATAATTTTAGGACTTATATAGGACAAAATAATTTTAGGACTTGATAATTTTAGAATTTAGTTAGGACTTGATAATTTTAGGACTCAGTTAGGACTTAATAATTTTAGGACGTAGTTAGGACTTGATAATTTTAGGACTTAGTTAGGACTCAATAATTTTAGGACTTAGTTAGGACTTAATAATTTTAGTACTTAGTTAGGACTTAATAATATTAGGTTATAGTTAGGACTTGATCATTTTAGGACTTAGTTAGGACTTGATAATTTTAGAACTTAATTAGGACTTAATAATTTTAGGATTTAGTTAGGACTTGATAATTCAAGGACTTGAAAATTTTAGGTCTTAGTTAGGACTTAATAATATATTACGTAGTTAGGAATTGATAATTTTAGTACTTTATTAGGACTTTATAATTTTCGGATTTAGTTAGGACTTGATAAGTATAGGACTTAGTTAGGACTTGATAATTGTAGGACTTAGTAAGGTCTGGATAATTTTAGGACTTAATTAGGAGTTAATAATTTTAGGTCTTAGTTAGGACTTGATAATTTTAGGACTTAGTTAGGACTTTATAATTTTAGGACTTAGTTCGGACTTGATAATTTTAGGACTTAGTTAGGACTTAATAATTTTAGGACGTAGTTAGGACTTGATAATTTTAGGACTTAGTTAGGACTTTATAATTTTAGGACTTTATTAGGACTTGATAAATTTAGGATTTAGTTAGGACTTGATAATTTTAGAACTTAATTAGGACTTAATAATTTTAGGATTTAGTTAGGACTTGATAATTTTAGAACTTAATTAGGACTTAATAATTTTAGGATTTAGTTAGGACTTGATAATTCAAGGACTTGATAATTTTAGGACTTAGTTAGGACTTAATAATTTAGGACGTAGTTAGGACTTGATAATTTTAGTACTTTATTAGGACTTTATAATTTTCGGATTTAGTTAGGACTTGATAAGTATAGGACTTAGTTAGGACTTGATAATTGTAGGACTTAGTAAGGTCTTGATAATTTTAGGACTTAATTAGGAGTTAATAATTTTAGGTCTTTGTTACGACTTGATAATTTTAGGACTTAGTTAGGACTTTATAATTTTAGGACTTAGTTCGGACTTGATAATTTTAGGACTTAGTTAGGACTTAATAATTTTAGGACTTAATTAGGAGTTAATAATTTTAGGTCTTAGTTAGGACTTGATAATTTTAGGACGTAGCTAGGACTTGATAATTTTAGTACTTTATTAGGACTTGATAATTTTAGGACTTAGTTAGGACTTTATAATTTTAGGACTTTATTAGGACTTGATAAATTTAGGATTTAGTTAGGACTTGATAATTTTAGTACTTTATTAGGACTTGATAAATTTAGGATTTAGTTAGGACTTGATAATTTTAGAACTTAATTAGGACTTAATAATTTTAGGATTTAGTTAGGACTTGATAATTTTAGGACTTAATTAGGAGTTAATAATTTTAGGTCTTTGTTACGACTTGATAATTTTAGGACTTAGTTAGGACTTTATAATTTTAGGACTTAGTTCGGACTTGATAATTTTAGGACTTAGTTAGGACTTAATAATTTTAGGACTTAATTAGGAGTTAATAATTTTAGGTCTTAGTTAGGACTTGATAATTTTAGGACGTAGCTAGGACTTGATAATTTTAGTACTTTATTAGGACTTGATAATTTTAGGACTTAGTTAGGACTTTATAATTTTAGGACTTTATTAGGACTTGATAAATTTAGGATTTAGTTAGGACTTGATAATTTTAGTACTTTATTAGGACTTGATAAATTTAGGATTTAGTTAGGACTTGATAATTTTAGAACTTAATTAGGACTTAATAATTTTAGGATTTAGTTAGGACTTGATAATTTTAGGACTTAGTTAGGACTTAATAATTTAGGACGTAGTTAGGACTTGATAATTTTAGTACTTTATTAGGACTTTATAATTTTCGGATTTAGTTAGGACTTGATAAGTATAGGACTTAGTTAGGACTTGATAATTGTAGGACTTAGTAAGGTCTTGATAATTTTAGGACTTAATTAGGAGTTAATAATTTTAGGTCTTAGTTACGACTTGATAATTTTAGGACTTAGTTAGGACTTTATAATTTTAGGACTTAGTTCGGACTTGATAATTTTAGGACTTAGTTAGGACTTAATAATTTTAGGACGTAGTTAGGACTTGATAATTTTAGTACTTTATTAGGACTTTATAATTTTAGGATTTAGTTAGGACTTGATAATTTTAGGACTTAGTTAGGACTTAATAATTTTAGGATATAGTTAGGACTTGATCATTTTAGGACTTAGTTAGGACTTGATAATTTTAGGACTCAGTTAGGACTTGATAATTTTATGTCTTAGTTAGGACTTGATAATTTTAGGACTTAATTAGGACTTGATAATTTTAGGACTTAATAAGGACTTGATAATTTTAGGACTTAGTTAGGACTTGATAATTTTAGGATTCAGTTAGGACTTACTAATTTTAGGACGTAGTTAGGACTTGATAATTTTAAGACTTAGTTATTACTTGATAATTTAAGGACTTAGTTAGGACTTAATAATTTTAGGATATAGTTAGGACTTAATCATTTTAGGACTTAGTTAGGACTTAATAATTTTAGGATTTAGTTAGGACTTGATAATTTAAGGACTTAGTTAGGACTTGATATTTTTAGGATTCAGTTAGGACTTACTAAATTTAGGACGTAGTTAGGACTTGATAAATTTAGGACTTAGTTAGGACTTAATAATTTTAGGACGTAGTTAGGACTTGATAATTTTAGGACTTAGTTAGGACTTGATAATTTTAGTACTTTATAAGGACTTGATAATTTTAGGACTTAGTAAGGACTTGATAACTTTAGTACTTTATAAGGACTTGATAATTTTAGGACTTAGTAAGGACTTAATAATTTTAGGACTTAATTAGGACTTGATAATTTTAGGACTTAATTAGGACTTGATAATTTTAGGACTTAGTTAGGACTTGATAATTTTAGGACTTAGTTAGGACTTGATAATTTTAGGATTCAGTTAGGACTTACTAATTTTAGGACTTAGTTAGGACTTGATAATTTTAGGACTTAGTTAGGACTTGATAATTTTAGGATTCAGTTAGGACTTACTAATTTTAGGACGTAGTTAGGACTTGATAATTTTAGGACTTAGTTAGGACTTGATAATTTTAGGACTTAATTTGGACTTAATAATTTTAGGATTTAGTTAGGACTTGATAATTTAAGGACTTAGTTAGGACTTGATAATTTTAGGACTCAGTTAGGACATAATAATTTTAGGAAGTAGTTAGGACTTGATAATTTTAGGACTCAGTTAGGACTTAATAATTTTAGGACGTAGTTAGGACTTGATAATTTTAGGACTTAGTTAGGACTCAATAATTTTAGGACTTAGTTAGGACTTGATAATTTTAGTACTTAGTTAGGACTTAATAATATTAGGATATAGTTAGGACTTGATCATTTTAGGACTTAGTTAGGACTTGATAATTTTAGAACTTAATAAGGACTTAATAATTTTAGGACTTAGTTAGGACTTGATAATTCTAGGACTTAATAATTTTAGGACTTTATAAGGACCTTATAATTTTAGGTCTTAGTTAGGACTTAATAATTTTAGGACTTAATTAGGACTTAATAATTTTAGGACTTATATAGGACAAAATAATTTTAGGACTTGATAATTTTAGGATTTAGTTAGGACTTGATAATTTTAGGACTCAGTTAGGACTTAATAATTTTAGGACGTAGTTAGGACTTGATAATTTTAGGACTTAGTTAGGACTCAATAATTTTAGGACTTAGTTAGGACTTAATAATTTTAGTACTTAGTTAGGACTTAATAATATTAGGATATAGTTAGGACTTGATCATTTTAGGACTTAGTTAGGACTTGATAATTTTAGAACTTAATTAGGACTTAATAATTTTAGGATTTAGTTAGGACTTGATAATTCAAGGACTTGAAAATTTTAGGACTTAGTTAGGACTTAATAATATATTACGTAGTTAGGAATTGATAATTTTAGTACTTTATTAGGACTTTATAATTTTCGGATTTAGTTAGGACTTGATAAGTATAGGACTTAGTTAGGACTTGATAATTGTAGGACTTAGTAAGGTCTGGATAATTTTAGGACTTAATTAGGAGTTAATAATTTTAGGTCTTAGTTAGGACTTAATAATTTTAGGACTTAGTTAGGACTTTATAATTTTAGGACTTAGTTCGGACTTGATAATTTTAGTACTTTATTAGGACTTTATAATTTTAGGATTTAGTTAGGACTTAATAATTTTAGGACGTAGTTAGGACTTGATAATGTTAGTACTTTATTAGGACTTTATAATTTTAGGATTTAGTTAGGACTTGATAAGTATACGACTTAGTTAGGACTTGATAATTGTAGGACTTAGTAAGGTCTGGATAATTTTAGGACTTAATTAGGAGTTAATAATTTTAGGTCTTAGTTAGGACTTGATAATTTTAGGACTTAGTTAGGACTTTATAATTTTAGGACTTAGTTCGGACTTGATAATTTTAGGACTTAGTTAGGACTTAATAATTTTAGGACGTAGTTAGGACTTGATAATTTTAGGACTTAGTTAGGACTTAATAATTTTAGGACGTAGCTAGGACTTGATAATTTTAGTACTTTATTAGGACTTGATAATTTTAGGACTTAGTAAGGACTTAATAAATTTAGGACTTAGTTAGGACTTGATAATTTTAGGACTTTATAATTTTAGGACTTAGTTAGGACTTGATATTTCTAGGACTTGATAATTTTAGGACTTAGTAAGGACTTAATAAATTTAGGACTTAGTTAGGACTTGATAATTTTAGTACTTTATTAGGACTTGATAATTTTAGGATTTAGTTAGGACTTGATAATTTTAAAACTTAATTAGTACTTAATAATTTTAGGACTTAGTTAGGACTTGATAATTCTAGGACTTGATAATTTTAGGACTTAGTTAGGACTTAATAATTTTAGGACGTAGTTAGGACTTGATAATTTTAGTACTTTATTAGGACTTTATAATTTTAGGATTTAGTTAGGACTTGATAATTTTAGGACTTAGTTAGGACTTAATAATTTTATGATATAGTTAGGACTTGATCATTTTAGGACTTAGTTAGGACTTGATAATTTTAGAACTTAATTAGGACTTAATAATTTTAGGATTTAGTTAGGACTTGATAATTCAAGGACTTGAAAATTTTAGGTCTTAGTTAGGACTTAATAATATATTACGTAGTTAGGAATTGATAATTTTAGTACTTTATTAGGACTTTATAATTTTCGGATTTAGTTAGGACTTGATAAGTATAGGACTTAGTTAGGACTTGATAATTGTAGGACTTAGTAAGGTCTGGATAATTTTAGGACTTAATTAGGAGTTAATAATTTTAGGTCTTAGTTAGGACTTGATAATTTTAGGACTTAGTTAGGACTTTATAATTTTAGGACTTAGTTCGGACTTGATAATTTTAGGACTTAGTTAGGACTTAATAATTTTAGGACGTAGTTAGGACTTGATAATTTTAGGACTTAGTTAGGACTTTATAATTTTAGGACTTAGTTAGGACTTGATAATTTTAGGATATAGTTAGGACTTGATAATTTTAGTACTTTATTAGGACTTGATAAATTTAGGATTTAGTTAGGACTTGATAATTTTAGAACTTAATTAGGACTTAATAATTTTAGGATTTAGTTAGGACTTGATAATTCAAGGACTTGATAATTTTAGGACTTAGTTAGGACTTAATAATTTAGGACGTAGTTAGGACTTGATAATTTTAGTACTTTATTAGGACTTTATAATTTTCGGATTTAGTTAGGACTTGATAAGTATAGGACTTAGTTAGGACTTGATAATTGTAGGACTTAGTAAGGTCTGGATAATTTTAGGACTTAATTAGGAGTTAATAATTTTAGGTCTTAGTTAGGACTTGATAATTTTAGGACTTAGTTAGGACTTTATAATTTTAGGACTTAGTTCGGACTTGATAATTTTAGGACTTAGTTAGGACTTAATAATTTTAGGACGTAGTTAGGACTTGATAATTTTAGGACTTAGTTAGGACTTTATAATTTTAGGACTTAGTTAGGACTTGATAATTTTAGGATATAGTTAGGACTTGATAATTTTAGTACTTTATTAGGACTTGAGAAATTTAGGATTTAGTTAGGACTTGATAATTTTAGAACTTAATTAGGACTTAATAATTTTAGGATTTAGTTAGGACTTGATAATTCAAGGACTTGATAATTTTAGGACTTAGTTAGGACTTAATAATTTAGGACGTAGTTAGGACTTGATAATTTTAGTACTTTATTAGGACTTTATAATTTTCGGATTTAGTTAGGACTTGATAAGTATAGGACTTAGTTAGGACTTGATAATTGTAGGACTTAGTAACGTCTTGATAATTTTAGGACTTAATTAGGAGTTAATAATTTTAGGTCTTAGTTACGACTTGATAATTTTAGGACTTAGTTAGGACTTGATAATTTTAGGACTTAGTTAGGACTTGATAATTTTAGGATTCAGTTAGGACTTACTAATTTTAGGACTTAGTTAGGACTTGATAATTTTAGGACTTAGTTAGGACTTGATAATTTTAGGATTCAGTTAGGACTTACTAATTTTAGGACGTAGTTAGGACTTGATAATTTTAGGACTTAGTTAGGACTTGATAATTTTAGGACTTAATTTGGACTTAATAATTTTAGGATTTAGTTAGGACTTGATAATTTAAGGACTTAGTTAGGACTTGATAATTTTAGGACTCAGTTAGGACATAATAATTTTAGGAAGTAGTTAGGACTTGATAATTTTAGGACTCAGTTAGGACTTAATAATTTTAGGACGTAGTTAGGACTTGATAATTTTAGGACTTAGTTAGGACTCAATAATTTTAGGACTTAGTTAGGACTTGATAATTTTAGTACTTAGTTAGGACTTAATAATATTAGGATATAGTTAGGACTTGATCATTTTAGGACTTAGTTAGGACTTGATAATTTTAGAACTTAATAAGGACTTAATAATTTTAGGACTTAGTTAGGACTTGATAATTCTAGGACTTAATAATTTTAGGACTTTATAAGGACCTTATAATTTTAGGTCTTAGTTAGGACTTAATAATTTTAGGACTTAATTAGGACTTAATAATTTTAGGACTTATATAGGACAAAATAATTTTAGGACTTGATAATTTTAGGATTTAGTTAGGACTTGATAATTTTAGGACTCAGTTAGGACTTAATAATTTTAGGACGTAGTTAGGACTTGATAATTTTAGGACTTAGTTAGGACTCAATAATTTTAGGACTTAGTTTGGACTTAATAATTTTAGTACTTAGTTAGGACTTAATAATATTAGGATATAGTTAGGACTTGATCATTTTAGGACTTAGTTAGGACTTGATATTTTTAGAACTTAATTAGGACTTAATAATTTTAGGATTTAGTTAGGACTTGATAATTCAAGGACTTGAAAATTTTAGGACTTAGTTAGGACTTAATAATATATTACGTAGTTAGGAATTGATAATTTTAGTACTTTATTAGTACTTTATAATTTGCGGATTTAGTTAGGACTTGATAAGTATAGGACTTAGTTAGGACTTGATAATTGTAGGACTTAGTAAGGTCTGGATAATTTTAGGACTTAATTAGGAGTTAATAATTTTAGGTCTTAGTTAGGACTTAATAATTTTAGGACTTAGTTAGGACTTTATAATTTTAGGACTTAGTTCGGACTTGATAATTTTAGTACTTTATTAGGACTTTATAATTTTAGGATTTAGTTAGGACTTAATAATTTTAGGACGTAGTTAGGACTTGATAATTTTAGTACTTTATTAGGACTTTATAATTTTAGGATTTAGTTAGGACTTGATAAGTATACGACTTAGTTAGGACTTGATAATTGTAGGACTTAGTAAGGTCTGGATAATTTTAGGACTTAATTAGGAGTTAATAATTTTAGGTCTTAGTTAGGACTTGATAATTTTAGGACTTAGTTAGGACTTTATAATTTTAGGACTTAGTTCGGACTTGATAATTTTAGGACTTAGTTAGGACTTAATAATTTTAGGACGTAGTTAGGACTTGATAATTTTAGGACTTAGTTAGGACTTAATAATTTTAGGACGTAGCTAGGACTTGATAATTTTAGTACTTTATTAGGACTTGATAATTTTAGGACTTAGTAAGGACTTAATAAATTTAGGACTTAGTTAGGACTTGATAATTTTAGGACTTTATAATTTTAGGACTTAGTTAGGACTTGATATTTCTAGGACTTGATAATTTTAGGACTTAGTAAGGACTTAATAAATTTAGGACTTAGTTAGGACTTGATAATTTTAGTACTTTATTAGGACTTGATAATTTTAGGATTTAGTTAGGACTTGATAATTTTAAAACTTAATTAGTACTTAATAATTTTAGGACTTAGTTAGGACTTGATAATTCTAGGACTTGATAATTTTAGGACTTAGTTAGGACTTAATAATTTTAGGACGTAGTTAGGACTTGATAATTTTAGTACTTTATTAGGACTTTATAATTTTAGGATTTAGTTAGGACTTGATAATTTTAGGACTTAGTTAGGACTTAATAATTTTATGATATAGTTAGGACTTGATCATTTTAGGACTTAGTTAGGACTTGATAATTTTAGAACTTAATTAGGACTTAATAATTTTAGGATTTAGTTAGGACTTGATAATTCAAGGACTTGAAAATTTTAGGTCTTAGTTAGGACTTAATAATATATTACGTAGTTAGGAATTGATAATTTTAGTACTTTATTAGGACTTTATAATTTTCGGATTTAGTTAGGACTTGATAAGTATAGGACTTAGTTAGGACTTGATAATTGTAGGACTTAGTAAGGTCTGGATAATTTTAGGACTTAATTAGGAGTTAATAATTTTAGGTCTTAGTTAGGACTTGATAATTTTAGGACTTAGTTAGGACTTTATAATTTTAGGACTTAGTTCGGACTTGATAATTTTAGGACTTAGTTAGGACTTAATAATTTTAGGACGTAGTTAGGACTTGATAATTTTAGGACTTAGTTAGGACTTTATAATTTTAGGACTTAGTTAGGACTTGATAATTTTAGGATATAGTTAGGACTTGATAATTTTAGTACTTTATTAGGACTTGATAAATTTAGGATTTAGTTAGGACTTGATAATTTTAGAACTTAATTAGGACTTAATAATTTTAGGATTTAGTTAGGACTTGATAATTCAAGGACTTGATAATTTTAGGACTTAGTTAGGACTTAATAATTTAGGACGTAGTTAGGACTTGATAATTTTAGTACTTTATTAGGACTTTATAATTTTCGGATTTAGTTAGGACTTGATAAGTATAGGACTTAGTTAGGACTTGATAATTGTAGGACTTAGTAAGGTCTGGATAATTTTAGGACTTAATTAGGAGTTAATAATTTTAGGTCTTAGTTAGGACTTGATAATTTTAGGACTTAGTTAGGACTTTATAATTTTAGGACTTAGTTCGGACTTGATAATTTTAGGACTTAGTTAGGACTTAATAATTTTAGGACGTAGTTAGGACTTGATAATTTTAGGACTTAGTTAGGACTTTATAATTTTAGGACTTAGTTAGGACTTGATAATTTTAGGATATAGTTAGGACTTGATAATTTTAGTACTTTATTAGGACTTGAGAAATTTAGGATTTAGTTAGGACTTGATAATTTTAGAACTTAATTAGGACTTAATAATTTTAGGATTTAGTTAGGACTTGATAATTCAAGGACTTGATAATTTTAGGACTTAGTTAGGACTTAATAATTTAGGACGTAGTTAGGACTTGATAATTTTAGTACTTTATTAGGACTTTATAATTTTCGGATTTAGTTAGGACTTGATAAGTATAGGACTTAGTTAGGACTTGATAATTGTAGGACTTAGTAACGTCTTGATAATTTTAGGACTAAATTAGGAGTTAATAATTTTAGGTCTTAGTTACGACTTGATAATTTTAGGACTTAGTTAGGACTTGATAATTTTAGGACTTAGTTAGGACTTGATAATTTTAGGATTCAGTTAGGACTTACTAATTTTAGGACTTAGTTAGGACTTGATAATTTTAGGACTTAGTTAGGACTTGATAATTTTAGGATTCAGTTAGGACTTACTAATTTTAGGACGTAGTTAGGACTTGATAATTTTAGGACTTAGTTAGGACTTGATAATTTTAGGACTTAATTTGGACTTAATAATTTTAGGATTTAGTTAGGACTTGATAATTTAAGGACTTAGTTAGGACTTGATAATTTTAGGACTCAGTTAGGACATAATAATTTTAGGAAGTAGTTAGGACTTGATAATTTTAGGACTCAGTTAGGACTTAATAATTTTAGGACGTAGTTAGGACTTGATAATTTTAGGACTTAGTTAGGACTCAATAATTTTAGGACTTAGTTAGGACTTGATAATTTTAGTACTTAGTTAGGACTTAATAATATTAGGATATAGTTAGGACTTGATCATTTTAGGACTTAGTTAGGACTTGATAATTTTAGAACTTAATAAGGACTTAATAATTTTAGGACTTAGTTAGGACTTGATAATTCTAGGACTTAATAATTTTAGGACTTTATAAGGACCTTATAATTTTAGGTCTTAGTTAGGACTTAATAATTTTAGGACTTAATTAGGACTTAATAATTTTAGGACTTATATAGGACAAAATAATTTTAGGACTTGATAATTTTAGGATTTAGTTAGGACTTGATAATTTTAGGACTCAGTTAGGACTTAATAATTTTAGGACGTAGTTAGGACTTGATAATTTTAGGACTTAGTTAGGACTCAATAATTTTAGGACTTAGTTTGGACTTAATAATTTTAGTACTTAGTTAGGACTTAATAATATTAGGATATAGTTAGGACTTGATCATTTTAGGACTTAGTTAGGACTTGATAATTTTAGAACTTAATTAGGACTTAATAATTTTAGGATTTAGTTAGGACTTGATAATTCAAGGACTTGAAAATTTTAGGACTTAGTTAGGACTTAATAATATATTACGTAGTTAGGAATTGATAATTTTAGTACTTTATTAGGACTTTATAATTTTCGGATTTAGTTAGGACTTGATAAGTATAGGACTTAGTTAGGACTTGATAATTGTAGGACTTAGTAAGGTCTGGATAATTTTAGGACTTAATTAGGAGTTAATAATTTTAGGTCTTAGTTAGGACTTAATAATTTTAGGACTTAGTTAGGACTTTATAATTTTAGGACTTAGTTCGGACTTGATAATTTTAGTACTTTATTAGGACTTTATAATTTTAGGATTTAGTTAGGACTTAATAATTTTAGGACGTAGTTAGGACTTGATAATTTTAGTACTTTATTAGGACTTTATAATTTTAGGATTTAGTTACGACTTGATAAGTATACGACTTAGTTAGGACTTGATAATTGTAGGACTTAGTAAGGTCTGGATAATTTTAGGACTTAATTAGGAGTTAATAATTTTAGGTCTTAGTTAGGACTTGATAATTTTAGGACTTAGTTAGGACTTTATAATTTTAGGACTTAGTTCGGACTTGATAATTTTAGGACTTAGTTAGGACTTAATAATTTTAGGACGTAGTTAGGACTTGATAATTTTAGGACTTAGTTAGGACTTAATAATTTTAGGACGTAGCTAGGACTTGATAATTTTAGTACTTTATTAGGACTTGATAATTTTAGGACTTAGTAAGGACTTAATAAATTTAGGACTTAGTTAGGACTTGATAATTTTAGGACTTTATAATTTTAGGACTTAGTTAGGACTTGATATTTCTAGGACTTGATAATTTTAGGACTTAGTAAGGACTTAATAAATTTAGGACTTAGTTAGGACTTGATAATTTTAGTACTTTATTAGGACTCAATAATTTTAGGACTTAGTTAGGACTTGATAATATATTACGTAGTTAGGAATTGATAATTTTAGTACTTTATTAGGACTTTATAATTTTCGGATTTAGTTAGGACTTGATAAGTATAGGACTTAGTTAGGACTTGATAATTGTAGGACTTAGTAAGGTCTGGATAATTTTAGGACTTAATTAGGAGTTAATAATTTTAGGTCTTAGTTAGGACTTAATAATTTTAGGACTTAGTTAGGACTTTATAATTTTAGGACTTAGTTCGGACTTGATAATTTTAGTACTTTATTAGGACTTTATAATTTTAGGATTTAGTTAGGACTTAATAATTTTAGGACGTAGTTAGGACTTGATAATTTTAGTACTTTATTAGGACTTTATAATTTTAGGATTTAGTTAGGACTTGATAAGTATACGACTTAGTTAGGACTTGATAATTGTAGGACTTAGTAAGGTCTGGATAATTTTAGGACTTAATTAGGAGTTAATAATTTTAGGTCTTAGTTAGGACTTGATAATTTTAGGACTTAGTTAGGACTTTATAATTTTAGGACTTAGTTCGGACTTGATAATTTTAGGACTTAGTTAGGACTTAATAATTTTAGGACGTAGTTAGGACTTGATAATTTTAGGACTTAGTTAGGACTTAATAATTTTAGGACGTAGCTAGGACTTGATAATTTTAGTACTTTATTAGGACTTGATAATTTTAGGACTTAGTAAGGACTTAATAAATTTAGGACTTAGTTAGGACTTGATAATTTTAGGACTTTATAATTTTAGGACTTAGTTAGGACTTGATATTTCTAGGACTTGATAATTTTAGGACTTAGTAAGGACTTAATAAATTTCGGACTTAGTTAGGACTTGATAATTTTAGTACTTTATTAGGACTTGATAATTTTAGGATTTAGTTAGGACTTGATAATTTTAAAACTTAATTAGTACATAATAATTTTAGGACTTAGTTAGGACTTGATAATTCTAGGACTTGATAATTTTAGGACTTAGTTAGGACTTAATAATTTTAGGACGTAGTTAGGACTTGATAATTTTAGTACTTTATTAGGACTTTATAATTTTAGGATTTAGTTAGGACTTGATAATTTTAGGACTTAGTTAGGACTTAATAATTTTATGATATAGTTAGGACTTGATCATTTTAGGACTTACTTAGGACTTGATAATTTTAGAACTTAATTAGGACTTAATAATTTTAGGATTTAGTTAGGACTTGATAATTCAAGGACTTGAAAATTTTAGGTCTTAGTTAGGACTTAATAATATATTACGTAGTTAGGAATTGATAATTTTAGTACTTTATTAGGACTTTATAATTTTCGGATTTAGTTAGGACTTGATAAGTATAGGACTTAGTTAGGACTTGATAATTGTAGGACTTAGTAAGGTCTGGATAATTTTAGGACTTAATTAGGAGTTAATAATTTTAGGTCTTAGTTAGGACTTGATAATTTTAGGACTTAGTTAGGACTTTATAATTTTAGGACTTAGTTCGGACTTGATAATTTTAGGACTTAGTTAGGACTTAATAATTTTAGGACGTAGTTAGGACTTGATAATTTTAGGACTTAGTTAGGACTTTATAATTTTAGGACTTAGTTAGGACTTGATAATTTTAGGATATAGTTAGGACTTGATAATTTTAGTACTTTATTAGGACTTGATAAATTTAGGATTTAGTTAGGACTTGATAATTTTAGAACTTAATTAGGACTTAATAATTTTAGGATTTAGTTAGGACTTGATAATTCAAGGACTTGATAATTTTAGGACTTAGTTAGGACTTAATAATTTAGGACGTAGTTAGGACTTGATAATTTTAGTACTTTATTAGGACTTTATAATTTTCGGATTTAGTTAGGACTTGATAAGTATAGGACTTAGTTAGGACTTGATAATTGTAGGACTTAGTAAGGTCTGGATAATTTTAGGACTTAATTAGGAGTTAATAATTTTAGGTCTTAGTTAGGACTTGATAATTTTAGGACTTAGTTAGGACTTTATAATTTTAGGACTTAGTTCGGACTTGATAATTTTAGGACTTAGTTAGGACTTAATAATTTTAGGACGTAGTTAGGACTTGATAATTTTAGGACTTAGTTAGGACTTTATAATTTTAGGACTTAGTTAGGACTTGATAATTTTAGGATATAGTTAGGACTTGATAATTTTAGTACTTTATTAGGACTTGAGAAATTTAGGATTTAGTTAGGACTTGATAATTTTAGAACTTAATTAGGACTTAATAATTTTAGGATTTAGTTAGGACTTGATAATTCAAGGACTTGATAATTTTAGGACTTAGTTAGGACTTAATAATTTAGGACGTAGTTAGGACTTGATAATTTTAGTACTTTATTAGGACTTTATAATTTTCGGATTTAGTTAGGACTTGATAAGTATAGGACTTAGTTAGGACTTGATAATTGTAGGACTTAGTAAGGTCTTGATAATTTTAGGACTTAATTAGGAGTTAATAATTTTAGGTCTTAGTTACGACTTGATAATTTTAGGACTTAGTTAGGACTTTATAATTTTAGGACTTAGTTCGGACTTGATAATTTTAGGACTTAGTTAGGACTTAATAATTTTAGGACGTAGTTAGGACTTGATAATTTTAGGACTTAGTTAGGACTTAATAATTTTAGGACGTAGCTAGGACTTGATAATTTTAGTACTTTATTAGGACTTGATAATTTTAGGACTTAGTAAGGACTTAATAAATTTAGGACTTAGTTAGGACTTGATAATTTTAGGACTTTATAATTTTAGGACTTAGTTAGGACTTGATATTTATAGGACTTGATAATTTTAGGACTTAGTAAGGACTTAATAAATTTAGGACTTAGTTAGGACTTGATAATTTTAGTACTTTATTAGGACTTGATAATTTTAGGATTTAGTTAGGACTTGATAATTTTAAAACTTAATTAGTACTTAATAATTTTAGGACTTAGTTAGGACTTTATAATTTTAGGACTTAGTTCGGACTTGATAATTTTAGGACTTAGTTAGGACTTAATAATTTTAGGACGTAGTTAGGACTTGATAATTTTAGGACTTAGTTAGGACTTAATAATATATTACGTAGTTAGGAATTGATAATTTTAGTACTTTATTAGGACTTTATAATTTTCGGATTTAGTTAGGACTTGATAAGTATAGGACTTAGTTAGGACTTGATAATTGTAGGACTTAGTAAGGTCTGGATAATTTTAGGACTTAATTAGGAGTTAATAATTTTAGGTCTTAGTTAGGACTTGATAATTTTAGGACTTAGTTAGGACTTTATAATTTTAGGACTTAGTTCGGACTTGATAATTTTAGGACTTAGTTAGGACTTAATAATTTTAGGACGTAGTTAGGACTTGATAATTTTAGGACTTAGTTAGGACTTTATAATTTTAGGACTTAGTTAGGACTTGATAATTTTAGGATATAGTTAGGACTTGATAATTTTAGTACTTTATTAGGACTTGATAAATTTAGGATTTAGTTAGGACTTGATAATTTTAGAACTTAATTAGGACTTAATAATTTTAGGATTTAGTTAGGACTTGATAATTCAAGGACTTGATAATTTTAGGACTTAGTTAGGACTTAATAATTTAGGACGTAGTTAGGACTTGATAATTTTAGTACTTTATTAGGACTTTATAATTTTCGGATTTAGTTAGGACTTGATAAGTATAGGACTTAGTTAGGACTTGATAATTGTAGGACTTAGTAAGGTCTTGATAATTTTAGGACTTAATTAGGAGTTAATAATTTTAGGTCTTAGTTACGACTTGATAATTTTAGGACTTAGTTAGGACTTTATAATTTTAGGACTTAGTTCGGACTTGATAATTTTAGGACTTAGTTAGGACTTAATTATTTTAGGACGTAGTTAGGACTTGATAATTTTAGGACTTAGTTAGGACTTAATAATTTTAGGACGTAGCTAGGACTTGATAATTTTAGTACTTTATTAGGACTTGATAATTTTAGGACTTAGTAAGGACTTAATAAATTTAGGACTTAGTTAGGACTTGATAATTTTAGGACTTTATAATTTTAGGACTTAGTTAGGACTTGATATTTATAGGACTTGATAATTTTAGGACTTAGTAAGGACTTAATAAATTTAGGACTTAGTTAGGACTTGATAATTTTAGTACTTTATTAGAACTTGATAATTTTAGGATTTAGTTAGGACTTGATAATTTTAAAACTTAATTAGTACTTAATAATTTTAGGACTTAGTTAGGACTTGATAATTCTAGGACTTGATAATTTTAGGACTTAGTTAGGACTTAATAATTTTAGGACGTAGTTAGGACTTGAAAATTTTAGTACTTTATTAGGACTTTATAATTTTAGGATTTAGTTAGGACTTGATAATTTTAGGACTTAGTTAGGACTTGATAATTTTAGGACTCAGTTAGGACTTGATAATTTTATGTCTTAGTTAGGACTTGATAATTTTAGGACTTAATTAGGACTTGATAATTTTAGGACTTAATAAGGACTTAATAATTTTAGGACTTAGTTAGGACTTGATATTTCTAGGACTTGATAATTTTAGGACTTAGTAAGGACTTAATAAATTTAGGACTTAGTTAAGACTTGATAATTTTAGTACTTTATTAGGACTTGATAATTTTAGGATTTAGTTAGGACTTGATAATTTTAGAACTTAATTAGTACTTAATAATTTTAGGACTTAGTTAGGACTTGATAATTCTAGGACTTGATAATTTTAGGACTTAGTTAGGACTTAATAATTTTAGGACGTAGTTAGGACTTGATAATTTTAGTACTTTATTAGGACTTTATAATTTTAGGATTTAGTTAGGACTTGATAATTATAGGACTTATTTAGGACTTGATAATTTTAGGACTTAGTAAGGACTTGATAATTTTAGGACTTAATTAGGAGTTAATAATTTTAGGACTTAGTTAAGACTTGATAATTTTAGGACTTAGTTAGGACTTTATAATTTTAGGACTTAGTTAGGACTTAATAGTTTTAGGATATTGTTAGGACTTGATCATTTTAGGACTTAGTTAGGACTTGATAATTTTAGGACTCAGTTAGGACTTGATAATTTTATGTCTTAGTTAGGACTTGATAATTTTAGGACTTAATTAGGACTTGATAATTTTAGGACTTAATAAGGACTTAATAATTTTAGGACTTAGTTAGGACTTGATATTTCTAGGACTTGATAATTTTAGGACTTAGTAAGGACTTAATAAATTTAGGACTTAGTTAAGACTTGATAATTTTAGTACTTTATTAGGACTTGATAATTTTAGGATTTAGTTAGGACTTGATAATTTTAGAACTTAATTAGTACTTAATAATTTTAGGACTTAGTTAGGACTTGATAATTCTAGGACTTGATAATTTTAGGACTTAGTTAGGACTTAATAATTTTAGGACGTAGTTAGGACTTGATAATTTTAGTACTTTATTAGGACTTTATAATTTTAGGATTTAGTTAGGACTTGATAATTATAGGACTTATTTAGGACTTGATAATTTTAGGACTTAGTAAGGACTTGATAATTTTAGGACTTAATTAGGAGTTAATAATTTTAGGACTTAGTTAGGACTTGATAATTTTAGGACTTAGTTAGGACTTTATAATTTTAGGACTTAGTTAGGACTTAATAATTTTCGGATATAGTTAGGACTTGATCATTTTAGGACTTAGTTAGGACTTGATAATTTTAGGACTCAGTTAGGACTTAATAATTTTAAGTCTTAGTTAGGACTTGATAATTTTAGGACTTAATTAGGACTTGATAATTTTAGGACTTAATAAGGACTTAATAATTTTAGGACTTAGTTAGGACTTGATAATTTTAGGACTTAGTTAGGACTTGATAATTTTAGGATTCAGTTAGGACTTACTAATTTTAGGACGTAGTTAGGACTTGATAATTTTAGGACTTAGTTAGGACTTGATAATTTTAGGACTTAATTTGGACTTAATAATTTTAGGATTTAGTTAGGACTTGATAATTTAAGGACTTAGTTAGGACTTGATAATTTTAGGACTCAGTTAGGACATAATAATTTTAGGAAGTAGTTAGGACTTGATAATTTTAGGACTCAGTTAGGACTTAATAATTTTAGGACGTAGTTAGGACTTGATAATTTTAGGACTTAGTTAGGACTCAATAATTTTAGGACTTAGTTAGGACTTGATAATTTTAGTACTTAGTTAGGACTTAATAATATTAGGATATAGTTAGGACTTGATCATTTTAGGACATAGTTAGGACTTGATAATTTTAGAACTTAATAAGGACTTAATAATTTTAGGACTTAGTTAGGACTTGATAATTCTAGGACTTAATAATTTTAGGACTTTATAAGGACCTTATAATTTTAGGTCTTAGTTAGGACTTAATAATTTTAGGACTTAATTAGGACTTAATAATTTTAGGACTTATATAGGACAAAATAATTTTAGGACTTGATAATTTTAGGATTTAGTTAGGACTTGATAATTTTAGGACTCAGTTAGGACTTAATAATTTTAGGATGTAGTTAGGACTTGATAATTTTAGGACTTAGTTAGGACTCAATAATTTTAGGACTTAGTTAGGACTTAATAATTTTAGTACTTAGTTAGGACTTAATAATATTAGGATATAGTTAGGACTTGATCATTTTAGGACTTAGTTAGGACTTGATAATTTTAGAACTTAATTAGGACTTAATAATTTTAGGATTTAGTTAGGACTTGATAATTCAAGGACTTGAAAATTTTAGGTCTTAGTTAGGACTTAATAATATATTACGTAGTTAGGAATTGATAATTTTAGTACTTTATTAGGACTTTATAATTTTCGGATTTAGTTAGGACTTGATAAGTATAGGACTTAGTTAGGACTTGATAATTGTAGGACTTAGTAAGGTCTGGATAATTTTAGGACTTAATTAGGAGTTAATAATTTTAGGTCTTAGTTAGGACTTGATAATTTTAGGACTTAGTTAGGACTTTATAATTTTAGGACTTAGTTCGGACTTGATAATTTTAGGACTTAGTTAGGACTTAATAATTTTAGGACGTAGTTAGGACTTGATAATTTTAGGACTTAGTTAGGACTTTATAATTTTAGGACTTAGTTAGGACTTGATAATTTTAGGATATAGTTAGGACTTGATAATTTTAGTACTTTATTAGGACTTGATAAATTTAGGATTTAGTTAGGACTTGATAATTTTAGAACTTAATTAGGACTTAATAATTTTAGGATTTAGTTAGGACTTGATAATTCAAGGACTTGATAATTTTAGGACTTAGTTAGGACTTAATAATTTAGGACGTAGTTAGGACTTGATAATTTTAGTACTTTATTAGGACTTTATAATTTTCGGATTTAGTTAGGACTTGATAAGTATAGGACTTAGTTAGGACTTGATAATTGTAGGACTTAGTAAGGTCTTGATAATTTTAGGACTTAATTAGGAGTTAATAATTTTAGGTCTTAGTTACGACTTGATAATTTTAGGACTTAGTTAGGACTTTATAATTTTAGGACTTAGTTCGGACTTGATAATTTTAGGACTTAGTTAGGACTTAATAATTTTAGGACGTAGTTAGGACTTGATAATTTTAGGACTTAGTTAGGACTTAATAATTTTAGGACGTAGCTAGGACTTGATAATTTTAGTACTTTATTAGGACTTGATAATTTTAGGACTTAGTAAGGACTTAATAAATTTAGGACTTAGTTAGGACTTGATAATTTTAGGACTTTATAATTTTAGGACTTAGTTAGGACTTGATATTTATAGGACTTGATAATTTTAGGACTTAGTAAGGACTTAATAAATTTAGGACTTAGTTAGGACTTGATAATTTTAGTACTTTATTAGGACTTGATAATTTTAGGATTTAGTTAGGACTTGATAATTTTAAAACTTAATTAGTACTTAATAATTTTAGGACTTAGTTAGGACTTGATAATTCTAGGACTTGATAATTTTAGGACTTAGTTAGGACTTAATAATTTTAGGACGTAGTTAGGACTTGATAATTTTAGTACTTTATTAGGACTTTATAATTTTAGGATTTAGTTAGGACTTGATAATTTTAGGACTTAGTTAGGACTTAATAATTTTAGGATATAGTTAGGACTTGATCATTTTAGGACTTAGTTAGGACTTGATAATTTTAGGACTCAGTTAGGACTTGATAATTTTATGTCTTAGTTAGGACTTGATAATTTTAGGACTTAATTAGGACTTGATAATTTTAGGACTTAATAAGGACTTAATAATTTTAGGACTTAGTTAGGACTTGATAATTTTAGGACTTAGTTAGGACTTGATAATTTTAGGATTCAGTTAGGACTTACTAATTTTAGGACGTAGTTAGGACTTGATAATTTTAAGACTTAGTTAGGACTTGATAATTTTAGGACTTAGTTAGGACTTAATAATTTTAGGATATAGTTAGGACTTAATCATTTTAGGACTTAGTTAGGACTTAATAATTTTAGGATTTAGTTAGGACTTGATAATTTAAGGACTTAGTTAGGACTTGATATTTTTAGGATTCAGTTAGGACTTACTAAATTTAGGACGTAGTTAGGACTTGATAATTTTAGGACTTAGTTAGGACTTAATAATTTTAGGACGTAGTTAGGACTTGATAATTTTAGGACTTAGTTAGGACTTGATAATTTTAGTACTTTATAAGGACTTGATAATTTTAGGACTTAGTAAGGACTTGATAATTTTAGTACTTTATAAGGACTTGATAATTTTAGGACTTAGTAAGGACTTAATAATTTTAGGATTTAGTTAGGACTTGATAATTTAAGGACTTAGTTAGGACTTGATAATTTTAGGACTCAGTTAGGACATAATAATTTTAGGAAGTAGTTAGGACTTGATAATTTTAGGACTCAGTTAGGACTTAATAATTTTAGGACGTAGTTAGGACTTGATAATTTTAGGACTTAGTTAGGACTTGATAATTTTAGGACTCAGTTAGGACATAATAATTTTAGGAAGTAGTTAGGACTTGATAATTTTAGGACTCAGTTAGGACTTAATAATTTTAGGACGTAGTTAGGACTTGATAATTTTAGGACTTAATTAGGAGTTAATAATTTTAGGACTTAGTTAGGACTTGATAATTTTAGGACTTAGTTAGGACTTTATAATTTTAGGACTTAGTTAGGACTTAATAATTATAGGATATAGTTAGGACTTGATCATTTTAGGACTTAGTTAGGACTTGATAATTTTAGGACTCAGTTAGGACTTAATAATTTTAAGTCTTAGTTAGGACTTGATAATTTTAGGACTTAATTAGGACTTGATAATTTTAGGACTTAATAAGGACCTAATAATTTTAGGACTTAGTTAGGACTTGATAATTTTAGGACTTAGTTAGGACTTGATAATTTTAGGATTCAGTTAGGACTTACTAATTTTAGGACGTAGTTAGGACTTGATAATTTTAGGACTTAGTTAGGACTTGATAATTTTAGGACTTAATTTGGACTTAATAATTTTAGGATTTAGTTAGGACTTGATAATTTAAGGACTTAGTAAGGACTTGATAATTTTAGGACTCAGTTAGGACATAATAATTTTAGGAAGTAGTTAGGACTTGATAATTTTAGGACTCAGTTAGGACTTAATAATTTTAGGACGTAGTTAGGACTTGATAATTTTAGGACTTAGTTAGGACTCAATAATTTTAGGACTTAGTTAGGACTTGATAATTTTAGTACTTAGTTAGGACTTAATAATATTAGGATATAGTTAGGACTTGATCATTTTAGGACTTAGTTAGGACTTGATAATTTTAGAACTTAATAAGGACTTAATAATTTTAGGACTTAGTTAGGACTTGATAATTCTAGGACTTAATAATTTTAGGACTTTATAAGGACCTTATAATTTTAGGTCTTAGTTAGGACTTAATAATTTTAGGACTTAATTAGGACTTAATAATTTTAGGACTTATATAGGACAAAATAATTTTAGGACTTGATAATTTTAGGATTTAGTTAGGACTTGATAATTTTAGGACTCAGTTAGGACTTAATAATTTTAGGACGTAGTTAGGACTTGATAATTTTAGGACTTAGTTAGGACTCAATAATTTTAGGACTTAGTTAGGACTTAATAATTTTAGTACTTAGTTAGGACTTAATAATATTAGGATATAGTTAGGACTTGATCATTTTAGGACTTAGTTAGGACTTGATAATTTTAGAACTTAATTAGGACTTAATAATTTTAGGATTTAGTTAGGACTTGATAATTCAAGGACTTGAAAATTTTAGGTCTTAGTTAGGACTTGATAATTTTAGGACTTAGTTAGGACTTTATAATTTTAGGACTTAGTTCGGACTTGATAATTTTAGGACTTAGTTAGGACTTAATAATTTTAGGACGTAGTTAGGACTTCATAATTTTAGGACTTAGTTAGGACTTTATAATTTTAGGACTTAGTTAGGACTTGATAATTTTAGGATATAGTTAGGACTTGATAATTTTAGTACTTTATTAGGACTTGATAAATTTAGGATTTAGTTAGGACTTGATAATTTTAGAACTTAATTAGGACTTAATAATTTTAGGATTTAGTTAGGACTTGATAATTCAAGGACTTGATAATTTTAGGACTTAGTTAGGACTTAATAATTTAGGACGTAGTTAGGACTTGATAATTTTAGTACTTTATTAGGACTTTATAATTTTCGGATTTAGTTAGGACTTGATAAGTATAGGACTTAGTTAGGACTTGATAATTGTAGGACTTAGTAAGGTCTTGATAATTTTAGGACTTAATTAGGAGTTAATAATTTTAGGTCTTAGTTACGACTTGATAATTTTAGGACTTAGTTAGGACTTTATAATTTTAGGACTTAGTTCGGACTTGATAATTTTAGGACTTAGTTAGGACTTAATAATTTTAGGACGTAGTTAGGACTTGATAATTTTAGGACTTAGTTAGGACTTAATAATTTTAGGACGTAGCTAGGACTTGATAATTTTAGTACTTTATTAGGACTTGATAATTTTAGGACTTAGTAAGGACTTAATAAATTTAGGACTTAGTTAGGACTTGATAATTTTAGGACTTTATAATTTTAGGACTTAGTTAGGACTTGATATTTATAGGACTTGATAATTTTAGGACTTAGTAAGGACTTAATAAATTTAGGACTTAGTTAGGACTTGATAATTTTAGTACTTTATTAGGACTTGATAATTTTAGGATTTAGTTAGGACTTAATAATTTTAGGACTTAGTTAGGACTTGATAATTTTAGGACTTAGTTAGGACTTGATAATTTTAGGATTCAGTTAGGACTTACTAATTTTAGGACGTAGTTAGGACTTGATAATTTTAAGACTTAGTTAGGACTTGATAATTTTAGGACTTAGTTAGGACTTAATAATTTTAGGATATAGTTAGGACTTAATCATTTTTGGACTTAGTTAGGACTTAATAATTTTAGGATTTAGTTAGGACTTGATAATTTAAGGACTTAGTTAGGACTTGATATTTTTAGGATTCAGTTAGGACTTACTAAATTTAGGACGTAGTTAGGACTTGATAATTTTAGGACTTAGTTAGGACTTAATAATTTTAGGACGTAGTTAGGACTTGATAATTTTAGGACTTAGTTAGGACTTGATAATTTTAGTACTTTATAAGGACTTGATAATTTTAGGACTTAGTAAGGACTTGATAATTTTAGTACTTTATAAGGACTTGATAATTTTAGGACTTAGTAAGGACTTAATAATTTTAGGATTTAGTTAGGACTTGATAATTTAAGGACTTAGTTAGGACTTGATAATTTTAGGACTCAGTTAGGACATAATAATTTTAGGAAGTAGTTAGGACTTGATAATTTTAGGACTCAGTTAGGACTTAATAATTTTAGGACGTAGTTAGGACTTGATAATTTTAGGACTTAGTTAGGACTCAATAATTTTAGGACTTAGTTAGGACTTGATAATTTTAGTACTTAGTTAGGACTTAATAATATTAGGATATAGTTAGGACTAGATCATTTTAGGACTTAGTTAGGACTTGATAATTTTAGAACTTAATAAGGACTTAATAATTTTAGGACTTTGTTAGGACTTGATAATTCTAGGACTTAATAATTTTAGGACTTTATAAGGACCTTATAATTTTAGGTCTTAGTTAGGACTTAATAATTTTAGGACTTAATTAGGACTTAATAATTTTAGGACTTATATAGGACAAAATAATTTTAGGACTTGATAATTTTAGGATTTAGTTAGGACTTGATAATTTTAGGACTCAGTTAGGACTTAATAATTTTATGACGTAGTTAGGACTTGATAATTTTAGGACTTAGTTAGGACTCAATAATTTTAGGACTTAGTTAGGACTTAATAATTTTAGTACTTAGTTAGGACTTAATAATATTAGGATATAGTTAGGACTTGATCATTTTAGGACTTAGTTAGGACTTGATAATTTTAGAACTTAATTAGGACTTAATAATTTTAGGATTTAGTTAGGACTTGATAATTCAAGGACTTGAAAATTTTAGGTCTTAGTTAGGACTTAATAATATATTACGTAGTTAGGAATTGATAATTTTAGTACTTTATTAGGACTTTATAATTTTCGGATTTAGTTAGGACTTGATAAGTATAGGACTTAGTTAGGACTTGATAATTGTAGGACTTAGTAAGGTCTGGATAATTTTAGGACTTAATTAGGAGTTAATAATTTTAGGTCTTAGTTAGGACTTGATAATTTTAGGACTTAGTTAGGACTTTATAATTTTAGGACTTAGTTCGGACTTGATAATTTTAGGACTTAGTTAGGACTTAATAATTTTAGGACGTAGTTAGGACTTGATAATTTTAGGACTTAGTTAGGACTTTATAATTTTAGGACTTAGTTAGGACTTGATAATTTTAGGATATAGTTAGGACTTGATAATTTTAGTACTTTATTAGGACTTGATAAATTTAGGATTTAGTTAGGACTTGATAATTTTAGGACTTAGTTAGGACTTAATAATTTAGGACGTAGTTAAGACTTGATAATTTTAGTACTTTATTAGGACTTTATAATTTTCGGATTTAGTTAGGACTTGATAAGTATAGGACTTAGTTAGGACTTGATAATTGTGGGACTTAGTAAGGTCTTGATAATTTTAGGACTTAATTAGGAGTTAATAATTTTAGGTCTTAGTTACGACTTGATAATTTTAGGACTTAGTTAGGACTTTATAATTTTAGGACTTAGTTCGGACTTGATAATTTTAGGACTTAGTTAGGACTTAATAATTTTAGGACGTAGTTAGGACTTGATAATTTTAGGACTTAGTTAGGACTTAATAATTTTAGGACGTAGCTAGGACTTGATAATTTTAGTACTTTATTAGGACTTGATAATTTTAGGACTTAGTAAGGACTTAATAAATTTAGGACTTAGTTAGGACTTGATAATTTTAGGACTTTATAATTTTAGGACTTAGTTAGGACTTGATATTTATAGGACTTGATAATTTTAGGACTTAGTAAGGACTTAATAAATTTAGGACTTAGTTAGGACTTGATAATTTTAGTACTTTATTAGGACTTGATAATTTTAGGATTTAGTTAGGACTTGATAATTTTAAAACTTAATTAGTACTTAATAATTTTAGGACTTAGTTAGGACTTGATAATTTTAGGACTTAGTTAGGACTTAATAATTTTAGGATATAGTTAGGACTTGATCATTTTAGGACTTAGTTAGGACTTGATAATTTTAGGACTCAGTTAGGACTTGATAATTTTATGTCTTAGTTAGGACTTGATAATTTTAGGACTTAATTAGGACTTGATAATTTTAGGACTTAATAAGGACTTAATAATTTTAGGACTTAGTTAGGACTTGATAATTTTAGGACTTAGTTAGGACTTGATAATTTTAGGATTCAGTTAGGACTTACTAATTTTAGGACGTAGTTAGGACTTGATAATTTTAAGACTTAGTTAGGACTTGATAATTTTAGGACTTAGTTAGGACTTAATAATTTTAGGATATAGTTAGGACTTAATCATTTTAGGACTTAGTTAGGACTTAATAATTTTAGGATTTAGTTAGGACTTGATAATTTAAGGACTTAGTTAGGACTTGATATTTTTAGGATTCAGTTAGGACATAATAATTTTAGGAAGTAGTTAGGACTTAATAATTTTAGGACTCAGTTAGGACTTAATAATTTTAGGACGTAGTTAGGACTTGATAATTTTAGGACTTAGTTAGGACTCAATAATTTTAGGACTTAGTTAGGACTTGATAATTTTAGGACTTAGTTAGGACTTAATAATTTTAGGATATAGTTAGGACTTGATCATTTTAGGACTTAGTTAGGACTTAATAATTTTAGGACGTAGTTAGGACTTGATAATTTTAGGACTTAGTTAGGACTTGATAATTTTAGTACTTTATAAGGACTTGATAATTTTAGGACTTAGTAAGGACTTGATAATTTTAGTACTTTATAAGGACTTGATAATTTTAGGACTTAGTAAGGACTTAATAATTTTAGGATTTAGTTAGGACTTGATAATTTAAGGACTTAGTTAGGACTTGATAATTTTAGGACTCAGTTAGGACATAATAATTTTAGGAAGTAGTTAGGACTTGATAATTTTAGGACTCAGTTAGGACTTAATAATTTTAGGACGTAGTTAGGACTTGATAATTTTAGGACTTAGTTAGGACTCAATAATTTTAGGACTTAGTTAGGACTTGATAATTTTAGTACTTAGTTAGGACTTAATAATATTAGGATATAGTTAGGACTTGATCATTTTAGGACTTAGTTAGGGCTTGATAATTTTAGGACGTAGTTAGGACTTGATAATTTTAGGACTTAGTTAGGACTCAATAATTTTAGGACTTAGTTAGGACTTAATAATTTTAGTACTTAGTTAGGACTTAATAATATTAGGATATAGTTAGGACTTGATCATTTTAGGACTTAGTTAGGACTTGATAATGTTAGAACTTAATTAGGACTTAATAATTTTAGGATTCAGTTAGGACTTGATAATTCAAGGACTTGAAAATTTTAGGACTTAGTTAGGACTTAATAATATATTACGTAGTTAGGAATTGATAATTTTAGTACTTTATTAGGACTTTATAATTTTCGGATTTAGTTAGGACTTGATAAGTATAGGACTTAGTTAGGACTTGATAATTGTAGGACTTAGTAAGGTCTGGATAATTTTAGGACTTAATTAGGAGTTAATAATTTTAGGTCTTAGTTAGGACTTGATAATTTTAGGACTTAGTTAGGACTTTATAATTTTAGGACTTAGTTCGGACTTGATAATTTTAGGACTTAGTTAGGACTTAATAATTTTAGGACGTAGTTAGGACTTGATAATTTTAGGACTTAGTTAGGACTTAATAATTTTAGGACGTAGCTAGGACTTGATAATTTTAGTACTTTATTAGGACTTAATAATTTTAGGACTTAGTAAGGACTTAATAAATTTAGGACTTAGTTAGGACTTGATAATTTTAGGACTTTATAATTTTAGGACTTAGTTAGGACTTGATATTTATAGGACTTGATAATTTTAGGACTTAGTAAGGACTTAATAAATTTAGGACTTAGTTAGGACTTGATAATTTTAGTACTTTATTAGGACTTGATAATTTTAGGATTTAGTTAGGACTTGATAATTTTAAAACTTAATTAGTACTTAATAATTTTAGGACTTAGTTAGGACTTGATAATTCTAGGACTTGATAATTTTAGGACTTAGTTAGGACTTAATAATTTTAGGACGTAGTTAGGACTTGATAATTTTAGTACTTTATTAGGACTTGATAAATTTAGGATTTAGTTAGGACTTGATAATTTTAGAACTTAATTAGGACTTAATAATTTTAGGATTTAGTTAGGACTTGATAATTCAAGGACTTGATAATTTTAGGACTTAGTTAGGACTTAATAATTTAGGACGTAGTTAGGACTTGATAATTTTAGTACTTTATTAGGACTTTATAATTTTCGGATTTAGTTAGGACTTGATAAGTATAGGACTTAGTTAGGACTTGATAATTGTAGGACTTAGTAAGGTCTTGATAATTTTAGGACTTAATTAGGAGTTAATAATTTTAGGTCTTAGTTACGACTTGATAATTTTAGGACTTAGTTAGGACTTTATAATTTTAGGACTTAGTTCGGACTTGATAATTTTAGGACTTAGTTAGGACTTAATAATTTTAGGACGTAGTTAGGACTTGATAATTTTAGGACTTAGTTAGGACTTAATAATTTTAGGACGTAGCTAGGACTTGATAGTTTTAGTACTTTATTAGGACTTGATAATTTTAGGACTTAGTAAGGACTTAATAAATTTAGGACTTAGTTAGGACTTGATAATTTTAGGACTTTATAATTTTAGGACTTAGTTAGGACTTGATATTTATAGGACTTGATAATTTTAGGACTTAGTAAGGACTTAATAAATTTAGGACTTAGTTAGGACTTGATAATTTTAGTACTTTATTAGGACTTGATAATTTTAGTACTTTATTAGGACTTTATAATTTTCGGATTTAGTTAGGACTTGATAAGTATAGGACTTAGTTAGGACTTGATAATTGTAGGACTTAGTAAGGTCTGGATAATTTTAGGACTTAATTAGGAGTTAATAATTTTAGGTCTTAGTTAGGACTTGATAATTTTAGGACTTAGTTAGGACTTTATAATTTTAGGACTTAGTTCGGACTTGATAATTTTAGGACTTAGTTAGGACTTAATAATTTTAGGACGTAGTTAGGACTTCATAATTTTAGGACTTAGTTAGGACTTTATAATTTTAGGACTTAGTTAGGACTTGATAATTTTAGGATATAGTTAGGACTTGATAATTTTAGTACTTTATTAGGACTTGATAAATTTAGGATTTAGTTAGGACTTGATAATTTTAGAACTTAATTAGGACTTAATAATTTTAGGATTTAGTTAGGACTTGATAATTCAAGGACTTGATAATTTTAGGACTTAGTTAGGACTTAATAATTTAGGACGTAGTTAGGACTTGATAATTTTAGTACTTTATTAGGACTTTATAATTTTCGGATTTAGTTAGGACTTGATAAGTATAGGACTTAGTTAGGACTTGATAATTGTAGGACTTAGTAAGGTCTTGATAATTTTAGGACTTAATTAGGAGTTAATAATTTTAGGTCTTAGTTACGACTTGATAATTTTAGGACTTAGTTAGGACTTTATAATTTTAGGACTTAGTTCGGACTTGATAATTTTAGGACTTAGTTAGGACTTAATAATTTTAGGACGTAGTTAGGACTTGATAATTTTAGGACTTAGTTAGGACTTAATAATTTTAGGACGTAGCTAGGACTTGATAATTTTAGTACTTTATTAGGACTTGATAATTTTAGGACTTAGTAAGGACTTAATAAATTTAGGACTTAGTTAGGACTTGATAATTTTAGGACTTTATAATTTTAGGACTTAGTTAGGACTTGATATTTATAGGACTTGATAATTTTAGGACTTAGTAAGGACTTAATAAATTTAGGACTTAGTTAGGACTTGATAATTTTAGTACTTTATTAGGACTTGATAATTTTAGGATTTAGTTAGGACTTGATAATTTTAAAACTTAATTAGTACTTAATAATTTTAGGACTTAGTTAGGACTTGATAATTCTAGGACTTGATAATTTTAGGACTTAGTTAGGACTTAATAATTTTAGGACGTAGTTAGGACTTGATAATTTTAGTACTTTATTAGGACTTTATAATTTTAGGATTTAGTTAGGACTTGATAATTTTAGGACTTAGTTAGGACTTAATAATTTTAGGATATAGTTAGGACTTGATCATTTTAGGACTTAGTTAGGACTTGATAATTTTAGGACTCAGTTAGGACTTGATAATTTTATGTCTTAGTTAGGACTTGATAATTTTAGGACTTAATTAGGACTTGATAATTTTAGGACTTAATAAGGACTTAATAATTTTAGGACTTAGTTAGGACTTGATAATTTTAGGACTTAGTTAGGACTTGATAATTTTAGGATTCAGTTAGGACTTACTAATTTTAGGACGTAGTTAGGACTTGATAATTTTAAGACTTAGTTAGGACTTGATAATTTTAGGACTTAGTTAGGACTTAATAATTTTAGGATATAGTTAGGACTTAATCATTTTAGGACTTAGTTAGGACTTAATAATTTTAGGATTTAGTTAGGACTTGATAATTTAAGGACTTAGTTAGGACTTGATATTTTTAGGATTCAGTTAGGACTTACTAAATTTAGGACGTAGTTAGGACTTGATAATTTTAGGACTTAGTTAGGACTTAATAATTTTAGGACGTAGTTAGGACTTGATAATTTTAGGACTTAGTTAGGACTTGATAATTTTAGTACTTTATAAGGACTTGATAATTTTAGGACTTAGTAAGGACTTGATAATTTTAGTACTTTATAAGGACTTGATAATTTTAGGACTTAGTAAGGACTTAATAATTTTAGGATTTAGTTAGGACTTGATAATTTAAGGACTTAGTTAGGACTTGATAATTTTAGGACTCAGTTAGGACATAATAATTTTAGGAAGTATTTAGGACTTGATAATTTTAGGACTCAGTTAGGACTTAATAATTTTAGGACGTAGTTAGGACTTGATAATTTTAGGACTTAGTTAGGACTCAATAATTTTAGGACTTAGTTAGGACTTGATAATTTTAGTACTTAGTTAGGACTTAATAATATTAGGATATAGTTAGGACTAGATCATTTTAGGACTTAGTTAGGACTTGATAATTTTAGAACTTAATAAGGACTTAATAATTTTAGGACTTTGTTAGGACTTGATAATTCTAGGACTTAATAATTTTAGGACTTTATAAGGACCTTATAATTTTAGGTCTTAGTTAGGACTTAATAATTTTAGGACTTAATTAGGACTTAATAATTTTAGGACTTATATAGGACAAAATAATTTTAGGACTTGATAATTTTAGGATTTAGTTAGGACTTGATAATTTTAGGACTCAGTTAGGACTTAATAATTTTAGGACGTAGTTAGGACTTGATAATTTTAGGACTTAGTTAGGACTCAATAATTTTAGGACTTAGTTAGGACTTAATAATTTTAGTACTTAGTTAGGACTTAATAATATTAGGATATAGTTAGGACTTGATCATTTTAGGACTTAGTTAGGACTTGATAATTTTAGAACTTAATTAGGACTTAATAATTTTAGGATTTAGTTAGGACTTGATAATTCAAGGACTTGAAAATTTTAGGTCTTAGTTAGGACTTAATAATATATTACGTAGTTAGGAATTGATAATTTTAGTACTTTATTAGGACTTTATAATTTTCGGATTTAGTTAGGACTTGATAAGTATAGGACTTAGTTAGGACTTGATAATTGTAGGACTTAGTAAGGTCTGGATAATTTTAGGACTTAATTAGGAGTTAATAATTTTAGGTCTTAGTTAGGACTTGATAATTTTAGGACTTAGTTAGGACTTTATAATTTTAGGACTTAGTTCGGACTTGATAATTTTAGGACTTAGTTAGGACTTAATAATTTTAGGACGTAGTTAGGACTTGATAATTTTAGGACTTAGTTAGGACTTTATAATTTTAGGACTTAGTTAGGACTTGATAATTTTAGGATATAGTTAGGACTTGATAATTTGAGTACTTTATTAGGACTTGATAAATTTAGGATTTAGTTAGGACTTGATAATTTTAGGACTTAGTTAGGACTTAATAATTTAGGACGTAGTTAAGACTTGATAATTTTAGTACTTTATTAGGACTTTATAATTTTCGGATTTAGTTAGGACTTGATAAGTATAGGACTTAGTTAGGACTTGATAATTGTGGGACTTAGTAAGGTCTTGATAATTTTAGGACTTAATTAGGAGTTAATAATTTTAGGTCTTAGTTACGACTTGATAATTTTAGGACTTAGTTAGGACTTTATAATTTTAGGACTTAGTTCGGACTTGATAATTTTAGGACTTAGTTAGGACTTAATAATTTTAGGACGTAGTTAGGACTTGATAATTTTAGGACTTAGTTAGGACTTAATAATTTTAGGACGTAGCTAGGACTTGATAATTTTAGTACTTTATTAGGACTTGATAATTTTAGGACTTAGTAAGGACTTAATAAATTTAGGACTTAGTTAGGACTTGATAATTTTAGGACTTTATAATTTTAGGACTTAGTTAGGACTTGATATTTATAGGACTTGATAATTTTAGGACTTAGTAAGGACTTAATAAATTTAGGACTTAGTTAGGACTTGATAATTTTAGTACTTTATTAGGACTTGATAATTTTAGGATTTAGTTAGGACTTGATAATTTTAAAACTTAATTAGTACTTAATAATTTTAGGACTTAGTTAGGACTTGATAATTTTAGGACTTAGTTAGGACTTAATAATTTTAGGATATAGTTAGGACTTGATCATTTTAGGACTTAGTTAGGACTTGATAATTTTAGGACTCAGTTAGGACTTGATAATTTTATGTCTTAGTTAGGACTTGATAATTTTAGGACTTAATTAGGACTTGATAATTTTAGGACTTAATAAGGACTTAATAATTTTAGGACTTAGTTAGGACTTGATAATTTTAGGACTTAGTTAGGACTTGATAATTTTAGGATTCAGTTAGGACTTACTAATTTTAGGACGTAGTTAGGACTTGATAATTTTAAGACTTAGTTAGGACTTGATAATTTTAGGACTTAGTTAGGACTTAATAATTTTAGGATATAGTTAGGACTTAATCATTTTAGGACTTAGTTAGGACTTAATAATTTTAGGATTTAGTTAGGACTTGATAATTTAAGGACTTAGTTAGGACTTGATATTTTTAGGATTCAGTTAGGACATAATAATTTTAGGAAGTAGTTAGGACTTAATAATTTTAGGACTCAGTTAGGACTTAATAATTTTAGGACGTAGTTAGGACTTGATAATTTTAGGACTTAGTTAGGACTCAATAATTTTAGGACTTAGTTAGGACTTGATAATTTTAGGACTTAGTTAGGACTTAATAATTTTAGGATATAGTTAGGACTTGATCATTTTAGGACTTAGTTAGGACTTAATAATTTTAGGACGTAGTTAGGACTTGATAATTTTAGGACTTAGTTAGGACTTGATAATTTTAGTACTTTATAAGGACTTGATAATTTTAGGACTTAGTAAGGACTTGATAATTTTAGTACTTTATAAGGACTTGATAATTTTAGGACTTAGTAAGGACTTAATAATTTTAGGATTTAGTTAGGACTTGATAATTTAAGGACTTAGTTAGGACTTGATAATTTTAGGACTCAGTTAGGACATAATAATTTTAGGAAGTAGTTAGGACTTGATAATTTTAGGACTCAGTTAGGACTTAATAATTTTAGGACGTAGTTAGGACTTGATAATTTTAGGACTTAGTTAGGACTCAATAATTTTAGGACTTAGTTAGGACTTGATAATTTTAGTACTTAGTTAGGACTTAATAATATTAGGATATAGTTAGGACTTGATCATTTTAGGACTTAGTTAGGGCTTGATAATTTTAGGACGTAGTTAGGACTTGATAATTTTAGGACTTAGTTAGGACTCAATAATTTTAGGACTTAGTTAGGACTTAATAATTTTAGTACTTAGTTAGGACTTAATAATATTAGGATATAGTTAGGACTTGATCATTTTAGGACTTAGTTAGGACTTGATAATGTTAGAACTTAATTAGGACTTAATAATTTTAGGATTTAGTTAGGACTTGATAATTCAAGGACTTGAAAATTTTAGGACTTAGTTAGGACTTAATAATATATTACGTAGTTAGGAATTGATAATTTTAGTACTTTATTAGGACTTTATAATTTTCGGATTTAGTTAGGACTTGATAAGTATAGGACTTAGTTAGGACTTGATAATTGTAGGACTTAGTAAGGTCTGGATAATTTTAGGACTTAATTAGGAGTTAATAATTTTAGGTCTTAGTTAGGACTTGATAATTTTAGGACTTAGTTAGGACTTTATAATTTTAGGACTTAGTTCGGACTTGATAATTTTAGGACTTAGTTAGGACTTAATAATTTTAGGACGTAGTTAGGACTTGATAATTTTAGGACTTAGTTAGGACTTAATAATTTTAGGACGTAGCTAGGACTTGATAATTTTAGTACTTTATTAGGACTTAATAATTTTAGGACTTAGTAAGGACTTAATAAATTTAGGACTTAGTTAGGACTTGATAATTTTAGGACTTTATAATTTTAGGACTTAGTTAGGACTTGATATTTATAGGACTTGATAATTTTAGGACTTAGTAAGGACTTAATAAATTTAGGACTTAGTTAGGACTTGATAATTTTAGTACTTTATTAGGACTTGATAATTTTAGGATTTAGTTAGGACTTGATAATTTTAAAACTTAATTAGTACTTAATAATTTTAGGACTTAGTTAGGACTTGATAATTCTAGGACTTGATAATTTTAGGACTTAGTTAGGACTTAATAATTTTAGGACGTAGTTAGGACTTGATAATTTTAGTACTTTATTAGGACTTTATAATTTTAGGATTTAGTTAGGACTTGATAATTTTAGGACTTAGTTAGGACTTAATAATTTTAGGATATAGTTAGGACTTGATCATTTTAGGACTTAGTTAGGACTTGATAATTTTAGGACTTAATAAGGACTTAATAATTTTAGGACTTAGTTAGGACTTGATAATTTTAGGACTTAGTTAGGACTTGATAATTTTAGGATTCAGTTAGGACTTACTAATTTTAGGACGTAGTTAGGACTTGATAATTTTAAGACTTAGTTAGGACTTGATAATTTTAGGACTTAGTTAGGACTGAATAATTTTAGGATATAGTTAGGACTTAATCATTTTAGGACTTAGTTAGGACTTAATAATTTTAGGATTTAGTTAGGACTTGATAATTTAAGGACTTAGTTAGGACTTGATATTTTTAGGATTCAGTTAGGACTTACTAAATTTAGGACGTAGTTAGGACTTGATAATTTTAGGACTTAGTTAGGACTTAATAATTTTAGGACGTAGTTAGGACTTGATAATTTTAGGACTTAGTTAGGACTTGATAATTTTAGTACTTTATAAGGACTTGATAATTTTAGGACTTAGTAAGGACTTGATAATTTTAGTACTTTATAAGGACTTGATAATTTTAGGACTTAGTAAGGACTTAATAATTTTAGGATTTAGTTAGGACTTGATAATTTAAGGACTTAGTTAGGACTTGATAATTTTAGGACTCAGTTAGGACATAATAATTTTAGGAAGTAGTTAGGACTTGATAATTTTAGGACTCAGTTAGGACTTAATAATTTTAGGACGTAGTTAGGACTTGATAATTTTAGGACTTAGTTAGGACTCAATAATTTTAGGACTTAGTTAGGACTTGATAATTTTAGTACTTAGTTAGGACTTAATAATATTAGGATATAGTTAGGACTTGATCATTTTAGGACTTAGTTAGGACTTGATAATTTTAGAACTTAATAAGGACTTAATAATTTTAGGACTTAGTTAGGACTTGATAATTCTAGGACTTAATAATTTTAGGACTTTATAAGGACCTTATAATTTTAGGTCTTAGTTAGGACTTAATAATTTTAGGACTTAATTAGGACTTAATAATTTTAGGACTTATATAGGACAAAATAATTTTAGGACTTGATAATTTTAGGATTTAGTTAGGACTTGATAATTTTAGGACTCAGTTAGGACTTAATAATTTTAGGACGTAGTTAGGACTTGATAATTTTAGGACTTAGTTAGGACTCAATAATTTTAGGACTTAGTTAGGACTTAATAATTTTAGTACTTAGTTAGGACTTAATAATATTAGGATATAGTTAGGACTTGATCATTTTAGGACTTAGTTAGGACTTGATAATGTTAGAACTTAATTAGGACTTAATAATTTTAGGATTTAGTTAGGACTTGATAATTCAAGGACTTGAAAATTTTAGGACTTAGTTAGGACTTAATAATATATTACGTAGTTAGGAATTGATAATTTTAGTACTTTATTAGGACTTTATAATTTTGGGATTTAGTTAGGACTTGATAAGTATAGGACTTAGTTAGGACTTGATAATTGTAGGACTTAGTAAGGTCTGGATAATTTTAGGACTTAATTAGGAGTTAATAATTTTAGGTCTTAGTTAGGACTTGATAATTTTAGGACTTAGTTAGGACTTTATAATTTTAGGACTTAGTTCGGACTTGATAATTTTAGGACTTAGTTAGGACTTAATAATTTTAGGACGTAGTTAGGACTTGATAATTTTAGGACTTAGTTAGGACTTAATAATTTTAGGACGTAGCTAGGACTTGATAATTTTAGTACTTTATTAGGACTTGATAATTTTAGGACTTAGTAAGGACTTAATAAATTTAGGACTTAGTTAGGACTTGATAATTTTAGGACTTTATAATTTTAGGACTTAGTTAGGACTTGATATTTCTAGGACTTGATAATTTTAGGACTTAGTAAGGACTTAATAAATTTAGGACTTAGTTAGGACTTGATAATTTTGGTACTTTATTAGGACTTGATAATTTTAGGATTTAGTTAGGACTTGATAATTTTAGAACTTAATTAGTACTTAATAATTTTAGGACTTAGTTAGGACTTGATAATTCTAGGACTTGATAATTTTAGGACTTAGTTAGGACTTAATAATTTTAGGACGTAGATAGGACTTGATAATTTTAGTACTTTATTAGGACTTTATAATTTTAGGATTTAGTTAGGACTTGATAATTATAGGACTTAGTTAGGACTTGATAATTTTAGGATTTAGTAAGGACTTGATAATTTTAGGACTTAATTAGGAGTTAATAATTTTAGGACTTAGTTAGGACTTGATAATTTTAGGACTTAGTTAGGACTTTATAATTTTAGGATTTAGTTAGGACTTGATAATTTTAGGATATAGTTAGGACTTGATAATTTTAGTACTTTATTAGGACTTGATAAATTTAGGATTTAGTTAGGACTTGATAATTTTAGAACTTAATTAGGACTTAATAATTTTAGGATTTAGTTAGGACTTGATAATTCAAGGACTTGATAATTTTAGGACTTAGTTAGGACTTAATAATTTAGGACGTAGTTAGGACTTGATAATTTTAGTACTTTATTAGGACTTTATAATTTTCGGATTTAGTTAGGACTTGATAAGTATAGGACTTAGTTAGGACTTGATAATTGTAGGACTTAGTAAGGTCTTGATAATTTTAGGACTTAATTAGGAGTTAATAATTTTAGGTCTTAGTTACGACTTGATAATTTTAGGACTTAGTTAGGACTTTATAATTTTAGGACTTAGTTCGGACTTGATAATTTTAGGACTTAGTTAGGACTTAATAATTTTAGGACGTAGTTAGGACTTAATAATTTTAGGACTTAGTTAGGACTTAATAATTTTAGGACGTAGCTAGGACTTGATAATTTTAGTACTTTATTAGGACTTGATAATTTTAGGACTTAGTAAGGACTTAATAAATTTAGGACTTAGTTAGGACTTGATAATTTTAGGACTTTATAATTTTAGGACTTAGTTAGGACTTGATATTTCTAGGACTTGTTAATTTTAGGACTTAGTAAGGACTTAATAATTTTAGGACGTAGTTAGGACTTGATAATTTTAGTACTTTATTAGGACTTTATAATTTTAGGATTTAGTTAGGACTTGATAATTTTAGGACTTAGTTAGGACTTAATAATTTTAGGATATAGTTAGGACTTGATCATTTTAGGACTTAGTTAGGACTTGATAATTTTAGGACTTAATAAGGACTTAATAATTTTAGGACTTAGTTAGGACTTGATAATTTTAGGACTTAGTTAGGACTTGATAATTTTAGGATTCAGTTAGGACTTACTAATTTTAGGACGTAGTTAGGACTTGATAATTTTAAGACTTAGTTAGGACTTGATAATTTTAGGACTTAGTTAGGACTGAATAATTTTAGGATATAGTTAGGACTTAATCATTTTAGGACTTAGTTAGGACTTAATAATTTGAGGATTTAGTTAGGACTTGATAATTTAAGGACTTAGTTAGGACTTGATATTTTTAGGATTCAGTTAGGACTTACTAAATTTAGGACGTAGTTAGGACTTGATAATTTTAGGACTTAGTTAGGACTTAATAATTTTAGGACGTAGTTAGGACTTGATAATTTTAGGACTTAGTTAGGACTTGATAATTTTAGTACTTTATAAGGACTTGATAATTTTAGGACTTAGTAAGGACTTGATAATTTTAGTACTTTATAAGGACTTGATAATTTTAGGACTTAGTAAGGACTTAATAATTTTAGGATTTAGTTAGGACTTGATAATTTAAGGACTTAGTTAGGACTTGATAATTTTAGGACTCAGTTAGGACATAATAATTTTAGGAAGTAGTTAGGACTTGATAATTTTAGGACTCAGTTAGGACTTAATAATTTTAGGACGTAGTTAGGACTTGATAATTTTAGGACTTAGTTAGGACTCAATAATTTTAGGACTTAGTTAGGACTTGATAATTTTAGTACTTAGTTAGGACTTAATAATATTAGGATATAGTTAGGACTTGATCATTTTAGGACTTAGTTAGGACTTGATAATTTTAGAACTTAATAAGGACTTAATAATTTTAGGACTTAGTTAGGACTTGATAATTCTAGGACTTAATAATTTTAGGACTTTATAAGGACCTTATAATTTTAGGTCTTAGTTAGGACTTAATAATTTTAGGACTTAATTAGGACTTAATAATTTTAGGACTTATATAGGACAAAATAATTTTAGGACTTGATAATTTTAGGATTTAGTTAGGACTTGATAATTTTAGGACTCAGTTAGGACTTAATAATTTTAGGACGTAGTTAGGACTTGATAATTTTAGGACTTAGTTAGGACTCAATAATTTTAGGACTTAGTTAGGACTTAATAATTTTAGTACTTAGTTAGGACTTAATAATATTAGGATATAGTTAGGACTTGATCATTTTAGGACTTAGTTAGGACTTGATAATGTTAGAACTTAATTAGGACTTAATAATTTTAGGATTTAGTTAGGACTTGATAATTCAAGGACTTGAAAATTTTAGGACTTAGTTAGGACTTAATAATATATTACGTAGTTAGGAATTGATAATTTTAGTACTTTATTAGGACTTTATAATTTTGGGATTTAGTTAGGACTTGATAAGTATAGGACTTAGTTAGGACTTGATAATTGTAGGACTTAGTAAGGTCTGGATAATTTTAGGACTTAATTAGGAGTTAATAATTTTAGGTCTTAGTTAGGACTTGATAATTTTAGGACTTAGTTAGGACTTTATAATTTTAGGACTTAGTTCGGACTTGATAATTTTAGGACTTAGTTAGGACTTAATAATTTTAGGACGTAGTTAGGACTTGATAATTTTAGGACTTAGTTAGGACTTAATAATTTTAGGACGTAGCTAGGACTTGATAATTTTAGTACTTTATTAGGACTTGATAATTTTAGGACTTAGTAAGGACTTAATAAATTTAGGACTTAGTTAGGACTTGATAATTTTAGGACTTTATAATTTTAGGACTTAGTTAGGACTTGATATTTCTAGGACTTGATAATTTTAGGACTTAGTAAGGACTTAATAAATTTAGGACTTAGTTAGGACTTGATAATTTTGGTACTTTATTAGGACTTGATAATTTTAGGATTTAGTTAGGACTTGATAATTTTAGAACTTAATTAGTACTTAATAATTTTAGGACTTAGTTAGGACTTGATAATTCTAGGACTTGATAATTTTAGGACTTAGTTAGGACTTAATAATTTTAGGACGTAGATAGGACTTGATAATTTTAGTACTTTATTAGGACTTTATAATTTTAGGATTTAGTTAGGACTTGATAATTATAGGACTTAGTTAGGACTTGATAATTTTAGGATTTAGTAAGGACTTGATAATTTTAGGACTTAATTAGGAGTTAATAATTTTAGGACTTAGTTAGGACTTGATAATTTTAGGACTTAGTTAGGACTTTATAATTTTAGGATTTAGTTAGGACTTGATAATTTTAGGATATAGTTAGGACTTGATAATTTTAGTACTTTATTAGGACTTGATAAATTTAGGATTTAGTTAGGACTTGATAATTTTAGAACTTAATTAGGACTTAATAATTTTAGGATTTAGTTAGGACTTGATAATTCAAGGACTTGATAATTTTAGGACTTAGTTAGGACTTAATAATTTAGGACGTAGTTAGGACTTGATAATTTTAGTACTTTATTAGGACTTTATAATTTTCGGATTTAGTTAGGACTTGATAAGTATAGGACTTAGTTAGGACTTGATAATTGTAGGACTTAGTAAGGTCTTGATAATTTTAGGACTTAATTAGGAGTTAATAATTTTAGGTCTTAGTTACGACTTGATAATTTTAGGACTTAGTTAGGACTTTATAATTTTAGGACTTAGTTCGGACTTGATAATTTTAGGACTTAGTTAGGACTTAATAATTTTAGGACGTAGTTAGGACTTAATAATTTTAGGACTTAGTTAGGACTTAATAATTTTAGGACGTAGCTAGGACTTGATAATTTTAGTACTTTATTAGGACTTGATAATTTTAGGACTTAGTAAGGACTTAATAAATTTAGGACTTAGTTAGGACTTGATAATTTTAGGACTTTATAATTTTAGGACTTAGTTAGGACTTGATATTTCTAGGACTTGTTAATTTTAGGACTTAGTAAGGACTTAATAAATTTAGGACTTAGTTAGGACTTGATAATTTTAGTACTTTATTAGGACTTGATAATTTTAGGATTTAGTTAGGACTTGATAATTTTAAAACTTAATTAGTACTTAATAATTTTAGGACTTAGTTAGGACTTGATAATTCTAGGACTTGATAATTTTAGGACTTAGTTAGGACTTAATAATTTTAGGACGTAGTTAGGACTTGATAATTTTAGTACTTTATTAGGACTTTATAATTTTAGGATTTAGTTAGGACTTGATAATTTTAGGACTTAGTTAGGACTTAATAATTTTAGGATATAGTTAGGACTTGATCATTTTAGGACTTAGTTAGGACTTGATAATTTTAGGACTCAGTTAGGACTTGATAATTTTATGTCTTAGTTAGGACTTGATAATTTTAGGACTTAATTAGGACTTGATAATTTTAGGACTTAATAAGGACTTAATAATTTTAGGACTTAGTTAGGACTTGATAATTTTAGGACTTAGTTAGGACTTGATAATTTTAGTACTTTATAAGGACTTGATAATTTTAGGACTTAGTAAGGACTTGATAATTTTAGTACTTTATAAGGACTTGATAATTTTAGGACTTAGTAAGGACTTAATAATTTTAGGACTTAGTTAGGACTTGATAATTTTAGTACTTTATTAGGACTTTATAATTTTAGGACTTAGTTAGGACTTGATCATTTTAGGACTTAGTTAGGACTTGATAATTTTAGAACTTAATTAGGACTTAATAATTTTAGGATTTAGTTAGGACTTGATAATTCAAGGACTTGATAATTTTAGGACGTAGTTAGGACTTGATAATTTTAGTACTTTATTAGGACTTTATAATTTTAGGATTTAGTTAGGACTTGATAATTATAGGACTTAGTTAGGACTTGTTAATTTTAGGACTTAGTAAGGACTTGATAATTTTTGGACTTAGTTAGGACTTAATAATTTTAGGATATAGTTAGGACTTGATCATTTTAGGACTTAATTAGGAGTTAATAATTTTAGGACTTAGTTAGGACTTGATAATTTTAGGACCTAATTAGGACTTAATAATTTTAGGACTTAGTTAGGACTTGATAATTTTAGTACTTTATTAGGACTTGATAATTTTAGGACTTAGTAAGGACTTAATAATTTTAGGACTTAGTTAGGACTTGATAATTTTAGGACTCAGTTAGGACTTGATAATTTTATGTCTTAGTTAGGACTTGATAAATTTAGGACTTAATTAGGACTTGATAATTTTAGGACTTAATAAGGACTTAATAATTTTAGGACTTAGTTAGGACTTGATAATTCTAGGACTTAATAATTTTAGGACTTTATAAGGACTTGATAATTTTAGGATATAGTTAGGACTAGATCATTTTAGGACTTAATTAGGAGTTAATAATTTTAGGACTTAGTTAGGACTTGATAATTCTAGGACTTAATAATTTTAGGACTTTATAAGGACCTTATAATTTTAGGTCTTAGTTAGGACTTAATAATTTTAGGACTTAATTAGGACTTAATAATTTTAGGACTTATATAGGACAAAATAATTTTAGGACTTGATAATTTTAGGACTTAGTTAGGACTTAATAATTTAGGACGTAGTTAGGACTTGATAATTTTAGTACTTTATTAGGACTTTATAATTTTCGGATTTAGTTAGGACTTGATAAGTATAGGACTTAGTTAGGACTTGATAATTGTAGGACTTAGTAAGGTCTTGATAATTTTAGGACTTAATTAGGAGTTAATAATTTTAGGTCTTAGTTACGACTTGATAATTTTAGGACTTAGTTAGGACTTTATAATTTTAGGACTTAGTTCGGACTTGATAATTTTAGGACTTAGTTAGGACTTAATAATTTTAGGACGTAGTTAGGACTTGATAATTTTAGGACTTAGTTAGGACTTAATAATTTTAGGACGTAGCTAGGACTTGATAATTTTAGTACTTTATTAGGACTTGATAATTTTAGGACTTAGTAAGGACTTAATAAATTTAGGACTTAGTTAGGACTTAATAATTTTAGGACTTTATAATTTTAGGACTTAGTTAGGACTTGATATTTCTAGGACTTGTTAATTTTAGGACTTAGTAAGGACTTAATAAATTTAGGACTTAGTTAGGACTTGATAATTTTAGTACTTTATTAGGACTTGATAATTTTAGGATTTAGTTAGGACTTGATAATTTTAAAACTTAATTAGTACTTAATAATTTTAGGACTTAGTTAGGACTTGATAATTCTAGGACTTGATAATTTTAGGACTTAGTTAGGACTTAATAATTTTAGGACGTAGTTAGGACTTGATAATTTTAGTACTTTATTAGGACTTTATAATTTTAGGATTCAGTTAGGACTTGATAATTTTAGGACTTAGTTAGGACTTTATAATTTTAGGATTTAGTTAGGACTTGATAATTTTAGGATATAGTTAGGACTTGATAATTTTAGTACTTTATTAGGACTTGATAAATTTAGGATTTAGTTAGGACTTGATAATTTTAGAACTTAATTAGGACTTAATAATTTTAGGATTTAGTTAGGACTTGATGATTCAAGGACTTGATAATTTTAGGACTTAGTTAGGACTTAATAATTTAGGACGTAGTTAGGACTTGATAATTTTAGTACTTTATTAGGACTTTATAATTTTCGGATTTAGTTAGGACTTGATAAGTATAGGACTTAGTTAGGACTTGATAATTGTAGGACTTAGTAAGGTCTGGATAATTTTAGGACTTAATTAGGAGTTAATAATTTTAGGTCTTAGTTAGGACTTGATAATTTTAGGACTTAGTTAGGACTTTATAATTTTAGGACTTAGTTCGGACTTGATAATTTTAGGACTTAGTTAGGACTTAATAATTTTAGGACGTAGTTAGGACTTGATAATTTTAGGACTTAGTTAGGACTTTATAATTTTAGGACTTAGTTAGGACTTGATATTTCTAGGACTTGTTAATTTTAGGACTTAGTAAGGACTTAATAAATTTAGGACTTAGTTAGGACTTGATAATTTTAGTACTTTATTAGGACTTGATAATTTTAGGATTTAGTTAGGACTTGATAATTTTAAAACTTAATTAGTACTTAATAATTTTAGGACTTAGTTAGGACTTGATAATTCTAGGACTTGATAATTTTAGGACTTAGTTAGGACTTAATAATTTTAGGACGTAGTTAGGACTTGATAATTTTAGTACTTTATTAGGACTTTATAATTTTAGGATTTAGTTAGGACTTGATAATTTTAGGACTTAGTTAGGACTTAATAATTTTAGGATATAGTTAGGACTTGATCATTTTAGGACTTAGTTAGGACTTGATAATTTTAGGACTCAGTTAGGACTTGATAATTTTATGTCTTAGTTAGGACTTGATAATTTTAGGACTTAATTAGGACTTGATAATTTTAGGACTTAATAAGGACTTAATAATTTTAGGACTTAGTTAGGACTTGATAATTTTAGGACTTAGTTAGGACTTGATAATTTTAGGATTCAGTTAGGACTTACTAATTTTAGGACGTAGTTAGGACTTGATAATTTTAAGACTTAGTTAGGACTTGATAATTTTAGGACTTAGTTAGGACTTAATAATTTTAGGATATAGTTAGGACTTAATCATTTTAGGACTTAGTTAGGACTTAATAACTTTAGGATTTAGTTAGGACTTGATAATTTAAGGACTTAGTTAGGACTTGATATTTTTAGGATTCAGTTAGGACTTACTAAATTTAGGACGTAGTTAGGACTTGATAATTTTAGGACTTAGTTAGGACTTAATAATTTTAGGACGTAGTTAGGACTTGATAATTTTAGGACTTAGTTAGGACTTGATAATTTTAGTACTTTATAAGGACTTGATAATTTTAGGACTTAGTAAGGACTTGATAATTTTAGTACTTTATAAGGACTTGATAATTTTAGGACTTAGTAAGGACTTAATAATTTTAGGACTTAGTTAGGACTTGATAATTTTAGTACTTTATTAGGACTTTATAATTTTAGGACTTAGTTAGGACTTGATCATTTTAGGACTTAGTTAGGACTTGATAATTTTAGAACTTAATTAGGACTTAATAATTTTAGGATTTAGTTAGGACTTGATAATTCAAGGACTTGATAATTTTAGGACGTAGTTAGGACTTGATAATTTTAGTACTTTATTAGGACTTTATAATTTTAGGATTTAGTTAGGACTTGATAATTATAGGACTTAGTTAGGACTTGATAATTTTAGGACTTAGTAAGGACTTGATAATTTTTGGACTTAGTTAGGACTTAATAATTTTAGGATATAGTTAGGACTTGATCATTTTAGGACTTAATTAGGAGTTAATAATTTTAGGACTTAGTTAGGACTTGATAATTTTAGGACCTAATTAGGACTTAATAATTTTAGGACTTAGTTAGGACTTGATAATTTTAGTACTTTATTAGGACTTGATAATTTTAGGACTTAGTAAGGACTTAATAATTTTAGGACTTAGTTAGGACTTGATAATTTTAGGACTCAGTTAGGACTTGATAATTTTATGTCTTAGTTAGGACTTGATAAATTTAGGACTTAATTAGGACTTGATAATTTTAGGACTTAATAAGGACTTAATAATTTTAGGACTTAGTTAGGACTTGATAATTTTAGGACTTAGTTAGGACTTGATAATTTTAGGATATAGTTAGGACTAGATCATTTTAGGACTTAATTAGGAGTTAATAATTTTAGGACTTAGTTAAGACTTGATAATTCTAGGACGTAATAATTTTAGGACTTTATAAGGACCTTATAATTTTAGGTCTTAGTTAGGACTTAATAATTTTAGGACTTAATTAGGACTTAATAATTTTAGGACTTATATAGGACAAAATAATTTTAGGACTTGATAATTTTAGGATTTAGTTAGGACTTGATAATTTTAGGACTCAGTTAGGACTTAATAATTTTAGGACGTAGTTAGGACTTGATATTTTTAGGACTTAGTTAGGACTCAATAATTTTAGGACTTAGTTAGGACTTAATAATTTTAGTACTTAGTTAGGACTTAATAATATTAGGATATAGTTAGGACTTGATCATTTTAGGACTTAGTTAGGACTTGATAATGTTAGAACTTAATTAGGACTTGATAATTTTAGGACTCAGTTAGGACATAATAATTTTAGGAAGTAGTTAGGACTTGATAATTTTAGGACTCAGTTAGGACTTAATAATTTTAGGAAGTAGTTAGGACTTGATAATTTTAGGACTCAGTTAGGACTTAATAATTTTAGGACGTAGTTAGGACTTGATAATTTTAGTACTTAGTTAGGACTTAATAATATTAGGATATAGTTAGGACTTGATCATTTTAGGACTTAGTTAGGACTTGATAATTTTAGAACTTAATAAGGACTTAATAATTTTAGGACTTAGTTAGGACTTGATAATTCTAGGACTTAATAATTTTAGGACTTTATAAGGACCTTATAATTTTAGGTCTTAGTTAGGACTTAATAATTTTAGGACTTAATTAGGACTTAATAATTTTAGGACTTATATAGGACAAAATAATTTTAGGACTTGATAATTTTAGGATTTAGTTAGGACTTGATAATTTTAGGACTCAGTTAGGACTTAATAATTTTAGGACGTAGTTAGGACTTGATATTTTTAGGACTTAGTTAGGACTCAATAATTTTAGGACTTAGTTAGGACTTAATAATTTTAGTACTTAGTTAGGACTTAATAATATTAGGATATAGTTAGGACTTGATCATTTTAGGACTTAGTTAGGACTTGATAATGTTAGAACTTAATTAGGACTTAATAATTTTAGGATTTAGTTAGGACTTGATAATTCAAGGACTTGAAAATTTTAGGACTTAGTTAGGACTTAATAATATATTACGTAGTTAGGAATTGATAATTTTAGTACTTTATTAGGACTTTATAATTTTCGGATTTAGTTAGGACTTGATAAGTATAGGACTTAGTTAGGACTTGATAATTGTAGGACTTAGTAAGGTCTGGATAATTTTAGGACTTAATTAGGAGTTAATAATTTTAGGTCTTAGTTAGGACTTGATAATTTTAGGACTTAGTTAGGACTTTATAATTTTAGGACTTAGTTCGGACTTGATAATTTTAGGACTTAGTTAGGACTTAATAATTTTAGGACGTAGTTAGGACTTGATAATTTTAGGACTTAGTTAGGACTTAATAATTTTAGGACGTAGCTAGGACTTGATAATTTTAGTACTTTATTAGGACTTGATAATTTTAGGACTTAGTAAGGACTTAATAAATTTAGGACTTAGTTAGGACTTGATAATTTTAGGACTTTATAATTTTAGGACTTAGTTAGGAATTGATATTTCTAGGACTTGATAATTTTAGGACTTAGTAAGGACTTAATAAATTTAGGACTTAGTTAGGACTTGATAATTTTGGTACTTTATTAGGACTTGATAATTTTAGGATTTAGTTAGGACTTGATAATTTTAGAACTTAATTAGTACTTAATAATTTTAGGACTTAGTTAGGACTTGATAATTCTAGGACTTGATAATTTTAGGACTTAGTTAGGACTTAATAATTTTAGGACGTAGTTAGGACTTGATAATTTTAGTACTTTATTAGGACTTTATAATTTTAGGATTTAGTTAGGACTTGATAATTATAGGACTTAGTTAGGACTTGATAATTTTAGGATTTAGTAAGGACTTGATAATTTTAGGACTTAATTAGGAGTTAATAATTTTAGGACTTAGTTAGGACTTGATAATTTTAGGACTTAGTTAGGACTTTATAATTTTAGGATTTAGTTAGGACTTGATAATTTTAGGATATAGTTAGGACTTGATAATTTTAGTACTTTATTAGGACTTGATAAATTTAGGATTTAGTTAGGACTTGATAATTTTAGAACTTAATTAGGACTTAATAATTTTAGGATTTAGTTAGGACTTGATAATTCAAGGACTTGATAATTTTAGGACTTAGTTAGGACTTAATAATTTAGGACGTAGTTAGGACTTGATAATTTTAGTACTTTATTAGGACTTTATAATTTTCGGATTTAGTTAGGACTTGATAAGTATAGGACTTAGTTAGGACTTGATAATTGTAGGACTTAGTAAGGTCTTGATAATTTTAGGACTTTATAATTTTAGGACTTAGTTAGGACTTGATATTTCTAGGACTTGTTAATTTTAGGACTTAGTAAGGACTTAATAAATTTAGGACTTAGTTAGGACTTGATAATTTTAGTACTTTATTAGGACTTGATAATTTTAGGATTTAGTTAGGCCTTGATAATTTTAAAACTTAATTAGTACTTAATAATTTTAGGACTTAGTTAGGACTTGATAATTCTAGGACTTGATAATTTTAGGACTTAGTTAGGACTTAATAATTTTAGGACGTAGTTAGGACTTGATAATTTTAGTACTTTATTAGGACTTTATAATTTTAGGATTTAGTTAGGACTTGATAATTTTAGGACTTAGTTAGGACTTAATAATTTTAGGATATAGTTAGGACTTGATCATTTTAGGACTTAGTTAGGACTTGATAATTTTAGGACTCAGTTAGGACTTGATAATTTTATGTCTTAGTTAGGACTTGATAATTTTAGGACTTAATTAGGACTTGATAATTTTAGGACTTAATAAGGACTTAATAATTTTAGGACTTAGTTAGGACTTGATAATTTTAGGACTTAGTTAGGACTTGATAATTTTAGGATTCAGTTAGGACTTACTAATTTTAGGACGTAGTTAGGACTTGATAATTTTAAGACTTAGTTAGGACTTGATAATTTTAGGACTTAGTTAGGACTTAATAATTTTAGGATATAGTTAGGACTTAATCATTTTAGGACTTAGTTAGGACTTAATAACTTTAGGATTTAGTTAGGACTTGATAATTTAAGGACTTAGTTAGGACTTGATATTTTTAGGATTCAGTTAGGACTTACTAAATTTAGGACGTAGTTAGGACTTGATAATTTTAGGACTTAGTTAGGACTTAATAATTGTAGGACGTAGTTAGGACTTGATAATTTTAGGACTTATTTAGGACTTGATAATTTTAGTACTTTATAAGGACTTGATAATTTTAGGACTTAGTAAGGACTTGATAATTTTAGTACTTTATAAGGACTTGATAATTTTAGGACTTAGTAAGGACTTAATAATTTTAGGACTTAGTTAGGACTTGATAATTTTAGTACTTTATTAGGACTTTATAATTTTAGGACTTAGTTAGGACTTGATCATTTTAGGACTTAGTTAGGACTTGATAATTTTAGAACTTAATTAGGACTTAATAATTTTAGGATATAGTTAGGACTTGATAATTCAAGGACTTGATAATTTTAGGACGTAGTTAGGACTTGATAATTTTAGTACTTTATTAGGACTTTATAATTTTAGGATTTAGTTAGGACTTGATAATTATAGGACTTAGTTAGGACTTGATAATTTTAGGACTTAGTAAGGACTTGATAATTTTTGGACTTAGTTAGGACTTAATAATTTTAGGATATAGTTAGGACTTAATCATTTTAGGACTTAATTAGGAGTTAATAATTTTAGGACTTAGTTAGGACTTGATAATTTTAGGACCTAATTAGGACTTAATAATTTTAGGACTTAGTTAGGACTAGATCATTTTAGGACTTAATTAGGAGTTAATAATTTTAGGACTTAGTTAAGACTTGATAATTCTAGGACTTAATAATTTTAGGACTTTATAAGGACCTTATAATTTTAGGTCTTAGTTAGGACTTAATAATTTTAGGACTTAATTAGGACTTAATAATTTTAGGACTTATATAGGACAAAATAATTTTAGGACTTGATAATTTTAGGATTTAGTTAGGACTTGATAATTTTAGGACTCAGTTAGGACTTAATAATTTTAGGACGTAGTTAGGACTTGATAATTTTAGGACTTAGTTAGGACTTAATAATTTTAGGACTTAGTTAGGACTTGATAATTTTAGGACTCAGTTAGGACTTGATAATTTTATGTCTTAGTTAGGACTTGATAAATTTAGGACTTAATTAGGACTTGATAATTTTAGGACTTAATAAGGACTTAATAATTTTAGGACTTAGTTAGGACTTGATAATTTTAGGACTTAGTTAGGACTTGATAATTTTAGGATATAGTTAGGACTAGATCATTTTAGGACTTAATTAGGAGTTAATAATTTTAGGACTTAGTTAAGACTTGATAATTCTAGGACTTAATAATTTTAGGACTTTATAAGGACCTTATAATTTTAGGTCTTAGTTAGGACTTAATAATTTTAGGACTTAATTAGGACTTAATAATTTTAGGACTTATATAGGACAAAATAATTTTAGGACTTGATAATTTTAGGATTTAGTTAGGACTTGATAATTTTAGGACTCAGTTAGGACTTAATAATTTTAGGACGTAGTTAGGACTTGATAATTTTAGGACTTAGTTAGGACTTAATAATTTTAGGACTTAGTTAGGACTTAATAATTTTAGTACTTAGTTAGGACTTAATAATATTAGGATATAGTTAGGACTTGATCATTTTAGGACTTAGTTAGGACTTGATAATTTTAGGATTTAGTTAGGACTTGATAATTTAAGGACTTAGTTAGGACTTGATAATTTTAGGACTCAGTTAGGACATAATAATTTTAGGAAGTAGTTAGGACTTGATAATTTTAGGACTCAGTTAGGACTTAATAATTTTAGGACGTAGTTAGGACTTGATAATTTTAGGACTTAGTTAGGACTCAATAATTTTAGGACTTAGTTAGGACTTGATAATTTTAGTACTTAGTTAGGACTTAATAATATTAGGATATAGTTAGGACTTGATCATTTTAGGACTTAGTTAGGACTTGATAATTTTAGAACTTAATAAGGACTTAATAATTTTAGGACTTAGTTAGGACTTGATAATTCTAGGACTTAATAATTTTAGGACTTTATAAGGACCTTATAATTTTAGGTCTTAGTTAGGACTTAATAATTTTAGGACTTAATTAGGACTTAATAATTTTAGGACTTATATAGGACAAAATAATTTTAGGACTTGATAATTTTAGGATTTAGTTAGGACTTGATAATTTTAGGACTCAGTTAGGACTTAATAATTTTAGGACGTAGTTAGGACTTGATATTTTTAGGACTTAGTTAGGACTCAATAATTTTAGGACTTAGTTAGGACTTAATAATTTTAGTACTTAGTTAGGACTTAATAATATTAGGATATAGTTAGGACTTGATCATTTTAGGACTTAGTTAGGACTTGATAATGTTAGAACTTAATTAGGACTTAATAATTTTAGGATTTAGTTAGGACTTGATAATTCAAGGACTTGAAAATTTTAGGACTTAGTTAGGACTTAATAATATATTACGTAGTTAGGAATTGATAATTTTAGTACTTTATTAGGACTTTATAATTTTCGGATTTAGTTAGGACTTGATAAGTATAGGACTTAGTTAGGACTTGATAATTGTAGGACTTAGTAAGGTCTGGATAATTTTAGGACTTAATTAGGAGTTAATAATTTTAGGTCTTAGTTAGGACTTGATAATTTTAGGACTTAGTTAGGACTTTATAATTTTAGGACTTAGTTCGGACTTGATAATTTTAGGACTTAGTTAGGACTTAATAATTTTAGGACGTAGTTAGGACTTGATAATTTTAGGACTTAGTTAGGACTTAATAATTTTAGGACGTAGCTAGGACTTGATAATTTTAGTACTTTATTAGGACTTGATAATTTTAGGACTTAGTAAGGACTTAATAAATTTAGGACTTAGTTAGGACTTGATAATTTTAGGACTTTATAATTTTAGGACTTAGTTAGGACTTGATATTTCTAGGACTTGATAATTTTAGGACTTAGTAAGGACTTAATAAATTTAGGACTTAGTTAGGACTTGATAATTTTGGTACTTTATTAGGACTTGATAATTTTAGGATTTAGTTAGGACTTGATAATTTTAGAACTTAATTAGTACTTAATAATTTTAGGACTTAGTTAGGACTTGATAATTCTAGGACTTGATAATTTTAGGACTTAGTTAGGACTTAATAATTTTAGGACGTAGTTAGGACTTGATAATTTTAGTACTTTATTAGGACTTTATAATTTTAGGATTTAGTTAGGACTTGATAATTATAGGACTTAGTTAGGACTTGATAATTTTAGGATTTAGTAAGGACTTGATAATTTTAGGACTTAATTAGGAGTTAATAATTTTAGGACTTAGTTAGGACTTGATAATTTTAGGACTTAGTTAGGACTTTATAATTTTAGGATTTAGTTAGGACTTGATAATTTTAGGATATAGTTAGGACTTGATAATTTTAGTACTTTATTAGGACTTGATAAATTTAGGATTTAGTTAGGACTTGATAATTTTAGAACTTAATTAGGACTTAATAATTTTAGGATTTAGTTAGGACTTGATAATTCAAGGACTTGATAATTTTAGGACTTAGTTAGGACTTAATAATTTAGGACGTAGTTAGGACTTGATAATTTTAGTACTTTATTAGGACTTTATAATTTTCGGATTTAGTTAGGACTTGATAAGTATAGGACTTAGTTAGGACTTGATAATTGTAGGACTTAGTAAGGTCTTGATAATTTTAGGACTTAATTAGGAGTTAATAATTTTAGGTCTTAGTTACGACTTGATAATTTTAGGACTTAGTTAGGACTTTATAATTTTAGGACTTAGTTCGGACTTGATAATTTTAGGACTTAGTTAGGACTTAATAATTTTAGGACGTAGTTAGGACTTAATAATTTTAGGACTTAGTTAGGACTTAATAATTTTAGGACGTAGCTAGGACTTGATAATTTTAGTACTTTATTAGGACTTGATAATTTTAGGACTTAGTAAGGACTTAATAAATTTAGGACTTAGTTAGGACTTGATAATTTTAGGACTTTATAATTTTAGGACTTAGTTAGGACTTGATATTTCTAGGACTTGTTAATTTTAGGACTTAGTAAGGACTTAATAAATTTAGGACTTAGTTAGGACTTGATAATTTTAGTACTTTATTAGGACTTGATAATTTTAGGATTTAGTTAGGCCTTGATAATTTTAAAACTTAATTAGTACTTAATAATTTTAGGACTTAGTTAGGACTTGATAATTCTAGGACTTGATAATTTTAGGACTTAGTTAGGACTTAATAATTTTAGGACGTAGTTAGGACTTGATAATTTTAGTACTTTATTAGGACTTTATAATTTTAGGATTTAGTTAGGACTTGATAATTTTAGGACTTAGTTAGGACTTAATAATTTTAGGATATAGTTAGGACTTGATCATTTTAGGACTTAGTTAGGACTTGATAATTTTAGGACTCAGTTAGGACTTGATAATTTTATGTCTTAGTTAGGACTTGATAATTTTAGGACTTAATTAGGACTTGATAATTTTAGGACTTAATAAGGACTTAATAATTTTAGGACTTAGTTAGGACTTGATAATTTTAGGACTTAGTTAGGACTTGATAATTTTAGTACTTTATAAGGACTTGATAATTTTAGGACTAAGTAAGGACTTGATAATTTTAGTACTTTATAAGGACTTGATAATTTTAGGACTTAGTAAGGACTTAATAATTTTAGGACTTAGTTAGGACTTGATAATTTTAGTACTTTATTAGGACTTTATAATTTTAGGACTTAGTTAGGACTTGATCATTTTAGGACTTAGTTAGGACTTGATAATTTTAGAACTTAATTAGGACTTAATAATTTTAGGATTTAGTTAGGACTTGATAATTCAAGGACTTGATAATTTTAGGACGTAGTTAGGACTTGATAATTTTAGTACTTTATTAGGACTTTATAATTTTAGGATTTAGTTAGGACTTGATAATTATAGGACTTAGTTAGGACTTGTTAATTTTAGGACTTAGTAAGGACTTGATAATTTTTGGACTTAGTTAGGACTTAATAATTTTAGGATATAGTTAGGACTTGATCATTTTAGGACTTAATTAGGAGTTAATAATTTTAGGACTTAGTTAGGACTTGATAATTTTAGGACCTAATTAGGACTTAATAATTTTAGGACTTAGTTAGGACTTGATAATTTTAGTACTTTATTAGGACTTGATAATTTTAGGACTTAGTAAGGACTTAATAATTTTAGGACTTAGTTAGGACTTGATAATTTTAGGACTCAGTTAGGACTTGATAATTTTATGTCTTAGTTAGGACTTGATAAATTTAGGACTTAATTAGGACTTGATAATTTTAGGACTTAATAAGGACTTAATAATTTTAGGACTTAGTTAGGACTTGATAATTCTAGGACTTAATAATTTTAGGACTTTATAAGGACTTGATAATTTTAGGATATAGTTAGGACTAGATCATTTTAGGACTTAATTAGGAGTTAATAATTTTAGGACTTAGTTAGGACTTGATAATTCTAGGACTTAATAATTTTAGGACTTTATAAGGACTTGATAATTTTAGGAAATAGTTAGGACTAGATCATTTTAGGACTTAATTAGGAGTTAATAATTTTAGGACTTAGTTAGGACTTGATAATTCTAGGACTTAATAATTTTAGGACTTTATAAGGACCTTATAATTTTAGGTCTTAGTTAGGACTTAATAATTTTAGGACTTAATTAGGACTTAATAATTTTAGGACTTATATAGGACAAAATAATTTTAGGACTTGATAATTTTAGGACTTAGTTAGGACTTAATAATTTAGGACGTAGTTAGGACTTGATAATTTTAGTACTTTATTAGGACTTTATAATTTTCGGATTTAGTTAGGACTTGATAAGTATAGGACTTAGTTAGGACTTGATAATTGTAGGACTTAGTAAGGTCTTGATAATTTTAGGACTTAATAATGAGTTAATAATTTTAGGTCTTAGTTACGACTTGATAATTTTAGGACTTAGTTAGGACTTTATAATTTTAGGACTTAGTTCGGACTTGATAATTTTAGGACTTAGTTAGGACTTGATATTTCTAGGACTTGTTAATTTTAGGACTTAGTAAGGACTTAATAAATTTAGGACTTAGTTAGGACTTGATAATTTTAGTACTTTATTAGGACTTGATAATTTTAGGATTTAGTTAGGACTTGATAATTTTAAAACTTAATTAGTACTTAATAATTTTAGGACTTAGTTAGGACTTGATAATTCTAGGACTTGATAATTTTAGGACTTAGTTAGGACTTAATAATTTTAGGACGTAGTTAGGACTTGATAATTTTAGTACTTTATTAGGACTTTATAATTTTAGGATTCAGTTAGGACTTGATAATTTTAGGACTTAGTTAGGACTTTATAATTTTAGGATTTAGTTAGGACTTGATAATTTTAGGATATAGTTAGGACTTGATAATTTTAGTACTTTATTAGGACTTTATATCTTTCGGATTTAGTTAGGACTTGATAAGTATAGGACTTAGTTAGGACTTGATAATTGTAGGACTTAGTACGGTCTGGATAATTTTAGGACTTAATTAGGAGTTAATAATTTTAGGTCTTAGTTAGGACTTGATAATTTTAGGACTTAGTTAGGACTTTATAATTTTAGGACTTAGTTCGGACTTGATAATTTTAGGACTTAGTTAGGACTTAATAATTTTAGGACGTAGTTAGGACTTGATAATTTTAGGACTTAGTTAGGACTTTATAATTTTAGGACTTAGTTAGGACTTGATATTTCTAGGACTTGTTAATTTTAGGACTTAGTAAGGACTTAATAAATTTAGGACTTAGTTAGGACTTGATAATTTTAGTACTTTATTAGGACTTGATAATTTTAGGATTTAGTTAGGACTTGATAATTTTAAAACTTAATTAGTACTTAATAATTTTAGGACTTAGTTAGGACTTGATAATTCTAGGACTTGATAATTTTAGGACTTAGTTAGGACTTAATAATTTTAGGACGTAGTTAGGACTTGATAATTTTAGTACTTTATTAGGACTTTATAATTTTAGGATTTAGTTAGGACTTGATAATTTTAGGACTTAGTTAGGACTTAATAATTTTAGGATATAGTTAGGACTTGATCATTTTAGGACTTAGTTAGGACTTGATAATTTTAGGACTCAGTTAGGACTTGATAATTTTATGTCTTAGTTAGGACTTGATAATTTTAGGACTTAATTAGGACTTGATAATTTTAGGACTTAATAAGGACTTAATAATTTTAGGACTTAGTTAGGACTTGATAATTTTAGGACTTAGTTAGGACTTGATAATTTTAGGATTCAGTTAGGACTTACTAATTTTAGGACGTAGTTAGGACTTGATAATTTTAAGACTTAGTTAGGACTTGATAATTTTAGGACTTAGTTAGGACTTAATAATTTTAGGATATAGTTAGGACTTAATCATTTTAGGACTTAGTTAGGACTTAATAATTTTAGGATTTAGTTAGGACTTGATAATTTAAGGACTTAGTTAGGACTTGATATTTTTAGGATTCAGTTAGGACTTACTAAATTTAGGACGTAGTTAGGACTTGATAATTTTAGGACTTAGTTAGGACTTAATAATTTTAGGACGTAGTTAGGACTTGATAATTTTAGGACTTAGTTAGGACTTGATAATTTTAGTACTTTATAAGGACTTGATAATTTTAGGACTTAGTAAGGACTTGATAATTTTAGTACTTTATAAGGACTTGATAATTTTAGGACTTAGTAAGGACTTAATAATTTTAGGACTTAGTTAGGACTTGATAATTTTAGTACTTTATTAGGACTTTATAATTTTAGGACTTAGTTAGGACTTGATCATTTTAGGACTTAGTTAGGACTTGATAATTTTAGAACTTAATTAGGACTTAATAATTTTAGGATTTAGTTAGGACTTGATAATTCAAGGACTTGATAATTTTAGGACGTAGTTAGGACTTGATAATTTTAGTACTTTATTAGGACTTTATAATTTTAGGATTTAGTTAGGACTTGATAATTATAGGACTTAGTTAGGACTTGATAATTTTAGGACTTAGTAAGGACTTGATAATTTTTGGACTTAGTTAGGACTTAATAATTTTAGGATATAGTTAGGACTTGATCATTTTAGGACTTAATTAGGAGTTAATAATTTTAGGACTTAGTTAGGACTTGATAATTTTAGGACCTAATTAGGACTTAATAATTTTAGGACTTAGTTAGGACTTGATAATTTTAGTACTTTATTAGGACTTGATAATTTTAGGACTTAGTAAGGACTTAATAATTTTAGGACTTAGTTAGGACTTGATAATTTTAGGACTCAGTTAGGACTTGATAATTTTATGTCTTAGTTAGGACTTGATAAATTTAGGACTTAATTAGGACTTGATAATTTTAGGACTTAATAAGGACTTAATAATTTTAGGACTTAGTTAGGACTTGATAATTTTAGGACTTAGTTAGGACTTGATAATTTTAGGATATAGTTAGGACTAGATCATTTTAGGACTTAATTAGGAGTTAATAATTTTAGGACTTAGTTAAGACTTGATAATTCTAGGACTTAATAATTTTAGGACTTTATAAGGACCTTATAATTTTAGGTCTTAGTTAGGACTTAATAATTTTAGGACTTAATTAGGACTTAATAATTTTAGGACTTATATAGGACAAAATAATTTTAGGACTTGATAATTTTAGGATTTAGTTAGGACTTGATAATTTTAGGACTCAGTTAGGACTTAATAATTTTAGGACGTAGTTAGGACTTGATAATTTTAGGACTTAGTTAGGACTTAATAATTTTAGGACTTAGTTAGGACTTAATAATTTTAGTACTTAGTTAGGACTTAATAATATTAGGATATAGTTAGGACTTGATCATTTTGGGATATAGTTAGGACTTGATAATTTTAGTACTTTATTAGGACTTGATAAATTTAGGATTTAGTTAGGACTTGATAATTTTAGAACTTAATTAGGACTTAATAATTTTAGGATTTAGTTAGGACTTGATAATTCAAGGACTTGATAATTTTAGGACTTAGTTAGGACTTAATAATTTAGGACGTAGTTAGGACTTGATAATTTTAGTACTTTATTAGGACTTTATAATTTTCGGATTTAGTTAGGACTTGATAAGTATAGGACTTAGTTAGGACTTGATAATTGTAGGACTTAGTAAGGTCTTGATAATTTTAGGACTTAATTAGAAGTTAATAATTTTAGGTCTTAGTTACGACTTGATAATTTTAGGACTTAGTTAGGACTTTATAATTTTAGGACTTAGTTCGGACTTGATAATTTTAGGACTTAGTTAGGACTTAATAATTTTAGGACGTAGTTAGGACTTGATAATTTTAGGACTTAGTTAGGACTTAATAATTTTAGGACGTAGCTAGGACTTGATAATTTTAGTACTTTATTAGGACTTGATAATTTTAGGACTTAGTAAGGACTTAATAAATTTAGGACTTAGTTAGGACTTGATAATTTTAGGACTTTATAATTTTAGGACTTAGTTAGGACTTGATAATTTTAGGACCTAATTAGGACTTAATAATTTTAGGACTTAGTTAGGACTTGATAATTTTAGTACTTTATTAGGACTTGATAATTTTAGGACTTAGTAAGGACTTAATAATTTTAGGACTTAGTTAGGACTTGATAATTTTAGGACTCAGTTAGGACTTGATAATTTTATGTCTTAGTTAGGACTTGATAAATTTAGGACTTAATTAGGACTTGATAATTTTAGGACTTAATAAGGACTTAATAATTTTAGGACTTAGTTAGGACTTGATAATTCTAGGACTTAATAATTTTAGGACTTTATAAGGACTTGATAATTTTAGGATATAGTTAGGACTAGATCATTTTAGGACTTAATTAGGAGTTAATAATTTTAGGACTTAGTTAGGACTTGATAATTCTAGGACTTAATAATTTTAGGACTTTATAAGGACCTTATAATTTTAGGTCTTAGTTAGGACTTAATAATTTTAGGACTTAATTAGGACTTAATAATTTTAGGACTTATATAGGACAAAATAATTTTAGGACTTGATAATTTTAGGACTTAGTTAGGACTTAATAATTTAGGACGTAGTTAGGACTTGATAATTTTAGTACTTTATTAGGACTTTATAATTTTCGGATTTAGTTAGGACTTGATAAGTATAGGACTTAGTTAGGACTTGATAATTGTAGGACTTAGTAAGGTCTTGATAATTTTAGGACTTAATTAGGAGTTAATAATTTTAGGTCTTAGTTACGACTTGATAATTTTAGGACTTAGTTAGGACTTTATAATTTTAGGACTTAGTTCGGACTTGATAATTTTAGGACTTAGTTAGGACTTAATAATTTTAGGACGTAGTTAGGACTTGATAATTTTAGGACTTAGTTAGGACTTAATAATTTTAGGACGTAGCTAGGACTTGATAATTTTAGTACTTTATTAGGACTTGATAATTTTAGGACTTAGTAAGGACTTAATAAATTTAGGACTTAGTTAGGACTTGATAATTTTAGGACTTTATAATTTTAGGACTTAGTTAGGACTTGATATTTCTAGGACTTGTTAATTTTAGGACTTAGTAAGGACTTAATAAATTTAGGACTTAGTTAGGACTTGATAATTTTAGTACTTTATTAGGACTTGATAATTTTAGGATTTAGTTAGGACTTGATAATTTTAAAACTTAATTAGTACTTAATAATTTTAGGACTTAGTTAGGACTTGATAATTCTAGGACTTGATAATTTTAGGACTTAGTTAGGACTTAATAATTTTAGGACGTAGTTAGGACTTGATAATTTTAGTACTTTATTAGGACTTTATAATTTTAGGATTCAGTTAGGACTTGATAATTTTAGGACTTAGTTAGGACTTTATAATTTTAGGATTTAGTTAGGACTTGATAATTTTAGGATATAGTTAGGACTTGATAATTTTAGTACTTTATTAGGACTTGATAAATTTAGGATTTAGTTAGGACTTGATAATTTTAGAACTTAATTAGGACTTAATAATTTTAGGATTTAGTTAGGACTTGATAATTCAAAGACTTGATAATTTTAGGACTTAGTTAGGACTTAATAATTTTGGACGTAGTTAGGACTTGATAATTTTAGTACTTTATTAGGACTTTATAATTTTCGGATTTAGTAAGGACTTGATAAGTATAGGACTTAGTTAGGACTTGATAATTGTAGGACTTAGTAAGGTCTTGATAATTTTAGGACTTAATTAGGAGTTAATAATTTTAGGTCTTAGTTACGACTTGATAATTTTAGGACTTAGTTAGGACTTTATAATTTTAGGACTTAGTTCGGACTTGATAATTTTAGGACTTAGTTAGGACTTAATAATTTTAGGACGTAGTTAGGACTTGATAATTTTAGGACTTAGTTAGGACTTTATAATTTTAGGACTTAGTTAGGACTTGATATTTCTAGGACTTGTTAATTTTAGGACTTAGTAAGGACTTAATAAATTTAGGACTTAGTTAGGACTTGATAATTTTAGTACTTTATTAGGACTTGATAATTTTAGGATTTAGTTAGGACTTGATAATTTTAAAACTTAATTAGGACTTAATAATTTTAGGATTTAGTTAGGACTTGATAATTCAAGGACTTGATAATTTTAGGACTTAGTTAGGACTTAATAATTTTGGACGTAGTTAGGACTTGATAATTTTAGTACTTTATTAGGACTTTATAATTTTCGGATTTAGTTAGGACTTGATAAGTATAGGACTTAGTTAGGACTTGATAATTGTAGGACTTAGTAAGGTCTTGATAATTTTAGGACTTAATTAGGAGTTAATAATTTTAGGTCTTAGTTACGACTTGATAATTTTAGGACTTAGTTAGGACTTTATAATTTTAGGACTTAGTTCGGACTTGATAATTTTAGGACTTAGTTAGGACTTGATAATTTTAGGACCTAATTAGGACTTAATAATTTTAGGACTTAGTTAGGACTTGATAATTTTAGTACTTTATTAGGACTTGATAATTTTAGGACTTAGTAAGGACTTAATAATTTTAGGACTTAGTTAGGACTTGATAATTTTAGGACTCAGTTAGGACTTGATAATTTTATGTCTTAGTTAGGACTTGATAAATTTAGGACTTAATTAGGACTTGATAATTTTAGGACTTAATAAGGACTTAATAATTTTAGGACTTAGTTAGGACTTGATAATTCTAGGACTTAATAATTTTAGGACTTTATAAGGACTTGATAATTTTAGGATATAGTTAGGACTAGATCATTTTAGGACTTAATTAGGAGTTAATAATTTTAGGACTTAGTTAGGACTTGATAATTCTAGGACTTAATAATTTTAGGACTTTATAAGGACCTTATAATTTTAGGTCTTAGTTAGGACTTAATAATTTTAGGACTTAATTAGGACTTAATAATTTTAGGACTTATATAGGACAAAATAATTTTAGGACTTGATAATTTTAGGACTTAGTTAGGACTTAATAATTTAGGACGTAGTTAGGACTTGATAATTTTAGTACTTTATTAGGACTTTATAATTTTCGGATTTAGTTAGGACTTGATAAGTATAGGACTTAGTTAGGACTTGATAATTGTAGGACTTAGTAAGGTCTTGATAATTTTAGGACTTAATTAGGAGTTAATAATTTTAGGTCTTAGTTACGACTTGATAATTTTAGGACTTAGTTAGGACTTTATAATTTTAGGACTTAGTTCGGACTTGATAATTTTAGGACTTAGTTAGGACTTAATAATTTTAGGACGTAGTTAGGACTTGATAATTTTAGGACTTAGTTAGGACTTAATAATTTTAGGACGTAGCTAGGACTTGATAATTTTAGTACTTTATTAGGACTTGATAATTTTAGGACTTAGTAAGGACTTAATAAATTTAGGACTTAGTTAGGACTTGATAATTTTAGGACTTTATAATTTTAGGACTTAGTTAGGACTTGATATTTCTAGGACTTGTTAATTTTAGGACTTAGTAAGGACTTAATAAATTTAGGACTTAGTTAGGACTTGATAATTTTAGTACTTTATTAGGACTTGATAATTTTAGGATTTAGTTAGGACTTGATAATTTTAAAACTTAATTAGTACTTAATAATTTTAGGACTTAGTTAGGACTTGATAATTCTAGGACTTGATAATTTTAGGACTTAGTTAGGACTTAATAATTTTAGGACGTAGTTAGGACTTGATAATTTTAGTACTTTATTAGGACTTTATAATTTTAGGATTCAGTTAGGACTTGATAATTTTAGGACTTAGTTAGGACTTTATAATTTTAGGATTTAGTTAGGACTTGATAATTTTAGGATATAGTTAGGACTTGATAATTTTAGTACTTTATTAGGACTTGATAAATTTAGGATTTAGTTAGGACTTGATAATTTTAGAACTTAATTAGGACTTAATAATTTTAGGATTTAGTTAGGACTTGATAATTCAAGGACTTGATAATTTTAGGACTTAGTTAGGACTTAATAATTTTGGACGTAGTTAGGACTTGATAATTTTAGTACTTTATTAGGACTTTATAATTTTCGGATTTAGTTAGGACTTGATAAGTATAGGACTTAGTTAGGACTTGATAATTGTAGGACTTAGTAAGGTCTTGATAATTTTAGGACTTAATTAGGAGTTAATAGTTTTAGGTCTTAGTTACGACTTGATAATTTTAGGACTTAGTTAGGACTTTATAATTTTAGGACTTAGTTCGGACTTGATAATTTTAGGACTTAGTTAGGACTTAATAATTTTAGGACGTAGTTAGGACTTGATAATTTTAGGACTTAGTTAGGACTTTATAATTTTAGGACTTAGTTAGGACTTGATATTTCTAGGACTTGTTAATTTTAGGACTTAGTAAGGACTTAATAAATTTAGGACTTAGTTAGGACTTGATAATTTTAGTACTTTATTAGGACTTGATAATTTTAGGATTTAGTTAGGACTTGATAATTTTAAAACTTAATTAGTACTTAATAATTTTAGGACTTAGTTAGGACTTGATAATTCTAGGACTTGATAATTTTAGGACTTAGTTAGGACTTAATAATTTTGGACGTAGTTAGGACTTGATAATTTTAGTACTTTATTAGGACTTTATAATTTTCGGATTTAGTTAGGACTTGATAAGTATAGGACTTAGTTAGGACTTGATAATTGTAGGACTTAGTAAGGTCTTGATAATTTTAGGACTTAATTAGGAGTTAATAATTTTAGGTCTTAGTTACGACTTGATAATTTTAGGACTTAGTTAGGACTTTATAATTTTAGGACTTAGTTCGGACTTGATAATTTTAGGACTTAGTTAGGACTTGATAATTTTAGGACCTAATTAGGACTTAATAATTTTAGGACTTAGTTAGGACTTGATAATTTTAGTACTTTATTAGGACTTGATAATTTTAGGACTTAGTAAGGACTTAATAATTTTAGGACTTAGTTAGGACTTGATAATTTTAGGACTCAGTTAGGACTTGATAATTTTATGTCTTAGTTAGGACTTGATAAATTTAGGACTTAATTAGGACTTGATAATTTTAGGACTTAATAAGGACTTAATAATTTTAGGACTTAGTTAGGACTTGATAATTCTAGGACTTAATAATTTTAGGACTTTATAAGGACTTGATAATTTTAGGATATAGTTAGGACTAGATCATTTTAGGACTTAATTAGGAGTTAATAATTTTAGGACTTAGTTAGGACTTGATAATTCTAGGACTTAATAATTTTAGGACTTTATAAGGACCTTATAATTTTAGGTCTTAGTTAGGACTTAATAATTTTAGGACTTAATTAGGACTTAATAATTTTAGGACTTATATAGGACAAAATAATTTTAGGACTTGATAATTTTAGGACTTAGTTAGGACTTAATAATTTAGGACGTAGTTAGGACTTGATAATTTTAGTACTTTATTAGGACTTTATAATTTTCGGATTTAGTTAGGACTTGATAAGTATAGGACTTAGTTAGGACTTGATAATTGTAGGACTTAGTAAGGTCTTGATAATTTTAGGACTTAATTAGGAGTTAATAATTTTAGGTCTTAGTTACGACTTGATAATTTTAGGACTTAGTTAGGACTTTATAATTTTAGGACTTAGTTCGGACTTGATAATTTTAGGACTTAGTTAGGACTTAATAATTTTAGGACGTAGTTAGGACTTGATAATTTTAGGACTTAGTTAGGACTTAATAATTTTAGGACGTAGCTAGGACTTGATAATTTTAGTACTTTATTAGGACTTGATAATTTTAGGACTTAGTAAGGACTTAATAAATTTAGGACTTAGTTAGGACTTGATAATTTTAGGACTTTATAATTTTAGGACTTAGTTAGGACTTGATATTTCTAGGACTTGTTAATTTTAGGACTTAGTAAGGACTTAATAAATTTAGGACTTAGTTAGGACTTGATAATTTTAGTACTTTATTAGGACTTGATAATTTTAGGATTTAGTTAGGACTTGATAATTTTAAAACTTAATTAGTACTTAATAATTTTAGGACTTAGTTAGGACTTGATAATTCTAGGACTTGATAATTTTAGGACTTAGTTAGGACTTAATAATTTTAGGACGTAGTTAGGACTTGATAATTTTAGTACTTTATTAGGACTTTATAATTTTAGGATTCAGTTAGGACTTGATAATTTTAGGACTTAGTTAGGACTTTATAATTTTAGGATTTAGTTAGGACTTGATAATTTTAGGATATAGTTAGGACTTGATAATTTTAGTACTTTATTAGGACTTGATAAATTTAGGATTTAGTTAGGACTTGATAATTTTAGAACTTAATTAGGACTTAATAATTTTAGGATTTAGTTAGGACTTGATAATTCAAGGACTTGATAATTTTAGGACTTAGTTAGGACTTAATAATTTTGGACGTAGTTAGGACTTGATAATTTTAGTACTTTATTAGGACTTTATAATTTTCGGATTTAGTTAGGACTTGATAAGTGTAGGACTTAGTTAGGACTTGATAATTGTAGGACTTAGTAAGGTCTTGATAATTTTAGGACTTAATTAGGAGTTAATAATTTTAGGTCTTAGTTACGACTTGATAATTTTAGGACTTAGTTAGGACTTTATAATTTTAGGACTTAGTTCGGACTTGATAATTTTAGGACTTAGTTAGGACTTAATAATTTTAGGACGTAGTTAGGACTTGATAATTTTAGGACTTAGTTAGGACTTTATAATTTTAGGACTTAGTTAGGACTTGATATTTCTAGGACTTGTTAATTTTAGGACTTAGTAAGGACTTAATAAATTTAGGACTTAGTTAGGACTTGATAATTTTAGTATTTTATTAGGACTTGATAATTTTAGGATTTAGTTAGGACTTGATAATTTTAAAACTTAATTAGTACTTAATAATTTTAGGACTTAGTTAGGACTTGATAATTCTAGGACTTGATAATTTTAGGACTTAGTTAGGACTTAATAATTTTAGGACGTAGTTAGGACTTGATAATTTTAGTACTTTATTAGGACTTTATAATTTTAGGATTTAGTTAGGACTTGATAATTTTAGGACTTAGTTAGGACTTAATAATTTTAGGATATAGTTAGGACTTGATCATTTTAGGACTTAGTTAGGACTTGATAATTTTAGGACTCAGTTAGGACTTGATAATTTTATGTCTTAGTTAGGACTTGATAATATTAGGACTTAATTAGGACTTGATAATTTTAGGACTTAATAAGGACTTAATAATTTTAGGACTTAGTTAGGACTTGATAATTTTAGGACTTAGTTAGGACTTGATAATTTTAGGATTCAGTTAGGACTTACTAATTTTAGGACGTAGTTAGGACTTGATAATTTTAAGACTTAGTTAGGACTTGATAATTTTAGGACTTAGTTAGGACTTAATAATTTTAGGATATAGTTAGGACTTAATCATTTTAGGACTTAGTTAGGACTTAATAATTTTAGGATTTAGTTAGGACTTGATAATTTAAGGACTTAGTTAGGACTTGATATTTTTAGGATTCAGTTAGGACTTACTAAATTTAGGACGTAGTTAGGACTTGATAATTTTAGGACTTAGTTAGGACTTAATAATTTTAGGACGTAGTTAGGACTTGATAATTTTAGGACTTAGTTAGGACTTTATAATTTTAGTACTTTATAAGGACTTGATAATTTTAGGACTTAGTAAGGACTTGATAATTTTAGTACTTTATAAGGACTTGATAATTTTAGGACTTAGTAAGGACTTAATAATTTTAGGACTTAGTTAGGACTTGATAATTTTAGAACTTAATTAGGACTTAATAATTTTAGGATTTAGTTAGGACTTGATAATTCAAGGACTTGATAATTTTAGGACGTAGTTAGGACTTGATAATTTTAGTACTTTATTAGGACTTTATAATTTTAGGATTTAGTTAGGACTTGATAATTATAGGACTTAGTTAGGACTTGATAATTTTAGGACTTAGTAAGGACTTGATAATTTTTGGACTTAGTTAGGACTTAATAATTTTAGGATATAGTTAGGACTTGATCATTTTAGGACTTAATTAGGAGTTAATAATTTTAGGACTTAGTTAGGACTTGATAATTTTAGGACCTAATTAGGACTTAATAATTTTAGGACTTAGTTAGGACTTGATAATTTTAGTACTTTATTAGGACTTGATAATTTTAGGACTTAGTAAGGACTTAATAATTTTAGGACTTAGTTAGGACTTGATAATTTTAGGACTCAGTTAGGACTTGATAATTTTATGTCTTAGTTAGGACTTGATAAATTTAGGACTTAATTAGGACTTGATAATTTTAGGACTTAATAAGGACTTAATAATTTTAGGACTTAGTTAGGACTTGATAATTTTAGGACTTAGTTAGGACTTGATAATTTTAGGACTTAGTTAGGACTTGATAATTCTAGGACTTGATAATTTTAGGACTTAGTTAGGACTTAATAATTTTAGGACGTAGTTAGGACTTGATAATTTTAGTACTTTATTAGGACTTTATAATTTTAGGATTCAGTTAGGACTTGATAATTTTAGGACTTAGTTAGGACTTTATAATTTTAGGATTTAGTTAGGACTTGATAATTTTAGGATATAGTTAGGACTTGATAATTTTAGTACTTTATTAGGACTTGATAAATTTAGGATTTAGTTAGGACTTGATAATTTTAGAACTTAATTAGGACTTAATAATTTTAGGATTTAGTTAGGACTTGATAATTCAAGGACTTGATAATTTTAGGACTTAGTTAGGACTTAATAATTTAGGACGTAGTTAGGACTTGATAATTTTAGTACTTTATTAGGACTTTATAATTTTCGGATTTAGTTAGGACTTGATAAGTATAGGACTTAGTTAGGACTTGATAATTGTAGGACTTAGTAAGGTCTTGATAATTTTAGGACTTAATTAGGAGTTAATAATTTTAGGTCTTAGTTACGACTTGATAATTTTAGGACTTAGTTAGGACTTTATAATTTTAGGACTTAGTTCGGACTTGATAATTTTAGGACTTAGTTAGGACTTAATAATTTTAGGACGTAGTTAGGACTTGATAATTTTAGGACTTAGTTAGGACTTTATAATTTTAGGACTTAGTTAGGACTTGATATTTCTAGGACTTGTTAATTTTAGGACTTAGTAAGGACTTAATAAATTTAGGACTTAGTTAGGACTTGATAATTTTAGTACTTTATTAGGACTTGATAATTTTAGGATTTAGTTAGGACTTGATAATTTTAAAACTTAATTAGTACTTAATAATTTTAGGACTTAGTTAGGACTTGATAATTCTAGGACTTGATAATTTTAGGACTTAGTTAGGACTTAATAATTTTAGGACGTAGTTAGGACTTGATAATTTTAGTACTTTATTAGGACTTTATAATTTTAGGATTTAGTTAGGACTTGATAATTTTAGGACTTAGTTAGGACTTAATAATTTTAGGATATAGTTAGGACTTGATCATTTTAGGACTTAGTTAGGACTTGATAATTTTAGGACTCAGTTAGGACTTGATAATTTTATGTCTTAGTTAGGACTTGATAATTTTAGGACTTAATTAGGACTTGATAATTTTAGGACTTAATAAGGACTTAATAATTTTAGGACTTAGTTAGGACTTGATAATTTTAGGACTTAGTTAGGACTTGATAATTTTAGGATTCAGTTAGGACTTACTAATTTTAGGACGTAGTTAGGACTTGATAATTTTAAGACTTAGTTAGGACTTGATAATTTTAGGACTTAGTTAGGACTTAATAATTTTAGGATATAGTTAGGACTTAATCATTTTAGGACTTAGTTAGGACTTAATAATTTTAGGATTTAGTTAGGACTTGATAATTTAAGGACTTAGTTAGGACTTGATATTTTTAGGATTCAGTTAGGACTTACTAAATTTAGGACGTAGTTAGGACTTGATAATTTTAGGACTTAGTTAGGACTTAATAATTTTAGGACGTAGTTAGGACTTGATAATTTTAGGACTTAGTTAGGACTTGATAATTTTAGTACTTTATAAGGACTTGATAATTTTAGGACTTAGTAAGGACTTGATAATTTTAGTACTTTATTAGGACTTTATAATTTTAGGATTTAGTTAGGACTTGATAATTATAGGACTTAGTTAGGACTTGATAATTTTAGGACTTAGTAAGGACTTGATAATTTTTGGACTTAGTTAGGACTTAATAATTTTAGGATATAGTTAGGACTTGATCATTTTAGGACTTAATTAGGAGTTAATAATTTTAGGACTTAGTTAGGACTTGATAATTTTAGGACCTAATTAGGACTTAATAATTTTAGGACTTAGTTAGGACTTGATAATTTTAGTACTTTATTAGGACTTGATAATTTTAGGACTTAGTAAGGACTTAATAATTTTAGGACTTAGTTAGGACTTGATAATTTTAGGACTCAGTTAGGACTTGATAATTTTATGTCTTAGTTAGGACTTGATAAATTTAGGACTTAATTAGGACTTGATAATTTTAGGACTTAATAAGGACTTAATAATTTTAGGACTTAGTTAGGACTTGATAATTTTAGGACTTAGTTAGGACTTGATAATTTTAGGACTTAGTTAGGACTTGATAATTCTAGGACTTGATAATTTTAGGACTTAGTTAGGACTTAATAATTTTAGGACGTAGTTAGGACTTGATAATTTTAGTACTTTATTAGGACTTTATAATTTTAGGATTCAGTTAGGACTTGATAATTTTAGGACTTAGTTAGGACTTTATAATTTTAGGATTTAGTTAGGACTTGATAATTTTAGGATATAGTTAGGACTTGATAATTTTAGTACTTTATTAGGACTTGATAAATTTAGGATTTAGTTAGGACTTGATAATTTTAGAACTTAATTAGGACTTAATAATTTTAGGATTTAGTTAGGACTTGATAATTCAAGGACTTGATAATTTTAGGACTTAGTTAGGACTTAATAATTTAGGACGTAGTTAGGACTTGATAATTTTAGTACTTTATTAGGACTTTATAATTTTCGGATTTAGTTAGGACTTGATAAGTATAGGACTTAGTTAGGACTTGATAATTGTAGGACTTAGTAAGGTCTTGATAATTTTAGGACTTAATTAGGAGTTAATAATTTTAGGTCTTAGTTACGACTTGATAATTTTAGGACTTAGTTAGGACTTTATAATTTTAAGATTTAGTTAGGACTTGATAATTTTAGGACTTAGTTAGGACTTAATAATTTTAGGATATAGTTAGGACTTGATCATTTTAGGACTTAGTTAGGACTTGATAATTTTAGGACTCAGTTAGGACTTGATAATTTTATGTCTTAGTTAGGACTTGATAATTTTAGGACTTAATTAGGACTTGATAATTTTAGGACTTAATAAGGACTTAATAATTTTAGGACTTAGTTAGGACTTGATAATTTTAGGACTTAGTTAGGACTTGATAATTTTAGGATTCAGTTAGAACTTACTAATTTTAGGACGTAGTTAGGACTTGATAATTTTAAGACTTAGTTAGGACTTGATAATTTTAGGACTTAGTTAGGACTTGATAATTCTAGGACTTAATAATTTTAGGACTTTATAAGGACCTTATAATTTTAGGTCTTAGTTAGGACTTAATAATTTTAGGACTTAATTAGGACTTAATAATTTTAGGACTTATATAGGACAAAATAATTTTAGGACTTGATAATTTTAGGACTTAGTTAGGACTTAATAATTTAGGACGTAGTTAGGACTTGATAATTTTAGTACTTTATTAGGACTTTATAATTTTCGGATTTAGTTAGGACTTGATAAGTATAGGACTTAGTTAGGACTTGATAATTGTAGGACTTAGTAAGGTCTTGATAATTTTAGGACTTAATTAGGAGTTAATAATTTTAGGTCTTAGTTACGACTTGATAATTTTAGGACTTAGTTAGGACTTTATAATTTTAGGACTTAGTTCGGACTTGATAATTTTAGGACTTAGTTAGGACTTAATAATTTTAGGACGTAGTTAGGACTTGATAATTTTAGGACTTAGTTAGGACTTAATAATTTTAGGACGTAGCTAGGACTTGATAATTTTAGTACTTTATTAGGACTTGATAATTTTAGGACTTAGTAAGGACTTAATAAATTTAGGACTTAGTTAGGACTTGATAATTTTAGGACTTTATAATTTTAGGACTTAGTTAGGACTTGATATTTCTAGGACTTGTTAATTTTAGGACTTAGTAAGGACTTAATAAATTTAGGACTTAGTTAGGACTTGATAATTTTAGTACTTTATTAGGACTTGATAATTTTAGGATTTAGTTAGGACTTGATAATTTTAAAACTTAATTAGTACTTAATAATTTTAGGACTTAGTTAGGACTTGATAATTCTAGGACTTGATAATTTTAGGACTTAGTTAGGACTTAATAATTTTAGGACGTAGTTAGGACTTGATAATTTTAGTACTTTATTAGGACTTTATAATTTTAGGATTCAGTTAGGACTTGATAATTTTAGGACTTAGTTAGGACTTTATAATTTTAGGATTTAGTTAGGACTTGATAATTTTAGGATATAGTTAGGACTTGATAATTTTAGTACTTTATTAGGACTTGATAAATTTAGGATTTAGTTAGGACTTGATAATTTTAGAACTTAATTAGGACTTAATAATTTTAGGATTTAGTTAGGACTTGATAATTCAAGGACTTGATAATTTTAGGACTTAGTTAGGACTTAATAATTTTGGACGTAGTTAGGACTTGATAATTTTAGTACTTTATTAGGACTTTATAATTTTCGGATTTAGTTAGGACTTGATAAGTATAGGACTTAGTTAGGACTTGATAATTGTAGGACTTAGTAAGGTCTTGATAATTTTAGGACTTAATTAGGAGTTAATAATTTTAGGTCTTAGTTACGACTTGATAATTTTAGGACTTAGTTAGGACTTTATAATTTTAGGACTTAGTTCGGACTTGATAATTTTAGGACTTAGTTAGTACTTAATAATTTTAGGACGTAGTTAGGACTTGATAATTTTAGGACTTAGTTAGGACTTTATAATTTTAGGACTTAGTTAGGACTTGATATTTCTAGGACTTGTTAATTTTAGGACTTAGTAAGGACTTAATAAATTTAGGACTTAGTTAGGACTTGATAATTTTAGTATTTTATTAGGACTTGATAATTTTAGGATTTAGTTAGGACTTGATAATTTTAAAACTTAATTAGTACTTAATAATTTTAGGACTTAGTTAGGACTTGATAATTCTAGGACTTGATAATTTTAGGACTTAGTTAGGACTTAATAATTTTAGGACGTAGTTAGGACTTGATAATTTTAGTACTTTATTAGGACTTTATAATTTTAGGATTTAGTTAGGACTTGATAATTTTAGGACTTAGTTAGGACTTAATAATTTTAGGATATAGTTAGGACTTGATCATTTTAGGACTTAGTTAGGACTTGATAATTTTAGGACTCAGTTAGGACTTGATAATTTTATGTCTTAGTTAGGACTTGATAATATTAGGACTTAATTAGGACTTGATAATTTTAGGACTTAATAAGGACTTAATAATTTTAGGACTTAGTTAGGACTTGATAATTTTAGGACTTAGTTAGGACTTGATAATTTTAGGATTCAGTTAGGACTTACTAATTTTAGGACGTAGTTAGGACTTGATAATTTTAAGACTTAGTTAGGACTTGATAATTTTAGGACTTAGTTAGGACTTAATAATTTTAGGATATAGTTAGGACTTAATCATTTTAGGACTTAGTTAGGACTTAATAATTTTAGGATTTAGTTAGGACTTGATAATTTAAGGACTTAGTTAGGACTTAATAATTTTAGGACTTAGTTAGGACTTGATAATTTTAGAACTTAATTAGGACTTAATAATTTTAGGATTTAGTTAGGACTTGATAATTCAAGGACTTGATAATTTTAGGACGTAGTTAGGACTTGATAATTTTAGTACTTTATTAGGACTTTATAATTTTAGGATTTAGTTAGGACTTGATAATTATAGGACTTAGTTAGGACTTGATAATTTTAGGACTTAGTAAGGACTTGATAATTTTTGGACTTAGTTAGGACTTAATAATTTTAGGATTTAGTTAGGACTTGATAATTATAGGACTTAGTTAGGACTTGATAATTTTAGGACTTAGTTAGGACTTAATAATTTTAGGACGTAGTTAGGACTTGATAATTTTAGGACTTAGTTAGGACTTTATAATTTTAGTACTTTATAAGGACTTGATAATTTTAGGACTTAGTAAGGACTTGATAATTTTAGTACTTTATAAGGACTTGATAATTTTAGGACTTAGTAAGGACTTAATAATTTTAGGACTTAGTTAGGACTTGATAATTTTAGAACTTAATTAGGACTTAATAATTTTAGGATTTAGTTAGGACTTGATAATTCAAGGACTTGATAATTTTAGGACGTAGTTAGGACTTGATAATTTTAGTACTTTATTAGGACTTTATAATTTTAGGATTTAGTTAGGACTTGATAATTATAGGACTTAGTTAGGACTTGATAATTTTAGGACTTAGTAAGGACTTGATAATTTTTGGACTTAGTTAGGACTTAATAATTTTAGGATATAGTTAGGACTTGATCATTTTAGGACTTAATTAGGAGTTAATAATTTTAGGACTTAGTTAGGACTTGATAATTTTAGGACCTAATTAGGACTTAATAATTTTAGGACTTAGTTAGGACTTGATAATTTTAGTACTTTATTAGGACTTGATAATTTTAGGACTTAGTAAGGACTTAATAATTTTAGGACTTAGTTAGGACTTGATAATTTTAGGACTCAGTTAGGACTTGATAATTTTATGTCTTAGTTAGGACTTGATAAATTTAGGACTTAATTAGGACTTGATAATTTTAGGACTTAATAAGGACTTAATAATTTTAGGACTTAGTTAGGACTTGATAATTTTAGGACTTAGTTAGGACTTGATAATTTTAGGACTTAGTTAGGACTTGATAATTCTAGGACTTGATAATTTTAGGACTTAGTTAGGACTTAATAATTTTAGGACGTAGTTAGGACTTGATAATTTTAGTACTTTATTAGGACTTTATAATTTTAGGATTCAGTTAGGACTTGATAATTTTAGGACTTAGTTAGGACTTTATAATTTTAGGATTTAGTTAGGACTTGATAATTTTAGGATATAGTTAGGACTTGATAATTTTAGTACTTTATTAGGACTTGATAAATTTAGGATTTAGTTAGGACTTGATAATTTTAGAACTTAATTAGGACTTAATAATTTTAGGATTTAGTTAGGACTTGATAATTCAAGGACTTGATAATTTTAGGACTTAGTTAGGACTTAATAATTTAGGACGTAGTTAGGACTTGATAATTTTAGTACTTTATTAGGACTTTATAATTTTCGGATTTAGTTAGGACTTGATAAGTATAGGACTTAGTTAGGACTTGATAATTGTAGGACTTAGTAAGGTCTTGATAATTTTAGGACTTAATTAGGAGTTAATAATTTTAGGTCTTAGTTACGACTTGATAATTTTAGGACTTAGTTAGGACTTTATAATTTTAGGACTTAGTTCGGACTTGATAATTTTAGGACTTAGTTAGGACTTAATAATTTTAGGACGTAGTTAGGACTTGATAATTTTAGGACTTAGTTAGGACTTTATAATTTTAGGACTTAGTTAGGACTTGATATTTCTAGGACTTGTTAATTTTAGGACTTAGTAAGGACTTAATAAATTTAGGACTTAGTTAGGACTTGATAATTTTAGTACTTTATTAGGACTTGATAATTTTAGGATTTAGTTAGGACTTGATAATTTTAAAACTTAATTAGTACTTAATAATTTTAGGACTTAGTTAGGACTTGATAATTCTAGGACTTGATAATTTTAGGACTTAGTTAGGACTTAATAATTTTAGGACGTAGTTAGGACTTGATAATTTTAGTACTTTATTAGGACTTTATAATTTTAGGATTTAGTTAGGACTTGATAATTTTAGGACTTAGTTAGGACTTAATAATTTTAGGATATAGTTAGGACTTGATCATTTTAGGACTTAGTTAGGACTTGATAATTTTAGGACTCAGTTAGGACTTGATAATTTTATGTCTTAGTTAGGACTTGATAATTTTAGGACTTAATTAGGACTTGATAATTTTAGGACTTAATAAGGACTTAATAATTTTAGGACTTAGTTAGGACTTGATAATTTTAGGACTTAGTTAGGACTTGATAATTTTAGGATTCAGTTAGGACTTACTAATTTTAGGACGTAGTTAGGACTTGATAATTTTAAGACTTAGTTAGGACTTGATAATTTTAGGACTTAGTTAGGACTTAATAATTTTAGGATATAGTTAGGACTTAATCATTTTAGGACTTAGTTAGGACTTAATAATTTTAGGATTTAGTTAGGACTTGATAATTTAAGGACTTAGTTAGGACTTGATATTTTTAGGATTCAGTTAGGACTTACTAAATTTAGGACGTAGTTAGGACTTGATAATTTTAGGACTTAGTTAGGACTTAATAATTTTAGGACGTAGTTAGGACTTGATAATTTTAGGACTTAGTTAGGACTTGATAATTTTAGTACTTTATAAGGACTTGATAATTTTAGGACTTAGTAAGGACTTGATAATTTTAGTACTTTATTAGGACTTTATAATTTTAGGATTTAGTTAGGACTTGATAATTATAGGACTTAGTTAGGACTTGATAATTTTAGGACTTAGTAAGGACTTGATAATTTTTGGACTTAGTTAGGACTTAATAATTTTAGGATATAGTTAGGACTTGATCATTTTAGGACTTAATTAGGAGTTAATAATTTTAGGACTTAGTTAGGACTTGATAATTTTAGGACCTAATTAGGACTTAATAATTTTAGGACTTAGTTAGGACTTGATAATTTTAGTACTTTATTAGGACTTGATAATTTTAGGACTTAGTAAGGACTTAATAATTTTAGGACTTAGTTAGGACTTGATAATTTTAGGACTCAGTTAGGACTTGATAATTTTATGTCTTAGTTAGGACTTGATAAATTTAGGACTTAATTAGGACTTGATAATTTTAGGACTTAATAAGGACTTAATAATTTTAGGACTTAGTTAGGACTTGATAATTTTAGGACTTAGTTAGGACTTGATAATTTTAGGACTTAGTTAGGACTTGATAATTCTAGGACTTGATAATTTAGGACTTAGTTAGGACTTAATAATTTTAGGACGTAGTTAGGACTTGATAATTTTAGTACTTTATTAGGACTTTATAATTTTAGGATTCAGTTAGGACTTGATAATTTTAGGACTTAGTTAGGACTTTATAATTTTAGGATTTAGTTAGGACTTGATAATTTTAGGATATAGTTAGGACTTGATAATTTTAGTACTTTATTAGGACTTGATAAATTTAGGATTTAGTTAGGACTTGATAATTTTAGAACTTAATTAGGACTTAATAATTTTAGGATTTAGTTAGGACTTGATAATTCAAGGACTTGATAATTTTAGGACTTAGTTAGGACTTAATAATTTAGGACGTAGTTAGGACTTGATAATTTTAGTACTTTATTAGGACTTTATAATTTTCGGATTTAGTTAGGACTTGATAAGTATAGGACTTAGTTAGGACTTGATAATTGTAGGACTTAGTAAGGTCTTGATAATTTTAGGACTTAATTAGGAGTTAATAATTTTAGGTCTTTGTTACGACTTGATAATTTTAGGACTTAGTTAGGACTTTATAATTTTAGGATTTAGTTAGGACTTGATAATTTTAGGACTTAGTTAGGACTTAATAATTTTAGGATATAGTTAGGACTTGATAATTTAAGGACTTAGTTAGGACTTGATATTTTTAGGATTCAGTTAGGACTTACTAAATTTAGGACGTAGTTAGGACTTGATAATTTTAGGACTTAGTTAGGACTTAATAATTTTAGGACGTAGTTAGGACTTGATAATTTTAGGACTTAGTTAGGACTTGATAATTTTAGTACTTTATAAGGACTTGATAATTTTAGGACTTAGTAAGGACTTGATAATTTTAGTACTTTATTAGGACTTTATAATTTTAGGATTTAGTTAGGACTTGATAATTATAGGACTTAGTTAGGACTTGATAATTTTAGGACTTAGTAAGGACTTGATAATTTTTGGACTTAGTTAGGACTTAATAATTTTAGGATATAGTTAGGACTTGATCATTTTAGGACTTAATTAGGAGTTAATAATTTTAGGACTTAGTTAGGACTTGATAATTTTAGGACCTAATTAGGACTTAATAATTTTAGGACTTAGTTAGGACTTGATAATTTTAGTACTTTATTAGGACTTGATAATTTTAGGACTTAGTAAGGACTTAATAATTTTAGGACTTAGTTAGGACTTGATAATTTTAGGACTCAGTTAGCACTTGATAATTTTATGTCTTAGTTAGGACTTGATAAATTTAGGACTTAATTAGGACTTGATAATTTTAGGACTTAATAAGGACTTAATAATTTTAGGACTTAGTTAGGACTTGATAATTTTAGGACTTAGTTAGGACTTGATAATTTTAGGACTTAGTTAGGACTTGATAATTCTAGGACTTGATTATTTAGGACTTAGTTAGGACTTAATAATTTTAGGACGTAGTTAGGACTTGATAATTTTAGTACTTTATTAGGACTTTATAATTTTAGGATTCAGTTAGGACTTGATAATTTTAGGACTTAGTTAGGACTTTATAATTTTAGGATTTAGTTAGGACTTGATAATTTTAGGATATAGTTAGGACTTGATAATTTTAGTACTTTATTAGGACTTGATAAATTTAGGATTTAGTTAGGACTTGATAATTTTAGAACTTAATTAGGACTTAATAATTTTAGGATTTAGTTAGGACTTGATAATTCAAGGACTTGATAATTTTAGGACTTAGTTAGGACTTAATAATTTAGGACGTAGTTAGGACTTGATAATTTTAGTACTTTATTAGGACTTTATAATTTTCGGATTTAGTTAGGACTTGATAAGTATAGGACTTAGTTAGGACTTGATAATTGTAGGACTTAGTAAGGTCTTGATAATTTTAGGACTTAATTAGGAGTTAATAATTTTAGGTCTTAGTTACGACTTGATAATTTTAGGACTTAGTTAGGACTTTATAATTTTAGGATTTAGTTAGGACTTGATAATTTTAGGACTTAGTTAGGACTTAATAATTTTAGGATATAGTTAGGACTTGATCATTTTAGGACTTAGTTAGGACTTGATAATTTTAGGACTCAGTTAGGACTTGATAATTTTATGTCTTAGTTAGGACTTGATAATTTTAGGACTTAATTAGGACTTGATAATTTTAGGACTTAATAAGGACTTAATAATTTTAGGACTTAGTTAGGACTTGATAATTTTAGGACTTAGTTAGGACTTGATAATTTTAGGATTCAGTTAGGACTTACTAATTTTAGGACGTAGTTAGGACTTGATAATTTTAAGACTTAGTTAGGACTTGATAATTTTAGGACTTAGTTAGGACTTAATAATTTTAGGATATAGTTAGGACTTAATCATTTTAGGACTTAGTTAGGACTTAATAATTTTAGGATTTAGTTAGGACTTGATAATTTAAGGACTTAGTTAGGACTTGATATTTTTAGGATTCAGTTAGGACTTACTAAATTTAGGACGTAGTTAGGACTTGATAATTTTAGGACTTAGTTAGGACTTAATAATTTTAGGACGTAGTTAGGACTTGATAATTTTAGGACTTAGTTAGGACTTGATAATTTTAGTACTTTATAAGGACTTGATAATTTTAGGACTTAGTAAGGACTTGATAATTTTAGTACTTTATAAGGACTTGATAATTTTAGGACTTAGTAAGGACTTAATAATTTTAGGACTTAGTTAGGACTTGATAATTTTAGTACTTTATTAGGACTTTATAATTTTAGGACTTAGTTAGGACTTGATCATTTTAGGACTTAGTTAGGACTTGATAATTTTAGAACTTAATTAGGACTTAATAATTTTAGGATTTAGTTAGGACTTGATAATTCAAGGACTTGATAATTTTAGGACGTAGTTAGGACTTGATAATTTTAGTACTTTATTAGGACTTTATAATTTTAGGATTTAGTTAGGACTTGATAATTATAGGACTTAGTTAGGACTTGATAATTTTAGGACTTAGTAAGGACTTGATAATTTTTGGACTTAGTTAGGACTTAATAATTTTAGGATATAGTTAGGACTTGATCATTTTAGGACTTAATTAGGAGTTAATAATTTTAGGACTTAGTTAGGACTTGATAATTTTAGGACCTAATTAGGACTTAATAATTTTAGAACTTAGTTAGGACTTGATAATTTTAGTACTTTATTAGGACTTGATAATTTTAGGACTTAGTAAGGACTTAATAATTTTAGGACTTAGTTAGGACTTGATAATTTTAGGACTCAGTTAGGACTTGATAATTTTATGTCTTAGTTAGGACTTGATAAATTTAGGACTTAATTAGGACTTGATAATTTTAGGACTTAATAAGGACTTAATAATTTTAGGACTTAGTTAGGACTTGATAATTTTAGGACTTAGTTAGGACTTGATAATTTTAGGATATAGTTAGGACTAGATCATTTTAGGACTTAATTAGGAGTTAATAATTTTAGGACTTAGTTAAGACTTGATAATTCTAGGACTTGATAATTTTAGGACTCAGTTAGGACTTAATAATTTTAGGACGTAGTTAGGACTTGATAATTTTAGGACTTAGTTAGGACTTAATAATTTTAGGACTTAGTTAGGACTTAATAATTTTAGTACTTAGTTAGGACTTAATAATATTAGGATATAGTTAGGACTTGATCATTTTAGGACTTAGTTAGGACTTGATAATTTTAGTACTTAATTAGGACTTAATAATTTTAGGATTTAGTTAGGACTTGATAATTCAAGGACTTGAAAATTTTAGGACTTAGTTAGGACTTAATAATATATTACGTAGTTAGGAATTGATAATTTTAGTACTTTATTAGGACTTTATAATTTTCGGATTCAGTTAGGACTTGATAAGTATAGGACTTAGTTAGGACTTGATAATTGTAGGACTTAGTAAGGTCTGGATAATTTTAGGACTTAATTAGGAGTTAATAATTTTAGGTCTTAGTTAGGACTTGATAATTTTAGGACTTAGTTAGGACTTTATAATTTTAGGACTTAGTTCGGACTTGATAATTTTAGGACTTAGTTAGGACTTAATAATTTTAGGACTTAGTTAGGACTTGATAATTTTAGGACTTAGTTAGGACTTTATAATTTTAGGACTTAGTTAGGACTTGATAATTTTAGGATATAGTTAGGACTTGATAATTTTAGTACTTTATTAGGACTTGATAAATTTAGGATTTAGTTAGGACTTGATAATTTTAGAACTTAATTAGGACTTAATAATTTTAGGATTTAGTTAGGACTTGATAATTCAAGGACTTGATAATTTTAGGACTTAGTTAGGACTTAATAATTTAGGACGTAGTTAGGACTTGATAATTTTAGTACTTTATTAGGACTTTATAATTTTCGGATTTAGTTAGGACTTGATAAGTATAGGACTTAGTTAGGACTTGATAATTGTAGGACTTAGTAAGGTCTTGATAATTTTAGGACTTAATTAGAAGTTAATAATTTTAGGTCTTAGTTACGACTTGATAATTTTAGGACTTAGTTAGGACTTTATAATTTTAGGACTTAGTTCGGACTTGATAATTTTAGGACTTAGTTAGGACATAATAATTTTAGGACGTAGTTAGGACTTGATAATTTTAGGACTTAGTTAGGACTTAATAATTTTAGGACGTAGCTAGGACTTGATAATTTTAGTACTTTATTAGGACTTGATAATTTTAGGACTTAGTAAGGACTTAATAAATTTAGGACTTAGTTAGGACTTGATAATTTTAGGACTTTATAATTTTAGGACTTAGTTAGGACTTGATATTTCTAGGACTTGATAATTTTAGGACTTAGTAAGGACTTAATAAATTTAGGACTTAGTTAGGACTTGATAATTTTAGTACTTTATTAGGACTTGATAATTTTAGGATTTAGTTAGGACTTGATAATTTCAAAACTTAATTAGTACTTAATAATTTTAGGACTTAGTTAGGACTTGATAATTCTAGGACTTGATAATTTTAGGACTTAGTTAGGACTTAATAATTTTAGGACGTAGTTAGGACTTGATAATTTTAGTACTTTATTAGGACTTTATAATTTTAGGATTTAGTTAGGACTTGATAATTTTAGGACTTAGTTAGGACTTAATAATTTTAGGATATAGTTAGGACTTGATCATTTTAGGACTTAGTTAGGACTTGATAATTTTAGGACTCAGTTAGGACTTGATAATTTTATGTCTTAGTTAGGACTTGATAATTTTAGGACTTAATTAGGACTTGATAATTTTAGGACTTAATAAGGACTTAATAATTTTAGGACTTAGTTAGGACTTGATAATTTTAGGACTTAGTTAGGACTTGATAATTTTAGGATTCAGTTAGGACTTACTAATTTTAGGACGTAGTTAGGACTTGATAATTTTAAGACTTAGTTAGGACTTGATAATTTCAGGACTTAGTTAGGACTTAATAATTTTAGGATATAGTTAGAACTTAATCATTTTAGGACTTAGTTAGGACCTAATAATTTTAGGATTTAGTTAGGACTTGATAATTTAAGGACTTAGTTAGGACTTGATATTTTTAGGATTCAGTTAGGACTTACTAAATTTAGGACGTAGTTAGGACTTGATAATTTTAGGACTTAGTTAGGACTTAATAATTTTAGGACGTAGTTAGGACTTGATAATTTTAGGACTTAGTTAGGACTTGATAATTTTAGTACTTTATAAGGACTTGATAATTTTAGGACTTAGTAAGGACTTGATAATTTTAGTACTTTATAAGGACTTGATAATTTTAGGACTTAGTAAGGACTTAATAATTTTAGGACTTAATAAGGACTTAATAATTTTAGGACTTAGTTAGGACTTTATAATTTTAGGACTTAGTTAGGACTTGATAATTTTAGGATTCAGTTAGGACTTACTAATTTTAGGACGTAGTTAGGACTTGATAATTTTAAGACTTAGTTAGGACTTGATAATTTCAGGACTTAGTTAGGACTTAATAATTTTAGGATATAGTTAGGACTTAATCATTTTAGGACTTAGTTAGGACCTAATAATTTTAGGATTTAGTTAGGACTTGATAATTTTAGGACTTAATTAGGACTTGATAATTTTAGGACTTAATAAGGACTTAATAATTTTAGGACTTAGTTAGGACTTTATAATTTTAGGACTTAGTTAGGACTTGATAATTTTAGGATTCAGTTAGGACTTACTAATTTTAGGACGTAGTTAGGACTTGATAATTTTAGGACTTAGTTAGGACTTGATAATTTTAGGACTTAATTTGGACTTAATAATTTTAGGATTTAGTTAGGACTTGATAATTTAAGGACTTAGTTAGGACTTGATAATTTTAGGACTCAGTTAGGACATAATAATTTTAGGAAGTAGTTAGGACTTGATAATTTTAGGACTCAGTTAGGACTTAATAATTTTAGGACGTAGTTAGGACTTGATAATTTTAGGACTTAGTTAGGACTCAATAATTTTAGGACTTAGTTAGGACTTGATAATTTTAGTACTTAGTTAGGACTTAATAATATTAGGATATAGTTAGGACTTGATCATTTTAGGACTTAGTTAGGACTTGATAATTTTAGAACTTAATAAGGACTTAATAATTTTAGGACTTAGTTAGGACTTGATAATTCTAGGACTTAATAATTTTAGGACTGTATAAGGACCTTATAATTTTAGGTCTTAGTTAGGACTTAATAATTTTAGGACTTAATTAGGACTTAATAATTTTAGGACTTATATAGGACAAAATAATTTTAGGACTTGATAATTTTAGGATTTAGTTAGGACTTGATAATTTTAGGACTCAGTTAGGACTTAATAATTTTAGGACGTAGTTAGGACTTGATAATTTTAGGACTTAGTTAGGACTCAATAATTTTAGGACTTAGTTAGGACTTAATAATTTTAGTACTTAGTTAGGACTTAATAATATTAGGACTTAGTTAGGACTTAATAATATTAGGACTTAGTTAGGACTTAATAATTTTAGGACGTAGTAAGGACTTGATAATTTTAGGACTTAGTTAGGACTTAATAATTTTAGGACGTAGCTAGGACTTGATAATTTTAGTACTTTATTAGGACTTGATAATTTTAGGACTTAGTAAGGACTTAATAAATTTAGGACTTAGTTAGGACTTGATAATTTTAGGACTTTATAATTTTAGGACTTAGTTAGGACTTGATATTTCTAGGACTTGATAATTTTAGGACTTAGTAAGGACTTAATAAATTTAGGACTTAGTTAGGACTTGATAATTTTGGTACTTTATTAGGACTTGATAATTTTAGGATTTAGTTAGGACTTGATAATTTTAGAACTTAATTAGTACTTAATAATTTTAGGACTTAGTTAGGACTTGATAATTTTAGGACTTGATAATTTTAGTACTTTATTAGGACTTTATAATTTTAGGATTTAGTTAGGACTTGATAATTATAGGACTTAGTTAGGACTTGATAATTTTAGGATTTAGTAAGGGCTTAATAATTTTAGGACTTAATTAGGAGTTAATAATTTTAGGACTTAGTTAGGACTTGATAATTTTAGGACTTAGTTAGGACTTTATAATTTTAGGACTTAGTTAGGACTTGATAATTTTAGGATATAGTTAGGACTTGATAATTTTAGTACTTTATTAGGACTTGATAAATTTAGGATTTAGTTAGGACTTGATAATTTTAGAACTTAATTAGGACTTAATAATTTTAGGATTTAGTTAGGACTTGATAATTCAAGGACTTGATAATTTTAGGACTTAGTTAGGACTTAATAATTTAGGACGTAGTTAGGACTTGATAATTTTAGTACTTTATTAGGACTTTATAATTTTCGGATTTAGTTAGGACTTGATAAGTATAGGACTTAGTTAGGACTTGATAATTGTAGGACTTAGTAAGGTCTTGATAATTTTAGGACTTAATTAGGAGTTAATAATTTTAGGTCTTAGTTACGACTTGATAATTTTAGGACTTAGTTAGGACTTTATAATTTTAGGACTTAGTTCGGACTTGATAATTTTAGGACTTAGTTAGGACTTAATAATTTTAGGACGTAGTTAGGACTTGATAATTTTAGGACTTAGTTAGGACTTAATAATTTTAGGACGTAGCTAGGACTTGATAATTTTAGTACTTTATTAGGACTTGATAATTTTAGGACTTAGTAAGGACTTAATAAATTTAGGACTTAGTTAGGACTTGATAATTTTAGAACTTAATTAGGACTTAATAATTTTAGGATTTAGTTAGGACTTGATAATTCAAGGACTTGATAATTTTAGGACTTAGTTAGGACTTAATAATTTAGGACGTAGTTAGGACTTGATAATTTTAGTACTTTATTAGGACTTTATAATTTTCGGATTTAGTTAGGACTTGATAAGTATAGGACTTAGTTAGGACTTGATAATTGTAGGACTTAGTAAGGTCTTGATAATTTTAGGACTTAATTAGGAGTTAATAATTTTAGGTCTTAGTTACGACTTGATAATTTTAGGACTTAGTTAGGACTTTATAATTTTAGGACTTAGTTCGGACTTGATAATTTTAGGACTTAGTTAGGACTTAATAATTTCAGGACGTAGTTAGGACTTGATAATTTTAGGACTTAGTTAGGACTTAATAATTTTAGGACGTAGCTAGGACTTGATAATTCTAGTACTTTATTAGGACTTGATAATTTTAGGACTTAGTAAGGACTTAATAAATTTAGGACTTAGTTAGGACTTGATAATTTTAGGACTTTATAATTTTAGGACTTAGTTAGGACTTGATAATTTTAGGACTTAGTTAGGACTTGATAATTTTAGGATTCAGTTAGGACTTACTAATTTTAGGACGTAGTTAGGACTTGATAATTTTAAGACTTATTTAGGACTTGATAATTTTAGGACTTAGTTAGGACTTAATAATTTTAGGATATAGTTAGGACTTAATCATTTTAGGACTTAGTTAGGACTTAATAATTTTAGGATTTAGTTAGGACTTGATAATTTAAGGACTTAGTTAGGACTTGATATTTTTAGGATTCAGTTAGGACTTACTAAATTTAGGACGTAGTTAGGACTTGATAATTTTAGGACTTAGTTAGGACTTAATAATTTTAGGACGTAGTTAGGACTTGATAATTTTAGGACTTAGTTAGGACTTGATAATTTTAGTACTTTATAAGGACTTGATAATTTTAGGACTTAGTAAAGACTTGATAATTTTAGTACTTTATAAGGACTTGATAATTTTAGGACTTAGTAAGGACTTAATAATTTTAGGACTTAGTTAGGACTTGATAATTTTAGTACTTTATTAGGACTTTATAATTTGAGGACTTAGTTAGGACTTGATCATTTTAGGACTTAGTTAGGACTTGATAATTTTAGAACTTAATTAGGACTTAATAATTTTAGGATTTAGTTAGGACTTGATAATTCAAGGACTTGATAATTTTAGGACTTAGTTAGGACTTAATAATTTAGGACGTAGTTAGGACTTGATAATTTTAGTACTTTATTAGGACTTTATAATTTTCGGATTTAGTTAGGACTTGATAAGTATAGGACTTAGTTAGGACTTGATAATTTTAGGACTTAGTAAGGACTTGATAATTTTTGGACTTAGTTAGGACTTAATAATTTTAGGATATAGTTAGGACTTGATCATTTTAGGACTTCATTAGGAGTTAATAATTTTAGGACTTAGTTAGGACTTGATAATTTTAGGACTTAGTTAGGACTTTATAATTTTAGGAGTTAGTTCGGACTTGATAATTTTAGGACTTAGTTAGGACTTAATAATTTTAGGACGTAGTTAGGACTTGATAATTTTAGTACTTTATTAGGACTTTATAATTTTAGGATTTAGTTAGGACTTGATAATTATAGGACTTAGTTAGGACTTGATAATTTTAGGACTTAGTAAGGACTTGATAATTTTTGGACTTAGTTAGGACTTAATAATTTTAGGATATAGTTAGGACTTGATCATTTTAGGACTTCATTAGGAGTTAATAATTTTAGGACTTAGTTAGGACTTGATAATTTTAGGACCTAATTAGGACTTAATAATTTTAGGACTTAGTTAGGACTTGATAATTTTAGTACTTTATTAGGACTTGATAATTTTAGGACTTAGTAAGGACTTAATAATTTTAGGACTTAGTTAGGACTTGATAATTTTAGGACTCAGTTAGGACTTGATAATTTTATGTCTTAGTTAGGACTTGATAAATTTAGGACATAATTAGGACTTGATAATTTTAGGACTTAATAAGGACTTAATAATTTTAGGACTTAGTTAGGACTTGATAATTTTAGGACTTAGTTAGGACTTGATAATTTTAGGATATAGTTAGGACTAGATCATTTTAGGACTTAATTAGGAGTTTATAATTTTAGGACTTAGTTAGGACTTGATAATTTTAGGACCTAATTAGGACTTAATAATTTTAGGATTTAGTTAGGACTTGATAATTTAAGGACTTAGTTAGGACTTGATAATTTTAGGACTCAGTTAGGACATAATAATTTTAGGAAGTAGTTAGGACTTGATAATTTTAGGTCTTAGTTAGGACTTGATAATTTTAGGACTTAGTTAGGACTTAATAATTTTTTGGACTTAATTAGGACTTAATAATTTTAGAACTTAATTAGGACTTGATAATTCTAGGACTTGATAATTTTAGGACTTTATTAGGACCTTATAATTTTAGGACTTAGTTAGGAATTAATAATTTTAGGACTTAATTAGGACTTAATAATTTTAGGACTTACATAGGACAAAATAATTTTAGGACTTGATAATTTTAGGATTTAGTTAGGACTTGATAATTTTAGTACTTAGTTAGGACTTAATAATATTAGGATATAGTTAGGACTTGATCATTTTAGGACTTAGTTAGGACTTGATAATTTTAGGACTCAGTTAGGACTTAATAATTTTAGGACGTAGTTAGGAGTTGATAATTAAAGGACTTAGTTAGGACTTTATAATTTTAGGACTTAGTAAGGACTTGATAATTTTAGGACTTAATTAGGAGTTAATAATTTTAGGACTTAGTTAGGACTTGATAATTTTAGGACTTAGTTAGGACTTGATAATTTTAGTACTTTATTAGGACTTGGTAATTTTAGGACTTAGTAAAAACTTAATAATTTTAGAACTTAATTAGGACTTGATAATTCTAGGACTTGATAATTTTAGGACTTTATTAGGACCTTATAATTTTAGGACTTAGTTAGGACTTAATAATTTTAGGACTTAATTAGGACTTAATAATTTTAGGACTTACATAGGACAAAATAATTTTAGGACTTAATAATTTTAGGATTTAGTTAGGACTTGATAATTTTAGTACTTAGTTAGGACTTAATAATATTAGGATATAGTTAGGACTTGATCATTTTAGGACTTAGTTAGGACTTGATAATTTTAGGACTTAGTTAGGACTTGATAATTTTAGGATTCAGTTAGGACTTACTAATTTTAGGACGTAGTTAGGACTTGATAATTTTAAGACTTATTTAGGACTTGATAATTTTAGGACTTAGTTAGGACTTAATAATTTTAGGATATAGTTAGGACTTAATCATTTTAGGACTTAGTTAGGACTTAATAATTTTAGGATTTAGTTAGGACTTGATAATTTAAGGACTTAGTTAGGACTTGATATTTTTAGGATTCAGTTAGGACTTACTAAATTTAGGACGTAGTTAGGACTTGATAATTTTAGGACTTAGTTAGGACTTAATAATTTTAGGACGTAGTTAGGACTTGATAATTTTAGGACTTAGTTAGGACTTGATAATTTTAGTACTTTATAAGGACTTGATAATTTTAGGACTTAGTAAAGACTTGATAATTTTAGTACTTTATAAGGACTTGATAATTTTAGGACTTAGTAAGGACTTAATAATTTTAGGACTTAGTTAGGACTTGATAATTTTAGTACTTTATTAGGACTTTATAATTTGAGGACTTAGTTAGGACTTGATCATTTTAGGACTTAGTTAGGACTTGATAATTTTAGAACTTAATTAGGACTTAATAATTTTAGGATTTAGTTAGGACTTGATAATTCAAGGACTTGATAATTTTAGGACTTAGTTAGGACTTAATAATTTAGGACGTAGTTAGGACTTGATAATTTTAGTACTTTATTAGGACTTTATAATTTTCGGATTTAGTTAGGACTTGATAAGTATAGGACTTAGTTAGGACTTGATAATTTTAGGACTTAGTAAGGACTTGATAATTTTTGGACTTAGTTAGGACTTAATAATTTTAGGATATAGTTAGGACTTGATCATTTTAGGACTTCATTAGGAGTTAATAATTTTAGGACTTAGTTAGGACTTGATAATTTTAGGACTTAGTTAGGACTTTATAATTTTAGGAGTTAGTTCGGACTTGATAATTTTAGGACTTAGTTAGGACTTAATAATTTTAGGACGTAGTTAGGACTTGATAATTTTAGTACTTTATTAGGACTTTATAATTTTAGGATTTAGTTAGGACTTGATAATTATAGGACTTAGTTAGGACTTGATAATTTTAGGACTTAGTAAGGACTTGATAATTTTTGGACTTAGTTAGGACTTAATAATTTTAGGATATAGTTAGGACTTGATCATTTTAGGACTTCATTAGGAGTTAATAATTTTAGGACTTAGTTAGGACTTGATAATTTTAGGACCTAATTAGGACTTAATAATTTTAGGACTTAGTTAGGACTTGATAATTTTAGTACTTTATTAGGACTTGATAATTTTAGGACTTAGTAAGGACTTAATAATTTTAGGACTTAGTTAGGACTTGATAATTTTAGGACTCAGTTAGGACTTGATAATTTTATGTCTTAGTTAGGACTTGATAAATTTAGGACATAATTAGGACTTGATAATTTTAGGACTTAATAAGGACTTAATAATTTTAGGACTTAGTTAGGACTTGATAATTTTAGGACTTAGTTAGGACTTGATAATTTTAGGATATAGTTAGGACTAGATCATTTTAGGACTTAATTAGGAGTTTATAATTTTAGGACTTAGTTAGGACTTGATAATTTTAGGACCTAATTAGGACTTAATAATTTTAGGATTTAGTTAGGACTTGATAATTTAAGGACTTAGTTAGGACTTGATAATTTTAGGACTCAGTTAGGACATAATAATTTTAGGAAGTAGTTAGGACTTGATAATTTTAGGTCTTAGTTAGGACTTGATAATTTTAGGACTTAGTTAGGACTTAATAATTTTTTGGACTTAATTAGGACTTAATAATTTTAGAACTTAATTAGGACTTGATAATTCTAGGACTTGATAATTTTAGGACTTTATTAGGACCTTATAATTTTAGGACTTAGTTAGGAATTAATAATTTTAGGACTTAATTAGGACTTAATAATTTTAGGACTTACATAGGACAAAATAATTTTAGGACTTGATAATTTTAGGATTTAGTTAGGACTTGATAATTTTAGTACTTAGTTAGGACTTAATAATATTAGGATATAGTTAGGACTTGATCATTTTAGGACTTAGTTAGGACTTGATAATTTTAGGACTCAGTTAGGACTTAATAATTTTAGGACGTAGTTAGGAGTTGATAATTAAAGGACTTAGTTAGGACTTTATAATTTTAGGACTTAGTAAGGACTTGATAATTTTAGGACTTAATTAGGAGTTAATAATTTTAGGACTTAGTTAGGACTTGATAATTTTAGGACTTAGTTAGGACTTGATAATTTTAGTACTTTATTAGGACTTGGTAATTTTAGGACTTAGTAAAAACTTAATAATTTTAGAACTTAATTAGGACTTGATAATTCTAGGACTTGATAATTTTAGGACTTTATTAGGACCTTATAATTTTAGGACTTAGTTAGGACTTAATAATTTTAGGACTTAATTAGGACTTAATAATTTTAGGACTTACATAGGACAAAATAATTTTAGGACTTAATAATTTTAGGATTTAGTTAGGACTTGATAATTTTAGTACTTAGTTAGGACTTAATAATATTAGGATATAGTTAGGACTTGATCATTTTAGGACTTAGTTAGGACTTGATAATTTTAGGACTCAGTTAGGACTTAATAATTTTAGGACGTAGTTAGGACTTGATAATTTTAGAACTTAATTAGGACTTAATAATTTTAGGATTTAGTTAGGACTTGATAATTCAAGGACTTGATAATTTTAGGACTTAGTTAGGACTTAATAATTTAGGACGTAGTTAGGACTTGATAATTTTAGTACTTTATTAGGACTTTATAATTTTCGGATTTAGTTAGGACTTGATAAGTATAGGACTTAGTTAGGACTTGATAATTGTAGGACTTAGTAAGGTCTTGATAATTTTAGGACTTAATTAGGAGTTAATAATTTTAGGTCTTAGTTACGACTTGATAATTTTAGGACTTAGTTAGGACTTTATAATTTTAGGACTTAGTTCGGACTTGATAATTTTAGGACTTAGTTAGGACTTAATAATTTCAGGACGTAGTTAGGACTTGATAATTTTAGGACTTAGTTAGGACTTAATAATTTTAGGACGTAGCTAGGACTTGATAATTTTAGTACTTTATTAGGACTTGATAATTTTAGGACTTAGTAAGGACTTAATAAATTTAGGACTTAGTTAGGACTTGATAATTTTAGGACTTTATAATTTTAGGACTTAGTTAGGACTTGATATTTCTAGGACTTGATAATTTTAGGACTTAGTAAGGACTTAATAAATTTAGGACTTAGTTAGGACTTGATAATTTTAGTACTTTATTAGGACTTGATAATTTTAGGATTTAGTTAGGACTTGATAATTTTAAAACTTAATTAGTACTTAATAATTTTAGGACTTAGTTAGGACTTGATAATTCTAGGACTTGATAATTTTAGGACTTAGTTAGGACTTAATAATTTTAGGACGTAGTTAGGACTTGATAATTTTAGTACTTTATTAGGACTTTATAATTTTAGGATTTAGTTAGGACTTGATAATTTTAGGACTTAGTTAGGACTTAATAATTTTAGGATATAGTTAGGACTTGATCATTTTAGGACTTAGTTAGGACTTGATAATTTTAGGACTCAGTTAGGACTTGATAATTTTATGTCTTAGTTAGGACTTGATAATTTTAGGACTTAATTAGGACTTGATAATTTTAGGACTTAATAAGGACTTAATAATTTTAGGACTTAGTTAGGACTTGATAATTTTAGGACTTAGTTAGGACTTGATAATTTTAGGATTCAGTTAGGACTTACTAATTTTAGGACGTAGTTAGGACTTGATAATTTTAAGACTTATTTAGGACTTGATAATTTTAGGACTTAGTTAGGACTTAATAATTTTAGGATATAGTTAGGACTTAATCATTTTAGGACTTAGTTAGGACTTAATAATTTTAGGATTTAGTTAGGACTTGATAATTTAAGGACTTAGTTAGGACTTGATATTTTTAGGATTCAGTTAGGACTTACTAAATTTAGGACGTAGTTAGGACTTGATAATTTTAGGACTTAGTTAGGACTTAATAATTTTAGGACGTAGTTAGGACTTGATAATTTTAGGACTTAGTTAGGACTTGATAATTTTAGGACTTAGTTAGGACTTGATAATTTTAGTACTTTATTAGGACTTTATAATTTGAGGACTTAGTTAGGACTTGATCATTTTAGGACTTAGTTAGGACTTGATAATTTTAGAACTTAATTAGGACTTAATAATTTTAGGATTCAGTTAGGACTTACTAAATTTAGGACGTAGTTAGGACTTGATAATTTTAGGACTTAGTAAGGACCTAATAATTTTAGGACTTAGTTAGGACTTGATAATTTTAGTACTTTATTAGGACTTTATAATTTGAGGACTTAGTTAGGACTTGATCATTTTAGGACTTAGTTAGGACTTGATAATTTTAGAACTTAATTAGGACTTAATAATTTTAGGATTTAGTTAGGACTTGATAATTCAAGGACTTGATAATTTTAGGACTTAGTTAGGACTTAATAATTTAGGACGTAGTTAGGACTTGATAATTTTAGTACTTTATTAGGACTTTATAATTTTCGGATTTAGTTAGGACTTGATAAGTATAGGACTTAGTTAGGACTTGATAATTGTAGGACTTAGTAAGGTCTTGATAATTTTAGGACTTAATTAGGAGTTAATAATTTTAGGTCTTAGTTAGGACTTGATAATTTTAGGACTTAGTTAGGACTTTATAATTTTAGGAGTTAGTTCGGACTTGATAATTTTAGGGCTTAGTTAGGACTTAATAATTTTAGGACGTAGTTAGGACTTGATAATTTTAGTACTTTATTAGGACTTTATAATTTTAGGATTTAGTTAGGACTTGATAATTATAGGACTTAGTTAGGACTTGATAATTTTAGGACTTAGTAAGGACTTGATAATTTTTGGACTTAGTTAGGACTTAATAATTTTAGGATATAGTTAGGACTTGATCATTTTAGGACTTCATTAGGAGTTAATAATTTTAGGACTTAGTTAGGACTTGATAATTTTAGGACCTAATTAGGACTTAATAATTTTAGGACTTAGTTAGGACTTGATAATTTTAGTACTTTATTAGGACTTGATAATTTTAGGACTTAGTAAGGACTTAATAATTTTAGGACTTAGTTAGGACTTGATAATTTTAGGACTCAGTTAGGACTTGATAATTTTATGTCTTAGTTAGGACTTGATAAATTTAGGACATAATTAGGACTTGATAATTTTAGGACTTAATAATTTTAGGACTTAGTTAGGACTTGATAATTTTAGGACTTAGTTAGGACTTGATAATTTTAGGATATAGTTAGGACTAGATCATTTTAGGACTTAATTAGGAGTTTATAATTTTAGGACTTAGTTAGGACTTGATAATTTTAGGACCTAATTAGGACTTAATAATTTTAGGATTTAATTAGGACTTGATAATTTAAGGACTTAGTTAGGACTTGATAATTTTAGGACTCAGTTAGGACATAATAATTTTAGGAAGTAGTTAGGACTTGATAATTTTAGGTCTTAGTTAGGACTTGATAATTTTAGGACTTAGTTAGGACTTAATAATTTTTTGGACTTAATTAGGACTTAATAATTTTAGAACTTAATTAGGACTTGATAATTCTAGGACTTGATAATTTTAGGACTTTATTAGGACCTTATAATTTTAGGACTTAGTTAGGAATTAATAATTTTAGGACTTAATTAGGACTTAATAATTTTAGGACTTACATAGGACAAAATAATTTTAGGACTTGATAATTTTAGGATTTAGTTAGGACTTGATAATTTTAGTACTTAGTTAGGACTTAATAATATTAGGATATAGTTAGGACTTGATCATTTTAGGACTTAGTTAGGACTTGATAATTTTAGGACTCAGTTAGGACTTAATAATTTTAGGACGTAGTTAGGAGTTGATAATTAAAGGACTTAGTTAGGACTTTATAATTTTAGGACTTAGTAAGGACTTGATAATTTTAGGACTTAATTAGGAGTTAATAATTTTAGGACTTAGTTAGGACTTGATAATTTTAGGACTTAGTTAGGACTTGATAATTTTAGTACTTTATTAGGACTTGGTAATTTTAGGACTTAGTAAAAACTTAATAATTTTAGAACTTAATTAGGACTTGATAATTCTAGGACTTGATAATTTTAGGACTTTATTAGGACCTTATAATTTTAGGACTTAGTTAGGACTTAATAATTTTAGGACTTAATTAGGACTTAATAATTTTAGGACTTACATAGGACAAAATAATTTTAGGACTTAATAATTTTAGGATTTAGTTAGGACTTGATAATTTTAGTACTTAGTTAGGACTTAATAATATTAGGATATAGTTAGGACTTGATCATTTTAGGACTTAGTTAGGACTTGATAATTTTAGGACTCAGTTAGGACTTAATAATTTTAGGACGTAGTTAGGAGTTGATAATTAAAGGACTTAGTTAGGACTTTATAATTTTAGGACTTAGTAAGGACTTGATAATTTTAGGACTTAATTAGGAGTTAATAATTTTAGGACTTAGTTAGGACTTGATAATTTTAGGACTTAGTTAGGACTTAATAATTTTAGGACTTAGTTAGGACTTGATAATTTTAGTACTTTATTAGGACTTTATTATTTTAGGACTTAGTTAGGACTTGATAAATTTAGGACTTAGTTAGGACTTAATAATTTTAGGATATAGTTAGGACTTGATCATTTTAGGACTTAGTTAGGACTTGATAATTTTTGGACTTAATTAGGACTTAATAATATTAGGATATAGTTAGGACTTGATCATTTTAGGACTTAGTTAGGACTTAATAATTTTAGGACTCAGTTAGGACTTAATAATTTTAGGACGTAGTTAGGAGTTGATAATTAAAGGACTTAGTTAGGACTTTATAATTTTAGGACTTAGTAAGGACTTGATAATTTTAGGACTTAATAAGGACTTAATAATTTTAGGACTTAGTTAGGACTTGATAATTTTAGGACTTAGTTAGGACTTGATAATTTTAGGATTCAGTTAGGACTTACTAATTTTAGGACGTAGTTAGGACTTGATAATTTTAAGACTTAGTTAGGACTTGATAATTTTAGGACTTAGTTAGGACTTAATAATTTTAGGATATAGTTAGGACTTAATCATTTTAGGACTTAGTTAGGACTTAATAATTTTAGGATTTAGTTAGGACTTGATAATTTAAGGACTTAGTTAGGACTTGATATTTTTAGGATTCAGTTAGGACTTACTAAATTTAGGACGTAGTTAGGACTTGATAATTTAAGGACTTAGTTAGGACTTAATAATTTTAGGACGTACTTAGGACTTGATAATTTTAGGACTTAGTTAGGACTTGATAATTTTAGTACTTTATAAGGACTTGATAATTTTAGGACTTAGTAAGGACTTGATAATTTTAGTACTTTATAAGGACTTGATAATTTTAGGACTTAGTAAGGACTTAATAATTTTAGGACTTAGTTAGGACTTGATAATTTTAGTACTTTATTAGGACTTTATAATTTGAGGACTTAGTTAGGACTTGATCATTTTAGGACTTAGTTAGGACTTGATAATTTTAGAACTTAATTAGGACTTAATAATTTTAGGATTTAGTTAGGACTTGATAATTCAAGGACTTGATAATTTTAGGACTTAGTTAGGACTTAATAATTTAGGACGTAGTTAGGACTTGATAATTTTAGTACTTTATTAGGACTTTATAATTTTCGGATTTAGTTAGGACTTGATAAGTATAGGACTTAGTTAGGACTTGATAATTGTAGGACTTAGTAAGGTCTTGATAATTTTAGGACTTAATTAGGAGTTAATAATTTTAGGTCTTAGTTAGGACTTGATAATTTTAGGACTTTATTAGGACTTTATAATTTGAGGACTTAGTTAGGACTTGATCATTTTAGGACTTAGTTAGGACTTGATAATTTTAGAACTTAATTAGGACTTAATAATTTTAGGATTTAGTTAGGACTTGATAATTCAAGGACTTGATAATTTTAGGACTTAGTTAGGACTTAATAATTTAGGACGTAGTTAGGACTTGATAATTTTAGTACTTTATTAGGACTTTATAATTTTCGGATTTAGTTAGGACTTGATAAGTATAGGACTTAGTTAGGACTTGATAATTGTAGGACTTAGTAAGGTCTTGATAATTTTAGGACTTAATTAGGAGTTAATAATTTTAGGTCTTAGTTAGGACTTGATAATTTTAGGACCTAATTAGGACTTAATAATTTTAGGACTTAGTTAGGACTTGATAATTTTAGGATATAGTTAGGACTTGATCATTTTAGGACTTAATTAGGAGTTAATAATTTTAGGACTTAGTTAGGACTTGATAATTTTAGGACCTAATTAGGACTTAATAATTTTAGGATTTAGTTAGGACTTGATAATTATAGGACTTAGTTAGGACTTGATAATTTTAGGACTTAGAAAGGACTTGATAATTTTTGGACTTAGTTAGGACTTAATAATTTTAGGATATAGTTAGGACTTGATCATTTTAGGACTTAGTTAGGAGTTAATAATTTTAGGACTTAGTTAGGACTTGATAATTTTAGGACCTAATTAGGACTTAATAATTTTAGGACTTAGTTAGGACTTGATAATTTTAGGATATAGTTAGGACTTGATCATTTTAGGACTTAATTAGGAGTTAATAATTTTAGGACTTAGTTAGGACTTGATAATTTTAGGACCTAATTAGGACTTAATAATTTTAGGATTTAGTTAGGACTTGATAATTTAAGGACTTAGTTAGGACTTGATAATTTTAGGACTCAGTTAGGACATAATAATTTTAGGAAGTAGTTAGGACTTGATAATTTTAGGTCTTAGTTAGGACTTGATAATTTTAGGACTTAGTTAGGACTTAATAATTTTTTGGACTTAATTAGGACTTAATAATTTTAGGACTTAGTTAGGACTTGATAATTTAAGGACTTAGTTAGGACTTGATATTTTTAGGATTCAGTTAGGACTTACTAAATTTAGGACGTAGTAAGGACTTGATAATTTTAGGACTTAGTTAGGACTTAATAATTTTAGGACGTAGTTAGGACTTGATAATTTTAGGACTTAGTTAGGACTTGATAATTTTAGTACTTTATAAGGACTTGATAATTTTAGGACTTAGTAAGGACTTGATAATTTTAGTACTTTATAAGGACTTGATAATTATAGGACTTAGTAAGGACTTAATAATTTTAGGACTTAGTTAGGACTTGATAATTTTAGTACTTTATTAGGACTTTATAATTTGAGGACTTAGTTAGGACTTGATCATTTTAGGACTTAGTTAGGACTTGATAATTTTAGAACTTAATTAGGACTTAATAATTTTAGGATTTAGTTAGGACTTGATAATTCAAGGACTTGATACTTTTAGGACTTAGTTAGGACTTAATAATTTAGGACGTAGTTAGGACTTGATAATTTTAGTACTTTATTAGGACTTTATAATTTTCGGATTTAGTTAGGACTTGATAAGTATAGGACTTAGTTAGGACTTAATAATTGTAGGACTTAGTAAGGTCTTGATAATTTTAGGACTTAATTAGGAGTTAATAATTTTAGGTCTTAGTTAGGACTTGATAATTTTAGGACTTAGTTAGGACTTTATAATTTTAGGAGTTAGTTCGGACTTGATAATTTTAGGACTTAGTTAGGACTTAATAATTTTAGGACGTAGTTAGGACTTGATAATTTTAGTACTTTATTAGGACTTTATAATTTTAGGATTTAGTTAGGACTTGATAATTATAGGACTTAGTTAGGACTTGATAATTTTAGGACTTAGTAAGGACTTGATAATTTTTGGACTTAGTTAGGACTTAATAATTTTAGGATATAGTTAGGACTTGATCATTTTAGGACTTAGTTAGGAGTTAATAATTTTAGGACTTAGTTAGGACTTGATAATTTTAGGACCTAATTAGGACTTAATAATTGTAGGACTTAGTTAGGACTTGATAATTTTAGGACTTAGTTAGGACTTGATAATTTTAGGATATAGTTAGGACTTGATCATTTTAGGACTTAATTAGGAGTTAATAATTTTAGGACTTAGTTAGGACTTGATAATTTTAGGACCTAATTAGGACTTAATAATTTTAGGATTTAGTTAGGACTTGATAATTTAAGGACTTAGTTAGGACTTGATAATTTTAGGACTCAGTTAGGACATAATAATTTTAGGAAGTAGTTAGGACTTGATAATTTTAGGTCTTAGTTAGGACTTGATAATTTTAGGACTTAGTTAGGACTTAATAATTTTTTGGACTTAATTAGGACTTAATAATTTTAGGACTTAGTTAGGACTTGATAATTTTAGGACTTTGTTAGGATTAAATAATTTAAGGACTTGATAATTTTAGGATTTAGTTAGGACTTAATAATTTTAGAACTTAATTAGGACTTGATAATTCTAGGACTTGATAATTTTAGGACTTTATTAGGACCTTATAATTTTAGGACTTAGTTAGGACTTGATAATTTTAGTACTTAGTTAGGACTTGATAATTTTAGGACTCAGTTAGGACATAATAATTTTAGGAAGTAGTTAGGACTTGATAATTTTAGGTCTTAGTTAGGACTTGATAATTTAAGGACTTAGTTAGGACTTAATAATTTTTTGGACTTAATTAGGACTTAATAATTTTAGGACTTAGTTAGGACTTGATAATTTTAGGACCTAATTAGGACTTAATAATTTTAGGATTTAGTTAGGACTTGATAATTTAAGGACTTAGTTAGGACTTGATAATTTTAGGACTCAGTTAGGACATAATAATTTTAGGAAGTAGTTAGGACTTGATAATTTTAGGTCTTAGTTAGGACTTGATAATTTTAGGACTTAGTTAGGACTTAATAATTTTTTGGACTTAATTAGGACTTAATAATTTTAGGACTTAGTTAGGACTTGATAATTTTAGGACTTTGTTAGGATTAAATAATTTAAGGACTTGATAATTTTAGGATTAATTAGGACTTAATAATTTTAGAACTTAATTAGGACTTGATAATTCTAGGACTTGATAATTTTAGGACTTTATTAGGACCTTATAATTTTAGGACTTAGTTAGGACTTAATAATTTTAGGACTTAATTAGGACTTAATAATTTTAGGACTTACATAGGACAAAATAATTTTAGGACTTGATAATTTTAGGATTTAGTTAGGACTTGATAATTTTAGTACTTAGTTAGGACTAAATAATATTAGGATATAGTTAGGACTTGATCATTTTAGGACTTAGTTAGGACTTGATAATTTTAGGACTCAGTTAGGACTTAATAATTTTAGGACGTAGTTAGGAGTTGATAATTAAAGGACTTAGTTAGGACTTTATAATTTTAGGACTTAGTAAGGACTTGATAATTTTAGGACTTAATTAGGAGTTAATAATTTTAGGACTTAGTTAGGACTTGATAATTTTAGGACTTAGTTAGGACTTGATAATTTTAGTACTTTATTAGGACTTGGTAATTTTAGGACTTAGTAAAAACTTAATAATTTTAGAACTTAATTAGGACTTGATAATTCTAGGACTTGATAATTTTAGGACTTTATTAGGACCTTATAATTTTAGGACTTAGTTAGGACTTAATAATATTAGGATACAGTTAGGACTTGATCATTTTAGGACTTAGTTAGGACTTGATACTTTTAGGACTCAGTTAGGACTTAATAATTTTAGGACGTAGTTAGGAGTTGATAATTAAAGGACTTAGTTAGGACTTTATAATTTTAGGACTTAGTAAGGACTTGATAATTTTAGGACTTAATTAGGAGTTAATAATTTTAGGACTTAGTTAGGACTTGATAATTTTAGGACTTATTTAGGACTTAATAATTTTAGGACTTAGTTAGGACTTGATAATTTTAGTACTTTATTAGGACTTTATTATTTTAGGACTTAGTTAGGACTTGATAAATTTAGGACTTAGTTAGGACTTAATAATTTTAGGATATAGTTAGGACTTGATCATTTTAGGACTTAGTTAGGACTTGATAATTTTTGGACTCAGTTAGGACTTGATAATTTTATGTCTTAGTTAGGACTTGATAATTTTAGGACTTAATTAGGACTTGATAATTTTAGGACTTAATAAGGACTTAATAATTTTAGGACTTAGTTAGGACTTGATAATTTTAGGACTTAGTAAGGACTTGATAATTTTAGGATTCAGTTAGGACTTACTAATTTTAGGACGTAGTTAGGACTTGATAATTTTAAGACTTAGTTAGGACTTAATAATTTTAGGACGTAGTTAGGACTTGATAATTTTAGGACTTAGTTAGGACTTGATAATTTTAGGACTTAATTTGGACTTAATAATTTTAGGATTTAGTTAGGACTTGATAATTTAAGGACTTAGTTAGGACTTCATAATTTTAGGACTCAGTTAGGACATAATAATTTTAGGAAGTAGTTAGGACTTGATAATTTTAGGTCTTAGTTAGGACTTGATAATTTTAGGACTTAGTTAGGACTTGATAATTTTAGTACTTAGTTAGGACTTAATAATATTAGGATATAGTTAGGACTTGATCATTTTAGGACTTAGTTAGGACTTGATAATTTTAGGACTCAGTTAGGACTTAATAATTTTAGGACGTAGTTAGGACTTGATAATTTTAGGACTTAGTTAGGACTTAATAATTTTAGGACTTAGTTAGGACTTGATAATTTTAGTACTTAGTTAGGACTTAATAATATTAGGATATAGTTAGGACTTGATCATTTTAGGACTTAGTTAGGACTTGATAATTTTAGGACTCAGTTAGGACCTAATAATTTTAGTACTTTATTAGGACTTTATAATTTTAGGACTTAGTTAGGACTTGATAATTTTAGGACTTAGTTAGGACTTGATAATTTTAGGACTTAGTTAGGACTTGATAATTTTAGGACTTAATTAGGACTTAATAATTTTAGGACTTAGTTAGGACTTGATAATTTTAGGACTTAATTAGGACTTAATAATTTTAGGACTTAGTTAGGACTTGATAATTTTAGGACTTAGTTAGGACTTAATAATTTTAAGACGTAGTTAGGACTTGATAATTTTAGTACTTTATTAGGACTTTATAATTTTAGGACTTAGTTATGGTTTTCAAATAAAATATGTTTTTTGGTTTTCAAGAAAAAAATTTGAAAATAGATATTTTTTTTTCGATTCTCTAATTTTCATATTTTTATCTTCTTCTGATTACAACGTACCTATTTTAATCGAAAAAAATTATTTTTCTACTTAAAAAAAATTTGTGCACGTAAGGGTTAAAATAGTATTTTTGATATTCTGTCACAAGCTGCTGCGTCCCGTATTCTAATATTACTTTTTTAATACAGGTTAACTTTATGAAGAATTCGAAGCAATACATACATTCGAAAAACGTCAAAGAAATGAATAGTATTTATTTTGCCGATCAGACTACTTTCAATCAGCTGCCTCAATCAGATGTTTTATTACGGCTACCCAACTTAGATTCTTCTCTAAAACATTAATCTATCCGAGCATAGAAGAAGTAAACATGACGAAAAAAAGTGAGAAATATTTTGCAATATCCAAATCAACCATATCCCAAGCTTTCAACAGATATTTCAAAATAGATTTCCTTTCTGAGAAATTCTAACCAGAGAAAAAAAACAATAAGGTAAAATCTCCCAATTATTTATTACTTTCAAATAGATGGAGTATTATACCCATCCAAGATACCAAGTGCCGGAACCCGTTGACTAATAATATTTTTCTAATTCAGGTAAATCTTCAGATGAAATTTCAACACTACATGAAATCAATAGATGTCTTAGTTGAAAATAAAATTCAATTCGCCGATCAGAATAATTTCGTGATCGTGAAAACTAGATGCCGTTGCCAAAGGTCGAATCAATGGTTTTTAAGACAGTATATCTAAAATATTTTGCCACCCGAGCGAAAAAAGAATTTTTTTCAATATCGAAAACAAAAAAATTATCATTCTTGCTACCAAACTCTTCTTTCCAAAGATTTCATCAAGGTGTTCGAATATCTATTCTCCTGCAGATCATCCTCAGATCATTCTAAAAATTAAAAAAAATTTAATTTTCAAAAAAAGTCAAGGTAAAAGCATGTTATGTATATTTCATATATCCATTATTCCAAAAAACTTTTTACTATCCTCCTCGCCATGTCCCGCCATTCATTGTCTAATACAAGTTTTCTAATTCAGGTACATCAGATCAACATGAACAGAAGCAGCGTGTAAAGCTCTTATTAGAGTTTTACGGTGATGATCTAGAAAAGTTGACGAAAAGAATCTACGTTGGAAAATACCCATAAGACCTCGGAAAGCAACACCTGGGAGACAAAAACGCTATGATGTCGTTTTCAAAATCGATAAATATTTTTTATTTTGTTCTTGACGTTCTTTTGTAGATTATTCAAATCTAGAAATGTTCACCAGAAGCATCCTTTCGTCAGAATGTCAATTCGTCCAAATGTCCTTTCATCAAAATGTCGATTCGTCCAAATGTCCTTTCGTCAAAATGTCGATTCGTCCAAATTTCTTTTCGTCAAAATGTCGAATCGTCCAAATGTCCTTTTGTCAAAATGTCGATTCGTCCAAATGTCTTTTTGTCAAAATGTCGATTCGTCAAAATGTCCTTTCGTCAAAATGTCGATTCGTACAAACGTCTTTTCGTCAAAATGTCGATTCGTCCATATGTCTTTTGGTCCAAATGTCGATTCGTCCAAATGTCTGTTGGTCAAAAATGTCGATTCGTCCAAATGTATTTTCGTTAAAATGTCGATTCGTCCAAATGTCCCTTCGTTAAAATGTCGATTCGTCCAAATGTCTTTTCGTCAAAATGTCGATTCGTCCAAATGTCTTTTCTTAAAAATTTCCTTTCGTCCAAATGTCCTTCCGTCCAAATGTCTATTCGTCCAAATGTCGTTTGGTCAAAATGTCGATTCGTCCAAATGTATTTTCGATAAAATGTCGATTCGTCCAAATGTCTCTTCGTTAAAATGTCGATTCGTCCAAATGTCTTTTCGTCAAAATGTCGATTCGTCAAAATGTCGATTCGTAAAAATGCCGATTCGTCAAAATGTCTTTTCGGCAAAATGTTGATTCGTCCAAATGTCCTTTCGTCAAAATGTCCTTTCGTCCAAATGTCTATTCGTCCAAATTTCCTTTCGTCAAAATGTCGATTCGTCGACATGCCTTTTCGTCAAAATGTCGAATAGTCCAAATGTCCTTTCGTCAAAATGTCGATTCGTCCAAATATCTTTTCGTTAAAATGTTGATTCGTCCAAATGTCTTTTTGTCAAAATGTCGATTCGTCAAAATGTCCTTTTGTCAAAATGTCGATTCGTCCAAATGTCCTATTGTCAAAATGTCGATTTGTCAAAATGTCCTTTCGTCAAAATGTCGATTCGTCCAAATGTCTTTTTGTCAAAATGTCGATTCGGCAAAATGTCCTTTTGTCAAAATGTCGATTCGTCAAAATGTCCTTTCGTCAAAATGTCAATTCGTCCAAATGTCTTTTCGTCAAAAAGTCGATTCGTCCAAATATCCTTTCGTCAAAAAGTCTATTCGTCCAAATGTCTTTTCTTAAAAATTTCCTTTCGTCCAAATGTCCTTTCGTCCAAATGTCTTTTCGTCAAAATGTCGAATCGTCCAAATATCTTTTTGTCAAAATGTCGAATCGTCCAAATGTCTTTTTGTCAAAATGTCGATTCGTCCAAATGTCTTTTTGTCAAAATGTCGATTCGTCAAAATGTCCTTTTGTCAAAATGTCAATTCGTCCAAATGTCCTTTCGTCAAAATGTCAATTCGTCCAAATTTCTTTTCGTCAAAAAGTCGATTCGTCCAAATATCCTTTCGTCAAAATGTCGATTCGTCCATATGTCCTTTCGTCAAAATGTCGATTCGTCCAAATGTCCTTTCGTCCAAATGTCTATTAGTCCAAATTTCCTTTCGTTAAAATGTCGATTCGTCGACATGTTTTTTCGTCAAAATGTCGAATCTTCCAAATATCCTTTCGTGAAAATGTCGATTCATCCAAATGTCCTTTCGTCAAAATGTCGATTCGTCCAAATGTCTTTTTGTCAAAATGTCGATTCGTCAAAATGTCCTTTCGTCAAAATGTCGATTCGTCCAAATGTCCTTTCGTTTAAGTGTCTATTCGTCCAAATGTCGTTTCGTCAAAATGTCGATTCGTCCAAATGTATTTTCGTTAAAATGTCGATTCGTCCAAATGTCTCTTCGTTAAAATGTCGATTCGTCCAAATGTCGATTCGTCAAAATGTCGATTCGTCAAAATGTCGATTCGTCAAAATGTCTTTTGGGCAAAATGTTGATTCGTCCAAATGTCTTTTTGTCATAATGTCGATTCGTAAAAATGTCCTTTTGTCAAAATGTCGATTCGTCCAAATGTCCTAATGTCCTTTCGTCAAAATGTCGATTCGTCCAATTGTATTTTCTTAAAAATGTCGATTTGTCCGAATATACTTTCGTCAAAATGTCGATTCGTCCATATGTCCTTTCGTCAAAATGTCGATTCGTCCAAATGTCCTTTCGTCAAAATATCAATTCTTCCAAATATCCTTTCGTCAAAATGTCGATTCGTCCAAATGTCTTTTTTTAAAAATTTCCTTTCGTCCAAATGTCCTTTCGTCCAAGTGTCTATTCGTCCAAATGTTCTTTCGTCAAAATGTGAATTCGTCCAAATGTCGATTCGTCCAAATGTCCTTTCATCCAAATGTCTATTCGTCCAAATTTCCTTTCGCCAAAATGTCGATTCGTCGACATGTCTTTTCGTCAAAATGTCGAATCGTCCGAATGTCCTTTCGTCAAAATGTCGATTCGTCCAGATGTCTTTTCGTTAAAATGTTGATTTGTCCAAATGTCTCTTCGTCAAAATGTCGATTCGTCAAAATGTCGATTCGTCAAAATGTGAATTCGTCCAAATGTCCTTTTGTCAAAATGTCGATTCGTCCAAATGTCCTATCGTCAAAATGTCGATTCGTCAAAATGTCTTTTCTTCAAAATGTCGATTCGTGCAAATGTCCTTTCGTCAAAATGTTAATTTGTTTAAATGTCCTTTTGTCAAAATGTCAATTCGTCCAAATGTCCTTTCGTCAAAATGTCAATTCGTCCAAATGTCTTTTCTTAAAAATTTCCTTTCGTCCAAATGTCCTTTTTTCCAAATGTCTATTCGTCCAAATGTCGTTTCGTCAAAATGTCGATTCGTCCAAATGTCCTTTCGTCAAAATGTCGATTCGTCCAATTGTATTTTTTTAAAAATGTCGATTCGTCCGAATGTCCTTTCGTCAAAATGTCGATTCGTCCATATGTCCTTTCGTCAAAATGTCGATTCGTCCAATTGTATTTTCTTAAAAATGTCGATTTGTCCGAATATACTTTCGTCAAAATGTCGATTCGTCCATATGTCCTTTCGTCAAAATGTCGATTCGTCCAAATGTCCTTTCGTCAAAATATCAATTCTTCCAAATATCCTTTCGTCAAAATGTCGATTTGTCCAAATGTCTTTTTTTAAAAATTTCCTTTCGTCCAAATGTCCTTTCGTCCAAGTGTCTATTCGTCCAAATGTTCTTTCGTCAAAATGTGAATTCGTCCAAATGTCGATTCGTCCAAATGTCCTTTCATCCAAATGTCTATTCTTCCAAATTTCCTTTCGCCAAAATGTCGATTCGTCGACATGTCTTTTCGTCAAAATGTCGAATCGTCCGAATGTCCTTTCGTCAAAATGTCGATTCGTCCAGATGTCTTTTCGTTAAAATGTTGATTTGTCCAAATGTCTCTTCGTCAAAATGTCGATTCGTCAAAATGTCGATTCGTCAAAATGTCTTTTCGTCAAAATGTCGATTCGTCCCAATGTTCTTTCGTCAAAATGTGAATTCGTCCAAATGTCCTTTTGTCAAAATGTCGATTCGTCCAAATGTCCTATCGTCAAAATGTCGATTCGTCAAAATGTCTTTTCTTCAAAATGTCGATTCGTGCAAATGTCCTTTCGTCAAAATGTTAATTTGTTTAAATGTCCTTTTGTCAAAATGTCAATTCGTCCAAATGTCCTTTCGTCAAAATGTCAATTCGTCCAAATGTCTTTTCTTAAAAATTTCCTTTTGTCCAAATGTCCTTTTTTCCAAATGTCTATTCGTCCAAATGTCGTTTCGTCAAAATGTCGATTCGTCCAAATGTCCTTTCGTCAAAATGTCGATTCGTCCAATTGTATTTTTTTAAAAATGTCGATTCGTCCGAATGTCCTTTCGTCAAAATGTCGATTCGTCCATATGTCCTTTCGTCAAAATGTCGATTCGTCCAAATGTCCTTTCGTCAAAATATCAATTCTTCCAAATATCCTTTCGTCAAAATGTCGATTCGTCCAAATGTCTTTTCTTAAAAATTTCCTTTCGTCCAAATGTCCTTTTGTCCAAGTGTCTATTCGTCCAAATGTCGTTTCGTCAAAATGTCGATTTGTCCAAATGTATTTTCGTTAAAATGTCGATTCGTCCAAAGGTCTCTTCGTTAAAATGTCGATTCATCCAAATGTCTTTTCGTCAAAATGTCGATTCGTCAAAATTCAGATTCGTCAAAATGTCGATTCGTCAAAATGTCTTTTCGGCAAAATGTTGATTCGTCCAAATGTCTTTTCGTCAAAAAGTCGATTCGTCCAAATATCCTTTCGTCAAAATGTCGATTCGTCCATATGTCCTTTCGTCAAAATGTCGATTCGTCCGAATGTCCTTTCGTTAAAATGTCGATTCGTCCGAATGTCCTTTCGGCAATATGTTGATTTGTCAAAATGTCTTTTCTTCAAAATGTGGATTCGGGCAAATGTCCTTTCGTCAAAATGTTAATTCGTCCAAATGACCTTTTGTCAAAATGTCAATTTGTCCAAATGTCCTTTCGTCAAAATGTCAATTCGTCCAAATGTTTTTTTTTTTTAAAATTTCCTTTCGTCCAAATGTCTATTCGTCCAAATGTCGTTTCGTCAAAATGTCGATTCGTCCAAATGTCTTTTCGTCAAAATGTCGATTCTTCCAAATGTCCTTTCGTCAAAATGTCAATTCGTCTAAATGTCCTTTCGTCAAAATGTCGATTCGTCCAATTGTCTTTTCTTAAAAATGTCGATTCGTCCGAATGTCCTTTCGTCAAAATGTCGATTCGTCCAAATGTCTATTCGTCCAAATGTCGATTCTTCCAAATGTCCTTTCGTCAAAATGTCAATTCGTCTAAATGTCCTTTCGTCAAAATGTCGATTCGTCCAATTGTCTTTTCTTAAAAATGTCGATTCGTCCGAATGTCCTTTCGTCAAAATGTCGATTCGTCCAAATGTCTTTTCTTAAAAATTTACTTTTGTCCAAATATCCTTTCGTCCAAATGTCTATTCGTCCAAATGTCCTTTCGTCCAAATGTCTATTCGTCCAAATGTCGTTTCGTCAAAATGTCCTTTCGTCAAAATATCAATTCTTTCAAATATCCTTTCGTCAAAATGTCGATTCGTCCAAATGTCTTTTCTTAAAAATTTCCTTTCGTCCAAATGTCCTTTCGTCAAAATGTCGATTCGTCCGAATGTCCTTTCGTTAAAATGTCGATTCGTCCGAATGTCCTTTCGGCAAAATGTTGATTCGTCCAAATGTCTTTTCGTCAAAAAGTCGATTCGTCCAAATATCCTTTCGTTAAAATGTCGATTCGTCCATATGTCCTTTCGTCAAAATGTCGATTCGTCCGAATGTCCTTTCGTCAAAATGTCGATTCGTCCAAATGTCTTTTCTTAAAAATTTCCTTTCGTCCAAATGTCCTTTCGTCCAAATGTCTATTCGTCCAAATGTCGTTTCGTCAAAATGTCGATTCGTCTAAAAGTATTTTCGATAAAATGTCGATTCGTCCAAATGTCTCTTCGTTAAAATGTCGATTCGTCCAAATGTCTTTTCGTCAAAATGTCGATTCGTCAAAATGTCGATTCGTAAAAATGTCGATTCGTCAAAATGTCTCTTCGGCAAAATGTTGATTCGTCCAAATGTCCTTTCGTCAAAATGTGAATTTGTCCTAATGTCCTTTTTTCAAAATGTCGATTCGTCCAAATGTCCTATCGTCAAAATGTCGATTCGTCCAAATGTCCTTTCGTCCAAATGTCTATTCGTCCAAATTTCCTTTCGTCAAAATGTTGATTCGTCGACATGTCTTTTCGTCAAAATGTCGAATCGTCCAAATGTCCTTTCGTCAAAATGTCGATTCGTCCAAATGTCTTTTCGTTAAAATGTTGATTCGTCCAAATGTCTCTTCGTTAAAATGTCGATTCGTCCAAATGTTCTATCGTCAAAATGTCGATTCGTCAAAATGTCTTTTCTTCAAAATGTCGATTCGTGCAAATGTCCTTTCGTCAAAATGTTAATTCGTCCAAATGTCCTTTTGTCAAAATGTCAATTCGTCCAAATGTCCTTTCGTCAAAATGTCAATTCGTCCAAATGTCTTTTCTTAAAAATTTCCTTTCGTCCAAATGTCTATTCGTCCAAATGTCGTTTCGTCAAAATGTCGATTCGTCCAAATGTCTTTTCGTCAAAATGTCGATTCTTCCAAATGTCCTTTCGGCAAAATGTCAATTCGTCTAAATGTCCTTTCGTCAAAATGTCGATTCGTCCAATTGTCTTTTCTTAAAAATGTCGATTCGTCCGAATGACCTTTCGTCAAAATGTCGATTCGTCAAAATGTCGATTCGTAAAAATGTCGATTCGTCAAAATGTCTCTTCGGCAAAATGTTGATTCGTCAAAATGTCAATTCGTCCAAATGTCTTGTCGTCAAAAAGTCGATTCTTCCAAATGTCCTTTCGTCAAAATGTCAATTCGTCCAAATGTCTTTTCTTAAAAATTGCCTTTCGTCCAAGTGTCTATTCGTCCAAATGTCGTTTCGTCAAAATGTCGATTCGTCCTAATGTATTTTCGTTAAAATGTCGATTCGTCCAAATGTCTCTTCGTTAAAATGTCGATTCGTCCAAATGTCTTTTCGTCAAAATGTCGATTCGTCAAAATGTCGATTCGTCAAAATGTCGATTCGTCAAAATGTCGATTCGTCAAAATGTCTTTTCGGCAAAATGTTGATTCGTCCAAATGTCTATTCGTCCAAATGTCGTTTCGTCAAAATCTCGATTCGTCCAAATGTCTTTTCGTCAAAATGTCGATTCGTCCAATTGTCTTTTCTTAAAAATGTCGATTCTTCCGAATGTCCTTTCGTCAAAATGTCGATTCGTCCAAATGTCTTTTCTTAAAAATTTACTTTTGTCCAAATGTCCTTTCGTCCAAATGTCTATTCGTCCAAATGTCCTTTCGTCCAAATGTCTATTCGTCCAAATGCCGTTTCGTCAAAATGTCGATTCGTCAAAATTTAGATTCGTCAAAATGTCGATTCGTCAAAATGTCTTTTCGGCAAAATGTTGATTCGTCCAATTGTATTTTCTTAAAAATGTCGATTCGTCCGAATATCCTTTCGTCAAAATGTCGATTCGTCCAAATGTCTTTTCTTAAAAATTTACTTTTGTCCAAATATCCTTTCGTCCAAATGTCTATTCTTCCAAATGTCCTTTCGTCCAAATGTCTATTCGTCTAAATGTCGTTTCGTCAAAATGTCCTTTCGTCAAAATATCAATTCTTTCAAATATCCTTTTGTCAAAATGTCGATTCGTCCAAATGTCTTTTCTTAAAAATTTCCTTTCGTCCAAATGTCCTTTCGTCCAAGTGTCTATTCGTCCAAATGTCGTTTCGTCAAAATGTCGATTTGTCCAAATGTATTTTCGTTAAAATGTCGATTCGTCCAAATGTCTTTTCGTTAAAATGTCGATTCATCCAAATGTCTTTTCGTCAAAATGTCGATTCGTCAAAATTTAGATTCGTCAAAATGTCGATTCGTCAAAATGTCTTTTCGGCAAAATGTTGATTCGTCCAAATGTCTTTTCGTCAAAAAGTCGATTCGTCCAAATATCCTTTCGTCAAAATGTCGATTCGTCCATATGTCCTTTCGTCAAAATGTCGATTCGTCCGAATGTCCTTTCGTTAAAATATCGATTCGTCCGAATGTCCTTTCGGCAAAATGTTGATTCGTCCAAATGTCTTTTCGTCAAAAAGTCGATTCGTCCAAATATCCTTTCGTTAAAATGTCGATTCGTCCATATGTCCTTTCGTCAAAATGTCGATTCGTCCGAATGTCCTTTCGTCAAAATGTCGATTCGTCCAAATGTCTTTTCTTAAAAATTTCCTTTCGTCCAAATGTCCTTTCGTCCAAATGTCTATTCGTCCAAATGTCGTTTCGTCAAAATGTCGATTCGTCCAAATGTACTTTCGTCAAAATGTCGATTCGTCCAAATGTCTTTTCGTTAAAATGTTGATTCGTCCAAATGTCTCTTCGTTAAAATGTCGATTCGTCCAAATGTCCTATCGTCAAAATGTCGATTCGTCAAAATGTCTTTTCTTCAAAATGTGGATTCGTGCAAATGTCCTTTCGTCAAAATGTTAATTCGTCCAAATGACCTTTTGTCAAAATGTCAATTCGTCCAAATGTCCTTTCGTCAAAATGTCAATTCGTCCAAATGTTTTTTTTTTTAAAATTTCCTTTCGTCCAAATGTCTATTCGTCCAAATGTCGTTTCGTCAAAATGTCGATTCGTCCAAATGTCTTTTCGTCAAAATGTCGATTCTTCCAAATGTCCTTTCGTCAAAATGTCAATTCGTCTAAATGTTTTTTCGTCAAAATGTCGATTCGTCCAATTGTCTTTTCTTAAAAATGTCGATTCGTCCGAATGTCCTTTCGTCAAAATGTCGATTCGTCCAAATGTCTTTTCTTAAAAATTTACTTTTGTCCAAATATCCTTTCGTCCAAATGTCTATTCGTCCAAATGTCCTTTCGTCCAAATGTCTATTCGTCCAAATGTCGTTTCGTAAAAATGTCGATTCGTCCAAATGTCCTTTCGTCAAAATGTCGATTCGTCCAATTGTATTTTCTTAAAAATGTCGATTCGTCCGAATGTCCTTTCGTCAAAATGACGATTCGTCCATATGTCCTTTCGTCAAAATGTCGATTCGTCCAAATGTCTTTTCGTCAAAATGTCGATTCGTCAAAATGTCGATTCGTCAAAATGTCGATTTGTCAAAATGTCTTTTCGGCAAAATGTTGATTTGTCTAAATGTCTATTTGTCCAAATGTCGTTTCGTCAAAATGTCGATTCGTCCAAATGTCTTTTCGTCAAAATGTCGATTTTTCCAAATGTCCTTTCGTCAAAATGTCAATTCGTCTAAATGTCCTTTCGTCAAAATGTCGATTCGTCCAATTGTCTTTTCTTAAAAATGTCGATTCTTCCGAATGTCCTTTCGTCAAAATGTCGATTCGTCCAAATGTCTTTTCTTAAAAATTTACTTTTGTCCAAATGTCCTTTCGTCCAAATGTCTATTCGTCCAAATGTCCTTTCGTCCAAATGTCTAATCGTCCAAATGTCGTTTCGTCAAAATGTCGATTCGTCCAAATGTCCTTTCGTCAAAATGTCGATTCGTCCAATTGTATTTTCTTATAAATGTCGATTCGTCCGAATGTCCTTTCGTCAAAATGTCGATTCGTCCATATGTCCTTTCGTCAAAATGTCTATTCGTCCAAATGTCCTTTCGTCAAAATATCAATTCTTCCAAATATCCTTTCGTCAAAATGTCGATTCGTCCAAATGTCTTTTCTTAAAAATTTCCTTTCGTCCAAATGTCCTTTCGTCCAAGTGTCTATTCGTCCAAATGTCGTTTCGTCAAAATGTCGATTTGTCCAAATGTATTTTCGTTAAAATGTCGATTCGTCCAAATGTCTCTTCGTTAAAATGTCGATTCGTCCAAATGTCTTTTCGTCAAAATGTCGATTCGTCAAAATGTCGATTCGTCAAAATGTCGATTCGTCAAAATGTCTTTTCGGCAAAATGTCTATTCGTCCAAATGTCGTTTCGTCAAAATGTCGATTCGTGCAAATGTCCTTTCGACAAAATGTCAATTCGTCCAAATGTCCTTTTGTCAAAATGTCGATTCGTCCATATGTCCTTTCGTCAAAATGTCGATTCGTCCAAATGTCCTTTCCTCAAAATATCAATTCTTCCAAATATCCTTTCGTCAAAATGTCGATTCGTCCAAATGTCTTTTCTTAAAAATTTCCTTTCGTCCAAATGTCCTTTCGTCCAAATGTCTATTCTTCCAAATGTCATTTCGTCAAAATGTCGATTCGTCCAAATGTCTTTTTGTTAAAATGTTGATTCGTCCAAATGTCTCTTCGTTAAAATGTCGATTCGTCAAAATGTCGATTCGTCAAAATGTCGATTCGTCAAAATGTCTTTTCGTCAAAATGTCGATTCGTCCAAATGTTCTTTCGTCAAAATGTGAATTCGTCCAAATGTCCTTTTGTCAAAATGTCGATTCGTCCAAATGTCCTATCGTCAAAATGTCGAGTCGTCAAAATGTCTTTTCTTCAAAATGTCGATTCGTCCAAATGTCTTTTCGTCAAAATGTCGATTCTTCCAAATGTCCTTTCGTCAAAATGTCAATTCGTCTAAATGTCCTTTCGTCAAAATGTCGATTCGTCCAATTGTCTTTTCTTAAAAATGTCGACTCTTCCGAATGTCCTTTCGTCAAAATGTCGATTCGTCCAAATGTCTTTTCTTAAAAATTTACTTTTGTCCAAATGTCCTTTCGTCCAAATGTCTATTCGTCCAAATGTCCTTTCGTCAAAATGTCTATTCGTCCAAATGTCGTTTCGTCAAAATGTCGATTCGTCCAAATGTCCTTTCGTCAAAATGTCGATTCGTCCAATTGTATTTTCTTATAAATGTCGATTCGTCCGAATGTTTTTTCGTCAAAATGTCGATTCGTCCATATGTCCTTTCGTCAAAATGTCTATTCGTCCAAATGTCCTTTCGTCAAAATATCAATTCTTCCAAATATCCTTTCGTCAAAATGTCGATTCGTCCAAATGTCTTTTCTTAAAAATTTCCTTTCGTCCAAATGTCCTTTCGTCCAAGTGTCTATTCCTCCAAATGTCTTTTCGTCAAAATGTCGATTCGTCAAAATGTCGATTCGTCAAAATGTCGATTCGTCAAAATGTCTTTTCGGCAAAATGTTGATTCGTCCAAATGTCTTTACGTCAAAAAGTCGATTCGTCCAAATATCCTTTCGTCAAAATGTCGATTCGTCCATATGTCCTTTCGTCAAAATGTCGATTCGTCCAAATGTCCTTTCGTCAAAATGTCGATTCGTCCAAATGTCTTTTCTTAAAAATTTACTTTTGTCCAAATGTCGTTTCGTCAAAATGTCGATTTGTCCAAATGTATTTTCGTTAAAATGTCGATTCGTCCAAATGTCTCTTCGTTAAAATGTCGATTCGTCCAAATGTCTTTTCGTCAAAATGTCGATTCGTCAAAATGTCGATTCGTCAAAATGTCTTTTCGTCAAAATGTCGATTCGTCCAAATGTTCTTTCGTCAAAATGTGAATTCGTCCAAATGTCCTTTTGTCAAAATGTCGATTCGTCCAAATGTCCTATCGTCAAAATGTCGAGTCGTCAAAATGTCTTTTCTTCAAAATGTCGATTCGTGCAAATGTCCTTTCGTCAAAATGTTAATTCGTCCAAATGTCCTTTTGTCAAAATGTCAATTCGTCCAAATGTCCTTTCGTCAAAATGTCGATTCGTCCAAATGTCTTTTCTTAAAAATTTACTTTTGTCCAAATGTCCTTTCGTTTAAATGTCTATTCGTCCAAATGTCCTTTCGTCCAAATGTCTAATCGTCCAAATGTCGTTTCGTCAAAATGTCGATTCGTCCAAATGTCCTTTCGTCAAAATGTCGATTCGTCCAATTGTATTTTCTTAAAAATGTCGATTCGTCCGAATGTCCTTTCGTCAAAATGTCGATTCGTCCAAATGTCCTTTCGTCCAAATGTCTATTCGTCCAAATTTCCTTTCGTCAAAATGTCGATTCGTCGACATGTTTTTTCGTCAAAATGTCGAATCTTCCAAATGTCCTTTCATCAAAATGTCGATTCGTCCAAATATCCTTTCGTCAAAAAGTCTATTCGTCCATATGTCCTTTCGTCAAAATGTCGATTCGTCCAAATGTCCTTTCGTCAAAATGTCAATTCTTCCAAATATCCTTTTGTCAAAATGTCGAATCGTCCAAATGTCCTTTCGTCAAAATGTCAATTCGTCCAAATGACTTTTTGTCAAAATGTCGATTCGTCAAAATGTCCTTTCGTCAAAATGTCAATTCGTCCAAATGTCTTTTCGTCAAAAAGTCGATTCGTCCAAGTATCCTTTCGTCAAAATGTCGATTCGTCCATATGTCCTTTCGTCAAAATGTCGATTCGTCCAAATGTCCTTTCGTCAATATATCAATTCTTCCAAATATCCTTTTGTCAAAATGTCGATTCGTCCAAATGTCTTTTCTTAAAAATTTCCATTCGTCCAAATGTCCTTTCGTCTAAATGTCTATTCGTCCAAATGTCGTTTCGTCAAAATGTCGATTCGTCCAAATGTCTTTTCGTGAAAATGTCGATTCTGCCAAATGTCCTTTTATCAAAATGTCAATTCGTCTAAATGTCCTTTCGTCCAAACGTCTATTCGTCTAAATGTCGTTTCGTCAAAATGTCGATTCGTCCAAATATCCTTTCGTCAAAATTTCGATTCGTCCGATTGTCTTTTCTTAAAAATGTCGATTCATCCGAATGTCCTTTCGTCAAAATGTCGATTCTTCCAAATGTCCTTTCGTCCAAATGTCTATTCGTCCAAATTTCCTTTCGTCAAAATATCGATTCGTCGACATGTCTTTTCGTCAACAATGTCGAATCGTCCAAATGTCCTTTCGTCAAAATGTCGATTCGTCCAAATGTCTTTTTGTCAAAATGTCGATTCGTCCAAATATCCTTTCTTAAAAATGTCGATTCTTCCACATGTCCTTTCGTCAAAATGTCGATTCGTCCAAATGTCTTTTCTTAAAAATTTACTTTTGTCCAAATGTCCTTTCGTCCAAATGTCTATTCGTCCAAATGTCCTTTCGTCCAAATGTCTAATCGTCCAAATGTCGTTTCGTCAAAATGTCGATTCGTCCAAATGTCCTTTCGTCAAAATGTCGATTCGTCCAATTGTATTTTCTTATAAATGTCGATTCGTCCGAATGTCCTTTCTTAAAAATGTCGATTCTTCCGAATGTCCTTTCGTCAAAATGTCGATTCGTCCAAACGTCTTTTCTTAAAAATTTACTTTTGTCCAAATGTCCTTTCGTCCAAATGTCTATTCGTCCAAATGTCCTTTCGTCCAAATGTCTAATCGTCCAAATGTCGTTTCGTCAAAATGTCGATTCGTCCAAATGTCCTTTCGTCAAAATGTCGATTCGTCCAATTGTATTTTCTTATAAATGTCGATTCGTCCGAATGTCCTTTCGTCAAAATGTCGATTCGTCCATATGTCCTTTCGTCAAAATGTCTATTCGTCCAAATGTCCTTTCGTCAAAATATCAATTCTTCCAAATATCCTTTCGTCAAAATGTCGATTCGTCCAAATGTCTTTTCTTAAAAATTTCCTTTCGTCCAAATGTCCTTTCGTCCAAGTGTCTATTCGTCCAAATGTCGTTTCGTCAAAATGTCGATTTGTCCAAATGTATTTTCGTTAAAATGTCGATTCGTCCAAATGTCTCTTCGTTAAAATGTCGATTCATCCAAATGTCTTTTCGTCAAAATGTCGATTCGTCAAAATTTAGATTCGTCAAAATGTCGATTCGTCAAAATGTCTTTTCGGCAAAATGTTGATTCGTCCAAATGTCTTTTCGTCAAAAAGTCGATTCGTCCAAATATCCTTTCGTCAAAATGTCGATTCGTCCATATGTCCTTTCGTCAAAATGTCGATTCGTCCGAATGTCCTTTCGTTAAAATGTCGATTCGTCCGAATGTCCTTTCGGCAAAATGTTGATTCGTCCAAATGTCTTTTCGTCAAAAAGTCGATTCGTCCAAATATCCTTTCGTTAAAATGTCGATTCGTCCATATGTCCTTTCGTCAAAATGTCGATTCGTCCGAATGTCCTTTCGTCAAAATGTCGATTCGTCCAAATGTCTTTTCTTATAAATTTCCTTTCGTCCAAATGTCCTTTCGTCCAAATGTCTATTCGTCCAAATGTCGTTTCGTCAAAATGTCGATTCGTCCAAATGTCCTTTCGTCAAAATGTCGATTCGTCCAAATGTCTTTTCGTTAAAATGTTGATTCGTCCAAATGTCTCTTCGTTAAAATGTCGATTCGTCCAAATGTCCTATCGTCAAAATGTCGATTCGTCAAAATGTCTTTTCTTCAAAATGTGGATTCGTGCAAATGTCCTTTCGTCAAAATGTTAATTCGTCCAAATGACCTTTTGTCAAAATGTCAATTCGTCCAAATGTCCTTTCGTCAAAATGTCAATTCGTCTAAATGTTTTTTTTTTTTAAAATTTCCTTTCGTCCAAATGTCTATTCGTCCAAATGTCGTTTCGTCAAAATGTCGATTCGTCCAAATGTCTTTTCGTCAAAATGTCGATTCTTCCAAATGTCCTTTCGTCAAAATGTCAATTCGTCTAAATGTTTTTTCGTCAAAATGTCGATTCGTCCAATTGTCTTTTCTTAAAAATGTCGATTCGTCCGAATGTCCTTTCGTCAAAATGTCGATTCGTCCAAATGTCTTTTCTTAAAAATTTACTTTTGTCCAAATATCCTTTCGTCCAAATGTCTATTCGTCCAAATGTCCTTTCGTCCAAATGTCTATTCGTCCAAATGTCGTTTCGTAAAAATGTCGATTCGTCCAAATGTCCTTTCGTCAAAATGTCGATTCGTCCAATTGTATTTTCTTAAAAATGTCGATTCGTCCGAATGTCCTTTCGTCAAAATGACGATTCGTCCATATGTCTTTTCGTCAAAATGTCGATTCGTCAAAATGTCGATTCGTCAAAATGTCGATTTGTCAAAATGTCTTTTCGGCAAAATGTTGATTTGTCTAAATGTCTATTTGTCCAAATGTCGTTTCGTCAAAATGTCGATTCGTCCAAATGTCTTTTCGTCAAAATGTCGATTTTTCCAAATGTCCTTTCGTTAAAATGTCAATTCGTCTAAATGTCCTTTCGTCAAAATGTCGATTCGTCCAATTGTCTTTTCTTAAAAATGTCGATTCTTCCGAATGTCCTTTCGTCAAAATGTCGATTCGTCCAAATGTCTTTTCTTAAAAATTTACTTTTGTCCAAATGTCCTTTCGTCCAAATGTCTATTCGTCCAAATGTCCTTTCGTCCAAATGTCTAATCGTCCAAATGTCGTTTCGTCAAAATGTCGATTCGTCCAAATGTCCTTTCGTCAAAATGTCGATTCGTCCAATTGTATTTTCTTATAAATGTCGATTCGTCCGAATGTCCTTTCGTCAAAATGTCGATTCGTCCATATGTCCTTTCGTCAAAATGTCTATTCGTCCAAATGTCCTTTCGTCAAAATATCAATTCTTCCAAATATCCTTTCGTCAAAATGTCGATTTGTCCAAATGTCTTTTCTTAAAAATTTCCTTTCGTCCAAATGTCCTTTCGTCCAAGTGTCTATTCGTCCAAATGTCGTTTCGTCAAAATGTCGATTTGTCCAAATGTATTTTCGTTAAAATGTCGATTCGTCCAAATGTCTCTTCGTTAAAATGTCGATTCGTCCAAATGTCTTTTCGTCAAAATGTCGATTCGTCAAAATGTCGATTCGTCAAAATGTCGATTCGTCAAAATGTCTTTTCGGCAAAATGTTGATTCGTCCAAATGTCTTTTCGTCAAAAAGTCGATTCGTCCAAATATCCTTTCGTCAAAATGTCGATTCGTCCATATGTCCTTTCGTCAAAATGTCGATTCGTCCAAATGTCCTTTCGTCAAAATGTCGATTCGTCCAAATGTCTTTTCTTAAAAATTTACTTTTGTCCAAATATCCTTTCGTCCAAATGTCTATTCGTCCAAATGTCCTTTCGTCCAAATGTCTATTCGTCCAAATGTCGTTTCGTCAAAATGTCGATTCGTGCAAATGTCCTTTCGACAAAATGTCAATTCGTCCAAATGTCCTTTTGTCAAAATGTCAATTCGTCCAAACGTCCTTTCGTCAAAATGTCAATTCGTCCAAATGTCTTTTCGTCAAAAAGTCGATTCGTCCAAATATCCTTTCGTCAAAATGTCGATTCGTCCATATGTCCTTTCGTCAAAATGTCGATTCGTCCAAATGTCCTTTCCTCAAAATATCAATTCTTCCAAATATCCTTTCGTCAAAATGTCGATTCGTCCAAATGTCTTTTCTTAAAAATTTCCTTTCGTCCAAATGTCCTTTCGTCCAAATGTCTATTCTTCCAAATGTCATTTCGTCAAAATGTCGATTCGTCCAAATGTCTTTTTGTTAAAATGTTGATTCGTCCAAATGTCTCTTCGTTAAAATGTCGATTCGTCAAAATGTCGATTCGTCAAAATGTCGATTCGTCAAAATGTCTTTTCGTCAAAATGTCGATTCGTCCAAATGTTCTTTCGTCAAAATGTGAATTCGTCCAAATGTCCTTTTGTCAAAATGTCGATTCGTCCAAATGTCCTATCGTCAAAATGTCGAGTCGTCAAAATGTCTTTTCTTCAAAATGTCGATTCGTCCAAATGTCTTTTCGTCAAAATGTCGATTCTTCCAAATGTCCTTTCGTCAAAATGTCAATTCGTCTAAATGTCCTTTCGTCAAAATGTCGATTCGTCCAATTGTCTTTTCTTAAAAATGTCGACTCTGCCGAATGTCCTTTCGTCAAAATGTCGATTCGTCCAAATGTCTTTTCATAAAAATTTACTTTTGTCCAAATGTCCTTTCGTCCAAATGTCTATTCGTCCAAATGTCCTTTCGTCAAAATGTCTATTCGTCCAAATGTCGTTTCGTCAAAATGTCGATTCGTCCAAATGTCCTTTCGTCAAAATGTCGATTCGTCCAATTGTATTTTCTTATAAATGTCGATTCGTCCGAATGTTTTTTCGTCAAAATGTCGATTCGTCCATATGTCCTTTCGTCAAAATGTCTATTCGTCCAAATGTCCTTTCGTCAAAATATCAATTCTTCCAAATATCCTTTCGTCAAAATGTCGATTCGTCCAAATGTCTTTTCTTAAAAATTTCCTTTCGTCCAAATGTCCTTTCGTCCAAGTGTCTATTCCTCCAAATGTCTTTTCGTCAAAATGTCGATTCGTCCAATTGTATTTTCTTATAAATGTCGATTCGTCCGAATGTTTTTTCGTCAAAATGTCGATTCGTCCATATGTCCTTTCGTCAAAATGTCTATTCGTCCAAATGTCCTTTCGTCAAAATATCAATTCTTCCAAATATCCTTTCGTCAAAATGTCGATTCGTCAAAATGTCTTTTCGGCAAAATGTTGATTCGTCCAAATGTCTTTACGTCAAAAAGTCGATTCGTCCAAATATCCTTTCGTCAAAATGTCGATTCGTCCATATGTCCTTTCGTCAAAATGTCGATTCGTCCAAATGTCCTTTCGTCAAAATGTCGATTCGTCCAAATGTCCTTTCGTCAAAATGTCGATTCGTCCAATTGTATTTTCTTCAAAATGTCGATTCGTCCGTATGTCCTTTCGTCAAAATGACGATTCGTCCATATGTCTTTTCGTCAAAATGTCGATTCGTCAAAATGTCGATTCGTCAAAATGTCGATTTGTCAAAATGTCTTTTCGGCAAAATGTCGATTCGTCCAAATGTTCTTTCGTCAAAATGTGAATTCGTCCAAATGTCCTTTTGTCAAAATGTCGATTCGTCCAAATGTATTTTCGTTAAAATGTCGATTCGTCCAAATGTCTCTTCGTTAAAATGTCGATTCGTCCAAATGTCTTTTCGTCAAAATGTCGATTCGTTAAAATGTCGATTCGTCAAAATGTCTTTTCGTCAAAATGTCGATTCGTCCAAATGTTCTTTCGTCAAAATGTGAATTCGTCCAAATGTCCTTTTGTCAAAATGTCGATTCGTCCAAATGTCCTATCGTCAAAATGTCGAGTCGTCAAAATGTCTTTTCTTCAAAATGTCGATTCGTGCAAATGTCCTTTCGTCAAAATGTTAATTCGTCCAAATGTCCTTTTGTCAAAATGTCAATTCGTCCAAATGTCCTTTCGTCAAAATGTCGATTCGTCCAAATGTCTTTTCTTAAAAATTTACTTTTGTCCAAATGTCCTTTCGTTTAAATGTCTATTCGTCCAAATGTCCTTTCGTCCAAATGTCTAATCGTTTAAATGTCGTTTCGTCAAAATGTCGATTCGTCCAAATGTCCTTTCGTCAAAATGTCGATTCGTCCAATTGTATTTTCTTAAAAATGTCGATTCGTCCGAATGTCCTTTCGTCAAAATGTCGATTCGTCCAAATGTCCTTTCGTCCAAATGTCTATTCGTCCAAATTTCCTTTCGTCAAAATGTCGATTCGTCGACATGTTTTTTTGTCAAAATGTCGAATCTTCCAAATGTCCTTTCTTCAAAATGTCGATTCGTCCAAATATCCTTTCGTCAAAAAGTCTATTCGTCCATATGTCCTTTCGTCAAAATGTCGATTCGTCCAAATGTCCTTTCGTCAAAATGTCAATTCTTCCAAATATCCTTTTGTCAAAATGTCGAATCGTCCAAATGTCCTTTCGTCAAAATGTCAATTCGTCCAAATGACTTTTTGTCAAAATGTCGATTCGTCAAAATGTCCTTTCGTCAAAATGTCAATTCGTCCAAATGTCTTTTCGTCAAAAAGTCGATTCGTCCAAGTATCCTTTCGTCAAAATGTCGATTCGTCCATATGTCCTTTCGTCAAAATGTCGATTCGTCCAAATGTCCTTTCGTCAATATATCAATTCTTCCAAATATCCTTTTGTCAAAATGTCGATTCGTCCAAATGTCTTTTCTTAAAAATTTCCATTCGTCCAAATGTCCTTTCGTCTAAATGTCTATTCGTCCAAATGTCGTTTCGTCAAAATGTCGATTCGTCCAAATGTCTTTTCGTGAAAATGTCGATTCTTCTAAATGTCCTTTTATCAAAATGTCAATTCGTCTAAATGTCCTTTCGTCCAAACGTCTATTCGTCTAAATGTCGTTTCGTCAAAATGTCGATTCGTCCAAATATCCTTTCGTCAAAATGTCGATTCGTCCGATTGTCTTTTCTTTAAAATGTCGATTCGTCCGAATGTCCTTTCGTCAAAATGTCGATTCTTCCAAATGTCCTTTCGTCCAAATGTCTATTCGTCCAAATTTCCTTTCGTCAAAATATCGATTCGTCGACATGTCTTTTCGTCAACAATGTCGAATCGTCCAAATGTCCTTTCGTCAAAATGTCGATTCGTCCAAATGTCTTTTTGTCAAAATGTCGATTCGTCCAAATATCCTTTCTTAAAAATGTCGATTCTTCCGAATGTCCTTTCGTCAAAATGTCGATTCGTCCAAATGTCTTTTCTTAAAAATTTACTTTTGTCCAAATGTCCTTTCGTCCAAATGTCTATTCGTCCAAATGTCCTTTCGTCCAAATGTCTAATCGTCCAAATGTCGTTTCGTCAAAATGTCGATTCGTCCAAATGTCCTTTCGTCAAAATGTCGATTCGTCCAATTGTATTTTCTTATAAATGTCGATTCGTCCGAATGTCCTTTCTTAAAAATGTCGATTCTTCCGAATGTCCTTTCGTCAAAATGTCGTTTCGTCCAAATGTCTTTTCTTAAAAATTTACTTTTGTCCAAATGTCCTTTCGTCCAAATGTCTATTCGTCCAAATGTCCTTTCGTCCAAATGTCTAATCGTCCAAATGTCGTTTCGTCAAAATGTCGATTCGTCCAAATGTCCTTTCGTCAAAATGTCGATTCGTCCAATTGTATTTTCTTATAAATGTCGATTCGTCCGAATGTCCTTTCGTCAAAATGTCGATTCGTCCATATGTCCTTTCGTCAAAATGTCTATTCGTCCAAATGTCCTTTCGTCAAAATATCAATTCTTCCAAATATCCTTTCGTCAAAATGTCGATTCGTCCAAATGTCTTTTCTTAAAAATTTCCTTTCGTCCAAATGTCCTTTCGTCCAAGTGTCTATTCGTCCAAATGTCGTTTCGTCAAAATGTCGATTTGTCCAAATATCCTTTCGTCAAAATGTCGATTTGTCCATATGTCCTTTCTTCAAAATGTCGATTCGTCCAAATGTCGTTTCGTCCAAATGTCTTTTTGTCAAAATGTCGATTCGTCCAAATATCCTTTCTTAAAAATGTCGATTCTTCCGAATGTCCTTTCGTCAAAATGTCGATTCGTCCAAATGTCTTTTCTTAAAAATTTACTTTTGTCCAAATGTCCTTTCGTCCAAATGTCTATTCGTCCAAATGTCCTTTCGTCCAAATGTCTAATCGTCCAAATGTCGTTTCGTCAAAATGTCGATTCGTCCAAATGTCCTTTCGTCAAAATGTCGATTCGTCCAATTGTATTTTCTTATAAATGTCGATTCGTCCGAATGTCCTTTCTTAAAAATGTCGATTCTTCCGAATGTCCTTTCGTCAAAATGTCGTTTCGTCCAAATGTCTTTTCTTAAAAATTTACTTTTGTCCAAATGTCCTTTCGTCCAAATGTCTATTCGTCCAAATGTCCTTTCGTCCAAATGTCTAATCGTCCAAATGTCGTTTCGTCAAAATGTCGATTCGTCCAAATGTCCTTTCGTCAAAATGTCGATTCGTCCAATTGTATTTTCTTATAAATGTCGATTCGTCCGAATGTCCTTTCGTCAAAATGTCGATTCGTCCATATGTCCTTTCGTCAAAATGTCTATTCGTCCAAATGTCTTTTCGTCAAAAAGTCGATTCGTCCAAATATCCTTTCGTCAAAATGTCGATTTGTCCATATGTCCTTTCTTCAAAATGTCGATTCGTCCAAATGTCGTTTCGTCAAAATGTCGATTTGTCCAAATGTATTTTCGTTAAAATGTCGATTCGTCCAAATGTCTCTTCGTTAAAATGTCGATTCATCCAAATGTCTTTTCGTCAAAATGTCGATTCGTCAAAATTTAGATTCGTCAAAATGTCGATTCGTCAAAATGTCTTTTCGGCAAAATGTTGATTCGTCCAAATGTCTTTTCGTCAAAAAGTCGATTCGTCCAAATATCCTTTCGTCAAAATGTCGATTCGTCCATATGTCCTTTCGTCAAAATGTCGATTCGTCCGAATGTCCTTTCGTTAAAATGTCGATTCGTCCGAATGTCCTTTCGGCAAAATGTTGATTCGTCCAAATGTCTTTTCGTCAAAAAGTCGATTCGTCCAAATATCCTTTCGTCAAAATGTCGATTCGTCCAAATGTCTTTTCGTCAAAATGTCGATTCTTCCAAATGTCCTTTCGTCAAAATGTCAATTCGTCTAAATGTTTTTTCGTCAAAATGTCGATTCGTCCAATTGTCTTTTCTTAAAAATGTCGATTCGTCCGAATGTCCTTTCGTCAAAATGTCGATTCGTCCAAATGTCTTTTCTTAAAAATTTACTTTTGTCCAAATATCCTTTCGTCCAAATGTCTATTCGTCCAAATGTCCTTTCGTCCAAATGTCTATTCGTCCAAATGTCGTTTCGTAAAAATGTCGATTCGTCCAAATGTCCTTTCGTCAAAATGTCGATTCGTCCAATTGTATTTTCTTAAAAATGTCGATTCGTCCGAATGTCCTTTCGTCAAAATGACGATTTGTCCATATGTCCTTTCGTCAAAATGTCGATTCGTCCAAATGTCTATTCGTCAAAATGTCGATTCGTCAAAATGTCGATTCGTCAAAATGTCGATTTGTCAAAATGTCTTTTCGGCAAAATGTTGATTTGTCTAAATGTCTATTTGTCCAAATGTCGTTTCGTCAAAATGTCGATTCGTCCAAATGTCTTTTCGTCAAAATGTCGATTTTTCCAAATGTCCTTTCGTCAAAATGTCAATTCGTCTAAATGTCCTTTCGTCAAAATGTCGATTCGTCCAATTGTCTTTTCTTAAAAATGTCGATTCTTCCGAATGTCCTTTCGTCAAAATGTCGATTCGTCCAAATGTCTTTTCTTAAAAATTTACTTTTGTCCAAATGTCCTTTCGTCCAAATGTCTATTCGTCCAAATGTCCTTTCGTCCAAATGTCTAATCGTCCAAATGTCGTTTCGTCAAAATGTCGATTCGTCCAAATGTCCTTTCGTCAAAATGTCGATTCGTCCAATTGTATTTTCTTATAAATGTCGATTCGTCCGAATGTCCTTTCGTCAAAATGTCGATTCGTCCATATGTCCTTTCGTCAAAATGTCAATTCGTCCAAATGTCCTTTCGTCAAAATGTCGATTCGTCCAATTGTATTTTCTTATAAATGTCGATTCGTCCAAATGTCCTTTCGTCAAAATGTCGATTCGTCCATATGTCCTTTCGTCAAAATGTCTATTCGTCTAAATGTCCTTTCGTCAAAATATCAATTCTTCCAAATATCCTTTCGTCAAAATGTCGATTCGTCCAAATGTCTTTTCTTAAAAATTTCCTTTCGTCCAAATGTCCTTTCGTCCAAGTGTCTATTCGTCCAAATGTCGTTTCGTCAAAATGTCGATTTGTCCAAATGTATTTTCGTTAAAATGTCGATTCGTCCAAATGTCTCTTCGTTAAAATGTCGATTCGTCCAAATGTCTTTTCGTCAAAATGTCGATTCGTCAAAATGTCGATTCGTCAAAATGTCGATTCGTCAAAATGTCTTTTCGGCAAAATGTTGATTCGTCCAAATGTCTTTTCGTCAAAAAGTCGATTCGTCCAAATATCCTTTCGTCAAAATGTCGATTCGTCCATATGTCCTTTCGTCAAAATGTCGATTCGTCCAAATGTCCTTTCGTCAAAATGTCGATTCGTCCAAATGTCTTTTCTTAAAAATTTACTTTTGTCCAAATATCCTTTCGTCCAAATGTCTATTCGTCCAAATGTCCTTTCGTCCAAATGTCTATTCGTCCAAATGTCGTTTCGTCAAAATGTCGATTCGTGCAAATGTCCTTTCGACAAAATGTCAATTCGTCCAAATGTCCTTTTGTCAAAATGTCAATTCGTCCAAACGTCCTTTCGTCAAAATGTCAATTCGTCCAAATGTCTTTTCGTCAAAAAGTCGATTCGTCCAAATATCCTTTCGTCAAAATGTCGATTCGTCCATATGTCCTTTCGTCAAAATGTCGATTCGTCCAAATGTCCTTTCCTCAAAATATCAATTCTTCCAAATATCCTTTCGTCAAAATGTCGATTCGTCCAAATGTCTTTTCTTAAAAATTTCCTTTCGTCCAAATGTCCTTTCGTCCAAATGTCTATTCTTCCAAATGTCATTTCGTCAAAATGTCGATTCGTCCAAATGTCTTTTTGTTAAAATGTTGATTCGTCCAAATGTCTCTTCGTTAAAATGTCGATTCGTCAAAATGTCGATTCGTCAAAATGTCGATTCGTCAAAATGTCTTTTCGTAAAAATGTCGATTCGTCCAAATGTTCTTTCGTCAAAATGTGAATTCGTCCAAATGTCCTTTTGTCAAAATGTCGATTCGTCCAAATGTCCTATCGTCAAAATGTCGAGTCGTCAAAATGTCTTTTCTTCAAAATGTCGATTCGTCCAAATGTCTTTTCGTCAAAATGTCGATTCTTCCAAATGTCCTTTCGTCAAAATGTCAATTCGTCTAAATGTCCTTTCGTCAAAATGTCGATTCGTCCAATTGTCTTTTCTTAAAAATGTCGATTCTTCCGAATGTCCTTTCGTCAAAATGTCGATTCGTCCAAATGTCTTTTCTTAAAAATTTACTTTTGTCCAAATGTCCTTTCGTCCAAATGTCTATTCGTCCAAATGTCCTTTCGTCAAAATGTCTATTCGTCCAAATGTCGTTTCGTCAAAATGTCGATTCGTCCAAATGTCCTTTCGTCAAAATGTCGATTCGTCCAATTGTATTTTCTTATAAATGTCGATTCGTCCGAATGTTTTTTCGTCAAAATGTCGATTCGTCCATATGTCCTTTCGTCAAAATGTCTATTCGTCTAAATGTCCTTTCGTCAAAATATCAATTCTTCCAAATATCCTTTCTTCAAAATGTCGATTCGTCCAAATGTCTTTTCTTAAAAATTTCCTTTCGTCCAAATGTCCTTTCGTCCAAGTGTCTATTCGTCCAAATGTCTTTTCGTCAAAATGTCGATTCGTCAAAATGTCGATTCGTCAAAATGTCGATTCGTCAAAATGTCTTTTCGGCAAAATGTTGATTCGTCCAAATGTCTTTACGTCAAAAAGTCGATTCGTCCAAATATCCTTTCGTCAAAATGTCGATTCGTCCATATGTCCTTTCGTCAAAATGTCGATTCGTCCAAATGTCCTTTCGTCAAAATGTCGATTCGTCCAAATGTCTTTTCTTAAAAATTTACTTTTGTCCAAATGTCGTTTCGTCAAAATGTCGATTTGTCCAAATGTATTTTCGTTAAAATGTCGATTCGTCCAAATGTCTCTTCGTTAAAATGTCGATTCGTCCAAATGTCTTTTCGTCAAAATGTCGATTCGTCAAAATGTCGATTCGTCAAAATGTCGATTCGTCAAAATGTCTTTTCGGCAAAATGTTGATTCGTCCAAATGTCCTTTCGTCCAAATGTCTATTCGTCCAAACGTCCTTTCGTCAAAATGTCAATTCGTCCAAATGTCTTTTCGTCAAAAAGTCGATTCGTCCAAATATCCTTTCGTCAAAATGTCGATTCGTCCATATGTCCTTTCGTCAAAATGTCGATTCGTCCAAATGTCTTTTCTTAAAAATTTACTTTTGTCCAAATGTCGTTTCGTCAAAATGTCGATTTGTCCAAATGTATTTTCGTTAAAATGTCGATTCGTCCAAATGTCTCTTCGTTAAAATGTCGATTCGTCCAAATGTCTTTTCGTCAAAATGTCGATTCGTCAAAATGTCGATTCGTCAAAATGTCTTTTCGGCAAAATGTTGATTCGTCCAAATGTCCTTTCGTCCAAATGTCTATTCGTCCAAACGTCCTTTCGTCAAAATGTCAATTCGTCCAAATGTCTTTTCGTCAAAATGTCGATTCGTCCAAATGTCTTTTCTTAAAAATTTCCTTTCGTCCAAATGTCCTTTCGTCCAAATGTCTATTCGTCCAAATGTCATTTCGTCAAAATGTCGATTCGTCCAAATGTCTTTTTGTTAAAATGTTGATTCGTCCAAATGTCTCTTCGTTAAAATGTCGATTCGTCAAAATGTCGATTCGTCAAAATGTCGATTCGTCAAAATGTCTTTTCGTCAAAATGTCGATTCGTCCAAATGTTCTTTCGTCAAAATGTGAATTCGTCCAAATGTCCTTTTGTCAAAATGTCGATTCGTCTAAATGTCCTATCGTCAAAATGTCGAGTCGTCAAAATGTCTTTTCTTCAAAATGTCGATTCGTGCAAATGTCCTTTCGTCAAAATGTTAATTCGTCCAAATGTCCTTTTGTCAAAATGTCAATTCGTCCAAATGTCCTTTCGTCAAAATGTCGATTCGTCCAAATGTCTTTTCTTAAAAATTTACTTTTGTCCAAATGTCCTTTCGTTTAAATGTCTATTCGTCCAAATGTCCTTTCGTCCAAATGTCTAATCGTCCAAATGTCGTTTCGTCAAAATGTCGATTCGTCGACATGTTTTTTCGTCAAAATGTCGAATCTTCCAAATGTCCTTTCTTCAAAATGTCGATTCGTCCAAATATCCTTTCGTCAAAAAGTCTATTCGTCCATATGTCCTTTCGTCAAAATGTCGATTCGTCCAAATGTCCTTTCGTCAAAATGTCAATTCTTCCAAATATCCTTTTGTCAAAATGTCGAATCGTCCAAATGTCCTTTCGTCAAAATGTCAATTCGTCCAAATGACTTTTTGTCAAAATGTCGATTCGTCAAAATGTCCTTTCGTCAAAATGTCAATTCGTCCAAATGTCTTTTCGTCAAAAAGTCGATTCGTCCAAGTATCCTTTCGTCAAAATGTCGATTCGTCCATATGTCCTTTCGTCAAAATGTCGATTCGTCCAAATGTCCTTTCGTCAATATATCAATTCTTCCAAATATCCTTTTGTCAAAATGTCGATTCGTCCAAATGTCTTTTCTTAAAAATTTCCTTTCGTCCAAATGTCCTTTCGTCTAAATGTCTATTCGTCCAAATGTCGTTTCGTCAAAATGTCGATTCGTCCAAATGTCTTTTCGTGAAAATGTCGATTCTTCCAAATGTCCTTTTATCAAAATGTCAATTCGTCTAAATGTCCTTTCGTCCAAACGTCTATTCGTCTAAATGTCGTTTCGTCAAAATGTCGATTCGTCCAAATATCCTTTCGTCAAAATGTCGATTCGTCCGATTGTCTTTTCTTTAAAATGTCGATTCGTCCGAATGTCCTTTCGTCAAAATGTCGATTCTTCCAAATGTCCTTTCGTCCAAATGTCTATTCGTCCAAATTTCCTTTCGTCAAAATATCGATTCGTCGACATGTCTTTTCGTCAACAATGTCGAATCGTCCAAATGTCCTTTCGTCAAAATGTCGATTCGTCCAAATGTCTTTTTGTCAAAATGTCGATTCGTCCAAATATCCTTTCTTAAAAATGTCGATTCTTCCGAATGTCCTTTCGTCAAAATGTCGATTCGTCCAAATGTCTTTTCTTAAAAATTTACTTTTGTCCAAATGTCCTTTCGTCCAAATGTCTATTCGTCCAAATGTCCTTTCGTCCAAATGTCTAATCGTCCAAATGTCGTTTCGTCAAAATGTCGATTCGTCCAAATGTCCTTTCGTCAAAATGTCGATTCGTCCAATTGTATTTTCTTATAAATGTCGATTCGTCCGAATGTCCTTTCGTCAAAATGTCGATTCGTCCATATGTCCTTTCGTCAAAATGTCTATTCGTCCAAATGTCCTTTCGTCAAAATATCAATTCTTCCAAATATCCTTTCGTCAAAATGTCGATTCGTCCAAATGTCTTTTCTTAAAAATTTCCTTTCGTCCAAATGTCCTTTCGTCCAAGTGTCTATTCGTCCAAATGTCGTTTCGTCAAAATGTCGATTTGTCCAAATGTATTTTCGTTAAAATGTCGATTCGTCCAAATGTCTCTTCGTTAAAATGTCGATTCGTCCAAATGTCTTTTCGTCAAAATGTCGATTCGTCAAAATGTCGATTCGTCAAAATGTCGATTCGTCAAAATGTCTTTTCGGCAAAATGTTGATTCGTCCAAATGTCTTTTCGTCAAAAAGTCGATTCGTCCAAATATCCTTTCGTCAAAATGTCGATTCGTCCATATGTCCTTTCGTCAAAATGTCGATTCGTCCAAATGTCCTTTCGTCAAAATGTCGATTCGTCCAAATGTCTTTTCTTAAAAATTTACTTTTGTCCAAATATCCTTTCGTCCAAATGTCTATTCGTCCAAATTTCCTTTCGTCCAAATGTCTATTCGTCCAAATGTCGTTTCGTCAAAATGTCGATTCGTGCAAATGTCCTTTCGACAAAATGTCAATTCGTCCAAATGTCCTTTTGTCAAAATGTCAATTCGTCCAAACGTCCTTTCGTCAAAATGTCAATTCGTCCAAATGTCTTTTCGTCAAAAAGTCGATTCGTCCAAATATCCTTTCGTCAAAATGTCGATTCGTCCATATGTCCTTTCGTCAAAATGTCGATTCGTCCAAATGTCCTTTCCTCAAAATATCAATTCTTCCAAATATCCTTTCGTCAAAATGTCGATTCGTCCAAATGTCTTTTCTTAAAAATTTCCTTTCGTCCAAATGTCCTTTCGTCCAAATGTCTATTCTTCCAAATGTCATTTCGTCAAAATGTCGATTCGTCCAAATGTCTTTTTGTTAAAATGTTGATTCGTCCAAATGTCTCTTCGTTAAAATGTCGATTCGTCAAAATGTCGATTCGTCAAAATGTCTATTCGTCCAAATGTCGTTTCGTCAAAATGTCGATTTGTCCAAATGTATTTTCGTTAAAATGTCGATTCGTCCAAATGTCTCTTCGTTAAAATGTCGATTCGTCCAACTGTCTTTTCGTCAAAATGTCGATTCGTCAAAATGTCGATTCGTCAAAATGTCGATTCGTCAAAATGTCTTTTCGGCAAAATGTTGATTCGTCCAAATGTCTTTTCGTCAAAAAGTCGATTCGTCCAAATATCCTTTCGTCAAAATGTCGATTCGTCCATATGTCCTTTCGTCAAAATGTCGATTCGTCCAAATGTCTTTTCTTAAAAATTTACTTTTGTCCAAATGTCCTTTCGTCCAAATGTCTATTCGTCCAAATGTCCTTTCGTCCAAATGTCTATTCGTCCAAATGTCGTTTCGTCAAAATGTCGATTCGTTCTAATGTCCTTTCGTCAAAATGTCGATTCGTCCAATTGTATTTTCTTATAAATGTCGATTCGTCCGAATGTCCTTTCGTCAAAATGTCGATTCGTCCATATGTCCTTTCGTCAAAATGTCTATTCGTCCAAATGTCCTTTCGTCAAAATGTCGATTTGTCCAAATGTATTTTCGTTAAAATGTCGATTCGTCCAAATGTCTCTTCGTTAAAATGTCGATTCGTCCAAATGTCTTTTCGTCAAAATGTCGATTCGTCAAAATGTCGATTCGTCAAAATGTCGATTCGTCAAAATGTCTTTTCGGCAAAATGTTGATTCGTCCAAATGTCCTTTCGTCCAAATGTCTATTCGTCCAAACGTCCTTTCGTCAAAATGTCAATTCGTACAAATGTCTTTTCGTCAAAATGTCGATTCGTCCAAATGTCTTTTCTTAAAAATTTCCTTTCGTCCAAATGTCCTTTCGTCCAAATGTCTATTCGTCCAAATGTCATTTCGTCAAAATGTCGATTCGTCCAAATGTCTTTTTGTTAAAATGTTGATTCGTCCAAATGTCTCTTCGTTAAAATGTCGATTCGTCAAAATGTCGATTCGTCAAAATGTCGATTCGTCAAAATGTCTTTTCGTCAAAATGTCGATTCGTCCAAATGTTCTTTCGTCAAAATGTGAATTCGTCCAAATGTCCTTTTGTCAAAATGTCGATTCGTCCAAATGTCCTATCGTCAAAATGTCGAGTCGTCAAAATGTCTTTTCTTCAAAATGTCGATTCGTGCAAATGTCCTTTCGTCAAAATGTTAATTCGTCCAAATGTCCTTTTGTCAAAATGTCAATTCGTCCAAATGTCCTTTCGTCAAAATGTCGATTCGTCCAAATGTCTTTTCTTAAAAATTTACTTTTGTCCAAATGTCCTTTCGTTTAAATGTCTATTCGTCCAAATGTCCTTTCGTCCAAATGTCTAATCGTCCAAATGTCGTTTCGTCAAAATGTCGATTCGTCCAAATGTCCTTTCGTCAAAATGTCGATTCGTCCAATTGTATTTTCTTAAAAATGTCGATTCGTCCGAATGTCCTTTCGTCAAAATGTCGATTCGTCCAAATGTCCTTTCGTCCAAATGTCTATTCGTCCAAATTTCCTTTCGTCAAAATGTCGATTCGTCGACATGTTTTTTCGTCAAAATGTCGAATCTTCCAAATGTCCTTTCTTCAAAATGTCGATTCGTCCAAATATCCTTTCGTCAAAAAGTCTATTCGTCCATATGTCCTTTCGTCAAAATGTCGATTCGTCCAAATGTCCTTTCGTCAAAATGTCAATTCTTCCAAATATCCTTTTTTCAAAATGTCGAATCGTCCAAATGTCCTTTCGTCAAAATGTCAATTCGTCCAAATGACTTTTTGTCAAAATGTCGATTCGTCAAAATGTCCTTTCGTCAAAATGTCAATTCGTCCAAATGTCTTTTCGTCAAAAAGTCGATTCGTCCAAGTATCCTTTCGTCAAAATGTCGATTCGTCCATATGTCCTTTCGTCAAAATGTCGATTCGTCCAAATGTCCTTTCGTCAATATATCAATTCTTCCAAATATCCTTTTGTCAAAATGTCGATTCGTCCAAATGTCTTTTCTTAAAAATTTCCTTTCGTCCAAATGTCCTTTCGTCTAAATGTCTATTCGTCCAAATGTCGTTTCGTCAAAATGTCGATTCGTCCAAATGTCTTTTCGTGAAAATGTCGATTCTTCCAAATGTCCTTTTATCAAAATGTCAATTCGTCTAAATGTCCTTTCGTCCAAACGTCTATTCGTCTAAATGTCGTTTCGTCAAAATGTCGATTCGTCCAAATATCCTTTCGTCAAAATGTCGATTCGTCCGATTGTCTTTTCTTTAAAATGTCGATTCGTCCGAATGTCCTTTCGTCAAAATGTCGATTCTTCCAAATGTCCTTTCGTCCAAATGTCTATTCGTCCAAATTTCCTTTCGTCAAAATATCGATTCGTCGACATGTCTTTTCGTCAACAATGTCGAATCGTCCAAATGTCCTTTCGTCAAAATGTCGATTCGTCCAAATGTCTTTTTGTCAAAATGTCGATTCGTCCAAATATCCTTTCGTCAAAATGTCTATTCGTCCATATGTCTTTTCGTCAAAGTGTCGATTCGTCCAAATGTCCATTCGTCAAAATGTCAATTCTTCCAAATATCCTTTCGTCAAAATGTCGATTCGTCCAAAATCCTTTTCTTAAAAATTTCCTTTCGTCCAAATGTCTTTTCGTCAAAACGTCGAATCGTCCAAATGTCCTTTCGTCAAAATTTCGATTCGTCCAAATGTCTTGTCGTCAATAAGTCGAATCGTCCAAATATCCTTTCGTCAAAATGTCGATTCGTCCATATGTCCTTTCGTCAAAATGTCAATTCGTCCAAATGTCCTTTCGTCAAAATGTCAATTCTTCCAAATATCCTTTCGTCAAAATGTCGATTCGTCCAAATGTCTTTTCTTAAAAATTTCCTTTCGTCCAAATGTCCTTTCGTCCAAATGTCTATTCGTCCAAATGTCCTTTCGTCCAAATGTCTTTTCTTAAAAATTTCCTTTCGTCCAAATGTCTATTCGTCCAAATGTCGTTTCGTCAAAATGTCGATTCGTGCAAATGTCCTTTCGTTAAAATGTCGATTCGTCCAAATGTCTTTTTGTCAAAATGTCGATTCGTCAAAATGTCCTTTCGTCAAAATGTCGATTCGTCCTAATGTCTTTTTGTCAAAATGTCGATTCGTCCAAATGTCCTTTCGTCAAAATGTCGATTTGTCCAAATGTACTTTCGTCAAAATGTCGAATCGTCCAATTGTCATTTCGTCCAAATGTCAATTCGATGAAATGTCAATCGGTATAAATTTATGCGTCCCGGAAAATACCCATTAAACCTCGGTACGCGTCACCTTGGGGACAGGAACGCTATGATGTCGTTTTCAAAATAGAAATGAGCACTAAGATAATCTACGTTGGAAAATACCCATTAGTCCTCGGTACGCGTCACCTTGAGGACATGAACGCGATGATGTCGTTTTTAAAATCGATAAATATTTTTTATTTTGTTCTTGACGTTCTTTGTGAGATTATTGAAAACTAGCAATGAGCACCAGGAGAATTTGTTTATTCTAATTGGAAAATATTAATTAGACCTCGAGACGCGGCAACTGGGAGAAAGAAAGGCAAAGATGTCGTTTTCAAAATCAACAGAAATTTCTCTCTTTGTCTTTGACGTTTTTTTGTGGATTATTGAAATCTAGAACGACGAAAATGTTCTGTTTTTCGAAATAAAAATTGTTTCTTTAGTTTAATAATGAAACCCAAAATTAAATGTTTGTTATTTTCTAGGATAGAAATTATAGAATTTAATGTTTAAATGGACTATAAGAATTGTAATTTTCAGAAAGTCAAAACAATTTATTAATTTATCTTTGGAAAAGAGTACAAAAGTTCTGTAATAATGTTTGAAATTCACACCATGCATAAGTCGTCAACATCGCATCGTTCCGCTCGAAAGTAGAAGAAACTTGGACTCAATATTTTTTTACACATTTCTGTACAATTATGTTTAAATCATAGGCAAAAAATATAACACAAAAATATTGGAAAGTTTGGTTTCATTTCTAATTTACTTTTATAAATTAAATTATGTTTATTAAGTTACAAAATAATAGAGAAATTTTTTAAGAAGCTGATATTTAAAAAAGGAAATTGACTTTCGTTTGTATGGAACAGTGCATTAGTAAAACTCAAAATTTTTGAATTTTAAAAAAATTATTACTTTAATTGTTGCATTGAAAAAAAATGTTGAATTAAAAGTTTTACTACTATCTCTTTAAAAATTACTGAAAAATCTAAAAAACTATTTGTATGAATAGAAAAAACTTGCAATAGAAACTTGACAAATCAAAAGTTTCATAAAATTTAATATTTAAAAAGTTTTTTAAGTATTTTAGATGGAGAAAATTATTTATAGAGGATAAATAAAAATAAAAAGTCAAGTAAATTAAAATAATTAATTAAATTAAACTTAACATGTAGTACCTGAAAATGACAGCAGATCGCAGAAAATACTAGACCATTTTTGGTAGGTAACAATAATGTTATTTGGAATAGAATATAATTTTTGAAAAAGAATAAACAGTAGTTATCAAAGAAAAGTGTAGAATTTGTTTAAAATAATTATTTTAAGATAAACTCTGCTCCTATTTATGTTTAAGCATGAATGAATAAAACTTTAAAATAGTATTTAGTAGTGTTCAGTATCTGAAAATGGCATCAGATTACCGCACCTGACAGATACTTTTTAGTAGATAATAAAAATGTAATATTTAATTAAATAAATATTTTGTATTAAAGGAAGCAGTGTTTATAAAAAAAAACCAAAAACAAAGTGTTGAAATTGTTTAAAAAAAATTAATTGTATTTTTCGTTGATTTAAAAAAAAATTTTCTCTCATTTATGTTCAAGCGTAAATGCTTAAAACTTTGAATTCTTGAATTGTAAAACACATATTTTTTTAATTCTTCACTAAACTGATTTACCAAAACAACAATTACTACATGCAAAGTTTTATTAATTTCTCTTTATAAAATAAATAGAAACCTGAACAGATACTTGGAGCATTTAAAAACTCTTGTAATAGAAGTTTAATGAATTTTTTTTTTAAATTCAATATTTTACCTTCCTGTCATGTTTTTTTTTTAACAAGATAATTATTATTAGAAAAATAGTAAAAAAAAAAATCGTGGCGTCAGGATTCGAACCCCGTCTTTGAACATTTTCTCCAAGCTCATTCAGCGCTCTAGTCGACTGAGCTACAGTGGCTAATTATAAGTGGATATGTTTATATCCCACTTGCTATACGACTTTTTTTTTTTAACGAAAAAATTTTTTTACGTGGAACCAATTTAAAAACTGGTTCCACGTATTTTTTTATTAACACTTTTAATTAATAGTTGAAAAACAATTTTAATTAATTTAAATTTGTTAAGAAAACTCAAGTAAAAAAATCTTTTAAAATCTTAATCTTACCTAACCACGAATAGCAATATGCCGTTAAAAGTTAAACTTGAAAACTTTCGATTTAAAAGTTTCAAATCATGACATTTATGATTTATTGTAATGCTAAAAATCATAAAAGTCGGACATTTCATTGAAACTTTCAACCGAAAGTATCAAAAAAACGAAACATACAACATAAGCTTAACCACGAAACTTTATTTTTATTTACTTTTAAAATAATTTATTTGACTTACCTTTTGTTGACAAACTAAAATTTCTAAGTCTATCCAAGTATTCTTTCTTCGAAATTTATCCTGGTTTCTTTATTTCTTTTCAATTTTGCACTTTATTAATTTCACTTAATCACTGTTTACATTTTAGAAACACGTGTATTTCTGGTTACTTTCTCTCGGAACGGTTATTCACTTCATGACATTCAATAGGAAGTTAGTTTTTTGTTTTTATCTTTCATGGCACAAATATGACGTTCTACATTTTTAAATAAAAAATGCTTTTAATTTAAATTTATAAAAAATCCTATAGATGTTTTTCAATAAAAAATAAATGGTCCTCAATATTTTTTTTTTTTATATTTCCCATTTCTCGCTTCTTGATACCTAACCAATCGCCCTGTATTTGGCAAAGGATAAAATTGTCCTACTGTGCGTTTATTCAATTTACTAAAGTCCAATACTAACCGCCATTTTTTATTTCCTTGAGAGTCGTCTTTTTTCGGTACTATCCAAATGGGCGTGTTGTATGGTGAATCGGAAGGTTTAATAATTTGTTGTTCTAATAATTCGTTTACCTGACGTGTCATTTCCTCTTTCTGTACAGGTGGAAATCTATATTGTTTCGTTATAATAGGTGTGTCATCTGTAGTAATAATTCTGTGTTTAATCAAATCTGTTGCTTCTAAATATTCTCCAGAGATATGAAAGCTGTCAGAATATTTATTTACTAATTTTATAACATGTTCTAGTTCTTTTTTATTTAAATGGTCTAAGCGAAGTAACTTTCTCAATTCTTCTACTCTATCCGTTCCTGTGATATTAAAATTTTTTTCTTATTTTTCATTGTTTGTAAATACGTTAAATATATCTTTAATTGCAATATTTTCATTGTTTTCGAAATTACATTTTTAATTTTCGTTTTTTAATTCTTCAAAATCTTCCAGTTCAATATTAAGAATAGGTATGTTTATAGACTCGTTATGCGTGTTAAAGACCTTCAAATATGCTTTTCCTTCTGTATTTGCTACTTCTGCGTTGCCTAACTAAACACCTTCCGCTAGCGATTGTTTGGGGATAAAGCCTATCTTTTTATCGTTGTTTGAAATTTTAACATGAATATTATATACTGATCTTGCTGGTATTGTAAAATAATCATTTTATTCAAAGTTAAAATTTTGATCATTAATTTCCAAGTATCTATCTTCGTAATTTATTTTTACTTTATTATGAACAAAAAATTCTGTTCCTAGAATACCATCGTGTTTAATTGGAACTTCATTAGATAATAAATTAAAAATTGTAGGAATGCCAAAAATATTAAGTTTTACCTGTCCTAAAGTATAAACTGGATGCTCATTAATTCCTGTTAATTTAATACATTTATTTTTATTAATTTCATTATCATGATGAAGTGCTCGAATTTTTAATAAATTTGGTCCTGCTCCTGTATCAATCATCATAGTTATGGGTATTTTGAGTCCGTTAGTATTTACTCGAACGTATGGTATTGAAGTAGATTCTGCTAAATTTATATGTTCTGTAGGGAATTTTTTATTATTGGATTCGTTAAAATTTTTTCAATAATTACATAATATATTTTGATTTTTGTAAGTTGAGTTTGTTGGTTGATTATTCCTACTTGTACTTGGTCCTTGCTGTTGTGTTCGTTCTCTTTCTTGATTTTGATATCTATTTTGATATGAATATTGATTTAAGTAAGAATTTTGGAATTGATTTTATGGTGGATTTCTATACTGGTTTTGATTTTGATATTCATTTCGAGATGCATTAAACGGTTTATTTTTATTTCTTCTACTAAATCGATTTTGATATTGATTTTGATATGTCGAAGGTGGTTGATTTTGATCACTATTTATTTATTTATTGATATACAAAGTTTCTAGGGCTAATGAGCCCATCGAAGAACATTATGTGATAAATTATATGAGATATAACTGTACATGGCCGAACATTAAGTTGGATAACCAACATCCAAACAAACAGAGTAAATAAATGAAATGATTCATGTAAGAAAAATACATGACAAAATCGAAACTAAAAGTAAAAGTACAGACTAGTATAGCAAGGTGATAAACACACAGTTAATATCATAATTAAGATTCACATACCTTCTAAATGGCTGGATGACAATAAGTTACCAGTAAGTGATATCAAATAAACTACTATCTAGGTGAAACAAGAATTTAAATAGAAGTTTTTTAAATATATTAATTGAGTTGGAACTCCTTAAGTATTTCGGAAGTTTATTCCATAGTCTGGATCCCCTAACTATACATGATCGTTGAAATTTACAAGTACGATGAATCGGTATTTTAAGTACAGATTGTCTGTCTTTCAATTGCCGTTCATTTGTCCCAATATTCTCTCTGATAGAGAAACATTTAAAAAGATATTCTAGAACCTCAGTCTGTAATATAGAATAAATTAAATTGCCCATTAAGAACTGCCTTCTCTTGGCAACATTAAGTAAACCCGCCTTATTTCTAAATTGAGAAATATGATCACTTTTTTTCAGACCAAAAACAAATCTAATGCAAGCATTAAAAGACTTCTCTAGTTTAGAGTTCAACTCATCCGTTATATCATCATATACAATACAACCAAAATCGAAAAACGGAAGAACTAAACTCTTCACTAGAAGAAGTTTGGTAGGGGTAGGCAAAGAGTCCTTTACTCTATATAGCTGTCTGAGAGTCCTGTATGTCCTCCCACAAATTCCCGCCACATGCTCTCCCCAGCTCAATGTTCTATCTAACATCAATCCCAAGTCTCTGACAGACTCTTGAAATCCAATTCTTAAGCCCCCAATGTGTAATGGGGGGAGACTTCTCAGAAAATCAATTGATGGCGCACCTGAGCTGCCAAAGACAACGGCCTTCGTCTTAGCACCGTTTAGAACAAGACCGCTGTCCTCGGCCCACCGCACCACAAGATTAATGTCAGACTGCATCATAACCAGCATCTGCGACAAAGTAGACAATGGGCCTGAACGACACAATTTAAAATCGTCTGCAAACTTATGGTTTTTACAGTGTAAAAGCTGTTTTCCAAGCTCCGCAACGTAAATATTGAAGAGCAGAGGAGCAAGTGACGAGCCCTGTGGGACGCCACACCTGACTGGGGCCCACCTAGATTTTACACCCCTACTATTAACCACCATTTGCCTGCGTCGGAGAAGATAAGAACCGAACCAGTTAATAACTGAATTTGAGAGTTCCAAGGTACCTAGTCTCTGGAGTAGCACAGTATGATTAACCAGATCGAATGCCTTGGAAAAATCAAAGAAAACAGCCACTGTGATTTCTTTAGAGTCCATGGCAGATTTAATATCGGTTGTAAATTTGAGAGTAGCTGTAGTGGTGCTATGCCCTTCCCGAAAACCTAACTGCATTGGATCTGTAAGCTGATGACTATTTAAATGCTTGGTAAGTTGTTTATGTACTATTCGCTCAAGAGGTTTAGACAAAACATTAAGCAACAAAATAGGTCTGTAATCAGCAATCGAGTTTGGCTTCGTTATTTTGGGTATTGAACGTATTAAAGCCTTCTTTCACTGGCTAGGAAATATCCCGGTTTGTAGGGGATAATTGTAAATGTGAAGTAGAACAGGAAATATTACCGGAAGAGCAAGTCGTATAATTCTAATAGACACACCATCAGCACCCACAGCATTAGATTTGATTCTAGAGAGAGCTTCAATTAAAGTGTCCGGTGAGATATCAGAAAAAAAAAATTTGTTTTCGTCAAAAATACTCGGGGCTTCCAGTGGTGTATATATGTTCGATGGCAGAAGAGGAGAAATCGAGAAATTTTTTTGAAAATCATTAATTGAAAAAGTATGACCCAATGCATTGGCCCCAGAAGGCATCAGCTTGAGTTTTTTAAGTGCACTCCATATATTAGTAGGGTTACTGGCTTTTTTGATTGTTTGATAATTATATTTATTTACCGCATCTCTTAATTTGGTTTTAACCAAATTTCGCATTTTACGGAATTCTGCCTGGATTTGCGGACTTTTAGTTTTTTGAATAGTCGAAAAAGTCTGTTTCTTTCAGTTATAAGGTTATAGATTTCACAAGTCACCCAAGGTAAGCCCTTTTTTTAACTCTCGGAACGTGCAGTGGTGCGAAAATATCAAGCGCAGAATTTAAAAATTCAAGTAATTTCTTAACCTTTTCATCAATGTTTGCATTATTAAACAGACTTACCCAATCTTGATCAGATAAGTAACTGAGAAAATCAGACTCATTAATATTTTTAATATTACGGAAGGGTATAACTGGATCTTGTAATATAGGAGAACTTGGAAAGTTATATTTTATATAAATTAAATCATGTGCAGAAAGGAAAGAAACTGGTTGCTGAGAAAATTCAGAAACCTTGTCCATATCATCGACAACGATTAGATCTATTCTGGTACTGATTGTTAAGGTATGATGTGTTGACAGGTGGGGTACTAAAGATAGACCAGAAGATTAAAATAGTGTCAATAAGTAATTCGTTTTTGCATTCGAAAAATTAAGGTTTGTATTAAAATCTCCAACGACGATGATATTATTATAAATTGAGACAAAATTATGTAGGCAAGATTCTAAATCATTCCCAAAGGAAGCGTCAGGCGGTTTATAAACAACCCCTACTAACGCCTTGTTACAGTGCGACTCGATCTCAAGAAAGAAAAATTCGGCAGTGGGGTATTGATATTCAAGACTAGATTCTAAAACCATTGCACGTAAGCTTTGGTGTATATAAATACAGACACCTCCTCCTCTACGTCCCACCCGGTCCCTTCTAAGTAGCAAATAATCTTCTAGTTCTACCAATGTAGATGGATCATTAACAGTTAACCAGGTCTCAGAAACAGCTATGATATGGTAAAAACTTGACTCGAAAAAATTTTTAATTCAACAAAATGTGGCACAAGAGTCAGAATTTACATGGCATAAAATTAAATCCTCCATGAGTAAAAATAAACAGATTTTTTAGGCTTTAATATAAAAATACAGTGAGGCTCCCGAATAAGTTGCGCGATAATATACAAAAAGGAGAGATCACGAATGATCTTTGTGGACCAAGATAAAGTAGCGGAAGGCTTAGTTAAAATATTTAGAACAAATGAATAGTGTTTTGTTAACAAAATACATTTTTTGATCTTTGACAACAAATACAGATCCGATCTCGAAATTACTGATTTAAATAAATACAAATCAAAAGCAAATTTATTCATAGTCAAAATAAAACCTTGCAGGGCTAATCTTAAAATCAACATTTTGCATAGATAAGGATGTCTTACGAAATTTACTATGTTCTGCGTACAGACAAAATTATTATAATAAAAACAAAACAAAAATATTTTATAAAATGAAACAAAAAAACGTAACAAACCAAATTAATATTTATAAAGGCATTTACTGCCATTTGTTGTTATCTGATTATTTAAAGCGATCCACATCCTCAAGACAGGTGAGTTGAATCCTAAGCGCTCCATCTGCACGTCGGCAAAAGATCTTTCCTCCTGAGATCCATAGATATTTTATCTTCTTATTCTCCTTCAGTACACAAGCAGCAGAGTAGATCCTTCGATTGAGTGGTGTCAAAGGCTCGCGAATGAATATGCGATGTTTTTCTTTACTTGACCATCCCAAATCAACAGTCGTAAAGTCCGCCCTCAGCTTTCGTTGCTTAATAAATTTATCTCTCAACTCTTGCTTAGTTTGTTTTACCGAAATAGTGGAAGGATAAGGAGTGCTATCTTGATTATTATTCCTACGGATTCTATAGATTGAAGAGATTTTACCTTCGTTAATGTGTATATCCAAGGCCTTTGCTACATCACAAAAAATTGATGTCAGACTTTCGTCTGTTTTAATAGGCATACCATGAATCTCTAGCGTTGTTTGTCTCAGCATTGCTCCTGCTGGTTAAGATTACGTTCAAGCGAAACCACCTTAGATTTCAGCTCGCTATTCTCCTTCCTTACCTTCGACAGTAATTCATCCTGATTGACAGGTTTATTTTCAAGAGATTGAATTTTGCTAGAATTTGTGAGTATATCGGTCTTCAAAGAGTCAATCTTACTGGTAATTTCAGCATTAAATTTGTTTTGTGTGTCTGCAAACTATGTGAACAGAGAAGTAATATGTTCCTTGAGTTCAGTGTAAGAGTCCCTCTGCTCTTAGAGAGCCCCTCTGCTACTGCAACCCGTACAACCTCGGTGAGAACATCACACGGATAGTCATAACTTTTTTGAGTAGGGTTCAGAAGGGAATTATCAACAAGATTCTTGGCTTTCTTAGTAGTAACTGTTGACCCATCCTGCGTAGAGGTGGCGCCACTTGCTTTCAACTTACAGGGTGCACATACTCAACCATGGTTGTGTTGTCACTGACACTTTCACCAAAAATGCAAAAAATACCAAGTTAACACAGATTATTCAATAGTTTAGCGATCCACAACTGTTCAATTGCAAAAGCAGATCACCCTTATCACTCCGAATAACTAATATAGCGAATAGTAGTCAAAATAAAACCAAAAAGAGACGAGACAAATAGAAAGCACGTCTGCTCAGTCAGCCATGACAGTACAAGTTCAAATCAATATCAAAAACGATTTTGATATTGATTCTGAGATGTAAAATTTAGTTGTGAATGTTTAAAATTTTCTTGTCTCTGTGCCAGTAATTTATTAATTTGAAAACAATTAACTGCAAAGTGTCCTTTTTTACCACAGAGTAAACAAGTAATAATTTCATCCTGAGCAACATTTATTTTTGTTGTTTGAGCGAATTCTTTATTGTTTCTAAAAATGTGTTCATTTTCGGTTTTTTGCAATTTTCCTCTTAGTTCATTACGTGATAATAACTTTCTTTCTATTTCTATTGCCTTATTTAATGTGTTCTTAAATGTATCTGATGTGCCTATTCGTAATTCTAATTCTAGTCTTAGCCCTCGCGTAAAACAATCTATAAGGGTTTCTTCTAGACCAGTTTTAAATGTTTCTTCAACTTTATTTTCATTATTAATTCTATGTGCATCTAAAATTCTTTCTGCCGCATCTGCAATTCTTGAACCGTAGGAAACTACATTTTCATTTTCCTACAAGTACATTAATCCTAGCTCCCCTTGTAATTGGTAAACTGACTTTGCTGGCGCTTATATTGTTTTTAACCTTTCGGCTAACTCCTAAACTGTGCTGAAATTATATCCTAATATAATTTTTCTTTCTTCTTCCGAGATTCTACCTTGAATTAATTTTACTTAATTTTTCTGAACTTCCGCGTTTTCTGGAAGCATGGATTTCGCTTCTACACAACTCTCGATAAATATTGATAATGGTATATTTTTGCCATCAAATAAAGGAATAGTTTCTAGGGCATCCCGTAAAGAGACTTGTTGATTGTTTGGTTCGGCCATATTTGTGAAGTCAAGATTTTCAGAATTATCAGAAAATTCGCTTTCTGAAGTATTGTCAATTTCTTCTATTAAGGTTTTATTAGACTGATTAAGCCCAAATTCTTCTAAATTATTTAAATGACTATCTATTAAAGTTTTCTCTGCAGTTAATTCCTCGCTATCACTATTATCAATATTATCGCTACTAGTATTATCGTCACTGTCAAAGAGTTGACCAGAAATAAAGCCTGAATCGATTTATTTTTGTGTAAGATTAGGACTTGTTTTAGAATACCTTGGTGTACTAGTATGAGGTTTTGATTTATAATTAGGAATTCCGGAATTTAGGGATAATCCTGGATTTTCTTTTATTTTTAAACGGGTTACGTGTAATGAGCCAGTTTTATTTTCATTTGTAAAAGACATTAAATGTGGATTGCATAATATTTTGATATATAATTTTCATAAAATGTGAAATAAGTATAAAATATACGTAATTGATTCTTAAATAAATATTCTCAAGATTTAAAGAAAAAAAATTTAAAAAAAAAAAAGGTTTTAATGTGTCAAAAAATGTACTGCAAAAAGAGAAATAAATAATTTGCACAGATTATATCGTATTTTTAAAAGGAATCAAACCCCTATTTACAAATAAACTTCAGGATTTACAATTGTGAATGCACCTTGCAATATTAAGGGAAAAGAACCCTTATTCACATATATACCTTTATAGTTCGGAATTGTAAATGCTCCAAGCTATTACGTATCATGTACAAAAACTATTTTAATGTAATATAGAAAAATTATTTTAAAATAGTTACTTAAAATAAATTTAATATCTGCAATTTATTATAGATTATTTTTAATTTATTAGTTCTCTCGTTAATTTCCCGAAACAGTTTTTCTTATATATTTTTTTATGTACTGGAATTTTCAATTCTCTTAAAAAAATTTCTTGATTTTTTACTCATAAACATATTTTGTTTTCCCGGGCCGATGCACCAAAATTTGGAAGGGCTTCTGTTATGTCTGAAACGGAAGCCTATCCAAATATTTTGTAGACTCCTCTTTTTAAATAAGTTCAAATTAATGAAACGAATTTAGGATGAGGAATATGTCAATGAGTTAACTAAATAATTTGAGAGTATTTATTTATTAATAAGAAAGATAATAATAATAGAGATTTCTGTCGACAAATTGAGTTACTGAATTGTCTTACTTTTAATATGAGAGAACGATTACGAAGAGTTGGAACCCGTAGTCTCTTGTTTGTTCAGTCTTTGGTGATAACGTGGAGAAACAGTTCTCGTTGATCCAGGTAGATAGGCTGGGAAGTTATTCTTCAAGTCGAAACAGTGGTTGGACGTACGTGAGTCAATATTTGTGTTTTTTAGTAAAATTCACAGATGGGTTTGACTTGCGTGTCGAGACAAGTACAATATTTTAGACTTGGTCTGAGGTTCACTAAATTTTATTTGCTGGGTCTCTTTTGAGATTTATAATGCTGCTTTATCTAATAAAGCTGATAATATTCACTGGGGCTAAAAGTATCTCGTTCGTAATTTGTAGTTGCGACTTTGAAAATAATATGAGCTGGGTTTGGGAAATAAAGTCACTGACTTTGAAAATAACACTTGCTGATTTAGAAAATAAAACTGAATTCTTCAATGAATAATGTCTACGATGGTGAAAATAAAACTGGCTTCTTCAATGAATAATGTCTATGATGGTGAAAATAAAACTGGCTGCTGTTGCTTTCTGGTAGGTCAAATATATACTGAATATGAACGTGTGTTTTCAGATTCTGTGTCATCCTTGTTTATCAATGTCCGGAACTTCTTGGTATTTGATTTTTCATATGAAATTGTTAATGTCCAAATATGTTTGCTCATAGCCGCTTGTCAGATTTAGGTTTATTAGCTTATTTTCAGAAGTCATTATGGATTTATTACAACATGTCATTTATGTTGTAATGGCGTGAAAATTGGGAATTATATTTTAATTCATGCCATTACTATATATTTTAATTCTAGACGGCTGTGACGTCGCGTCAATGCGACCAAGCTGTGCCGCTCCCTACCTACCGCTTGTACTGCTCCCCACCCGTGTGCTTACCGGCACAGGTGATGGGGCTGCGATTATATTAGTCGGCCCGCGCTGCCGATTAATTAGTCTTCTGGCTATCGGGACTCGAGGTGCTCCTCGGTCCCATGCTAGGAAGCTCAGGTAAACGGAGATATGCGTGTGGGTGCCCCCGCCGCATTTCCCCACTACCTTGAGTGACTAGGAAAGTCAGATAGACTGCTGAGAGCGTGTGGGGGTTGAGTAGAGGTGCTCCTCTCTCAAAACTCATACGTAAAATCCGGAACCCTTGAGGTGAAGGATTTCCTAGGCGTTCACCAAACTGATAGAGGTGCTCCTCTTCGGATTGGCGAACGGAAATGGAGACTTGCAACGTCTATGGGTGCTCCCGTGACGTTGTAATTCGTGTTCTTCTAGGTTCTCAGCTTCTTGGCTAGAGAGAGAAAAATATAGGTGCCCCTGTTTGCTTTCTCTCTACCCAAAGAATAGACTCAACTCTTCCCTTGGAGGGATTTGTTGAAAATAGGCGGTAGTGGGTGGTGGTAGTTTAAATTGTAATATATAATTATTTAGAAATATTGCATTTTAAAATTTGTGAAATTTAATTTAGTCGAAAGTATAGAATGTATTAACCAGAAAACTGAGAATAGAGAAATTTAATATATCGGGAAAATTTTGTAATTATTTTTAGTTAAGACTAGGCGAAATTATTTTGTTACAGATCCTAGCTTAAAAATCGATAACAAAGAAGATGGCTAGAAGCGTCCGTCAACTTGGTACAAAATGTTTAAATTCACCAGGAAAAATTTATTGTCGAATAATATTGTCGGATATTTATTATAATTTGTTGATTTATTGAAAATTCATTTATATTTTTATATTTTTCTATTTGTATAATTTACCTTTTATTTTTGTTAAATATATTTTCTATTTGAAATTCTTAAAATAAGAATATTTAGTTTTCTCTGACTAATCCCATCCTTATTCTTAAGAAAATTAAGTAAACGTTAAATGTCAGCCAGCAGGCTAAGATTCATTTGCAATTTGCTTTCTTTCTTTTAATTTTCAGCTAGAAATTAAGTCAATAGTCTTCGTTGGGTTGAAAATTTTATTTATTTTTGAGGTTATGGACGCTGGACAATCTGACGAGCGTAATCCGGAGCAACTTTTTAAATTAAGAAAAAGTCCTATCATTACAATGTGTCAAGTTGAGTTTTGTTGATCCGCGTCTTCGGACGCTGTATCATTCTTATCTATCGTCTTCCGAGAATGCGTTTCACTTACTTCCTACATAGGGCTCTTAGGTTCACAAAATTTTGCATCACTCGTTGTGGCTTATCATATTTTAGACTGTTTCCGGAAGTTCCGAGTAGAGTGTAATTTCTCGTGTCCAGGTTGAGTTAATTCATGTAATCGTTATCTCAATTAAACAAGTTTGATATACAAACTAAGAATAATTTGATTAAGTAACAATTCGCGTTACATCTAGGTATTATTGCAGAATACCGATGTACAAAAATAAGAAAGATTTGATAATATCCTAAACTTGACATAGTTTGATATTATTGAAAAGTATAAATATGGAATAAAATACAATATGTTATAATATGATATGTATAATAATTATATTAGTTATGGACGTAACATATCTCTAAAACTGTGCACTATAGAAAAATTGTGCCAGATGTGAAAAATTTTAGTTTTTTCTCAATTTTTAAATAATTTTAATAAACAAAAAAAATTTGATTTTTTTATTTAAATGAAAAATTTTTATTAACAAATTAAATTTTTTTAATTTAGCGGATTTTTAAATTTTTTTTTTTTTTTTAGATACTTGGGAGAAATAAGAAAAATTTTCAGAAGCTTTCAGAGTGGGCCTGATAATCTTAATGGGTTAAAATAAATTTTTCTTCATCCCCTATCCGAAAGTTCACTAAGAAAATAATTTGTTTTGCTGTGTAAGCAATCCATTCGCTGCCTTAGCAAATCTTTTTTGTTATAATAACATAAAAAGTTGCAGACTCTATACTAACAATTCAGTTTGCTATCATAGCAATTTTTTTTTCTCAGTGTACTTTTGGATAAGGGATGAACAAAACTTCATTTTAACTTATTAAGATCATCAGGCCCACTCAGTAACCTTTTGCAAACTTTTTTTATTTTTTTCAAATATTTTTTTTAAAAAAATAAGAACAATAAAAAGTCTTTTAAATTAAAAAAAAAATTTAATTTTTTGTTTGTTTGTTAAAGTTATTTAAAAGTCGAGGAAAAACTATACTTTTTCTCTTCTGGCAAAATTTTTCTATAGTGCACAGTTTCAGAGATAAATGTGTTTGAAAATAGGTATGGCTTCTTAAATTTATTTTTTAGTAATTAATTTAAGGTTTTTTCTCACCGATAAACATTTTTTTATATCAAATTTAACGCCAAAATTTTTGTCAAAAATCGATTTTTTTTAAAAAACGCCATTTTGTCAAAAATTATTATTTTGCTTATTCCTTCGATTAATTACTAAAAAATATATTTAAGAAGCTGGTGTCAAAATTTAAGACTGATCGGTTGATCAGTTTCCGAAATATCCTACTCACCGCATGACACCTTTTTTTAGTTAGACGAGCTCTCAGAAATAAGCTATAGCACCGTTAAAAATTATTTTTTTTATAAATAAGAAACAGTAAAATACAACTAAAAGATGCCATAATATGTGGATAAAATGTTAGATTAAAAAAATAAAAAAATAAAAAATCGATTATTTTGGTCCTCTTAAGTGTATATAACCTCTTAAAGATAAAAATGCATAATTTTACTTATGTGTATACATTTTACATCTTCACACAGAACAGCCACAACACTCCGAACGTTCTTGTAAACAAAGAAATCGGTGATAAATTCATTTAGAACAGAATTGGATAAATCAACTAAAAATAACCCAATAATTAAAAATTGGAGCATAGTGTAGCTGTTTGACTGACTATAAAAAGTTTAATTTCTAAAATAAAGTTCACATACTGTCTTTGTGTTCAATAATTCAATCAATATCCTATTATCATTTTCCCTACATTGATTTTATGTCAACTGTGTATTCAAGTCATTAGAAACTTTTACCTTAATATTTCTTTTAACATTTAATTCGAAAAAGCAACAGTAACTCTTAAATGACTCTTATAAATATTAATTCAGAAAACCACTTTAAAATGTTAAGCAATTTTTCTGAGGAATTCTTATAAACTATAGTTTACTATTTAGGTGATTTTACCAAAACATTACTTTTGCTTGTCCTCAAGATTTTCTTTCTTATTATAATAATTTATGCACTGAGAGAAATTCCTGGTTTCCGCAACCAGACTTTTGTTGTGAAAATTGTCTTTAGCTACATATTGAAGTTATACGAACAAAAAATGTAGAATTGTCTTAACGTTAAAAGCTAGTTATTACAACCAGAAAATGTAGTTAAATATTTTGTTTACCTTTTAAGTACAGTTTGAGTGACATTTAGTCTCTTTTGCAGTAACCTTAAAGTCCTGGTTACAGTAATCAGCGTCTTTGCTCGACAAAACTACCATACAAGTTTCTCTAAAATTCTTTTAGCAGGTAATATAGACTACAAAAGACAAGTTGAAGTAATCGTGATTAAGATTTAGGATAATTGTGTTAGCTGGTTAAGATCCCAGTGGGCACACATGTCCGAAAGACGTCCCTATGTCGTCCTTTATGTCTAAAAGACGTCCTTAAGATGTCTTTTGGAAATTTTTGCCCACTGGGATATTCAACATTTATTTAAAAGAAAGAAACTTATGATAATCATTATAAATCTGTTTCAGATTTTGTATTAATACATTAATATTTATCATTTAAATTCATTATTTATGGTAATATACATATTTGCCCATTTCAAATGTTGAAAAAATTTTATTTTATTTTTAGGGTTCCGTCCACCACAAGTGTACGCACGGAATCCTATTGGAAAGACTTTGTCGAAAATCGTATCCCCCCCCCCTAGCCACCAAACTATTTGACTTAGAAAGTTCAAATTGGGCCCACATATGTATTTTCACGTGTAGATAAAGCATTCTAAGTCAAATAGTTTGGATGATAAGAGGGGAGGGGGGGGGATAAGGTCATTTTTTTTAGCAAAAATGCATTAAAAGTGTATAATGCCACCTCTATATCTGCCAAACTATTGTACTTAGAGTGCTAAAAATTGGTATACATATGTAGTTTGCCATATAGATTACAGAAAAACTATAAAGAACTTTGTTGCAGATCGTTATCATAGTGTTTTTGAACAAAAACTACCGATTTAAAAAAAAATGCAAAAAATGACCGCATCCCCCTCCCATAACTTCCAAAAAATTTGAAATATCCGATTTATTTTTTAAAAACGCACCGATTGAGCTATTTACGAACCCTTTAGCTCCTTGTCGTATGGAGTTATCAAGCTTTTAAAAATGGAAAATCTTAATAATCAATTTTTGCTTCCTCACAGAGAAAGTATTGTTTTACGCTTAAATCCTCAATTGCAATTTTTTGACATTTCTCGACATAATTCGACACCAGGATGTCAAAAATGATGTTTAGAAAAAATGTCCAGGTGTGTGTGTATGTGTATGATAAAATTACGTTTAGCCTAATATCTCGAGAACCGTTATAGTTAGAAGCATCTTTTTTTTCCTAAATAATAGGTCTCTTAGGGGGACAAATTCTGCCATATGTTTGAATCCGATCGATCAGTTCCAGATATATTTTTTTTTTATTAAAAAATTTTAAAAAAATTGTTTTTTCCAAAAATTATAAAAAAAAATTTAAGAAAGTTAAAATGTAAGCTTTTTATCCTTTTTATTTTTTAAAAACGCATCGATTGAGCAATTTACGAACCCTCTAGCTCCTTTTCGTATAAAGTTATCAAGCTTTTAAAAATGGAAAATCAAAATAATTAATTTTTGCTTCCTCACAGAGGAAGTATTGTTTTACGCTTAAATCCTCAATTGCAATTTTTTGACATTTCTCGACATAATTCGACCCCAGGATGTAAAAAATGATGTTTAGAAAAAGTGTCCAGTTGTGTGTGTGTGTGTGTGTGTTTATGTTAACATTACGTTTAGCCTAATATCTCGAGAACCGTTATAGTTAGAAGCATCTTTTTTTACTATATAATAGGTCTTTTAGGGGAAAAATTCTGCCATATGTTTGAATCCGATCAATCAGTTCCAGATAGATTTTTTTTAGATTTTAAAATTTTCAAAAAATCGTTTTTTGCCAAAATTATAAAAAAAATTTAAGAAAGTCAAAATGTAAGCTTTTTATCCTTTTTATTTTTTAAAAACGCATCGATTGAGCTATTTACAAACCCTCCAGCTCCTTCTCGTATGGAGTTATCAAGCTTTTAAAAATGGAAAATCATAATAATTAATTTTTGCTTCCTCACAGAGGAAGTATTGTTTTACACTCAAATCCTTAATTGCATTTTTTTGTCATTTCTCGACATAATTCGACACCAAGATGTCAAAAATAATGTTTAGAAAAAATGTCCAGGTGTGTGTGTATGTGTATGATAACATTACGTTTAGCCTAATATCTCGAGAACCGTTATAGTTAGAAGCATCTTTTTTTTTCATAAATAATAGGTCTCTTAGGGGGACAAATTCTGCCATATGTTTAAATCCGATCGATCAGTTCCAGATATATTTTTTTTTTATTTAAAAATTTTAAAAAAATAGTTTTTTGCCAAAATTATAAAAAAAATTTAAGAAAGTTAAAATGTAAGCTTTTTATCCTTTTTATTTTTTAAAAACGCATCGATTGAGCTACTTACAAACCTTCTAGCTCCTTTTCGTATGGAGTTATCAAGCTTTTAAAAATGGAAAATCTTAATAATCAATTTTTGCTTTCTCATAGAGGAAGTATTGTTTTACCCTCAAATCATCAATTGCAATTTTTTGACATTTCTCGACATAATTCGACCCCAGGATGTCAAAAATGATGTTTAGAAAAAATGTCCAGGAGTGTGTGTATGTGTATAATAACATTACGTTTAGCCTAATATCTCGAGAACCGTTATAATTAGAAGCATCTTTTTTTTACCAAATAATAGGTCTCTCACGGGGATAAATTCTGCAATATGTTTGAATCCGATCGATCAGTTCCAGATATATTTTTTTTTAGATTTTAAAATTTTCAAAAAAAGGTTTTTCGGGAAAATTATAAAAAAAAATTTAAGAAAGTTAAAATGTAAGCTTTTTATCCTTTTTATTTTTTAAACACGCATCGATTGAGCTATTTACGAACCCTCCAGCTCCTTCTCGTATGGAGTTATCAAGCTTTTAAAAATGGAAAATCTTAATAATCAATCTTTGCTTCCTCATAGAATAAGTATTGTTTTACCCTCAAATTCTCAATTGCAATTTTTTGACATTTCTCGACATAATTCGACCCCAGGATGTCAAAAATGATGTTTAGAAAAAATGTCCAGGAGTGTGTGTATGTGTATAATAACATTACGTTTAGCCTAATATCTCGAGAACCGTTATAATTAGAAGCATCTTTTTTTTACCAAATAATAGGTCTCTCACGGGGATAAATTCTGCAATATGTTTGAATCCGATCGATCAGTTCCAGATATATTTTTTTTTAGATTTTAAAATTTTCAAAAAAAGGTTTTTCGGGAAAATTATAAAAAAAAATTTAAGAAAGTTAAAATGTAAGCTTTTTATCCATTTATTTTTTAAACACGCATCGATTGAGCTATTTACGAACCCTCCAGCTCCTTCTCGTATGGAGTTATCAAGCTTTTAAAAATGGAAAATCTTAATAATCAATCTTTGCTTCCTCATAGAATAAGTATTGTTTTACCCTCAAATTCTCAATTGCAATTTTTTGACATTTCTCGACATAATTCGACCCCAGGATGTCAAAAATGATGTTTAGAAAAAATGTCCAGGAGTGTGTGTATGTGTATAATAACATTACGTTTAGCCTAATATCTCAAGAACCGTTATAATTAGAAGCATCTTTTTTTTACCAAATAATAGGTCTCTCACGGGGATAAATTCTGCAATATGTTTAAATCCGATCGATCAGTTCCAGATATATTTTTTTTTTATTTAAAAATTTTAAAAAAATAGTTTTTTGCCAAAATTATAAAAAAAATTTAAGAAAGTTAAAATGTAAGCTTTTTATCCTTTTTATTTTTTAAAAACGCATCGATTGAGCTATTTACAAACCTTCTAGCTCCTTTTCGTATGGAGTTATCAAGCTTTTAAAAATGGAAAATCTTAATAATCAATTTTTGCTTTCTCATAGAGGAAGTATTGTTTTACCCTCAAATCATCAATTGCAATTTTTTGACATTTCTCGACATAATTCGACCCCAGGATGTCAAAAATGATGTTTAGAAAAAATGTCCAGGAGTGTGTGTATGTTAACAATACGTTTGGCCTAATATTTCGAAACCCGTTATAGTTAGAAGCATCTTTTTTTTACCAAATAATAGGTCTCTCAGAAGGATAAATTCTGCTATATGTTTGAATCCGATCGATCAGTTCCAGATATATTTTTTTTTAGATTTTAAAATTTTCAAAAAAAGGTTTTTCGGGAAAATTATAAAAAAAAATTTAAGAAAGTTAAAATGTAAGCTTTTTATCCTTTTTATTTTTTAAACACGCATCGATTGAGCTATTTACGAACCCTCCAGCTCCTTCTCGTATGGAGTTATCAAGCTTTTAAAAATGGAAAATCTTAATAATCAATCTTTGCTTCCTCATAGAATAAGTATTGTTTTACCCTCAAATTCTCAATTGCAATTTTTTGACATTTCTCGACATAATTCGACCCCAGGATGTAAAAAATGATGTTTAGAAAAAATGTCCAGGTGTGTGTGTGTGTGTGTTTATGTTAACATTACGTTTAGCCTAATATCTCGAGAACCGTTATAGTTAGAAGCATCTTTTTTTACTATATAATAGGTCTTTTAGGGGGAAAAATTCTGCCATATGTTTGAATCCGATCGATCAGTTCCAGATAGATTTTTTTTAGATTTTAAAATTTTAAAAAAATCGTTTTTTGCCAAAATTATAAAAAAAATTTAAGAAAGTTAAAATGTAAGCTATTTATCCTTTTTATTTTTTAAACACGCATCGATTGAGCTATTTACAAACCCTCCAGCTCCTTCTCGTATGGAGTTATCAAGCTTTTAAAAATAGGAAATCTTAATAATCAACTTTTGCTTCCTCACAGAGGAAGTATTGTTTTACACTCAAATCCTCAATTGCAATTTTTTGAAATTTCTCGACATAATTCGACCCCAAGATGTCAAAAATGCTGTTTAGAAAAAATGTCTGGGTGTGTGTGTATGTTAACAATCCGTTTGGCCTAATATTTCGAAAACCGTTATAGTTAGAAGCATCTTTTTTTTACCAAATAATAGGTCTCTCAGAAGGATAAATTCTGCTATATGTTTAAATCTGATCGATCAGTTCCAGATAGATTTTTTTTAGATATTAAAATTTTCAAATAATAGTTTTTTGCCAAAATTATAAAAAAAATTTAAGAAAGTTAAAATGTAAGCTTTGTATCCTCTTTATTTTTTAAAAACGCATCGATTGAGCTATTTACGAACCCTCCAGCTCCTTCTCGTATGGAGTTATTAAGCTTTTAAAAATGGAAAATCAAAATATTTAATTTTTGCTTCCTCACAGAGGAAGTATTGTTTTACGCTTAAATCCTCAATTGCAATTTTTTGACATTTCTCGACATAATTCGACCCCAGGATGTCAAAAATGATGTTTAGAAAAAATGTCCAGGAGTGTGTGTATGTGTATAATAACATTACGTTTAGCCTAATATCTCAAGAACCGTTATAATTAGAAGCATCTTTTTTTTACCAAATAATAGGTCTCTCAGAAGGATAAATTCTGCTATATGTTTGAATCCGATCAATCAGTTCCAGATAGATTTTTTTTAGATTTTAAAATTTTCAAAAAATCGTTTTTTGCCAAAATTATAAAAAAAATTTAAGAAAGTTAAAATGTAAGATTTTATCCTTTTTATTTTTTAAAAACGCATCGATTGAGCTATTTACAAACCTTCTAGCTCCTTTTCGTATGGAGTTATCAAGCTTTTAAAATAAAAAATCTTAATAATCAATTTTTGCTTTCTCATAGAGGAAGTATTGTTTTACCCTCAAATCATCAATTGCAATTTTTTGACATTTCTCGACATAATTCGACCCCAGGATGTCAAAAATGATGTTTAGAAAAAATGTCCAGGTGTGTGTGTATGTGCATGATAACATTACGTTTAGCCTAATATCTCGAGAACCGTTATAGTCAGAAGCATCTTTTTTTACTATATAATAGGTCTTTTAGGGGGAAAAATTCTGCCATACGTTTGAATCCGATCAATCAGTACCAGATATATTTTTTTTAGATTTTAAAATTTTCAAAAAATCGATTTTTAGCAAATTTTAAAAAAAAAAGTTAAAAAGTAAGCTTTTTTCCTTTTTATTTTTTAAAAACGCATCGATTGAGCTGTTCAGGAACCCTCTAGCTCCTTTTCGTATGGAGTTATCAAGCTTTTAAAAATGGAAAATCTTAATAATCAACTTTTGCTTCCTCACAGAGGAAGTATTGTTTTACACTCAAATCCTCAATTGCAATTTTTTGAAATTTCTTGACATAATTCGACCCCAAGATGTCAAAAATGCTGTTTAGAAAAAATGTCTGGGTGTGTGTGTATGTTAACAATACGTTTGCCCTAATATTTCGAAACCCGTTATAGTTAGAAGCATCTTTTTTTTACCAAATAATAGGTCTCTCAGAAGGATAAATTCTGCTATATGCTTAAATCTGATCGATCAGTTCCAGATAGATTTTTTTTAGATATTAAAATTTTTAAATAATCGTTTTTTGCCAAAATTATAAAAAAAATTTAAGAAAGTTAAAATGTAAGCTTTGTATCCTCTTTATTTTTTAAAAACGCAACGATTGAGCCATTTACGAACCTTCTAGCTCCTTTTCGTATGAAGTTATCAAGCTTTTAAAAATGGAAAATCTTAATAATCAATTTTTGCTTCCTCATACAGGAAGTATTGTTTTACGCTCAAATCCTCAATTGCAATTTTTTTGACATTTCTCGACATAATTCGACCCCAGGATGTCAGAAATGATGTTTAGAAAAAATGTCCAGGTGTGTGTGTATGTGTATGGTAACATTACGTTTAGCCTAATATCTCGAGAACCGTTATAGTTAGAAGCATCTTTTTTTACTAAATAATAGGTCTTTTAGGGGGACAAATTCTGCCATATGTTTGAATCCGATCGATCAGTACCAGATATATTTTTTTAGATTTTAAAATTTTCAAAAAATCGTTTTTTGGCAAAATTATAAAAAAAAATTTAAGAAAGTTGAAATGTAAGCTTTTTTTCCTTTTTATTTTTTAAAAACGCATCGGTTGAGCTACATACGAACCCTCTAGCTCCTTTTCGTATGGAGTTATCAAGCTTTTAGAAATGGAAAATCATAATAATTAATTTTTGCTTCCTCACAGAGGAAGTATTGTTTTACGCTCAAATCCTCAATTGCAATTTTTTGACATTTCTCGACATAATTCGACCCCAGGATGTCAAAAATGACGTTTAGAAAAAATGTCCAGGTGTGTGTGTATGTGTTGTAACGTGGTTTTCGAGAAAACACACGTTGGAAAACAAACCTCCGGGATTTCGCCGAAGCTAACCTCACCTGATCGCCGGGCACACGGAAAGTAAAAAGAACTAAATCCGCGAAACACTCTCAGTACGCACTCAACACAAATTACCATTTGTTTATCGACGTGATCTTATGTAAATTAATCAACACTTGATATTTTATATAATCGTCTGTTTTGTTCCTCGAAAACACGATATAAAAATTGATAGCTACTTTCACTAGTACTAGTAAATCACCGACGCAAAGCACAGTCCGCGAGCCGGTCGGCACAAACACTACATTACCCGACACGTGAACCACGACGAAGAGGCCGATGTAGAGGATCCGGACGGTCGAAGTCGCGATCGTTGGCCAGCTGATCGAACCTTGTTGACATCTGGCCAAGCAGGCGGCGCGAGATGACAGTTAGTCCTGAAAGTGACCGCCAGTGGTCAGCAGCGGACGGGACAGAAAAGCAAACCAGGGCCGCCAACCGGCAAACGCATGAACCAACGTTGCACGCGCCGGGCCCTGGAGAGCTCAGTGTGTACTGAGAAGTGAACCAGTAACGAGTGCCGGTTAACTTTGTGGTTTTTCTCGAGACCGATCCGTCCAAGTTTGTGGAGTTGCCGCAGCTAGAAGCGAACAACGAGGCATGTCCGGAGCACGTGAGGTTCTACGACGGCTCCAAGGTTAGTCCCTCTTCGTAACCCCGAAATTGGAGGCTTGAAAGCATTGTTGTGCGCGGTCGCGTCTGTGCTGAGCCAAGGTGCACAGTGTATTTTCCTTTTATTTTGCTCTTGTGAATCGTGTTTTCTGATTAGTAATAATTTTCATTAAAGTAGATTAAATTAACGCGTGTTGTTTTACTGTGTTCACCTGGATTAAAGCGTGAGTGTTTTGCAAGTGCAAATTGTGTTCGTCTATCTCTTTCTCTCTCTCTGGTTCACGAGAAGATGTACGCCCTGGGGTAAGAGCTAGTCGGCCGGTACCGTGGCAAGGGGATCTCAATCTCGGAAGAGCCCGGGTGGAACTTTCTACCTGGCGCAGTTACAAATTTAAACGGGCTTCGCGGGAGTCTCGCAAGCTGAAAGCGTAAGGCTTGCGAGTCGAGATTTTTCATCGGCCATTGTGGTAAGTCAGTTTATTTCAAATAACCTTTCTCTTTCGCACGCATTGTCACAACGAGTTGCGTGTGTTAGAGAGAGAACGGTTACAACTGGCGACCCAACACATGGGGCAGAGAGAGAAAGAGTCGAACAAAGGAGATTGACTCAGCACAGCCGGATAACGAGGCTTTGGAAATTAAAATTAAATTTGACACGAAGTAATTTAATTTTAAAAGTGAAATAAAATTCGAGTTTTGGCAAAGAGTTTATTTGCATCTCTGAGCAAATGAACTTCTTTGAATTTTAAAAGGGTTTTCTGACATTTCGTTGGCGAATTAAAAATATTATTATTTAATGAAAAAAAATTAAAAATTTATTTTTACAATTTTGTGAATTTTATTATTTGTATTAATCAAAATGTGCATGAAAAATGTTTGTTTTTAATTATTTCTTGTAGCTGGCTCTGTCTTATTTTTTTGAAATTATTTTTTGCAAAAAAATATCCTATACCGTTCCCCACAACCTGTCTTGAGATTTATGTTTTTTTTTGAGTCTCAAGGAAATTGTTTGTTTCTTTTTTGAGTAGAGGTCACAAAGAGTGACCAACCGGAAATAGCCACCGGAAAAATCCCTAGGAAGTTCCTAGGAAATAAAGGTGTTACTAGAGGACGCTCGAGTACACTTAGTAGACGCGGGGAAATTTTCGGAATATTTCTCGGGAAAAATTGCCGGACCAAGAGAAGTTTGGGAAGTTTCCGGTAATTTTAGGAAACTTTGGAAATTTTTGGAAAACTTTCGGTAACTTATGGGATTGTTGGTAAAATCGAATAATTTTTGGAAATTTCAGGAAATTTGTGGTAATTTTCGGTAATTTTCGGAAATTTTAGGAAATTTTGGGAATTTACAAGAAATTTTGGGGTATTTTCGTGCAAACCAAGAAAATTGATCATAACGACTAAATAAAACCTGATTTTCTCGGAAATTTTGAGAATTTGGCCAATTTTTAGATTTTTGGGAAATAACGTGAGAAGAATTGAACGGCTTAGGAAACTTTAATTTTTTTTTATTAATTATTGCGTTTTTAAAGTCCCTAAGACCCAAGATTTTTAATAGTCGGTAAATTAAGCCCCAAATTTAAAATTTTTCTTGTTTTTCCTATTTTCGCGGTATTCACATCCGAAAATGAATCCTTTGGGAACCGGTAAAGGAGAAAACGCAGGAGACGAACAAAAAGGGAACGGTGAAAGTGGAAACACGCCACCACCAGAGGTCGACAATGCGAATGGTGGCGAAAACAGAGCAGAGAGGGATGAGGAATTGTGGAACCGATTTGCACAATTGTCCCTACAGGAAATATTAGCACAAATGCCAAGGTGGTTGCAAAGTCGGAAAGAAGTGCAACTAAGGGCCGCGGCTGTAGAATATGGGTTAAACGCGACGGGAACCGAAGAAGTCCTGCGTGACAGGTTAGGTCGGTACGTGATCCGAAGGGGAGGGGACATGACAGCTCCATGGGACCCCGAGGACGAGGCACCGACAGACCACGAGTCAGGCTCCCACCCCAACGCAACGCGATGGTCCCGTTTTCGGGAAACCGGAAACGAAAGTGGAGGGGATAGCTCGCCGTCTCCTAATGAGACCTGGAGGTTACCGCCCAGCACGTCCGCAGGGACGACAGCCGATAGTGTTAGGAGATCCGTAACGTTCGCACCGCCATTACTCGGAAACACTTTCAACTTTGATAATGTAAACACGCGGTCGCGAGGTGGCGCTACGGGCTCGGGCATCCCAGACCAAGCAAACGGGGATAATTCAGCGGAGAATATTGAATCCTTGATGGAGCTTGTGAAAGGCCAGCAAGAACTGATCCTGCAATTAAAAGCAGAATTAGAGAGGGCGCAGGCGACTTCGTCTGGAAAGTCTCCCCCGAATTTCACCCCCACTACAGTAGCAAATGCGGTACCGAAAATGACAGAGGCCGGTAGTAACGTGGGCCCACGAGTCATCACAAGTACCTTATCGTCCTGGAATACGCCCAATACGACCTCAGCTCCCCCTATAGTGACCACAGCCCAAGTGCACAGCTCGCGCTACCAGCTCAGTAAACTGAACTGGAGCCAAGACAGCCACTGGAGGGCGCAACAGAGTCACTTAGCGGAAAACGATAACTACCGACAAACGTGCCCAGGAATGTATGCACAAACACAGAATTTAACGAATACGCTACAAACCACCCAGACAATGACACACACTCCTTTTGGACAGCCAACGACTTCATTAGGTTGGCAGGTCCCAATAGACGCCCGGAACAATCCGTCGTCCTTGTTCCCGCAGGTCAACCCAACAAGCGTATCAAGGGAAAGTTGGGGGGTGGAAACAGAGAGGAGTGGGGAGACGCAAGAACGGTTCTCGAGAATAGCAACGACACTGGGGCTACCGAGACACCAAACGGAAGCGTGTTTCCCCTCTCAAAGCGGACCTGCGTTCTTCCGGTCAGAACCTAGTTAGACCGGAAACTCGAACAGGCAAATTTATGGGCAGAACAATTTCGGTTTTCCTCAAGAATCGATAGGGTTCCAAAGCGGTCCGGATAGCCAGCAAGGGGGAAGTTCGTTTCCGACAGCTAGACCGCAATGGAACCAACAGCCATGGAACGCTAACCCGTTTAACGCGACAACGTTTGGCGTAGGGCAAAATGGGGTACAAATGTCTCACAGACCCCAAGGGCCCCAACGCGATGTCTTTAAGGTCGTTGGAGCATGGAGGTTAAAGTTTAAGGGAGAAAGAAGCGAGAACATAGACCAGTTTCTATGGAGGATCGAGGAAGGAAAGGCTGGTGCCTACCTTACCGACGAAGAGTTGCTTCTCGCTATGCCCTTTCTCCTAGACGGCATGGCATACCACTGGTTTCGCCAAAACAAGGGACGGTGGGCCAACTGGGATCAATTCAAGCTACATTTCCGAACCCGTTTCGGAAATCCTGCGTATCAAGAGAAGCTTGAGGAAGAGATCCTACTCAGAAAGCAGGGAGCTGATGAGTCTGCGACAGACTTCCTGACATGCATGTTTGGGCTGTTCCAGTTGTCGGAGATACAACTGCCTCTGGAGAAGCAGCTCAACCGCATATACGAAAATCTGAGGCCCGAGTTCCGTAGAGCAATACCTAGGTATAATTTTGCGGATATTAACGGACTAGCCGTCCTAGCCGGTCAGTATGAGCGGGTCGCTGAGACCCTACTAGAACATACTCCTCCCCCTCCTCCCGAAAAATCATTGATACCCGATTTCGCGTACAAGGGAAAGACACCGCCAGCGAAAAAGGCTCCAGCGATAGCAGCAGTGGCGGAGAAACCGGAAAAAGAACAATGGTCCAAACAGTTCGAGGAGCTGTCAAAGAAATTTGAAGCTTTGGTAGCCGTAATAGGCGCCTCGAACGCCGGTAAGGCCCAAGTTCGAAGTGAGTCGGGGGGTAACAAACCGAAACAAAAGAAAGCACCCCCGCCCAAAAAGAACGCCGTGAGTCCCAAAGGAACGGAAGAACCGGAAGCGTCGACTTCGAGTTCTGGTGAGAATCCGGAAGTGATTTGCTTCAATTGCAAAGCCGAAGGACATTACTAGCGAGGTTGTCCAAGGCCACGCCGCAAAGATTACTGCATGCGCTGCGGTAAAGATGGCGTGCCGACAAAAGAGTGTAATCCGTGTCCGGGAAACAAGGAGCGGGGAAAGAAGTAAGGGTCGCCTCTCTTCCCCAACAGCCAGACCCAAATGCCTCAAACGTAGCTCAAGCGAGTCCAACTAACCAAGACACGAGTCAAGAGACTCTACGAAGGCTGGTTGAACCGCTTGGAGAAGCTCGAGTACAGAACCCGTGTGTAACTCGAGCAATCGTTGAGGAAGGGGTAAAGAACCGGACAGACCCAGACACCTTTTGCGACAAAATTCCGTCCCAACCAAACGTTGCTCAACCATCCACGTCATATCAAACTAGGGCTCAGAAGCCAAGAGGAGCCAAAGACACTATTGTGATCAATGACAGGATCGAGGGCAAAGACGGGGCGGATCCATGGAGAACGAACCAGGTTATTCTGGCAATCCTGCGATCAAGTGGTGCGCCAGAAGCGAGCGTTACTCCAGAAGAAGAGACGCCATTACGATTAAGGGTCCTGGAACTACCGGACGAGGACGACGGTTTTACCATGCGAGTCTTCACGACTGCACGGATCGGTAATACCTCAGATGTCCAAGCCTTGATCGATGGTGGCGCCTCACGAACTGTCATGGGAGATATAGGCCTAGCGATAGCTGAGCGGTACCAAGCAACGATACAGAAGACTCAGGTGAAATCGGTCGTCACCGCCGATGGTACCATACGCTCAGTGCAAGGTAGTTGTTTACTTCCCATCGAGATAGATCGTGTATCCCGTATGATGAGAGTCTACATCGTCTCAGGAATGGGAGAACAGGTATTCTTCGGAATAGACTTCATCCATACGTTCGGGATAGTACACGATGGCCGGAATAGGACTTGGTATATGTCGGATTACCCAGAGGTGTTCCACCGCTATACCGAAACAGGGGTGGAGGCAGAGGTTAAGGAAAACAGCGGTGAAACGCTAAACTCGAGTTTCCTCTGCGGGCTTAAGCAAATTACAGAGGGCGAACGAGCTGAGCTCGATGAACTCGTGTCGCGGGTAATTAAGCCACCCCCACCATCACTTCCGGCCACGGATCGAATTGTCCACAGCATTGACGTCCAAGGACACCCGCCGATAAAGCAAAGGTACTATCGGGGGTCGCCTAAGGTCCTGGCCGCAATGCAAGAAGAGACAGCACGACTGTTGGCGGAGGGGATAATAGAGCCGTCCAAAAGCGGGTGGTCCAGCCCGGTAGTTATGGTCAGGAAGTCTGACGCTACTTACCGATTCTGCTTTTACTACCGGAAGCTGAACAAAGTGGCCAAAAAGGACGCCTACCCCCTCCCCAAGATGGACATGATCCTCGAAAAACTGAGAGCCGCGAAGTACATAACAACGCTTGACTTAAAATGGGGCTATCACCAGATCCCCATGGCAGAAGACAGCAAGGAGTATACGGCTTTCACAGTCCCAGGGATGGGTTTGTTCCAGTTTAACCGGATGCCCTTCGGACTGTCTGGGGCACCAGCCACGTTTCAGCGACTCGTTGACTCTTTAATAGGTCCCGAGATGGAGCCGAACGTTTACGCGTATCTTGACGATATCGTAATCGTAAACGAGACGTTCCAGGAACACAAAGAGTGGATAGACCGAGTCGCAGAAAGATTGCAAGGCGCAGGATTGACAATAAATCCAAAGAAATGCGAATTCGGCCGAAAAACCGTTCGTTACCTAGGATTTCTCGTAAACGAAGAAGGACTCAAAGTTGACCCCGAGAAAATTGAGCCCTTGAAGTCATATCCGGCCCCGACCACGATCAAACAGTTGAGAAGGTTCTTAGGCATGATCTCGTGGTATCGTCACTTTATACCACAGCTTGCAACGGTAGCCGAACCTCTCAATGCGTTGCTCAGAACAAACGTTGCCTGGAAATGGGAAAATCGCCAGCAAGATGCGTTCGAACAACTAAAAAAGTTAGTCACGACATCGCCGATTCTAACTTATCCCGATTTCGAAATTCCGTTCGATCTTCACACGGACGCGAGTGACTTTGGCGTCGGAGCGGTCCTCACTCAGAAGCAAGACGGACGAAACAAAGTAATTGCTTACGCGAGTAGGACGATGACGGAAGCCGAGCGGAAATATTCCGTTACCGAAAAAGAATGCCTAGCGGTGATATGGGCTGTGCGAAAATTCCGCCATTACTTGGAGGGTTTCCACTTCACGGTCATCACTGACCACAGTTCGCTGCGCTGGTTACACAATCTTCACAATCCTACCGGTCGACTGGCCAGATGGGCCCTAGACCTCCTCGAGTATGACTTTGAAGTCATCCACCGGAAAGGTTCCGAACATCTAGTTCCGGATGCCCTTTCACGGATGTATGAGGAGGAAATGGCCATCCCAATAGCTGCCTTAGACCCTGTGGAAGATGATTGGTACAGCCGACGCAGACAAGAAGTATTGGAAACCCCCAGAAAGTTTCATGGCTGTAAAGTGTCCGACGGTATGCTTTATCGCTACTCGCCCAATCCCCTAATTGACTCGGTAATGGAGGACCTAGATGCGTGGAAGTTGGTGGTCCCTACTGAAAGAAGACCAGATGTCTTTCAAGAGGCCCACCTAGATCCACAGTCCGCACATCTAGGAATCGACAAGACTTATCGAAGAGCCTTAGTTCAATACTACTGGCCAGGCATGTATCGCGACATGAGAGCGTGAGTGCGCACGTGTGACACCTGTCAAAGGATAAAAGCTGACCGGCAGCTGGTTTGATGGGAAGACGAGTAGTGCAGCAGCCCTGGCAGGTCGTCGCGACTGATGTCATGGGCCCGTTGCCTAAGATAGCATTAGGCTACGAGTATTGTGTGGTGTTCGAAGATGTTTTTACGAAATGGATCGAGTTAACACCCATGAGGAAAGCCAATGCTGAAATGATCATAAAGGCCTTCGAAGATCTAATATTGTTTCGCTGGGGCGCACCGGAAGTGCTAGTGTCAGACAACGGAACCGAATACGTAAACCAAGCGTTCGAAGGGCTTACGGAAGCGTATGGTATCCGACACTCATTTACTCCGGTGTATCACGCACAAGCAGACCCAGTAGATCGAGTAAACAGAGTGCTCAAGACAATGATCTCGGCGTACGTAGAGAAAGAGCACAGGCGTTGGGACGTCTATTTAAGAGATTTCAGGTTTGCCTATAACACAGCGGTACATAGTACGACAGGGGTTAGCCCGGCTTACTTGAATCTCGCTAGAGAGCCACGCCCTTGCAATAGTCTACGCAGAGAGGTCGAAGAGCCTGTCGATCCAGTTCCGGCAGATCCAAGCGAATGGCAGGAAAGAATGTTAAAACTTAGGGAATTACAAGATCTCGTGACCTTGAACCACGAAAACGCGTTCGACAAACAGAAGAGCTACTATGATCGACGTCGACGTCACGCGGTTTACCAAGTCGGAGATAAGGTCATGCGCAAAGGCCAAGTCACGTCCTCAGGTAGGAAAGGCATCACGCGTAGTTTTGGGGGCAAAAGTCAGGGACCGTACATCGTAATCCGGGTAGTAGGACCTTCCGTCTACGAATTAGGCACAACGGAAGGGAGAAGATTAGGTAGGTTCCCTGTCAAACTCCTTATTCCATATCGTGACCAAGAACCTAGGGAAGGGGAAGAGGGTGAAGGGGATGAAAGTGACAACACTCCATCCACCAGTCACCCCCAACGTGGGAAACACAGAGCCTAGTAAAGAGAGAATTTCCTGTAAAGAAAATCCTAACAAAGGTACATTTTTCCCACAGCCGAAAGACAAGAGCTCCTGGAGAAAGCCCAAAGGAGCCAACAGGCCATAGAAGACCTCCAAAGGGCCCTCCAAAGAGTAGAATTGATGGAGACAGAGGAAGGAGCCAGACCCCGAGACGCACCTAGGGCTCAAAATCCGGATCGTCCCACGCACACAGATGACGGGCGCTGGGAACCAGCTGGCTACGTCCGGCCCAATATACCCGCAGCCCAAGGGGGAGAAGTCGGTCAGCCTCAGGGAGTCCGAAAGAACAAGCCCCCGAAGCACATTCGGCTTCAAGAGAAAAGGCGTGAGGAGGGGTTACGAGTCGCCGAGCAGGCGAGAGAGGAAGCTCGGAGAGACAGGGCCGAGCGGGAACGAAAGGCCGCGGAAGAGCAGGCCCAGCTACAGCGTCGACAGGCGGAAGACCGGAAGCGACGCCAGGAACTGATGGCGCAGGGCGAGGCGGAACAACGCCGACGCCAGGAGGAACACGCGAACTGGATGAGGAACACCCATATAAAGCGTGACGCGAAAGAGCGGGAGGCGGAGGACCGCCAAGAAGAGTACCGGCGACGCCGTCAGGCTGACACTCTCAGTACGCACTCAACACAAATTACCATTTGTTTATCGACGTGATCTTATGTAAATTAATCAACACTTGATATTTTATATAATCGTCTGTTTTGTTCCTCGAAAACACGATATAAAAATTGATAGCTACTTTCACTAGTACTAGTAAATCACCGACGCAAAGCACAGTCCGCGAGCCGGTCGGCACAAACACTACACTACCCGACACGTGAACCACGACGAAGAGGCCGATGTAGAGGATCCGGACGGTCGAAGTCGCGATCGTTGGTCAGCTGATCGAACCTTGTTGACATCTGGCCAAGCAGACGGCGCGAGATGACAGTTAGTCCCGAAAGTGACCGCCAGTGGTCAGCAGAGGACGGGACAGAACAGCAAACCAGGGCCGCCAACCGGCAAACGCATGAACCAACGTTGCACGCGCCGGGCCCTGGGGAGCTCAGTGTGTACTGAGAAGTGAACCAGTAACGAGTGCCGGTTAACTTTGTGGTTTTTCTCGAGACCGATCCGTCCAAGTTTGTGGAGTTGCCGCAGCTAGAAGCGAACAACGAGGCATGTCCGGAGCACGTGAGGTTCTACGACGGCTCCAAGGTTAGTCCCTCTTCGTAACCCCGAAATTGGAGGCTTGAAAGCATTGTTGTGCGCGGTCGCGTCTGTGCTGAGCCAAGGTGCACAGTGTATTTTCCTTTTATTTTGCTCTTGTGAATCGTGTTTTCTGATTAGTAATAATTTTCATTAAAGTAGATTAAATTAACGCGTGTTGTTTTACTGTGTTCACCTGGATTAAAGCGTGAGTGTTTTGCAAGTGCAAATTGTGTTCGTCTACCTCTTTCTCTCTCTCTCGTTCACGAGAAGATTTACGCCCTGGGGTAAGAGCTAGTCGGCCGGTACCGTGGCAAGGGGATCTCAATCTCGGAAGAGCCCGGGTGGAAATTTCTACCTGGCGCAGTTACAAATTTAAACGGGCTTCGCGAGAGTCTCGCAAGCTGAAAGCGTAAGGCTTGCGAGTCGAGATTTTTCATCGGCCATTGTGGTAAGTCAGTTTATTTCAAATAACCTTTCTCTCTCGCACGCATTGTCACAACGAGTTGCGTGTGTTAGAGAGAGAACGGTTACAGTGTATGATAACATTACGTTTAGCCTAATATCTCGAGAACCGTTGTAGTTAGAAGCATCTTTTTTTACCAAATATTAGGTCCCTCAGGGGGATAAATTCTGCAATATGTTTGAATCCGATCGATCAGTTCCAGATATATTTTTTTTTAGATTTTAAAATTTTCAAAAAATCGTATTTTGGCAAAATTAGAAAAAAAAATTTAAGAAAGTTAAAATGTAAGCTTTTTATCCTTTTTATTTTTTAAAAACGCATCGATTAAGCTACATACGAACCCCCTAGCTCCTTTTCGTATGAAGTTATCAATTTTTTAAAAATGGAAAATCTTAATAATCAATTTTTGCTTCCTCACAGAGGAAGTATTGTTTTACCCTCAAATCCTCAATTACAATTTTTTGACATTTCTCGACATAATTCGACCCCAAGATGTCAAAAATGATGTTTAGAAAAAATGTCCTGGTGTGTGTGTGTCTGTATGTTAACAATACGTTTGGCCTAATATTTCGAGAACCGTTATAGTTAGAAGCATCTTTTTTTTACCAAATAATAGGTCTCTCAGGGGGATAAATTCTGCAATATGTTTGAATCCGATCGATCAGTTCCAGATAGATTTTTTATAGATATTAAAATTTTCAAATAATCGTTTTTTGCCAAAATTATAAAAAAAAACTTAAGAAACTTAAAATGTAAGCTTTTTATACTTTTTATTTTTTAAAAACGCATCGATTGAGCTATTTACGAACTTTCTAGCTCCTTTTCGTATGGAGTTATCAAACTTTTTAAAATGGAAAATCTTAATAATTAATTTTTGCTTCCTCACAGAGGTAGTATTGTTTTACACTCAAATCCTAAATTGCAATTTTTTTAAATTTCTCGACATAATTCGACCCCAAGATGTCAAAAATGATGTTTAGAAAAAATGTCCTGGTGTGTGTGTGTCTGTATGTTAACAATACGTTTGGCCTAAAATTTCGAGAACCGTTATAGTTAGAAGGATCTTTTTTTACCAAATAATCGGTCTCTCAGGGGGATAAATTCTGCAATATGTTTAAATCCGATCGATTAGTTCCAGATAGATTTTTTTTAGATATTAAAATTTACAAATAATAGTTTTTTGCCAAAATTATAAAAAAAAATTTAAGAAACTTAAAATGTAAGCTTTTTATACTTTTTATTTTTTAAAAACGCATCGATTGAGCTATTTACGAACCCTCTAGCTCCTTTTCGTATGGAGTTATCAAACTTTTTAAAATGGAAAATCTTAATAATTAATTTTTGCTTCCTCACAGAGGTAGTATTGTTTTACACTCAAATCCTCAATTGCAATTTTTTTAAATTTCTCGACATAATTCGACCCCAAGATGTCAAAAATGATGTTTAGAAAAAATGTCCTGGTGTGTGTGTGTCTGTATGTTAACAATACGTTTGGCCTAAAATTTCGAGAACCGTCATAGTAAGAAGCATCTTTTTTTACCAAATAATAGGTCTCTCAGGGGGACAAATTCTACCATATGTTTAAATCCGATCAATCAGTTCCAAATATATTTTTATTAGATTTTCAAATTTTTAAAAAATCGTTTTTTGGCAAAATTATAAAAAAAAATTTAAGAAAGTTAAAATGTAGGCTTTTAATCCTTTTTACTTTTTAAAACGCATCGAATGAGCTATTTATGAACTCTCTAGCTCCTTTCGTATGGAGTTATCAAGCTTTTAAAAATGGAAAATCATAATAATTAATTTTTGCTTCCTCACAGAGGAAGTATTGTTTTACCCTCAAATCATCAATTGCAATTTTTTGACATTTCTCGACATAATTAGACCCCAGGATGTCAAAAATGATGTTTAGAAAAAATTTTCAGGGGTGTGTGTATGTGTATGATAACATTACGTTTAGCCTAATATCTCAAGAACCGTTATAATTAGAAGCATCTTTTTTTACTAAATAATAGGTCTTTTATGGAGAAAATTCTGCCATATGTTTGAATCCGATCGATCAGTACCAGATATATTTTTTTTAGATTTTAAAATTTTCAAAAAATCGATTTTTAGCAAAATTAAAAAAAAAATTAAAAAAAGTTAAAAAGTAAGCTTTTTTTCTTTTTATTTTTTAAAAACGCATCGATTGAGCTGTTCAGGAACCCTCTATCTTCTTTTCGTATGGAGTTATCGAGCTTTTAAAAATGGAAAATCTTAATAATCAACTTTTGCTTCCTCACAGAGGAAGTATTGTTTTACACTCAAATCCTCAATTGCCATTTTTTGAAATTTCTCGACATAATTCGACCCCAAGATGTCAAAAATGATGTTTAGAAAAAATGTCCGGGTGTGTGTGTATGTTAACAATACGTTTGGCCTAATATTTCGAAAACCGCTATAGTTAGAAGCATCTTTTTTTTACCAAATAATAGGTCTCTCAGAAGGATAAATTCTCCTATATGTTTAAATCTAATCGATCAGTTCCAGATAGATTTTTTTTAGATATTAAAATTTTCAAATAATCGTTTTTTGCCAATATTATAAAAAAAAATTTAAGAAACTTAAAATAAAAGCTTTTTATCCTTTTTATTTTTAAAAATGCATCGATTGAGCTATTTACAAACCTTCTAGCTCCTACTCGTATGGAGTTATCAAGCTTTTAAAAATGGAAAATCTTATTAATCAATTTTTGCTTCCTCATAGAGGAAGTATTGTTTTACCCTCAAATCCTCAATTGCCATTTTTTGAAATTTCTCGACATAATTCGACCCCAAGATGTCAAAAATGATGTTTAGAAAAAATGTCCGGGTGTGTGTGTATGTTAACAATACGTTTGGCCTAATATTTCGAAAACCGCTATAGTTAGAAGCATCTTTTTTTTACCAAATAATAGGTCTCTCAGAAGGATAAATTCTCCTATATGTTTAAATCTGATCGATCAGTTCCAGATAGATTTTTTTTAGATATTAAAATTTTCAAATAATCGTTTTTTGCCAATATTATAAAAAAAAATTTAAGAAACTTAAAATAAAAGCTTTTTATCCTTTTTATTTTTAAAAATGCATCGATTGAGCTATTTACAAACCTTCTAGCTCCTACTCGTATGGAGTTATCAAGCTTTTAAAAATGGAAAATCTTATTAATCAATTTTTGCTTCCTCATAGAGGAAGTATTGTTTTACCCTCAAATCCTCAATTGCAATTTTTTGACATTTCTCGACATAATTCGACCCCAGGAAGTCAAAAATGATGTTTAAAAAAAATATCCAGGTGGGTGTGTATGTGTATGTTAACAATACGTTTAGCCTAATATTTCGAGAACAGTTATAGTTAGAAGCATCTTTTTTTTACCAAGTAATAGGTCTCTCAGAAGGATAAATTCTGCTATATGTTTGAGTCCGATCGATCAGTTCCAGATATATTTTTTTTAGATTTTAAAATTTTTAAATAATCGTTTTTCGGCAAAATTATAAAAAAAAATTTAAGAAAGTTTAAATGTAAGCTTTTAATTCTTTTTATTTTTTAAAAACGCATCGATTAAGCTATTTACGAACCCTCTAGCTCCTTTCGTATGGAGTTATCAAGCTTTTAAAAATGGAAAATCATAATAATTAATTTTTGCTTCCTCACAGAGGAAGTATTGTTTTACACTCAAATCCTCAATAGCAATTTTTTGACATTTCTCGACATAATTCGACCCCAAGATGTCAAAAATGATCTTTAGAAAAAATATCCGGGCGTGTGTGTGTGTGTGTATGTTAACAATAAGTTGGCCCAATATCTCGAGAACCGTTATAGTTAGAAGCTTTTTTTTTTATTAAATAATAGGTCTCTCAGGGGGACAAATTCTGCCATATTTTTGAATCCGATCGATCAGTTCCAGATGTATTTTTTTTAGACTTAAAATTTTCAAAAAATCGTTTTTTGCCAAAATTATAAAAAAAAAATGTAAGAAAGTTAAAAAAAAAGCCTTTTATCCGTTTTATTTTTTAAAAACGCATCGATTGAGCTATTTACGAACCCTTTAGCTCCTTGTCGTATGGAGTTATCAAGCTTTTAAAAATGGAAAATCTTAATAATCAATTTTTGCTTCTTCATAGAGGAAGTATTGTTTTACACTCAAATCCTCAATTGCAATTTTTTGACATTTCTCGACATAATTCGAACCCAGAACGTCAAAAATGATGTTTAGAAAAAATGTCCGGGTGTATGTGTGTGTGTATGTTAACATTACGTTTGGCCCAATATCTCGAGAACAGTTATAGTTAGAAGCATCTTTTTTTTTTACTAAATAATAGGTCTCTTAGGGTCTAAGTCTCTCTCAAAAAAATGAATGCGCTCAAAAAAATTACTAAGAGCATTTGGTGTATATAATTTGTACAGGTGGTGAATTTTGGGGGATAATCAAGGTGGATCATCACTTATCATCCATTTTCGATGACCAATAAATATTTTCCAATCAATAACCATGACCCAAAAAAATGATTGCGCTCAGAAAAATAACTAAGAGCGTTAGGTGTAGATAATTTGTACAGGGGGTGAATTTTAGGGGATGATCAAGGTAGGTCATCACTTATCATCAATTATCGATGACCAACAAATATTTTTAGATCAATTAACGTAACCCAAAAAAATGAATGCGCTCACAAAAATTACTGAGAGCGTTTGGTGTAGATAATTTGTACAGGGGGTGAATTTTAGGGGATGATCAAGGTAGATCATCACTTATCATCAATTTTCGATGACCAACAAATATTATCCAATCAATTAACATGTAACAAAAAAATGAATGCGCTCACAAAAATTACTGAGAGCGTTTCGTGTAGATAATTTGTACAGGGGGTGAATTTTAGGGGATGATCAAGGTAGATCATCATTTATCATCAATTTTCGATGACCAACAAATATTATCCAATCAATTAACATATACCAAAAAAATGACTGCGCTCACAAAAATTACTGAGAGCGTTAGGTGTAGATAATTTGTACAGAGGGTGAATTTTAGGGGATGATCAAGGTAGATCATTACTGCTCATCAATCTTAGATGACCAACAAATATTTGTTAATCAATTAACATGACCCAAAAAAAGGATTGCTTTAAAAAAAACTGAGAGTGTTAGGTGTAGATAATTTGTACGGGGGGTGAATTTTAGGTGATGATCAAGGTAGGTCATTACTGCTCCTCAATCTTAGATGACCAACAAAAACGTTCCAATGAATTAACATGACCCAAAAAAGTACTTCGCTCACAAAAATTACTAAGAGCGTTAGGTGTAGATGAATTGTACAGGGGGTGAATTTTAGGGGATGATCAAGAAGGATCATCAATCGTCAATCTTAGATGACCAACAAATATTTTTGATCAATTAACGTGACCCAAAAAAATAAATGAGCTCACAAAAATTACTGAGAGCGTTTGGTGTAGATAATTTGTACAGGTGGTAAATTTTAGGGGATGATCAAGGTAGATCATCACTTATCATTAATTTTAGATGACCAACAAATTTTTTCCAATCAATTATCATGACCCAAAAAAATGACTGCGCTCACAAAAATTACTGAGAGTGTAAGGTGTAGATAAACTATACAGGGGGTGAATTTTAGGGAAGGATTAAGGCAGGTCATCACTTCTCATCAATGTTAGATGACAAACAAATATTTTCCAATCAATAAACATGACCCAAAAAAAATGACTGCTCTCACAAAAATTACTGAGAGAGTTAGGTGTAGATAATTTGTACAGGGGGTGAATTTTAGGGGATGATTAAGGCAGGTCATCACTTCTCATCAATCTTAGATGACCAACAAATATTTTCCAATCAATTAACAAGACCCAAAAAAATGACTGCGCTCACAAAAATTACTGAGAGAGTTAGGTGTAGATAATTTGTACAGGGGGTGAATTTTAGGGGATGATTAAGGCAGGTCATCACTTCTGATCAATCTTAGATGACCAGCAAATAATTTCCGATTAATTAACATGAACCAAAAAAATGACTGCGCTCACAAAAATTACTAAGAGCGTTAGGTGTAGATAAATTGTACAGGGGGTGAATTTTAGGGGATGATTAAGGCAGGTCATCACTTCTCATCAATCTTAGATGACCAACAAATATTTTCCAATCAATTAACATGACCCAAAAAAATGACTGCGCTCACAAAAATTCCTGAGAGCGTTAGGTGTAGATTATTTGTACAGAGGGTGAATTTTAGGGGATGATTAAGGCAGGTCATCACTTCTCATCAATCTTAGATGACCAACAAATATTTTCAATCAATTAACATGACCCAAAAAAATGACTGCGCTCACAAAAATTACTAAGATCGTTAGGTGTAGATAAATTGTACAGGGGGTGAATTTTAGGGGATGCTTAAGGCAGGTCATCACTTCTCATCAATCTTAGATGACCAACAAATATTTTCCAATCAATTAACATGACCCAAAAAAATGACTGCGCTCACAAAAATTACTAAGATCGTTAGGTGTAGATAAATTGTACAGGGGGTGAATTTTAGGGGATGATTAAGACAGGTCATCACTTCTCATCAATCTTAGATGACCAACAAATATTTTCCAATCAATTCACATGACCCAAAAAAATGACTGCGCTCACAAAAATTACTGAGAGCGTTAGGTGTAGATAATTTGTACAGGGGTTGAATTTTAGGTAATGATCAAGGTAGGTCATCACTTCTGATCAATCTTAGATGCCCAGCAAATATTTTCCGATCAATAAACATGACCCAAAAAAATGACTGCGCTCACAAAAATTACTAAGATCGTTAGGTGTAGATAAATTGTACAGGGGGTGAATTTTAGGGGATGATTAAGGCAGGTCATTACTTCTCATCAATCTTAGATGACCAACAAATATTTTCAATCAATTAACATGACCCAATAAAATGACTGCGCTCACAAAAATTACAAAGAGCGTTAGGTGTAGATAAATTGTACAGGGGGTGAATTATAGGGGATGATTAAGGCAGGTCATCACTTCTCATCAATCTTAGATGACCAACAAATATTTTCCAATCAATTAACATGACCCAAAAAAATGACTGCGCTCACAAAAATTACTAAGATCGTTAGGTGTAGATAAATTGTACAGGGGGTGAATTTTAGGGGATGATTAAGGCAGGTCATCACTTCTCATCAATCTTAGATGACCAACAAATATTTTCCAATCAATTAACATGACCCAAAAAAATGACTGCGCTCACAAAAATTACTGAGAGCGTTAGGTGTAGATAATTTGTACAGGGGTTGAATTTTAGGGAATGATCAAGGTAGGTCATCACTTCTGATCAATCTTAGATGCCCAGCAAATATTTTCCGATCAATAAACATGACCCAAAAAAATGACTGCGCTCACAAAAATTACTAAGATCGTTAGGTGTAGATAAATTGTACAGGGGGTGAATTTTAGGGGATGATTAAGGCAGGTCATTACTTCTCATCAATCTTAGATGACCAACAAATATTTTCAATCAATTAACATGACCCAAAAAAATGACTGCGCTCACAAAAATTACAAAGAGCGTTAGGTGTAGATAAATTGTACAGGGGGTGAATTATAGGGGATGATTAAGGCAGGTCATCACTTCTCATCAATCTTAGATGACCAACAAATATTTTCCAATCAATTAACATGACCCAAAAAAATGACTGCGCTCACAAAAATTACTGAGAGCGTTAGGTGTAGATAATTTGTACAGGGGTTGAATTTTAGGGAATGATCAAGGTAGGTCATCACTTCTGATCAATCTTAGATGCCCAGCAAATATTTTCCGATCAATAAACATGACCCAAAAAAATGACTGCGCTCACAAAAATTACTAAGATCGTTAGGTGTAGATAAATTGTACAGGGGGTGAATTTTAGGGGATGATTAAGGCAGGTCATCACTTCTCATCAATCTTAGATGACCAACAAATATTTGTTAATCAATTAACATGACCCAAAAAAATAACTGCGCTTACAAAAATTTCTAAGAGCGTTAGGTGTAGAAAAATTGTACAGGGGGTGAATTTTAGGGGATGATTAAGGCAGGTCATCACTTCTCATCAATCTTAGATGACCAACAAATATTTTCCAATCAATTAACATGACCCAAAAAAATGACTGCGCTCAGAAAAATTACAAAGAGCGTTACGTGTAGATAAATTGTACAGGGGGTGAATTATAGGGGATGATTAAGGCAGGTCATCACTTCTCATCAATCTTAGATGACCAACAAATATTTTCCAATCAATTAACATGACCCAAAAAAATGACTGCGCTCACAAAAATTACTAAGATCGTTAGGTGTAGATAAATTGTACAGGGGGTGAATTTTAGGGGATGATTAAGGCAGGTCATCACTTCTCATCAATCTTAGATGACCAACAAATATTTTCCAATCAATTAACATGACCCAAAAAAATGACTGCGCTCACAAAAATTACAAAGAGCGTTAGGTGTAGATAAATTGTACAGGGGGTGAATTATAGGGGATGATTAAGGCAGGTCATCACTTCTCATCAATCTTAGATGACCAACAAATATTTTCCAATCAATTAACATGACCCAAAAAAATGACTGCGCTCACAAAAATTACAAAGAGCGTTACGTGTAGATAAATTGTACAGGGGGTGAATTATAGGGGATGATTAAGGCAGGTCATCACTTCTCATCAATCTTAGATGACCAACAAATATTTTCCAATCAATTAACATGACCCAAAAAAATGACTGCGCTCACAAAAATTACAAAGAGCGTTAGGTGTAGATAAATTGTACAGGGGGTGAATTATAGGGGATGATTAAGGCAGGTCATCACTTCTCATCAATCTTAGATGACCAACAAATATTTTCCAATCAATTAACATGACCCAAAAAAATGACTGCGCTCACAAAAATTACTAAGATCGTTAGGTGTAGATAAATTGTACAGGGGGTGAATTTTAGGGGATGATTAAGGCAGGTCATCACTTCTCATCAATCTTAGATGACCAACAAATATTTTCCAATCAATTAACATGACCCAAAAAAATGACTGCGCTCACAAAAATTACAAAGAGCGTTAGGTGTAGATAAATTGTACAGGGGGTGAATTATAGGGGATGATTAAGGCAGGTCATCACTTCTCATCAATCTTAGATGACCAACAAATATTTTCCAAGCAATTAACATGACCCAAAAAAATGACTGAGCTCACAAAAATTACTAAGATCGTTAGGTGTAGATAAATTGTACAGGGGGTGAATTTTAGGGGATGATTAAGGCAGGTCATCACTTTTCATCAATGTTAGATGACAAACAAATATTTTCCAATCAATTAACATGACCCAAAAAAATGACTGCGCTCACAAAAATTACTGAGAGTGTTAGGTGTAGATAAATTGTACAGGGGGTGAATTTTAGGGGATGATTAAGGCAGGTCATCACTTCTCATCAGTCTTAGATGACAAACAAATATTTTCTAATCAATTAACATGACCCAAAAAAATGACTGCCCTCACAAAAATTACTGAGAGCGTTAGGTGTAGATAAATTGTACAGGGGGTGAATTTTAGGGGATGATTAAGGCAGGTCATCACTTCTCATCAATGTTAGATGACAAACAAATATTTTTCCATCAATTAACATGACCCAAAAAAATGACTGCGCTCACAAAAATTTCTGAGAGCGTTAGGTGTAGATAAATTGTACAGGGGGTGAATTTTAGGGGATGATTAAGGCAGGTCATCACTTCTGATCAATCTTAGATGACCAACAAATATTTTCCAATCAATTAATATGACCCAAAAAAATGACTGCGCTCACAAAAATTACTAAGATCGTTAGGTGTAGATAAATTGTACAGGGGGTGAATTTTAGGGGATGATTAAGGCAGGTCATCACTTCTCATCAATGTTAGTTGACAAACAAATATTTTTCCATCAATTAACATGACCCAAAAAAATGACTGCGCTCACAAAAATTTCTGAGAGCGTTAGGTGTAGATAATTTGTACAGGGGGTGAATTTTAGGGAATGATCAAGGTAGGTCATCACTTCTGATCAATCTTAGATGCCAAGCTAATAATTTCCGATCAATTAACATGACCCAAAAAAATGACTGCGCTCTCAAAAATTACTAAGAGCGTTAGGTGTAGATAAATTGTACAGGGGGTGAATTTTAGGGGATGATTAAGGCAGGTCATCACTTCTCATCAATCTTAGATGACCAACAAATATTTTCCAATCAATTAACATGACCCAAAAAAATGACTGCGCTCACAAAAATTACTGAGAGCGTTAGGTGTAGATAATTTGTACAGAGGGTGAATTTTAGGGGATGATTAAGGCAGGTCATCACTTCTCATCAATCTAAGATGACCAACAAATATTTTCCAATCAATTAACATGACCCAAAAAAATGACTGCGCTCACAAAAATTACAAAGAGCGTTAGGTGTAGATAAATTGTACAGGGGGTGAATTATAGGGGATAATTAAGGCAGGTCATCACTTCTCATCAATCTTAGATGACCAACAAATATTTTCCAATCAATTAACATGACCCAAAAAAATGACTGCGCTCACAAAAATTACTAAGATCGTTAGGTGTAGATAAATTGTACAGGGGGTGAATTTTAGGGGATGATTAAGGCAGGTCATCGCTTCTCATCAATGTTAGATGACAAAAAAATATTTTCCAATCAATTAACATGACCCAAAAAAATGACTGCGCTTACAAAAATTACTGAGAGCGTTAGGTGTAGATAATTTGTACAGGGGTTGAATTTTAGGGAATGATCAAGGCAGGTCATCACTTCTGATCAATCTTAGATGACCAGCAAATAATTTCCGATCAATTAACATGACCCAAAAAAATGACTGCGCTCACAAAAATTACTAAGAGCGTTAGGTGTAGATAAATTGTACAGGGGTCGAATTTTAGGGGATGATTAAGGCAGGTCATCACTTCTCATCAATCTTAGATGACCAACAAATATTTTCCAATCAATTAACATGACCCAAAAAAATGACTGCGCTCACAAAAATTACTAAGATCGTTATGTGTAGATAAATTGTACAGGGGGTGAATTTTAGGGGATGATTAAGGCAGGTCATCACTTCTCATCAATGTTAGATGACAAACAAATATTTTTCAATCAATTAACATGACCCAAAAAAATGACTGCGCTCACAAAAATTTCTGAGAGCGTTAGGTGTAGATAATTTGTACAGGGGGTGAATTTTAGGGAATGATCAAGGTAGGTCATCACTTCTGATCAATCTTAGATGCCCAGCTAATAATTTCCGATCAATTAACATGACCCAAAAAAATGACTGCGCTCACAAAAATTACTAAGAGCGTTAGGTGTAGATAAATTGTACAGGGGGTGAATTTTAGGGGATGATTAAGGCAGGTCATCACTTCTCATCAATCTTAGATGACCAAAAAATATTTTCCAATCAATTAACATGACCCAAAAAAATGACTGCGCTCACAAAAATTACTGAGAGCGTTAGGTGTAGATAATTTGTACAGAGGGTGAATTTTAGGGGATGATTAAGGCAGGTCATCACTTCTCATCAATCTTAGATGACCAACAAATATTTTCCAATCAATTAACATGACCCAAAAAAATGACTGCGCTCACAAAAATTACAAAGAGCGTTAGGTGTAGATAAATTGTACAGGGGGTGAATTATAGGGGATAATTAAGGCAGGTCATCACTTCTCATCAATCTTAGATGACCAACAAATATTTTCCAATCAATTAACATGACCCAAAAAAATGACTGCGCTCACAAAAATTACTAAGATCGTTAGGTGTAGATAAATTGTACAGGGGGTGAATTTTAGGGGATGATTAAGGCAGGTCATCACTTCTCATCAATGTTAGATGACAAAAAAATATTTTCCAATCAATTAACATGACCCAAAAAAATGACTGCGCTCACAAAAATTACTGAGAGCGTTAGGTGTAGATAATTTGTACAGGGGTTGAATTTCAGGGAATGATCAAGGTAGGTCATCACTTCTGATCAATCTTAGATGCCCAGCAAATATTTTCCGATCAATAAACATGACCCAAAAAAATGATTGCGCTAAAAAAAACTGCGAGTGTTAGGTGTAGATAATTTGTACGGGAGGTGAATTTAAGGTGGTGATAAAGGTTGATCATCACTTCTCCTGAATCTTAGATGACCCAAAAAAATTTGTTAATCAATTAACATGACCCAAAAAAATAACTGCGCTTACAAAAATTTCTAAGAGCGTTAGGTGTAGATAAATTGTACAGGGGGTGAATTTTAGGGCATGATTAAGGCAGGTCATCACTTCTCATCAATCTTAGATGACCAACAAATATTTTCCAATCAATTAACATGACCCAAAAAAATGACTGCGCTCACAAAAATTACAAAGAGCGTTAGGTGTAGATAAATTGTACAGGGGGTGAATTATAGGGGATGATTAAGGCAGGTCATCACTTCTTATCAATCTTAGATGACCAACAAATATTTTCCAATCAATTAACATGACCCAAAAAAATGACTGCGCTCACAAAAATTACTAAGATCGTTAGGTGTAGATAAATTGTACAGGGGGTGAATTTTAGGGGATGATTAAGGCAGGTCATTACTTCTCATCAATGTTAGATGACAAACAAATATTTTTCAATCAATTAACATGACCCAAAAAAATGACTGCGCTCACAAAAATTTCTGAGAGCGTTAGGTGTAGATAATTTGTACAGGGGGTGAATTTTAGGGAATGATCAAGGTAGGTTATCACTTCTGATCAATCTTAGATGCCCAGCTAATATTTTTCGATCAATTAAAATAACCCAAAAAAATGATTGCGCTCAGAAAAATAACTGAGAGTGTAAGGTGTAGATAATTTGTACAGGGGGTGAATTTTAGGGGATGATCAAGGTAGGTCATTACTTCTCATCAATCGTAGATGACCAGAAAATATTTTTCGATCAATTAACATGACCCAAAAAAATGATTGCCTTAAAAAAAATAACTGAGAGCGTTAGGTGTAGATAATTTGTACAGGGGGTGAATTTTAGGGAATGATCAAGGTAGGTCATCACTTCTGATCAATCTTAGATGCCCAGCTAATGTTTTTCGATCAATTAACATAACCAAAAAAAATGATTGCGCTCAGAAAAATAACTGAGAGTGTAAGGTGTAAATAATTTGTACAGGGGGTGAATTTTAGGGGATGATCAAGGTAGTTTATTACCTCTAATCAATCTTAGATGACCAACAAATATTTTCCAATTATTTAAAATGACCCAAAAAAATGACTGCGCTCACAAAAATTACTGAGAGTGTAAGGTGTAGATAAATTATACAGGGGGTGAATTTTAGGGGAGGATTAAGGTAGGTAATTACTTCTTATTAATCTTAGATGACCAAAAAATACTTTCCAGTCAAATATCATGACCCAAAAAAATGACTGCGCTCACAAAAATTACTAAGAGCAATAGGTGTAGATAAATTGTACAGGAGGTGAATTTTAGGGGATGATTAAGGCAAGTCATCACTGCTCATCAATCTTAGATGACCAACAAATATTTTCCAATCAATTAACATGACCCAAAAAAATGACTGCGCTCACAAAAATTATTAAGAGCGTTAGGTGTAGATAAATTGTACAGGGGGTAAATTTTAGGGGATTATTAAGGCAGGTCATCACTTCTCATCAATCTTAGATGACCAACAAATATTTTCCAATCAATTAACATAACCCAAAAAAATGACTGCGCTCACAAAAATTACTAAGAGCGTTAGGTGTAGATAAATTGTACAGGGGTCGAATTTTAGGGGATGATTAAAGCAGGTCATCACTTCTCATCAATCTTAAATGACCAACAAATATTTTCCAATCAATTAACATGACCCAAAAAAATGACTGCGCTCACAAAAGTTACTAAGACCGTTAGGTGTAGATAAATTGTACAGGGGGTGAATTTTAGGGGATGATTAAGGCAGGTCATCACTTCTCATCAATGTTAGATGACAAACAAATATTTTTCAATCAATTAACATGACCCAAAAAAATGACTGCGCTCACAAAAATTTCTGAGAGCGTTAGGTGTAGATAATTTGTACAGGGGGTGAATTTTAGGGAATGATCAAGGTAGGTTATCACTTCTGATCAATCTTAGATGCCCAGCTAATAATTTCCGATCAATTAACATGACCCAAAAAAATGACTGCGCTCACAAAAATTACTAAGAGCGTTAGGTGTAGATAAATTGTACAGGGGGTGAATTTTAGGGGATGATTAAGGCAGGTCATCACTTCTCATCAATCTTAGATGACCAACAAATATTTTCCAATCAATTAACATGACCCAAAAAAATGACTGCGCTCACAAAAATTACTGAGAGCGTTAGGTGTAGATAATTTGTACAGAGGGTGAATTTTAGGGGATGATTAAGGCAGGTCATCACTTCTCATCAATCTTAAATGACCAACAAATATTTTCCAATCAATTAACATGACCCAAAAAAATGACTGCGCTCACAAAAATTACAAAGAGCGTTAGGTGTAGATAAATTGTACAGGGGGTGAATTATAGGGAATAATTAAGGCAGGTCATCACTTCTCATCAATCTTAGATGACCAACAAATATTTTCCAATCAATTAACATGACCCAAAAAAATGACTGCGCTCACAAAAATTACTAAGATCGTTAGGTGTAGATAAATTGTACAGGGGGTGAATTTCAGGGAATGATCAAGGTAGGTCATCACTTCTGATCAATCTTAGATGCCCAACAAATATTTTCCGATCAATAAACATGACCCAAAAAAATGATTGCGCTAAAAAAAACTGAGAGTGTTAGGTGTAGATAATTTGTACGGGAGGTGAATTTAAGGTGATGATAAAGGTAGATCATCACTTCTCCTGAATCTTAGATGACCCAAAAAAATTTGTTAATCAATTAACATGACCCAAAAAAATAACTGCGCTTACAAAAATTTCTAAGAGCGTTAGGTGTAGATAAATTGTACAGGGGGTGAATTTTAGGGCATGATTAAGGCAGGTCATCACTTCTCATCAATCTTAGATGACCAACAAATATTTTCCAATCAATTAACATGACCCAAAAAAATGACTGCGCTCACAAAAATTACTGAGAGCGTTAGGTGTAGATAATTTGTACAGAGGGTGAATTTTAGGGGATGATTAAGGCAGGTCATCACTTCTCATCAATCTTAGATGACCAACAAATATTTTCCAATCAATTAACATGACCCAAAAAAATGACTGCGCTCACAAAAATTACAAAGAGCGTTAGGTGTAGATAAATTGTACAGGGGGTGAATTATAGGGGATGATTAAGGCAGGTCATCACTTCTCATCAATCTTAGATGACCAACAAATATTTTCCAATCAATTAACATGACCCAAAAAAATGACTGCGCTCACAAAAATTACTAAGATCGTTAGGTGTAGATAAATTGTACAGGGGGTGAATTTTAGGGGATGATTAAGGCAGGTCATCACTTCTCATCAATGTTAGATGACAAACAAATATTTTCCAATTAATTAACATGACCCAAAAAAATGACTGCGCTCACAAAAAATTACTGAGAGCGTTAGGTGTAGATAATTTGTACAGGGGTTGAGTTTTATGGAATGATCAAGGTAGGTCATCACTTCTGATCAATCTTAGATGACCAGCAAATAATTTCCGATCAATTAACATGACCCAAAAAAATGACTGCGCTCACAAAAATTACTAAGAGCGTTAGGTGTAGATAAATTGTACAGGGGGTGAATTTTAGGGGATGATTAAGGCAGGTCATCACTTCTGATCAATCTTAGATGACCAGCAAATAATTTCCGATCAATTAACATGACCCAAAAAAATGACTGCGCTCACAAAAATTACTAAGAGCGTTAGGTGTAGATAAATTGTACAGGGGGTGAATTTTAGGGGATGATTAAGGCAGGTCATCACTTCTGATCAATCTTAGATGACCAGCAAATAATTTCCGATCAATTAACATGACCCAAAAAAATGACTGCGCTCACAAAAATTACTAAGAGCGTTAGGTGTAGATAAATTGTACAGGGGGTGAATTTAAGGGATGATTAAGGCAGGTCATCACTTCTCATCAATCTTAGATGACAAACAAATATTTTCTAATCAATTAACATGACCCAAAAAAATGACTGCGCTCACAAAAATTACTGAGAGCGTGAGGTGTAGATAAATTGTACAGGGGGTGAATTTTAGGGGATGAAAAAGGCAGGTCATCACTTCTCATCAATGTTAGATGCCCAGCAAATATTTTCCGATCAATAAACATGACCCAAAAAAATGATTGCGCTCACAAAAATTTCTGAGAGCGTTAGGTGTAGATAAATTGTACAGGGGTTGAATTTTAGGGAATGATCAAGGTAGGTCATCACTTCTGATCAATCTTAGATGCCCAGCAAATATTTTCCGATCAATAAACATGACCCAAAAAAATGATTGCGCTAAAAAAAACTGAGAGTGTTAGGTGTAGATAATTTGTACGGGAGGTGAATTTAAGGTGATGATAAAGGTAGATCATCACTTCTCCTGAATCTTAGATGACCCACAAATATTTGTTAATCAATTAACATGACCCAAAAAAATAACTGCGCTTACAAAAATTTCTAAGAGCGTTAGGTGTAGATAAATTGTACAGGGGGTGAATTTTAGGGGATGATTAAGGCAGGTCATCACTTCTGATCAATCTTAGATGACCAACAAATATTTTCCAATCAATTAACATGACCCAAAAAAATGACTGCGCTCACAAAAATTACTAAGATCCTTAGGTGTAGATAAATTGTACAGGGGGTGAATTTTAGGGGATGATTAAGGCAGGTCATCACTTCTCATCAATGTTAGATGACAAACAAATATTTTTCAATCAATTAACATGACCCAAAAAAATGACTGCGCTCACAAAAATTTCTGAGAGCGTTAGGTGTAGATAATTTGTACAGGGGGTGAATTTTAGGGAATGATCAAGGTAGGTCATCACTTCTGATCAATCTTAGATGCCCAGCTAATATTTTTCGATCAATTAACATAACCCAAAAAAATGATTGCGCTCAGAAAAATAACTGAGAGTGTAAGGTGTAGATAATTTGTACAGGGGGTGAATTTTAGGGGATGATCAAGGTAGATCATTACTTCTTATCAATTTTAGATGACAAACAAATATTTTCCAATTATTTAACATGACCAAAAAAAATGACTGCGCTCACAAAAATTACCGAGAGTGTAAGGCGTAGATAAATTATACAGGGGGTGAATTTTAGAGGAGGATCAAGGTAGGTCATCACTTCTCATCAATCGTAGAAGACCAGAAAATATTTTTCGATCAATTAACATGACCCTACAAAATGATTGCCTTAAAAAAAATAACTAAGAGCGTTAGGTGTAGATAATTTGTACAGGGGGTGAATTTTAGGGAATGATCAAGGTAGGTCATCACTTTTGATCAATCTTAGATGCCCAGCAAATATTTTTCGGCCAATTAACATGCCAAAAAAAATGACTGCGCACACAGAAATTACTGAGAGCGTTAGATGTAGATTGTTTGTACAGGGGGTGATTTTTAGGGGATGTTCAAGGTAGGTAATCATTTTTTATCAATCTTAGATGACCAGCAAATATTTTTCAATTAATTAACATGACCGAAAAAAATGTCTGCGCTCACAAAAATTACCGAGAGTGTAAGGTGTAAATAAATTATACAGGGGGTGAATTTTAGGGGAGGATTAAGGTAGGTAATCATTTGTCATCAATCTTAGATGACCAACAAATATTTTCCAATTAATTAACATGACCCAAAAAAATGATTGCGCTTAGAAAAATAACTGAGAGTGTAAGGTGTAAATAATTTGTTCAGGGGGTGTATTTTAGGGAATGATCAATGTAGTTTATTACCTCTTATCAATCTTAGATGACCAACAAATATTTTCCAATTATTTAAAATGACCCAAAAAAATGACTGCGCTCACAAAAATTACTGAGAGTGTAAGGTGTAGATAAATTATACAGGGGGTGAATTTTAGGGGAGGATTAAGGTAGGTCATCACTTCTCATCAATCGTAGATGACCAGGAAATATTTTCCGATTAATTGACATAACAAAAAAAAATGATTGCGTTAAAAAAACTAACTGAGAGAGTTAGGTGTAGATAATTTGTACAGGGGGTGAATTTTAGGGGATGATCAAGGTAGGTCATTACTTTTTATCAATCTTAGATGACCAACAAATATTTTCCAATCAATAACCATGACCCAAAAAAATGACTGCGCTCACAAACATAACTGAGAGTGTTAGGTGTAGATAATTTGTACAGGGGGTGAATTTTAGGGGATGATCAAGGTAGGTAATTACTTCTTATTAATCTTAGATGACCAAAAAATATTTTCCAGTCAAATATCATGACCCAAAAAAATGACTGCGCTCACAAAAATTACTAAGAGCATTAGGTGTAGATAAATTGTACAGGAGGTGAATTTTAGGGGATGATTAAGGCAGGTCATCACTGCTCATCAATTTTAGATGACCAACAAATATTTTCCAATCAATTAATATGACCCAAAAAAATGACTGCGCTCTCAAAAATTACTGAGAGCGTTAGGTGTAGATAATTTGTACAGGGGGTGTATTTTAGGGAATGATCAAGGTAGGTCATCACTTCTGATCAATCTTAGATGCCCAGCAAATATTTTTTGATCAATTAACATGCCAAAAAAAATGACTGCGCTCACAAAAAATACTAAGAGCGTTAGGTGTACATAATTTGTACAGGGGGTGAATTTTAGGGGATGTTTAAGGTAGGTAATCATTTCTCATCAATCGTAGAAGACCAGAAAATATTTTCCGATCAATTATCATGACCCAAAAAGATGATTGCGTTAAAAAAAGTAACTCAGAGAGTTAGGTGTAGATAATTTGTACAGAGGGTGAATTTTAGGGGATGATCAAGGCAGGTCATCACTTATAATCAATCTTCGATGACCAACAAATATTTTCTAATGAAATAACATGACCCAAAAAAATGATTGTGCTCAGAAAAATAACTGAGAGTGTTACGTGTAAATAATTTGTACAAGAGGTGAATTTTAGGTGATGATCAAGGTAGATCATCACTTATCATCAATCTTTGATGACCAAAAAATAATTTTTAATAAATTAACATGACCAAAAAAATGATTGTGCTCAGAAAAATAACTGAGGGTGTTAGGTGTAGATAATTTGTACAGGAGGTTAATTTTAGGGGATGATCAAGGTAGATCATCACTTATCATCAATCTTCGATGACCAACAAATATTTTCTAATGAAATAACATGACCCAAAAAAATGATTGTGCTTAGAAAAATAACTGAGAGTGTTACGTGTAGATAATTTGTACAAGAGGTGAATTTTAGGTGATGATCAAGGTAGATCATCACATATCATCAATCTTTGATGACCAAAAAATTATTTTTAATGAATTAACATGACCAAAAAAATGATTGTGCTCAGAAAAATAACTGAGGGTGTTAGGTGTAGATAATTTGTACAAGAGGTTAATTTTAGTGGATGATCAAGGTAGATCATCACTTATCATCAATCTTCGATGACCAACAAATATTTTCTAATGAAATAACATGACCCAAAAAAATGATTGTGCTCAGAAAAATCACTGAGAGTGTTAGGTGTAGATAATTTGTACAAGAGGTTAATTTTAGGGGATGATCAAGGTAGATCATCACTTATCATCAATCTTTGATAACCAGCAAATAATTTCCAATGAATTCACATGACCCAAAAAATGATTGTGCTCAGAAAAATAACTGAAAGTGTTAGGTGTAGATAATTTGTACAGGTGGTGAATTTCAGGGGATGATCAAGGTAGATCATCACTTATCATCAATCTTTGATGACCAACAAATATTTTCCAATCAATTAACATGACCCAAAAAAATGACTGCGCTCACAATAATTACTGAAAGCGTTAGGTGTACATAATTTGTACAAAGGGTGAATTTTAGGGGATCATTAAGGCAGGTCATCACTTCTGATCAATCTTAGATGACCAGCAAATAATTTCCGATCAATTAACATGACCCAAAAAAATGATTGCCTTAAAAAAAATAACTAAGAGCGTTAGGTGTAGATAATTTGTACAGGGGGTGAATTTTAGTGAATGATCAAGGTAGGTCATCACTTTTGATCAATCTTAGATGCCCAGCAAATATTTTTTAATCAATTAACATGCCAAAAAAAATGACTGCGCACACAGAAAATACTGAGAGCGTTAGATGTAGATTGTTTGTACAGGGGGTGATTTTTAGGGGATGTTCAAGGTAGATCATCACTTATCATCAATCTTAGATGACCAACAAATAATTTCCAATCAATTAACATGACCCAAAAAAATGACTGCGCTCACAATAATTACTGAGAGCGTTAGGTGTAGATAATTTGTACAGAGGGTGAATTTTAGGGGATGATTAAGGCAGGTCATCACTTCTGATCAATCTTAGATGACCAGCAAATAATTTCCGATCAATTAACATGACCCAAAAAAATGACTGCGCTCACAAAAATTACTAAGAGCGTTAGGTGTAGATAAATTGTACAGGGGGTGAATTTTAGGGGATGATTAAGGCAGGTCATCACTTCTCATCAATCTTAGATGACCAACAAATATTTTCCAATCAATTAACATGACCCAAAAAAATTACTGCCCTCACAAAAATTACTGAGAGCGTTAGGTGTAGATAATTTGTACAGAGTGTGAATTTTAGGGGATGATTAAGACAGGTCATCACTTCTCATCAATCTTAGATTACCAACAAATATTTTCCAATCAATTAACATGACCCAAAAAAATGACTGCGCTCACAAAAATTACAAAGAGCGTTAGGTGTAGATAAATTGTACAGGGGGTGAATTATAGGGGATGATTAAGGCAGGTTATCACTTCTCATCAATCTTAGATAACCAACAAATATTTTCCAATCAATTAACATGACCCAAAAAAATGACTGCGCTCACAAAAATTACTAAGATCGTTAGGTGTAGATAAATTGTACTGGGGGTGAATTTTAGGGAATGATCAAGGTAGGTCATCACTTCTGATCAATCTTAGATGCCCAGCAAATATTTTTCGATCAATTAACATGACCCAAAAAAATGATTGCGCTCAGAAAAATAACTGAGAGTGTAAGGTGTAGATAATTTGTACAGGGGGTGAATTTTAGGGGGTGATCAAGGTAGGTCATTACTTCTTATCAATCTTAGATGACAAACAAATATTTTCCAATTATTTAACATGACCCAAAAAAAGGTACAGGGGGTACAGGGGGTGAATTTTAGGGGATGATCAAGGTAGGTCATTACTTCTTATCAATCTTAGATGACAAACAAATATTTTCCAATTATTTAACATGACCCAAAAAAATGACTGCGCTCACAATAATTACTGAAAGCGTTAGGTGTACATAATTTGTACAGAGGGTGAATTTTAGGGGATGATTAAGGCAGGTCATCACTTCTGATCAATCTTAGATGACCAGCAAATAATTTCCGATCAATTAACATGACCCAAAAAAATGATTGCCTTAAAAAAAATAACTAAGAGCGTTTGGTGTAGATAATTTGTACAGGGGGTGAATTTTAGTGAATGATCAAGGTAGGTCATCACTTTTGATCAATCTTAGATGCCCAGCAAATATTTTTCGATCAATTAACATGCCAAAAAAAATGACTGCGCACACAGAAAATACTGAGAGCGTTAGATGTAGATTGTTTGTACAGGGGGTGATTTTTAGGGGATGTTCAAGGTAGGTAATCATTTTTTATCAATCTTAGATGACCAACAAATATTTTCCAATCAATTAACATGACCGAAAAAAATGTCTGCGCTTACAAAAATTACTGAGAGTGTAAGGTGTAAATAAATTATACAGGGGGTTAATTTTAGGGGAGGATTAAGGTAGGTAATCATTTGTCATCAATCTTAGATGACCAACAAATATTTTCCAATCAATTAACATGACCCAAAAAAATGATTGCGCTCAGAAAAATAACTGAGAGTGTAAGGTGTAAATAATTTGTACAGGGGGTGAATTATAGGGGATGATCAAGGTAGTTTATTACCTCTTATCAATCTTAGATGACCAACAAATATTTTCCAATTATTTAAAATGACCCAAAAAAATGACTGCGTTCTCAAAAATTACTGAGAGCGTTAGGTGTAGATAATTTGTACAGGGGGTAAATTTTAGGGAATGATCAAGGTAGGTCATCACTTCTGATCAATCTTAGATGCCTAGCAAATATTTTTTGATCAATTAACATGCCAAAAAAAATGACTGCGCTCACAAAAATTACTGAGAGCGTTAGGTGTACATAATTTGTACAGGGGGTGAATTTTAGGGGATGTTTAAGGTAGGTAATCATTTCTCATCAATCGTAGAAGACCAGAAAATATTTTTCGATTAATTATCATGACCCAAAAAGATGATTGCGTTAAAAAAAGTAACTCAGAGAGTTAGGTGTAGATAATTTGTACAAGAGGTTAATTTTAGGGGATGATCAAGGTAGATCATTACTGATCATCAATCTTTGATAACCAACAAATATTTTCCAATCAATTAACATGACCCAAAAAAATGACTGCGCTCACAAAAATTACTGAGAGCGTTAGGTGTAGATAATTTGTACAAGAGGTTAATTTTAGGGGATGTTCAAGGTAGATCATTACTGATCATCAATCTTTGATGACCAACAAATATTTTCCAATCAATTAACATGACCAAAAAAATGACTGCGCTCACAAAAATTACTGAGAGCGTCAGGTGTAGATAATTTGTACAGAGGGTGAATTTTAGGGGATGATCAAGGCAGGTCATCACTTATAATCAATCTTCGATGACCAACAAATATTTTCTAATGAAATAACATGACCCAAAAAAATGATTGTGCTCAGAAAAATAACTGAGAGTGTTACGTGTAGATAATTTGTACAAGAGGTAAATTTTAGGTGATGATCAAGGTAGATCATCACTTATCATCAATCTTTGATGACCAAAAAATAATTTTTATTGAATTAACATGACCAAAAAAATGATTGTGCTCAGAAAAATAACTGAGGGTGTTAGGTGTAAATAATTTGTACAAGAGGTTAATTTTAGTGGATGATCAAGGTAGATCATCACTTATCATCAATCTTCGATAACCAACAAATATTTTCTAATGAAATAACATGACCCAAAAAAATGATTGTTCTCAGAAAAATAACTGAGAGTGTTAGGTGTAGACAATTTGTACAAGAGGTTAATTTTAGGGGATGATCAAGGTAGATCATCACTTATCATCAATCTTTGATGACCAGCAAATAATTTCCAATGAATTCACATGACCCAAAAAATGATTGTGCTCAGAAAAATAACTGAAAGTGTTAGGTGTAGATAATTTGTACAGGTGGTGAATTTCAGGGGATGATCAAGGTAGATCATTACTGATCATCAATCTTTGATGACCAACAAATATTTTCCAATCAATTCACATGACCCAAAAAAATGACTGCGCTCACAAAAATTACTGAGAGCGTTAGGTGTAGATAATTTGTACAAAGGGTGAATTTTAGGGGATAATTAAGGCAGGTCATCACTTCTCATCAATCTTAGATGACCAGCAAATAATTTCCGATCAATTAACATGACCCAAAAAAATGACTGCGCTCACAAAAATTACTAAGAGCGTTAGGTGTAGATAAATTGTACAGGGGGTAAATTTTAGGGGAAGATTAAGGCAGGTCATCACTTCTCATCAATCTTAGATGACAAACAAATATTTTCCAATCAATTACCATGACCCAAAAAAATGACTGCGCTCACAAAAATTACTGAGAGCGTTAGGTGTAGATAATTTGTACAGGGGTTGAATTTTAGGGAATGATCAAGGTAGGTCATCACTTCTGATCAATCTTAGATGCCTAGCAAATATTTTCCGATCAATAAACATGACCCAAAAAAATGATTGCGCTAAAGAAAACTGGGAGTGTTAGGCGTAGATAATTTGTACGGGAGGTGAATTTAAGGTGATGATAAAGGTAGATCATCACTTCTCCTGAATCTTAGATGACTTACAAATATTTGTTAATCAATTAACATGACCCAAAAAAATAACTGCGCTTACAAAAATTTCTAAGAGCGTTAGGTGTAGATAAATTGTACAGGAGGTGATTTTTAGGGGATGATTAAGGCAGGTCATCACTTCTCATCAATCTTAGATGACCAGTAAATATTTTCCAATAAATTAACATGACCCAAAAAAATGACTACGCTCACAAAAATTACTGAGAGCGTTAGGTGTAGATAATTTGTACAGGGGGTGAATTTTAGGGGATGATTAAGGCAGGTCATCACTTCTCATCAATCTTGGATGACCAACAAATATTTTCCAATCAATTAATATGACCCAAAAAAATGACTGCGTTCTCAAAAATTACTGAGAGCGTTAGGTGTAGATAATTTGTACAGGGGGTGAATTTTAGGGAATGATCAAGGTAGGTCATCACTTCTGATCAATCTTAGATGCCCAGCAAATATTTTTTGATCAATTAACATGCCAAAAAAAATGACTGCGCTCACAAAAATTACTGAGAGCCTTAGGTGTACATAATTTGTACAGGGGGTGAATTTTAGGGGAAGATTAAGGCAGGTCATCACTTCTCATCAATCTTAGATGACAAATAAATATTTTCCAATCAATTACCATGACCCTAAAAAATGACTGCGCTCACAAAAATTACTGAGAGCGTTAGGTGTAGATAATTTGTACAGGGGGTGAATTTTAGTGAATGATCAAGGTAGGTCATCACTTTTGATCAATCTTAGATGCCCAGCAAATATTTTTCGATCAATTAACATGCCAAAAAAAATGACTGCGCACACAGAAAATACTGAGAGCGTTAGATGTAGATTGTTTGTACAGGGGGTGATTTTTAGGGGATGTTCAAGGTAGGTAATCATTTTTTATCAATCTTAGATGACCAACAAATATTTTCCAATCAATTAACATGACCGAAAAAAATGTCTGCGCTTACAAAAATTACTGAGAGTGTAAGGTGTAAATAAATTATACAGGGGGTTAATTTTAGGGGAGGATTAAGGTAGGTAATCATTTGTCATCAATCTTAGATGACCAACAAATATTTTCCAATCAATTAACATGACCCAAAAAAATGATTGCGCTCAGAAAAATAACTGAGAGTGTAAGGTGTAAATAATTTGTACAGGGGGTGAATTATAGGGGATGATCAAGGTAGTTTATTACCTCTTATCAATCTTAGATGACCAACAAATATTTTCCAATTATTTAAAATGACCCAAAAAAATGACTGCGTTCTCAAAAATTACTGAGAGCGTTAGGTGTAGATAATTTGTACAGGGGGTAAATTTTAGGGAATGATCAAGGTAGGTCATCACTTCTGATCAATCTTAGATGCCTAGCAAATATTTTTTGATCAATTAACATGCCAAAAAAAATGACTGCGCTCACAAAAATTACTGAGAGCGTTAGGTGTACATAATTTGTACAGGGGGTGAATTTTAGGGGATGTTTAAGGTAGGTAATCATTTCTCATCAATCGTAGAAGACCAGAAAATATTTTTCGATTAATTATCATGACCCAAAAAGATGATTGCGTTAAAAAAAGTAACTCAGAGAGTTAGGTGTAGATAATTTGTACAGAGGGTGAATTTTAGGAGATGATCAAGGCAGGTCATCACTTATAATCAATCTTCGATGACCAACAAATATTTTCTAATGAAATAACATGACCCAAAAAAATGATTGTGCTCAGAAAAATAACTGAGAGTGTTACGTGTAAATAATTTGTACAAGAGGTGAATTTTAGGTGATGATCAAGGTAGATCATCACTTATCATCAATCTTTGATGACCAAAAAATAATTTTTAATGAATTAACATGACCATAAAAATGATTGTGCTCAGAAAAATAACTGAGGGTGTTAGGTGTAGATAATTTGTACAAGAGGTTAATTTTAGGGGATGATCAAGGTAGATCATTACTGATCATCAATCTTTGATAACCAACAAATATTTTCCAATCAATTAACATGACCCAAAAAAATGACTGCGCTCACAAAAATTACTGAGAGCGTTAGGTGTAGATAATTTGTACAAGAGGTTAATTTTAGGGGATGTTCAAGGTAGATCATTACTGATCATCAATCTTTGATGACCAACAAATATTTTCCAATCAATTAACATGACCAAAAAAATGACTGCGCTCACAAAAATTACTGAGAGCGTCAGGTGTAGATAATTTGTACAGAGGGTGAATTTTAGGGGATGATCAAGGCAGGTCATCACTTATAATCAATCTTCGATGACCAACAAATATTTTCTAATGAAATAACATGACCCAAAAAAATGATTGTGCTCAGAAAAATAACTGAGAGTGTTACGTGTAGATAATTTGTACAAGAGGTAAATTTTAGGTGATGATCAAGGTAGATCATCACTTATCATCAATCTTTGATGACCAAAAAATAATTTTTATTGAATTAACATGACCAAAAAAATGATTGTGCTCAGAAAAATAACTGAGGGTGTTAGGTGTAAATAATTTGTACAAGAGGTTAATTTTAGTGGATGATCAAGGTAGATCATCACTTATCATCAATCTTCGATAACCAACAAATATTTTCTAATGAAATAACATGACCCAAAGAAATGATTGTTCTCAGAAAAATAACTGAGAGTGTTAGGTGTAGACAATTTGTACAAGAGGTTAATTTTAGGGGATGATCAAGGTAGATCATCACTTATCATCAATCTTTGATGACCAGCAAATAATTTCCAATGAATTCACATGACCCAAAAAATGATTGTGCTCAGAAAAATAACTGAAAGTGTTAGGTGTAGATAATTTGTACAGGTGGTGAATTTCAGGGGATGATCAAGGTAGATCATTACTGATCATCAATCTTTGATGACCAACAAATATTTTCCAATCAATTCACATGACCCAAAAAAATGACTGCGCTCACAAAAATTACTGAGAGCGTTAGGTGTAGATAATTTGTACAAAGGGTGAATTTTAGGGGATAATTAAGGCAGGTCATCACTTCTCATCAATCTTAGATGACCAGCAAATAATTTCCGATCAATTAACATGACCCAAAAAAATGACTGCGCTCACAAAAATTACTAAGAGCGTTAGGTGTAGATAAATTGTACAGGGGGTAAATTTTAGGGGAAGATTAAGGCAGGTCATCACTTCTCATCAATCTTAGATGACAAACAAATATTTTCCAATCAATTACCATGACCCAAAAAAATGACTGCGCTCACAAAAATTACTGAGAGCGTTAGGTGTAGATAATTTGTACAGGGGTTGAATTTTAGGGAATGATCAAGGTAGGTCATCACTTCTGATCAATCTTAGATGCCTAGCAAATATTTTCCGATCAATAAACATGACCCAAAAAAATGATTGCGCTAAAGAAAACTGGGAGTGTTAGGCGTAGATAATTTGTACGGGAGGTGAATTTAAGGTGATGATAAAGGTAGATCATCACTTCTCCTGAATCTTAGATGACTTACAAATATTTGTTAATCAATTAACATGACCCAAAAAAATAACTGCGCTTACAAAAATTTCTAAGAGCGTTAGGTGTAGATAAATTGTACAGGAGGTGATTTTTAGGGGATGATTAAGGCAGGTCATCACTTCTCATCAATCTTGGATGACCAACAAATATTTTCCAATCAATTAATATGACCCAAAAAAATGACTGCGTTCTCAAAAATTACTGAGAGCGTTAGGTGTAGATAATTTGTACAGGGGGTGAATTTTAGGGAATGATCAAGGTAGGTCATCACTTCTGATCAATCTTAGATGCCCAGCAAATATTTTTTGATCAATTAACATGCCAAAAAAAATGACTGCGCTCACAAAAATTACTGAGAGCGTTAGGTGTACATAATTTGTACAGGGGGTGAATTTTAGGGGAAGATTAAGGCAGGTCATCACTTCTCATCAATCTTAGATGACAAATAAATATTTTCCAATCAATTACCATGACCCTAAAAAATGACTGCGCTCACAAAAATTACTGAGAGCGTTAGGTGTAGATAATTTGTACAGGGGTTGAATTTTAGGGAATGATCAAGGTAGGTCATCACTTCTGATCAATCTTAGATGCCTAGCAAATATTTTCCGATCAATAAACATGACCCAAAAAAATGATTGCGCTAAAGAAAACTGAGAGTGTTAGGTGTAGATAATTTGTACGGGAGGTGAATTTAAGGTTATGATAAAGGTAGATCATCACTTCTCCTGAATCTTAGATGACCCACAAATATTTGTTAATCAATTAACATGACCCAAAAAAATAACTGCGCTTACAAAAATTTCTAAGAGCGTTAGGTGTAGATAAATTGTACAGGGGGTGATTTTTAGGGGATGATTAAGGCAGGTCATCACTTCTCATCAATCTTAGATGACCAGCAAATATTTTCCAATAAATTAACATGACCCAAAAAAATGACTGCGCTCACAAAAATTACTGAGAGCGTTAGGTGTAGATAATTTGTACAGGGGGTGAATTTTAGGGGATGATTAAGGCAGGTCATCACTTCTCATCAATCTTGGATGACCAACAAATATTTTCCAATCAATTAATATGACCCAAAAAAATGACTGTGGTCTCAAAAATTACTGAGAGCGTTAGGTGTAGATAATTTGTACAGGGGGTGAATTTTAGGGAATGATCAAGGTAGGTCATCACTTATCATCAATCTTTGATGACCAAAAAATAATTTTTAATGAATTAACATGACCAAAAAAATGATTGTGCTCAGAAAAATAACTGAGGGTGTTAGGTGTAAATAATTTGTACAAGAGGTTAATTTTAGTGGATGATCAAGGTAGATCATCACTTATCATCAATCTTCGATGACCAACAAATATTTTCTAATGAAATAACATGACCCAAAAAAATTATTGTGCTCAGAAAAATAACTGAGAGTGTTAGGTGTAGATAATTTGTACAAGAGGTTAATTTTAGGGGATGATCAAGGTAGATCATCACTTATCATCAATCTTAGATGACCAACAAATAATTTCCGATCAATTAACATGACCCAAAAAAATGACTGCGCTCACAAAAATTACTGAGAGCGTTAGGTGTAGATAATTTGTACAAGAGGTTAATTTTAGGGGATGTTCAAGGTAGATCATTACTGATCATCAATCTTTGATGACCAACAAATATTTTCCAATCAATTAACATGACCAAAAAAATGACTGCGCTCACAAAAATTACTGAGAGTGTTACGTGTAGATAATTTGTACAAGAGGTAAATTTTAGGTGATGATCAAGGTAGATCATCACTTATCATCAATCTTTGATGACCAAAAAATAATTTTTAATGAATTAACATGACCAAAAAAATGATTGTGCTCAGAAAAATAACTGAGGGTGTTAGGTGTAAATAATTTGTACAAGAGGTTAATTTTAGTGGATGATCAAGGTAGATCATCACTTATCATCAATCTTCGATAACCAACAAATATTTTCTAATGAAATAACATGACCCAAAAAAATGATTGTTCTCAGAAAAATAACTGAGAGTGTTAGGTGTAGATAATTTGTACAAGAGGTTAATTTTAGGGGATGATCAAGGTAGATCATCACTTATCATCAATCTTTGATGACCAGCAAATAATTTCCAATGAATTCACATGACCCAAAAAATGATTGTGCTCAGAAAAATAACTGAAAGTGTTAGGTGTAGATAATTTGTACAGGTGGTGAATTTCAGGGGATGATCAAGGTAGATCATTACTGATCATCAATCTTTGATGACCAACAAATATTTTCCAATCAATTCACATGACCCAAAAAAATGACTGCGCTCACAAAAATTACTGAGAGCGTTAGGTGTAGATAATTTGTACAAAGGGTGAATTTTAGGGGATAATTAAGGCAGGTCATCACTTCTCATCAATCTTAGATGACCAGCAAATAATTTCCGATCAATTAACATGACCCAAAAAAATGACTGCGCTCACAAAAATTACTAAGAGCGTTAGGTGTAGATAAATTGTACAGGGGGTAAATTTTAGGGGAAGATTAAGGCAGGTCATCACTTCTCATCAATCTTAGATGACAAACAAATATTTTCCAATCAATTACCATGACCCAAAAAAATGACTGCGCTCACAAAAATTACTGAGAGGGTTAGGTGTAGATAATTTGTACAGGGGTTGAATTTTAGGGAATGATCAAGGTAGGTCATCACTTCTGATCAATCTTAGATGCCTAGCAAATATTTTCCGATCAATAAACATGACCCAAAAAAATGATTGCGCTAAAGAAAACTGGGAGTGTTAGGCGTAGATAATTTGTACGGGAGGTGAATTTAAGGTGATGATAAAGGTAGATCATCACTTCTCATCAATCTTAGATGACAAACAAATATTTTCCAATCAATTACCATGACCCAAAAAAATGACTGCGCTCACAAAAATTACTGAGAGCGTTAGGTGTAGATAATTTGTACAGGGGGTGAATTTTAGGGAATGATCAAGGTAGGTCATCACTTCTGATCAATCTTAGATGCCTAGCAAATATTTTTTGATCAATTAACATGCCAAAAAAAATGACTGCGCTCACAAAAATTACTGAGAGCGTTAGGTGTACATAATTTGTACAGGGGGTGAATTTTAGGGGATGTTTAAGGTAGGTAATCATTTCTCATCAATCGTAGAAGACCAGAAAATATTTTTCGATTAATTATCATGTCCCAAAAAGATGATTGCGTTAAAAAAAGTAACTCAGAGAGTTAGGTGTAGATAATTTGTACAGAGGGTGAATTTTAGGAGATGATCAAGGCAGGTCATCACTTATAATCAATCTTCGATGACCAACAAATATTTTCTAATGAAATAACATGACCCAAAAAAATGATTGTGCTCAGAAAAATAACTGAGAGTGTTACGTGTAAATAATTTGTACAAGAGGTGAATTTTAGGTGATGATCAAGGTAGATCATCACTTATCATCAATCTTTGATGACCAAAAAATAATTTTTAATGAATTAACATGACCATAAAAATGATTGTGCTCAGAAAAATAACTGAGGGTGTTAGGTGTAGATAATTTGTACAAGAGGTTAATTTTAGGGGATGATCAAGGTAGATCATTACTGATCATCAATCTTTGATAACCAACAAATATTTTCCAATCAATTAACATGACCCAAAAAAATGACTGCGCTCACAAAAATTACTGAGAGCGTTAGGTGTAGATAATTTGTACAAGAGGTTAATTTTAGGGGATGTTCAAGGTAGATCATTACTGATCATCAATCTTTGATGACCAACAAATATTTTCCAATCAATTAACATGACCAAAAAAATGACTGCGCTCACAAAAATTACTGAGAGCGTCAGGTGTAGATAATTTGTACAGAGGGTGAATTTTAGGGGATGATCAAGGCAGGTCATCACTTATAATCAATCTTCGATGACCAACACATATTTTCTAATGAAATAACATGACCCAAAAAAATGATTGTGCTCAGAAAAATAACTGAGAGTGTTACGTGTAGATAATTTGTACAAGAGGTAAATTTTAGGTGATGATCAAGGTAGATCATCACTTATCATCAATCTTTGATGACCAAAAAATAATTTTTAATGAATTAACATGACCAAAAAAATGATTGTGCTCAGAAAAATAACTGAGGGTGTTAGGTGTAAATAATTTGTACAAGAGGTTAATTTTAGTGGATGATCAAGGTAGATCATCACTTATCATCAATCTTCGATAACCAACAAATATTTTCTAATGAAATAACATGACCCAAAAAAATGATTGTTCTCAGAAAAATAACTAAGAGTGTTAGGTGTAGATAATTTGTACAAGAGGTTAATTTTAGGGGATGATCAAGGTAGATCATCACTTATCATCAATCTTTGATGACCAGCAAATAATTTCCAATGAATTTACATGACCCAAAAAATGATTGTGCTCAGAAAAATAACTGAAAGTGTTAGGTGTAGATAATTTGTACAGGTGGTGAATTTCAGGGGATGATCAAGGTAGATCATTACTGATCATCAATCTTTGATGACCAACAAATATTTTCCAATCAATTCACATGACCCAAAAAAATGACTGCGCTCACAAAAATTACTGAGAGCGTTAGGTGTAGATAATTTGTACAAAGGGTGAATTTTAGGGGATAATTAAGGCAGGTCATCACTTCTCATCAATCTTAGATGACCAGCAAATAATTTCCGATCAATTAACATGACCCAAAAAAATGACTGCGCTCACAAAAATTACTAAGAGCGTTAGGTGTAGATAAATTGTACAGGGGGTAAATTTTAGGGGAAGATTAAGGCAGGTCATCACTTCTCATCAATCTTAGATGACAAACAAATATTTTCCAATCAATTACCATGACCCAAAAAAATGACTGCGCTCACAAAAATTACTGAAAGCGTTAGGTGTAGATAATTTGTACAGGGGTTGAATTTTAGGGAATGATCAAGGTAGGTCATCACTTCTGATCAATCTTAGATGCCTAGCAAATATTTTCCGATCAATAAACATGACCCAAAAAAATGATTGCGCTAATGAAAACTGGGAGTGTTAGGCGTAGATAATTTGTACGGTAGGTGAATTTAAGGTGATGATAAAGGTAGATCATCACTTCTCCTGAATCTTAGATGACTTACAAATATTTGTTAATCAATTAACATGACCCAAAAAAATAACTGCGCTTACAAAAATTTCTAAGAGCGTTAGGTGTAGATAAATTGTACAGGAGGTGATTTTTAGGGGATGATTAAGGCAGGTCATCACTTCTCATCAATCTTAGATGAACAGTAAATATTTTCCAATAAATTAACATGACCCAAAAAAATGACTGCGCTCACAAAAATTACTGAGAGCGTTACGTGTAGATAATTTGTACAGGGGGTGAATTTTAGGGGATGATTAAGGCAGGTCATCACTTCTCATCAATCTTGGATGACCAACAAATATTTTCCAATCAATTAATATGACCCAAAAAAATGACTGCGTTCTCAAAAATTACTGAGAGCGTTAGGTGTAGATAATTTGTACAGGGGGTGAATTTTAGGGAATGATCAAGGTAGGTCATCACTTCTGATCAATCTTAGATGCCCAGCAAATATTTTTTGATCAATTAACATGCCAAAAAAAATGACTGCGCTCACAAAAATTACTGAGAGCGTTAGGTGTACATAATTTGTACAGGGGGTGAATTTTAGGGGATGTTTAAGGTAGGTAATCATTTCTCATCAATCGTAGAAGACTAGAAAATATTTTTCGATCAATTCTCATGACCCAAAAAGATGATTGCGTTAAAAAACGTAACTCAGAGAGTTAGGTGTAGATAATTTGTACAGAGGGTGAATTTTAGGGGATGATCAAGGCAGGTCATCACTTATAATCAATCTTCGATGACCAACAAATATTTTCTAATGAAATAACATGACCCAAAAAAATGATTGTTCTCAGAAAAATAACTGAGAGTGTTACGTGTAAATAATTTGTACAAGAGGTGAATTTTAGGTGATGATCAAGGTAGATCATCACTTATCATCAATCTTTGATGACCAAAAAATAATTTTTAATGAATTAACATGACCATAAAAATGATTGTGCTCAGAAAAATAACTGAGGTTGTTAGGTGTAGATAATTTGTACAAGAGGTTAATTTTAGGGGATGATCAAGGTAGATCATCACTTATCATCAATCTTCGATGACCAACAAATATTTTCTAATGAAATAACATGACCCAAAAAAATGATTGTGCTCAGAAAAATAACTGAGAGTGTTATGTGTAAATAATTTGTACAAGAGGTTAATTTTAGGGGATGATCAAGGTAGATCATCACTTATCATCAATCTTAGATGACCAACAAATAATTTCCGATCAATTAACATGACCCAAAAAAATGACTGCGGTCACAATAATTACTGAGAGCGTTAGGTGTAGATAATTTGTACAGAGGGTGAATTTTAGGGGATGATTAAGGCAGGTCATCACTTCTCATCAATCTTAGATGACCAACAAATATTTTCCAATCAATTAACATGACCCAAAAAAATGACTGCACTCACAAAAATTACTGAGAAAGTTAGGTGTAGATAATTTGTACAGGGGGTGAATTTTAGGGGATGATTAAGGCAGGTCAAGAATTCTCATCAATTTTAGATGACCAACAAATATTTTCCAATCAATTAATATGACCCAAAAAAATGACTGCGCTCTCAAAAATTACTGAGAGCGTTAGGTGTAGATAATTTGTACAGGGGGTGTATTTTAGGGAATGATCAAGGTAGGTCATCACTTCTGATCAATCTTAGATGCCCAGCAAATATTTTTTGATCAATTAACATGCCAAAAAAAAATGACTGCGCTCACAAAAATTACTGAGAGCGTTAGGTGTACATAATTTGTACAAGGGGTGAATTTTAGGTGATGTTTAAGGTAGGTAATCATTTCTCATCAATCGTAGAAGACCAGAAAATATTTTTCGATCAATTATCATACCCAAAAAGATGATTGCGTTAAAAAAAGTAACTCAGAGAGTTAGGTGTAGATAATTTGTACAGAGGGTGAATTTTAGGGGATGATCAAGGCAGGTCATCACTTATCATCAATCTTCGATGACCAACAAATATTTTCTAATGAAATAACATGACCCAAAAAAATGATTGTGCTTAGAAAAATAACTGAGAGTGTTACGTGTAGATAATTTGTACAAGAGGTGAATTTTAGGTGATGATCAAGGTAGGTCATCACTTTTGATCAATCTTAGATGACCAACAAATATTTTCCAATCAATTAACATAACCCAAAAAAATGACTGCGCTCACAAAAATTATTAAGAGCGTTAGGTGTAGATAAATTGTACAGGGGGTGAATTTTAGGGGATGATTAAGGCAGGTCAAGAATTCTCATCAATTTTAGATGACCAACAAATATTTTCCAATCAATTAATATGACCCAAAAAAATGACTGCGCTCTCAAAAATTACTGAGAGCGTTAGGTGTAGATAATTTGTACAGGGGGTGTATTTTAGGGAATGATCAAGGTAGGTCATCACTTCTGATCAATCTTAGATGCCCAGCAAATATTTTTTGATCAATTAACATGCCAAAAAAAAATGACTGCGCTCACAAAAATTACTGAGAGCGTTAGGTGTACATAATTTGTACAAGGGGTGAATTTTAGGGGATGTTTAAGTTAGGTAATCATTTCTCATCAATCGTAGAAGACCAGAAAATATTTTTCGATCAATTATCATGACCCAAAAAGATGATTGCGTTAAAAAAAGTAACTCAGAGAGTTAGGTGTAGATAATTTGTACAGAGGGTGAATTTTAGGGGATGATCAAGGCAGGTCATCACTTATCATCAATCTTCGATGACCAACAAATATTTTCTAATGAAATAACATGACCCAAAAAAATGATTGTGCTTAGAAAAATAACTGAGAGTGTTACGTGTAGATAATTTGTACAAGAGGTGAATTTTAGGTGATGATCAAGGTAGATCATCACTTATCATCAATCTTTGATGACCAAAAAATAATTTTTAATGAATTAACATGACCAAAAAAATGATTGTGCTCAGAAAAATAACTGAGGGTGTTAGGTGTAGATAATTTGTACAAGAGGTTAATTTTAGTGGATGATCAAGGTAGATCATCACTTATCATCAATCTTCGATGACCAACAAATATTTTCTAATGAAATAACATGACCCAAAAAAATGATTGTGCTCAGAAAAATAACTGAGAGTGTTAGGTGTAGATAATTTGTACAAGAGGTTAATTTTAGGGGATGATCAAGGTAGATCATTACTTATCATCAATCTTTGATGACCAGCAAATAATTTCCAATGAATTCACATGACCCAAAAAATGATTGTGCTCAGAAAAATAACTAAAAGTGTTAGGTGTAGATAATTTGTACAGGTGGTGAATTTCAGGGGATGATTAAGGTAGATCATCACTTATCATCAATCTTTGATGACCAACAAATATTTTCCAATCAATTAACATGACCCAAAAAAATGACTGCGCTCACAAAAATTACTGAAAGCGTTAGGTGTAGATAATTTGTACAAAGGGTGAATTTTAGGGGATGATTAAGGCAGGTCATCACTTCTCATCAATCTTAGATGACCAGCAAATAATTTCCGATCAATTAACATGACCCAAAAAAATGACTGCGCTCACAAAAATTACTAAGAGCGTTAGGTGTAGATAAATTGTACAGGGGGTGAATTTTAGGGGAAGATTAAGGCAGGTCATCACTTCTCATCAATCTTAGATGACAAACAAATATTTTCCAATCAATTACCATGACCCAAAAAAATGACTGCGCTCACAAAAATTACTGAGAGCGTTAGGTGTAGATAATTTGTACAGGGGTTGAATTTTAGGGAATGATCAAGGCAGGTCATCACTTCTCATCAATCTTAGATGACCAGTAAATATTTTCCAATAAATTAACATGACCCAAAAAAATGACTGCGCTCACAAAAATTACTGAGAGCGTTAGGTGTAGATAATTTGTACAGGGGGTGAATTTTAGGGGATGATTAAGGCAGGTCATCACTTCTCATCAATCTTGGATGACCAACAAATATTTTCCAATCAATTAATATGATCCAAAAAAATGACTGCGTTCTCAAAAATTACTGAGAGCGTTAGGTGTAGATAATTTGTACAGGGGGTGAATTTTAGGGAATGATCAAGGTAGGTCATCACTTCTGATCAATCTTAGATGCCCAGCAAATATTTTTTGATCAATTAACATGCCAAAAAAAATGACTGCGCTCACAAAAATTACTGAGAGCGTTAGGTGTACATAATTTGTACAGGGGGTGAATTTTAGGGGATGTTTAAGGTAGGTAATCATTTCTCATCAATCGTAGAAGACTAGAAAATATTTTTCGATCAATTCTCATGACCCAAAAAGATGATTGCGTTAAAAAACGTAACTCAGAGAGTTAGGTGTAGATAATTTGTACAGAGGGTGAATTTTAGGGGATGATCAAGGCAGGTCATCACTTATAATCAATCTTCGATGACCAACAAATATTTTCTAATGAAATAACATGACCCAAAAAAATGATTGTTCTCAGAAAAATAACTGAGAGTGTTACGTGTAAATAATTTGTACAAGAGGTGAATTTTAGGTGATGATCAAGGTAGATCATCACTTATCATCAATCTTTGATGACCAAAAAATAATTTTTAATGAATTAACATGACCATAAAAATGATTGTGCTCAGAAAAATAACTGAGGGTGTTAGGTGAAGATAATTTGTACAAGAGGTTAATTTTAGGGGATGATCAAGGTAGATCATCACTTATCATCAATCTTCGATGACCAACAAATATTTTCTAATGAAATAACATGACCCAAAAAAATGATTGTGCTCAGAAAAATAACTGAGAGTGTTATGTGTAGGTAATTTGTACAAGAGGTAAATTTTAGGTGATGATCAAGGTAGATCATCACTTATCATCAATCTTTGATGACCAAAAAATAATTTTTAATGAATTAACATGACCAAAAAAATGATTGTGCTCAGAAAAATAACTGAGGGTGTTAGGTGTAAATAATTTGTACAAGAGGTTAATTTTAGTGGATGATCAAGGTAGATCATCACTTATCATCAATCTTCGATGACCAACAAATATTTTCTAATGAAATAACATGACCCCAAAAAATGATTGTGCTCAGAAAAATAACTGAGAGTGTTAGGTGTAGATAATTTGTACAAGAGGTTAATTTTAGGGGATGATCAAGGTAGATCATCACTTATCATCAATCTTAGATGACCAACAAATATTTTCCAATCAATTAACATGACCCAAAAAAATGACTGCGCTCACAAAAATTACTAAGATCGTTAGGTGTAGATAAATTGTACAGGGGGTGAATTTTAGGGAATGATCAAGGTAGGTCATCACTTCTGATCAATCTTAGATGCCCAGCAAATATTTTTCGATCAATTAACTTGACCCAAAAAAATGATTGCGCTCAGAAAAATAACTGAGAGTGTAAGGTGTAGATAATTTGTACAGGGGGTGAATTTTAGGGGGTGATCAAGGTAGGTCATTACTTCTTATCAATCTTAGATGACAAACAAATATTTTCCAATTATTTAACATGACCCAAAAAAAGGTACAGGGGGTACAGGGGGTGAATTTTAGGGGATGATCAAGGTAGGTCATTACTTCTTATCAATCTTAGATGACAAACAAATATTTTCCAATTATTTAACATGACCCAAAAAAATGACTGCGCTCACAATAATTACTGAGAGCGTTAGGTGTACATAATTTGTACAGAGGGTAAATTTTAGGGGATGATTAAGGCAGGTCATTACTTCTGATCAATCTTAGATGACCAGCAAATAATTTCCGATCAATTAACATGACCCAAAAAAATGATTGCCTTAAAAAAAAATAACTAAGAGCGTTAGGTGTAGATAATTTGTACAGAGGGTGAATTTTAGGGAATGATCAAGGTAGGTCATCACTTTTGATCAATCTTAGATGCCCAGCAAATATTTTTCGATCAATTAACATGCCAAAAAAAAATGACTGCGCACACAGAAAATACTGAGAGCGTTAGATGTAGATTGTTTGTACAGGGGGTGATTTTTAGGGGATGTTCAAGGTAGGTAATCATTTTTTATCAATCTTAGATGACCAGCAAATAATTTCCGATTAATTAACATGACCCAAAAAAATGACTGCGCTCACAAAAATTATTAAGAGCTTTAGGTGTAGATAAATTGTACAGGGGGTGAATTTTAGGGGATGATTAAGGCAGGTCATCACTTCTGATCAATCTTAGATGACCAGCAAATAATTTCCGATCAATTAACATGACAAAAAAAAATGATTGCCTTAAAAAAAATAACTGAGAGTGTAAGGTGTAAATAATTTGTACAGGTGGTGAATTTTAGGGGATGATCAAGGTAGTTTATTACCTCTTATCAATCTTAGATGACCAACAAATATTTTCCAATTATTTAAAATGACCCAAAAAAATGACTGCGTTCTCAAAAATTACTGAGAGCGTTAGGTGTAGATAATTTGTACAGGGGGTGAATTTTAGGGAATGATCAAGGTAGGTCATCACTTCTGATTAATCTTAGATGCCTAGCAAATATTTTTTGATCAATTAACATGCCAAAAAAAATGACTGCGCTCACAAAAATTACTGAGAGCTTTAGGTGTACATAATTTGTACAGGGGGTGAATCTTAGGGGATGTTTAAGGTAGGTAATCATTTCTCATCAATCGTAGAAGACCAGAAAATATTTTTCGATTAATTATCATGACCCAAAAAGATGATTGCGTTAAAAAAAGTAACTCAGAGAGTTAGGTGTAGATAATTTGTACAGAGGGTGAATTTTAGGGGATGATCAAGGCAGGTCATCACTTATAATCAATCTTCGATGACCAACAAATATTTTCTAATGAAATAACATGATCCAAAAAAATGATTGTGCTCAGAAAAATAACTGAGAGTGTTACGTGTAAATAATTTGTACAAGAGGTGAATTTTAGGTGATAATCAAGGTAGATCATCACTTATCATCAATCTTTGATGACCAAAAAATAATTTTTAATGAATTAACATGACCATAAAAATGATTGTGCTCAGAAAAATAACTGAGGGTGTTAGGTGTAGATAATTTGTACAAGAGGTTAATTTTAGGGGATGATCAAGGTAGATCATCACTTATCATCAATCTTCGATGACCAACAAATATTTTCTAATGAAATAACATGACCCAAAAAAATGATTGTGCTCAGAAAAATAACTGAGAGTGTTACGTGTAGATAATTTGTACAAGAGGTAAATTTTAGGTGATGATCAAGGTAGATCATCACTTATCATCAATCTTTGATGACCAAAAAATAATTTTTAATGAATTAACATGACCAAAAAAATGATTGTGCTCAGAAAAATAACTGATGGTGTTAGGTGTAAATAATTTGTACAAGAGGTTAATTTTAGTGGATGATCAAGGTAGATCATCACTTATCATCAATCTTCGATGACCAACAAATATTTTCTAATGAAATAACATGACCCAAAAAAATGATTGTGCTCAGAAAAATAACTGAGAGTGTTACGTGTAGATAATTTGTACAAGAGGTAAATTTTAGGTGATGATCAAGGTAGATCATCACTTATCATCAATCTTTGATGACCAAAAAATAATTTTTAATGAATTAACATGACCAAAAAAATGATTGTGCTCAGAAAAATAACTGAGGGTGTTAGGTGTAAATAATTTGTACAAGAGGTTAATTTTAGTGGATGATCAAGGTAGATCATCACTTATCATCAATCTTCGATGACCAACAAATATTTTCTAATGAAATAACATGACCCAAAAAATGATTGTGCTCAGAAAAATAACTGAAAGTGTTAGGTGTAGATAATTTGTACAGGTGGTGAATTTCAGGGGATGATCAAGGTAGATCATCACTGATCATCAATCTTTGATGACCAACAAATAATTTCCAATCAATTAACATGACCCAAAAAAATGACTGCGCTCACAAAAATTACTGAGAGCGTTAGGTGTAGATAATTTGTACAGAGGGTGAATTTTAGGGGATGATTAAGGCAGGTCATCACTTCTCATCAATCTTAGATGACCAACAAATAATTTCCGATCAATTAACATGACCCAAAAAAATGACTGCGCTCACAATAATTACTGAGAGTGTTAGGTGTAGATAATTTGTACAGAGGGTGAATTTTAGGGGATGATTAAGGCAGGTCATCACTTCTGATCAATCTTAGATGACCAGCAAATAATTTCCGATTAATTAACATGACCCAAAAAAATGACTGCGCTCACAAAAATTATTAAGAGCTTTAGGTGTAGATAAATTGTACAGGGGGTGAATTTTAGGGGATGATTAAGGCAGGTCATCACTTCTGATCAATCTTAGATGACCAGCAAATAATTTCCGATTAATTAACATGACCCAAAAAAATGACTGCGCTCACAAAAATTACTGAGAGCGTTAGGTGTAGATAATTTGTACAGAGGGTGAATTTTAGGGGATGATTAAGGCAGGTCATCACTTCTCATCAATCTTAGATGACCAACAAATAATTTCCGATCAATTAACATGACCCAAAAAAATGACTGCGCTCACAATAATTACTGAGAGTGTTAGGTGTAGATAATTTGTACAGAGGGTGAATTTTAGGGGATGATTAAGGCAGGTCATCACTTCTGATCAATCTTAGATGACCAGCAAATAATTTCCGATTAATTAACATGACCCAAAAAAATGACTGCGCTCACAAAAATTATTAAGAGCTTTAGGTGTAGATAAATTATACAGGGGGTGAATTTTAGGGGAGGATTAAGGTAGGTCATCACTTCTCATCAATCGTAGATGACCAGGAAATATTTCCCGATTAATTGACATGACAAAAAAAATGATTGCGTTAAAAAAACTAACTGAGATAGTTAGGTGTAGATAATTTGTACAGGGGGTGAATTTTAGGGGATGATCAAGGTAGGTCATTACTTCTTATCAATCTTAGATAACCAACAAATATTTTCCAATCAATAACCATGACCCAAAAAAATGACTGCGCTCACAAACATAACTGAGAGTGTTAGGTGTAGATAATTTGTACAGGGGGTAAATTTTAGGGGATGATTAAGGCAGGTCATCACTTCTCATCAATCTTAGATGACCAACAAATATTTTCCAATCAATTAACATAACCCAAAAAAATGACTGCGCTCACAAAAATTATTAAGAGCTTTAGGTGTAGATAAATTGTACAGGCGGTGAATTCTAGGGGATGATTAAGGCAGGTCATCACTTCTCATCAATCTTAGATGACCAACAAATATTTTCCAATCAATTAACATGACCCAAAAAAATGACTGCGCTCACAATAATTACTGAGAGCGTTAGGTGTAGATAATTTGTACAGAGGGTGAATTTTAGGGGATGATCAAGGTAGGTCATCACTTCTGATCAATCTTAGATGACCAACAAATATTTTCCAATCAATTAACATGACCGAAAAAAATGTCTGCGCTCACAAAAATTACCGAGAGTGTAAGGTGTAAATAAATTATACAGGGGGTGAATTTTAGGGAAGGATTCAGGTAGGTAATCATTTGTCATCAATGTTAGATGACCAACAAATATTTTCCAATCAATTAACATGACCCAAAAAAATGATTGCGCTCAGAAAAATAACTGAGAGTGTAAGGTTTAAATAATTTGTACAGAAGGTGAATTTTAGGGGATGATCAAGGTAGTTTATTACCTCTTATCAATCTTAGATGACCAACAAATATTTTCCAATTATTTGAAATGACCCAAAAAAATGACTGCGCTCACAAAAATTACTGAGAGTGTAAGGTGTAGATAAATTATACAGGGGGTGAATTTTAGGGGAGGATTAAGGTAGGTCATCACTTCTCATCAATCGTAGATGACCGGGAAATATTTTCCGATTAATTGACATGACAAAAAAAAATGATTGCGTTAAAAAAACTAACTGAGATAGTTAGGTGTAGATAAATTGTACAGGGGGTGAATTTTAGGGGATGATCAAGGTAGGTCATTACTTCTTATCAATCTTAGATAACCAACAAATATTTTCCTGTCAATAACCATGACCCAAAAAAATGACTGCGCTCACAAACATAACTGAGAGTGTTAGGTGTAGATAATTTGTACAGGGGGTGAATTTTAGGGGATGATCAAGGTAGGTAATTACTTCTTATTAATCTTAGATGACCAAAAAATATTTTCCAGTCAAATATCATGACCCAAAAAAATGACTGCGCTTACAAAAATTACTAAGAGCATTAGGTGTAGATAAATTGTACAGGCGGTGAATTTTAGGGGATGATTAAGGCAGGTCATCACTGCTCATCAATCTTAGATGACCAGCAAATATTTTCCAATCAATTAACATGACCCAAAAAAATGACTGCGCTCACAAAAATTATTAAGAGCGTTAGGTGTAGATAAATTGTACAGGGGGTAAATTTTAGGGGATGATTAAGGCAGGTCTTCACTTCTCATCAATCTTAGATGACCAACAAATATTTTCCAATCAATTAACATAACCCAAAAAAATGACTGCGCTCACAAAAATTATTAAGTGCGTTAGGTGTAGATAAATTGTACAGGGGGTGAATTTTAGGGGATGATTAAGGCAGGTCATCACTTCTCATCAATCTTAGATGACCAACAAATATTTTCCAATCAATTAATATGACCCAAAAAAATGACTGCGCTCTCAAAAATTACTGAGAGCGTTAGGTGTAGATAATTTGTACAGGGGGTGTATTTTAGGGAATGATCAAGGTAGGTCATCACTTCTGATCAATCTTAGATGCCCAGCAAATATTTTTTGATCAATTAACATGCCAAAAAAAATGACTGCGCTCACAAAAATTACTGAGAGCGTTAGGTGTACATAATTTGTACAGGGGGTGAATTTTAGGGGATGTTTAAGGTAGGTAATCATTTCTCATCAATCGTAGAAGACCAGAAAATATTTTCCGATCAATTAACATGACCCAAAAAAATGACTGCGCTCACAATAATTACTGAGAGTGTTAGGTGTAGATAATTTGTACAGAGGGTGAATTTTAGGGGATGATTAAGGCAGGTCATCACTTCTGATCAATCTTAGATGACCAGCAAATAATTTCCGATTAATTAACATGACCCAAAAAAATGACTGCGCTCACAAAAATTATTAAGAGCTTTAGGTGTAGATAAATTGTACAGGGGGTGAATTTTAGGGGATGATTAAGGCAGGTCATCACTTCTGATCAATCTTAGATGACCAGCAAATAATTTCCGATCAATTAACATGACAAAAAAAAATGATTGCCTTAAAAAAAATAACTTAGAGCGTTAGGTGTAGATAATTTGTACAGGGGGTGAATTTTAGGGAATGATCAAGGTAGGTCATCACTTTTGATCAATCTTAGATGCCCAGCAAATATTTTTTGATCAATTAACATGCCAAAAAAAAATTACTGCGCACACAGAAATTACTGAGAGCGTTAGATGTAGATTGTTTGTACAGGGGGTCATTTTTAGGGGATGTTCAAGGTAGGTAATCATTTTTTATCAATCTTAGATGACCAACAAATATTTTCCAATCAATTAACATGACCGAAAAAAATGTCTGCGCTCACAAAAATTACCGAGAGTGTAAGGTGTAAATAAATTATACAGGGGGTGAATTTTAGGGGAGGATTCAGGTAGGTAATCATTTGTCATCAATCTTAGATGACCAACAAATATTTTCTAATCAATTAACATGACCCAAAAAAATGATTGCGCTCAGAAAAATAACTGAGAGTGTAAGGTGTAAATAATTTGTACAGGGGGTGAATTTTAGGGGCTGATCAAGGTAGTTTATTACCTCTTATCAATCTTAGATGACCAACAAATATTTTCCAATTATTTAAAATGACCCAAAAAAATGACTGCGCTCACAAAAATTACTGAGAGTGTCAGGTGTAGATAAATTATACAGGGGGTGAATTTTAGGGGAGGATTAAGGTAGGTCATCACTTCTCATCAATCGTAGATGACCAGGAAATATTTCCCGATTAATTGACATGACAAAAAAAATGATTGCGTTAAAAAAACTAACTGAGATAGTTAGGTGTAGATAATTTGTACAGGGGGTGAATTTTAGGGGATGATCAAGGTAGGTCATTACTTCTTATCAATCTTAGATAACCAACAAATATTTTCCAATCAATAACCATGACCCAAAAAAATGACTGCGCTCACAAACATAACTGAGAGTGTTAGGTGTAGATAATTTGTACAGGGGGTAAATTTTAGGGGATGATTAAGGCAGGTCATCACTTCTCATCAATCTTAGATGACCAACAAATATTTTCCAATCAATTAACATAACCCAAAAAAATGACTGCGCTCACAAAAATTATTAAGAGCTTTAGGTGTAGATAAATTGTACAGGCGGTGAATTCTAGGGGATGATTAAGGCAGGTCATCACTTCTCATCAATCTTAGATGACCAACAAATATTTTCCAATCAATTAACATGACCCAAAAAAATGACTGCGCTCACAATAATTACTGAGAGCGTTAGGTGTAGATAATTTGTACAGAGGGTGAATTTTAGGGGATGATCAAGGTAGGTCATCACTTCTGATCAATCTTAGATGACCAACAAATATTTTCCAATCAATTAACATGACCGAAAAAAATGTCTGCGCTCACAAAAATTACCGAGAGTGTAAGGTGTAAATAAATTATACAGGGGGTGAATTTTAGGGAAGGATTCAGGTAGGTAATCATTTGTCATCAATGTTAGATGACCAACAAATATTTTCCAATCAATTAACATGACCCAAAAAAATGATTGCGCTCAGAAAAATAACTGAGAGTGTAAGGTTTAAATAATTTGTACAGAAGGTGAATTTTAGGGGATGATCAAGGTAGTTTATTACCTCTTATCAATCTTAGATGACCAACAAATATTTTCCAATTATTTGAAATGACCCAAAAAAATGACTGCGCTCACAAAAATTACTGAGAGTGTAAGGTGTAGATAAATTATACAGGGGGTGAATTTTAGGGGAGGATTAAGGTAGGTCATCACTTCTCATCAATCGTAGATGACCGGGAAATATTTTCCGATTAATTGACATGACAAAAAAAAATGATTGCGTTAAAAAAACTAACTGAGATAGTTAGGTGTAGATAAATTGTACAGGGGGTGAATTTTAGGGGATGATCAAGGTAGGTCATTACTTCTTATCAATCTTAGATAACCAACAAATATTTTCCTGTCAATAACCATGACCCAAAAAAATGACTGCGCTCACAAACATAACTGAGAGTGTTAGGTGTAGATAATTTGTACAGGGGGTGAATTTTAGGGGATGATCAAGGTAGGTAATTACTTCTTATTAATCTTAGATGACCAAAAAATATTTTCCAGTCAAATATCATGACCCAAAAAAATGACTGCGCTTACAAAAATTACTAAGAGCATTAGGTGTAGATAAATTGTACAGGCGGTGAATTTTAGGGGATGATTAAGGCAGGTCATCACTGCTCATCAATCTTAGATGACCAGCAAATATTTTCCAATCAATTAACATGACCCAAAAAAATGACTGCGCTCACAAAAATTATTAAGAGCGTTAGGTGTAGATAAATTGTACAGGGGGTAAATTTTAGGGGATGATTAAGGCAGGTCTTCACTTCTCATCAATCTTAGATGACCAACAAATATTTTCCAATCAATTAACATAACCCAAAAAAATGACTGCGCTCACAAAAATTATTAAGTGCGTTAGGTGTAGATAAATTGTACAGGGGGTGAATTTTAGGGGATGATTAAGGCAGGTCATCACTTCTCATCAATCTTAGATGACCAACAAATATTTTCCAATCAATTAATATGACCCAAAAAAATGACTGCGCTCTCAAAAATTACTGAGAGCGTTAGGTGTAGATAATTTGTACAGGGGGTGTATTTTAGGGAATGATCAAGGTAGGTCATCACTTCTGATCAATCTTAGATGCCCAGCAAATATTTTTTGATCAATTAACATGCCAAAAAAAATGACTGCGCTCACAAAAATTACTGAGAGCGTTAGGTGTACATAATTTGTACAGGGGGTGAATTTTAGGGGATGTTTAAGGTAGGTAATCATTTCTCATCAATCGTAGAAGACCAGAAAATATTTTCCGATCAATTAACATGACCCAAAAAAATAACTGCGCTTACAAAAATTTCTAAGAGCGTTAGGTGTAGATAAATTGTACAGGGGGTAAATTTTAGGGGATGATTAAGGCAGGTCATCACTTCTCATCAATCTTAGATGACCAACAAATATTTTCCAATGAATTAACATGACCCAAAAAAAGGACTGCGCTCACAAAAATTACTGAGAGCGTTAGGTGTAGATAATTTGTACAGGGGGTGAATTTTAGGGAATGATCAAGGTAGGTCATCACTTCTGATCAATCTTAGATGCCCAGCAAATATTTTTTGATCAATTAACATGCCAAAAAAAATGACTGCGCTCACAAAAATTACTGAGAGCGTTAGGTGTACATAATTTGTACAGGGGGTGAATTTTAGGGGATGTTTAAGGTAGGTAATCATTTCTCATCAATCGTAGAAGGCCAGAAAATATTTTTCGATCAATTATCATGACCCAAAAAGATGATTGCGTTAAAAAAAGTAACTCAGAGAGTTAGGTGTAGATAATTTGTACAGAGGGTGAATTTTAGGGGATGATTAAGACAGGTCATCACTTCTCATCAATCTTAGATTACCAACAAATATTTTCCAATCAATTAACATGACCCAAAAAAATGACTGCGCTCACAAAAATTACAAAGAGCGTTAGGTGTAGATAATTTGTACAGAGGGTGAATTTTAGGGGATGATCAAGGCAGGTCATCACTTATAATCAATCTTCGATGACCAACAAATATTTTCTAATGAAATAACATGATCCAAAAAAATGATTGTGCTCAGAAAAATAACTGAGAGTGTTACGTGTAAATAATTTGTACAAGAGGTGAATTTTAGGTGATAATCAAGGTAGATCATCACTTATCATCAATCTTTGATGACCAAAAAATAATTTTTAATGAATTAACATGACCATAAAAATGATTGTGCTCAGAAAAATAACTGAGGGTGTTAGGTGTAGATAATTTGTACAAGAGGTTAATTTTAGGGGATGATCAAGGTAGATCATCACTTATCATCAATCTTCGATGACCAACAAATATTTTATAATGAAATAACATGACCCAAAAAAATGATTGTGCTCAGAAAAATAACTGAGAGTGTTACGTGTAGATAATTTGTACAAGAGGTAAATTTTAGGTGATGATCAAGGTAGATCATCACTTATCATCAATCTTTGATGACCAGCAAATAATTTCCAATGAATTCACATGACCCAAAAAATGATTGTGCTCAGAAAAATAACTGAAAGTGTTAGGTGTAGATAATTTGTACAGGTGGTGAATTTCAGGGGATGATCAAGGTAGATCATCACTGATCATCAATCTTTGATGACCAACAAATAATTTCCAATCAATTAACATGACCCAAAAAAATGACTGCGCTCACAAAAATTACTGAGAGCGTTAGGTGTAGATAATTTGTACAGAGGGTGAATTTTAGGGGATGATTAAGGCAGGTCATCACTTCTCATCAATCTTAGATGACCAACAAATAATTTCCGATCAATTAACATGACCCAAAAAAATGACTGCGCTCACAATAATTACTGAGAGTGTTAGGTGTAGATAATTTGTACAGAGGGTGAATTTTAGGGGATGATTAAGGCAGGTCATCACTTCTGATCAATCTTAGATGACCAGCAAATAATTTCCGATTAATTAACATGACCCAAAAAAATGACTGCGCTCACAAAAATTATTAAGAGCTTTAGGTGTAGATAAATTGTACAGGGGGTGAATTTTAGGGGATGATTAAGGCAGGTCATCACTTCTGATCAATCTTAGATGACCAGCAAATAATTTCCGATCAATTAACATGACAAAAAAAAATGATTGCCTTAAAAAAAATAACTTAGAGCGTTAGGTGTAGATAATTTGTACAGGGGGTGAATTTTAGGGAATGATCAAGGTAGGTCATCACTTTTGATCAATCTTAGATGCCCAGCAAATATTTTTTGATCAATTAACATGCCAAAAAAAAATTACTGCGCACACAGAAATTACTGAGAGCGTTAGATGTAGATTGTTTGTACAGGGGGTCATTTTTAGGGGATGTTCAAGGTAGGTAATCATTTTTTATCAATCTTAGATGACCAACAAATATTTTCCAATCAATTAACATGACCGAAAAAAATGTCTGCGCTCAGAAAAATTACCGAGAGTGTAAGGTGTAAATAAATTATACAGGGGGTGAATTTTAGGGGAGGATTCAGGTAGGTAATCATTTGTCATCAATCTTAGATGACCAACAAATATTTTCTAATCAATTAACATGACCCAAAAAAATGATTGCGCTCAGAAAAATAACTGAGAGTGTAAGGTGTAAATAATTTGTACAGGGGGTGAATTTTAGGTGATGATCAAGGTAGTTTATTACCTCTTATCAATCTTAGATGACCAACAAATATTTTCCAATTATTTAAAATGACCCAAAAAAATGACTGCGCTCACAAAAATCACTGAGAGTGTCAGGTGTAGATAAATTATACAGGGGGTGAATTTTAGGGGAGGATTAAGGTAGGTCATCACTTCTCATCAATCGTAGATGACCAGGAAATATTTCCCGATTAATTGACATGACAAAAAAAATGATTGCGTTAAAAAAACTAACTGAGATAGTTAGGTGTAGATAATTTGTACAGGGGGTGAATTTTAGGGGATGATCAAGGTAGGTCATCACTTCTGATCAATCTTAGATGACCAACAAATATTTTCCAATCAATTAACATGACCGAAAAAAATGTCTGCGCTCACAAAAATTACCGAGAGTGTAAGGTGTAAATAAATTATACAGGGGGTGAATTTTAGGGAAGGATTCAGGTAGGTAATCATTTGTCATCAATGTTAGATGACCAACAAATATTTTCCAATCAATTAACATGACCCAAAAAAATGATTGCGCTCAGAAAAATAACTGAGAGTGTAAGGTTTAAATAATTTGTACAGAAGGTGAATTTTAGGGGATGATCAAGGTAGTTTATTACCTCTTATCAATCTTAGATGACCAACAAATATTTTCCAATTATTTGAAATGACCCAAAAAAATGACTGCGCTCACAAAAATTACTGAGAGTGTAAGGTGTAGATAAATTATACAGGGGGTGAATTTTAGGGGAGGATTAAGGTAGGTCATCACTTCTCATCAATCGTAGATGACCGGGAAATATTTTCCGATTAATTGACATGACAAAAAAAAATGATTGCGTTAAAAAAACTAACTGAGATAGTTAGGTGTAGATAAATTGTACAGGGGGTGAATTTTAGGGGATGATCAAGGTAGGTCATTACTTCTTATCAATCTTAGATAACCAACAAATATTTTCCTGTCAATAACCATGACCCAAAAAAATGACTGCGCTCACAAACATAACTGAGAGTGTTAGGTGTAGATAATTTGTACAGGGGGTGAATTTTAGGGGATGATCAAGGTAGGTAATTACTTCTTATTAATCTTAGATGACCAAAAAATATTTTCCAGTCAAATATCATGACCCAAAAAAATGACTGCGCTTACAAAAATTACTAAGAGCATTAGGTGTAGATAAATTGTACAGGCGGTGAATTTTAGGGGATGATTAAGGCAGGTCATCACTGCTCATCAATCTTAGATGACCAGCAAATATTTTCCAATCAATTAACATGACCCAAAAAAATGACTGCGCTCACAAAAATTATTAAGAGCGTTAGGTGTAGATAAATTGTACAGGGGGTAAATTTTAGGGGATGATTAAGGCAGGTCTTCACTTCTCATCAATCTTAGATGACCAACAAATATTTTCCAATCAATTAACATAACCCAAAAAAATGACTGCGCTCACAAAAATTATTAAGTGCGTTAGGTGTAGATAAATTGTACAGGGGGTGAATTTTAGGGGATGATTAAGGCAGGTCATCACTTCTCATCAATCTTAGATGACCAACAAATATTTTCCAATCAATTAATATGACCCAAAAAAATGACTGCGCTCTCAAAAATTACTGAGAGCGTTAGGTGTAGATAATTTGTACAGGGGGTGTATTTTAGGGAATGATCAAGGTAGGTCATCACTTCTGATCAATCTTAGATGCCCAGCAAATATTTTTTGATCAATTAACATGCCAAAAAAAATGACTGCGCTCACAAAAATTACTGAGAGCGTTAGGTGTACATAATTTGTACAGGGGGTGAATTTTAGGGGATGTTTAAGGTAGGTAATCATTTCTCATCAATCGTAGAAGACCAGAAAATATTTTCCGATCAATTAACATGACCCAAAAAAATAACTGCGCTTACAAAAATTTCTAAGAGCGTTAGGTGTAGATAAATTGTACAGGGGGTAAATTTTAGGGGATGATTAAGGCAGGTCATCACTTCTCATCAATCTTAGATGACCAACAAATATTTTCCAATCAATTAACATGACCCAAAAAAAGGACTGCGCTCACAAAAATTACTGAGAGCGTTAGGTGTAGATAATTTGTACAGGGGGTGAATTTTAGGGAATGATCAAGGTAGGTCATCACTTATAATCAATCTTCGATGACCAACAAATATTTTCTAATGAAATAACATGATCCAAAAAAATGATTGTGCTCAGAAAAATAACTGAGAGTGTTAGGTGTAGATAATTTGTACAAGAGGTTAATTTTAGGGGATGATCAAGGTAGATCATTACTTATCATCAATCTTTGATGACCAGCAAATAATTTCCAATGAATTCACATGACCCAAAAAATGATTGTGCTCAGAAAAATAACTAAAAGTGTTAGGTGTAGATAATTTGTACAGGTGGTGAATTTCAGGGGATGATTAAGGTAGATCATCACTTATCATCAATCTTTGATGACCAACAAATATTTTCCAATCAATTACAATGACCCAAAAAAATGACTGCGCTCACAAAAATTACTGAAAGCGTTAGGTGTAGATAATTTGTACAAAGGGTGAATTTTAGGGGATGATTAAGGCAGGTCATCACTTCTCATCAATCTTAGATGACCAGCAAATAATTTCCGATCAATTAACATGACCCAAAAAAATGACTGCGCTCACAAAAATTACTAAGAGCGTTAGGTGTAGATAAATTGTACAGGGGGTGAATTTTAGGGGAAGATTAAGGCAGGTCATCACTTCTCAACAATCTTAGATGACAAACAAATATTTTCCAATCAATTACCATGACCCAAAAAAATGACTGCGCTCACAAAAATTACTGAGAGCGTTAGGTGTAGATAATTTGTACAGGGGTTGAATTTTAGGGAATGATCAAGGCAGGTCATCACTTCTCATCAATCTTAGATGACCAGTAAATATTTTCCAATAAATTAACATGACCCAAAAAAATGACTGCGCTCACAAAAATTACTGAGAGCGTTAGGTGTAGATAATTTGTACAGGGGGTGAATTTTAGGGGATGATTAAGGCAGGTCATCACTTCTCATCAATCTTAGATGCCCAGCAAATATTTTTCGATCAATTAACTTGACCCAAAAAAATGATTGCGCTCAGAAAAATAACTGAGAGTGTAAGGTGTAGATAATTTGTACAGGGGGTGAATTTTAGGGGGTGATCAAGGTAGGTCATTACTTCTTATCAATCTTAGATGACAAACAAATATTTTCCAATTATTTAACATGACCCAAAAAAAGGTACAGGGGGTACAGGGGGTGAATTTTAGGGGATGATCAAGGTAGGTCATTACTTCTTATCAATCTTAGATGACAAACAAATATTTTCCAATTATTTAACATGACCCAAAAAAATGACTGCGCTCACAATAATTACTGAGAGCGTTAGGTGTACATAATTTGTACAGAGGGTGAATTTTAGGGGATGATTAAGGCAGGTCATTACTTCTGATCAATCTTAGATGACCAGCAAATAATTTCCGATCAATTAACATGACCCAAAAAAATGATTGCCTTAAAAAAAATAACTAAGAGCGTTAGGTGTAGATAATTTGTACAGGGGGTGAATTTTAGGGAATGATCAAGGTAGGTCATCACTTTTGATCAATCTTAGATGCCCAGCAAATATTTTTCGATCAATTAACATGCCAAAAAAAAATGACTGCGCACACAGAAAATACTGAGAGCGTTAGATGTAGATTGTTTGTACAGGGGGTGATTTTTAGGGGATGTTCAAGGTAGGTAATCATTTTTTATCAATCTTAGATGACCAACAAATATTTTCCAATCAATTAACATGACCGAAAAAAATGTCTGCGCTCACAAAAAGTACTGAGAGTGTAAGGTGTAAATAAATTATACAGGGGGTGAATTTTAGGGGAGGATTAAGGTAGGTAATCATTTGTCATCAATCTTAGATGACCAACAAATATTTTCCAATCAATTAACATGACCCAAAAAAATGATTGCGCTCAGAAAAATAACTGAGAGTGTAAGGTGTAAATAATTTGTACAGGTGGTGAATTTTAGGGGATGATCAAGGTAGTTTATTACCTCTTATCAATCTTAGATGACCAACAAATATTTTCCAATTATTTAAAATGACCCAAAAAAATGACTGCGTTCTCAAAAATTACTGAGAGCGTTAGGTGTAGATAATTTGTACAGGGGGTGAATTTTAGGGAATGATCAAGGTAGGTCATCACTTCTGATTAATCTTAGATGCCTAGCAAATATTTTTTGATCAATTAACATGCCAAAAAAAATGACTGCGCTCACAAAAATTACTGAGAGCTTTAGGTGTACATAATTTGTACAGGGGGTGAATCTTAGGGGATGTTTAAGGTAGGTAATCATTTCTCATCAATCGTAGAAGACCAGAAAATATTTTTCGATTAATTATCATGACCCAAAAAGATGATTGCGTTAAAAAAAGTAACTCAGAGAGTTAGGTGTAGATAATTTGTACAGAGGGTGAATTTTAGGGGATGATCAAGGCAGGTCATCACTTATAATCAATCTTCGATGACCAACAAATATTTTCTAATGAAATAACATGATCCAAAAAAATGATTGTGCTCAGAAAAATAACTGAGAGTGTTACGTGTAAATAATTTGTACAAGAGGTGAATTTTAGGTGATAATCAAGGTAGATCATCACTTATCATCAATCTTTGATGACCAAAAAATAATTTTTAATGAATTAACATGACCATAAAAATGATTGTGCTCAGAAAAATAACTGAGGGTGTTAGGTGTAGATAATTTGTACAAGAGGTTAATTTTAGGGGATGATCAAGGTAGATCATCACTTATCATCAATCTTCGATGACCAACAAATATTTTCTAATGAAATAACATGACCCAAAAAAATGATTGTGCTCAGAAAAATAACTGAGAGTGTTACGTGTAGATAATTTGTACAAGAGGTAAATTTTAGGTGATGATCAAGGTAGATCATCACTTATCATCAATCTTTGATGACCAAAAAATAATTTTTAATGAATTAACATGACCAAAAAAATGATTGTGCTCAGAAAAATAACTGAGGGTGTTAGGTGTAAATAATTTGTACAAGAGGTTAATTTTAGTGGATGATCAAGGTAGATCATCACTTATCATCAATCTTCGATGACCAACAAATATTTTCTAATGAAATAACATGACCCAAAAAAATGATTGTGCTCAGAAAAATAACTGAGAGTGTTAGGTGTAGATAATTTGTACAAGAGGTTAATTTTAGGGGATGATCAAGGTAGATCATCACTTATCATCAATCTTTGATGACCAGCAAATAATTTCCAATGAATTCACATGACCCAAAAAATGATTGTGCTCAGAAAAATAACTGAAAGTGTTAGGTGTAGATAATTTGTACAGGTGGTGAATTTCAGGGGATGATCAAGGTAGATCATCACTGATCATCAATCTTTGATGACCAACAAATAATTTCCAATCAATTAACATGACCCAAAAAAATGACTGCGCTCACAAAAATTACTGAGAGCGTTAGGTGTAGATAATTTGTACAGAGGGTGAATTTTAGGGGATGATTAAGGCAGGTCATCACTTCTCATCAATCTTAGATGACCAACAAATAATTTCCGATCAATTAACATGACCCAAAAAAATGATTGCGCTCACAATAATTACTGAGAGTGTTAGGTGTAGATAATTTGTACAGAGGGTGAATTTTAGGGGATGATTAAGGCAGGTCATAACTTCTGATCAATCTTAGATGACCAGCAAATAATTTCCGATTAATTAACATGACCCAAAAAAATGACTGCGCTCACAAAAATTATTAAGAGCTTTAGGTGTAGATAAATTGTACAGGGGGTGAATTTTAGGGGATGATTAAGGCAGGTCATCACTTCTGATCAATCTTAGATGACCAGCAAATAATTTCCGATCAATTAACATGACAAAAAAAAATGATTGCCTTAAAAAAAATAACTTAGAGCGTTAGGTGTAGATAATTTGTACAGGGGGTGAATTTTAGGGAATGATCAAGGTAGGTCATCACTTTTGATCAATCTTAGATGCCCAGCAAATATTTTTTGATCAATTAACATGCCAAAAAAAATTACTGCGCACACAGAAATTACTGAGAGCGTTAGATGTAGATTGTTTGTACAGGGGGTCATTTTTAGGGGATGTTCAAGGTAGGTAATCATTTTTTATCAATCTTAGATGACCAACAAATATTTTCCAATCAATTAACATGACCGAAAAAAATGTCTGCGCTCACAAAAATTACCGAGAGTGTAAGGTGTAAATAAATTATACAGGGGGTGAATTTTAGGGGAGGATTCAGGTAGGTAATCATTTGTCATCAATCTTAGATGACCAACAAATATTTTCTAATCAATTAACATGACCCAAAAAAATGATTGCGCTCAGAAAAATAACTGAGAGTGTAAGGTGTAAATAATTTGTACAGGGGGTGAATTTTAGGGGATGATCAAGGTAGTTTATTACCTCTTATCAATCTTAGATGACCAACAAATATTTTCCAATTATTTAAAATGACCCAAAAAAATGACTGCGCTCACAAAAATTACTGAGAGTGTCAGGTGTAGATAAATTATACAGGGGGTGAATTTTAGGGGAGGATTAAGGTAGGTCATCACTTCTCATCAATCGTAGATGACCAGGAAATATTTCCCGATTAATTGACATGACAAAAAAAATGATTGCGTTAAAAAAACTAACTGAGATAGTTAGGTGTAGATAATTTGTACAGGGGGTGAATTTTAGGGGATGATCAAGGTAGGTCATTACTTCTTATCAATCTTAGATAACCAACAAATATTTTCCAATCAATAACCATGACCCAAAAAAATGACTGCGCTCACAAACATAACTGAGAGTGTTAGGTGTAGATAATTTGTACAGGGGGTAAATTTTAGGGGATGATTAAGGCAGGTCATCACTTCTCATCAATCTTAGATGACCAACAAATATTTTCCAATCAATTAACATAACCCAAAAAAATGACTGCGCTCACAAAAATTATTAAGAGCTTTAGGTGTAGATAAATTGTACAGGCGGTGAATTCAAGGGGATGATTAAGGCAGGTCATCACTTCTCATCAATCTTAGATGACCAACAAATATTTTCCAATCAATTAACATGACCCAAAAAAATGACTGCGCTCACAATAATTACTGAGAGCGTTAGGTGTAGATAATTTGTACAGAGGGTGAATTTTAGGGGATGATCAAGGTAGGTCATCACTTTTGATCAATCTTAGATGACCAACAAATATTTTCCAATCAATTAACATGACCGAAAAAAATGTCTGCGCTCACAAAAATTACCGAGAGTGTAAGGTGTAAATAAATTATACAGGGGGTGAATTTTAGGGAAGGATTCAGGTAGGTAATCATTTGTCATCAATGTTAGATGACCAACAAATATTTTCCAATCAATTAACATGACCCAAAAAAATGACTGCGCTCACAAAAATTACTGAGAGCGTTAGGTGTAGATAATTTGTACAGAGGGTGAATTTTAGGGGATGATTAAGGCAGGTCATCACTTCTCATCAATCTTAGATGACCAACAAATAATTTCCGATCAATTAACATGACCCAAAAAAATGACTGCGCTCACAATAATTACTGAGAGTGTTAGGTGTAGATAATTTGTACAGAGGGTGAATTTTAGGGGATGATTAAGGCAGGTCATAACTTCTGATCAATCTTAGATGACCAGCAAATAATTTCCGATTAATTAACATGACCCAAAAAAATGACTGCGCTCACAAAAATTATTAAGAGCTTTAGGTGTAGATAAATTGTACAGGGGGTGAATTTTAGGGGATGATTAAGGCAGGTCATCACTTCTGATCAATCTTAGATGACCAGCAAATAATTTCCGATCAATTAACATGACAAAAAAAAATGATTGCCTTAAAAAAAATAACTTAGAGCGTTAGGTGTAGATAATTTGTACAGGGGGTGAATTTTAGGGAATGATCAAGGTAGGTCATCACTTTTGATCAATCTTAGATGCCCAGCAAATATTTTTTGATCAATTAACATGCCAAAAAAAATTACTGCGCACACAGAAATTACTGAGAGCGTTAGATGTAGATTGTTTGTACAGGGGGTCATTTTTAGGGGATGTTCAAGGTAGGTAATCATTTTTTATCAATCTTAGATGACCAACAAATATTTTCCAATCAATTAACATGACCGAAAAAAATGTCTGCGCTCACAAAAATTACCGAGAGTGTAAGGTGTAAATAAATTATACAGGGGGTGAATTTTAGGGGAGGATTCAGGTAGGTAATCATTTGTCATCAATCTTAGATGACCAACAAATATTTTCTAATCAATTAACATGACCCAAAAAAATGATTGCGCTCAGAAAAATAACTGAGAGTGTAAGGTGTAAATAATTTGTACAGGGGGTGAATTTTAGGGGATGATCAAGGTAGTTTATTACCTCTTATCAATCTTAGATGACCAACAAATATTTTCCAATTATTTAAAATGACCCAAAAAAATGACTGCGCTCACAAAAATTACTGAGAGTGTCAGGTGTAGATAAATTATACAGGGGGTGAATTTTAGGGGAGGATTAAGGTAGGTCATCACTTCTCATCAATCGTAGATGACCAGGAAATATTTCCCGATTAATTGACATGACAAAAAAAATGATTGCGTTAAAAAAACTAACTGAGATAGTTAGGTGTAGATAATTTGTACAGGGGGTGAATTTTAGGGGATGATCAAGGTAGGTCATTACTTCTTATCAATCTTAGATAACCAACAAATATTTTCCAATCAATAACCATGACCCAAAAAAATGACTGCGCTCACAAACATAACTGAGAGTGTTAGGTGTAGATAATTTGTACAGGGGGTAAATTTTAGGGGATGATTAAGGCAGGTCATCACTTCTCATCAATCTTAGATGACCAACAAATATTTTCCAATCAATTAACATAACCCAAAAAAATGACTGCGCTCACAAAAATTATTAAGAGCTTTAGGTGTAGATAAATTGTACAGGCGGTGAATTCAAGGGGATGATTAAGGCAGGTCATCACTTCTCATCAATCTTAGATGACCAACAAATATTTTCCAATCAATTAACATGACCCAAAAAAATGACTGCGCTCACAATAATTACTGAGAGCGTTAGGTGTAGATAATTTGTACAGAGGGTGAATTTTAGGGGATGATCAAGGTAGGTCATCACTTTTGATCAATCTTAGATGACCAACAAATATTTTCCAATCAATTAACATGACCGAAAAAAATGTCTGCGCTCACAAAAATTACCGAGAGTGTAAGGTGTAAATAAATTATACAGGGGGTGAATTTTAGGGAAGGATTCAGGTAGGTAATCATTTGTCATCAATGTTAGATGACCAACAAATATTTTCCAATCAATTAACATGACCCAAAAAAATGATTGCGCTCAGAAAAATAACTGAGAGTGTAAGGTTTAAATAATTTGTACAGAAGGTGAATTTTAGGGGATGATCAAGGTAGTTTATTACCTCTTATCAATCTTAGATGACCAACAAATATTTTCCAATTATTTGAAATGACCCAAAAAAATGACTGCGCTCACAAAAATTACTGAGAGTGTAAGGTGTAGATAAATTATACAGGGGGTGAATTTTAGGGGAGGATTAAGGTAGGTCATCACTTCTCATCAATCGTAGATGACCGGGAAATATTTTCCGATTAATTGACATGACAAAAAAAAATGATTGCGTTAAAAAAACTAACTGAGATAGTTAGGTGTAGATAAATTGTACAGGGGGTGAATTTTAGGGGATGATCAAGGTAGGTCATTACTTCTTATCAATCTTAGATAACCAACAAATATTTTCCTGTCAATAACCATGACCCAAAAAAATGACTGCGCTCACAAACATAACTGAGAGTGTTAGGTGTAGATAATTTGTACAGGGGGTGAATTTTAGGGGATGATCAAGGTAGGTAATTACTTCTTATTAATCTTAGATGACCAAAAAATATTTTCCAGTCAAATATCATGACCCAAAAAAATGACTGCGCTTACAAAAATTACTAAGAGCATTAGGTGTAGATAAATTGTACAGGCGGTGAATTTTAGGGGATGATTAAGGCAGGTCATCACTGCTCATCAATCTTAGATGACCAGCAAATATTTTCCAATCAATTAACATGACCCAAAAAAATGACTGCGCTCACAAAAATTATTAAGAGCGTTAGGTGTAGATAAATTGTAGAGGGGGTAAATTTTAGGGGATGATTAAGGCAGGTCTTCACTTCTCATCAATCTTAGATGACCAACAAATATTTTCCAATCAATTAACATAACCCAAAAAAATGACTGCGCTCACAAAAATTATTAAGTGCGTTAGGTGTAGATAAATTGTACAGGGGGTGAATTTTAGGGGATGATTAAGGCAGGTCATCACTTCTCATCAATCTTAGATGACCAACAAATATTTTCCAATCAATTAATATGACCCAAAAAAATGACTGCGCTCTCAAAAATTACTGAGAGCGTTAGGTGTAGATAATTTGTACAGGGGGTGTATTTTAGGGAATGATCAAGGTAGGTCATCACTTCTGATCAATCTTAGATGCCCAGCAAATATTTTTTGATCAATTAACATGCCAAAAAAAATGACTGCGCTCACAAAAATTACTGAGAGCGTTAGGTGTACATAATTTGTACAGGGGGTGAATTTTAGGGGATGTTTAAGGTAGGTAATCATTTCTCATCAATCGTAGAAGACCAGAAAATATTTTCCGATCAATTAACATGACCCAAAAAAATAACTGCGCTTACAAAAATTTCTAAGAGCGTTAGGTGTAGATAAATTGTACAGGGGGTAAATTTTAGGGGATGATTAAGGCAGGTCATCACTTCTCATCAATCTTAGATGACCAACAAATATTTTCCAATCAATTAACATGACCCAAAAAAAGGACTGCGCTCACAAAAATTACTGAGAGCGTTAGGTGTAGATAATTTGTACAGGGGGTGAATTTTAGGGAATGATCAAGGTAGGTCATCACTTCTGATCAATCTTAGATGCCCAGCAAATATTTTTTGATCAATTAACATGCCAAAAAAAATGACTGCGCTCACAAAAATTACTGAGAGCGTTAGGTGTACATAATTTGTACAGGGGGTGAATTTTAGGGGATGTTTAAGGTAGGTAATCATTTCTCATCAATCGTAGAAGGCCAGAAAATATTTTTCGATCAATTATCATGACCCAAAAAGATGATTGCGTTAAAAAAAGTAACTCAGAGAGTTAGGTGTAGATAATTTGTACAGAGGGTGAATTTTAGGGGATGATTAAGACAGGTCATCACTTCTCATCAATCTTAGATTACCAACAAATATTTTCCAATCAATTAACATGACCCAAAAAAATGACTGCGCTCACAAAAATTACAAAGAGCGTTAGGTGTAGATAATTTGTACAGAGGGTGAATTTTAGGGGATGATCAAGGCAGGTCATCACTTATAATCAATCTTCGATGACCAACAAATATTTTCTAATGAAATAACATGATCCAAAAAAATGATTGTGCTCAGAAAAATAACTGAGAGTGTTACGTGTAAATAATTTGTACAAGAGGTGAATTTTAGGTGATAATCAAGGTAGATCATCACTTATCATCAATCTTTGATGACCAAAAAATAATTTTTAATGAATTAACATGACCATAAAAATGATTGTGCTCAGAAAAATAACTGAGGGTGTTAGGTGTAGATAATTTGTACAAGAGGTTAATTTTAGGGGATGATCAAGGTAGATCATCACTTATCATCAATCTTCGATGACCAACAAATATTTTCTAATGAAATAACATGACCCAAAAAAATGATTGTGCTCAGAAAAATAACTGAGAGTGTTACGTGTAGATAATTTGTACAAGAGGTAAATTTTAGGTGATGATCAAGGTAGATCATCACTTATCATCAATCTTTGATGACCAAAAAATAATTTTTAATGAATTAACATGACCAAAAAAATGATTGTGCTCAGAAAAATAACTGAGGGTGTTAGGTGTAAATAATTTGTACAAGAGGTTAATTTTAGTGGATGATCAAGGTAGATCATCACTTATCATCAATCTTCGATGACCAACAAATATTTTCTAATGAAATAACATGACCCAAAAAAATGATTGTGCTCAGAAAAATAACTGAGAGTGTTAGGTGTAGATAATTTGTACAAGAGGTTAATTTTAGGGGATGATCAAGGTAGATCATCACTTATCATCAATCTTTGATGACCAGCAAATAATTTCCAATGAATTCACATGACCCAAAAAATGATTGTGCTCAGAAAAATAACTGAAAGTGTTAGGTGTAGATAATTTGTACAGGTGGTGAATTTCAGGGGATGATCAAGGTAGATCATCACTGATCATCAATCTTTGATGACCAACAAATAATTTCCAATCAATTAACATGACCCAAAAAAATGACTGCGCTCACAAAAATTACTGAGAGCGTTAGGTGTAGATAATTTGTACAGAGGGTGAATTTTAGGGGATGATTAAGGCAGGTCATCACTTCTCATCAATCTTAGATGACCAACAAATAATTTCCGATCAATTAACATGACCCAAATAAATGACTGCGCTCACAATAATTACTGAGAGTGTTAGGTGTAGGTAATTTGTACAGAGGGTGAATTTTAGGGGATGATTAAGGCAGGTCATCACTTCTGATCAATCTTAGATGACCAGCAAATAATTTCCGATTAATTAACATGACCCAAAAAAATGACTGCGCTCACAAAAATTATTAAGAGCTTTAGGTGTAGATAAATTGTACAGGGGGTGAATTTTAGGGGATGATTAAGGCAGGTCATCACTTCTGATCAATCTTAGATGACCAGCAAATAATTTCCGATCAATTAACATGACAAAAAAAAATGATTGCCTTAAAAAAAATAACTTAGAGCGTTAGGTGTAGATAATTTGTACAGGGGGTGAATTTTAGGGAATGATCAAGGTAGGTCATCACTTTTGATCAATCTTAGATGCCCAGCAAATATTTTTTGATCAATTAACATGCCAAAAAAAAATTACTGCGCACACAGAAATTACTGAGAGCGTTAGATGTAGATTGTTTGTACAGGGGGTCATTTTTAGGGGATGTTCAAGGTAGGTAATCATTTTTTATCAATCTTAGATGACCAACAAATATTTTCCAATCAATTAACATGACCGAAAAAAATGTCTGCGCTCACAAAAATTACCGAGAGTGTAAGGTGTAAATAAATTATACAGGGGGTGAATTTTAGGGGAGGATTCAGGTAGGTAATCATTTGTCATCAATCTTAGATGACCAACAAATATTTTCTAATCAATTAACATGACCCAAAAAAATGATTGCGCTCAGAAAAATAACTGAGAGTGTAAGGTGTAAATAATTTGTACAGGGGGTCAATTTTAGGGGATGATCAAGGTAGTTTATTACCTCTTATCAATCTTAGATGACCAACAAATATTTTCCAATTATTTAAAATGACCCAAAAAAATGACTGCGCTCACAAAAATCACTGAGAGTGTCAGGTGTAGATAAATTATACAGGGGGTGAATTTTAGGGGAGGATTAAGGTAGGTCATCACTTCTCATCAATCGTAGATGACCAGGAAATATTTCCCGATTAATTGACATGACAAAAAAAATGATTGCGTTAAAAAAACTAACTGAGATAGTTAGGTGTAGATAATTTGTACAGGGGGTGAATTTTAGGGGATGATCAAGGTAGGTCATTACTTCTTATCAATCTTAGATAACCAACAAATATTTTCCAATCAATAACCATGACCCAAAAAAATGACTGCGCTCACAAACATAACTGAGAGTGTTAGGTGTAGATAATTTGTACAGGGGGTAAATTTTAGGGGATGATTAAGGCAGGTCATCACTTCTCATCAATCTTAGATGACCAACAAATATTTTCCAATCAATTAACATAACCCAAAAAAATGACTGCGCTCACAAAAATTATTAAGAGCTTTAGGTGTAGATAAATTGTACAGGCGGTGAATTCTAGGGGATGATTAAGGCAGGTCATCACTTCTCATCAATCTTAGATGACCAACAAATATTTTCCAATCAATTAACATGACCCAAAAAAATGACTGCGCTCACAATAATTACTGAGAGCGTTAGGTGTAGATAATTTGTACAGAGGGTGAATTTTAGGGGATGATCAAGGTAGGTCATCACTTCTGATCAATCTTAGATGACCAACAAATATTTTCCAATCAATTAACATGACCGAAAAAAATGTCTGCGCTCACAAAAATTACCGAGAGTGTAAGGTGTAAATAAATTATACAGGGGGTGAATTTTAGGGAAGGATTCAGGTAGGTAATCATTTGTCATCAATGTTAGATGACCAACAAATATTTTCCAATCAATTAACATGACCCAAAAAAATGATTGCGCTCAGAAAAATAACTGAGAGTGTAAGGTTTAAATAATTTGTACAGAAGGTGAATTTTAGGGGATGATCAAGGTAGTTTATTACCTCTTATCAATCTTAGATGACCAACAAATATTTTCCAATTATTTAAAATGACCCAAAAAAATGACTGCGCTCACAAAAATTACTGAGAGTGTAAGGTGTAGATAAATTATACAGGGGGTGAATTTTAGGGGAGGATTAAGGTAGGTCATCACTTCTCATCAATCGTAGATGACCGGGAAATATTTTCCGATTAATTGACATGACAAAAAAAAAATGATTGCGTTAAAAAAACTAACTGAGATAGTTAGGTGTAGATAAATTGTACAGGGGGTGAATTTTAGGGGATGATCAAGGTAGGTCATTACTTCTTATCAATCTTAGATAACCAACAAATATTTTCCTGTCAATAACCATGACCCAAAAAAATGACTGCGCTCACAAACATAACTGAGAGTGTTAGGTGTAGATAATTTGTACAGGGGGTGAATTTTAGGGGATGATCAAGGTAGGTAATTACTTCTTATTAATCTTAGATGACCAAAAAATATTTTCCAGTCAAATATCATGACCCAAAAAAATGACTGCGCTTACAAAAATTACTAAGAGCATTAGGTGTAGATAAATTGTACAGGCGGTGAATTTTAGGGGATGATTAAGGCAGGTCATCACTGCTCATCAATCTTAGATGACCAGCAAATATTTTCCAATCAATTAACATGACCCAAAAAAATGACTGCGCTCACAAAAATTATTAAGAGCGTTAGGTGTAGATAAATTGTACAGGGGGTAAATTTTAGGGGATGATTAAGGCAGGTCTTCACTTCTCATCAATCTTAGATGACCAACAAATATTTTCCAATCAATTAACATAACCCAAAAAAATGACTGCGCTCACAAAAATTATTAAGTGCGTTAGGTGTAGATAAATTGTACAGGGGGTGAATTTTAGGGAATGATTAAGGCAGGTCATCACTTCTCATCAATCTTAGATGACCAACAAATATTTTCCAATCAATTAATATGACCCAAAAAAATGACTGCGCTCTCAAAAATTACTGAGAGCGTTAGGTGTAGATAATTTGTACAGGGGGTGTATTTTAGGGAATGATCAAGGTAGGTCATCACTTCTGATCAATCTTAGATGCCCAGCAAATATTTTTTGATCAATTAACATGCCAAAAAAAATGACTGCGCTCACAAAAATTACTGAGAGCGTTAGGTGTACATAATTTGTACAGGGGGTGAATTTTAGGGGATGTTTAAGGTAGGTAATCATTTCTCATCAATCGTAGAAGACCAGAAAATATTTTCCGATCAATTAACATGACCCAAAAAAATAACTGCGCTTACAAAAATTTCTAAGAGCGTTAGGTGTAGATAAATTGTACAGGGGGTAAATTTTAGGGGATGATTAAGGCAGGTCATCACTTCTCATCAATCTTAGATGACCAACAAATATTTTCCAATCAATTAACATGACCCAAAAAAAGGACTGCGCTCACAAAAATTACTGAGAGCGTTAGGTGTAGATAATTTGTACAGGGGGTGAATTTTAGGGAATGATCAAGGTAGGTCATCACTTCTGATCAATCTTAGATGCCCAGCAAATATTTTTTGATCAATTAACATGCCAAAAAAAATGACTGCGCTCACAAAAATTACTGAGAGCGTTAGGTGTACATAATTTGTACAGGGGGTGAATTTTAGGGGATGTTTAAGGTAGGTAATCATTTCTCATCAATCGTAGAAGGCCAGAAAATATTTTTCGATCAATTATCATGACCCAAAAAGATGATTGCGTTAAAAAAAGTAACTCAGAGAGTTAGGTGTAGATAATTTGTACAGAGGGTGAATTTTAGGGGATGATTAAGACAGGTCATCACTTCTCATCAATCTTAGATTACCAACAAATATTTTCCAATCAATTAACATGACCCAAAAAAATGACTGCGCTCACAAAAATTACAAAGAGCGTTAGGTGTAGATAAATTGTACAGGGGGTTAATTTTAGGGGATGATCAAGGTAGGTCATCACTTTTGATCAATCTTAGGTGCCCAGCAAATATTTTTCGATCAATTAACATGCCAAAAAAAAATGACTGCGCACACAGAAAATACTGAGAGCGTTAGATGTAGATTGTTTGTACAGGGGGTGATTTTTAGGGGATGTTCAAGGTAGGTAATCATTTGTCATCAATGTTAGATGACCAACAAATATTTTCCAATCAATTAACATGACCCAAAAAAATGATTGCGCTCAGAAAAATAACTGAGAGTGTAAGGTTTAAATAATTTGTACAGAAGGTGAATTTTAGGGGATGATCAAGGTAGTTTATTACCTCTTATCAATCTTAGATGACCAACAAATATTTTCCAATTATTTGAAATGACCCAAAAAAATGACTGCGCTCACAAAAATTACTGAGAGTGTAAGGTGTAGATAAATTATACAGGGGGTGAATTTTAGGGGAGGATTAAGGTAGGTAATCATTTGTCATCAATCTTAGATGACCAACAAATATTTTCCAATCAATTAACATGACCCAAAAAAATGATTGCGCCCAGAAAAATAACTGAGAGTGTAAGGTGTAAATAATTTGTACAGGTGGTGAATTTTAGGGGATGATCAAGGTAGTTTATTACCTCTTATCAATCTTAGATGACCAACAAATATTTTCCAATTATTTAAAATGACCCAAAAAAATGACTGCGTTCTCAAAAATTACTGAGAGCGTTAGGTGTAGATAATTTGTACAGGGGGTGAATTTTAGGGAATGATCAAGGTAGGTCATCACTTCTGATCAATCTTAGATGCCTAGCAAATATTTTTTGATCAATTAACATGCCAAAAAAAATGACTGCGCTCACAAAAATTACTGAGAGCGTTAGGTGTACATAATTTGTACAGGGGGTGAATTTTAGGGGATGTTTAAGGTAGGTAATCATTTCTCATCAATCGTAGAAGACCAGAAAATATTTTTCGATTAATTATCATGACCCAAAAAGATGATTGCGTTAAAAAAAGTAACTCAGAGAGTCAGGTGTAGATAATTTGTACAGAGGGTGAATTTTAGGGGATGATCAAGGCAGGTCATCACTTATAATCAATCTTCGATGACCAACAAATATTTTCTAATGAAATAACATGACCCAAAAAAATGATTGTGCTCAGAAAAATAACTGAGAGTGTTACGTGTAAATAGTTTGTACAAGAGGTGAATTTTAGGTGATGATCAAGGTAGATCATCACTTATCATCAATCTTTGATGACCAAAAAATAATTTTTAATGAATTAACATGACCATAAAAATGATTGTGCTCAGAAAAATAACTGAGGGTGTTAGGTGTAGATAATTTGTACAAGAGGTTAATTTTAGGGGATGATCAAGGTAGATCATCACTTATCATCAATCTTCGATGACCAACAAATATTTTCTAATGAAATAACATGACCCAAAAAAATGATTGTGCTCAGAAAAATAACTGAGAGTGTTAGGTGTAGATAATTTGTACAAGAGGTTAATTTTAGGGGATGATCAAGGTAGATCATCACTTATCATCAATCTTTGATGACCAGCAAATAATTTCCAATGAATTCACATGACCCAAAAAATGATTGTGCTCAGAAAAATAACTGAAAGTGTTAGGTGTAGATAATTTGTACAGGTGGTGAATTTCAGGGGATGATCAAGGTAGATCATCACTGATCATCAATCTTTGATGACCAACAAATAATTTCCAATCAATTAACATGACCCAAAAAAATGACTGCGCTCACAAAAATTACTGAGAGCGTTAGGTGTAGATAATTTGTACAGAGGGTGAATTTTAGGGGATGATTAAGGCAGGTCATCACTTCTCATCAATCTTAGATGACCAACAAATAATTTCCGATCAATTAACATGACCCAAAAAAATGACTGCGCTCACAATAATTACTGAGAGTGTTAGGTGTAGATAATTTGTACAGAGGGTGAATTTTAGGGGATGATTAAGGCAGGTCATCACTTCTGATCAATCTTAGATGACCAGCAAATAATTTCCGATTAATTAACATGACCCAAAAAAATGACTGCGCTCACAAAAATTATTAAGAGCTTTAGGTGTAGATAAATTGTACAGGGGGTGAATTTTAGGGGATGATTAAGGCAGGTCATCACTTCTGATCAATCTTAGATGACCAGCAAATAATTTCCGATCAATTAACATGACAAAAAAAAATGATTGCCTTAAAAAAAATAACTTAGAGCGTTAGGTGTAGATAATTTGTACAGGGGGTGAATTTTAGGGAATGATCAAGGTAGGTCATCACTTTTGATCAATCTTAGATGCCCAGCAAATATTTTTTGATCAATTAACATGCCAAAAAAAAATTACTGCGCACACAGAAATTACTGAGAGCGTTAGATGTAGATTGTTTGTACAGGGGGTCATTTTTAGGGGATGTTCAAGGTAGGTAATCATTTTTTATCAATCTTAGATGACCAACAAATATTTTCCAATCAATTAACATGACCGAAAAAAATGTCTGCGCTCACAAAAATTACCGAGAGTGTAAGGTGTAAATAAATTATACAGGGGGTGAATTTTAGGGGAGGATTCAGGTAGGTAATCATTTGTCATCAATCTTAGATGACCAACAAATATTTTCTAATCAATTAACATGACCCAAAAAAATGATTGCGCTCAGAAAAATAACTGAGAGTGTAAGGTGTAAATAATTTGTACAGGGGGTGAATTTTAGGGGATGATCAAGGTAGTTTATTACCTCTTATCAATCTTAGATGACCAACAAATATTTTCCAATTATTTAAAATGACCCAGAAAAATGACTGCGCTCACAAAAATTACTGAGAGTGTTAGGTGTAGATAATTTGTACAGGGGGTAAATTTTAGGGGATGATTAAGGCAGGTCATCACTTCTCATCAATCTTAGATGACCAACAAATATTTTCCAATCAATTAACATAACCCAAAAAAATGACTGCGCTCACAAAAATTATTAAGAGCTTTAGGTGTAGATAAATTGTACAGGCGGTGAATTCTAGGGGATGATTAAGGCAGGTCATCACTTCTCATCAATCTTAGATGACCAACAAATATTTTCCAATCAATTAACATGACCCAAAAAAATGACTGCGCTCACAATAATTACTGAGAGCGTTAGGTGTAGATAATTTGTACAGAGGGTGAATTTTAGGGGATGATCAAGGTAGGTCATCACTTCTGATCAATCTTAGATGACCAACAAATATTTTCCAATCAATTAACATGACCGAAAAAAATGTCTGCGCTCACAAAAATTACCGAGAGTGTAAGGTGTAAATAAATTATACAGGGGGTGAATTTTAGGGAAGGATTCAGGTAGGTAATCATTTGTCATCAATGTTAGATGACCAACAAATATTTTCCAATCAATTAACATGACCCAAAAAAATGATTGCGCTCAGAAAAATAACTGAGAGTGTAAGGTTTAAATAATTTGTACAGAAGGTGAATTTTAGGGGATGATCAAGGTAGTTTATTACCTCTTATCAATCTTAGATGACCAACAAATATTTTCCAATTATTTGAAATGACCCAAAAAAATGACTGCGCTCACAAAAATTACTGAGAGTGTAAGGTGTAGATAAATTATACAGGGGGTGAATTTTAGGGGAGGATTAAGGTAGGTCATCACTTCTCATCAATCGTAGATGACCGGGAAATATTTTCCGATTAATTGACATGACAAAAAAAAATGATTGCGTTAAAAAAACTAACTGAGATAGTTAGGTGTAGATAAATTGTACAGGGGGTGAATTTTAGGGGATGATCAAGGTAGGTCATTACTTCTTATCAATCTTAGATAACCAACAAATATTTTCCTGTCAATAACCATGACCCAAAAAAATGACTGCGCTCACAAACATAACTGAGAGTGTTAGGTGTAGATAATTTGTACAGGGGGTGAATTTTAGGGGATGATCAAGGTAGGTAATTACTTCTTATTAATCTTAGATGACCAAAAAATATTTTCCAGTCAAATATCATGACCCAAAAAAATGACTGCGCTTACAAAAATTACTAAGAGCATTAGGTGTAGATAAATTGTACAGGCGGTGAATTTTAGGGGATGATTAAGGCAGGTCATCACTGCTCATCAATCTTAGATGACCAGCAAATATTTTCCAATCAATTAACATGACCCAAAAAAATGACTGCGCTCACAAAAATTATTAAGAGCGTTAGGTGTAGATAAATTGTACAGGGGGTAAATTTTAGGGGATGATTAAGGCAGGTCTTCACTTCTCATCAATCTTAGATGACCAACAAATATTTTCCAATCAATTAACATAACCCAAAAAAATGACTGCGCTCACAAAAATTATTAAGTGCGTTAGGTGTAGATAAATTGTACAGGGGGTGAATTTTAGGGGATGATTAAGGCAGGTCATCACTTCTCATCAATCTTAGATGACCAAAAAATATTTTCCAATCAATTAATATGACCCAAAAAAATGACTGCGCTCTCAAAAATTACTGAGAGCGTTAGGTGTAGATAATTTGTACAGGGGGTGTATTTTAGGGAATGATCAAGGTAGGTCATCACTTCTGATCAATCTTAGATGCCCAGCAAATATTTTTTGATCAATTAACATGCCAAAAAAAATGACTGCGCTCACAAAAATTACTGAGAGCGTTAGGTGTACATAATTTGTACAGGGGGTGAATTTTAGGGGATGTTTAAGGTAGGTAATCATTTCTCATCAATCGTAGAAGACCAGAAAATATTTTCCGATCAATTAACATGACCCAAAAAAATAACTGCGCTTACAAAAATTTCTAAGAGCGTTAGGTGTAGATAAATTGTACAGGGGGTAAATTTTAGGGGATGATTAAGGCAGGTCATCACTTCTCATCAATCTTAGATGACCAACAAATATTTTCCAATCAATTAACATGACCCAAAAAAAGGACTGCGCTCACAAAAATTACTGAGAGCGTTAGGTGTAGATAATTTGTACAGGGGGTGAATTTTAGGGGATGATCAAGGTAGATCATCACTTATCATCAATCTTCGATGACCAACAAATATTTTCCAATCAATTAACGTGACCAAAAAAAATGAGTGTGCTCACAAAAGTTACTGAAAGAGTTAGGTGTAGATAATTTGTACAAGGGGCAAATTTTAGGGGATGATAAATGTAGGTCCACACTTTTTATCAATCTTAGATGACCAGCAAATATTTTCCAATCAATTAAAATGACCCAAAAAAATGATTGCGCTCACGAAAGTTACTAAGAGCGTTAGGTGTAGATAATTTGTACAGGGGGTAAATTTTTGGGGATGATTAATGTAGGTCATCACTTCTTATCAATCTTAGATGACCAAAAAATATTTTCCAATCAATTAACATGACCCAAAAAAATGATTGCGATCAGAAAAATTACTGAGAGCGTTAGGTGTAGCTAATTTGTACAGGGGGTAAATTTTAGGGGATGATCAAGGTAGATCATTACTTATCATCAATCTTCGATGACTAACAAGTATTTTCCAATCAATTAACATGAAAAAAAAAATGATTGCGCTCACGAAAGTTACTCAGAGAGTTAGGTGTAGATAATTTGTACAGGGGCTAAATTTTAGGTTAGGATGAAGGTAGATCATCACTTGTCACCAATTTTCGATGCCCAACAAATATTTTCCGATCCATTAACGTGACACAAAAAACTGAGTGCGCTCACAAAAATTACTGAGAGTATTAGGTGTAGATAAGTTGTACAGGTTCTAAATTTTAGGTAAGGATCAAGGTAGATCATCACTTGTCACCAATTTTTAATGCCCATCAAATATTTTTTGATCCATTAACGTGATTCAAAAAACTGAGTGCGCTCACAAAAATTACTGAGAGTGTTAGGTGTAGATAATTTGTACAGGGGGTGAATTTTAGGGGATGATGAAGGTAGATCATCACTTATCATCAATCTTCGATGACCAACAAATATTTTCCAATCAATTAACGTGACCTAAAAAAATGAGTGTGCTCACAAAAGTTACTGAAAGAGTTAGGTGTAGATAATTTGTACAAGGGGTAAATTTTAGGGGATGATAAATGTAGGTCCACACTTTTTATCAATCTTAGATGACCAGCAAATATTTTCCAATCAATTAAAATGACCCAAAAAAATGATTGCGCTCAGAAAAATTACTGAGAGCGTTAGGTGTAGAAAAATTGTACAGGGGGTTAATTTTAGGGGATGATAAATGTAGGAGATTACTTCTTATCAATCTTAGATGACCAGCAAATGTTTTTCGATCAATTAACGTGACCCAAAAAAAGGACTGCGCTCACAAAATTTACTGAAAGCGTTAGGTGTAGATAATTTGTACAGGGGGTGAATTTTAGGGGATGATCAAGGTTGGAGATCACTTCTTAACAAATCTTAGATGACCAGCAAATGTTTTCCGATCAATTAACGTGACCCAAAAAATGATTGCGCTCAAAAAAATTACTAAGAGCGTTAGGTGTAGGTAATTTGTACATGGGATGAATTTTAGGGGATGATCAAGGTAGATCATTACTTATCATCAATTTTCGATGCCCAACAAATATTTTCCGATCCATGAACGTGACCCAAAAAACTGAGTGCGCTCAAAAAAATTACTAAGAGCGTTAGGTGTAGGTAATTTGTACATGGGATGAATTTTAGGGGATGATCAAGGTAGATCATTACTTATCATCAATCTTCGATGACTAACAAGTATTTTCCAATCAATTAACATGACCAAAAAAAAATGATTGCGCTCACGAAAGTTACTCAGAGAGTTAGGTGTAGATAATTTGTACAGGGGCTAAATTTTAGGTTAGGATGAAGGTAGATCATCACTTGTCACCAATTTTCGATGCCCAACAAATATTTTCCGATCCATTAACGTGACACAAAAAACTGAGAGCGCTCACAAAAATTACTGAGAGCGTTAGGTGTAGCTAATTTGTACAGGGGGTAAAATTTAGGGAATGATCAAGGTAGATCATTACTTTTCATCAATCTTCGATGACCAAAAAATAATTTCCGATCCATTCACGTGTCCCAAAAATATGATTGCGCTCAAAAAAATTACTGAGAGCGTTAGGTGTATAAAAAATTGTACAGGAAGTTAATTTTAGGAAATGATTAAGGTAGGTCATCACTTCTTTTCAATCTTAGATGACCAGCAAATATTTTCCAATCAATTAACATGATCCAAAAAAATGATTGCGCTCACAAAAATTACTGATAGCGTTAGGTGTAGCTAATTTGTACAGGGGGTAAATGTTAGGGGATGATCAAGGTAGAAGATCACTTCTTAACAAATCTTAGATGACCAGCAAATGTTTTCCGATCAATTAACGTGACCCAAAAAAATGATTGCGCTCAAAAAAATTACTGAGAGCGTTAGGTGTAGAAAAATTGTACAGGGAGTGAATTTTAGGGAATGATCAAGGTAGGTCATCACTTCTTTTCAATATTAGATGACCAGCAAATATTTTCCAATCAATTAACATGACCCAAAAAAATGATTGCGCTCACGAAAGTTACTAAGAGCGTTAGGTGTAGATAATTTGTACAGGGGGTAAATTTTTGGGGATGATCAATGTAGGTCATCACTTCTTATCAATCTTAGATGACCAGCAAATATTTTCCAATCAATTAACATGACCCAAAAAAATGATTGCGCTTAATAAAATAACTGAAAATGTTAGGTGTAGATAATTTGAACAGGTGGTGAATTTTAGGGGATGATCAAGGTAGATCATCACTTATCATCAATCTTTGATGACCTACAAATATTTTCCAATGAATTAACATGACCCAAAAAAATGATTGCGCTTAAAAAAATAACTGAGAGTGTTAGGTGTAGATAAATTGTACAAGGGGTGAATTTTAGGGGATGATCAAGGTAGGTAATCACTTCTTATCAACCTTAGATGACCAGCAAATATTTTACAATCAATTGACATGACCCAAAAAAAATGACTGCGATCACAAAAATAACTGAGAGCGTTAAGTGTAGATAAATTGTACAAGGGGTGAATTTTAGGGGATGATCAAGGTAGGTCATCACTTCTTATCAACCTTAGATGACCAGTAAATATTTTCCAATCAATTAACATGACCCAAAAAAATGATTGCGCTTAATAAAATAACTGAAAGTGTTAGGTGTAGATAATTTGAACAGGTGGTAAATTTTAGGGGATGATCAAGGTAGGTTATCACTGCTCATCAACGTTAGATGACCAGCAAATATTTTCCAATCAATTAACATGACCCAAAAAAATGATTGCGCTTAAAAAAAAACTGAAAGTGTTAGGTGTAGATAATTTGAACAGGTGGTGAATTTCAGGGGATGATCAAGGTAGATCATCACTTATCATCAATCTTTGATGACCTACAAATATTTTCCAAAGAATTAACATGATCCAAAAAAATGATTGCGCTAAAAAAAATAACTGAGAGCGTTAGGTGTAGATAAATTGTACAAGGGGTGAATTTAAGGGGATGATCAAGGTAGGTCATCACTTCTTATCAACCTTAGATGACCAGCAAATATTTTCCAATTAATTAACATGACCCAAAAAAATGATTGCGTTAAAAAAAATAACTGAGTGTGTTAGGTGTAGATAAATTGTACAAGGGGTGAATTTAAGGAGATGATCAAGGTAGGTCAACACTTTTTATCAACCTTAGATGACCAGCAAATATTTTGCAATCAATTAACATGACCCAAAAAAATGATTGCGCTCAAAAAAATAACTGAGAGTTTTAGGTGAAGATAATTTATACAAGGGGTGAATTTTAGGGGATGATCAAGGTAGGTCATCACTTCTTATCAATCTTTGATGACCAACAAATATTCTCCAATGAATTAACATGAAACAAAAAAATGATTGCGCTAAAAAAAATAACTGAGAGCGTTAGGTGTAGATAAATTGTACAAGGGGTGAATTTTAGGGGATGATCAAGGTAGGTCATCACTTCTTATCAACCTTAGATGACCAGCAAATATTTTCCAATCAATTAACATGACCCAAAAAAATGATTGCGCTTAATAAAATAACTGAAAGTGTTAGGTGTAAATAATTTGAACAGGTGGTGAATTTTAGGGGATGATTAAGGTAGGTCATCACTGCTCATCAACGTTAGATGACCAGCAAATATTTCCCAATCAATTCACATGACCCAAAAAAATGATTGCTTTTAAAAAAATAACTGAGAGTGTTAGGTGTAGATAATTTGAACAGGTGGTGAATTTTAGTGGACGATCAAGGTAAATCACCACTTATCATCAATCTTTGATGAACAAAAAATAATTTCCAATAAATTCACATGACCCAAAAAATGATTGTACTCAAAAAAATAACTGAGAGTGTTAGGTGTAGATAATTTGTACAAGGGGTGAATTTTAGGGGATGACCAAGGTAGGTCATCACTTCTCATTAATCTTAGATAACCAGCAAATATTTTCCAATCAATAAACATGACCCAAAAAAATGATTGCGCTCAAAAAAATAACTGAGAGTGTTAGGTGTAGATAATTTGTACAGGGGGTGAATTGTAGAGGATGTTCAAGGTAGGTCATTAGTTCTCATCAATCTTAGAAGACCAACAAATATTTTCTAATCAATTAATATGACCGAAAAAAATTATTGCGCTCAGAAAAATAACTGAGAGTGTTAGGTGTAGATAATTTGTGTAGGGGGTGAAATTTAGGGGAAGATGAAGTTAGGTCATCACTTCTCATCAATCTTAGATGACCAGCAAATATTTTGCAATCAATTAACATGACCCAAAAAAATGATTGCGCTCAAAAAAAAAACTGAAAGTGTTAGGTGTAGATAATTTGTACAAGGGGTGAATTTTAGGAGATGATCAAGGTAGGTCATCACTTCTTATCAACGTTAGATGACCAGCAAATATTTCCCAATCAATTAACATGACCCAAAAAAATGATTGCTGTTAAAAAAATATCTGAGAGTGTTAGGTGTAGATAATTTGAACAGGTGGTGAATTTTAGGAGATGATCAAGGTAGATCACCACTCATCATCAATCTGTGATGACCAAAAAATAATTTCCAATGAACTAACATGACCTAAAAAATGATTGTGCTCAGAAAAATAACTGAGAGTGTTAGGTGTAGATAATTTGTACAGGGTTGAATTTTAGGGGATGATCAAGGTAGCTCATTACTTCTGATCAATCTTAGAAGAACAACAAATATTTTCCAATCAATTAATATGACCGAAAAAAATGATTGGTCTCAGAAAAATAACTGAGAGTGTTATTGTAGATAATTTGTACAGGGGGTGAATTTTAGGAAAAGATCAAGTTAGTTCATCACTTCTCATCAATCTTAGATGACCAGCAAATATTTTTCAATTAAATAACATGACCCAAAAAAATGATTGCGTTTAAAAAAATAACTGAGAGTGTTAGGTGTAGATAATTTGTACAGGGGGTGAATTTTAGGGGATGATCAATGTAGATCATCACTTATCATCAATCTTCGATGACCAACAAATATTTTCCAATCAATTAACGTGACCCAAAAAAATGAGTGTGCTCACAAAAGTTACTGAAAGAGTTAGGTGTAGATAATTTGTACAAGGGGCAAATTTTAGGGGATGATAAATGTAGGTCCACACTTTTTATTAATCTTAGATGACCAGCAAATATTTTCCAATCAATTAAAATGACCCAAAAAAATGATTGCGCTCACGAAAGTTACTAAGAGCGTTAGGTGTAGATAATTTGTACAGGGGGTAAATTTTTGGGGATGATTAATGTAGGTCATTACTTCTTATCAATCTTAGATGACCAGCAAATATTTTCCAATCAATTAACATGACCCAAAAAAATGATTGCGATCAGAAAAATTACTGAGAGCGTTAGGTGTAGCTAATTTGTACAGGGGGTAAATTTTAGGGGATGATCAAGGTAGATCATTACTTATCATCAATCTTCGATGACTAACAAGTATTTTCCAATCAATTAACATGACCAAAAAAAAATGATTGCGCTCACGAAAGTTACTCAGAGAGTTAGGTGTAGATAATTTGTACAGGGGCTAAATTTTAGGTTAGGATGAAGGTAGATCATCACTTGTCACCAATTTTCGATGCCCAACAAATATTTTCCGATCCATTAACGTGACACAAAAAACTGAGAGCGCTCACAAAAATTACTGAGAGTGTTAGGTGTAGATAAGTTGTACAGGTGCTAAATTTTAGGTAAGGATCAAGGTAGATCATCACTTGTCACCAATTTTTAATGCCCATCAAATATTTTTTGATCCATTAACGTGATTCAAAAAACTGAGTGCGCTCACAAAAATACTGAGAGTGTTAGGTGTAGATAATTTGTACAGGGGGTGAATTTTAGGGGATGATGAAGGTAGATCATCACTTATCATCAATCTTCGATGACCAACAAATATTTTCCAATCAATTAACGTGACCTAAAAAAATGAGTGTGCTCACAAAAGTTACTGAAAGAGTTAGGTGTAGATAATTTGTACAAGGGGTAAATTTTAGGGGATGATAAATGTAGGTCCACACTTTTTATCTATCTTAGATGACCAGCAAATATTTTCCAATCAATTAAAATGACCCAAAAAAATGATTGCGCTCACAAAAATTACTGATAGCGTTAGGTGTAGCTAATTTGTACAGGGGGTAAATTTTAGGGGATGATCAAGGTTGGAGATCACTTCTTAACAAATCTTAGATGACCAGCAAATGTTTTCTGATCAATTAACGTGACCCAAAAAAATGATTGCGCTCAGAAAAATTACTGAGAGCGTTAGGTGTAGAAAAATTGTACAGGGGGTTAATTTTAGGGGATGATAAATGTAGGAGATTACTTCTTATCAATCTTAGATGACCAGCAAATGTTTTTCGATCAATTAACGTGACCCAAAAAAAGGACTGCGCTCACAAAATTTACTGAAAGCGTTAGGTGTAGATAATTTGTACAGGGGATGAATTTTAGGGGATGATCAAGGTAGGAGATCACTTCTTATCAATCTTAGATGACCAGCAAATGTTTTCCGATCAATTAACGTGACCCAAAAAAATGATTGCGCTCAAAAAAAGTACTAAGAGCGTTAGGTGTAGGTAATTTGTACATGGGATGAATTTTAGGGAATGATCAAGGTAGATCATTACTTATCATCAATCTTCGATGACCAACAAGTATTTTCCAATCAATTAGCATGACACAAAAAAAATTATTGCGCTCACAAAAATTACTGAGAGTGTTAGGTGTAGATAATTTGTACAGGGGGTGAATTGTAGAGGATGTTCAAGGTAGGTCATTAGTTCTCATCAATCTTAGAAGACCAACAAATATTTTCTAATCAATTAATATGACCGAAAAAAATTATTGCGCTCAGAAAAATAACTGAGAGTGTTAGGTGTAGATAATTTGTGTAGGGGGTGAAATTTAGGGGAAGATGAAGTTAGGTCATCACTTCTCATCAATCTTAGATGACCAGCAAATATTTTCCAATCAATTAACATGACCCAAAAGAATGATTGCGCTCAAAAAAATAACTGAGAGTGTTAGGTGTAGATAATTTGTACAGGGGGTGAATTGTAGAGGATGTTCAAGGTAGGTCATTAGTTCTCATCAATCTTAGAAGACCAACAAATATTTTCTAATCAATTAATATGACCGAAAAAAATTATTGCGCTCAGAAAAATAACTGAGAGTGTTAGGTGTAGATAATTTGTGTAGGGGGTGAAATTTAGGGGAAGATGAAGTTAGGTCATCACTTCTCATCAATCTTAGATGACCAGCAAATATTTTCCAATCAATTAACATGACCCAAAAAAATGATTGCGCTCACGAAAGTTACTGAGAGAGTTAGGTGTAGATAATTTGTACAGGGGCTAAATTTTAGGTTTGGATCAAGGTAGATCATCACTTGTCACCAATTTTCGATGCCCAACAAATATTTTCCGATCCATTAACTTGACCCAAAAAACTGAGTGCGCTCACAAAAATTACTGAGAGTGTTTGGTGTAGATAATTTGTACAGGCGGTGAATTTTAGGGGATGATCAAGGTAGATCATCACCTATCATCAATCTTTGATGACCCACAAATATTTTCCAATCAATTAACATGACCCAAAAAAATGATTGCGCTCACAAAAGTTACTGAGAGCGTAAGGTGTAGCTAATTTGTACAGGGGGTGAATTTTAGGGAATGATCATGGTAGATCATCACTTGTCATTAATCTTCGATGACCAAAAAATATTTTCGATCCATTAACGTGACCCAAAAAAATGATTGCGCTCAGAAAAATTACTGAGAGCGTTAGGTGTAGATAATTTGTACACGGGATGAATTTTAGGGGATGATCAAGGTAGAAGATCAGTTCTTATCAATCTTAGATGACCAGCAAATGTTTTCCGATCAATTAACGTGACCCAAAAAAATGATTGCGCTCAAAAAAATTACTAAGAGCGTTAGGTGTAGGTAATTTGTACATGGGATGAATTTTAGGGGATGATCAAGGTAGATCATTACTTATCATCAATCTTCGATGACCAACAAGTATATTCCAATCAATTAGCATGACCCAAAAAAAATGACTGCGCTCACAAAAATTACTGAGAGCGTTAGGTGTAGATAATTTGTACAGAGTGTGAATTTTAGGGGATGATTAAGACAGGTCATCACTTCTCATCAATCTTAGATTACCAACAAACATTTTCCGAACAATTAACATGACCCAAAAAAATGACTGCGCTCACAAAAATTACAAAGAGCGTTAGGTGTAGATAAATTGTACAGGGGGTGAATTATAGGGGATGATTAAGGCAGGTTATCACTTCTCATCAATCTTAGATAACCAACAAATATTTTCCAATCAATTAACATGACCCAAAAAAATGATTGCGCTCAGAAAAATAACTGAGAGTGTAAGGTGTAGATAATTTGTACAGGGGGTGAATTTTAGGGGATGATCAAGGTAGGTCATTACTTCTTATCAATCTTAGATGACAAACAAATATTTTCCAATTATTTAACATGACCCAAAAAAATGACTGCGCTCACAAAAATTACTGAGAGTGTTAGGTGTAGATAATTTGTACAGGTGGTGAATTTTAGGGGATGATCAAGGTGGGTCAACATTTTTTATTAATCTTAGATGACCAGCAAATATTTTCCAATCAATTAACATGACCCAAAAAAATGATTGCGCTCACGAAAGTTACTAAGAGCGTTAGGTGTAGATAATTTGTACAGGGGGTAAATTTTTGGGGATGATGAAGGTAGATCATCACTTATCATCAATCTTCGATGACCAACAAATATTTTCCAATTAATTAACGTGACCTAAAAAAATGAGTGTGCTCACAAAAGTTACTGAAAGAGTTAGGTGTAGATAATTTGTACAAGGGGTAAATTTTAGGGGATGATAAATGTAGGTCCACACTTTTTATCAATCTTAGATGACCAGCAAATATTTTCCAATCAATTAAAATGACCCAAAAAAATGATTGCGCTCACAAAAATTACTGATAGCGTTAGGTGTAGCTAATTTGTACAGGGGGTAAATTTTAGGGGATGATCAAGGTAGATCATTACTTATCATCAATCTTCGATGACTAACAAGTATTTTCCAATCAATTAACATGACCAAAAAAAAATGATTGCGCTCACGAAAGTTACTCAGAGAGTTAGGTGTAGATAATTTGTACAGGGGCTAAATTTTAGGTTAGGATGAAGGTAGATCATCACTTGTCACCAATTTTCGATGCCCAACAAATATTTTCCGATCCATTAACGTGACACAAAAAACTGAGTGCGCTCACAAAAATTACTGAGAGTGTTAGGTGTAGATAAGTTGTACAGGTGCTAAATTTTAGGTAAGGATCAAGGTAGATCATCACTTGTCACCAATTTTTAATGCCCATCAAATATTTTTTGATCCATTAACGTGATTCAAAAAACTGAGTGCGCTCACAAAAATTACTGAGAGTGTTAGGTGTAGATAATTTGTACAGGGGGTGAATTTTAGGGGATGATGAAGGTAGATCATCACTTATCATCAATCTTCGATGACCAACAAATATTTTCCAATCAATTAACGTGACCTAAAAAAATGAGTGTGCTCACAAAAGTTACTGAAAGAGTTAGGTGTAGATAATTTGTACAAGGGGTAAATTTTAGGGGATGATAAATGTAGGTCCACACTTTTTATCAATCTTAGATGACCAGCAAATATTTTCCGATCAATTAACGTGACCCAAAAAAATGATTGCGCTCAAAAAAATTACTAAGAGCGTTAGGTGTAGGTAATTTGTACATGGTATGAATTTTAGGGAATGATCAAGGTAGATCATTACTTATCATCAATCTTCGATGACCAACAAGTATTTTCCAATCAATTAGCATGACACAAAAAAAATTATTGCGCTCACAAAAATTACTGAGAGTGTTAGGTGTAGATAATTTGTACAGGGGGTGAATTGTAGAGGATGTTCAAGGTAGGTCATTAGTTCTCATCAATCTTAGAAGACCAACAAATATTTTCTAATCAATTAATATGACCGAAAAAAATTATTGCGCTCAGAAAAATAACTGAGAGTGTTAGGTGTAGATAATTTGTGTAGGGGGTGAAATTTAGGGGAAGATGAAGTTAGGTCATCACTTCTCATCAATCTTAGATGACCAGCAAATATTTTCCAATCAATTAACATGACTCAAAAAAATGATTGCGCTCACGAAATTTACTGAGAGAGTTAGGTGTAGATAATTTGTACAGGGGCTAAATTTTAGGTTTGAAACAAGGTAGATTATCACTTGTCACAAATTTTCGATGCCCAACAAATATTTTCCGATCCATTAACTTGACCCAAAAAACTGAGTGCGCTCACAAAAATTACTGAGAGCGTAAGGTGTAGCTAATTTGTACAGGGGGTGAATTTTAGGGAATGATCATGGTAGATCATCACTTGTCATTAATCTTCGATGACCAAAAAATATTTTCGATCCATTAACGTGACCCAAAAAAATGATTGCGCTCAGAAAAATTACTGAGAGCGTTAGGTGTAGATAATTTGTACAGGGGATAAATTTTAGGGGATGATCAAGGTAGAAGATCAGTTCTTATCAATCTTAGATGACCAGCAAATGTTTTCCGATCAATTAACGTGACCCAAAAAAATGATTGCGCTCAAAAAAATTACTGAGAGCGTTAGGTGTAGAAAAATTGTACAGGGAGTGAATTTTAGGGGATGATCAAGGTAGGTCATCACTTCTTTTCAATATTAGATGACCAGCAAATATTTTCCAATCAATTAACATGACCCAAAAAAATGATTGCGCTCACGAAAGTTACTAAGAGCGTTAGGTGTAGATAATTTGTACAGGGGGTAAATTTTTGGGGATGATGAAGGTAGATCATCACTTATCATCAATCTTCGATGACCAACAAATATTTTCCAATTAATTAACGTGACCTAAAAAAATGAGTGTGCTCACAAAAGTTACTGAAAGAGTTAGGTGTAGATAATTTGTACAAGGGGTAAATTTTAGGGGATGATAAATGTAGGTCCACACTTTTTATCAATCTTAGATGACCAGCAAATATTTTCCAATCAATTAAAATGACCCAAAAAAATGATTGCGCTCACAAAAATTACTGATAGCGTTAGGTGTAGCTAATTTGTACAGGGAATAAATTTTAGGGGATGATCAAGGTTGGAGATCACTTCTTAACAAATCTTAGATGACCAGCAAATGTTTTCTGATCAATTAACGTGACCCAAAAAAATGATTGCGCTCAGAAAAATTACTGAGAGCGTTAGGTGTAGAAAAATTGTACAGGGGGTTAATTTTAGGGGATGATAAATGTAGGAGATTACTTCTTATCAATCTTAGATGACCAGCAAATGTTTTTCGATCAATTAACGTGACCCAAAAAAAGGACTGCGCTCACAAAATTTACTGAAAGCGTTAGGTGTAGATAATTTGTACAGGGGATGAATTTTAGGGGATGATCAAGGTAGGAGATCACTTCTTATCAATCTTAGATGACCAGCAAATGTTTTCCGATCAATTAACGTGACCCAAAAAAATGATTGCGCTCAAAAAAATTACTAAGAGCGTTAGGTGTAGGTAATTTGTACATGGGATGAATTTTAGGGGATGATCAAGGTAGATCATTACTTATCATCAATCTTCGATGACCAACAAGTATTTTCCAATCAATTAGCATGACACAAAAAAAATTATTGCGCTCACAAAAATTACTGAGAGTGTTAGGTGTAGATAATTTGTACAGGTGCTAAATTTTAGGTAAGGATCAAGGTAGATCATCACTTGTCACCAATTTTCAATGCCCATCAAATTTTTTTGATCCATTAACGTGACCTAAAAAACTGAGTGCGCTCACAAAAATTACTGAGAGTGTTAGGTGTAGATAATTTGTACAGGGGGTGAATCTTAGGGGATGATCAAGGTAGATCATCACTTATCATCAATCTTAGATGACCAACAAATATTTTCCAATCAATTAGCATGACCCAAAAAAAATGATTGCGCTCACAAAAATTACTGAGAGTGTTAGGTGTAGATAATTTGTACAGGTGCTAAATTTTAGGTAAGGATCAAGGTAGATCATTACTTATCATCAATCTTCGATGACCAACAAGTATTTTCCAATCAATTAACATGACCCCAAAAAAATGATTGCGCTCACGAAAGTTACTGAGAGAGTTAGGTGTAGATAATTTGTACAGGGGCTAAATTTTAGGTTAGGATCAAGGTAGATCATCACTTGTCACCAATTTTCGATGCCCAACAAATATTTTCCGATCCATTAACTTGACCCAAAAAACTGAGTGCGCTCACAAAAATTACTGAGAGTGTTTGGTGTAGATAATTTGTACAGGCGGTGAATTTTAGGGGATGATCAAGGTAGATCATCACCTATCATCAATCTTTGATGACCAACAAATATTTTCCAATCAATTAACATGACCCAAAAAAATGATTGCGCTCACAAAAGTTACTGAGAGCGTAAGGTGTAGCTAATTTGTACAGGGGGTGAATTTTAGGGAATGATCATGGTAGATCATCACTTGTCATTAATCTTCGATGACCAAAAAATATTTTCGATCCATTAACGTGACCCAAAAAAATGATTGCGCTCAGAAAAATTACTGAGAGCGTTAGGTGTAGATAATTTGTACAGGGGATGAATTTTAGGGGATGATCAAGGTAGAAGATCAGTTCTTATCAATCTTAGATGACCAGCAAATGTTTTCCGATCAATTAACGTGACCCAAAAAAATGATTGCGCTCAAAAAAATTACTAAGAGCGTTAGGTGTAGGTAATTTGTACATGGGATGAATTTTAGGGGATGATCAAGGTAGATCATTACTTATCATCAATCTTCGATGACCAACAAGTATATTCCAATCAATTAGCATGACCCAAAAAAAATGATTGCGCTCACAAAAATTACTGAGAGTGTTAGGTGTAGATAATTTGTACAGGTGCTAAATTTTAGGTAAGGATCAAGGTAGATCATCACTTGTCAACAATTTTCAATGCCCATCAAATTTTTTTGATCCATTAACGTGACCTAAAAAACTGAGTGCGCTCACAAAAATTACTGAGAGTGTTAGGTGTAGATAATTTGTACAGGTGGTGAATTTTAGGGGATGATCAAGGTGGGTCAACAATTTTTATCAATCTTAGATGACCAGCAAATATTTTCCAATCAATTAACATGACCCAAAAAAATGATTGCGCTCACAAAAATTACTAAGAGCGTTAGGTGTAGCTAATTTGTACAGGGGGTAAAATTTAGGGAATGATCAAGGTAGATCATTACTTTTCATCAATCTTCGATGACCAAAAAATAATTTCCGATCCATTCACGTGTCCCAAAAATATGATTGCGCTCAAAAAAATTACTGAGAGCGTTAGGTGTATAAAAAATTGTACAGGAAGTTAATTTTAGGAAATGATTAAGGTAGGTCATCACTTCTTTTCAATCTTAGATGACCAGCAAATATTTTCCAATCAATTAACATGACCCAAAAAAATGATTGCGCTCACAAAAATTACTGATAGCGTTAGGTGTAGCTAATTTGTACAGGGGGTAAATGTTAGGGGATGATCAAGGTAGAAGATCACTTCTTAACAAATCTTAGATGACCAGCAAATGTTTTCCGATCAATTAACATGACCCAAAAAAATGATTGCGCTCACGAAAGTTACTAAGAGCGTTAGGTGTAGATAATTTGTACAGGGGGTAAATTTTTGGGGATGATCAATGTAGGTCATCACTTCTTATCAATCTTAGATGACCAGCAAATATTTTCCAATCAATTAACATGACCCAAAAAAATGATTGCGATCAGAAAAATTACTGAGAGCGTTAGGTGTAGCTAATTTGTACAGGGGGTAAATTTTAGGGGATAATCAAGTTAGGAGAACACTTCTTAACAAATCTTAGATGACCAGCAAATGTTTTTCGATCAATTAACGTGACCAAAAAAAGGACTGCGCTCACAAAATTTACTGAAAGCGTTAGGTGTAGATAATTTGTACAGGGGATGAATTTTAGGGGATGATCAAGGTAGGAGATCACTTCTTATCAATCTTAGATGACCAGCAAATGTTTTCCGATCAATTAACGTGACCCAAAAAAATGATTGCGCTCAAAAAAATTACTAAGAGCGTTAGGTGTAGGTCATTTGTACATGGGATGAATTTTAGGGGATGATCAAGGTAGATCATTACTTATCATCAATCTTCGATGACCAACAAGTATTTTCCAATCAATTAGCATGACCCAAAAAAAATGATTGCGCTCACAAAAATTACTGAGAGTGTTAGGTGTAGATAATTTGTACAGGTGCTAAATTTTAGGTAAGGATCAAGGTAGATCATCACTTGTCACCAATTTTTAATGCCCATCAAATTTTTTTGATCCATTAACGTGACCTAAAAAACTGAGTGCGCTCACAAAAATTACTGAGAGTGTTAGGTGTAGATAATTTGTACAGGGGGTGAATTTTAGGGGATGATCAAGGTTGGAGATCACTTCTTAACAAATCTTAGATGACCAGCAAATGTTTTCCGATCAATTAACGTGACCCAAAAAATGATTGCGCTCAAAAAAATTACTAAGAGCGTTAGGTGTAGGTAATTTGTACATGGGATGAATTTTAGGGGATGATCAAGGTAGATCATTACTTATCATCAATTTTCGATGCCCAACAAATATTTTCCGATCCATGAACGTGACCCAAAAAACTGAGTGCGCTCAAAAAAATTACTAAGAGCGTTAGGTGTAGGTAATTTGTACATGGGATGAATTTTAGGGGATGATCAAGGTAGATCATTACTTATCATCAATCTTCGATGACCAACAAGTATTTTCTAATCAATTAGCATGACCCCAAAAAAATGATTGCGCTCACAAAAATTACTGAGAGTGTTAGGTGTAGATAATTTGTACAGGTGCTAAATTTTAGGTAAGGATCAAGGTAGATCATTACTTATCATCAATCTTCGATGACCAACAAATATTTTCCAATCAATTAACATGACCCAAAAAAATGATCGCGCTCACAAAAATTACTGAGAGCGCAAGGTGTAGCTAATTTGTACAGGGGGTGAATTTTAGGGAATGATCATGGTAGATCATCACTTGTCATTAATCTTCGATGACCAAAAAATATTTTCGATCCATTAACGTGACCCAAAAAAATGATTGCGCTCAGAAAAATTACTGAGAGCGTTAGGTGTAGAAAAATTGTACAGGGGGTTAATTTTAGGGGATAATAAATGTAGGAGATTACTTCTTATCAATCTTAGATGACCAGCAAATGTTTTTCGATCAATTAACGTGACCTAAAGAAAGGACTGCGATCACAAAATTTACTGAAAGCGTTAGGTGTAGGTAATTTGTACAGGGGATGAATTTTAGGGGATGATCAAGGTAGGAGATCAGTTCTTATCAATCTTAGATGACCAGCAAATGTTTTCCGATCAATTAACGTGACCCAAAAAAATGATTGCGCTCAAAAAAATTACTAAGAGCGTTAGGTGTAGGTAATTTGTACATGGGATGAATTTTAGGGGATGATCAAGGTAGATCATTACTTATCATCAATCTTCGATGACCAACAAGTATATTCCAATTAATTAGCATGACCCAAAAAAAATGATTGCGCTCACAAAAATTACTGAGAGTGTTAGGTGTAGATAATTTGTACAGGTGCTAAATTTTAGGTAAGGATCAAGGTAGATCATCACTTGTCACCAATTTTCAATGCCCATCAAATTTTTTTGATCCATTAACGTGACCTAAAAAACTGAGTGCGCTCACAAAAATTACTGAGAGTGTTAGGTGTAGATAATTTGTACAGGTGGTGAATTTTAGGGGATGATCAAGGTGGGTCAACACTTTTTATCAATCTTAGATGACCAGCAAATATTTTCCAATCAATTAACATGACCCAAAAAAATGATTGCGCTCACAAAAATTACTAAGAGCGTTAGGTGTAGCTAATTTGTACAGGGGGTAAAATTTAGGGAATGATCAAGGTAGATCATTACTTTTCATCAATCTTCGATGACCAAAAAATAATTTCCGATCCATTCACGTGTCCCAAAAATATGATTGCGCTCAAAAAAATTACTGAGAGCGTTAGGTGTATAAAAAATTGTACAGGAAGTTAATTTTAGGAAATGATTAAGGTAGGTCATCACTTCTTTTCAATCTTAGATGACCAGCAAATATTTTCCAATCAATTAACATGACCCAAAAAAATGATTGCGCTCACAAAAATTACTGATAGCGTTAGGTGTAGCTAATTTGTACAGGGGGTAAATGTTAGGGGATGATCAAGGTAGAAGATCACTTCTTAACAAATCTTAGATGACCAGCAAATGTTTTCCGATCAATTAACGTGACCCAAAAAAATGATTGCGCTCAAAAAAATTACTGAGAGCGTTAGGTGTAGAAAAATTGTACAGGGAGTGAATTTTAGGGGATGATCAAGGTAGGTCATCACTTCTTTTCAATATTAGATGACCAGCAAATATTTTCCAATCAATTAACATGACCCCAAAAAAATGATTGCGCTCACAAAAATTACTGAGAGTGTTAGGTGTAGATAATTTGTACAGGTGCTAAATTTTAGGTAAGGATCAAGGTAGATCATTACTTATCATCAATCTTCGATGACCAACTAGTATATTCCAATCAATTAGCATGACCCAAAAAAAATGATTGCGCTCACAAAAATTACTGAGAGTGTTAGGTGTAGATAATTTGTACAGGTGCTAAATTTTAGGTAAGGATCAAGGTAGATCATCACTTGTCACCAATTTTCAATGCCCATCAAATTTTTTTGATCCATTAACGTTTCCTAAAAAACTGAGTGCGCTCACAAAAATTACTGAGAGTGTTAGGTGCAGATAATTTGTACAGGGGGTGAATTTTAGGAGATGATCAAGGTAGATCATCACTTATCATCAATCTTCGATGACCAACAAATATTTTCCAATCAATTAACGTGACCCAAAAAAATAAGTGTGCTCACAAAAGTTACTGAGAGACTTAGGTGTAGATAATTTGTACAAGGGGTAAATTTTAGTGGATGATAAATGTAGGTCCACACTTTTTATCAATCTTAGATGACCAGCAAAAGTTTTCCGATCAATTAACGTAACCCAAAAAAATGATTGCGCTCAAAAAAATTACTAAGAGCGTTAGGTGTAGGTAATTTGTACATGGGATGAATTTTAGGGGATGATCAAGGTAGATCATTACTTATCATCAATTTTCGATGCCCAACAAATATTTTCCGATCCATGAACGTGACCCAAAAAACTGAGTGCGCTCAAAAAAATTACTGAGAGTGTTTGGTGTAGATAATTTGTACAGGCGGTGAATTTTAGGGGATGATCAAGGTGGATCATCACCTATCATCAATCTTTGATGACCAACAAATATTTTCCAATCAATTAACAAGACCCAAAAAAATGATTGCGCTCACAAAAATTACTGAGAGCGTAAGGTGTAGCTAATTTGTACAGGGGGTGAATTTTAGGGAATGATCATGGTAGATCATCACTTGTCATTAATCTTCGATAACCAAAAAATATTTTCGATCCATTAACGTGACCCAAAAAAATGATTGCGCTCAGAAAAATTACTGAGAGCGTTAGGTGTAGAAAAATTGTACAGGGGGTTAATTTTAGGGGATGATAAATGTAGGAGATTACTTCTTATCAATCTTAGATGACCAGCAAATGTTTTTCGATCAATTAACGTGACCCAAAAAAAGGACTGCGCTCACAAAATTTACTGAAAGCGTTAGGTGTAGATAATTTGTACAGGGGATGAATTTTAGGGGATGATCAAGGTAGATCATTACTTATCATCAATCTTCGATGACCAACAAGTATATTCCAATCAATTAGCATGACCCAAAAAAAATGATTGCGCTCACAAAAATTACTGAGAGTGTTAGGTGTAGATAATTTGTACAGGTGGTGAATTTTAGGGGATGATCAAGGTGGGTCAACACTTTTTATCAATCTTAGATGACCAGCAAATATTTTCCAATCAATTAACATAACCCAAAAAAATGATTGCGCTCACAAAAATTACTAAGAGCGTTAGGTGTAGCTAATTTGTACAGGGGGTAAATGTTAGGGGATGATCAAGGTAGAAGATCACTTTTTAACAAATCTTAGATGACCAGCGAATGTTTTCCAATCAATTAGCATGACCCAAAAAAAATGATTGCGCTCACAAAAATTACTGAGAGTGTTAGGTGTAGATAATTTGTACAGGTGCTAAATTTTAGGTAAGGATCAAGGTAGATCATCACTTGTCACCAATTTTCAATGCCCATCAAATTTTTTTGATCCATTAACGTTTCCTAAAAAACTGAGTGCGCTCACAAAAATTACTGAGAGTGTTAGGTGCAGATAATTTGTACAGGGGGTGAATTTTAGGGAATAATCATGGTAGATCATCACTTGTCATTAATCTTCGATAACCAAAAAATATTTTCGATCCATTAACGTGACCCAAAAAAATGATTGCGCTCAGAAAAATTACTGAAAGCGTTAGGTGTAGATAATTTGTACAGGGGATGAATTTTAGGGGAAGATAAAGGTAGGAGATCACTTCTTATCAATCTTAGATGACCTGCAAATGTTTTCCGATCATTTAACGTGACCCAAAAAAATGATTCCGCTCAAAAAAATTACTAAGAGCGTTAGCTGTAGGTAATTTGTACATGGGATGAATTTTTGGGGATGATCAAGGTAGATCATTACTTATCATCAATCTTCGATGACCAACAAATATTTTCCAATCAATTAACGTGACCCAAAAAAATGATTGCGCTCACAAAAAATACTAAGAGCGTTAGGTGTAGCTAATTTGTACAGGGTGTAAATTTTAGGGGATAATCAAGTTAGGAGATCACTTCTTAACAAATCTTAGATGACCAGCAAATGTTTTCCGATCAATTAACGTGAACCAAAAAATGACTGTGCTCACAAAAATTTCTAAGAGCGTTAGGTGTAGATATATTGTAAAGGGAGTGAATAACAGGGTATGATCAATGTATTTCTTAATTTCTCATCAATCTTAGATGACTAGCAAATATTTTCCAATCAATTAGCATGACCCAAAAAAATGATGGCGCTTGAAAAAATAACTAAGAGTGTTAGATGTAGATAATTTGTACAGAGGGTGGAATTTTAGGGGATGATCAAGGTGGGTCAACACTTTTTATCAATCTTAGATGACCAGCAAATATTTTCCAATCAATTAACATGACCCAAAAAAATGATTGCGCTCACAAAAATTACTAAGAGCGTTAGGTGTAGCTAATTTGTACAGGGGGTAAAATTTAGGGAATGATCAAGGTAGATCATTACTTTTCATCAATCTTCGATGACCAAAAAATAATTTCCGATCCATTCACGTGTCCCAAAAATATGATTGCGCTCAAAAAAATTACTGAGAGCGTTAGGTGTATAAAAAATTGTACAGGAAGTTAATTTTAGGAAATGATTAAGGTAGGTCATCACTTCTTTTCAATCTTAGATGACCAGCAAATATTTTCCAATCAATTAACATGACCCAAAAAAATGATTGCGCTCAAAAAAATTACTAAGAGCGTTAGGTGTAGGTAATTTGTACATGGGATGAATTTTAGGGGATGATCAAGGTAGATCATTACTTATCATCAATCTTCGATGACTAACAAGTATTTTCCAATCAATTAACATGACAAAAAAAAATGATTGCGCTCAAGAAAGTTACTCAGAGAGTTAGGTGTAGATAATTTGTACAGGGGCTAAATTTTAGGTTAGGATGAAGGTAGATCATCACTTGTCACCAATTTTCGATGCCCAACAAATATTTTCCGATCCATTAACTTGACCCCAAAAACTGAGTGCGCTCACAAAAATTACTGAGAGTGTTTGGTGTAGATAATTTGTACAGGCGGTGAATTTTAGGGGATGATCAAGGTAGATCATCACCTATCATCAATCTTTGATGACCAACAAATATTTTCCAATCAATTAACATGACCCAAAAAAATGATTGCGCTCACAAAAATTACTGAGAGCGTAAGGTGTAGCTAAATTGTACAGGGGGTGAATTTTAGGGAATGATCATGGTAGATCATCACTTGTCATTAATCTTCGATGACCAAAAAATATTTTCGATCCATTAACGTGACCCAAAAAAATGATTGCGCTCAGAAAAATTACTAAAAGCGTTAGGTGTAGATAATTTGTACAGGGGATGAATTTTAGGGGATGATAAAGGTAGGAGATCACTTCTTATCAATCTTAGATGACCTGCAAATGTTTTCCGATCATTTAACGTGACCCAAAAAAATGATTCCGCTCAAAAAAATTACTAAGAGCGTTAGCTGTAGGTAATTTGTACATGGGATGAATTTTTGGGGATGATCAAGGTAGATCATTACTTATCATCAATCTTCGATGACCAACAAGTATTTTCCAATCAATTAGCATGACCAAAAAAAAATTATTGCGCTCACAAAAATTACTGAGAGTGTTAGGTGTAGATAATTTGTACAGGAGTGAATTTTAGGGGATGATCAAGGTAGATCATCACTTATCATCAATCTTCGATGACCAACAAATATTTTCCAATCAATTAACGTGACCCAAAAAAATGATTGCGCTCACAAAAAATACTAAGAGCGTTAGGTGTAGCTAATTTGTACAGGGGGTAAATTTTAGGGGATAATCAAGTTAGGAGATCACTTCTTAACAAATCTTAGATGACCAGCAAATGTTTTCCGATCAATTAACGTGAACCAAAAAATGACTGTGCTCACAAAAATTTCTAAGAGCGTTAGGTGTAGATATATTGTAAAGGGAGTGAATAACAGGGTATGATCAATGTATTTCTTAATTTCTCATCAATCTTAGATGACTAGCAAATATTTTCCAATCAATTAACATGACCCAAAAAAATGATGGCGCTTGAAAAAATAACTAAGAGTGTTAGATGTAGATAATTTGTACAGAGGGTGGAATTTTAGGGGATGATCAAGGTGGGTCAACACTTTTTATCAATCTTAGATGACCAGCAAATATTTTCCAATCAATTAACATGACCCAAAAAAATGATTGCGCTCACAAAAATTACTAAGAGCGTTAGGTGTAGCTAATTTGTACAGGGGGTAAAATTTAGGGAATGATCAAGGTAGATCATTACTTTTCATTAATCTTCGATGACCAAAAAATAATTTCCGATCCATTCACGTGTCCCTAAAATATGATTGCGCTCAAAAAAATTACTGAGAGCGTTAGGTGTATAAAAAATTGTACAGGAAGTTAATTTTAGGAAATGATTAAGGTAGGTCATCACTTCTTTTCAATCTTAGATGACCAGCAAATATTTTCCATTCAATTAACATGACCCAAAAAAATGAATGCGCTCACAAAAATTACTGATAGCGTTAGGTGTAGCTAATTTGTACAGGGGGTAAATTTTAGGGGATAATCAAGTTAGGAGATCACTTCTTAACAAATCTTAGATGACCAGCAAATGTTTTCCGATCAATTAACGTGACCCAAAAAAATGATTGCGCTCAAAAAAATTACTAAGAGCGTTAGGTGTAGGTAATTTGTACATGGGATGAATTTTAGGGGATGATCAAGGTAGATCATTACTTATCATCAATCTTCGATGACCAACAAGTATTTTCCAATCAATTAACATGACCCAAAAAAAATGATTGCGCTCACGAAAGTTACTGAGAGAGTTAGGTGTAGATAATTTGTACAGGGGCTAAATTTTAGGTTAGGATCAAGGTAGATCATCACTTGTCACCAATTTTCGATGCCCAACAAATATTTTCCGATCCATTAACTTGACCCCAAAAACTGAGTGCGATCACAAAAATTACTGAGAGTGTTTGGTGTAGATAATTTGTACAGGCGGTGAATTTTAGGGGATGATCAAGGTAGATCATCACATATCATCAATCTTTGATGACCAACAAATATTTTCCAATCAATTAACATGACCCAAAAAAATGATTGAGCTCACAAAAATTACTGAGAGCGTAAGGTGTAGCTAATTTGTACAGGGGGTGAATTTTAGGGAATGATCATGGTAGATCATCACTTGTCATTAATCTTCGATAACCAAAAAATATTTTCGATCCATTAACGTGACCCAAAAAAATGATTGCGCTCAGAAAAATTACTGAGAGCGTTAGGTGTAGAAAAATTGTACAGGGGGTTAATTTTAGGGGATGATAAATGTAGGAGATTACTTCTTATCAATCTTAGATGACCAGCAAATGTTTTTCGATTAATTAACGTGACCCAAAAAAAGGACTGCGCTCACAAAATTTACTGAAAGCGTTAGGTGTAGATAATTTGTACAGGGGATGAATTTTAGGGGATGATCAAGGTAGGAGATCACTTCTTATCAATCTTAGATGACCAGCAAATGTTTTCCGATCAATTAACGTGACCCAAAAAAATGATTGCGCTCAAAAAAATTACTAAGAGCGTTAGGTGTAGGTAATTTGTACATGGGATGAATTTTAGGGGATGATCAAGGTAGATCATTACTTATCATCAATCTTCGATGACCAACAAGTATTTTCCAATCAATTAGTATGCCCCAAAAAAAATGATTGCGCTCACAAAAATTACTGAGAGTGTTAGGTGTAGATAATTTGTACAGGTGCTAAATTTTAGGTAAGGATCAAGGTAGATCATCACTTGTCACCAATTTTCAATGCCCATCAAATTTTTTTGATCCATTAACGTGACCTAAAAAACTGAGTGCGCTCACAAAAATTACTGAGAGTGTTAGGTGTAGATAATTTGTACAGGGGGTGAATTTTAGGGGATGATCAAGGTAGATCATCACTTATCATTAATCTTCGATGACCAACAAATATTTTCCAATCAATTAACGTGACCCAAAAAAATGAGTGTGCTCACAAAAGTTACTGAGAGAGTTAGGTGTAGATAATTTGTACAAGGGGTAAATTTTAGGGGATGATAAATGTAGGTCCACACTTTTTATCAATCTTAGATGACCAGCAAAAGTTTTCCGATTAATTAACGTGACCCAAAAAAATGATTGCGCTCAAAAAAATTACTAAGAGCGTTAGGTGTAGATAATTTGTACAGGGGGTGAATTTTAGGGGATGATCAAGGTAGATCATTACTTATCATCAATCTTCGATGACCAACAAGTATTTTCCAATCAATTAGCATGACCCAAAAAAAATGATTGCGCTCACAAAAATTACTGAGAGTGTTAGGTGTAGATAATTTGTACAGGTGCTAAATTTTAGGTAAGGATCAAGGTAGATCATTACTTATCATCAATCTTCGATAAACAACAAGTATTTTCCAATCAATTAACATGACCCAAAAAAAATGATTGCGCTCACGAAAGTTACTGAGAGAGTTAGGTGTAGATAATTTGTACAGGGGCTAAATTTTAGGTTAGGATCAAGGTAGATCATCACTTGTCACCAATTTTCGATGCCCAACAAATATTTTCCGATCCATTAACTTGACCCAAAAAACTGAGTGCGCTCACAAAAATTACTGAGAGTGTTTGGTGTAGATAATTTGTACAGGCGGTGAATTTTAGGGGATGATCAAGGTAGATCATCACCTATCATCAATCTTTGATGACCAACAAATATTTTCCAATCAATTAACATGACCCAAAAAAATGATTGCGCTCACAAAAATTACTGAGAGCGTAAGGTGTAGCTAAATTGTACAGGGGGTGAATTTTAGGGAATGATCATGGTAGATCATCACTTGTCATTAATCTTCGATGACCAAAAAATATTTTCGATCCATTAACGTGACCCAAAAAAATGATTGCGCTCAGAAAAATTACTAAAAGCGTTAGGTGTAGATAATTTGTACAGGGGATGAATTTTAGGGGATGATAAAGGTAGGAGATCACTTCTTATCAATCTTAGATGACCTGCAAATGTTTTCCGATCATTTAACGTGACCCAAAAAAATGATTCCGCTCAAAAAAATTACTAAGAGCGTTAGCTGTAGGTAATTTGTACATGGGATGAATTTTTGGGGATGATCAAGGTAGATCATTACTTATCATCAATCTTCGATGACCAACAAGTATTTTCCAATCAATTAGCATGACCAAAAAAAAATTATTGCGCTCACAAAAATTACTGAGAGTGTTAGGTGTAGATAATTTGTACAGGGGTGAATTTTAGGGGATGATCAAGGTAGATCATCACTTATCATCAATCTTCGATGACCAACAAATATTTTCCAATCAATTAACGTGACCCAAAAAAATGATTGCGCTCACAAAAAATACTAAGAGCGTTAGGTGTAGCTAATTTGTACAGGGGGTAAATTTTAGGGGATAATCAAGTTAGGAGATCACTTCTTAACAAATCTTAGATGACCAGCAAATGTTTTCCGATCAATTAACGTGAACCAAAAAATGACTGTGCTCACAAAAATTTCTAAGAGCGTTAGGTGTAGATATATTGTAAAGGGAGTGAATAACAGGGTATGATCAATGTATTTCTTAATTTCTCATCAATCTTAGATGACTAGCAAATATTTTCCAATCAATTAACATGACCCAAAAAAATGATGGCGCTTGAAAAAATAACTAAGAGTGTTAGATGTAGATAATTTGTACAGAGGGTGGAATTTTAGGGGATGATCAAGGTGGGTCAACACTTTTTATCAATCTTAGATGACCAGCAAATATTTTCCAATCAATTAACATGACCCAAAAAAATGATTGCGCTCACAAAAATTACTGAGAGTGTTAGGTGTAGATAATTTGTACAGGTGCTAAATTTTAGGTAAGGATCAAGGTAGATCATTACTTATCATCAATCTTCGATGACCAAAAAATATTTTCGATCCATTAACGTGACCCAAAAAAATGATTGCGCTTAAAAAAATTACTAAGAGCGTTAGGTGTAGGTAATTTGTACATGGGATGAATTTTAGGGGATGATCAAGGTAGATCATTACTTATCATCAATCTTCGATGACCAACAAGTATATTCCAATCCATGAACGTGACCCAAAAAACTGAGTGCGCTCAAAAAAATTACTAAGAGCGCTAGGTGTAGATAATTTGTACAGGTGGTGAATTTTAGGGGATGATCAAGGTTGGAGATCACTTCTTAACAAATCTTAGATGACCAGCAAATGTTTTCCGATCAATTAACGTGACCCAAAAAATGATTGCGCTCAAAAAAATTACTAAGAGCGTTAGGTGTAGGTAATTTGTACATGGGATGAATTTTAGGGGATGATCAAGGTAGATCATTACTTATCATCAATTTTCGATGCCCAACAAATATTTTCCGATCCATGAACGTGACCCAAAAAACTGAGTGCGCTCAAAAAAATTACTAAGAGCGCTAGGTGTAGGTAATTTGTACATGGGATAAATTTTAGGGGATGATCAAGGTAGATCATTACTTATCATCAATCTTCGATGACCAACAAGTTTTTTCCAATCAATTAGCATGACCCAAAAAAAATGATTGCGCTCACAAAAATTACTGAGAGTATTAGGTGTAGATAATTTGTACAGGTGCTAAATTTTAGGTAAGGATCAAGGTAGATCATTACTTATCATCAATCTTCGATGACCAACAAGTATTTTCCAATCAATTAACATGACCCAAAAAAAATGATTGCGCTCACGAAAGTTACTGAGAGAGTTAGGTGTAGATAATTTGTACAGGGGCTAAATTTTAGGTTAGGATCAAGGTAGATCATCACTTGTCACCAATTTTCGATGCCCAACAAATATTTTCCGATCCATTAACTTGACCCCAAAAACTGAGTGCGCTCACAAAAATTACTGAGAGTGTTTGGTGTAGATAATTTGTACAGGCGGTGAATTTTAGGGGATGATCAAGGTAGATCATCAACTATCATCAATCTTTGATGACCAACAAATATTTTCCAATCAATTAACATGACCCAAAAAAATGATTGCGCTCAAAAAAATTACTGAGAGCGTAAGGTGTAGCTAATTTGTACAGGGGGTGAATTTTAGGGAATGATCATGGTAGATCATCACTTGTCATTAATCTTCGATAACCAAAAAATATTTTCGATCCATTAACGTGACCCAAAAAAATGATTGCGCTCAGAAAAATTACTGAGAGCGTTAGGTGTAGAAAAATTGTACAGGGGGTTAATTTTAGGGGATGATAAATGTAGGAGATTACTTCTTATCAATCTTAGATGACCAGCAAATGTTTTTCGATCAATTAACGTGACCCAAAAAAAGGACTGCGCTCACAAAATTTACTGAAAGCGTTAGGTGTAGATAATTTGTACAGGGGATGAATTTTAGGGGATGATCAAGGTAGGAGATCACTTCTTATCAATCTTAGATGACCAGCAAATGTTTTCCGATCAATTAACGTGACCCAAAAAAATGATTGCGCTCAAAAAAATTACTAAGAGCGTTAGGTGTAGGTAATTTGTACATGGGATGAATTTTAGGGGATGATCAAGGTAGATCATTACTTATCATCAATCTTCGATGACCAACAAGTATTTTCCAATCAATTAGCATGACACAAAAAAAATTATTGCGCTCACAAAAATTACTGAGAGTGTTAGGTGTAGATAATTTGTACAGGTGCTAAATTTTAGGTAAGGATCAAGGTAGATCATCACTTGTCACCAATTTTCAATGCCCATCAAATTTTTTTGATCCATTAACGTGACCTAAAAAACTGAGTGCGCTCACAAAAATTACTGAGAGTGTTAGGTGTAGATAATATGTACAGGGGGTGAATTTTAGGGGATGATCAAGGTAGATCATTACTTATCATCAATCTTCGATGACCAACAAATATTTTCCAATCAATTAACGTGACCCAAAAAAATGAGTGTGCTCACAAAAGTTACTGAGAGAGTTAGGTGTAGATAATTTGTACAAGGGGTAAATTTTAGGGGATGATAAATGTAGGTCCACACTTTTTATCAATCTTAGATGACCAGCAAAAGTTTTCCGATTAATAAACGTGACCCAAAAAAATGATTGCGCTCAAAAAAATTACTAAGAGCGTTAGGTGTAGATAATTTGTACAGGGGGTGACTTTTAGTGGATGATCAAGGTAGATCATTACTTATCATCAATCTTCGATGACCAACAAGTATTTTCCAATCAATTAGCATGACCCAAAAAAAATGATTGCGCTCACAAAAATTACTGAGAGTGTTAGGTGTAGATAATTTGTACAGGTGCTTAATTTTAGGTAAGGATCAAGGTAGATCATTACTTATCATCAATCTTCGATGAACAACAAGTATTTTCCAATCAATTAACATGACCCAAAAAAAATGATTGCTCTCACGAAAGTTACTGAGAGAGTTAGGTGTAGATAATTTGTACAGGGGCTAAATTTTAGGTTAGGATCAAGGTAGATCATCACTTGTCACCAATTTTCGATGCCCAACAAATATTTTCCGATCCATTAACTTGACCCCAAAAACTGAGTGCGCTCACAAAAATTACTGAGAGTGTTTGGTGTAGATAATTTGTACAGGCGGTGAATTTTAGGGGATGATCAAGGTAGATCATCACCTATCATCAATCTTTGATGACCAACAAATATTTTCCAATCAATTAACATGACCCAAAAAAATGATTGCGCTCACAAAAATTACTGAGAGCGTAAGGTGTAGCTAAATTGTACAGGGGGTGAATTTTAGGGAATGATCATGGTAGATCATCACTTGTCATTAATCTTCGATGACCAAAAAATATTTTCGATCCATTAACGTGACCCAAAAAAATGATTGCGCTCAGAAAAATTACTAAAAGCGTTAGGTGTAGATAATTTGTACAGGGGATGAATTTTAGGGGATGATAAAGGTAGGAGATCACTTCTTATCAATCTTAGATGACCTGCAAATGTTTTCCGATCATTTAACGTGACCCAAAAAAATGATTCCGCTCAAAAAAATTACTAAGAGCGTTAGCTGTAGGTAATTTGTACATGGGATGAATTTTTGGGGATGATCAAGGTAGATCATTACTTATCATCAATCTTCGATGACCAACAAGTATTTTCCAATCAATTAGCATGACCAAAAAAAAATTATTGCGCTCACAAAAATTACTGAGAGTGTTAGGTGTAGATAATTTGTACAGGGGTGAATTTAAGGGATGATCAATGTAGATCATCACTTATCATCAATCTTCGATGACCAACAAATATTTTCCAATCAATTAACGTGACCCAAAAAAATGATTGCGCTCACAAAAAATACTAAGAGCGTTAGGTGTAGCTAATTTGTACAGGGGGTAAATTTTAGGGGATAATCAAGTTAGGAGATCACTTCTTAACAAATCTTAGATGACCAGCAAATGTTTTCCGATCAATTAACGTGAACCAAAAAATGACTGTGCTCACAAAAATTTCTAAGAGCGTTAGGTGTAGATATATTGTAAAGGGAGTGAATAACAGGGTATGATCAATGTATTTCTTAATTTCTCATCAATCTTAGATGACTAGCAAATATTTTCCAATCAATTAACATGACCCAAAAAAATGATGGCGCTTGAAAAAATAACTAAGAGTGTTAGATGTAGATAATTTGTACAGAGGGTGGAATTTTAGGGGATGATCAAGGTGGGTCAACACTTTTTATCAATCTTAGATGACCAGCAAATATTTTCCAATCAATTAACATGACCCAAAAAAATGATTGCGCTCACAAAAATTACTAAGAGCGTTAGGTGTAGCTAATTTGTACAGGGGGTAAAATTTAGGGAATGATCAAGGTAGATCATTACTTTTCATCAATCTTCGATGACCAAAAAATAATTTCCGATCCATTCACGTGTCCCAAAAATATGATTGCACTCAAAAAAATTACTGAGAGCGTTAGGTGTATAAAAAATTGTACAGGAAGTTAATTTTAGGAAATGATTAAGGTAGGTCATCACTTCTTTTCAATCTTAGATGACCAGCAAATATTTTCCAATCAATTAACATGACCCAAAAAAATGAATGCGCTCACAAAAATTACTGATAGCGTTAGGTGTAGCTAATTTGTACAGGGGGTAAATTTTAGGTTAGGATGAAGGTAGATCATCACTTGTCACCAATTTTCGATGCCCAACAAATATTTTCCGATCCATTAACGTGACACAAAAAACTGAGTGCGCTCACAAAAATTACTGAGAGTGTTAGGTGTAGATAAGTTGTACAGGTGCTAAATTTTAGGTAAGGATCAAGGTAGATCATCACTTGTCACCAATTTTTAATGCCCATCAAATATTTTTTGATCCATTAACGTGATTCAAAAAACTGAGTGCGCTCACAAAAATTACTGAGAGTGTTAGGTGTAGATAATTTGTACAGGGGGTGAATTCTAGGGGATGATCAAGGTAGATCATCACTTATCATCAATCTTCGATGACCAACAAATATTTTCCAATCAATTAACGTGACCCAAAAAAATGAGTGTGCTTACAAAAATTACTGAAAGAGTTAGGTGTAGATAATTTGTACAAGGGGTAAATTTTAGGGGATGATAAATGTAGGTCCACACTTTTTATCAATCTTAGATGACCAGCAAATATTTTCCAATCAATAACCATGACCCAAAAAAATGAGTGCGCTCACAAAAGTTACGGAGAGTGTTAGGTGTAGATAATTTGTACAGGTGCTAAATTTTAGGTAAGGATCAAGGTAGATCATCACTTGTCACCAATTTTCAATGCCCATCAAATTTTTTTGATCCATTAACGTGACCTAAAAAACTGAGTGCGCTCACAAAAATTACTGAGAGTGTTAGGTGTAGATAATTTGTATAGGGGGTGAATTTTAGGGGATGATCAAGGTAGATCATCACTTATCATCAATCTTCGATGACCAACAAAAATTTTTCAATCAATTAACGTGACCCAAAAAAATGAGTGTGCTCACAAAAGTTACTGAGAGAGTTAGGTGTAGATAATTTGTACAAGGGGTAAATTTTAGGGGATGATAAATGTAGGTCCACACTTTTTATCAATCTTAGATGACCAGCAAATGTTTTCCGATCAATTAACGTGACCCAAAAAATGATTGCGCTCAAAAAAATTACTAAGAGCGTTAGGTGTAGGTAATTTGTACATGGGATGAATTTTAGTGGATGATCAAGGTAGATCATTACTTATCATCAATTTTCGATGCCCAACAAATATTTTCCGATCCATGAACGTGACCCAAAAAACTAAGTGCGCTCAAAAAAATTACTAAGAGCGTTAGGTGTAGGTAATTTGTACATGGTATGAATTTTAGGGGATGATCAAGGTAGATCATTACTTATCATCAATCTTCGATGACCAACAAGTATTTTCCAATCAATTAGCATGACCCAAAAAAAATGATTGCGCTCACAAAAATTACTGAGAGTGTTAGGTGTAGATAATTTGTACAGGTGCTAAATTTTAGGTAAGGATCAAGGTAGATCATTACTTATCATCAATCTTCGATGACCAACAAGTATTTTCCAATCAATTAACATGACCCAAAAGAAATGATTGCGCTCACGAAAGTTACTGAGAGAGTTAGGTGTAGATAATTTGTACAGGGGCTAAATTTTAGGTTAGGATCAAGGAAGATCATCACTTGTCACCAATTTTCGATGCCCAACAAATATTTTCCGATCCATTAACTTGACCCAAAAAACTGAGTGCGCTCACAAAAATTACTGAGAGTGTTTGGTGTAGATAATTTGTACAGGCGGTGAAGTTTAGGGGATGATCAAGGTAGATCATCACCTATCATCAATCTCTGATGACCAGCAAATATTTTCCAATCAATTAACATGACCCAAAAAAATGATTGCGCTCACAAAAATTACTGAGAGCGTAAGGTGTAGCTAATTTGTACAGGTGCTAAATTTTAGGTAAGGATCAAGGTGGGTCAACACTTTTTATCAATCTTCGATGACCAACAAGTATTTTCCAATCAATTAACATGACCCAAAAAAAATGATTGCGCTCACAAAAATTACTGAGAGTGTTAGGTGTAGATAATTTGTACAGGTGCTAAATTTTAGGTAAGGATCAAGGTAGATCATCACTTGTCACCAATTTTCAATGCCCATCAAATTTTTTTGATCCATTAACGTGACCTAAAAAACTGAGTGCGCTCACAAAAATTACTGAGAGTGTTAGGTGTAGATAATTTGTACAGGGGGTGAATTTTAGGGGATGATCAAGGTAGATCATCACTTATCATCAATCTTCGATGACCAACAAATAATTTCTAATCAATTAACGTGACCCAAAAAAATGAGTGTGCTCACAAAAGTTACTGAGAGAGTTAGGTGTAGATAATTTGTACAAGGGGTAAATTTTAGGGGATGATAAATGTAGGTCCACACTTTTTATCAATCTTAGATTACCAGCAAAAGTTTTCCGATCAATTAACGTGACCCAAAAAAATGATTGCGCTCAAAAAAATTACTAAGAGCGTTAGGTGTAGATAATTTGTACAGGGGGTAAATTTTAGGGGATGATCAAGGAAGATCAATACTTATCATCAATCTTCGATGACCAACAAGTATTTTCCAATCAATTAGCATGACCCAAAAAATATGATTGCGCTCACAAAAATTACTGAGAGTGTTAGGTGTAGGTAATTTGTACATGGGATGAATTTTAGGGGATGATCAAGGTAGATCATTACTTATCATCAATCTTCGATGACCAACAAGTATTTTCCAATCAATTAGCATGACCCAAAAAAAATGATTGCGCTCACGAAAGTTACTGAGAGAGTTAGGTGTAGATAATTTGTACAGGGGCTAAATTTTAGGTTAGGATCAAGGTAGATCATCACTTGTCACCAATTTTCGATGCCCAACAAATATTTTCCGGTCCATTAACTTGACCCAAAAAACTGAGTGCGCTCACAAAAATTACTGAGAGTGTTTGGTGTAGATAATTTGTACAGGCGGTGAATTTTAGGGGATAATCAAGTTAGGAGATCACTTCTTAACAAATCTTAGATGACCAGCAAATGTTTTCCGATCAATTAACGTGACCCAAAAAAATGATTGCGCTCAAAAAAATTACTAAGAGCGTTAGGTGTAGGTAATTTGTACATGGGATAAATTTTAGGGGATGATCAAGGTAGATCATTACTTATCATCAATCTTCGATGACTAACAAGTATTTTCCAATCAATTAACATGACCAAAAAAAATGATTGCGCTCACGAAAGTTACTCAGAGAGTTAGGTGTAGATAATTTGTACAGGGGCTAAATTTTAGGTTAGGATGAAGGTAGATCATCACTTGTCACCAATTTTCGATGCCCAACAAATATTTTCCGATCCATTAACGTGACACAAAAAACTGAGTGCGCTCACAAAAATTACTGAGAGTGTTAGGTGTAGATAAGTTGTACAGGTGCTAAATTTTAGGTAAGGATCAAGGTAGATCATCACTTGTCACCAATTTTTAATGCCCATCAAATATTTTTTGATCCATTAACGTGATTCAAAAAACTGAGTGCGCTCACAAAAATTACTGAGAGTGTTTGGTGTAGATAATTTGTACAGGGGGTGAATTTTAGGGGATGATCAAGGTAGATCATCACTTATCATCAATCTTCGATGACCAACAAATATTTTCCAATCAATTAACGTGACCCAAAAAAATGAGTGTGCTCACAAAAGTTACTGAAAGAGTTAGGTGTAGATAATTTGTACAAGGGGTAAATTTTAGGGGATGATAAATGTAGGTCCACACTTTTTATCAATCTTAGATGACCAGCAAATATTTTCCAATCAATTAAAATGACCCAAAAAAATGATTGCGCTCACAAAAATTACTGATAGCGTTAGGTGTAGCTAATTTGTACAGGGGGTAAATTTAAGGGGATGATCAAGGTTGGAGATCACTTCTTAACAAATCTTAGATGACCAGCAAATGTTTTCTGATCAATTAACGTGACCCAAAAAAATGATTGCGCTCAGAAAAATTACTGAGAGCGTTAGGTGTAGAAAAATTGTACAGGGGGTGAATTTTAGGGGATGATAAATGTAGGTCCACACTTTTTATCAATCTTAGATGACCAGCAAATATTTTCCAATCAATTAACATGACCCAAAAAAATGAGTGCGCTCACAAAAGTTGCTGAGAGAGTTAGGTGTAGATAATTTGTACAGGGGGTAAATTTTAGGGGATGATCAAGGTAGGAGATTACTTCTTATCAATCTTAGATGACCAGCAAATGTTTTTCGATCAATTAACGTGACCCAAAAAAAGGACTGCGCTCACAAAATTTACTGAAAGCGTTAGGTGTAGATAACTTGTACAGGGGATGAATTTTAGGGGATGATCAAGGTAGGAGATCACTTCTTATCAATCTTAGATGACCAGCAAAAGTTTTCCGATCAATTAACGTGACCCAAAAAAATGATTGCGCTCAAAAAAATTACTAAGAGCGTTAGGTGTAGGTAATTTGTACATGGGATGAATTTTAGGGGATGATCAAGGTAGATCATTACTTATCATCAATCTTCGATGACCAACAAGTATTTTCCAATCAATTAGCATGACCCAAAAAAAATGATTGCGCTCACAAAAATTACTGAGAGTGTTAGGTGTAGATAATTTGTACAGGTGCTAAATTTTAGGTAAGGATCAATGTAGATCATCACTTGTCACCAATTTTCAATGCCCATCAAATTTTTTTGATCCATTAACGTGACCTAAAAAACTGAGTGCGCTCACAAAAATTACTGAGAGTGTTTGGTGTAGATAATTTGTACAGGCGGTGAATTTTAGGGGATGATCAAGGTAGATCATCACCTATCATCAATCTTTGATGACCAACAAATATTTTCCAATCAATTAACATGACCCAAAAAAATGATTGCGCTCACAAAAATTACTGAGAGCGTAAGGTGTAGCTAAATTGTACAGGGGGTGAATTTTAGGGAATGATCATGGTAGATCATCACTTGTCATTAATCTTCGATGACCAAAAAATATTTTCGATCCATTAACGTGACCCAAAAAAATGATTGCGCTCAGAAAAATTACTAAAAGCGTTAGGTGTAGATAATTTGTACAGGGGATGAATTTTAGGGGATGATAAAGGTAGGAGATCACTTCTTATCAATCTTAGATGACCTGCAAATGTTTTCCGATCATTTAACGTGACCCAAAAAAATGATTCCGCTCAAAAAAATTACTAAGAGCGTTAGCTGTAGGTAATTTGTACATGGGATGAATTTTTGGGGATGATCAAGGTAGATCATTACTTATCATCAATCTTCGATGACCAACAAGTATTTTCCAATCAATTAGCATGACCAAAAAAAAATTATTGCGCTCACAAAAATTACTGAGAGTGTTAGGTGTAGATAATTTGTACAGGGGTGAATTTTAGGGGATGATCAAGGTAGATCATCACTGATCATCAATCTTCGATGACCAACAAATATTTTCCAATCAATTAACGTGACCCAAAAAAATGATTGCGCTCACAAAAAATACTAAGAGCGTTAGGTGTAGCTAATTTGTACAGGGGGTAAATTTTAGGGGATAATCAAGTTAGGAGATCACTTCTTAACAAATCTTAGATGACCAGCAAATGTTTTCCGATCAATTAACGTGAACCAAAAAATGACTGTGCTCACAAAAATTTCTAAGAGCGTTAGGTGTAGATATATTGTAAAGGGAGTGAATAACAGGGTATGATCAATGTATTTCTTAATTTCTCATCAATCTTAGATGACTAGCAAATATTTTCCAATCAATTAACATGACCCAAAAAAATGATGGCGCTTGAAAAAATAACTAAGAGTGTTAGATGTAGATAATTTGTACAGAGGGTGGAATTTTAGGGGATGATCAAGGTGGGTCAACACTTTTTATCAATCTTAGATGACCAGCAAATATTTTCCAATCAATTAACATGACCCAAAAAAATGATTGCGCTCACAAAAATTACTGAGAGTGTTAGGTGTAGATAATTTGTACAGGTGCTAAATTTTAGGTAAGGATCAAGGTAGATCATTACTTATCATCAATCTTCGATGACCAACAAATATTTTCCAATCAATTAACATGACCCAAAAAAATGATTGCGCTCACAAAAATTACTGAGAGCGTAAGGTGTAGCTAATTTGTACAGGGGGTGAATTTTAGGGAATGATCATGGTAGATCATCACTTGTCATTAATCTTCGATGACCAAAAAATATTTTCGATCCATTAACGTGACCCAAAAAAATGATTGCGCTCAGAAAAATTACTGAGAGCGTTAGGTGTAGAAAAATTGTACAGGGGGTTAATTTTAGGGGATGATAAATGTAGGAGATTACTTCTTATCAATCTTAGATGACCAGCAAATGTTTTTCGATCAATTAACGTGACCTAAAAAAAGGACTGCGATCACAAAATTTACTGAAAGCGTTAGGTGTAGGTAATTTGTACAGGGGATGAATTTTAGGGGATGATCAAGGTAGGAGATCAGTTCTTATCAATCTTAGATGACCAGCAAATGTTTTCCGATCAATTAACGTGACCCAAAAAAATGATTGCGCTTAAAAAAATTACTAAGAGCGTTAGGTGTAGGTAATTTGTACATGGGATGAATTTTAGGGGATGATCAAGGTAGATCATTACTTATCATCAATCTTCGATGACCAACAAGTATATTCCAATCCATGAACGTGACCCAAAAAACTGAGTGCGCTCAAAAAAATTACTAAGAGCGCTAGGTGTAGATAATTTGTACAGGTGGTGAATTTTAGGGGATGATCAAGGTTGGAGATCACTTCTTAACAAATCTTAGATGACCAGCAAATGTTTTCCGATCAATTAACGTGACCCAAAAAATGATTGCGCTCAAAAAAATTACTAAGAGCGTTAGGTGTAGGTAATTTGTACATGGGATGAATTTTAGGGGATGATCAAGGTAGATCATTACTTATCATCAATTTTCGATGCCCAACAAATATTTTCCGATCCATGAACGTGACCCAAAAAACTGAGTGCGCTCAAAAAAATTACTAAGAGCGCTAGGTGTAGGTAATTTGTACATGGGATAAATTTTAGGGGATGATCAAGGTAGATCATTACTTATCATCAATCTTCGATGACCAACAAGTTTTTTCCAATCAATTAGCATGACCCAAAAAAAATGATTGCGCTCACAAAAATTACTGAGAGTATTAGGTGTAGATAATTTGTACAGGTGCTAAATTTTAGGTAAGGATCAAGGTAGATCATTACTTATCATCAATCTTCGATGACCAACAAGTATTTTCCAATCAATTAACATGACCCAAAAAAAATGATTGCGCTCACGAAAGTTACTGAGAGAGTTAGGTGTAGATAATTTGTACAGGGGCTAAATTTTAGGTTAGGATCAAGGTAGATCATCACTTGTCACCAATTTTCGATGCCCAACAAATATTTTCCGATCCATTAACTTGACCCCAAAAACTGAGTGCGCTCACAAAAATTACTGAGAGTGTTTGGTGTAGATAATTTGTACAGGCGGTGAATTTTAGGGGATGATCAAGGTAGATCATCAACTATCATCAATCTTTGATGACCAACAAATATTTTCCAATCAATTAACATGACCCAAAAAAATGATTGCGCTCACAAAAATTACTGAGAGCGTAAGGTGTAGCTAATTTGTACAGGGGGTGAATTTTAGGGAATGATCATGGTAGATCATCACTTGTCATTAATCTTCGATAACCAAAAAATATTTTCGATCCATTAACGTGACCCAAAAAAATGATTGCGCTCAGAAAAATTACTGAGAGCGTTAGGTGTAGAAAAATTGTACAGGGGGTTAATTTTAGGGGATGATCAAGGTAGGAGATCACTTCTTATCAATCTTAGATGACCAGCAAATGTTTTCCGATCAATTAACGTGACCCAAAAAAATGATTGCGCTCAAAAAAATTACTAAGAGCGTTAGGTGTAGGTAATTTGTACATGGGATGAATTTTAGGGGATGATCAAGGTAGATCATTACTTATCATCAATCTTCGATGACCAACAAGTATTTTCCAATCAATTAGCATGACACAAAAAAAATTATTGCGCTCACAAAAATTACTGAGAGTGTTAGGTGTAGATAATTTGTACAGGTGCTAAATTTTAGGTAAGGATCAAGGTAGATCATCACTTGTCACCAATTTTCAATGCCCATCAAATTTTTTTGATCCATTAACGTGACCTAAAAAACTGAGTGCGCTCACAAAAATTACTGAGAGTGTTAGGTGTAGATAATATGTACAGGGGGTGAATTTTAGGGGATGATCAAGGTAGATCATTACTTATCATCAATCTTCGATGACCAACAAATATTTTCCAATCAATTAACGTGACCCAAAAAAATGAGTGTGCTCACAAAAGTTACTGAGAGAGTTAGGTGTAGATAATTTGTACAAGGGGTAAATTTTAGGGGATGATAAATGTAGGTCCACACTTTTTATCAATCTTAGATGACCAGCAAAAGTTTTCCGATTAATAAACGTGACCCAAAAAAATGATTGCGCTCAAAAAAATTACTAAGAGCGTTAGGTGTAGATAATTTGTACAGGGGGTGACTTTTAGTGGATGATCAAGGTAGATCATTACTTATCATCAATCTTCGATGACCAACAAGTATTTTCCAATCAATTAGCATGACCCAAAAAAAATGATTGCGCTCACAAAAATTACTGAGAGTGTTAGGTGTAGATAATTTGTACAGGTGCTTAATTTTAGGTAAGGATCAAGGTAGATCATTACTTATCATCAATCTTCGATGAACAACAAGTATTTTCCAATCAATTAACATGACCCAAAAAAAATGATTGCTCTCACGAAAGTTACTGAGAGAGTTAGGTGTAGATAATTTGTACAGGGGCTAAATTTTAGGTTAGGATCAAGGTAGATCATCACTTGTCACCAATTTTCGATGCCCAACAAATATTTTCCGATCCATTAACTTGACCCCAAAAACTGAGTGCGCTCACAAAAATTACTGAGAGTGTTTGGTGTAGATAATTTGTACAGGCGGTGAATTTTAGGGGATGATCAAGGTAGATCATCACCTATCATCAATCTTTGATGACCAACAAATATTTTCCAATCAATTAACATGACCCAAAAAAATGATTGCGCTCACAAAAATTACTGAGAGCGTAAGGTGTAGCTAAATTGTAGAGGGGGTGAATTTTAGGGAATGATCATGGTAGATCATCACTTGTCATTAATCTTCGATGACCAAAAAATATTTTCGATCCATTAACGTGACCCAAAAAAATGATTGCGCTCAGAAAAATTACTAAAAGCGTTAGGTGTAGATAATTTGTACAGGGGATGAATTTTAGGGGATGATAAAGGTAGGAGATCACTTCTTATCAATCTTAGATGACCTGCAAATGTTTTCCGATCATTTAACGTGACCCAAAAAAATTATTGCGCTCACAAAAATTACTGAGAGTGTTAGGTGTAGATAATTTGTACAGGGGTGAATTTAAGGGATGATCAATGTAGATCATCACTTATCATCAATCTTCGATGACCAACAAATATTTTCCAATCAATTAACGTGACCCAAAAAAATGATTGCGCTCACAAAAAATACTAAGAGCGTTAGGTGTAGCTAATTTGTACAGGGGGTAAATTTTAGGGGATAATCAAGTTAGGAGATCACTTCTTAACAAATCTTAGATGAGCAGCAAATGTTTTCCGATCAATTAACGTGAACCAAAAAATGACTGTGCTCACAAAAATTTCTAAGAGCGTTAGGTGTAGATATATTGTAAAGGGAGTGAATAACAGGGTATGATCAATGTATTTCTTAATTTCTCATCAATCTTAGATGACTAGCAAATATTTTCCAATCAATTAACATGACCCAAAAAAATGATGGCGCTTGAAAAAATAACTAAGAGTGTTAGATGTAGATAATTTGTACAGAGGGTGGAATTTTAGGGGATGATCAAGGTGGGTCAACACTTTTTATCAATCTTAGATGACCAGCAAATATTTTCCAATCAATTAACATGACCCAAAAAAATGATTGCGCTCACAAAAATTACTAAGAGCGTTAGGTGTAGCTAATTTGTACAGGGGGTAAAATTTAGGGAATGATCAAGGTAGATCATTACTTTTCATCAATCTTCGATGACCAAAAAATAATTTCCGATCCATTCACGTGTCCCAAAAATATGATTGCGCTCAAAAAAATTACTGAGAGCGTTAGGTGTATAAAAAATTGTACAGGAAGTTAATTTTAGGAAATGATTAAGGTAGGTCATCACTTCTTTTCAATCTTAGATGACCAGCAAATATTTTCCAATCAATTAACATGACCCAAAAAAATGAATGCGCTCACAAAAATTACTGATAGCGTTAGGTGTAGCTAATTTGTACAGGGGGTAAATTTTAGGTTAGGATGAAGGTAGATCATCACTTGTCACCAATTTTCGATGCCCAACAAATATTTTCCGATCCATTAACGTGACACAAAAAACTGAGTGCGCTCACAAAAATTACTGAGAGTGTTAGGTGTAGATAAGTTGTACAGGTGCTAAATTTTAGGTAAGGATCAAGGTAGATCATCACTTGTCACCAATTTTTAATGCCCATCAAATATTTTTTGATCCATTAACGTGATTCAAAAAACTGAGTGCGCTCACAAAAATTACTGAGAGTGTTAGGTGTAGATAATTTGTACAGGGGGTGAATTCTAGGGGATGATCAAGGTAGATCATCACTTATCATCAATCTTCGATGACCAACAAATATTTTCCAATCAATTAACGTGACCCAAAAAAATGAGTGTGCTTACAAAAATTACTGAAAGAGTTAGGTGTAGATAATTTGTACAAGGGGTAAATTTTAGGGGATGATAAATGTAGGTCCACACTTTTTATCAATCTTAGATGACCAGCAAATATTTTCCAATCAATAACCATGACCCAAAAAAATGAGTGCGCTCACAAAAGTTACGGAGAGTGTTAGGTGTAGATAATTTGTACAGGTGCTAAATTTTAGGTAAGGATCAAGGTAGATCATCACTTGTCACCAATTTTCAATGCCCATCAAATTTTTTTGATCCATTAACGTGACCTAAAAAACTGAGTGCGCTCACAAAAATTACTGAGAGTGTTAGGTGTAGATAATTTGTATAGGGGGTGAATTTTAGGGGATGATCAAGGTAGATCATCACTTATCATCAATCTTCGATGACCAACAAAAATTTTTCAATCAATTAACGTGACCCAAAAAAATGAGTGTGCTCACAAAAGTTACTGAGAGAGTTAGGTGTAGATAATTTGTACAAGGGGTAAATTTTAGGGGATGATAAATGTAGGTCCACACTTTTTATCAATCTTAGATGACCAGCAAATGTTTTCCGATCAATTAACGTGACCCAAAAAATGATTGCGCTCAAAAAAATTACTAAGAGCGTTAGGTGTAGGTAATTTGTACATGGGATGAATTTTAGTGGATGATCAAGGTAGATCATTACTTATCATCAATTTTCGATGCCCAACAAATATTTTCCGATCCATGAACGTGACCCAAAAAACTAAGTGCGCTCAAAAAAATTACTAAGAGCGTTAGGTGTAGGTAATTTGTACATGGTATGAATTTTAGGGGATGATCAAGGTAGATCATTACTTATCATCAATCTTCGATGACCAACAAGTATTTTCCAATCAATTAGCATGACCCAAAAAAAATGATTGCGCTCACAAAAATTACTGAGAGTGTTAGGTGTAGATAATTTGTACAGGTGCTAAATTTTAGGTAAGGATCAAGGTAGATCATTACTTATCATCAATCTTCGATGACCAACAAGTATTTTCCAATCAATTAACATGACCCAAAAGAAATGATTGCGCTCACGAAAGTTACTGAGAGAGTTAGGTGTAGATAATTTGTACAGGGGCTAAATTTTAGGTTAGGATCAAGGAAGATCATCACTTGTCACCAATTTTCGATGCCCAACAAATATTTTCCGATCCATTAACTTGACCCAAAAAACTGAGTGCGCTCACAAAAATTACTGAGAGTGTTTGGTGTAGATAATTTGTACAGGCGGTGAAGTTTAGGGGATGATCAAGGTAGATCATCACCTATCATCAATCTCTGATGACCAGCAAATATTTTCCAATCAATTAACATGACCCAAAAAAATGATTGCGCTCACAAAAATTACTGAGAGCGTAAGGTGTAGCTAATTTGTACAGGTGCTAAATTTTAGGTAAGGATCAAGGTGGGTCAACACTTTTTATCAATCTTCGATGACCAACAAGTATTTTCCAATCAATTAACATGACCCAAAAAAAATGATTGCGCTCACAAAAATTACTGAGAGTGTTAGGTGTAGATAATTTGTACAGGTGCTAAATTTTAGGTAAGGATCAAGGTAGATCATCACTTGTCACCAATTTTCAATGCCCATCAAATTTTTTTGATCCATTAACGTGACCTAAAAAACTGAGTGCGCTCACAAAAATTACTGAGAGTGTTAGGTGTAGATAATTTGTACAGGGGGTGAATTTTAGGGGATGATCAAGGTAGATCATCACTTATCATCAATCTTCGATGACCAACAAATAATTTCTAATCAATTAACGTGACCCAAAAAAATGAGTGTGCTCACAAAAGTTACTGAGAGAGTTAGGTGTAGATAATTTGTACAAGGGGTAAATTTTAGGGGATGATAAATGTAGGTCCACACTTTTTATCAATCTTAGATTACCAGCAAAAGTTTTCCGATCAATTAACGTGACCCAAAAAAATGATTGCGCTCAAAAAAATTACTAAGAGCGTTAGGTGTAGATAATTTGTACAGGGGGTAAATTTTAGGGGATGATCAAGGAAGATCAATACTTATCATCAATCTTCGATGACCAACAAGTATTTTCCAATCAATTAGCATGACCCAAAAAATATGATTGCGCTCACAAAAATTACTGAGAGTGTTAGGTGTAGGTAATTTGTACATGGGATGAATTTTAGGGGATGATCAAGGTAGATCATTACTTATCATCAATCTTCGATGACCAACAAGTATTTTCCAATCAATTAGCATGACCCAAAAAAAATGATTGCGCTCACGAAAGTTACTGAGAGAGTTAGGTGTAGATAATTTGTACAGGGGCTAAATTTTAGGTTAGGATCAAGGTAGATCATCACTTGTCACCAATTTTCGATGCCCAACAAATATTTTCCGATCCATTAACTTGACCCAAAAAACTGAGTGCGCTCACAAAAATTACTGAGAGTGTTTGGTGTAGATAATTTGTACAGGCGGTGAATTTTAGGGGATAATCAAGTTAGGAGATCACTTCTTAACAAATCTTAGATGACCAGCAAATGTTTTCCGATCAATTAACGTGACCCAAAAAAATGATTGCGCTCAAAAAAATTACTAAGAGCGTTAGGTGTAGGTAATTTGTACATGGGATAAATTTTAGGGGATGATCAAGGTATATCATTACTTATCATCAATCTTCGATGACTAACAAGTATTTTCCAATCAATTAACATGACCAAAAAAAATGATTGCGCTCACGAAAGTTACTCAGAGAGTTAGGTGTAGATAATTTGTACAGGGGCTAAATTTTAGGTTAGGATGAAGGTAGATCATCACTTGTCACCAATTTTCGATGCCCAACAAATATTTTCCGATCCATTAACGTGACACAAAAAACTGAGTGCGCTCACAAAAATTACTGAGAGTGTTAGGTGTAGATAAGTTGTACAGGTGCTAAATTTTAGGTAAGGATCAAGGTAGATCATCACTTGTCACCAATTTTTAATGCCCATCAAATATTTTTTGATCCATTAACGTGATTCAAAAAACTGAGTGCGCTCACAAAAATTACTGAGAGTGTTTGGTGTAGATAATTTGTACAGGGGGTGAATTTTAGGGGATGATCAAGGTAGATCATCACTTATCATCAATCTTCGATGACCAACAAATATTTTCCAATCAATTAACGTGACCCAAAAAAATGAGTGTGCTCACAAAAGTTACTGAAAGAGTTAGGTGTAGATAATTTGTAAAAGGGGTAAATTTTAGGGGATGATAAATGTAGGTCCACACTTTTTATCAATCTTAGATGACCAGCAAATATTTTCCAATCAATTAAAATGACCCAAAAAAATGATTGCGCTCACAAAAATTACTGATAGCGTTAGGTGTAGCTAATTTGTACAGGGGGTAAATTTAAGGGGATGATCAAGGTTGGAGATCACTTCTTAACAAATCTTAGATGACCAGCAAATGTTTTCTGATCAATTAACGTGACCCAAAAAAATGATTGCGCTCAGAAAAATTACTGAGAGCGTTAGGTGTAGAAAAATTGTACAGGGGGTGAATTTTAGGGGATGATAAATGTAGGTCCACACTTTTTATCAATCTTAGATGACCAGCAAATATTTTCCAATCAATTAACATGACCCAAAAAAATGAGTGCGCTCACAAAAGTTACTGAGAGAGTTAGGTGTAGATAATTTGTACAGGGGGTAAATTTTAGGGGATGATCAAGGTAGGAGATTACTTCTTATCAATCTTAGATGACCAGCAAATGTTTTTCGATCAATTAACGTGACCCAAAAAAAGGACTGCGCTCACAAAATTTACTGAAAGCGTTAGGTGTAGATAACTTGTACAGGGGATGAATTTTAGGGGATGATCAAGGTAGGAGATCACTTCTTATCAATCTTAGATGACCAGCAAATGTTTTCCGATCAATTAACGTGACCCAAAAAAATGATTGCGCTCAAAAAAATTACTAAGAGCGTTAGGTGTAGGTAATTTGTACATGGGATGAATTTTAGGGGATGATCAAGGTAGATCATTACTTATCATCAATCTTCGATGACCAACAAGTATTTTCCAATCAATTAGCATGACCCAAAAAAAATGATTGCGCTCACAAAAATTACTGAGAGTGTTAGGTGTAGATAATTTGTACAGGTGCTAAATTTTAGGTAAGGATCAATGTAGATCATCACTTGTCACCAATTTTCAATGCCCATCAAATTTTTTTGATCCATTAACGTGACCTAAAAAACTGAGTGCGCTCACAAAAATTACTGAGAGTATTAGGTGTAGATAATTTGTACAGGGGGTGAATTTTAGGGGATGATCAAGGTAGATCATCACTTATCATCAATCTTCGATGACCAACAAATATTTTCCAATCAATTAACGTGACCCAAAAAAATGAGTGTGCTCACAAAAGTTACTGAGAGACTTAGGTGTAGATAATTTGTGCAAGGGGTAAATTTTAGTGGATGATAAATGTAGGTCCACACTTTTTATCAATCTTAGATGACTAGCAAAAGTTTTCCGATCAATTAACGTAACCCAAAAAAATGATTGCGCTGAAAAAAATTACTAAGAGCGTTAGGTGTAGATAATTTGTACAGGGGGTAAATTTTAGGGGATGATCAAGGTTGGAGATCACTTCTTAACAAATCTTAGATGACCAGCAAATGTTTTCCGATCAATTAACGTGACCCAAAAAATGATTGCGCTCAAAAAAATTACTAAGAGCGTTAGGTGTAGGTAATTTGTACATGGGATGAATTTTAGGGGATGATCAAGGTAGATCATTACTTATCATCAATTTTCGATGCCCAACAAATATTTTCCGATCCATGAACGTGACCCAAAAAACTGAGTGCGCTCAAAAAAATTACTAAGAGCGCTAGGTGTAGGTAATTTGTACATGGGATGAATTTTAGGGGATGATCAAGGTAGATCATTACTTATCATCAATCTTCGATGACCAACAAGTATTTTCCAATCAATTAGCATGACCCCAAAAAAATGATTGCGCTCACAAAAATTACTGAGAGTGTTAGGTGTAGATAATTTGTACAGGTGCTAAATTTTAGGTAAGGATCAAGGTAGATCATTACTTATCATCAATCTTCGATGACCAACAAGTATTTTCTAATCTATTAACATGACCCAAAAAAAATGATTGCGCTCACGAAAGTTACTGAGAGAGTTAGGTGTAGATAATTTGTACAGGGGCTAAATTTTAGGTTAGGATCAAGGTAGATCATCACTTGTCACCAATTTTCGATGCCCAACAAATATTTTCCCATCCATTAACTTGACCCAAAAAACTGAGTGCGCTCACAAAAATTACTGAGAGTGTTTGGTGTAGATAATTTGTACAGGCGGTGAATTTTAGGGGATGATCAAGGTAGATCATCACCTATCATCAATCTTTGATGACCAACAAATATTTTCCAATCAATTAACATGACCCAAAAAAATGATTGCGCTCACAAAAATTACTGAGAGCGTAAGGTGTAGCTAATTTGTACAGGGGGTGAATTTTAGGGAATGATCATGGTAGATCATCACTTGTCATTAATCTTCGATGACCAAAAAATATTTTCGATCAATTAACCCATTAACGCCTAGACGGACGAAAAATTTCTGTTGACTTTGAGGACCTCCCTTTTAAAAAAAATGCCTACAAAAAAATTAGCACTTATCATTTTTAACGTAAAATTTACTCCTCTTTTAGATTCTGAAGTTAAAATTTGTTTATAACAAATCGTTAAAAAGTTATAAACAATTTTTTGCAAAAAAACACGATTTTTTGAGAAAAAATTTTCATTTTAGACATATTTTCACCGGAAAAAAGCAATTAGATGCTCTCAAAAGCTCAAAATATCGCGTCCATGGACCCCCAGCTATAAGACCCTGAAGCAAAAAAATTTTTTTTTCAAAATGGCGGACGCCAATATGGCGGCTAAAACTAAAAAAATGGCTCAGATATGAAACAGGGTGCTCCAACTTTTTCATGTGACTGAAATCGCCTAAAACTCTTTATACGGGGGTTTTTGGGGTCGCTGATTACGAATATGATGTCAGTTTTTAAAAATTCAAAATGGCTGATCCAATATGGCGGACGAATTTTTAAAAAAATTTTGGATTCACTTGAAACTCTCCACTCAGGGGTTTTTGGGGTCGCTGATTACGAATATGATGTCAGTTTTTAAAAATTCAAAATGGCAGATCCAATATGGCGGACGAATTTTTAAAAAAATTTTGGATTCACTTGAAACTCTCCACTCAGGGGTTTTTGGGGTCGCTGATTACGAATATGATGTCAGTTTTTAAAAATTTAAAATGGCGGATCCAATATGGCGGACGAGTTTTTAAAAAAATTTTGGATTCACTTGAAACTCTCCACTCAGGGGTTTTTGGGGTCGCTGATTACGAATATGATGTCAGTTTTTAAAAATTCAAAATGGAGTTGGCAAATTTTTTAAGTCTTATTATTTTTTTTGGTTATTTTTGTTTATTTGACGCTGATTTATTTGCTGTGGTGCTGTATAACTTTTAACTATGCTCACAACTAAGACGGTTTTGCGCTTGTTGTTTCCGCTAAGATCTGGCATTTCGAAGTCGGCGCATTACTAGTTTTGCAGAAAATGCAATGGCATGCAGTTATTACTGCTGTACTGCTTGTTGGCATTGTGCCAGAATTTGCTTGCAGCTCTGGCTATTGTTACTGAGCCAGCATTTGCTTCCACCACTGGTTGTCCTTACTGTGCCAGCGTTGCTTGCAGCTCTGATTATTGTTACTGCGCCAGCATTTGCTTCTACCACTGGTTGTCCCCTTACAAAAAAGGAGTATTAGAATGAGTATTGAATAATAAGTACTGCAGTGAGTATTGCAATGAGTATTGCAATGAGTACTGCATGAGTACTGCAATGAGTACTGCAATGAGTATTGGAAATTCCAGTACTTTTTTCGCCACATGTATTTTTTAAGTACAGTAAACAATTTTTTTTAAAATTATAATGAAATTGTGATTTTGCGTTCCATGTATTTCTGTATATTTAGTTTACAACAAAAAAAGTAGTGCGCAGACGTAGGAGCCGTAGAAACTTAGTGCGCAACATATTATATTTTCAACAATGTTTGGCGAAAAAAGTACTGGAATTTTCAATACTCATTGCAGTACTCATTGCAATACTCATTGCAATACTCACTGCAGTACTCATTATTCAATACTCATTCTAATACTCTTTTTTTGTAAGGGTCGTTACTGTGTCAGCGTTGCTTGCAGCTCTGGTTATTGTTACTGTGCCAGCGTTGCTTGCAGCTCTGATTATTGTTACTGCGCCAGCATTTGCTTCAACCACTGGTTGTCGTTACTGTGTCAGCGTTGCTTGCAGCTCTGGTTATTGTTACTGTGCCAGCATTGCTTGCAGCTCTGGTTATTGTTACTGCCGAAGCATTTGCTTCCACCACTGGTTGTCGTTACTGTGCCAGCGTTGCTTGCAGCTCTTGTTATTGTTACTGCGCTAGCATTTGCTTCTACCACTGGTTGTTGTTACTGTGTCAGCATTTGCGTGCAGCTCAGGTTGTCGTAACTGTGCCAGCATTCGTTTGCAGCACTAGTTGTCGTCATTGTGCCAACATTCACGTGCACCACTGGTTGTCTGCACTGCGCCAGCATTCTTTTATTACTGGGTCGATTTTAAAAATGTCAACAAAGCGTAAGTCGAAACGGCAGAAAGTTGTAAATGACGCCGAGAGTTTCGAAGTTGAAGAACATGACGAACACCTAGATGTGCTAATGCTACCAAACTCGAATGATTCTGGCGAATCTGATTGTGAATCTGATTCAGATGATGATGCTATTCATGAAGAGCTAGAAAATTCGCTTAAGAATGAATGTGCCGATTTACCGCAAAATTCATACCAGACGATTCGAGAAAATTATACTTCAAATCAATCGAAGTTGGAGCCAGATCATATTTTTGAATGGGTTGATGGTGAACAGAAGTATGATCCTCAGTATAAAAATGAAACTTTTATACCTGATAGCGTTGCAAAAAAAATTCGGTCATCCTTGTCAACTGAACTATTTGAATTTTTCTTTTCCAAGGAGCTAAAAGAATTCATATTAGACGCAACACGTCTGAATGATTGTCAAATTTCGTTGACTGAATTAGACAAATTTCTTGGAATAATTATTTTGTCTATTTTCAACGAAAGGAAATCTCAACGAGATTATTGGTCTCAGAATCATCTTCTAGGTTGTGAAGCTGTAGCTGGAGCTATGAGTCGCAACAAGTTTGAAGATATCAAGTCCAAGCTAAAGCTATCCAAACCTGAAGATGAAAATGCTGATGATAGAGCTTGGCGAGTGAGAGGTCCTTTGGAGATTTTTAAGAAAAATGCGAGGCAGTTTGGGTATTTTTCATCAGCTTTGTCAGTTGACGAAATGATGGTAAAGTTTCGGGGAAGAACTATTTTGAAGCAGTTTATAAGAAACAAGCCTGTCCGTTTCGGTATCAAAATGTGGGCTCTTTGTAGTTCCGAAGGATTTTTCTTCGATTGTGACATTTATTGTGGCAAGAATTCAAAAAGTTTTTTTTTTTGGCAATGAAGAAAAGCTAAATAAATGTGCTTTAGGTAGCTGCATTGTCGTTGGTCTTCTCCAAAACCTTCTTTCTTCAGTTGTACCCAGAAATGTAGTGAAATATCACGTATATTTTGACAACTTTTTTACAAGTCCAGATTTACTGGTTCATCTGAAGAAAGTTGGTTTGCGGGCAACAGGGACAATCAGAGCTAATCGAATTCAAGTAAAAAATCCGATTACGGAAAAGGATCCAAGAGGGACATTTATTGCCAAGCATGACAAATGCAGTGGTGTCAATTATGTCACAGTAAAAGATTCGAAAGTAGTGTCTATACTGTCAACACTGAAAGGTGTTACACCAATTAGTTCAGTCAAAAGATATTCTTCGGAGACAAAGAGCAAAGTTGATATAGCATTTCCTAATGCTTTTACAACCTACAACAAGTTTATGGGCGGAGTAGTCTTGCACGACGCACATTGCAGCAATTTGATGCCATGCATAAGGTCGAAGAAATGGACTTGGGTTATACTTATGAGACTCGTTCAAGCATCAATTGCAAATGCAACTGTTCTAAGAAACTTAGTTGTCCAAGGAAAAAAAAGGTACTAAAGACATGGCTCTACAGATTGCAGAAGCATATCTAAAAAAATCTGAATCCATCAAAAACCACAAAGTTCAAAGAGTTGAACAAAAGAAAAACTGCTCTAATTTCTCCAAGTGCACCTGTAGAACGCAACGAAAGTGCGTGGAGTGTGATGCATATTTATGCGTTTCCTGCTTTCAGGATTTTCACACCTAAAATGTAAAAATGTAAAAAATATTAAAACAAAAAAAAAACAAAAAAAAATAAAATAAAAAACGAAAAAAACAAAAAAAAATAAAATAAAAAACGAAAAAAAAAAAAAGACTCTTTATTGTCCACCTCCTCGCGGTAAGAGTCGGGCAACGGCGAATTATTCGACGGCAAACGGACCAAAAAATTCTTATTCATTGTATAATACTTATTGAAATTCAAACAATTTGACTCTGCTATTTTGTATTTTCAAGAATTGCCATCAGATTTGCAATTAGCGACCCAAAGAACCCCCGAATAGAGAGTTTCAAGTAAATCCAATAATTTTTTACAAAACTCGTCCGCCATATTGGATCCGCCATTTTGAATTTTTAAAAACTGACATCATATTCGTAATCAGCGACCCCAAAAAGCCCTGAGTGGAGAGTTTCAAGTGAATCCAAAATTTTTTTAAAAATTCGTCCGCCATATTGGATCCGCCATTTTGAATTTTTTAAAACTGACATCATATTCGTAATCAGCGACCCCAAAAACCCCTAAGTGGAGAGTTTCAAGTGAATCCAAAATTTTTTTAAAAATTCGTCCGCCATATTGGATCCGCCATTTTGAATTTTTAAAAACTGACATCATATTCGTAATCAGCGACCCCAAAAACCCCTGAGTGGAGAGTTTCAAGTGAATCCAAAATCTTTTTAAAAATTCGTCCGCCATATTGGATCAACCATTTTGAATTTTTAAAAACTGACATCATATTCGTAATCAGCGACCCCAAAAACCCCCGTATAAAGAGTTTTAGGCGATTTCAGTCACATGAAAAAGTTGGAGCACCCTGTTTCATATCTGAGCCATTTTTTTAGTTTTAGCCGCCATATTGGCGTCCGCCATTTTGAAAAAAAAATTTTTTTGCTTCAGGGTCTTATAGCTGGGGGTCCATGGACGCGATATTTTGAGCTTTTGAGAGCATCTACTTGCTTTTTTCCGGTGAAAATATGTCTAAAATGAAAATTTTTTCTCAAAAAATCGTGTTTTTTTGCAAAAAATTGTTTATAACTTTTTAACGATTTGTTATAAACAAATTTTAACTTCAGAATCTAAAAGAGGAGTAAATTTTACGTTAAAAATGATAAGTGCTAATTTTTTTGTAGGCATTTTTTTTAAAAGGGAGGTCCTCAAAGTCAACAGAAATTTTTCGTCCGTCTGGGCGTTAATGGGTTAACGTGACCCAAAAAAATGATTGCGCTCAGAAAAATTACTGAGAGCGTTAGGTGTAGAAAAATTTTACAGGGGGTTAATTTTAGGGGATGATAAATGTAGGAGATTACTTCTTATCAATCTTAGATGACCAGCAAATGTTTTTCGATCAATTAACGTGACCCAAAAAAAGGACTGCGCTCACAAAATTTACTGAAAGCGTTAGGTGTAGATAATTTGTACAGGGGATGAATTTTAGGGGATGATCAAGGTAGGAGATCACTTCTTATCAATCTAAGATGACCAGCAAATGTTTTCCGATCAATTAACGTGACCCAAAAAAATGATTGCGCTCAAAAAAATTACTAAGAGCGTTAGGTGTAGGTAATTTGTACATGGGATGAATTTTAGGGGATGATCAAGGTAGATCATTACTTATCATCAATCTTTGATGACCAACAAATATTTTCCAATCAATTAACGTGAACCAAAAAAATGAGTGTGCTCACAAAAGTTACTGAGAGCGTTAGGTGTAGATAATTTGTACAGGGGGTGAATTTTTGGGGGATGATCAAGGTAGGTCATCACTTCTTATTAATCTAAGATGACCAGCAAATATTTTCCAATCAATTAACATGACCCAAAAAAATGATTGCGCTCACAAAAATTACTGAGAGCGTAAGGTGTAGCTAATTTGTACAGGGGGTGAATTTTAGCGAATGATCATGGTAGATCATCACTTGTCATTAATCTTCGATGACCAAAAAATATTTTCGATCCATTAACGTGACCCAAAAAAATGATTGCGCTCAGAAAAATTACTGAGAGCGTTAGGTGTAGAAAAATTTTACAGGGGGATAATTTTAGGGGATGATAAATGTAGGAGATTACTTCTTATCAATCTTAGATGACCAGCAAATGTTTTTCGATCAATTAACGTGACCCAAAAAAAGGACTGCGCTCACAAAATTTACTGAAAGCGTTAGGTGTAGATAATTTGTACAGGGGATGAATTTTAGGGGATGATCAAGGTAGGAGATCACTTCTTATCAATCTAAGATGACCAGCAAATGTTTTCCGATCAATTAACGTGACCCAAAAAAATGATTGCGCTCAAAAAAATTACTAAGAGCGTTAGGTGTAGGTAATTTGTACATGGGATGAATTTTAGGGGATGATCAAGGTAGATCATTACTTATCATCAATCTTTGATGACCAACAAATATTTTCCAATCAATTAACGTGAACCAAAAAAATGAGTGTGCTCACAAAAGTTACTGAGAGCGTTAGGTGTAGATAATTTGTACATGGGGTGAATTTTTGGGGGATGATCAAGGTAGGTCATCACTTCTTATTAATCTAAGATGACCAGCAAATATTTTCCAATCAATTAACATGACCCAAAAAAATGATTGCGCTCACAAAAATTACTGAGAGCGTAAGGTGTAGCTAATTTGTACAGGGGGTGAATTTTAGCGAATGATCATGGTAGATCATCACTTGTCATTAATCTTCGATGACCAAAAAATATTTTCGATCCATTAACGTGACCCAAAAAAATGATTGCGCTCAGAAAAATTACTGAGAGCGTTAGGTGTAGAAAAATTGTGCAGGGGGTGAATTTTAGGGGATGATAAATGTAGGTCCACACTTTTTATCAATCTTAGATGACCAGCAAATATTTTCCAATCAATTAACATGACCCAAAAAAATGATTGCGCTCACAAAAATTACTGATAGCGTTAGATGTAGCTAATTTGTACAGGGTGTAAATTTTAGGGGATGATCAAGGTAGATCATCACTTATCATCAATCTTTGATGACCAACAAATATTTTCCAATCAATTAACGTGACCCAAAAAAATGAGTGCGCTCACAAAAGTTACTGAGAGTGTTAGGTGTAGATAATTTGTACAGGGGGTGAATTTTAGGGGAAAATTAAGGTAGGTCATCACTTCTTATCAATCTTAGATAACCAGCAAATATTTTCCAATCAATTAACATGACCCAAAAAAATGATTGCGCTCACAAAAATTACTGATAGCGTTAGGTGTAGATAATTTGTACAGGGGATGAATTTTAGAGGATGATCAAGGTAGGAGATCACTTCTTATCAATCTTAGATGACCAGCAAATGTTTTCCGATCAATTAACGTGACCCAAAAAAATGATTGCGCTCAAAAAAATTACTAAGAGCATTAGGTGTAGGTAATTTGTACATGGGATGAATTTTAGGGGATGATCAAGGTAGATCATTACTTATCATCAATCTTCGATGACCAACAAGTATTTTCCAATCAATTAACTTGACCCAAAAAAAATGATTGCGCTCACGAAAGTTACTGAGAGTGTTAGGTGTAGATAATTTGTACAGGGGCTGAATTTTAGGGGATGATTAAGGTAGATCATCACTTGTCACCAATTTTCGATGCCCAACAAATATTTCTCGATCCATTAACGTGACCCAAAAAAATTATTGCGCTCAGAAACATTACTGAGAGTGTTAGGTTTAGGAAATTTGTACAGGGGCTGAATTTTAGGGGATGATTAAGGTAGATCATCACTTGTCACCAATTTTCGATGCCCAACAAATATTTCTCGATCCATTAACGTGACCCAAAAAAATGATTGCGCTCAGAAAAATAACTGAGAGTGTTAGGTTTAGGAAATTTGTACAGGGGGTCAATTTTAGGGGATGATCGAGGTAGATCATCACTTATTATCAATCTTTGATGACCAACAAATATTTTCCAATTAATTAACATGACTCAAAAAAATGATTGCGCTTTGAAAAATAACTGAGAGTGTTAGGTGTAGATAATTTGTACAGGGGCTGAATTTTAGGGGATGATTAAGGTAGATCATTACTTATCATAAATCTTCGATGACCAACAAGTATTTTCCAATTAATTAACTTGACCCAAAAAAAATGATTGCGCTCACGAAAGTTACTGAGAGAGTTAGGTGTAGATAATTTGTACAGGGGCTAAATTTTAGGTTAGGATCAAGGTAGATCATCACTTGTCACCAATTTTCGATGCCCAACAAATATTTTCCGATCCATTAACTTGACCCAAAAAACTGAGTGCGCACACAAAAATTACTGAGAGCGTTAGGTGTAGATAATTTCTAAAGGGGGTGAATTTTTAGGGATGATCAAGGTAGGTTATAACTTCTCATCAATCTTAGATGACCAGTAAATATTTTCCGATCCATTCACGTGTCCCAAAAAAATGATTGCGCTCAAAAATATTACTGAGATCGTTAGGTGTAGATAAATTGTACAGTGGGTGAATAATAGGGGATGATCAATGTAGGTCATCACTTCTTATCAATCTTAGATGACCAGCAAATATTTTCCAATCAATTAACATGACCTAAAAAAATGATTGCGCTCACAAAAGTTACTGAGAGCGTAAGGTGTAGCTAATTTGTACAGGGGGTGAATTTTAGAAAATGATCATGGTAGATCATCACTTGTCATTAATCTTCGATGACCAAAAAATATTTTCGATCCATTAACGTAACCCAAAAAAATGATTGCGCTCAGAAAAATTACTGAGAACGTTAGGTGTAGAAAAATTGTACAGGGGGTGAATTTTAGGGGATGATCAAGGTAGGTCATCACTTCTTATCAATCTAAGATGACCAGCAAATATTTTCCAATCAATTAACATGACCCAAAAAAATGATTGCGCTCAGAAAAATAACTGAGAGTGTTAGGTGTAGATAATTTGTACAGGGGCTGAATTTTAGGGGATGATTAAGGTTGATCATCACTTGTCACCAATTTTCGATGCCCAACAAATATTTTCCGATCCATTAACGTGACCCAAAAAAATGATTGCGCTCAGAAAAATAACTGAGAGTGTTAGGTGTAGATATTTTGTACAGGGGCTGAATTTTAGGGGATGATTAAGGTAGATCATCACTTATCATCAATCTTTGATGACTAACAAATATTTTCTAATCAATTAACGTGACCCAAAAAAATGACTGCGCTCACAAAAATTACTCAGAGCTTTAGGTGTAGCTAATTTGTACAGGGGGTGAATTTTAGGGGATGATCAAGGTAGGTCAACACTTCATATCAATCTTAGATGACCAGCAAATATTTTCCAATCAATTAACATGACCCAAAAAAATGATTGCGCTCACTAAAATTACTGAGAGCGTAAGGTGTAGCTAATTTGTACAGGGGGTGAGTTTTAGGGAATGATCATGGTAGATCATCACTTCTTATCAATCTTAGATAACCAGCAAATATTTGCCAATCAATTAACATGACCCAAAAAAATGATTGCGCTCAGAAAAATAACTGAGAGTGTTAGGTGTAGATAATTTGTACAGGGGCTGAATTTTAGGGGATGATTAAGGTAGATCATCACTTATCATCCATCTTTGATGACCAACAAATATTTTCCAATCAATTAACGTGACCCAAAAAAATGACTGCGCTCACAAAAATTACTGAGAGCGTTAGGTGTAGCTAATTTGTACAGGGGGTGAATTTTAGGGGATGATCATGGTAGATCATCACTTGTCATTAATCTTCGATGACCAAAAAATATTTTCGATCCATTAACGTGACCCAAAAAAATGATTGCGCTCAGAAAAATTACTGAGAGCGTTAGGTGTAAAAAAATTGTACAGGGGGTGAATTTTAGGGGATGATCAAGGTAGGTCATCACTTCTTATCAATCTAAGATGACCAGCAAATATTTTCCAATCAATTAACATGACCCAAAAAAATGATTGCGCTCAGAAAAATAACTGAGAGTGTTAGGTGTAGATAATTTGTACAGGGGCTGAATTTTAGGGGATAATTAAGGTAGATCATCCTTTGTCACTAATTTTCGATGCCTAACAAATATTTCTCGATCCATTAACGTGACCCAAAAAAATGATTGCGCTCAGAAACATTACTGAGAGTGTTAGGTGTAGATAATTTGTACAGGGGCTGAATTTTAGGGGATGATTAAGGTAGATCATCACTTATCATCCATCTTTGATGACCAAAAAATATTTTCGATCCATTAACGTGACCCAAAAAAATGATTGCGCTCAGAAAAATTACTGAGAGCGTTAGGTGTAAAAAAATTGTACAGGGGGTGAATTTTAGGGGATGATCAAGGTAGGTCATCACTTCTTATCAATCTAAGATGACCAGCAAATATTTTCCAATCAATTAACATGACCCAAAAAAATGATTGCGCTCAGAAAAATAACTGAGAGTGTTAGGTGTAGATAATTTGTACAGGGGCTGAATTTTAGGGGATAATTAAGGTAGATCATCCTTTGTCACTAATTTTCGATGCCCAACAAATATTTCTCGATCCATTAACGTGACCCAAAAAAATGATTGCGCTTAGAAACATTACTGAGAGTGTTAGGTTTAGGAAATTTGTACAGGGTCTGAATTTTACGGGATGATCAAGGTAGGTCATCACTTCTAATCAATCTTACATAACCAGCACATATTTTCCAATCAATTAACATGACCCAAAAAAATGATTGCGCTCAGAAAAATAACTGAGAGTGTTAGGTGTAGATAATTTGTACAGGGGCTGAATTTTAGGGGATGATTAAGGTAGATCATCACTTGTCACCAATTTTTGATGCCCAACAAATATTTCCCGATCCATTAACGTGACCCAAAAAAATGATTGCGCTTAGAAACATTACTGAGAGTGTTAGGTTTAGGAAATTTTTACAGGGGCTGAATTTTAGGGGATGATTAAGGTAGATCATCACTTGGCATCAATCTTCGATGACCAACAAATATTTTCCAATCAATTAACGTTACCCAAAAAAATGATTGCGCTCAGAAAAATTACTGAGAGTGTTAGGTGTAGATAATTTGTACAGGGGCTGAATTTTATGGGATGATCAAGGTAGGTCATCACTTCTTATCAATCTTAGATAACCAGCAAATATTTTCCAATCAATTAACATGACCAAAAAAAATTAGTGCGCTTACAAAAGTTACTAAGAGTGCTAGGTGTAGATAATTTGTACAGGTGCTAAATTTTAGGGGAGGATCAAGGTAGATCATCACTTGTCACCAATTTTCGATGCCCAACAAATATTTTCCGATCCATTAACGTGACCCAAAAAAATGAGTGCGCTGACAAAAGTTACTGAGAGAGTTATGTGTAGATAATTTGTACAGGGGGTAAATTTTAGGGGATGATCAAGGTAGATAATCACTTGGCATCAATCTTCGATGACCAACAAATATTTTTTGATCCATTAACGTTACCCAAAAAAATGATTGCGCTCAGAAAAATAACTAAGAGCGTTAGTTGTAGATAATTTGTACAGGGGGTGAATTTTAGGCGATGATAAAGGTAGATCATCACTTATCATCAATCTTCGATGACCAACAAATATTTTCCAATCAATTAACGTGACCCAAAAAAATGATTGCGCTCACAAAAGTTACTGTGAGTGTTAGGTGTAGATAATTTGTACAGGGGGTGAATTTTAGGGGATGATCAAGGTAGATCATCACTTGTCACCAATTTTCGATGCCCAACAAATATTTTTCGATCCATTAACGTGACCCAAAAAAATTGATTGCGCTCAGAAAAATTACTGAGAGTGTTAGGTGTAGATAAATTGTACAGGGGCTGAATTTTAGGGGTTATTAAGGTAGATCATCACTTGTCATCAATTTTCGATGATTAACAAATATTTTCCGATCCATTAACGTGACCCAAAAAAATGATTGCGCTTACAAAAATTACTGAGAGTGTTAGGTGTAGATAAATTGTACAGGGGCTGAATTTTAGGGGTTATTAAGGTAGATCATCACTTGTCATCAATCTTCGATGATTAACAAATATTTTCCGATCCATTAACATTACCCAAAAAAATGATTGCGCTCAAAAAAATAAATAAGAGTGTTAGGTGTAGATAATTTGTACAGGGGGTGAATTTTAGGGGATGATCAAGGTAGATCATCACTTGTCATCAATCTTCGATGACCAATAAATATTTTTCGATCCACTAACGTGACCCAAAAAAATGATTGCGCTCATAAAAAATACTGAGAGCGTTAGGTGTAGATATTTTGTGCAGGGGCTGAATTTTAAGTGATGATCAAGGTAGATCATCACTTGTCATTAATCTTCGCTGATTAACAAATATTTTCCGATCCATTAACATGACTCAAAAAAATGACTGCGATCACAAAAATCACTAAGAGCGTTAGGTGTAGAAAAATTGTACAAGGGGTGAATTTTAGGTGATGATCAAGGTAGGTCAACACTTCTCATCAATCTTAGATGACCAGCAAATATTTTCCAATCAATTAACATGACCCTAAAATTGATTGCACTCAGAAAAATAACTGAGAGCGTTAGGTGTATATAATTAGTACAGGGGGTGAATTTTAGGGGATAATCAAGGTAGGTTATCACTTTTCATCAATCTTAGATGACCAGCAAATATTTTCCATTCAATTAAGGTGACCCAAAAAAATGATTGCACTCAGAAAAATTACTGAGAGCGTTAGGTGTAGATAAATTGTACAGGAGGTGAATTTTAGGGGATGATCAAGGTAGATCATCACTTGTCATCAATCTTAGATGACCAGCAAATATTTTCCAATCAATTGACATGACCCTAAAAAATGATTGCACTCAGAAAAATAACTGAGAGCGTTAGGTGTATATAATTTGTACAGGGGCTGAATTTTAGGGGATGATTAAGGTAGATCATCACTTATCATCCATCTTTGATGACCAACAAATATTTTCCAATCAATTAACGTGACCCAAAAAAATGACTGCGCTCACAAAAATTACTGAGAGCGTTAGGTGTAGCTAATTTGTACAGGGGGTGAATTTTAGGGGATGATCATGGTAGATCATCACTTGTCATTAATCTTCGATGACCAAAAAATATTTTCGATCCATTAACGTGACCCAAAAAAATGATTGCGCTCAGAAAAATTACTGAGAGCGTTAGGTGTAAAAAAATTGTACAGGGGGTGAATTTTAGGGGATGATCAAGGTAGGTCATCACTTCTTATCAATCTAAGATGACCAGCAAATATTTTCCAATCAATTAACATGACCCAAAAAAATGATTGCGCTCAGAAAAATAACTGAGAGTGTTAGGTGTAGATAATTTGTACAGGGGCTGAATTTTAGGGGATAATTAAGGTAGATAATCCTTTGTCGCTAATTTTCGATGCCCAACAAATATTTCTCGATCCATTAACGTGACCCAAAAAAATGATTGCGCTCAGAAACATTACTGAGAGTGTTAGGTTTAGGAAATTTGTACAGGGGCTGAATTTTACGGGATGATCAAGGTAGGTCATCACTTCTTATCAATCTTACATAACCAGCACAAATTTTCCAATCAATTAACATGACCCAAAAAAATGATTGCGCTCAGAAAAATAACTGAGAGTGTTAGGTGTAGATAATTTGTACAGGGGCTGAATTTTAGGGGATGATTAAGGTAGATCATCACTTATCATCCATCTTTGATGACCAACAAATATTTTCCAATCAATTAACGTGACCCAAAAAAATGACTGCGCTCACAAAAATTACTGAGAGCGTTAGGTGTAGCTAATTTGTACAGGGGGTGAATTTTAGTGGATGATCATGGTAGATCATCACTTGTCATTAATCTTCGATGACCAAAAAATATTTTCGATCCATTAACGTGACCCAAAAAAATGATTGCGCTCAGAAAAATTACTGAGAGCGTTAGGTGTAAAAAAATTGTACAGGGGGTGAATTTTAGGGGATGATCAAGGTAGGTCATCACTTCTTATCAATCTAAGATGACCAGCAAATATTTTCCAATCAATTAACATGACCCAAAAAAATGATTGCGCTCAGAAAAATAACTGAGAGTGTTAGGTGTAGATAATTTGTACAGGGGCTGAATTTTAGGGGATGATTAAGGTAGATCATCACTTGTCACCAATTTTCGATGCCTAACAAATATTTCCCGATCCATTAACGTGACCCAAAAAAATGATTGCGCTTAGAAACATTACTGAGAGTGTTAGGTTTAGGAAATTTTTACAGAGGCTGAATTTTAGGGGATGATTAAGGTAGATCATCACTTGGCATCAATCTTCGATGACCAACAAATATTTTCCAATCAATTAACGTTACCCAAAAAAATGATTGCGCTCAGAAAAATTACTGAGAGTGTTAGGTGTAGATAATTTGTACAGGTGCTAAATTTTAGGGGAGGATCAAGGTAGATCATCACTTGTCACCAATTTTCGATGCCCAACAAATATTTTCCGATCCATTAACGTGACCCAAAAAAATGAGTGCGCTGACAAAAGTTACTGAGAGAGTTATGTGTAGATAATTTGTACAGGGGGTGAATTTTAGGGGATGATCAAGGTAGATAATCACTTGGCATCAATCTTCGATGACCAACAAATATTTTTTGATCCATTAACGTTACCCAAAAAAATGATTGCGCTCAGAAAAATAACTAAGAGCGTTAGTTGTAGATAATTTGTACAGGGGGTGAATTTTAGGCGATGATAAAGGTAGATCATCACTTATCATCAATCTTTGATGACCAACAAATATTTTCCAATTAATTAACATGACTCAAAAAAATGATTGCGCTTACAAAAGTTACTGTGAGTGTTAGGTGTAGATAATTTGTACAGGGGGTGAATTTTAGGAGATGATCAAGGTAGATCATCACTTGTCACCAATTTTCGATGCCCAACAAATATTTTTTGATCCATTAACGTGACCCAAAAAAATTGATTGCGCTCAGAAAAATTACTGAGAGTGTTAGGTGTAGATAAATTGTACAGGGGCTGAATTTTAGGGGTTATTAAGGTAGATCATCACTTGTCATCAATTTTCGATGATTAACAAATATTTTCCGATCCATTAACGTGACCCAAAAAAATGATTGCGCTTACAAAAATTACTGAGAGTGTTAGGTGTAGATAAATTGTACAGGGGCTGAATTTTAGGGGTTATTAAGGTAGATCATCACTTGTCATCAATCTTCGATGATTAAAAAATATTTTCCGATCCATTAACATTACCCAAAAAAATGATTGCGCTCAAAAAAAATACTGAGAGCGTTAGGTGTAGATATTTTGTACAGGGGCTGAATTTTAAGGGATGATCAAGATAGATCATCACTTGTCATTAATCTTCGCTGATTAACAAATATTTTCCGATCCATTAACATGACTCAAAAAAATGACTGCGATCACAAAAATCACTGAGAGCGTTAGGTGTAGAAAAATTGTACAAGGGGTGAATTTTAGGTGATGATCAAGGTAGGTCAACACTTCTCATCAATCTTAGATGACCAGCAAATATTTTCCAATCAATTAACATGACCCTAAAAAATGATTGCACTCAGAAAAAGAACTGAGAGCGTTAGGTGTATATAATTAGTACAGGGGGTGAATTTTAGGGGATAATCAAGGTAGGTTATCACTTTTCATCAATCTTAGATAACCAGCAAATATTTTCCATTCAATTTAGGTGACCCAAAAAAATGATTGCACTCAGAAAAATTACTGAGAGCGTTAGGTGTAGATAAATTGTACAGGGGGTGAATTTTAGGGGATGATCAAGGTAGATCATCACTTGTCATCAATCTTAGATGACCAGCAAATACTTTCCAATCAATTAACATGACTCAAAAAAATGACTGCGATCACAAAAATCACTGAGAGCGTTAGGTGTAGAAAAATTGTACAAGGGGTGAATTTTAGGTGATGATCAAGGTAGGTCAACACTTCTTATCAATCTTAGATGACCAGCAAATATTTTCCAATCAAATAACATGACCCTAAAAAATGATTGCACTCAGAAAAATAACTGAGAGCGTTAGGTGTATATAATTAGTACAGGGGGTGAATTTTAGGGGATGATCAAGGTAGATCATCACGTATCATCAATCTTCGATGACCAATAAATATTTTCCGATCAATTAACGTGAATTAAAAAAAACTAGTGCGCTCTCAAAAATTACTGATAGCGTTAATTGTAGAAAATTTGTACAGGGGGTGAATTTTAGGGAATGATCAAGGTAGATCATCACGTATCATCAATCTTCGATGACCAATAAATATTTTCCAATCAATTAACGTGACCCAAAAAAATTGATTGCGCTCAGAAAAATTACTGAGAGTGTTAGGTGTAGATAAATTGTACAGGGGCTGAATTTTAGGGGTTATTAAGGTAGATCATCACTTGTCATCAATTTTCGATGATTAACAAATATTTTCCGATCCATTAACGTGACCCAAAAAAATGATTGCGCTTACAAAAATTACTGAGAGTGTTAGGTGTAGATAAATTGTACAGGGGCTGAATTTTAGGGGTTATTAAGGTAGATCATCACTTGTCATCAATCTTCGATGATTAACAAATATTTTCCGATCCATTAACATTACCCAAAAAAATGTTTGCGCTCAAAAAAATAAATAAGAGTGTTAGGTGTAGATAATTTGTACAGGGGGTGAATTTTAGGGGATGATCAAGGTAGGTCATCACTTCTTATCAATCTAAGATGACCAGCAAATATTTTCCAATCAATTAACATGACCCAAAAAAATGATTGCGCTCAGAAAAATAACTGAGAGTGTTAGGTGTAGATAATTTGTACAGGGGCTGAATTTTAGGGGATAATTAAGGTAGATCATCCTTTGTCACTAATTTTCGATGCCCAACAAATATTTCTCGATCCATTAACGTGACCCAAAAAAATGATTGCGCTCAGAAACATTACTGAGAGTGTTAGGTTTAGGAAATTTGTACAGGGGCTGAATTTTACGGGATGATCAAGGTAGGTCATCACTTCTTATCAATCTTACATAACCAGCACATATTTTCCAATCAATTAACATGACCCAAAAAAATGATTGCGCTCAGAAAAATAACTAAGAGTGTTAGGTGTAGATAATTTGTACAGGGGCTGAATTTTAGGGGATGATTAAGGTAGATCATCACTTGTCACCAATTTTCGATGCCCAACAAATATTTCCCGATCCATTAACGTGACCCAAAAAAATGATTGCGCTTAGAAACATTACTGAGAGTGTTAGGTTTAGGAAATTTTTACAGGGGCTGAATTTTAGGGGATGATTAAGGTAGATCATCACTTGGCATCAATCTTCGATGACCAACAAATATTTTCCAATCAATTAACGTTACCCAAAAAAATGATTGCGCTCAGAAAAATTACTGAGAGTGTTAGGTGTAGATAATTTGTACAGGGGCTGAATTTTATGGGATGATCAAGGTAGGTCATCACTTCTTATCAATCTTAGATAACCAGCAAATATTTTCCAATCAATTAACATGACCAAAAAAAATTAGTGCGCTTACAAAAGTTACTAAGAGTGCTAGGTGTAGATAATTTGTACAGGTGCTAAATTTTAGGGGAGGATCAAGGTAGATCATCACTTGTCACCAATTTTCGATGCCCAACAAATATTTTCCGATCCATTAACGTGACCCAAAAAAATGAGTGCGCTGACAAAAGTTACTGTGAGTGTTAGGTGTAGATAATTTGTACAGGGGGTGAATTTTAGGGGATGATCAAGGTAGATCATCACTTGTCACCAATTTTCGATGCCCAACAAATATTTTTCGATCCATTAATGTGACCCAAAAAAATTGATTGCGCTCAGAAAAATTACTGAGAGCGTTAGGTGTAGATAAATTGTACAGGGGGTGAATTTTAGGGGATGATCAAGGTAGATCATCACTTGTCATCAATCTTAGATGACCAGCAAATACTTTCCAATCAATTAACATGACTCAAAAAAATGACTGCGATCACAAAAATCACTGAGAGCGTTAGGTGTAGAAAAATTGTACAAGGGGTGAATTTTAGGTGATGATCAAGGTAGGTCAACACTTCTTATCAATCTTAGATGACCAGCAAATATTTTCCAATCAAATAACATGACCCTAAAAAATGATTGCACTCAGAAAAATAACTGAGAGCGTTAGGTGTATATAATTAGTACAGGGGGTGAATTTTAGGGGATGATCAAGGTAGATCATCACGTATCATCAATCTTCGATGACCAATAAATATTTTCCGATCAATTAACGTGAATTAAAAAAAACTAGTCCGCTCTCAAAAATTACTGATAGCGTTAATTGTAGAAAATTTGTACAGGGGGTGAATTTTAGGGAATGATCAAGGTAGATCATCACGTATCATCAATCTTCGATGACCAATAAATATTTTCCAATCAATTAACGTGACCCAAAAAAATGATTGCGCTCACAAAAGTTACTGTGAGTGTTAGGTGTAGATAATTTGTACAGGGGGTGAATTTTAGGGGATGATCAAGGTAGATCATCACTTGTCACCAATTTTCGATGCCCAACAAATATTTTTCGATCCATTAACGTGACCCAAAAAAATTGATTGCGCTCAGAAAAATTACTGAGACTGTTAGGTGTAGATAAATTGTACAGGGGCTGAATTTTAGGGGTTATTAAGGTAGATCATCACTTGTCATCAATTTTCGATGATTAACAAATATTTTCCGATCCATTAACGTGACCCAAAAAAATGATTGCGCTTACAAAAATTACTGAGAGTGTTAGGTGTAGATAAATTGTACAGGGGCTGAATTTTAGGGGTTATTAAGGTAGATCATCACTTGTCATCAATCTTCGATGATTAACAAATATTTTCCGATCCATTAACATTACCCAAAAAAATGTTTGCGCTCAAAAAAATAAATAAGAGTGTTAGGTGTAGATAATTTGTACAGGGGGTGAATTTTAGGGAATGATCAAGGTAGATCATCACTTGTCATCAATCTTCGATGACCAATAAATATTTTTCGATCCACTAACGTGACCCAAAAAAATGATTGCGCTCATAAAAATACTGAGAGCGTTAGGTCTAGATATTTTGTACAGGGGCTGAATTTTAAGGGATGATCAAGGTAGATCATCACTTGTCATTAATCTTTGCTGATTAACAAATATTTTCCGATCCATTAACATGACTCAAAAAAATGACTGCGATCACAAAAATCACTGAGAGCGTTAGGTGTAAAAAAATTGTACAAAGGGTGAATTTTAGGTGATGATCAAGGTAGGTCAACACTTCTCATCAATCTTAGATGACCAGCAAATATTTTCCAATCAATTAACATGACCCTAAAAAATGATTGCACTCAGAAAAATAACTGAGAGCGTTAGGTGTATATAATTAGTACAGGGGGTGAATTTTAGGGGATAATCAAGGTAGGTTATCACTTTTCATCAATCTTAGATGACCAGCAAATATTTTCCATTCAATTTAGGTGACCCAAAAAAATGATTGCACTCAGAAAAATTACTGAGAGCGTTAGGTGTAGATAAATTGTACAGGGGGTGAATTTTAGGGGATGATCAAGGTAGATCATCACTTGTCATCAATCTTAGATGACCAGCAAATACTTTCCAATCAATTAACATGACTCAAAAAAATGACTGCGATCACAAAAATCACTGAGAGCGTTAGGTGTAGAAAAATTGTACAAGGGGTGAATTTTAGGTGATGATCAAGGTAGGTCAACACTTCTTATCAATCTTAGATGACCAGCAAATATTTTCCATTCAATTAACATGACCCTAAAAAATGATTGCACTCAGAAAAATAACTGAGAGCGTTAGGTGTATATAATTTGTACAGGGGCTGAATTTTAGGGGATGATTAAGGTAGATCATCACTTATCATCCATCTTTGATGACCAACAAATATTTTCCAATCAATTAACGTGACCCAAAAAAATGACTGCGCTCACAAAAATTACTGAGAGCGTTAGGTGTAGCTAATTTGTACAGGGGGTGAATTTTAGGGGATGATCATGGTAGATCATCACTTGTCATTAATCTTCGATGACCAAAAAATATTTTCGATCCATTAACGTGACCCAAAAAAATGATTGCGCTCAGAAAAATTACTGAGAGCGTTAGGTGTAAAAAAATTGTACAGGGGGTGAATTTTAGGGGATGATCAAGGTAGGTCATCACTTCTTATCAATCTAAGATGACCAGCAAATATTTTCCAATCAATTAACATGACCCAAAAAAATGATTGCGCTCAGAAAAATAACTGAGAGTGTTAGGTGTAGATAATTTGTACAGGGGCTGAATTTTAGGGGATAATTAAGGTAGATCATCCTTTGTCACTAATTTTCGATGCCCAACAAATATTTCTCGATCCATTAACGTGACCCAAAAAAATGATTGCGCTCAGAAACATTACTGAGAGTGTTAGGTTTAGGAAATTTGTACAGGGGCTGAATTTTACGGGATGATCAAGGTAGGTCATCACTTCTTATCAATCTTACATAACCAGCACATATTTTCCAATCAATTAACATGACCCAAAAAAATGATTGCGCTCAGAAAAATAACTGAGAGTGTTAGGTGTAGATAATTTGTACAGGGGCTGAATTTTAGGGGATGATTAAGGTAGATCATCACTTGTCACCAATTTTCGATGCCCAACAAATATTTCCCGATCCATTAACGTGACCCAAAAAAATGATTGCGCTTAGAAACATTACTGAGAGTGTTAGGTTTAGGAAATTTTTACAGGGGCTGAATTTTAGGGGATGATTAAGGTAGATCATCACTTGGCATCAATCTTCGATGACCAACAAATATTTTCCAATCAATTAACGTTACCCAAAAAAATGATTGCGCTCAGAAAAATTACTGAGAGTGTTAGGTGTAGATAATTTGTACAGGGGCTGAATTTTATGGGATGATCAAGGTAGGTCATCACTTCTTATCAATCTTAGATAACCAGCAAATATTTTCCAATCAATTAACATGACCAAAAAAAATTAGTGCGCTTACAAAAGTTACTAAGAGTGCTAGGTGTAGATAATTTGTACAGGTGCTAAATTTTAGGGGAGGATCAAGGTAGATCATCACTTGTCACCAATTTTCGATGCCCAACAAATATTTTCCGATCCATTAACGTGACCCAAAAAAATGATTGCGCTGACAAAAGTTACTGAGAGAGTTATGTGTAGATAATTTGTACAGGGGGTGAATTTTAGGGGATGATCAAGGTAGATAATCACTTGGCATCAATCTTCGATGACCAACAAATATTTTTTGATCCATTAACGTTACCAAAAAAAATGATTGCGCTCAGAAAAATAACTAAGAGCGTTAGTTGTAGATAATTTGTACAGGGGGTGAATTTTAGGCGATGATAAAGGTAGATCATCACTTATCATCAATCTTCGATGACCAACAAATATTTTCCAATCAATTAACGTGACCCAAAAAAATGATTGCGCTCACAAAAGTTACTGTGAGTGTTAGGTGTAGATAATTTGTACAGGGGGTGAATTTTAGCGGATGATCAAGGTAGATCATCACTTGTCACCAATTTTCGATGCCCAACAAATATTTTTCGATCCATTAACGTGACCCAAAAAAATTGATTGCGCTCAGAAAAATTACTGAGAGTGTTAGGTGTAGATAAATTGTACAGGGGCTGAATTTTAGGGGTTATTAAGGTAGATCATCACTTGTCATCAATTTTCGATGATTAACAAATATTTTCCGATCCATGAACGTGACCCAAAAAAATGATTGCGCTTACAAAAATTACTGAGAGTGTTAGGTGTAGATAAATTGTACAGGGGCTGAATTTTAGGGGTTATTAAGGTAGATCATCACTTGTCATCAATCTTCGATGATTAACAAATATTTTCCGATCCATTAACATTACCCAAAAAAATGATTGCGCTCAAAAAAATAAATAAGAGTGTTAGGTGTAGATAATTTGTACAGGGGGTGAATTTTAAGGGATGATCAAGGTAGGTCAACAATTCTCATCAATCTTACATGACCAGCAAATATTTTCCAATCAATTAACATGACCCTAAAAAATGATTGCACTCAGAAAAATAACTGAGAGCGTTAGGTGTATATAATTAGTACAGGGGGTGAATTTTAGGGGATGATCAAGGTAGATCATCACGTATCATCAATCTTCGATGACCAATAAATATTTTCCGATCAATTAACGTGAATTAAAAAAAACTAGTGCGCTCTCAAAAATTACTGATAGCGTTAATTGTAGAAAATTTGTACAGGGGGTCAATTTTAGGGAATGATCAAGGTAGATCATCACGTATCATCAATCTTCGATGACCAATAAATATTTTTCGATCCATTAACCTGACCCAAAAAAATGATTGCGCTCATAAAAAATACTGAGAGCGTTAGGTGTAGATATTTTGTACAGGGGCTGAATTTTAAGGGATGATCGAGGTAGATCATCACTTGTCATTAATCTTCGCTGATTAACAAATATTTTCCGATCCATTAACGTGACCCAAAAAAATGATTGCCCTTAGAAAAATTATTGAGAGCATTAGGTGTAGATAATTTGTACAGGGGGTGAATTTTAGGGGATGATCAAGGTAGATCATCACTTGTCATCAATCTTAGATGACCAGCAAATATTTTTCAATCAATTAACATGACTCAAAAAAATGACTGCGATCACAAAAATCACTGAGAGCGTTAGGTGTAGAAAAATTGTACAAGGGGTAAATTTTAGGTGATGATCAAGGTAGGTCAACACTTCTTATCAATCTTAGATGAGCAGCAAATATTTTCCAATCATTTTAACATTACCCTAAAAAATGATTGCACTCAGAAAAATAACTGAGAGCGTTAGGTGTATATAATTAGTACAGGGGGTGAATTTTAGGGGATGATCAAGGTAGATCATCACGTATCATCAATCTTCGATGACCAATAAATATTTTCCGATCAATCAACGTGAATTAAAAAAAACGAGTGCGCTCTCAAAAATTACTGATAGCGTTAATTGTAGAAAATTTGTACAGGGGGTGAATTTTAGGGAATGATCAAGGTAGATCATCACGTATCATCAATCTTCGATGACCAATAAATATTTTTCGATCCATTAACCTGACCCAAAAAAATGATTGCGCTCATAAAAAATACTGAGAGCGTTAGGTGTAGATATTTTGTACAGGGGCTGAATTTTAAGGGATGATCAAGGTAGATCATCACTTGTCATTAATCTTCGCTGATTAACAAATATTTTCCGATCCATTAACGTGACCCAAAAAAATGATTGCCCTTAGAAAAATTATTGAGAGCATTAGGTGTAGATAATTTGTACAGGGGGTGAATTTTAGGGGATGATCAAGGTAGATCATCACTTGTCATCAATCTTAGATGACCAGCAAATACTTTCCAATCAATTAACATGACTCAAAAAAATGACTGCGATCACAAAAATCACTGAAAGCGTTAGGTGTAGAAAAATTGTACAAGGGGTGAATTTTAGGTGATGATCAAGGTAGGTCAACACTTCTCATCAATCTTAGATGACCACCAAATATTTTCCAATCAATTAACATGACCCTAAAAAATGATTGCACTCAGAAAAATAACTGAGAGCGTTAGGTGTATATAATTAGTACAGGGGGTGAATTTTAGGGGATAATCAAGGTAGGTTATCACTTTTCATCAATCTTAGATGACCAGCAAATATTTTCCATTCAATTTAGGTGACCCAAAAAAATGATTGCACTCAGAAAAATTACTGAGAGCGTTAGGTGTAGATAAATTGTACAAGGGCTGAATTTTAGGTGATGATCAAGGTAGGTCAACACTTCTTATCAATCTTAGATGAGCAGCAAATATTTTCCAATCATTTTAACATTACCCTAAAAAATGATTTCACTTAGAAAAATAACTGAGAGCGTTAGGTGTATATAATTTGTACAGGGGGTGAATTTTAGGGGATGATCAAGGTAGATCATCACGTATCATCAATCTTCGATGAACAATAAATATTTTTCGATCCATTAACCTGACCCAAAAAAATGATTGCGCTCATAAAAGATACTGAGAGCGTTAGGTGTAGATAATTTGTACAGGGGCTGAAGTTTAGGGGATGAACAATGTAGGTCATCACTTCTCATCAATCTTAGATAAGCAGCAAATATTTTCCAATCTATTAACATGACCCTAAAAAATGATTGCACTCAGAAAAATAACTGAGAGCGTTAGGTGTATATAATTTGTACAGGGGGTGAATTTTAGGGGATGATCAAGGTAGATCATCACTTGTCATCAATCTTTGATGACCAACAAATATTTACCGATCAATTAACGTGACTCAAAAAAATTAGTGGGCTTTCAAAAATTATTGAGAGCGTCAGGTGTAGATAATTTGTACAGGTGGTGAATTTTAGGGAATGATCAATGTAGGTCAACACTTCTCATCAATCTTAGATGACCAGCAAATATTTTTCAATTAATTAACATGACCCAAAAATATGACTGCGCTCAAAAAAATAAATGAGAGTGTTAGGTGTAGATAAATTGTACAGGGGCTGAATTTTAGGTGATGATCAAGGTAGGTCAACACTTCTCATCAATCTTAGATGAGCAGCAAATATTTTCCAATCATTTAAGATGACCCTAAAAAATGATTGCACTCAGAAAAATAACTGAGAGCGTTAGGTGTATATAATTTGTACATGGGGTGAATTTTAGGGGATGAGCAAGGTAGATCATCACGTATCATCAATCTTCGATGACTAATAAATATTTTTCGATCCATTAACCTGACCCAAAAAAATGATTGCGCTCATAAAAAATACTGAGAGCGTTAGGTGTAGATAATTTGTACAGGGGCTGAATTTTAGGGGATGATCAATGTAGCTTATCACTTCTCATCAATCTTAGTTGACCAGCAAATATTTTCCAATCAATTAACATGACTCAAAAAAATGACTGCGATCACAAAAATCACTGAGAGCGTTAGGTGTAGAAAAATTGTACAAGGGGTGAATTTTAGGTGATGATCAAGGTAGGTCAACACTTCTTATCAATCTTAGATGACCAGCAAATATTTTCCAATCAATTAACATGACCCTAAAAAATGATTGCACTCAGAAAAATAACTGAGAGCGTTAGGTGTATATAATTAGTACAGGGGGTGAATTTTAGGGGATGATCAAGGTAGATCATCACGTATCATCAATCTTCGATGACCAATAAATATTTTCCGATCAATTAACGTGAATTAAAAAAAACTAGTGCGCTCTCAAAAATTACTGATAGCGTTAATTGTAGAAAATTTGTACAGGGGGTGAATTTTAGGGAATGATCAAGGTAGATCATTACGTATCATCAATCCTCGATGACCAATAAATATTTTTCGATCCATTAACCTGACCCAAAAAAATGATTGCGCTCATAAAAAATACTGAGAGCGTTAGGTGTAGATATTTTGTACAGGGGCTGAATTTTAAGGGATGATCAAGGTAGATCATCACTTGTCATTAATCTTCGCTGATTAACAAATATTTTCCGATCCATTAACGTGACCCAAAAAAATGATTGCCCTTAGAAAATATATTGAGAGCATTAGGTGTAGATAATTTGTACAGAGGGTGAATTTTAGGGGATGATCAAGGTAGATCATCACTTGTCATCAATCTTAGATGACCAGCAAATACTTTCCAATCAATTAACATGACTCAAAAAAATGACTGCGATCACAAAAATCACTGAGAGCGTTAGGTGTAGAAAAATTGTACAAGGGGTGAATTTTAGGTGATGATCAAGGTAGGTCAACAATTCTCATCAATCTTACATGACCAGCAAATATTTTCCAATCAATTAACATGACCCTAAAAAATGATTGCACTCAGAAAAATAACTGAGAGCGTTAGGTGTATATAATTAGTACAGGGGTTGAATTTTAGGGGATGATCAAGGTAGATCATCACGTATCATCAATCTTCGATGACCAATAAATATTTTCCGATCAATTAACGTGAATTAAAAAAAACTAGTGCGCTCTCAAAAATTACTGATAGCGTTAATTGTAGAAAATTTGTACAGGGGGTCAATTTTAGGGAATGATCAAGGTAGATCATCACGTATCATCAATCTTCGATGACCAATAAATATTTTTCGATCCATTAACCTGACCCAAAAAAATGATTGCGCTCATAAAAAATACTGAGAGCGTTAGGTGTAGATATTTTGTACAGGGGCTGAATTTTAAGGGATGATCGAGGTAGATCATCACTTGTCATTAATCTTCGCTGATTAACAAATATTTTCCGATCCATTAACGTGACCCAAAAAAATGATTGCCCTTAGAAAAATTATTGAGAGCATTAGGTGTAGATAATTTGTACAGGGGGTGAATTTTAGGGGATGATCAAGGTAGATCATCACTTGTCATCAATCTTAGATGACCAGCAAATATTTTTCAATCAATTAACATGACTCAAAAAAATGACTGCGATCACAAAAATCACTGAGAGCGTTAGGTGTAGAAAAATTGTACAAGGGGTAAATTTTAGGTGATGATCAAGGTAGGTCAACACTTCTTATCAATCTTAGATGAGCAGCAAATATTTTCCAATCATTTTAACATTACCCTAAAAAATGATTGCACTCAGAAAAATAACTGAGAGCGTTAGGTGTATATAATTAGTACAGGGGGTGAATTTTAGGGGATGATCAAGGTAGATCATCACGTATCATCAATCTTCGATGACCAATAAATATTTTCCGATCAATCAACGTGAATTAAAAAAAACGAGTGCGCTCTCAAAAATTACTGATAGCGTTAATTGTAGAAAATTTGTACAGGGGGTGAATTTTAGGGAATGATCAAGGTAGATCATCACGTATCATCAATCTTCGATGACCAATAAATATTTTTCGATCCATTAACCTGACCCAAAAAAATGATTGCGCTCATAAAAAATACTGAGAGCGTTAGGTGTAGATATTTTGTACAGGGGCTGAATTTTAAGGGATGATCAAGGTAGATCATCACTTGTCATTAATCTTCGCTGATTAACAAATATTTTCCGATCCATTAACGTGACCCAAAAAAATGATTGCCCTTAGAAAAATTATTGAGAGCATTAGGTGTAGATAATTTGTACAGGGGGTGAATTTTAGGGGATGATCAAGGTAGATCATCACTTGTCATCAATCTTAGATGACCAGCAAATACTTTCCAATCAATTAACATGACTCAAAAAAATGACTGCGATCACAAAAATCACTGAAAGCGTTAGGTGTAGAAAAATTGTACAAGGGGTGAATTTTAGGTGATGATCAAGGTAGGTCAACACTTCTCATCAATCTTAGATGACCAGCAAATATTTTCCAATCAATTAACATGACCCTAAAAAATGATTGCACTCAGAAAAATAACTGAGAGCGTTAGGTGTATATAATTAGTACAGGGGGTGAATTTTAGGGGATAATCAAGGTAGGTTATCACTTTTCATCAATCTTAGATGACCAGCAAATATTTTCCATTCAATTTAGGTGACCCAAAAAAATGATTGCACTCAGAAAAATTACTGAGAGCGTTAGGTGTAGATAAATTGTACAAGGGCTGAATTTTAGGTGATGATCAAGGTAGGTCAACACTTCTTATCAATCTTAGATGAGCAGCAAATATTTTCCAATCATTTTAACATTACCCTAAAAAATGATTTCACTTAGAAAAATAACTGAGAGCGTTAGGTGTATATAATTTGTACAGGGGGTGAATTTTAGGGGATGATCAAGGTAGATCATCACGTATCATCAATCTTCGATGAACAATAAATATTTTTCGATCCATTAACCTGACCCAAAAAAATGATTGCGCTCATAAAAGATACTGAGAGCGTTAGGTGTAGATAATTTGTACAGGGGCTGAAGTTTAGGGGATGAACAATGTAGGTCATCACTTCTCATCAATCTTAGATAAGCAGCAAATATTTTCCAATCTATTAACATGACCCTAAAAAATGATTGCACTCAGAAAAATAACTGAGAGCGTTAGGTGTATATAATTTGTACAGGGGGTGAATTTTAGGGAATGATCAATGTAGGTCAACACTTCTCATCAATCTTAGATGACCAGCAAATATTTTTCAATTAATTAACATGACCCAAAAATATGACTGCGCTCAAAAAAATAAATGAGAGTGATAGGTGTAGATAAATTGTACAGGGGCTGAATTTTAGGTGATGATCAAGGTAGGTCAACACTTCTCATCAATCTTAGATGAGCAGCAAATATTTTCCAATCATTTAAGATGACCCTAAAAAATGATTGCACTCAGAAAAATAACTGAGAGCGTTAGGTGTATATAATTTGTACATGGGGTGAATTTTAGGGGATGAGCAAGGTAGATCATCACGTATCATCAATCTTCGATGACTAATAAATATTTTTCGATCCATTAACCTGACCCAAAAAAATGATTGCGCTCATAAAAAATACTGAGAGCGTTAGGTGTAGATAATTTGTACAGGGGCTGAATTTTAGAAGATGATCAATGTAGCTTATCACTTCTCATCAATCTTAGTTGACCAGCAAATATTTTCCAATCAATTAACATGACTCAAAAAAATGACTGCGATCACAAAAATCACTGAGAGCGTTAGGTGTAGAAAAATTGTACAAGGGGTGAATTTTAGGTGATGATCAAGGTAGGTCAACACTTCTTATCAATCTTAGATGACCAGCAAATATTTTCCAATCAATTAACATGACCCTAAAAAATGATTGCACTCAGAAAAATAACTGAGAGCGTTAGGTGTATATAATTAGTACAGGGGGTGAATTTTAGGGGATGATCAAGGTAGATCATCACGTATCATCAATCTTCGATGACCAATAAATATTTTCCGATCAATTAACGTGAATTAAAAAAAACTAGTGCGCTCTCAAAAATTACTGATAGCGTTAATTGTAGAAAATTTGTACAGGGGGTGAATTTTAGGGAATGATCAAGGTAGATCATTACGTATCATCAATCCTCGATGACCAATAAATATTTTTCGATCCATTAACCTGACCCAAAAAAATGATTGCGCTCATAAAAAATACTGAGAGCGTTAGGTGTAGATATTTTGTACAGGGGCTGAATTTTAAGGGATGATCAAGGTAGATCATCACTTGTCATTAATCTTCGCTGATTAACAAATATTTTCCGATCCATTAACGTGACCCAAAAAAATGATTGCCCTTAGAAAATATATTGAGAGCATTAGGTGTAGATAATTTGTACAGAGGGTGAATTTTAGGGGATGATCAAGGTAGATCATCACTTGTCATCAATCTTAGATGACCAGCAAATACTTTCCAATCAATTAACATGACTCAAAAAAATGACTGCGATCACAAAAATCACTGAGAGCGTTAGGTGTAGAAAAATTGTACAAGGGGTGAATTTTAGGTGATGATCAAGGTAGGTCAACACTTCTCATCAATCTTAGATGACCAGCAAATATTTTCCAATCAATTAACATGACCCTAAAAAATGATTGCACTTAGAAAAATAACTGAGAGCGTTAGGTGTATATAATTAGTACAGGGGGTGAATTTTAGGGGATGATCAAGGTAGGTTATCACTTTTCATCAATCTTAGATGACCAGCAAATATTTTCCATTCAATTTAGGTGACCCAAAAAAATGATTGCATTCAGAAAAATTACTGAGAGCGTTAGGTGTAGATAAATTGTACAGGGGGTGAATTTTAGGGGATGATCAAGGTAGATCATCACTTGTCATCAATCTTAGATGACCAGCAAATACTTTCCAATCAATTAACATGACTCAAAAAAATGACTGCGATCGCAAAAATCACTGAGAGCGTTAGGTGTAGAAAAATTGTACAAGGGGTGAATTTTAGGTGATGATCAAGGTAGGTCAACAATTCTCATCAATCTTACATGACCAGCAAATATTTTCCAATCAATTAACATGACCCTCAAAAATGATTGCACTCAGAAAAATAACTGAGATCGTTAGGTGTATATAATTAGTACAGGGGGTGAATTTTAGGGGATGATCAAGGTAGATCATCACGTATCATCAATCTTCGATGACCAATAAATATTTTCCGATCAATTAACGTGAATTAAAAAAAACTAGTGCGCTCTCAAAAATTACTGATAGCGTTAATTGTAGAAAATTTGTACAGGGGGTGAATTTTAGGGAATGATCAAGGTAGATCATCACGTATCATCAATCTTCGATGACAAATAAATATTTTTCGATCCATTAACCTGACCCAAAAAAATGATTGCGCTCATAAAAAATACTGAGAGCGTTAGGTGTAGATATTTTGTACAGGGGCTGAATTTTAAGGGATGATCAAGGTAGATCATCACTTGTCATTAATCTTCGCTGATTAACAAATATTTTTCGATCCATTAACGTGACCCAAAAAAATGATTGCCCTTAAAAAAATTATTGAGAGCGTTAGGTGTAGAAAAATTGTACAAGGGGTGAATTTTAGGTAATGATCAAGGTAGGTCAACACTTCTCATCAATCTTAGATGACCAGCAAATATTTTCCAATCAATTAACATGACCCTAAAAAATGATTGCACTCAGAAAAATAACTGAGAGCGTTAGGTGTATATAATTAGTACAGGGGGTGAATTTTAGGGGATAATCAAGGTAGGTTATCACTTTTCATCAATCTTAGATGACCAGCAAATATTTTCCATTCAATTTAGGTGACCCAAAAAAATGATTGCACTCAGAAAAATTACTGAGAGCGTTAGGTGTAGATAAATTGTACAAGGGCTGAATTTTAGGTGATGATCAAGGTAGGTCAACACTTCTTATCAATCTTAGATGAGCAGCAAATATTTTTCAATCATTTTAACATTACCCTAAAAAATGATTTCACTTAGAAAAATAACTGAGAGCGTTAGGTGTATATAATTTGTACAGGGGGTGAATTTTAGGGGATGATCAAGGTAGATCATCACGTATCATCAATCTTCGATGAACAATAAATATTTTTCGATCCATTAACCTGACCCAAAAAAATGATTGCGCTCATAAAATATACTGAGAGCGTTAGGTGTAGATAATTTGTACAGGGGCTGAAGTTTAGGGGATGAACAATGTAGGTCATCACTTCTCATCAATCTTAGATAAGCAGCAAATGTTTTCCAATCAATTAACATGACCCTAAAAAATGTTTGCACTTAGAAAAATAACTGAGAGCGTTAGGTGTATATAATTTGTACAGGGGGTGAATTTTAGGGGATGATCAATGTAGGTTATCACTTTTCATCAATCTTAGATGACCAGCAAATATTTTCTATTCAATTAACATGACCGAAAAAAATGATTGCGCTCAAAAAAATAACTGAGAGTGTTAGGTGTAGATAATTTGTACAGGGTCTGAACTTTAAGGGATGATCAAGGTAGATCATCACTTGTCATTAATCTTCGATGATTAACAAATATTTTCCGATCCATTAACGTGACCCAAAAAAATGATTGCCCTTAGAAAAATAATTGAGAGCATTAGGTGTAGATAATTTGTACAGGGGGTGAATTTTAGGGGATGATCAAGTTAGGTCAACACTTTTCATTAATCTTAGATGACCAGCAAATATTTTCCAATCAATTAACATGACCCAAAAAAATTAGTGCGCTCTAAAAAATTACTGAGAGCTTTAGGTGTAGATAATTTGTACAGGGGGTGAATTTTAGGGGATGATCAAGGTAGATCATCACTTGTCATCAATCTTTGATGACCAACAAATAATTTCCGATCAATTAACGTGACTCAAAAAAATGAGTGGGCTTTCAAAAATTATTGAGAGCGTCAGGTGTAGATAATTTGTACAGGTAGTGAATTTTAGGGAATGATCAATGTAGGTCAACACTTCTCATCAATCTTAGATGACCAGCAAATATTTTTCAATTAATTAACATGACCCAAAAAAATGATTGCGCTCAAAAAAATAACTGAGAGCGTTAGGTGTATATAATTTGTACAGGGGGTGAATTTTAGGGGATGATCAAGGTAGATCATCACGTATCATCAATCTTCGATGACCAATAAATATTTTTTGATCCATTAACCTGACCCAAAAAAATGATTGCGCTCATAAAAGATACTGAGAGCGTTAGGTGTAGATAATTTGTACAGGGGCTGAAGTTTAGGGGATGATCAATGTAGGTCATCACTTCTCATCAATCTTAGATAAGCAGCAAATATTTTCCAATCTATTAACATGACCCTAAAAAATGATTGCACTCAGAAAAATAACTGAGAGCGTTAGGTGTATATAATTTGTACAGGGTCTGAACTTTAAAGGATGATCAAGGTAGATCATCACTTGTCATTAATCTTCGATGATTAACAAATATTTTCCGATCCATTAACGTGACCCAAAAACATGATTGCCCTTAGAAAAATAATTGAGAGCATTAGGTGTAGATAATTTGTACAGGGGGTGAATTTTAGGGGATGATCAAGGTAGGTTATCACTTTTCATCAATCTTAGATGACCAGCAAATATTTTCCATTCAATTAACATGACCGAAAAAAATGATTGCGCTCAAAAAAATAACTGAGAGTGTTAGGTGTAGATAATTTGTACAGGGGCTGAATTTTAGGGGATGATCAAGTTAGGTCAACACTTTTCATTAATCTTAGATGACCAGCAAATATTTTCCAATCAATTAACATGACCCAAAAAAATTAGTGCGCTCTAAAAAATTACTGAGAGCTTTAGGTGTAGATAATTTGTACAGGGGGTGAATTTTAGGGGATGATCAAGGTAGGTCATCACTTCTCATCAATCTTAGATGACCAGCAAATAATTTCCGATCAATTAACGTGACTCAAAAAAATGAGTGGGCTCAAAAAAATGATTGCGCTTAGAAAAATTATTGAGAGCATTAGGTGTAGATAATTTGTACAGGGGGTGAATTTTAGGGGATGATCAAGGTAGGTCAACACTTCTCATCAATCTTAGATGAGCAGCAAATATTTTCCAATCAATTAACATGACCCAAAAAAACGATTGCGCTCAAAAAAATGATTGCGCTTAGAAAAATTATTGAGAGCATTAGGTGTAGATAATTTGTACAGGGGGTGAATTTTAGGGGATGATCAAGGTAGGTCATCACTTTTCATCAATCTTAGATGAGCAGCAAATATTTTCCAATCAATTAACATGACCCAAAAAAACGATTGCGCTCAAAAAAATGACTGCGATCACAAAAATCACTGAGAGCGTTAGGTGTAGAAAAATTGTACAAGGGGTGAATTTTAGGTGATGATCAAGGTAGGTCAACAATTCTCATCAATCTTACATGACCAGCAAATATTTTCCAATCAATTAACATGACCCTAAAAAATGATTGCACTCAGAAAAATAACTGAGAGCGTTAGGTGTATATAATTAGTACAGGGGTTGAATTTTAGGGGATGATCAAGGTAGATCATCACGTATCATCAATCTTCGATGACCAATAAATATTTTCCGATCAATTAACGTGAATTAAAAAAAACTAGTGCGCTCTCAAAAATTACTGATAGCGTTAATTGTAGAAAATTTGTACAGGGGGTCAATTTTAGGGAATGATCAAGGTAGATCATCACGTATCATCAATCTTCGATGACCAATAAATATTTTTCGATCCATTAACCTGACCCAAAAAAATGATTGCGCTCATAAAAAATACTGAGAGCGTTAGGTGTAGATATTTTGTACAGGGGCTGAATTTTAAGGGATGATCGAGGTAGATCATCACTTGTCATTAATCTTCGCTGATTAACAAATATTTTCCGATCCATTAACGTGACCCAAAAAAATGATTGCCCTTAGAAAAATTATTGAGAGCATTAGGTGTAGATAATTTGTACAGGGGGTGAATTTTAGGGGATGATCAAGGTAGATCATCACTTGTCATCAATCTTAGATGACCAGCAAATATTTTTCAATCAATTAACATGACTCAAAAAAATGACTGCGATCACAAAAATCACTGAGAGCGTTAGGTGTAGAAAAATTGTACAAGGGGTAAATTTTAGGTGATGATCAAGGTAGGTCAACACTTCTTATCAATCTTAGATGAGCAGCAAATATTTTCCAATCATTTTAACATTACCCTAAAAAATGATTGCACTCAGAAAAATAACTGAGAGCGTTAGGTGTATATAATTAGTACAGGGGGTGAATTTTAGGGGATGATCAAGGTAGATCATCACGTATCATCAATCTTCGATGACCAATAAATATTTTCCGATCAATCAACGTGAATTAAAAAAAACGAGTGCGCTCTCAAAAATTACTGATAGCGTTAATTGTAGAAAATTTGTACAGGGGGTGAATTTTAGGGAATGATCAAGGTAGATCATCACGTATCATCAATCTTCGATGACCAATAAATATTTTTCGATCCATTAACCTGACCCAAAAAAATGATTGCGCTCATAAAAAATACTGAGAGCGTTAGGTGTAGATATTTTGTACAGGGGCTGAATTTTAAGGGATGATCAAGGTAGATCATCACTTGTCATTAATCTTCGCTGATTAACAAATATTTTCCGATCCATTAACGTGACCCAAAAAAATGATTGCCCTTAGAAAAATTATTGAGAGCATTAGGTGTAGATAATTTGTACAGGGGGTGAATTTTAGGGGATGATCAAGGTAGATCATCACTTGTCATCAATCTTAGATGACCAGCAAATACTTTCCAATCAATTAACATGACTCAAAAAAATGACTGCGATCACAAAAATCACTGAAAGCGTTAGGTGTAGAAAAATTGTACAAGGGGTGAATTTTAGGTGATGATCAAGGTAGGTCAACACTTCTCATCAATCTTAGATGACCAGCAAATATTTTCCAATCAATTAACATGACCCTAAAAAATGATTGCACTCAGAAAAATAACTGAGAGCGTTAGGTGTATATAATTAGTACAGGGGGTGAATTTTAGGGGATAATCAAGGTAGGTTATCACTTTTCATCAATCTTAGATGACCAGCAAATATTTTCCATTCAATTTAGGTGACCCAAAAAAATGATTGCACTCAGAAAAATTACTGAGAGCGTTAGGTGTAGATAAATTGTACAAGGGCTGAATTTTAGGTGATGATCAAGGTAGGTCAACACTTCTTATCAATCTTAGATGAGCAGCAAATATTTTCCAATCATTTTAACATTACCCTAAAAAATGATTTCACTTAGAAAAATAACTGAGAGCGTTAGGTGTATATAATTTGTACAGGGGGTGAATTTTAGGGGATGATCAAGGTAGATCATCACGTATCATCAATCTTCGATGAACAATAAATATTTTTCGATCCATTAACCTGACCCAAAAAAATGATTGCGCTCATAAAAGATACTGAGAGCGTTAGGTGTAGATAATTTGTACAGGGGCTGAAGTTTAGGGGATGAACAATGTAGGTCATCACTTCTCATCAATCTTAGATAAGCAGCAAATATTTTCCAATCTATTAACATGACCCTAAAAAATGATTGCACTCAGAAAAATAACTGAGAGCGTTAGGTGTATATAATTTGTACAGGGGGTGAATTTTAGGGAATGATCAATGTAGGTCAACACTTCTCATCAATCTTAGATGACCAGCAAATATTTTTCAATTAATTAACATGACCCAAAAATATGACTGCGCTCAAAAAAATAAATGAGAGTGATAGGTGTAGATAAATTGTACAGGGGCTGAATTTTAGGTGATGATCAAGGTAGGTCAACACTTCTCATCAATCTTAGATGAGCAGCAAATATTTTCCAATCATTTAAGATGACCCTAAAAAATGATTGCACTCAGAAAAATAACTGAAAGCGTTAGGTGTATATAATTTGTACATGGGGTGAATTTTAGGGGATGAGCAAGGTAGATCATCACGTATCATCAATCTTCGATGACTAATAAATATTTTTCGATCCATTAACCTGACCCAAAAAAATGATTGCGCTCATAAAAAATACTGAGAGCGTTAGGTGTAGATAATTTGTACAGGGGCTGAATTTTAGAAGATGATCAATGTAGCTTATCACTTCTCATCAATCTTAGTTGACCAGCAAATATTTTCCAATCAATTAACATGACTCAAAAAAATGACTGCGATCACAAAAATCACTGAGAGCGTTAGGTGTAGAAAAATTGTACAAGGGGTGAATTTTAGGTGATGATCAAGGTAGGTCAACACTTCTTATCAATCTTAGATGACCAGCAAATATTTTCCAATCAATTAACATGACCCTAAAAAATGATTGCACTCAGAAAAATAACTGAGAGCGTTAGGTGTATATAATTAGTACAGGGGGTGAATTTTAGGGGATGATCAAGGTAGATCATCACGTATCATCAATCTTCGATGACCAATAAATATTTTCCGATCAATTAACGTGAATTAAAAAAAACTAGTGCGCTCTCAAAAATTACTGATAGCGTTAATTGTAGAAAATTTGTACAGGGGGTGAATTTTAGGGAATGATCAAGGTAGATCATTACGTATCATCAATCCTCGATGACCAATAAATATTTTTCGATCCATTAACCTGACCCAAAAAAATGATTGCGCTCATAAAAAATACTGAGAGCGTTAGGTGTAGATATTTTGTACAGGGGCTGAATTTTAAGGGATGATCAAGGTAGATCATCACTTGTCATTAATCTTCGCTGATTAACAAATATTTTCCGATCCATTAACGTGACCCAAAAAAATGATTGCCCTTAGAAAATATATTGAGAGCATTAGGTGTAGATAATTTGTACAGAGGGTGAATTTTAGGGGATGATCAAGGTAGATCATCACTTGTCATCAATCTTAGATGACCAGCAAATACTTTCCAATCAATTAACATGACTCAAAAAAATGACTGCGATCACAAAAATCACTGAGAGCGTTAGGTGTAGAAAAATTGTACAAGGGGTGAATTTTAGGTGATGATCAAGGTAGGTCAACACTTCTCATCAATCTTAGATGACCAGCAAATATTTTCCAATCAATTAACATGACCCTAAAAAATGATTGCACTTAGAAAAATAACTGAGAGCGTTAGGTGTATATAATTAGTACAGGGGGTGAATTTTAGGGGATGATCAAGGTAGGTTATCACTTTTCATCAATCTTAGATGACCAGCAAATATTTTCCATTCAATTTAGGTGACCCAAAAAAATGATTGCATTCAGAAAAATTACTGAGAGCGTTAGGTGTAGATAAATTGTACAGGGGGTGAATTTTAGGGGATGATCAAGGTAGATCATCACTTGTCATCAATCTTAGATGACCAGCAAATACTTTCCAATCAATTAACATGACTCAAAAAAATGACTGCGATCGCAAAAATCACTGAGAGCGTTAGGTGTAGAAAAATTGTACAAGGGGTGAATTTTAGGTGATGATCAAGGTAGGTCAACAATTCTCATCAATCTTACATGACCAGCAAATATTTTCCAATCAATTAACATGACCCTCAAAAATGATTGCACTCAGAAAAATAACTGAGATCGTTAGGTGTATATAATTAGTACAGGGGGTGAATTTTAGGGGATGATCAAGGTAGATCATCACGTATCATCAATCTTCGATGACCAATAAATATTTTCCGATCAATTAACGTGAATTAAAAAAAACTAGTGCGCTCTCAAAAATTACTGATAGCGTTAATTGTAGAAAATTTGTACAGGGGGTGAATTTTAGGGAATGATCAAGGTAGATCATCACGTATCATCAATCTTCGATGACAAATAAATATTTTTCGATCCATTAACCTGACCCAAAAAAATGATTGCGCTCATAAAAAATACTGAGAGCGTTAGGTGTAGATATTTTGTACAGGGGCTGAATTTTAAGGGATGATCAAGGTAGATCATCACTTGTCATTAATCTTCGCTGATTAACAAATATTTTTCGATCCATTAACGTGACCCAAAAAAATGATTGCCCTTAAAAAAATTATTGAGAGCGTTAGGTGTAGAAAAATTGTACAAGGGGTGAATTTTAGGTAATGATCAAGGTAGGTCAACACTTCTCATCAATCTTAGATGACCAGCAAATATTTTCCAATCAATTAACATGACCCTAAAAAATGATTGCACTCAGAAAAATAACTGAGAGCGTTAGGTGTATATAATTAGTACAGGGGGTGAATTTTAGGGGATAATCAAGGTAGGTTATCACTTTTCATCAATCTTAGATGACCAGCAAATATTTTCCATTCAATTTAGGTGACCCAAAAAAATGATTGCACTCAGAAAAATTACTGAGAGCGTTAGGTGTAGATAAATTGTACAAGGGCTGAATTTTAGGTGATGATCAAGGTAGGTCAACACTTCTTATCAATCTTAGATGAGCAGCAAATATTTTTCAATCATTTTAACATTACCCTAAAAAATGATTTCACTTAGAAAAATAACTGAGAGCGTTAGGTGTATATAATTTGTACAGGGGGTGAATTTTAGGGGATGATCAAGGTAGATCATCACGTATCATCAATCTTCGATGAACAATAAATATTTTTCGATCCATTAACCTGACCCAAAAAAATGATTGCGCTCATAAAATATACTGAGAGCGTTAGGTGTAGATAATTTGTACAGGGGCTGAAGTTTAGGGGATGAACAATGTAGGTCATCACTTCTCATCAATCTTAGATAAGCAGCAAATGTTTTCCAATCAATTAACATGACCCTAAAAAATGTTTGCACTTAGAAAAATAACTGAGAGCGTTAGGTGTATATAATTTGTACAGGGGGTGAATTTTAGGGGATGATCAATGTAGGTTATCACTTTTCATCAATCTTAGATGACCAGCAAATATTTTCTATTCAATTAACATGACCGAAAAAAATGATTGCGCTCAAAAAAATAACTGAGAGTGTTAGGTGTAGATAATTTGTACAGGGTCTGAACTTTAAGGGATGATCAAGGTAGATCATCACTTGTCATTAATCTTCGATGATTAACAAATATTTTCCGATCCATTAACGTGACCCAAAAAAATGATTGCCCTTAGAAAAATAATTGAGAGCATTAGGTGTAGATAATTTGTACAGGGGGTGAATTTTAGGGGATGATCAAGTTAGGTCAACACTTTTCATTAATCTTAGATGACCAGCAAATATTTTCCAATCAATTAACATGACCCAAAAAAATTAGTGCGCTCTAAAAAATTACTGAGAGCTTTAGGTGTAGATAATTTGTACAGGGGGTGAATTTTAGGGGATGATCAAGGTAGATCATCACTTGTCATCAATCTTTGATGACCAACAAATAATTTCCGATCAATTAACGTGACTCAAAAAAATGAGTGGGCTTTCAAAAATTATTGAGAGCGTCAGGTGTAGATAATTTGTACAGGTAGTGAATTTTAGGGAATGATCAATGTAGGTCAACACTTCTCATCAATCTTAGATGACCAGCAAATATTTTTCAATTAATTAACATGACCCAAAAAAATGATTGCGCTCAAAAAAATAACTGAGAGCGTTAGGTGTATATAATTTGTACAGGGGGTGAATTTTAGGGGATGATCAAGGTAGATCATCACGTATCATCAATCTTCGATGACCAATAAATATTTTTTGATCCATTAACCTGACCCAAAAAAATGATTGCGCTCATAAAAGATACTGAGAGCGTTAGGTGTAGATAATTTGTACAGGGGCTGAAGTTTAGGGGATGATCAATGTAGGTCATCACTTCTCATCAATCTTAGATAAGCAGCAAATATTTTCCAATCTATTAACATGACCCTAAAAAATGATTGCACTCAGAAAAATAACTGAGAGCGTTAGGTGTATATAATTTGTACAGGGTCTGAACTTTAAAGGATGATCAAGGTAGATCATCACTTGTCATTAATCTTCGATGATTAACAAATATTTTCCGATCCATTAACGTGACCCAAAAACATGATTGCCCTTAGAAAAATAATTGAGAGCATTAGGTGTAGATAATTTGTACAGGGGGTGAATTTTAGGGGATGATCAAGGTAGGTTATCACTTTTCATCAATCTTAGATGACCAGCAAATATTTTCCATTCAATTAACATGACCGAAAAAAATGATTGCGCTCAAAAAAATAACTGAGAGTGTTAGGTGTAGATAATTTGTACAGGGGCTGAATTTTAGGGGATGATCAAGTTAGGTCAACACTTTTCATTAATCTTAGATGACCAGCAAATATTTTCCAATCAATTAACATGACCCAAAAAAATTAGTGCGCTCTAAAAAATTACTGAGAGCTTTAGGTGTAGATAATTTGTACAGGGGGTGAATTTTAGGGGATGATCAAGGTAGGTCATCACTTCTCATCAATCTTAGATGACCAGCAAATAATTTCCGATCAATTAACGTGACTCAAAAAAATGAGTGGGCTCAAAAAAATGATTGCGCTTAGAAAAATTATTGAGAGCATTAGGTGTAGATAATTTGTACAGGGGGTGAATTTTAGGGGATGATCAAGGTAGGTCAACACTTCTCATCAATCTTAGATGAGCAGCAAATATTTTCCAATCAATTAACATGACCCAAAAAAACGATTGCGCTCAAAAAAATGATTGCGCTTAGAAAAATTATTGAGAGCATTAGGTGTAGATAATTTGTACAGGGGGTGAATTTTAGGGGATGATCAAGGTAGGTCATCACTTTTCATCAATCTTAGATGACCAGCAAATATTTTCCATTCAATTAACATGACCCAAAAAAATGAATGCGCTCAAAAAAATAACTGAGAGTGTTAGGTGTAGATAATTTGTACAGGGGCTGAATTTTAGGGAATGATTAAGTTAGGTCAACACTTTTCATTAATCTTAGATGACCAGCAAATATTTTCCAATCAATTAACATGACCCAAAAAAATTAGTGCGCTCTAAAAAATTACTGAGAGCTTTAGGTGTAGATAATTTGTACAGGGGGTGAATTTTAGGGGATGATCAAGGTAGATCATCACTTGCCATCAATCTTTGATGACCAACAAATAATTTCCGATCAATTAACGTGACTCAAAAAAATGAGTGGGCTTTCAAAAATTATTGAGAGCGTCAGGTGTAGGTAATTTGTACAGGTGGTGAATTTTAGGGAATGATCAATGTAGGTCAACACTTCTCATCAATCTTAGATGACCAGCAAATATTTTTCAATTAATTAACATGACCCAAAAAAATGATTGCGCTCAAAAAAATAACTGAGAGTGTTAGGGGTAGATAATTTGTACAGGGGCTGAATTTTAGGGGATGATTAAGGTAGGTCAACACTTCTCATCAATCTTAGATGACCAGCAAATATTTTCCAATCAATTAACATGACCCAAAAAATGACTGCGATCACAAAAATCACTGAGAGCGTTAGGTGTAGAAAAATTGTACAAGGGCTGAATTTTAGGTGATGATCAAGGTAGGTCAACACTTTTCATCAATCTTAGATGAGCAGCAAATATTTTCCAATCAATTAACATTACCCTAAAAAATGATTTCACTTAGAAAAATAACTGAGAGCGTTAAGTGTATATAATTTGTACAGGGGGTGAATTTTAGGGGATGATCAAGGTAGATCATCACGTATCATCAATCTTCGATAACCAATAAATATTTTTCGATCCATTAACCTGACCCAAAAAAATGATTGCGCTCATAAAAGATACTGAGAGCGTTAGGTGTAGATAATTTGTACAGGGGCTGAAGTTTAGGGGATGAACAATGTAGGTCATCACTTCTCATCAATCTTAGATAAGCAGCAAATATTTTCCAATCTATTAACATGACCCTAAAAAATGATTGCACTCAGAAAAATAACTGAGAGCGTTAGGTGTATATAATTTGTACAGGGGGTGAATTTTAGGGGATGATCAAGGTAGATCATCACGTATCATCAATCTTCGATGACTAATAAATATTTTTCGATCCATTAACCTGACCCAAAAAAATGATTGCGCTCATAAAAAATACTGAGAGCGTTAGGTGTAGATAATTTGTACATGGGCTGAATTTTAGGGGATGATCAATGTAGCTCATCACTTCTCATCAATCTTAGATGACCAGCAAATATTTTCCAATCAATTAACATGACTCAAAAAAATGACTGCGATCACAAAAATCACTGAGAGCGTTAGGTGTAGAAAAATTGTACAAGGGGTGAATTTTAGGTGATGATCAAGGTAGGTCAACACTTCTTATCAATCTTAGATGACCAGCAAATATTTTCCAATCAATTAACATGACCCTAAAAAATGATTGCACTCAGAAAAATAACTGAGAGCGTTAGGTGTATATAATTAGTACAGGGGGTGAATTTTATGGGATGATCAAGGTAGATCATCACGTATCATCAATCTTCGATGACCAATAAATATTTTCCGATCAATTAACGTGAATTAAAAAAAACTAGTGCGCTCTCAAAAATTACTGATAGCGTTAATTGTAGAAAATTTGTACAGGGGGTGAATTTTAGGGAATGATCAAGGTAGATCATCACGTATCATCAATCCTCGATGACCAATAAATATTTCTCGATCCATTAACCTGACCCAAAAAAATGATTGCGCTCATAAAAAATACTGAGAGCGTTAGGTGTAGATATTTTGTACAGGGGCTAAATTTTAAGGGATGATCAAGGTAGATCATCACTTGTCATTAATCTTCGCTGATTAACAAATATTTTCCGATCCTTTAACGTGACCCAAAAAAATGATTGCCCTTAGAAAATATATTGAGAGCATTAGGTGTAGATAATTTGTACAGAGGGTGAATTTTAGGGGATGATCAAGGTAGATCATCACTTGTCATCAATCTTAGATGACCAGCAAATACTTTCCAATCAATTAACATGACTCAAAAAAATGACTGCGATCACAAAAATCACTGAGAGCGTTAGGTGTAGAAAAATTGTACAAGGGGTGAATTTTAGGTGATGATCAAGGTAGGTCAACACTTCTCATCAATCTTAGATGACCAGTAAATATTTTCCAATCAATTAACTTGACCCTAAAAAATGATTGCACTCAGAAAAATAACTGAGAGCGTTAGGTGTATATAATTAGTACAGGGGGTGAATTTTAGGGGATGATCAAGGTAGGTTATCACTTTTCATCAATCTTAGATGACCAGCAAATATTTTCCAATCAATTAACATGACTCAAAAAAATGACTGCGATCACAAAAATCACTGAGAGCGTTAGGTGTAGAAAAATTGTACAAGGGGTGAATTTTAGGTGATGATCAAGGTAGGTCAACAATTCTCATCAATCTTACATGACCAGCAAATATTTTCCAATCAATTAACATGACCCTCAAAAATGATTGCACTCAGAAAAATAACTGAGATCGTTAGGTGTATATAATTAGTACAGGGGGTGAATTTTAGGGGATGATCAAGGTAGATCATCACGTATCATCAATCTTCGATGACCAATAAATATTTTCCGATCAATTAACGTGAATTAAAAAAAACTAGTGCGCTCTCAAAAATTACTGATAGCGTTAATTGTAGAAAATTTGTACAGGGGGTGAATTTTAGGGAATGATCAAGGTAGATCATCACGTATCATCAATCTTCGATGACAAATAAATATTTTTCGATCCATTAACCTGACCCAAAAAAATGATTGCGCTCATAAAAAATACTGAGAGCGTTAGGTGTAGATATTTTGTACAGGGGCTGAATTTTAAGGGATGATCAAGGTAGATCATCACTTGTCATTAATCTTCGCTAATTAACAAATATTTTCCGATCCATTAACGTGACCCAAAAAAATGATTGCCCTTAGAAAAATTATTGAGAGCATTAGGTGTAGATAATTTGTACAGGGGGTGAATTTTAGGGGATGATCAAGGTAGATCATCACTTGTCATCAATCTTAGATGACCAGCAAATACTTTCCAATCAATTAACATGACTCAAAAAAATGACTGCGATCACAAAAATCACTGAGAGCGTTAGGTGTAGAAAAATTGTACAAGGGGTAAATTTTAGGTGATGATCAAGGTAGGTCAACACTTCTTATCAATCTTAGATGACCAGCAAATATTTTCCGATCAATTAACGTGACTCAAAAAAATTAGTGGGCTTTCAAAAATTATTGAGAGCGTCAGGTGTAGATAATTTGTACAGGTGGTGAATTTTAGGGAATGATCAATGTAGGTCAACACTTCTCATCAATCTTAGATGACTAGCAAATATTTTTCAATTAATTAACATGACCCAAAAATATGACTGCGCTCAAAAAAATAAATGAGAGTGTTAGGTGTAGATAATTTGTACAGAGGCTGAATTTTAGGTGATGATCAAGGTAGGTCAACACTTCTCATCAATCTTAGATGACCAGCAAATATTTTCCAATCAATTAACATGACCCTAAAAAATGATTGCACTCAGAAAAATAACTGAGAGCGTTAGGTGTATATAATTTGAACATGGGGTGAATTTTAGGGGATGATCAAGGTAGATCATCACGTATCATCAATCTTCGATGACTAATAAATATTTTTCGATCCATTAACCTGACCCAAAAAAATGATTGCGCTCATAAAAAATACTGAGAGCGTTAGGTGTAGATAATTTGTACAGGGGCTGAATTTTAGGGGATGATCAATGTAGCTCATCACTTCTCATCAATCTTAGATGACCAGCAAATATTTTCCAATCAATTAACATGACTCAAAAAAATGACTGCGATCACAAAAATCACTGAGAGCGTTAGGTGTAGAAAAATTGTACAAGAGGTGAATTTTAGGTGATGATCAAGGTAGGTCAACACTTCTTATTAATCTTAGATGACCAGCAAATATTTTCCAATCAATTAACATGACCCTAAAAAATGATTGCACTCAGAAAAATAACTGAGAGCGTTAGGTGTATATAATTAGTACAGGGGGTGAATTTTAGGGGATGATCAAGGTAGATCATCACGTATCATCAATCTTCGATGACCAATAAATATTTTCCGATCAATTAACGTGAATTAAAAAAAACTAGTGCGCTCTCAAAAATTACTGATAGCGTTAATTGTAAAAAAATTTGTACTGGGGGTGAATTTTAGGGATTGATCAAGGTAGATCATCACGTATCATCAATCTTCGATGACCAATAAATATTTTTCGATCCATTAACCTGACCCAAAAAAATGATTGCGCTCATAAAAAATACTGAGAGCGTTAGGTGTAGATATTTTGTACAGGGGCTGAATTTTAAGGGATGATCAAGGTAGATCATCACTTGTCATTAATCTTCGCCGATTAACAAATATTTTCCGATCCATTAACGTGACCCAAAAAAATGATTGCCCTTAGAAAATATATTGAGAGCATTAGGTGTCGATAATTTGTACAGGGGGTGAATTTTAGGGGATGATCAAGGTAGATCATCACTTGTCATCAATCTTAGATGACCAGCAAATACTTTCCAATCAATTAACATGACTCAAAAAAATGACTGCGATCACAAAAATCACTGAGAGCGTTAGGTGTAGAAAAATTGTACAAGGGCTGAATTTTAGGGGATGATCAAGGTAGGTCAACACTTCTCATCAATCTTAGATGACCAGCAAATATTTTCCAATCAATTAACATGACCCAAAAAATGACTGCGATCACAAAAATCACTGAGAGCGTTAGGTGTAGAAAAATTGTACAAGGGCTGAATTTTAGGTGATGATCAAGGTAGGTCAACACTTTTCATCAATCTTAGATGAGCAGCAAATATTTTCCAATCAATTAACATTACCCTAAAAAATGATTTCACTTAGAAAAATAACTGAGAGCGTTAGGTGTATATAATTTGTACAGGGGGTGAATTTTAGGGGATGATCAAGGTAGATCATCACGTATCATCAATCTTCGATAATCAATAAATATTTTTCGATCCATTAACCTGACCCAAAAAAATGATTGCGCTCATAAAAGATACTGCGAGCGTTAGGTGTAGATAATTTGTACAGGGGCTGAATTTTAGGGGATGATCAATGTAGCTCATCACTTCTCATCAATCTTAGATGACCAGCAAATATTTTCCAATCAATTAACATGACCCAAAAAAACGATTGCGCTCAAAAAAATGATTGCGCTCAAAAAAATAACTGAGAGTGTTAGGTGTAGATAATTTGTACAGGGGCTGAGTTTTAAGGGATGATCAAGGTAGATCATCACTTGTCATTAATCTTCGATGATTAACAAATATTTTCCGATTCATTAACGTGACCCCAAAAAATGATTGCACTTAGAAAAATTATTGAGAGCATTAGGTGTAGATAATTTGTACAGGGGGTGAATTTTAGGGGATGATCAAGGTAGGTCATCACTTTTTATCAATCTTAGATGACCAGCAAATATTTTCCATTCAATTAACATGACCCAAAAAAATGATTGCGCTCAAAAAAATAACTGAGAGTGTTAGGTGTAGATAATTTGTACAGGGGCTGAATTTTAAGGGATGATCAAGGTAGATCATCACTTGTCATTAATCTTTGATAATTAACAAATATTTTCCGATCCATTTACGTGACCCAAAAAAATTATTGCGCTTAAAAAAATTATTGAAAGCATTAGGTGTAGATAATTTGTACAGGGGGTGAATTTTAGGGGATGATCAAGGTAGGTCATCACTTCTCATCAATCTTAGATGACCAGCAAATATTTTCCGATCAATTAACGTGATTTAAAAAAATGAGTGCGCTTTCAAAAATTATTGAGAGCGTCAGATGTAGATAATTTGTACAGGTGGTGAATTTTAGGAAATGATCAATGTAGGTCAACACTTCTCATGAATCTTAGATGACCAACAAATATTTTCCGATCCATTAACGTGACCCAAAGAACTGAGTGCGCTCACAAAAATTACTGAGAGTGTTAGGTGTAGATAATTTGTACATGGGCTGAATTTTAAGGGATGATCAAGGTAGATCATCAATTGTCATTAATCTTCGATGATTAACAAATATTTTCCGATCCATTAACGTGACCCAAATAAATGATTGCCCTTAGAAAAATTATTGAGAGAATTAGTGTAGATAATTAGTACAGGGGGTGAATTTTAGGGGATAATCAAGGTAGGTCATCACTTCTCATCAATCTTAGATGACCAGCAAATTTTTTCCGATCAATTAACGTGACACAAAGTAATGATTGCGCTCAGAACAATTACTGAGAGCGTTAGGTGTAGATAATTTGTACAGGGGTGAATTTTAGGGGTTAATCAAGGTAGGTCATTACTTCTCATCTATCTTAGATGACCAGCAAATATTTTCCAATCAATTAACATGACCCAAAAAATGACTGCGATCACAAAAATCACTGAGAGCGTTAGGTGTAGAAAAATTGTACAAGGGCTGAATTTTAGGTGATGATCAAGGTAGGTCAACACTTCCTATCAATCTTAGATGAGCAGCAAATATTTTCCAATCATTTTAACATTACCCTAAAAAATGATTTCACTTAGAAAAATAACTGAGAGCGTTAGGTGTATATAATTTGTACAGGGGGTGAATTTTAGGGGATGATCAAGGTAGATCATCACGTATCATCAATCTTCGATGAACAATAAATATTTTTTGATCCATTAACGTGACCCAAAAAAATGACTGCGATCACAAAAATCACTGAGAGCGTTAGGTGTAGAAAATTGTACAAGGGGTGAATTTTAGGTGATGATCAAGGTAGGTCAACACTTCTCATCAATCTTAGATGAGCAGCAAATATTTTTCATTCAATTAACATGACCCAAAAAAATGATTGCGCACAAAAAAAAAACTGAGAGCGTTAGGTGTAGATAATTTGTACAGGGGCTGAAGTTTAGGGGATGAACAATGTAGGTCATCACTTCTCATCAATCTTAGATAAGCAGCAAATATTTTCCAATCAATTAACATGACCCTAAAAAATGATTGCACTTAGAAAAAGAACTGAGAAGGTTAGGTGTATATAATTTGTACAGGGGGCGAATTTTAAGGAATGATCAAAGTAGGTCATCACTTGTCATCAATCTTCGATGACCAATAAATATTTTTTGATCCATTAACGTGACCCAAAAAAATGACTGCGATCACAAAAATCACTGAGAGCGTTAGGTGTAGAAAATTGTACAAGGGGTGAATTTTAGGTGATGATCAAGGTAGGTCAACACTTCTCATCAATCTTAGATGAGCAGCAAATATTTTTCATTCAATTAACATGACCCAAAAAAATGATTGCGCACAAAAAAAAAACTGAGAGTGTTAGGTGTAGATAATTTGTACAGAGGGTGAATTTTAGGGAATGATCAAAGTAGATCATCACTTGTCATCAATCTTCGATGACCAATAAATATTTTTTGATCCATTAACGTGACCTAAAAAAATGATTGCACTCAGAAAAATTACTGAGAGCGTTAGGTGTAGATAATTTATACAGGGGGTGAATTTTAGAGGATCATTAAGGTAGATCATCACGTATCATCAATCTTCGATGACCAATAAATATTTTTCGATCCATTAACGTGACCCAAAAAAATGATTGCGCTAATAAAAAATACTGAGAGCGTTAGGTGTAGATAATTTGTACAGGGGCTGAATTTTAGGGGATGATCAATGTAGGTCATCACTTCTCATCAATCTTAGATGACCAGCAAATATTTTCCAATCAATTAACATGACCCAAAAAAACAATTGCGCTCAAAAAAATGATTGCGCTCAAAAAAATTACTGAGAGTGTTAGGTGTAGATAATTTGTACAGGGGCTGAATTTAAGGGATGATCAAGGTAGATCATCACTTGTCATCAATCTTCGATGACCAACAAATATTTTCCGATCCATTAACGTGACACAAAAAAATGATTGTGCTCAGAAAAATTACTGAGAGTGTTAGGTGTAGATAATTTGTACAGGGGTGAATTTTAGGGGTTGATCAAGGTAGGTAATTACTTCTCATCAATCTTAGATGACCAGCAAATATTTTCCAATTAATTAACATGACCCTAAAAAATTATTGCACTCAGAAAAATAACTGAGAGCGTTAGGTGTATATAATTTGTACAGGGGGTGAATTTTAGGGAATGATCAAAGTAGATCATCACTTGTCATCAATCTTCGATGACCAATAAATATTTTTTGATCCATTAACGTGACCTAAAAAAATGATTGCACTCAGAAAAATTACTGAGAGCGTTAGGTGTAGATAATTTATACAGGGGGTGAATTTTAGAGGATCATTAAGGTAGGTCATCACTTTTCATTAATCTTAGATGACCAGCAAATATTTTCCAATCAATTAACATGACCCAAAAAAATTAGTGCGCTCTAAAAAATTACTGAGAGCTTTAGGTGTAGATAATTTGTATAGGGGGTGAATTTAAGGGGATGATCAAGGTAGATCATCACTTGTCATCAATCTTTGATGACCAACAAATATTTTTCGATCAATTAACGTGACTCAAAAAAATGAGTGGGCTTTCAAAAATTATTAAGATCATCAGGTGTAGATAATTTGTACAGGTGGTGAATTTTAGGGAATGATCAATGTAGGTCAACACTTCTCATCAATCTTAGATGACCAGAAAATATTTTTCAATTAATTAACATGACCCAAAAAAATGACTGCGATCACAAAAATCACTGAGAGCGTTAGGTGTAGAAAATTGTACAAGGGGTGAATTTTAGGTGAGGATCAAGGTAGGTCAACACTTCTCATCAATCTTAGATGAGCAGCAAATATTTTCCAATCAATTAACATGACCCTAAAAAATGATTGCACTTAGAAAAATAACTGAGAGCGTTAGGTGTATATAATTTGTACAGGGGGTGAATTTTAGGGGATGATCAAGGTAGATAATCACGTATCATCAATCTTTGATGACCAATAAATATTTTTCGATCAATTAACGTGACTCAAAAAAATGAGTGCGCTCTCAAAAATTACTGATAGCGTTAGGTGTAGAAAATTTGTACAAGGGGTGAATTTTAGGGGATGATCAAGGTAGGTCAACACTTCTCATCAATCTTAGATGAGCAGCAAATATTTTCCAATCAATTAACATGACCCTAAAAAATGATTGCACTTAGAAAAATAACTGAGAGCGTTAGGTGTATATAATTTGTACAGGGGGTGAATTTTAGGGGATGATCAAGGTAGATAATCACGTATCATCAATCTTTGATGACCAATAAATATTTTTCGATCAATTAACGTGACTCAAAAAAATGAGTGCGCTCTCAAAAATTACTGATAGCGTTAGGTGTAGAAAATTTGTACAAGGGGTGAATTTTAGGGAATGATCAAGGTAGATCATCACGTATCATCAATCTTCGATGACCAATAAATATTTTTCGATCCATTAACGTGACCCAAAAAAATGATTGCGCTAATAAAAAATACTGAGAGCGTTAGGTGTAGATAATTTGTACAGGGGCTGAATTTTAGGGGATGATTAAGGTAGATCATCACTTATCATCCATCTTTGATGACCAACAAATATTTTCCAATCAATTAACGTGACCCAAAAAAATGACTGCGCTCACAAAAATTACTGAGAGCGTTAGGTGTAGCTAATTTGTACAGGGGGTGAATTTTAGGGGATGATCATGGTAGATCATCACTTGTCATTAATCTTCGATGACCAAAAAATATTTTCGATCCATTAACGTGACCCAAAAAAATGATTGCGCTCAGAAAAATTACTGAGAGCGTTAGGTGTAAAAAAATTGTACAGGGGGTGAATTTTAGGGGATGATCAAGGTAGGTCATCACTTCTTATCAATCTAAGATGACCAGCAAATATTTTCCAATCAATTAACATGACCCAAAAAAATGATTGCGCTCAGAAAAATAACTGAGAGTGTTAGGTGTAGATAATTTGTACAGGGGCTGAATTTTAGGGGATAATTAAGGTAGATAATCCTTTGTCGCTAATTTTCGATGCCCAACAAATATTTCTCGATCCATTAACGTGACCCAAAAAAATGATTGCGCTCAGAAACATTACTGAGAGTGTTAGGTTTAGGAAATTTGTACAGGGGCTGAATTTTACGGGATGATCAAGGTAGGTCATCACTTCTTATCAATCTTACATAACCAGCACAAATTTTCCAATCAATTAACATGACCCAAAAAAATGATTGCGCTCAGAAAAATAACTGAGAGTGTTAGGTGTAGATAATTTGTACAGGGGCTGAATTTTAGGGGATGATTAAGGTAGATCATCACTTATCATCCATCTTTGATGACCAACAAATATTTTCCAATCAATTACCGTGACCCAAAAAAATGACTGCGCTCACAAAAATTACTGAGAGCGTTAGGTGTAGCTAATTTGTACAGGGGGTGAATTTTAGTGGATGATCATGGTAGATCATCACTTGTCATTAATCTTCGATGACCAAAAAATATTTTCGATCCATTAACGTGACCCAAAAAAATGATTGCGCTCAGAAAAATTACTGAGAGCGTTAGGTGTAAAAAAATTGTACAGGGGGTGAATTTTAGGGGATGATCAAGGTAGGTCATCACTTCTTATCAATCTAAGATGACCAGCAAATATTTTCCAATCAATTAACATGACCCAAAAAAATGATTGCGCTCAGAAAAATAACTGAGAGTGTTAGGTGTAGATAATTTGTACAGGGGCTGAATTTTAGGGGATGATTAAGGTAGATCATCACTTGTCACCAATTTTCGATGCCTAACAAATATTTCCCGATCCATTAACGTGACCCAAAAAAATGATTGCGCTTAGAAACATTACTGAGAGTGTTAGGTTTAGGAAATTTTTACAGAGGCTGAATTTTAGGGGATGATTAAGGTAGATCATCACTTGGCATCAATCTTCGATGACCAACAAATATTTTCCAATCAATTAACGTTACCCAAAAAAATGATTGCGCTCAGAAAAATTACTGAGAGTGTTAGGTGTAGATAATTTGTACAGGTGCTAAATTTTAGGGGAGGATCAAGGTAGATCATCACTTGTCACCAATTTTCGATGCCCAACAAATATTTTCCGATCCATTAACGTGACCCAAAAAAATGAGTGCGCTGACAAAAGTTACTGAGAGAGTTATGTGTAGATAATTTGTACAGGGGGTGAATTTTAGGGGATGATCAAGGTAGATAATCACTTGGCATCAATCTTCGATGACCAACAAATATTTTTTGATCCATTAACGTTACCCAAAAAAATGATTGCGCTCAGAAAAATAACTAAGAGCGTTAGTTGTAGATAATTTGTACAGGGGGTGAATTTTAGGCGATGATAAAGGTAGATCATCACTTATCATCAATCTTTGATGACCAACAAATATTTTCCAATTAATTAACATGACTCAAAAAAATGATTGCGCTTTGAAAAATAACTGAGAGTGTTAGGTGTAGATAATTTGTACAGGGGCTGAATTTTACGGGATGATCAAGGTAGGTTATCACTGCTTATCAATCTTACATAACCAGCACATATTTTCCAATCAATTAACATGACCCAAAAAAATGATTGCGCTCAGAAAAATAACTGAGAGTGTTAGGTGTAGATAATTTGTACAGGGGCTGAATTTTAGGGGATGATTAAGGTAGATCATCACTTGTCACCAATTTTCGATGCCCAACAAATATTTCCCGATCCATTAACGTGACCCAAAAAAATGATTGCGCTTAGAAACATTACTGAGAGTGTTAGGTTTAGGAAATTTTTACAGGAGCTGAATTTTAGGGGATGATCAAGGTAGGTCATCACTTCTTATCAATCTTCGATGACCAACAAATATTTTCCAATCAATTAACGTGACCCAAAAAAATGATTGCGCTTACAAAAGTTACTGTGAGTGTTAGGTGTAGATAATTTGTACAGGGGGTGAATTTTAGGAGATGATCAAGGTAGATCATCACTTGTCACCAATTTTCGATGCCCAACAAATATTTTTTGATCCATTAACGTGACCCAAAAAAATTGATTGCGCTCAGAAAAATTACTGAGAGTGTTAGGTGTAGATAAATTGTACAGGGGCTGAATTTTAGGGGTTATTAAGGTAGATCATCACTTGTCATCAATTTTCGATGATTAACAAATATTTTCCGATCCATTAACGTGACCCAAAAAAATGATTGCGCTTACAAAAATTACTGAGAGTGTTAGGTGTAGATAAATTGTACAGGGGCTGAATTTTAGGGGTTATTAAGGTAGATCATCACTTGTCATCAATCTTCGATGATTAAAAAATATTTTCCGATCCATTAACATTACCCAAAAAAATGATTGCGCTCAAAAAAAATACTGAGAGCGTTAGGTGTAGATATTTTGTACAGGGGCTGAATTTTAAGGGATGATCAAGATAGATCATCACTTGTCATTAATCTTCGCTGATTAACAAATATTTTCCGATCCATTAACATGACTCAAAAAAATGACTGCGATCACAAAAATCACTGAGAGCGTTAGGTGTAGAAAAATTGTACAAGGGGTGAATTTTAGGTGATGATCAAGGTAGGTCAACACTTCTCATCAATCTTAGATGACCAGCAAATATTTTCCAATCAATTAACATGACCCTAAAAAATGATTGCACTCAGAAAAAGAACTGAGAGCGTTAGGTGTATATAATTAGTACAGGGGGTGAATTTTAGGGGATAATCAAGGTAGGTTATCACTTTTCATCAATCTTAGATAACCAGCAAATATTTTCCATTCAATTTAGGTGACCCAAAAAAATGATTGCACTCAGAAAAATTACTGAGAGCGTTAGGTGTAGATAAATTGTACAGGGGGTGAATTTTAGGGGATGATCAAGGTAGATCATCACTTGTCATCAATCTTAGATGACCAGCAAATACTTTCCAATCAATTAACATGACTCAAAAAAATGACTGCGATCACAAAAATCACTGAGAGCGTTAGGTGTAGAAAAATTGTACAAGGGGTGAATTTTAGGTGATGGTCAAGGTAGGTCAACACTTCTTATCAATCTTAGATGACCAGCAAATATTTTCCAATCAAATAACATGACCCTAAAAAATGATTGCACTCAGAAAAATAACTGAGAGCGTTAGGTGTATATAATTAGTACAGGGGGTGAATTTTAGGGGATGATCAAGGTAGATCATCACGTATCATCAATCTTCGATGACCAATAAATATTTTCCGATCAATTAACGTGAATTAAAAAAAACTAGTGCGCTCTCAAAAATTACTGATAGCGTTAATTGTAGAAAATTTGTACAGGGGGTGAATTTTAGGGAATGATCAAGGTAGATCATCACGTATCATCAATCTTCGATGACCAATAAATATTTTCCAATCAATTAACGTGACCCAAAAAAATGATTGCGCTCACAAAAGTTACTGTGAGTGTTAGGTGTAGATAATTTGTACAGGGGGTGAATTTTAGGGGATGATCAAGGTAGATCATCACTTGTCACCAATTTTCGATGCCCAACAAATATTTTTCGATCCATTAACGTGACCCAAAAAAATTGATTGCGCTCAGAAAAATTACTGAGAGTGTTAGGTGTAGATAAATTGTACAGGGGCTGAATTTTAGGGGTTATTAAGGTAGATCATCACTTGTCATCAATTTTCGATGATTAACAAATATTTTCCGATCCATTAACGTGACCCAAAAAAATGATTGCGCTTACAAAAATTACTGAGAGTGTTAGGTGTAGATAAATTGTACAGGGGCTGAATTTTAGGGGTTATTAAGGTAGATCATCACTTGTCATCAATCTTCGATGATTAACAAATATTTTCCGATCCATTAACATTACCCAAAAAAATGTTTGCGCTCAAAAAAATAAATAAGAGTGTTAGGTGTAGATAATTTGTACAGGGGGTGAATTTTAGGGGATGATCAAGGTAGGTCATCACTTCTTATCAATCTAAGATGACCAGCAAATATTTTCCAATCAATTAACATGACCCAAAAAAATGATTGCGCTCAGAAAAATAACTGAGAGTGTTAGGTGTAGATAATTTGTACAGGGGCTGAATTTTAGGGGATAATTAAGGTAGATCATCCTTTGTCACTAATTTTCGATGCCCAACAAATATTTCTCGATCCATTAACGTGACCCAAAAAAATGATTGCGCTCAGAAACATTACTGAGAGTGTTAGGTTTAGGAAATTTGTACAGGGGCTGAATTTTACGGGATGATCAAGGTAGGTCATCACTTCTTATCAATCTTACATAACCAGCACATATTTTCCAATCAATTAACATGACCCAAAAAAATGATTGCGCTCAGAAAAATAACTAAGAGTGTTAGGTGTAGATAATTTGTACAGGGGCTGAATTTTAGGGGATGATTAAGGTAGATCATCACTTGTCACCAATTTTCGATGCCCAACAAATATTTCCCGATCCATTAACGTGACCCAAAAAAATGATTGCGCTTAGAAACATTACTGAGAGTGTTAGGTTTAGGAAATTTTTACAGGGGCTGAATTTTAGGGGATGATTAAGGTAGATCATCACTTGGCATCAATCTTCGATGACCAACAAATATTTTCCAATCAATTAACGTTACCCAAAAAAATGATTGCGCTCAGAAAAATTACTGAGAGTGTTAGGTGTAGATAATTTGTACAGGGGCTGAATTTTATGGGATGATCAAGGTAGGTCATCACTTCTTATCAATCTTAGATAACCAGCAAATATTTTCCAATCAATTAACATGACCAAAAAAAATTAGTGCGCTTACAAAAGTTACTAAGAGTGCTAGGTGTAGATAATTTGTACAGGTGCTAAATTTTAGGGGAGGATCAAGGTAGATCATCACTTGTCACCAATTTTCGATGCCCAACAAATATTTTCCGATCCATTAACGTGACCCAAAAAAATGAGTGCGCTGACAAAAGTTACTGTGAGTGTTAGGTGTAGATAATTTGTACAGGGGGTGAATTTTAGGGGATGATCAAGGTAGATCATCACTTGTCACCAATTTTCGATGCCCAACAAATATTTTTCGATCCATTAATGTGACCCAAAAAAATTGATTGCGCTCAGAAAAATTACTGAGAGCGTTAGGTGTAGATAAATTGTACAGGGGGTGAATTTTAGGGGATGATCAAGGTAGATCATCACTTGTCATCAATCTTAGATGACCAGCAAATACTTTCCAATCAATTAACATGACTCAAAAAAATGACTGCGATCACAAAAATCACTGAGAGCGTTAGGTGTAGAAAAATTGTACAAGGGGTGAATTTTAGGTGATGATCAAGGTAGGTCAACACTTCTTATCAATCTTAGATGACCAGCAAATATTTTCCAATCAAATAACATGACCCTAAAAAATGATTGCACTCAGAAAAATAACTGAGAGCGTTAGGTGTATATAATTAGTACAGGGGGTGAATTTTAGGGGATGATCAAGGTAGATCATCACGTATCATCAATCTTCGATGACCAATAAATATTTTCCGATCAATTAACGTGAATTAAAAAAAACTAGTCCGCTCTCAAAAATTACTGATAGCGTTAATTGTAGAAAATTTGTACAGGGGGTGAATTTTAGGGAATGATCAAGGTAGATCATCACGTATCATCAATCTTCGATGACCAATAAATATTTTCCAATCAATTAACGTGACCCAAAAAAATGATTGCGCTCACAAAAGTTACTGTGAGTGTTAGGTGTAGATAATTTGTACAGGGGGTGAATTTTAGGGGATGATCAAGGTAGATCATCACTTGTCACCAATTTTCGATGCCCAACAAATATTTTTCGATCCATTAACGTGACCCAAAAAAATTGATTGCGCTCAGAAAAATTACTGAGACTGTTAGGTGTAGATAAATTGTACAGGGGCTGAATTTTAGGGGTTATTAAGGTAGATCATCACTTGTCATCAATTTTCGATGATTAACAAATATTTTCCGATCCATTAACGTGACCCAAAAAAATGATTGCGCTTACAAAAATTACTGAGAGTGTTAGGTGTAGATAAATTGTACAGGGGCTGAATTTTAGGGGTTATTAAGGTAGATCATCACTTGTCATCAATCTTCGATGATTAACAAATATTTTCCGATCCATTAACATTACCCAAAAAAATGTTTGCGCTCAAAAAAATAAATAAGAGTGTTAGGTGTAGATAATTTGTACAGGGGGTGAATTTTAGGGAATGATCAAGGTAGATCATCACTTGTCATCAATCTTCGATGACCAATAAATATTTTTCGATCCACTAACGTGACCCAAAAAAATGATTGCGCTCATAAAAATACTGAGAGCGTTAGGTCTAGATATTTTGTACAGGGGCTGAATTTTAAGGGATGATCAAGGTAGATCATCACTTGTCATTAATCTTTGCTGATTAACAAATATTTTCCGATCCATTAACATGACTCAAAAAAATGACTGCGATCACAAAAATCACTGAGAGCGTTAGGTGTAAAAAAATTGTACAAAGGGTGAATTTTAGGTGATGATCAAGGTAGGTCAACACTTCTCATCAATCTTAGATGACCAGCAAATATTTTCCAATCAATTAACATGACCCTAAAAAATGATTGCACTCAGAAAAATAACTGAGAGCGTTAGGTGTATATAATTAGTACAGGGGGTGAATTTTAGGGGATAATCAAGGTAGGTTATCACTTTTCATCAATCTTAGATGACCAGCAAATATTTTCCATTCAATTTAGGTGACCCAAAAAAATGATTGCACTCAGAAAAATTACTGAGAGCGTTAGGTGTAGATAAATTGTACAGGGGGTGAATTTTAGGGGATGATCAAGGTAGATCATCACTTGTCATCAATCTTAGATGACCAGCAAATACTTTCCAATCAATTAACATGACTCAAAAAAATGACTGCGATCACAAAAATCACTGAGAGCGTTAGGTGTAGAAAAATTGTACAAGGGGTGAATTTTAGGTGATGATCAAGGTAGGTCAACACTTCTTATCAATCTTAGATGACCAGCAAATATTTTCCATTCAATTAACATGACCCTAAAAAATGATTGCACTCAGAAAAATAACTGAGAGCGTTAGGTGTATATAATTTGTACAGGGGCTGAATTTTAGGGGATGATTAAGGTAGATCATCACTTATCATCCATCTTTGATGACCAACAAATATTTTCCAATCAATTAACGTGACCCAAAAAAATGACTGCGCTCACAAAAATTACTGAGAGCGTTAGGTGTAGCTAATTTGTACAGGGGGTGAATTTTAGGGGATGATCATGGTAGATCATCACTTGTCATTAATCTTCGATGACCAAAAAATATTTTCGATCCATTAACGTGACCCAAAAAAATGATTGCGCTCAGAAAAATTACTGAGAGCGTTAGGTGTAAAAAAATTGTACAGGGGGTGAATTTTAGGGGATGATCAAGGTAGGTCATCACTTCTTATCAATCTAAGATGACCAGCAAATATTTTCCAATCAATTAACATGACCCAAAAAAATGATTGCGCTCAGAAAAATAACTGAGAGTGTTAGGTGTAGATAATTTGTACAGGGGCTGAATTTTAGGGGATAATTAAGGTAGATCATCCTTTGTCACTAATTTTCGATGCCCAACAAATATTTCTCGATCCATTAACGTGACCCAAAAAAATGATTGCGCTCAGAAACATTACTGAGAGTGTTAGGTTTAGGAAATTTGTACAGGGGCTGAATTTTACGGGATGATCAAGGTAGGTCATCACTTCTTATCAATCTTACATAACCAGCACATATTTTCCAATCAATTAACATGACCCAAAAAAATGATTGCGCTCAGAAAAATAACTGAGAGTGTTAGGTGTAGATAATTTGTACAGGGGCTGAATTTTAGGGGATGATTAAGGTAGATCATCACTTGTCACCAATTTTCGATGCCCAACAAATATTTCCCGATCCATTAACGTGACCCAAAAAAATGATTGCGCTTAGAAACATTACTGAGAGTGTTAGGTTTAGGAAATTTTTACAGGGGCTGAATTTTAGGGGATGATTAAGGTAGATCATCACTTGGCATCAATCTTCGATGACCAACAAATATTTTCCAATCAATTAACGTTACCCAAAAAAATGATTGCGCTCAGAAAAATTACTGAGAGTGTTAGGTGTAGATAATTTGTACAGGGGCTGAATTTTATGGGATGATCAAGGTAGGTCATCACTTCTTATCAATCTTAGATAACCAGCAAATATTTTCCAATCAATTAACATGACCAAAAAAAATTAGTGCGCTTACAAAAGTTACTAAGAGTGCTAGGTGTAGATAATTTGTACAGGTGCTAAATTTTAGGGGAGGATCAAGGTAGATCATCACTTGTCACCAATTTTCGATGCCCAACAAATATTTTCCGATCCATTAACGTGACCCAAAAAAATGATTGCGCTGACAAAAGTTACTGAGAGAGTTATGTGTAGATAATTTGTACAGGGGGTGAATTTTAGGGGATGATCAAGGTAGATAATCACTTGGCATCAATCTTCGATGACCAACAAATATTTTTTGATCCATTAACGTTACCAAAAAAAATGATTGCGCTCAGAAAAATAACTAAGAGCGTTAGTTGTAGATAATTTGTACAGGGGGTGAATTTTAGGCGATGATAAAGGTAGATCATCACTTATCATCAATCTTCGATGACCAACAAATATTTTCCAATCAATTAACGTGACCCAAAAAAATGATTGCGCTCACAAAAGTTACTGTGAGTGTTAGGTGTAGATAATTTGTACAGGGGGTGAATTTTAGCGGATGATCAAGGTAGATCATCACTTGTCACCAATTTTCGATGCCCAACAAATATTTTTCGATCCATTAACGTGACCCAAAAAAATTGATTGCGCTCAGAAAAATTACTGAGAGTGTTAGGTGTAGATAAATTGTACAGGGGCTGAATTTTAGGGGTTATTAAGGTAGATCATCACTTGTCATCAATTTTCGATGATTAACAAATATTTTCCGATCCATGAACGTGACCCAAAAAAATGATTGCGCTTACAAAAATTACTGAGAGTGTTAGGTGTAGATAAATTGTACAGGGGCTGAATTTTAGGGGTTATTAAGGTAGATCATCACTTGTCATCAATCTTCGATGATTAACAAATATTTTCCGATCCATTAACATTACCCAAAAAAATGATTGCGCTCAAAAAAATAAATAAGAGTGTTAGGTGTAGATAATTTGTACAGGGGGTGAATTTTAAGGGATGATCAAGGTAGGTCAACAATTCTCATCAATCTTACATGACCAGCAAATATTTTCCAATCAATTAACATGACCCTAAAAAATGATTGCACTCAGAAAAATAACTGAGAGCGTTAGGTGTATATAATTAGTACAGGGGGTGAATTTTAGGGGATGATCAAGGTAGGTCATCACTTGTCATCAATCTTAGATGACCAGCAAATACTTTCCAATCAATTAACATGACTCAAAAAAATGACTGCGATCACAAAAATCACTGAGAGCGTTAGGTGTAGAAAAATTGTACAAGGGGTGAATTTTAGGTGATGATCAAGGTAGGTCAACAATTCTCATCAATCTTACATGACCAGCAAATATTTTCCAATCAATTAACATGACCCTAAAAAATGATTGCACTCAGAAAAATAACTGAGAGCGTTAGGTGTATATAATTAGTACAGGGGGTGAATTTTAGGGGATGATCAAGGTAGATCATCACGTATCATCAATCTTCGATGACCAATAAATATTTTCCGATCAATTAACGTGAATTAAAAAAAACTAGTGCGCTCTCAAAAATTACTGATAGCGTTAATTGTAGAAAATTTGTACAGGGGGTCAATTTTAGGGAATGATCAAGGTAGATCATCACGTATCATCAATCTTCGATGACCAATAAATATTTTTTGATCCATTAACGTTACCAAAAAAAATGATTGCGCTCAGAAAAATAACTAAGAGCGTTAGTTGTAGATAATTTGTACAGGGGGTGAATTTTAGGCGATGATAAAGGTAGATCATCACTTATCATCAATCTTCGATGACCAACAAATATTTTCCAATCAATTAACGTGACCCAAAAAAATGATTGCGCTCACAAAAGTTACTGTGAGTGTTAGGTGTAGATAATTTGTACAGGGGGTGAATTTTAGCGGATGATCAAGGTAGATCATCACTTGTCACCAATTTTCGATGCCCAACAAATATTTTTCGATCCATTAACGTGACCCAAAAAAATTGATTGCGCTCAGAAAAATTACTGAGAGTGTTAGGTGTAGATAAATTGTACAGGGGCTGAATTTTAGGGGTTATTAAGGTAGATCATCACTTGTCATCAATTTTCGATGATTAACAAATATTTTCCGATCCATGAACGTGACCCAAAAAAATGATTGCGCTTACAAAAATTACTGAGAGTGTTAGGTGTAGATAAATTGTACAGGGGCTGAATTTTAGGGGTTATTAAGGTAGATCATCACTTGTCATCAATCTTCGATGATTAACAAATATTTTCCGATCCATTAACATTACCCAAAAAAATGATTGCGCTCAAAAAAATAAATAAGAGTGTTAGGTGTAGATAATTTGTACAGGGGGTGAATTTTAAGGGATGATCAAGGTAGGTCAACAATTCTCATCAATCTTACATGACCAGCAAATATTTTCCAATCAATTAACATGACCCTAAAAAATGATTGCACTCAGAAAAATAACTGAGAGCGTTAGGTGTATATAATTAGTACAGGGGGTGAATTTTAGGGGATGATCAAGGTAGGTCATCACTTGTCATCAATCTTAGATGACCAGCAAATACTTTCCAATCAATTAACATGACTCAAAAAAATGACTGCGATCACAAAAATCACTGAGAGCGTTAGGTGTAGAAAAATTGTACAAGGGGTGAATTTTAGGTGATGATCAAGGTAGGTCAACAATTCTCATCAATCTTACATGACCAGCAAATATTTTCCAATCAATTAACATGACCCTAAAAAATGATTGCACTCAGAAAAATAACTGAGAGCGTTAGGTGTATATAATTAGTACAGGGGGTGAATTTTAGGGGATGATCAAGGTAGATCATCACGTATCATCAATCTTCGATGACCAATAAATATTTTCCGATCAATTAACGTGAATTAAAAAAAACTAGTGCGCTCTCAAAAATTACTGATAGCGTTAATTGTAGAAAATTTGTACAGGGGGTCAATTTTAGGGAATGATCAAGGTAGATCATCACGTATCATCAATCTTCGATGACCAATAAATATTTTTCGATCCATTAACCTGACCCAAAAAAATGATTGCGCTCATAAAAAATACTGAGAGCGTTAGGTGTAGATATTTTGTACAGGGGCTGAATTTTAAGGGATGATCGAGGTAGATCATCACTTGTCATTAATCTTCGCTCATTAACAAATATTTTCCGATCCATTAACGTGACCCAAAAAAATGATTGCCCTTAGAAAAATTATTGAGAGCATTAGGTGTAGATAATTTGTACAGGGGGTGAATTTTAGGGGATGATCAAGGTAGATCATCACTTGTCATCAATCTTAGATGACCAGCAAATATTTTTCAATCAATTAACATGACTCAAAAAAATGACTGCGATCACAAAAATCACTGAGAGCGTTAGGTGTAGAAAAATTGTACAAGGGGTAAATTTTAGGTGATGATCAAGGTAGGTCAACACTTCTTATCAATCTTAGATGAGCAGCAAATATTTTCCAATCATTTTAACATTACCCTAAAAAATGATTGCACTCAGAAAAATAACTGAGAGCGTTAGGTGTATATAATTAGTACAGGGGGTGAATTTTAGGGGATGATCAAGGTAGATCATCACGTATCATCAATCTTCGATGACCAATAAATATTTTCCGATCAATCAACGTGAATTAAAAAAAACGAGTGCGCTCTCAAAAATTACTGATAGCGTTAATTGTAGAAAATTTGTACAGGGGGTGAATTTTAGGGAATGATCAAGGTAGATCATCACGTATCATCAATCTTCGATGACCAATAAATATTTTTCGATCCATTAACCTGACCCAAAAAAATGATTGCGCTCATAAAAAATACTGAGAGCGTTAGGTGTAGATATTTTGTACAGGGGCTGAATTTTAAGGGATGATCAAGGTAGATCATCACTTGTCATTAATCTTCGCTGATTAACAAATATTTTCCGATCCATTAACGTGACCCAAAAAAATGATTGCCCTTAGAAAAATTATTGAGAGCATTAGGTGTAGATAATTTGTACAGGGGGTGAATTTTAGGGGATGATCAAGGTAGATCATCACTTGTCATCAATCTTAGATGACCAGCAAATACTTTCCAATCAATTAACATGACTCAAAAAAATGACTGCGATCACAAAAATCACTGAAAGCGTTAGGTGTAGAAAAATTGTACAAGGGGTGAATTTTAGGTGATGATCAAGGTAGGTCAACACTTCTCATCAATCTTAGATGACCACCAAATATTTTCCAATCAATTAACATGACCCTAAAAAATGATTGCACTCAGAAAAATAACTGAGAGCGTTAGGTGTATATAATTAGTACAGGGGGTGAATTTTAGGGGATAATCAAGGTAGGTTATCACTTTTCATCAATCTTAGATGACCAGCAAATATTTTCCATTCAATTTAGGTGACCCAAAAAAATGATTGCACTCAGAAAAATTACTGAGAGCGTTAGGTGTAGATAAATTGTACAAGGGCTGAATTTTAGGTGATGATCAAGGTAGGTCAACACTTCTTATCAATCTTAGATGAGCAGCAAATATTTTCCAATCATTTTAACATTACCCTAAAAAATGATTTCACTTAGAAAAATAACTGAGAGCGTTAGGTGTATATAATTTGTACAGGGGGTGAATTTTAGGGGATGATCAAGGTAGATCATCACGTATCATCAATCTTCGATGAACAATAAATATTTTTCGATCCATTAACCTGACCCAAAAAAATGATTGCGCTCATAAAAGATACTGAGAGCGTTAGGTGTAGATAATTTGTACAGGGGCTGAAGTTTAGGGGATGAACAATGTAGGTCATCACTTCTCATCAATCTTAGATAAGCAGCAAATATTTTCCAATCTATTAACATGACCCTAAAAAATGATTGCACTCAGAAAAATAACTGAGAGCGTTAGGTGTATATAATTTGTACAGGGGGTGAATTTTAGGGGATGATCAAGGTAGATCATCACTTGTCATCAATCTTTGATGACCAACAAATATTTACCGATCAATTAACGTGACTCAAAAAAATTAGTGGGCTTTCAAAAATTATTGAGAGCGTCAGGTGTAGATAATTTGTACAGGTGGTGAATTTTAGGGAATGATCAATGTAGGTCAACACTTCTCATCAATCTTAGATGACCAGCAAATATTTTTCAATTAATTAACATGACCCAAAAATATGACTGCGCTCAAAAAAATAAATGAGAGTGTTAGGTGTAGATAAATTGTACAGGGGCTGAATTTTAGGTGATGATCAAGGTAGGTCAACACTTCTCATCAATCTTAGATGAGCAGCAAATATTTTCCAATCATTTAAGATGACCCTAAAAAATGATTGCACTCAGAAAAATAACTGAGAGCGTTAGGTGTATATAATTTGTACATGGGGTGAATTTTAGGGGATGAGCAAGGTAGATCATCACGTATCATCAATCTTCGATGACTAATAAATATTTTTCGATCCATTAACCTGACCCAAAAAAATGATTGCGCTCATAAAAAATACTGAGAGCGTTAGGTGTAGATAATTTGTACAGGGGCTGAATTTTAGGGGATGATCAATGTAGCTTATCACTTCTCATCAATCTTAGTTGACCAGCAAATATTTTCCAATCAATTAACATGACTCAAAAAAATGACTGCGATCACAAAAATCACTGAGAGCGTTAGGTGTAGAAAAATTGTACAAGGGGTGAATTTTAGGTGATGATCAAGGTAGGTCAACACTTCTTATCAATCTTAGATGACCAGCAAATATTTTCCAATCAATTAACATGACCCTAAAAAATGATTGCACTCAGAAAAATAACTGAGAGCGTTAGGTGTATATAATTAGTACAGGGGGTGAATTTTAGGGGATGATCAAGGTAGATCATCACGTATCATCAATCTTCGATGACCAATAAATATTTTCCGATCAATTAACGTGAATTAAAAAAAACTAGTGCGCTCTCAAAAATTACTGATAGCGTTAATTGTAGAAAATTTGTACAGGGGGTGAATTTTAGGGAATGATCAAGGTAGATCATTACGTATCATCAATCCTCGATGACCAATAAATATTTTTCGATCCATTAACCTGACCCAAAAAAATGATTGCGCTCATAAAAAATACTGAGAGCGTTAGGTGTAGATATTTTGTACAGGGGCTGAATTTTAAGGGATGATCAAGGTAGATCATCACTTGTCATTAATCTTCGCTGATTAACAAATATTTTCCGATCCATTAACGTGACCCAAAAAAATGATTGCCCTTAGAAAATATATTGAGAGCATTAGGTGTAGATAATTTGTACAGAGGGTGAATTTTAGGGGATGATCAAGGTAGATCATCACTTGTCATCAATCTTAGATGACCAGCAAATACTTTCCAATCAATTAACATGACTCAAAAAAATGACAGCGATCACAAAAATCACTGAGAGCGTTAGGTGTAGAAAAATTGTACAAGGGGTGAATTTTAGGTGATGATCAAGGTAGGTCAACAATTCTCATCAATCTTACATGACCAGCAAATATTTTCCAATCAATTAACATGACCCTAAAAAATGATTGCACTCAGAAAAATAACTGAGAGCGTTAGGTGTATATAATTAGTACAGGGGTTGAATTTTAGGGGATGATCAAGGTAGATCATCACGTATCATCAATCTTCGATGACCAATAAATATTTTCCGATCAATTAACGTGAATTAAAAAAAACTAGTGCGCTCTCAAAAATTACTGATAGCGTTAATTGTAGAAAATTTGTACAGGGGGTCAATTTTAGGGAATGATCAAGGTAGATCATCACGTATCATCAATCTTCGATGACCAATAAATATTTTTCGATCCATTAACCTGACCCAAAAAAATGATTGCGCTCATAAAAAATACTGAGAGCGTTAGGTGTAGATATTTTGTACAGGGGCTGAATTTTAAGGGATGATCGAGGTAGATCATCACTTGTCATTAATCTTCGCTGATTAACAAATATTTTCCGATCCATTAACGTGACCCAAAAAAATGATTGCCCTTAGAAAAATTATTGAGAGCATTAGGTGTAGATAATTTGTACAGGGGGTGAATTTTAGGGGATGATCAAGGTAGATCATCACTTGTCATCAATCTTAGATGACCAGCAAATATTTTTCAATCAATTAACATGACTCAAAAAAATGACTGCGATCACAAAAATCACTGAGAGCGTTAGGTGTAGAAAAATTGTACAAGGGGTAAATTTTAGGTGATGATCAAGGTAGGTCAACACTTCTTATCAATCTTAGATGAGCAGCAAATATTTTCCAATCATTTTAACATTACCCTAAAAAATGATTGCACTCAGAAAAATAACTGAGAGCGTTAGGTGTATATAATTAGTACAGGGGGTGAATTTTAGGGGATGATCAAGGTAGATCATCACGTATCATCAATCTTCGATGACCAATAAATATTTTCCGATCAATCAACGTGAATTAAAAAAAACGAGTGCGCTCTCAAAAATTACTGATAGCGTTAATTGTAGAAAATTTGTACAGGGGGTGAATTTTAGGGAATGATCAAGGTAGATCATCACGTATCATCAATCTTCGATGACCAATAAATATTTTTCGATCCATTAACCTGACCCAAAAAAATGATTGCGCTCATAAAAAATACTGAGAGCGTTAGGTGTAGATATTTTGTACAGGGGCTGAATTTTAAGGGATGATCAAGGTAGATCATCACTTGTCATTAATCTTCGCTGATTAACAAATATTTTCCGATCCATTAACGTGACCCAAAAAAATGATTGCCCTTAGAAAAATTTTTGAGAGCATTAGGTGTAGATAATTTGTACAGGGGGTGAATTTTAGGGGATGATCAAGGTAGATCATCACTTGTCATCAATCTTAGATGACCAGCAAATACTTTCCAATCAATTAACATGACTCAAAAAAATGACTGCGATCACAAAAATCACTGAAAGCGTTAGGTGTAGAAAAATTGTACAAGGGGTGAATTTTAGGTGATGATCAAGGTAGGTCAACACTTCTCATCAATCTTAGATGACCAGCAAATATTTTCCAATCAATTAACATGACCCTAAAAAATGATTGCACTCAGAAAAATAACTGAGAGCGTTAGGTGTATATAATTAGTACAGGGGGTGAATTTTAGGGGATAATCAAGGTAGGTTATCACTTTTCATCAATCTTAGATGACCAGCAAATATTTTCCATTCAATTTAGGTGACCCAAAAAAATGATTGCACTCAGAAAAATTACTGAGAGCGTTAGGTGTAGATAAATTGTACAAGGGCTGAATTTTAGGTGATGATCAAGGTAGGTCAACACTTCTTATCAATCTTAGATGAGCAGCAAATATTTTCCAATCATTTTAACATTACCCTAAAAAATGATTTCACTTAGAAAAATAACTGAGAGCGTTAGGTGTATATAATTTGTACAGGGGGTGAATTTTAGGGGATGATCAAGGTAGATCATCACGTATCATCAATCTTCGATGAACAATAAATATTTTTCGATCCATTAACCTGACCCAAAAAAATGATTGCGCTCATAAAAGATACTGAGAGCGTTAGGTGTAGATAATTTGTACAGGGGCTGAAGTTTAGGGGATGAACAATGTAGGTCATCACTTCTCATCAATCTTAGATAAGCAGCAAATATTTTCCAATCTATTAACATGACCCTAAAAAATGATTGCACTCAGAAAAATAACTGAGAGCGTTAGGTGTATATAATTTGTACAGGGGGTGAATTTTAGGGAATGATCAATGTAGGTCAACACTTCTCATCAATCTTAGATGACCAGCAAATATTTTTCAATTAATTAACATGACCCAAAAATATGACTGCGCTCAAAAAAATAAATGAGAGTGATAGGTGTAGATAAATTGTACAGGGGCTGAATTTTAGGTGATGATCAAGGTAGGTCAACACTTCTCATCAATCTTAGATGAGCAGCAAATATTTTCCAATCATTTAAGATGACCCTAAAAAATGATTGCACTCAGAAAAATAACTGAGAGCGTTAGGTGTATATAATTTGTACATGGGGTGAATTTTAGGGGATGAGCAAGGTAGATCATCACGTATCATCAATCTTCGATGACTAATAAATATTTTTCGATCCATTAACCTGACCCAAAAAAATGATTGCGCTCATAAAAAATACTGAGAGCGTTAGGTGTAGATAATTTGTACAGGGGCTGAATTTTAGAAGATGATCAATGTAGCTTATCACTTCTCATCAATCTTAGTTGACCAGCAAATATTTTCCAATCAATTAACATGACTCAAAAAAATGACTGCGATCACAAAAATCACTGAGAGCGTTAGGTGTAGAAAAATTGTACAAGGGGTGAATTTTAGGTGATGATCAAGGTAGGTCAACACTTCTTATCAATCTTAGATGACCAGCAAATATTTTCCAATCAATTAACATGACCCTAAAAAATGATTGCACTCAGAAAAATAACTGAGAGCGTTAGGTGTATATAATTAGTACAGGGGGTGAATTTTAGGGGATGATCAAGGTAGATCATCACGTATCATCAATCTGCGATGACCAATAAATATTTTCCGATCAATTAACGTGAATTAAAAAAAACTAGTGCGCTCTCAAAAATTACTGATAGCGTTAATTGTAGAAAATTTGTACAGGGGGTGAATTTTAGGGAATGATCAAGGTAGATCATTACGTATCATCAATCCTCGATGACCAATAAATATTTTTCGATCCATTAACCTGACCCAAAAAAATGATTGCGCTCATAAAAAATACTGAGAGCGTTAGGTGTAGATATTTTGTACAGGGGCTGAATTTTAAGGGATGATCAAGGTAGATCATCACTTGTCATTAATCTTCGCTGATTAACAAATATTTTCCGATCCATTAACGTGACCCAAAAAAATGATTGCCCTTAGAAAATATATTGAGAGCATTAGGTGTAGATAATTTGTACAGAGGGTGAATTTTAGGGGATGATCAAGGTAGATCATCACTTGTCATCAATCTTAGATGACCAGCAAATACTTTCCAATCAATTAACATGACTCAAAAAAATGACTGCGATCACAAAAATCACTGAGAGCGTTAGGTGTAGAAAAATTGTACAAGGGGTGAATTTTAGGTGATGATCAAGGTAGGTCAACACTTCTCATCAATCTTAGATGACCAGCAAATATTTTCCAATCAATTAACATGACCCTAAAAAATGATTGCACTTAGAAAAATAACTGAGAGCGTTAGGTGTATATAATTAGTACAGGGGGTGAATTTTAGGGGATGATCAAGGTAGGTTATCACTTTTCATCAATCTTAGATGACCAGCAAATATTTTCCATTCAATTTAGGTGACCCAAAAAAATGATTGCATTCAGAAAAATTACTGAGAGCGTTAGGTGTAGATAAATTGTACAGGGGGTGAATTTTAGGGGATGATCAAGGTAGATCATCACTTGTCATCAATCTTAGATGACCAGCAAATACTTTCCAATCAATTAACATGACTCAAAAAAATGACTGCGATCGCAAAAATCACTGAGAGCGTTAGGTGTAGAAAAATTGTACAAGGGGTGAATTTTAGGTGATGATCAAGGTAGGTCAACAATTCTCATCAATCTTACATGACCAGCAAATATTTTCCAATCAATTAACATGACCCTCAAAAATGATTGCACTCAGAAAAATAACTGAGATCGTTAGGTGTATATAATTAGTACAGGGGGTGAATTTTAGGGGATGATCAAGGTAGATCATCACGTATCATCAATCTTCGATGACCAATAAATATTTTCCGATCAATTAACGTGAATTAAAAAAAACTAGTGCGCTCTCAAAAATTACTGATAGCGTTAATTGTAGAAAATTTGTACAGGGGGTGAATTTTAGGGAATGATCAAGGTAGATCATCACGTATCATCAATCTTCGATGACAAATAAATATTTTTCGATCCATTAACCTGACCCAAAAAAATGATTGCGCTCATAAAAAATACTGAGAGCGTTAGGTGTAGATATTTTGTACAGGGGCTGAATTTTAAGGGATGATCAAGGTAGATCATCACTTGTCATTAATCTTCGCTGATTAACAAATATTTTCCGATCCATTAACGTGACCCAAAAAAATGATTGCCCTTAAAAAAATTATTGAGAGCGTTAGGTGTAGAAAAATTGTACAAGGGGTGAATTTTAGGTAATGATCAAGGTAGGTCAACACTTCTCATCAATCTTAGATGACCAGCAAATATTTTCCAATCAATTAACATGACCCTAAAAAATGATTGCACTCAGAAAAATAACTGAGAGCGTTAGGTGTATATAATTAGTACAGGGGGTGAATTTTAGGGGATAATCAAGGTAGGTTATCACTTTTCATCAATCTTAGATGACCAGCAAATATTTTCCATTCAATTTAGGTGACCCAAAAAAATGATTGCACTCAGAAAAATTACTGAGAGCGTTAGGTGTAGATAAATTGTACAAGGGCTGAATTTTAGGTGATGATCAAGGTAGGTCAACACTTCTTATCAATCTTAGATGAGCAGCAAATATTTTCCAATCATTTTAACATTACCCTAAAAAATGATTTCACTTAGAAAAATAACTGAGAGCGTTAGGTGTATATAATTTGTACAGGGGGTGAATTTTAGGGGATGATCAAGGTAGATCATCACGTATCATCAATCTTCGATGAACAATAAATATTTTTCGATCCATTAACCTGACCCAAAAAAATGATTGCGCTCATAAAATATACTGAGAGCGTTAGGTGTAGATAATTTGTACAGGGGCTGAAGTTTAGGGGATGAACAATGTAGGTCATCACTTCTCATCAATCTTAGATAAGCAGCAAATGTTTTCCAATCAATTAACATGACCCTAAAAAATGTTTGCACTTAGAAAAATAACTGAGAGCGTTAGGTGTATATAATTTGTACAGGGGGTGAATTTTAGGGGATGATCAATGTAGGTTATCACTTTTCATCAATCTTAGATGACCAGCAAATATTTTCTATTCAATTAACATGACCGAAAAAAATGATTGCGCTCAAAAAAATAACTGAGAGTGTTAGGTGTAGATAATTTGTACAGGGTCTGAACTTTAAGGGATGATCAAGGTAGATCATCACTTGTCATTAATCTTCGATGATTAACAAATATTTTCCGATCCATTAACGTGACCCAAAAAAATGATTGCCCTTAGAAAAATAATTGAGAGCATTAGGTGTAGATAATTTGTACAGGGGGTGAATTTTAGGGGATGATCTAGTTAGGTCAACACTTTTCATTAATCTTAGATGACCAGCAAATATTTTCCAATCAATTAACATGACCCAAAAAAATTAGTGCGCTCTAAAAAATTACTGAGAGCTTTAGGTGTAGATAATTTGTACAGGGGGTGAATTTTAGGGGATGATCAAGGTAGATCATCACTTGTCATCAATCTTTGATGACCAACAAATAATTTCCGATCAATTAACGTGACTCAAAAAAATGAGTGGGCTTTCAAAAATTATTGAGAGCGTCAGGTGTAGATAATTTGTACAGGTAGTGAATTTTAGGGAATGATCAATGTAGGTCAACACTTCTCATCAATCTTAGATGACCAGCAAATATTTTTCAATTAATTAACATGACCCAAAAAAATGATTGCGCTCAAAAAAATAACTGAGAGCGTTAGGTGTATATAATTTGTACAGGGGGTGAATTTTAGGGGATGATCAAGGTAGATCATCACGTATCATCAATCTTCGATGACCAATAAATATTTTTTGATCCATTAACCTGACCCAAAAAAATGATTGCGCTCATAAAAGATACTGAGAGCGTTAGGTGTAGATAATTTGTACAGGGGCTGAAGTTTAGGGGATGATCAATGTAGGTCATCACTTCTCATCAATCTTAGATAAGCAGCAAATATTTTCCAATCTATTAACATGACCCTAAAAAATGATTGCACTCAGAAAAATAACTGAGAGCGTTAGGTGTATATAATTTGTACAGGGTCTGAACTTTAAAGGATGATCAAGGTAGATCATCACTTGTCATTAATCTTCGATGATTAACAAATATTTTCCGATCCATTAACGTGACCCAAAAACATGATTGCCCTTAGAAAAATAATTGAGAGCATTAGGTGTAGATAATTTGTACAGGGGGTGAATTTTAGGGGATGATCAAGGTAGGTTATCACTTTTCATCAATCTTAGATGACCAGCAAATATTTTCCATTCAATTAACATGACCGAAAAAAATGATTGCGCTCAAAAAAATAACTGAGAGTGTTAGGTGTAGATAATTTGTACAGGGGCTGAATTTTAGGGGATGATCAAGTTAGGTCAACACTTTTCATTAATCTTAGATGACCAGCAAATATTTTCCAATCAATTAACATGACCCAAAAAAATTAGTGCGCTCTAAAAAATTACTGAGAGCTTTAGGTGTAGATAATTTGTACAGGGGGTGAATTTTAGGGGATGATCAAGGTAGGTCATCACTTCTCATCAATCTTAGATGACCAGCAAATAATTTCCGATCAATTAACGTGACTCAAAAAAATGAGTGGGCTCAAAAAAATGATTGCGCTTAGAAAAATTATTGAGAGCATTAGGTGTAGATAATTTGTACAGGGGGTGAATTTTAGGGGATGATCAAGGTAGGTCAACACTTCTCATCAATCTTAGATGAGCAGCAAATATTTTCCAATCAATTAACATGACCCAAAAAAACGATTGCGCTCAAAAAAATGATTGCGCTTAGAAAAATTATTGAGAGCATTAGGTGTAGATAATTTGTACAGGGGGTGAATTTTAGGGGATGATCAAGGTAGGTCATCACTTTTCATCAATCTTAGATGACCAGCAAATATTTTCCATTCAATTAACATGACCCAAAAAAATGAATGCGCTCAAAAAAATAACTGAGAGTGTTAGGTGTAGATAATTTGTACAGGGGCTGAATTTTAAGGGATGATCAAGGTAGATCATCACTTGTCATTAATCTTCGATGATTAACAAATATTTTCCGATCCATTAACGTGACCCAAAAAAATGATTGCGCTTAGAAAAATTATTGAGAGCATTAGGTGTAGATAATTTGTACAGGGGGTGAATTTTAGGGGATGATCAAGGTAGGTCATCACTTCTCATCAATCTTAGATGACCAGCAAATATTTTTCATAAAATTAACATGACCCAAAAAAATGATTGCGCTCAAAAAAAAAACTGAGAGTGTTAGGTGTAGATAATTTGTACAGAGGGTGAATTTTAGGGAATGATTAAGTTAGGTCAACACTTTTCATTAATCTTAGATGACCAGCAAATATTTTCCAATCAATTAACATGACCCAAAAAAATTAGTGCGCTCTAAAAAATTACTGAGAGCTTTAGGTGTAGATAATTTGTACAGGGGGTGAATTTTAGGGGATGATCAAGGTAGATCATCACTTGCCATCAATCTTTGATGACCAACAAATAATTTCCGATCAATTAACGTGACTCAAAAAAATGAGTGGGCTTTCAAAAATTATTGAGAGCGTCAGGTGTAGGTAATTTGTACAGGTGGTGAATTTTAGGGAATGATCAATGTAGGTCAACACTTCTCATCAATCTTAGATGACCAGCAAATATTTTTCAATTAATTAACATGACCCAAAAAAATGATTGCGCTCAAAAAAATAACTGAGAGTGTTAGGGGTAGATAATTTGTACAGGGGCTGAATTTTAGGGGATGATTAAGGTAGGTCAACACTTCTCATCAATCTTAGATGACCAGCAAATATTTTCCAATCAATTAACATGACCCAAAAAATGACTGCGATCACAAAAATCACTGAGAGCGTTAGGTGTAGAAAAATTGTACAAGGGCTGAATTTTAGGTGATGATCAAGGTAGGTCAACACTTTTCATCAATCTTAGATGAGCAGCAAATATTTTCCAATCAATTAACATTACCCTAAAAAATGATTTCACTTAGAAAAATAACTGAGAGCGTTAAGTGTATATAATTTGTACAGGGGGTGAATTTTAGGGGATGATCAAGGTAGATCATCACGTATCATCAATCTTCGATAACCAATAAATATTTTTCGATCCATTAACCTGACCCAAAAAAATGATTGCGCTCATAAAAGATACTGAGAGCGTTAGGTGTAGATAATTTGTACAGGGGCTGAAGTTTAGGGGATGAACAATGTAGGTCATCACTTCTCATCAATCTTAGATAAGCAGCAAATATTTTCCAATCTATTAACATGACCCTAAAAAATGATTGCACTCAGAAAAATAACTGAGAGCGTTAGGTGTATATAATTTGTACAGGGGGTGAATTTTAGGGGATGATCAAGGTAGATCATCACGTATCATCAATCTTCGATGACTAATAAATATTTTTCGATCCATTAACCTGACCCAAAAAAATGATTGCGCTCATAAAAAATACTGAGAGCGTTAGGTGTAGATAATTTGTACATGGGCTGAATTTTAGGGGATGATCAATGTAGCTCATCACTTCTCATCAATCTTAGATGACCAGCAAATATTTTCCAATCAATTAACATGACTCAAAAAAATGACTGCGATCACAAAAATCACTGAGAGCGTTAGGTGTAGAAAAATTGTACAAGGGGTGAATTTTAGGTGATGATCAAGGTAGGTCAACACTTCTTATCAATCTTAGATGACCAGCAAATATTTTCCAATCAATTAACATGACCCTAAAAAATGATTGCACTCAGAAAAATAACTGAGAGCGTTAGGTGTATATAATTAGTACAGGGGGTGAATTTTATGGGATGATCAAGGTAGATCATCACGTATCATCAATCTTCGATGACCAATAAATATTTTCCGATCAATTAACGTGAATTAAAAAAAACTAGTGCGCTCTCAAAAATTACTGATAGCGTTAATTGTAGAAAATTTGTACAGGGGGTGAATTTTAGGGAATGATCAAGGTAGATCATCACGTATCATCAATCCTCGATGACCAATAAATATTTCTCGATCCATTAACCTGACCCAAAAAAATGATTGCGCTCATAAAAAATACTGAGAGCGTTAGGTGTAGATATTTTGTACAGGGGCTAAATTTTAAGGGATGATCAAGGTAGATCATCACTTGTCATTAATCTTCGCTGATTAACAAATATTTTCCGATCCATTAACGTGACCCAAAAAAATGATTGCCCTTAGAAAATATATTGAGAGCATTAGGTGTAGATAATTTGTACAGAGGGTGAATTTTAGGGGATGATCAAGGTAGATCATCACTTGTCATCAATCTTAGATGACCAGCAAATACTTTCCAATCAATTAACATGACTCAAAAAAATGACTGCGATCACAAAAATCACTGAGAGCGTTAGGTGTAGAAAAATTGTACAAGGGGTGAATTTTAGGTGATGATCAAGGTAGGTCAACACTTCTCATCAATCTTAGATGACCAGTAAATATTTTCCAATCAATTAACTTGACCCTAAAAAATGATTGCACTCAGAAAAATAACTGAGAGCGTTAGGTGTATATAATTAGTACAGGGGGTGAATTTTAGGGGATGATCAAGGTAGGTTATCACTTTTCATCAATCTTAGATGACCAGCAAATATTTTCCAATCAATTAACATGACTCAAAAAAATGACTGCGATCACAAAAATCACTGAGAGCGTTAGGTGTAGAAAAATTGTACAAGGGGTGAATTTTAGGTGATGATCAAGGTAGGTCAACAATTCTCATCAATCTTACATGACCAGCAAATATTTTCCAATCAATTAACATGACCCTCAAAAATGATTGCACTCAGAAAAATAACTGAGATCGTTAGGTGTATATAATTAGTACAGGGGGTGAATTTTAGGGGATGATCAAGGTAGATCATCACGTATCATCAATCTTCGATGACCAATAAATATTTTCCGATCAATTAACGTGAATTAAAAAAAACTAGTGCGCTCTCAAAAATTACTGATAGCGTTAATTGTAGAAAATTTGTACAGGGGGTGAATTTTAGGGAATGATCAAGGTAGATCATCACGTATCATCAATCTTCGATGACAAATAAATATTTTTCGATCCATTAACCTGACCCAAAAAAATGATTGCGCTCATAAAAAATACTGAGAGCGTTAGGTGTAGATATTTTGTACAGGGGCTGAATTTTAAGGGATGATCAAGGTAGATCATCACTTGTCATTAATCTTCGCTAATTAACAAATATTTTCCGATCCATTAACGTGACCCAAAAAAATGATTGCCCTTAGAAAAATTATTGAGAGCATTAGGTGTAGATAATTTGTACAGGGGGTGAATTTTAGGGGATGATCAAGGTAGATCATCACTTGTCATCAATCTTAGATGACCAGCAAATACTTTCCAATCAATTAACATGACTCAAAAAAATGACTGCGATCACAAAAATCACTGAGAGCGTTAGGTGTAGAAAAATTGTACAAGGGGTAAATTTTAGGTGATGATCAAGGTAGATCAACACTTCTTATCAATCTTAGATGACCAGCAAATATTTTCCGATCAATTAACGTGACTCAAAAAAATTAGTGGGCTTTCAAAAATTATTGAGAGCGTCAGGTGTAGATAATTTGTACAGGTGGTGAATTTTAGGGAATGATCAATGTAGGTCAACACTTCTCATCAATCTTAGATGACTAGCAAATATTTTTTAATTAATTAACATGACCCAAAAATATGACTGCGCTCAAAAAAATAAATGAGAGTGTTAGGTGTAGATAATTTGTACAGGGGCTGAATTTTAGGTGATGATCAAGGTAGGTCAACACTTCTCATCAATCTTAGATGACCAGCAAATATTTTCCAATCAATTAACATGACCCTAAAAAATGATTGCACTCAGAAAAATAACTGAGAGCGTTAGGTGTATATAATTTGAACATGGGGTGAATTTTAGGGGATGATCAAGGTAGATCATCACGTATCATCAATCTTCGATGACTAATAAATATTTTTCGATCCATTAACCTGACCCAAAAAAATGATTGCGCTCATAAAAAATACTGAGAGCGTTAGGTGTAGATAATTTGTACAGGGGCTGAATTTTAGGGGATGATCAATGTAGCTCATCACTTCTCATCAATCTTAGATGACCAGCAAATATTTTCCAATCAATTAACATGACTCAAAAAAATGACTGCGATCACAAAAATCACTGAGAGCGTTAGGTGTAGAAAAATTGTACAAGAGGTGAATTTTAGGTGATGATCAAGGTAGGTCAACACTTCTTATTAATCTTAGATGACCAGCAAATATTTTCCAATCAATTAACATGACCCTAAAAAATGATTGCACTCAGAAAAATAACTGAGAGCGTTAGGTGTATATAATTAGTACAGGGGGTGAATTTTAGGGGATGATCAAGGTAGATCATCACGTATCATCAATCTTCGATGACCAATAAATATTTTCCGATCAATTAACGTGAATTAAAAAAAACTAGTGCGCTCTCAAAAATTACTGATAGCGTTAATTGTAGAAAATTTGTACTGGGGGTGAATTTTAGGGATTGATCAAGGTAGATCATCACGTATCATCAATCTTCGATGACCAATAAATATTTTTCGATCCATTAACCTGACCCAAAAAAATGATTGCGCTCATAAAAAATACTGAGAGCGTTAGGTGTAGATATTTTGTACAGGGGCTGAATTTTAAGGGATGATCAAGGTAGATCATCACTTGTCATTAATCTTCGCCGATTAACAAATATTTTCCGATCCATTAACGTGACCCAAAAAAATGATTGCCCTTAGAAAATATATTGAGAGCATTAGGTGTAGATAATTTGTACAGGGGGTGAATTTTAGGGGATGATCAAGGTAGATCATCACTTGTCATCAATCTTAGATGACCAGCAAATACTTTCCAATCAATTAACATGACTCAAAAAAATGACTGCGATCACAAAAATCACTGAGAGCGTTAGGTGTAGAAAAATTGTACAAGGGCTGAATTTTAGGGGATGATCAAGGTAGGTCAACACTTCTCATCAATCTTAGATGACCAGCAAATATTTTCCAATCAATTAACATGACCCAAAAAATGACTGCGATCACAAAAATCACTGAGAGCGTTAGGTGTAGAAAAATTGTACAAGGGCTGAATTTTAGGTGATGATCAAGGTAGGTCAACACTTTTCATCAATCTTAGATGAGCAGCAAATATTTTCCAATCAATTAACATTACCCTAAAAAATGATTTCACTTAGAAAAATAACTGAGAGCGTTAGGTGTATATAATTTGTACAGGGGGTGAATTTTAGGGGATGATCAAGGTAGATCATCACGTATCATCAATCTTCGATAATCAATAAATATTTTTCGATCCATTAACCTGACCCAAAAAAATGATTGCGCTCATAAAAGATACTGCGAGCGTTAGGTGTAGATAATTTGTACAGGGGCTGAATTTTAGGGGATGATCAATGTAGCTCATCACTTCTCATCAATCTTAGATGACCAGCAAATATTTTCCAATCAATTAACATGACCCAAAAAAACGATTGCGCTCAAAAAAATGATTGCGCTCAAAAAAATAACTGAGAGTGTTAGGTGTAGATAATTTGTACAGGGGCTGAGTTTTAAGGGATGATCAAGGTAGATCATCACTTGTCATTAATCTTCGATGATTAACAAATATTTTCCGATTCATTAACGTGACCCCAAAAAATGATTGCACTTAGAAAAATTATTGAGAGCATTAGGTGTAGATAATTTGTACAGGGGGTGAATTTTAGGGGATGATCAAGGTAGGTCATCACTTTTTATCAATCTTAGATGACCAGCAAATATTTTCCATTCAATTAACATGACCCAAAAAAATGATTGCGCTCAAAAAAATAACTGAGAGTGTTAGGTGTAGATAATTTGTACAGGGGCTGAATTTTAAGGGATGATCAAGGTAGATCATCACTTGTCATTAATCTTTGATAATTAACAAATATTTTCCGATCCATTTACGTGACCCAAAAAAATTATTGCGCTTAAAAAAATTATTGAGAGCATTAGGTGTAGATAATTTGTACAGGGGGTGAATTTTAGGGGATGATCAAGGTAGGTCATCACTTCTCATCAATCTTAGATGACCAGCAAATATTTTCCGATCAATTAACGTGATTTAAAAAAATGAGTGCGCTTTCAAAAATTATTGAGAGCGTCAGATGTAGATAATTTGTACAGGTGGTGAATTTTAGGAAATGATCAATGTAGGTCAACACTTCTCATGAATCTTAGATGACCAACAAATATTTTCCGATCCATTAACGTGACCCAAAGAACTGAGTGCGCTCACAAAAATTACTGAGAGTGTTAGGTGTAGATAATTTGTACATGGGCTGAATTTTAAGGGATGATCAAGGTAGATCATCAATTGTCATTAATCTTCGATGATTAACAAATATTTTCCGATCCATTAACGTGACCCAAATAAATGATTGCCCTTAGAAAAATTATTGAGAGAATTAGTGTAGATAATTAGTACAGGGGGTGAATTTTAGGGGATAATCAAGGTAGGTCATCACTTCTCATCAATCTTAGATGACCAGCAAATTTTTTCCGATCAATTAACGTGACACAAAGTAATGATTGCGCTCAGAACAATTACTGAGAGCGTTAGGTGTAGATAATTTGTACAGGGGTGAATTTTAGGGGTTAATCAAGGTAGGTCATTACTTCTCATCTATCTTAGATGACCAGCAAATATTTTCCAATCAATTAACATGACCCAAAAAATGACTGCGATCACAAAAATCACTGAGAGCGTTAGGTGTAGAAAAATTGTACAAGGGCTGAATTTTAGGTGATGATCAAGGTAGGTCAACACTTCCTATCAATCTTAGATGAGCAGCAAATATTTTCCAATCATTTTAACATTACCCTAAAAAATGATTTCACTTAGAAAAATAACTGAGAGCGTTAGGTGTATATAATTTGTACAGGGGGTGAATTTTAGGGGATGATCAAGGTAGATCATCACGTATCATCAATCTTCGATGAACAATAAATATTTTTTGATCCATTAACGTGACCCAAAAAAATGACTGCGATCACAAAAATCACTGAGAGCGTTAGGTGTAGAAAATTGTACAAGGGGTGAATTTTAGGTGATGATCAAGGTAGGTCAACACTTCTCATCAATCTTAGATGAGCAGCAAATATTTTTCATTCAATTAACATGACCCAAAAAAATGATTGCGCACAAAAAAAAAACTGAGAGCGTTAGGTGTAGATAATTTGTACAGGGGCTGAAGTTTAGGGGATGAACAATGTAGGTCATCACTTCTCATCAATCTTAGATAAGCAGCAAATATTTTCCAATCAATTAACATGACCCTAAAAAATGATTGCACTTAGAAAAAGAACTGAGAAGGTTAGGTGTATATAATTTGTACAGGGGGCGAATTTTAAGGAATGATCAAAGTAGGTCATCACTTGTCATCAATCTTCGATGACCAATAAATATTTTTTGATCCATTAACGTGACCCAAAAAAATGACTGCGATCACAAAAATCACTGAGAGCGTTAGGTGTAGAAAATTGTACAAGGGGTGAATTTTAGGTGATGATCAAGGTAGGTCAACACTTCTCATCAATCTTAGATGAGCAGCAAATATTTTTCATTCAATTAACATGACCCAAAAAAATGATTGCGCACAAAAAAAAAACTGAGAGTGTTAGGTGTAGATAATTTGTACAGAGGGTGAATTTTAGGGAATGATCAAAGTAGATCATCACTTGTCATCAATCTTCGATGACCAATAAATATTTTTTGATCCATTAACGTGACCTAAAAAAATGATTGCACTCAGAAAAATTACTGAGAGCGTTAGGTGTAGATAATTTATACAGGGGGTGAATTTTAGAGGATCATTAAGGTAGATCATCACGTATCATCAATCTTCGATGACCAATAAATATTTTTCGATCCATTAACGTGACCCAAAAAAATGATTGCGCTAATAAAAAATACTGAGAGCGTTAGGTGTAGATAATTTGTACAGGGGCTGAATTTTAGGGGATGATCAATGTAGGTCATCACTTCTCATCAATCTTAGATGACCAGCAAATATTTTCCAATCAATTAACATGACCCAAAAAAACAATTGCGCTCAAAAAAATGATTGCGCTCAAAAAAATTACTGAGAGTGTTAGGTGTAGATAATTTGTACAGGGGCTGAATTTAAGGGATGATCAAGGTAGATCATCACTTGTCATCAATCTTCGATGACCAACAAATATTTTCCGATCCATTAACGTGACACAAAAAAATGATTGTGCTCAGAAAAATTACTGAGAGTGTTAGGTGTAGATAATTTGTACAGGGTGAATTTTAGGGGTTGATCAAGGTAGGTAATTACTTCTCATCAATCTTAGATGACCAGCAAATATTTTCCAATTAATTAACATGACCCTAAAAAATTATTGCACTCAGAAAAATAACTGAGAGCGTTAGGTGTATATAATTTGTACAGGGGGTGAATTTTAGGGGATGATCAAGGTAGATCATCACTTCTCATCAATCTTAGATGACCAGCAAATATTTTCCATTCAATTAACATTACCCAGAAAAATTATTGCGCTCAAAAATAAACTGAGAATGTTAGGTGTAGATAATTTGTAGAGAGGGCGAGTTTTAGGGGATGATCAAGGTAGATCATCACTTGTCATTAATCTTCGATGATTAACAAATATTTTCCGATCCATTAACGTGACCCAAAAAAATGATTGCGCTTAGAAAAATTATTGAGAGCATTAGGTGTAGATAATTTGTACAGGGGGTGAATTTTAGGGGATGATCAAGGTAGGTCAACACTTCTTATGAATCTTAGATGACCAACAAATATTTTCCGATCCATTAACGTGACCCAAAGAACTGAGTGCGCTCACAAAAATTACTGAGAGTGTTAGGTGTAGATAATTTGTACAGGGGGTGAATTTTAGGGGATGATCAAGGTAGATCATCACGTATCATCAATCTTTGATGACCAACAAATATTTTCCTATCAATTAACGTGACTCAAAAAAATGAATGCGCTCTCAAAAATTACTGTTAGCGTTAGGTGTAAATAATTTGTACAGGGGGTGAATTTTAAGGAATGATCAAAGTAGGTCATCACTTGTCATCAATCTTCGATGACCAATAAATATTTTTTGATCCATTAACGTGACCTAAAAAAATGATTGAACTCAGAAAAATTACTGAGAGCGTTAGGTGTAGATAATTTATACAGGGGGTGAATTTTAGAGGATCATTAAGGTAGGTCATCACTTTTTATAATCTTAGATGACCAGCAAATATTTTTCATTCAATTAACATGACCCAAAAAAATGATTGCGCTCAAAAAAAAAACTGAGAGTGTTAGGTGTAGATAATTTGTACAGAGGGTGAATTTTAGGGAATGATCAAAGTAGATCATCACTTGTCATCAATCTTCGATGACCAATAAATATTTTTTGATCCATTAACGTGACCTAAAAAAATGATTGCACTCAGAAAAATTACTGAGAGCGTTAGGTGTAGATAATTTATACAGGGGGTGAATTTTAGAGGATCATTAAGGTAGGTCATCACTTTTCATTAATCTTAGATGACCAGCAAATATTTTCCAATCAATTAACATGACCCAAAAAAATTAGTGCGCTCTAAAAAATTACTGAGAGCTTTAGGTGTAGATAATTTGTATAGGGGGTGAATTTAAGGGGATGATCAAGGTAGATCATCACTTGTCATCAATCTTTGATGACCAACAAATATTTTTCGATCAATTAACGTGACTCAAAAAAATGAGTGGGCTTTCAAAAATTATTAAGATCATCAGGTGTAGATAATTTGTACAGGTGGTGAATTTTAGGGAATGATCAATGTAGGTCAACACTTCTCATCAATCTTAGATGACCAGAAAATATTTTTCAATTAATTAACATGACCCAAAAAAATGACTGCGATCACAAAAATCACTGAGAGCGTTAGGTGTAGAAAATTGTACAAGGGGTGAATTTTAGGTGAGGATCAAGGTAGGTCAACACTTCTCATCAATCTTAGATGAGCAGCAAATATTTTCCAATCAATTAACATGACCCTAAAAAATGATTGCACTTAGAAAAATAACTGAGAGCGTTAGGTGTATATAATTTGTACAGGGGGTGAATTTTAGGGGATGATCAAGGTAGATAATCACGTATCATCAATCTTTGATGACCAATAAATATTTTTCGATCAATTAACGTGACTCAAAAAAATGAGTGCGCTCTCAAAAATTACTGATAGCGTTAGGTGTAGAAAATTTGTACAAGGGGTGAATTTTAGGGAATGATCAAGGTAGATCATCACGTATCATCAATCTTCGATGACCAATAAATATTTTTCGATCCATTAACGTGACCCAAAAAAATGATTGCGCTAATAAAAAATACTGAGAGCGTTAGGTGTAGATAATTTGTACAGGGGCTGAATTTTAGGGGATGATCAATGTAGGTCATCACTTCTCATCAATCTTAGATGACCAGCAAATATTTTCCAATCAATTAACATGACCCAAAAAAACGATTGCGCTCAAAAAAATGATTGCGCTCAAAAAAATTACTGAGAGTGTTAGGTGTAGATAATTTGTACAGGGGCTGAATTTAAGGGATGATCAAGGTAGATCATCACTTGTCATCAATCTTCGATGACCAACAAATATTTTCCGATCCATTAACGTGACACAAAAAAATGATTGTGCTCAGAAAAATTACTGAGAGTGTTAGGTGTAGATAATTTGTACAGGGGTGAATTTTAGGGGTTGATCAAGGTAGGTCATTACTTCTCATCAATCTTAGATGACCAGCAACTATTTTATAATCAAAAACATAACCCAAAAAAATGACTGCGATCACAAAAATCACTGAGAGCGTTAGGTGTAAAAAAATTGTACAAGGGGTGAATTTTAGGTGATGATCAAGGTAGATCATCACTTGTCATTAATCTTCGATGATTAACAAATATTTTTCGATCCATTAACGTGACCCAAAAAAATGATTGCGCTTAGAAAAATTATTGAGAGCATTAGGTGTAGATAATTTGTACAGGGGGTGAATTTTAGGGGATGATCAAGGTAGATCATCACTTCTCATCAATCTTAGATGACCAGCAAATATTTTCCAATCCATTAACATTACCCAGAAAAATTATTGCGCTCAAAAAAAAAAACTGAGAATGTTAGGTGTAGATAATTTGTAAAGAGGGCGAGTTTTAGGGGATGATCAAGGTAGATCATCACTTGTCATTAATCTTCGATGATTAACAAATATTTTCCGATCCATTAACGTGACCCAAAAAAATGATTGCGCTTAGAAAAATTATTGAGAGCATTAGGTGTAGATAATTTGTACAGGGGGTGAATTTTAGGGGATGATCAAGGTAGGTCATCACTTCTCATCAATCTGAGATGACCAGCAAATTTTTTTCATTCAATTAACATTACCCAAAGAAATTATTGCGCTCAAAAAAAAAACTGAGAATGTTAGGTGTAGATAATTTGTAGAGAGGGCGAATTTTAGGGGATGGTCAAGTCAGGTCATCACTTCGTATCAACCTTAGATGACCAACAAATACATATGCTCCAGCTACCATTGATCGTCGTGTAAATATGAATATTTTTTAAACCAAGTTTTTGATCTCTATGAAACTTTACAGGCATATTTCAGTAATTATTATTATTTAATTCTTAAAGTTTGAACAGTTTCTAATCACTTTGAAAATGAGGTTGAACATCTTTAACTTTCGGAAAAGTTAAAGTTAACTTCTGGAAAAATTTAATTAAAAATATTAAAAAAAAACTCATTGTCAACTAAATGTACAAAACATTGTATGAGACTTGATAATTGTGCTGTAAAAATGTTGTAGCTCTTCGAAATTGTTTTTTATAAATTTATATTTCGAAACTGTAGAATGTATTGTAGGTGTTAATCAAATAAGCTCTACTAATATCAATGTGTTTTTACTACTTTACCTAATCCTTTACTTAAGTGAACTATTTATTTATCGGACCGAATATTTTCATCATAATACGTTAAAATTTACTATGAGTTAGGTAAAGCGATTTATTTCCATCGTGTCACAATACAAAATACAATAAAATTTTTTACTGTTCCAATCCATTTTCTGTTGTTGGAGAATAAATTATGTGTTTTACAACTGTAAAATTTAGTACATTTGTACTGAAAGGAGAAGGTAAATTTTAAAACGATGTGGCCAAGAAGTTCAAAATTTGAAGAAGCTTGACAATATCGTTTAAGGTTTTATGCTTACCATTTCATGCTACTCTCCTTGTCCCTTTCTATTTCCTGCGTTATTACATGCGATAGAGGAAGAGAGAAATAGCAAAACTCTTAGGCTTAGGGGGATCGTGGACCTTTCTTTTTCTTTTTTAGGCTAGACCGAATATACATCGCTGGAGTATCCGCTCACATTGGCCACGCGCATCTCGTTGCGCACCATGCGTCAAGTCAGGCCCAACGCGACCCACCCCCTAATCCACCTGCTACTGTCGCGCAGTATTTTACGATTCTACCGTCTCTCGCGGTTTTCATGATGATTTTCAAAATTTGAGATTATATATGCAAAAGTGGGTGGTATTTTGAAAATTTTAGTCACAATACATTAGTTTGGTAGGTGGGTGGTGGGTGGTGTTAGGAATAGAATAGTTGCTCTAAAAACATATACTAATTGAGTGATGGGTGGGGGGAGGTTAGGCATATGATACATACTTTGAAAACATATACTAGGAGGACAGTGGGTGGTAGGTTGTGGGTGGTAGTACCAAAGACATGTAACTTATTTCTGACATAAATGTTAACGACAATTTATTGTTTATGCAAATTTTACTGATGGATGTTATCATAAAGACATGCAAATTAGTCCTAAGGTAAAAGTTAACAACAATGCGCAGTTTATGCAATTTACAAACGTTAGGATTTTAAGTTAAACTTGGTGCGATTCGATTGCAGCGCCGCCTATGGAGAAATCCCCCGCTTGAAAAACCTAAAAGTAGAGGTAACTTTTAAATTCTTGCGCAAAAGTAGGGGTAAAAATCAAAATGACGTAGGAGAATCCCCAAGACAATGATGACATATGGTAATACCGACTAAGGGTAACCGATTTCGGAAATCTACCTTACCGTCGAGCAAGCAAGTAATCTGCACTACCGACACAAAGTAACACGCGCGAAATCTGCATTACCGACCGACGGTAATTTATCAACAAAAACGCTAAAAATACACTGCAGGTAACTGACTAGGGCGCCACCTGGTGGCGAAAATCGGAACTGTGCGCTGGTGCACCCATAGTTACACTACTAAAATCAATTAAATTTTTTTAAATACTTGTTAGAAACACTCGCAGATCAGCAATCTATTTTGTTTCAAAAACACTAAATTTTAAGATTTGAATTTGTCCGAATTAATTAAATTTTTTAATACCCAGCAGAACGACTCGCAGATCAGCAGTTTTTTTTCAAAAACACTAAATTTTAGATTGTAATTGATTACAATAATTAAAATAAATTTTTGTTAAAAAAGTCACAAGAGGGAATACTACTGCTACATATTGAATATTTTATTTCTCCAATTAGCCTAATGAATTTAATTTTTTTAATACGCAGCAAAACGACCCGCGGATCAGCAGTCTGTTTCGTTTCAAAAAAACCAAATTTTGAGATTTTAATTAAATATAATATTTAAATTTTAATTGTTTATAATAATTTATATAAATTTTTGTTAAAAAAGTCACACGAGGGGATACTACTGCAACATATTGAACTTTTAATTTCTCCTATTAGCAGAATAAATTAAAATTTTTTTAATACCTAGCAGAACGACCAGCAGATCAGCAGTCTGTTTTTATTTTAAAAACACTAAATTTTGAGATTTTAATTGTTTATAATAATTGAAGTAAGTTTTTGTTGAAAAAGTCACACGAGGGGATAGTACTGCTATATATTATGCACTTAACTTCTCTAATTGTCCGAATTAATTAAATTTTTTAATACCCAGCAGAACGACTCGCAGATCAGCAGTTTTTTTTTCAAAAACACTAAATTTTATATTTAATTGATTACAATAATTAAAATAAATTTTTGTTAAAAAGTTTAACGAGAAGATACTACTGCTATGTATTGATCTTTTAATATCCTTCCATTGGCCAAATCAATTTAATTTTTTTAATACCTATCAGAACGACTCGCAGATGAGCAGTCCGTTTTCTTCGAAAACACCAAATTTTTAAATTTTAATTGATTATAATAATTAAATTAAATTTTTGTTAAAAAAGTAACACGCGGGGTTACTACTGCTATATATTGATTTTTTAATTTCTCAAATTGGCCGAATCAATTTAATTTTTTTAATTACTCAACAGAAAGACCTGCAGATCAGCAGACTGTTTCGTGTCAAAAACACTAAATTTTGCGATTTTAATTGATTATAATAATTAAATTAAATTTTTGTTAAAAAAGTAACACGCGGGGAGACTACTGCTATATATTGATGTTTTAATTTCTCTCATTGGCCGAATCAATTTAATTTTTTTAATTACTCAACAGAAAGACCTGCAGATCAGCAGACTGTTTCGTGTCAAAAACACTAAATTTTGCGATTTTAATTGGTTATAATAATTAAATTAAATTTTTGTTAAAAAAGTAACACGCGGGGTTACTACTGCTATATATTGATATTTTAATTTCTCCCATTGTCCGAATCAATTTAATTTTTTTAATTACTCAACAGAAAGACCTGCAGATCCGCAGACTGTTTCGTTTCAAAAACACTAAATTTTGAGATTTGAATTGTTTATAATAATTAAAATAATTTTTTGTTAAAAATGTCACACGAGGAGATATTACTGATATATAATAAACTTTTAATTTCTCCTATTAGCCAAATGAATTTCAATTTTTTTAATACCCAGCAGAACAATCTGCGTATCAGCAGTCTGTTTTGTTTTAAAAACACTAAATTTTGAGATTTCAATTGTTAATAATAATTAAAATAAATTTTTGCTAAAAAAGGAACACTAGGGGTATACTACTGATATTTATTGATTTTTTAATTAATCCCATTAGCGGAATCAATTTAATTTTTTTTATACCCAGCAGAACGACCCGCAGATCAGCAGTCTGTTTCGTTTAAAAACACTAAGTTTTAGGATTTTAATTGTTTATAATAATTAATATAAATTTTTGTTAAAAAAGTCACACGCGGGAATACTACTGCTATATATTGATCTTTTAATTTTTTCTATTGGCCAAATCTATTTAATTTTTTTAAATCATTAACAGAAACACCCGCAGATTAGCAGTCGGTTTCGTTTGAAAAACACTAAATTTTGAGATTTTAATTGTTTATAATAGATGAAATTAATATTTGTAATAAAAGTCACACAAAAGGATATTACTGCTAAATATTGAAATTTTTTATTTATCCCTTTGACCAAATGAGTTTAATTATTTTAATACTCAGCAGAATGTCCAGCAGATCAGCAGTCTGTTTCGTTTCAAAAACACTAAATTTTGCGATTTTAATTGATTATAATAATTAAATTAAATTTTTGTTAAAAAAGACACACGCGGGGATACTACTGCTAAATATTGATCTTCTATTTCTCCTATTAGCTGAGTGAATTTATTTTTTTAATACTTAGCAGAATGACCAGCAGATCAGCAGGCGGTTTTTATTTTATAAACACTAAATTTCGAGATTTTAATTGTTTATAATATTTGAAATAAGTTTTTGTTAAAAAAGTCACACGGGGGGAGTGCAGGCAAATTGGTCCAGGCAAATGCGAGTACTCCTAATTTCAAGCCGTTCTGTAGACGCAAAAACACTTAAAAAGAATATATATGCAAAAAAGTACAATTCTAGGAACTCCCTACGGGGGACACTCATTGGGCCAGTAAGGTCGTTAAAACGAGTGTATAATAACTAAAAAAAAAAAAAAAAAAAAAATTCTCCAATTGTCCGAATTAATTAAATTTTCTAATAACCAGCTGAACGACTCGCAGATCAGCAGTTTGTTTTTTTCAAAAACACTAAATTTTAGATTGTAATTGATTACAATAATTAAAATAAATTTTTGTTAAAAAGTCTAACGAGAAGATACTACTGCTATTTATTGATCTTTTAATATCCTTCCATTGGCAGAATCAATTAAATTTTTTTAATACCCAGCAGAATGACCCGCAGATCAGCGGACTGTTTACTTTCAAAAACACCAAATTTTGAGATTTTTTGAGTTGTAAAATCATACGAAATTTGTGATTTTTAAAGAATAATGTAATGTAATATTGTTACCTAATATTCATTTTAATTTTTTTTTTTTTTTTTTGAGTAAAGTGAATTTTTTATTTGTGACTAACAAAATAATTTAGTTGTAAAATCATATCTAATTTCTTACTTAAAAAAATAGAGTAATGTTGTTACCTAATATAAATATTTTAATTTATTTTTGTTTTATTCTAGTAAATTGAATTTTTTACTTTTTAAAAATAAAACAATTTAAAAGTAGAATTATATTAAATTGCTTATTTTTAAATAATATAATAGAGTAATTTTGTTGCATGATATAAATTTTTTAATTTATTTTCTGTTTATTTTAGTGAATTAAATTTGTTAATTTTCAAAAATAAAATAAAATTTTAGTAAAATCATAACGAATTGCGTATTTGTACAAAATTAAGTAGAGTAACTTTGTTACCTAATATACATATTTTATTGTATTTTCTTTTTATTAAAGTGAATTAAATTTTTTATATTCCAAAGATAAAACAATTTCGTAAAAAACCATATTTAATAGCCTATTTTAAAAAAAATAGAGTAATTTTGTTACCTAATAAAAATATTTCAATTCCTTTTCTTTCTTTTTTTAAGAGTGAGTTTAATTTTTTAATTTTTACAAATAAAATAATTTTGTTGTAAAATCATATCAAAGTTCTTATTTTTAAAGAATACAGTAGAGTATTTTTTTTTCCTAATATACATATTAATTTCTTTTTTTTTATCAGAATGAATTGGAATTTTTATTTGTCACAAAGAAACTAATTTAGTTTTAAAATTATATCAGGATTGTTAGTTTTAAAAAATAAAATAGAATAATTTTGTTACCTTATATCATCATTTTAATTTATTTTTCTTTTTTATTATTGTGAATTCAAATTTTTATTTTTTAAAAAAAATATGAACAAACTACTTGGTAAATAATTAGTATATTATGCATCAAGGGAGGGAAGTCCGTGTTTTTTTGTCAAGCACAAATGTTCGGAGAACATTGTGCGAGACAAAAAATCGGCCTCCCGAGGTGCATATGCTATTTTCTATCACAGATGTACGAAAATCTCGTGTTTTGTACGCGTTAGCGGGTCAGCACTCGCAGTATTCAGGTTAGTGACGTTAGAGATAAAAAAACTAAAAACTGCCAGTGCTGACCCGCTTAAGGCGAACGAAAACACGAGGTTTTGTGCATGTGTGGTAGAAAATTTATTTTTTTATTTATTTAATTTCTATCTGTTTTTAATTATGTTTTTTACGACTTAGGCTTTTTTTCTTTTACAACCAAGATGTATGTACGTGTAGCATGATATGAATAAATTAAATGTAATCCAAAACGTACTTTGTTTCTAAGATCATATAAAACTCAATGTATTATTTCGTAAAAATAATATAAATAACAAATTTGATTAATATTCCTTTTCTTTAATTGTTAAAATATAAAATAATTATTCAATACTCTGTTTATAAAATTTTAAAGAATAAAAATAACACTTTTTGCAGTCTCTTTTTGCATAATCTCTATTTCTGATCACCTTTGTAAGTCGGGTTGCATTCTTTTTATAAACGAAATTAACTTTACTGTTTTGTTCGCAAACTGAAAGATTTTATGAAATAATTTAATTATTTAGAAAGTATTATTGCATAATTTGCAATAAATTGTTTACTTTTTTAATTTGTATCATGTAAAGTGTTTTAAATACTTTTTTTCAACGAGCTTATTTTTCTTGAAATTACCCTACTGAAAGAAAATAACTGGAAAATTATTGGAAGCTCAATGGCCCAGTGAGCTACTAGCGCACTAAGGTTTATTGCTACACTTAGGCCAGGTCAAAATTTATTGCTCGTTTTGAGGTAGTCTTTTTAAATTTAGTTTCAAAGGAAATTAAAATTATATTGTCACAAACCATCTGTGGCTCTTTATTGTACATATATTTTTATGTACACTGAAAAAATTTTGGTACAGTATCCGTCCCATGGAAATATTTCATTATTCTGTTAACTTCAGATTAAATATTTTGCATTGATTTTCAACGTAGTGAAGTTAACTGAATAACGTAATTTTTCATTTGGGACGGATACTGTACTTTAAAGTGCAGATGCTCCACCAAAATTTTTTCAGTGTAGATTTCTTACAAAAATATTTTTCTGAAAATTCAATACACATTATGCGAGTATATACCTATATTAAAAATTGTGTCAAGAATATAACAATATAATTATTTACAGAGAATAATATTAATTAAAAAGCTAATTATGACTTAAAATTATTAATTAATTTTATTGTTTATGAATAATAATATTAGTTTTTGCAATTGTTGTTTTCTATAAAAAATATAAATGTCTATAACATATATTTTAATAATTAATTATTCTTTAAGTATTTTATTGATTATAATTTTAATTTAGTAGTATACATTTTTAAAATGCATTTTAGAAACTCAGAATAGTGAAATATTGAAGATTTCGATTTTTGTATTGCAGACCTCAAAAAGTAAAAGTATATAAATTCCAGATAATAAAATGCCGGGTTGAAAACCATGAACTTAAATGACAAAAGAATTGGAAATCTACTGTTAAAGCAGGGATACATTTTAAATCCCCATGTCCATTGTTACCCTAGCTAATAATTTTTGAACCCTAATATTTTATGACTTAAAATTTCTGCAATTTAAATATTTGAAAATTTTAACTAAAGAATTTCGAATCTGTAATACTTCACGAGTAGTAGAGCTATACCGGTCCGGGAACAGTTACCGACCGAGAAAATTGCTAAATCTGTAATCCTGCAGAAATCTGTTTTACCGACCGAGTGTAGGAATCTGCATTACCCTAGTTACCGACTTTGGCCGGTAGGTGGCGCTGTTTTGGGGGATTCCCCTGAATTTGCATATCATTTGCATACCACCCACCTAATTTGCATACCACCCACCACCCACTCACCTAATTTGCATACGCTGTGAATTGTTTTTAACCCTTTCCTGCAGACTAATTTGCATACATCCAACCTAATTTGCATACGCTGTGTATTGTTCGAGGGTTAATTTGCATACCACCCACCACCCACTCACCTAATTTGCATACGCTGTGAATTGTTTTTAACCCTTTCCTGCAGACTAATTTGCATACCACCCACCGCCACCCACCTTACTTGCATACACATTGAATTTTGGCCTCATTTTGCGATTTGCGCATGCGCGTTTTCAAATTTTACCCACACTTTTTAGGTTGTTGTACGCGGGGTTAGCGAGGAATCTGTTTTACCATGGTTACCAACATTTTACCGACATTTTCCAACAGATGGCGCTGTTGGTGGGGAATCCCCTGTTGTTGTACGCGGGGTTAGCGAGGAATCTGTTTTACCATGGTTACCAACATTTTACCGACATTTTCCAACAGATGGCGCTGTTGGCGGGGAATCCCCTGCTTTTTGAAATTGTAGCATCAGTTGATGTTTTACGCATGCGCTTTTTTAAATTTTTCTTTCATTTTCAGCCATCTTGTTGGAGGGGATTTCAAATTTTACCCCCACTTTTTTACAGCAAATTGCGCCAAATTTTGAACTAAAATGCTAACCCTTTTAATTTGCATGTCTCTAGTATTACCACCTGAGTAGAGTTGAATTGTTAGTGAGACTAAGTGAAAGTGTTGTTAACAAGAAATTTCCTACATTATCGACATCCTCTGAAAATTGAAATATATTTTTTCACTGAAAATGGAGTAAAGATAACTATACCTAGTAAGAGTTTGAAGAAGGCAACTCTATAAAAAAGTGTAATAATTTAAACAATCATTTTTTAACAGTAGGTATTATTGCTTTACTAATTATCAGTGATATTTACATATGTTTTTTTTTTTTTAGTTCCATAACCATTGATACTCACATATATATATATTAATTTTTTTTTTTTTTTTTTTAACTTTTATTTAACTGTTTAGAAAGAAAGTAATGTTTTTCTTCTGAGAATATTTTCGTTATTTTTGAGCAAAGTTTTTTTACAGTTTTCTAAGAGTGTCTATTTCTGTATCTAGAAAGTGACCTGAAGCCCTATCATAAAACGGTTTGTACCTTCAAACTTTCCATCACTCCTCTTCTCTTTTATCCTTGTTCAACAGTTTACATTTTCATCTTTTTTCCTTTTTCATTTCTTAGCTTTGCTAAGGAATTTTCGCTAACTATCCCAAGGGGGGTGTCATTTACGAAAATTTTGTCAAGGCAGCCGGACGCTAAACTTGCTCCTTAAGAACATCGAACTTGTTCGAGCTGTTTTTTTCAAAATTTTCATTGTTTTTATATTTTAATTTAATTTAATAATAATATGGCATCATCGTCATCTAACTCAACCAATATTGGGAGGGACCCAAGATTTTTTAACTTTAGGAGAGTTACATGTCTGAAAAAAATTTATCCGGAAGATTGGAATCTTCCGAAAAACTGGCACAAAACAGTAAGTTTACTTATTACTTATTTTTAGTTTAAATAAAAAAAATTAAAGTTGAAAAAACCAATAAGTGATCTTAGGAAGGTAGAGTAGAGACGTAGAGTGACGGAAGTTTATTTGTTGTGTGTGTGTGAAGTCTGAAGAGGTTGACAAACCAAGCCAAGGAAACATCGCTATGATAATTTGACGAAATTGTTGAAGTTTTATTCAATTTTACCTTCCTAAGATCACTTATTGGTTTTTTCAACTTAAATAATATGGGAGGATATACCTCTATTTTAACTAAAAAAAAAAAAATTAAGATTTTCAAAATTTTTGTTATATTAAATTCTAATTTAGACTGTTTTTTTGCTTTCAGAGTCCTTCAAACGCATGTCCAACACAGCGACCCTGTGTTGTGGAACTTCCACAACCTAACCGTCACCAGGTAGCCGAAGCGAGGGCGGCCGCCGCCGCGTTGGCGCAACGCCTGTTGTACGTGGAGGAGCCTTGGGTTCGGAAGAGAACGAGACCCGCGAAGATGAGCCGCTATACGAAAAAATAAAATTTTGATGTATAGGGAAGCATTTCTCACAATATATATAGGAAGTATATATTGTGAGAAAATGTAGACAGAAGTGGATTCAGATTTTTATAATTGTATATAAATTTACAATAAATAAATAATTCTCCCTCCCATACAGAAAAAAAAATTAAAAAAAAAAAAAAAAAAAAAAAGGAATAAAAAAATTTTTAAACAAAAAAAAAATAAATAAATAAAAAAAAATAAATAAAAAAAATAAATAAATAAATAAAAAAAAATAAAAAAAATTTCTCGGGATGAATATGAATTTGATAGATGCTCCTTGTCTGTATAGGAGTGGAAGTAGTAGAGTGGGTACTGTGAAGTGGGAGAAACTTGCGCGCATGCATCCCAGAGTCATCGAGTGTGGGGGGACTTGTGAGAGTGGGGGAGCCTCTAATGTATAGGCGTTCGCAAGAGATGAAATCTTATTTCGCTTCAGAGTTTTGTAGCAGTAGGTTCTCCCCCAAGAGCAGCTCCGTAAGTACTTCTAGCTTTACAGATTTTGTATATTTTACCAGTAAAATAACAATTCGTTGTTTATAATAATGTTTTTTAATGTTACAGATACACAGATATAGTTTCTGCCTACTTCTCTAGGAGGTTCACAGTTGTCAATAATAAACTCTGTAAGTAATACAAAACTTTGTTTATTTACAAATAAAATAACAATTTTTGTTTATTTACAAATAAAAAACAATTTTTTGTTTATTTACAAATAAAAAACAATTTTTTGTTAATAACACCCCTTTCTCTTCTTCTGTTACAGGTACACTTGTTACACTGCCTACTTGGATAGGATATACAAATACACTAGGCATCAGCACTAAGTTCCGTAAGTATTACTATTTTTAATAATTTTGAAAAATTACAAGTAAATAACAATTCATTGTTTACAACATTTTTCTCTTCTTCTGTTTTAGGTACACAGTTCTAGTCTGAGCCTAATTTCCTCTGGTGTGAAAATTTATCAATCTTCAGCCCGACTTCAGTGAGAACTTTGCATCTCGTTTCACTTCTATTTTTTTCAGCATTTTTTCAGCCTTTTTTAGCATTTTTTAGGCTTTTTTTTTTAGCATTTTTTTAAACTTTTTTCAGTTTTCTTTTTCAGATTTTAGAAAAAACTTTGTGAAAATGCCTCCGTGTAGAACTAGCGTACAAAAACGTTTCGCCTCTCCTTACAGTGTTGATGAAATTTGTGAATGCTCCACCAGTTTCATTGATACTGCGGAATTAAAGTTATGCTCTATAAAGTCCAAGCCGGCTGACGCTCGTCTTATTAGTGCATTCGAATGGCAGCATAAATGTAAACAGCAATACGCTATTTTAAAAAAATTCTTTAATAGATATAGCTTTACATTTCCTCAGAAACAAAAAATCTTAAATTTATTAAACAGAGTGCACTACTTGAAATGTCATTTTAATTTATTAGAGAAGAGCGGTGCCGCACAGTGGGGCAAAACCTAACAAGAGGCGTCAAAATTCTGTAACCACGCTAATTGTTTATAAAAATGAATACAACTTGGTGACATGAAGCCTCAAGCATCACAGAATTTGAAACCCTTGCCGCATTTCCAAAATTAAAAATGGCGTCTGAGCTGTAAGAGCCTTAATTTGGTTATTTTCGTATTTTTTGAAACTTATGTACATTGAAACTGCAACATTTTACATAAATAAATTGGGGAAAGATTGACTACGGTATATTTTGGGACTTAGGCATTACTCTTTACGAATTTTCATTGGAACTTTCAAAATTCAAAATGGCAGATCCAAGATGGACGATCAAAGGACAAAAATGTTTATAACTGTATACTAAAAGGAATTATTTTTATGAAAGTCTATACCCCAAGGTTATTTTGGCCGCTGATTACGAAACTGAGGTCAGATTTTCAAAATTCAAAATGGCCGATCCAATATAGCGGTCGAAATTCTGAAAAATGAGGTTATAATTCTGAAACTCAGTATCCCGACATTTTTTAAGTCGCTGATTACGAATCTGAAGTCAGCTTTTCAAAATTCAAAATGGCCGATCCAATATGGCGGTCTAAATTCTGAAAAATGAGGTTATAATTCTGAAACTCAGTATCCCGACATTTTTTAAGTCGCTGATTACGAATCTGAAGTCAGCTTTTCAAAATTCAAAATGGCCGATCCAATATGGCGGTCTAAATTCTGAAAAATGAGGTTATAATTCTGAAACTCAGTATCCCGACATTTTTTAAGTCACTGATTACGAATCTGAAGTCAGCTTTTCAAAATTCAAAATGGCCGATCCAATATGGCGGTCTAAATTCTGAAAAATGAGGTTATAATTCTGAAACTCAGTATCCCGACATTTTTTAAGTCACTGATTACGAATCTGAAGTCAGATTTTCAAAATTCAAAATGGCCGATCTAATATGGCGGTCAAAATTCTGAAAAATGAGGTTATAATTCTGAAACTCAGTATCCTGACATTTTTTAAGTCGCTGATTACGAATCTGAAGTCAGATTTTTAAAATTCAAAATGACCGATCCAATATGGCGGTCATAATTCTGAAAAAATAGGTTATAATTCTGAAACTCAGTGTTCCGACGTTTTTAAGTCGTTGATTACGAATCTGAAGTCAGACTTTCAAAATTCAAAATGGCCTATTCAATATTTCTGTCGAGATTCTGAAAAATTATGTAAATATTTTTGAAGCTCAGTATTCCAAAATTTTTCGAGTTGCTAATTAGGAATCTAGGGTCAGAATTTCAAAATTAAAAATGGTGGATAGAACATGGAGGTTGGACTTATTGAGTATTTGATATTTATTTTTAAGAATTAGTTTCTCTACTAACTGAAATTGTTGAGCTGGTCGTTATAACATTCTTTGAGTATATAATTTGCATTCGTTAAGTAAAGAACTAAAAATAAGGAGATTATGCTTACAAAATCCTCAGATTTTTATTCAGATGTACTTATAATCTATTTTTCCAATCAGAATAACTTTTGATATTTTTTAATTTAAACCTTAAAATGAAAATAGAAACAATCAAGAGTATCCATTAAACATTGAAAACATTCACTTTAAAAGTGAAATTATTTCGGACATAATGTAACGAAAAGGAACAATGCAATAAATATTAACGTAAAATAATCGAAAGTAGGTTGCAATTAAGAAATAGTAGAAATGAAAAAGAAAGAAATAAAATTTAAAAAAGTAAACAGCATCAACGAAGTCTACTCTAGTTTAAGAAAAAAGACTGCCTGAATACTTGAAGTTTCCTACAAATGAAAAAATAGTTATCCAGACATTCTTTTTTTATTACACTTATTTTGTTACCATGGTGAAGAGCTAAATATCTTTGTCAATCGTCAGTTGGCAATTTACGTATAATAAATTATATTTATTATTCTAACTTTGAGTTGTTGGAGAACGAGGTTCTTTACTTCAAAATGTCGGTCTTCTCAATACAAGTGAAAGAATTATGTGAATGGATATGGAATGATGCAAACAAGAGTAAAACAGTGATAGATGTAATAATGAGTAGAATTGAAAAAACGTTTAATTATGATCCTCGTGATGCACATCAATTACGTACCTACTTAAATACACATTTTATCAGACGATATAAAAGATGCTGGGTTAATGTTCATCGAATGCGTGGAAGATTTGAAAGTAAGTACAAAGATTTTATGGATGAAAAATTGGAGTATAAATTTCAGAGTCCATCTGAACAAAAATTTGACAATTTATTATCAGAAAGTTCTACATCTCTTGCTGGTCGTCCACGCGTAAGTGATGAAGATTGTAGCCGAAGAACAGAACAAAGGCGAGCTCAACAACTTCGCACTGACTATGATCCAAAAATTTTATTAAAAGCAGTATCACCTTTATTAGAAAAAGAGGCTGAAGTTAAACTTCCTGCTGTTGAAAAATATGATTCTGATTATCTAAATAAATCTTTGGCTATGTATATGGATGTTGGTTTGACAAAGTCAAAATATGAAACTCTTCGAACCCATAATAACTTTTTATCAGGAAATAAACAGTTACCTCCTTATAAAACTCTTTCATCTGCAAAATTAGCATGTTTTCCAGATAATATTGAAATTAACGAAAGTGGTGCTAAAATTAAACTACAGTCCTTGCTTGATCACACCTCAAGTAGAATTTTTTCTTTGTTATCAACCGAACAATTGAAGAAAATAAATCACAATGCAGCTGAGTTATGTGGAAAATGGGGTTTAGATGGTGCTTCAGGTCAACAAGCTTTCAAACAGAAGTGGTCAGAAGCAGAAATTAATTCAAAAAATAGCGATTCTTCAATATTTATGGTATCGTATGTACCTCTCAAACTTACCTCTTCGGATGGACAGGTATTGTGGAGGAATGAGCGACCATCTTCCGTAAGATTATGTAGGCCTGTTGAATTTCAATTCACGAAGGAAACCGTGGAAAAAACTAAAGAAGTTTATGGTTATTATTCGTCGGAAATATCTCGCTTGAAGAATACGTCTATTGAAATTAAAAAGAAAAAGTATGATATTTCTCATCAGCTGTATCCTACTATGATTGATGGAAAAGTTTGTAACGTTCTGACTGAGCAAGCATCTTCTGCTTCATGTAATATATGTCGTGCAACACCAAACCAAATGAATGATTTAAATGGCTTAAAAAATTTGACTATTCAGGAAAAAAATTATTACTATGGTTTGTCAACCCTTCATTGCCGAATCAGATTTATGGAGTGCATTCTACATGTTTCGTATAACTTGGATTTTAAAAAAGCGTATGCTTCAGGTAGTGATAAGGCGTTAAAACAATCTCGGAAGAAATCTATTCAAGAAGGTCTTCAGTCAAAATTAGCAATTCTCGTAGATGTAGTAAAACAGGGTCATGGAACTACGAATGACGGAAATACTGCTAGACGTTTTTTCGAAAATCCGGAAGTGGTAGCTGAAGTTACTGGAATTAACCTTGAACTAATTCAACGGTTTGCAGATATTTTGCAAATATTGACTTGTGGACGTGAAATCGATTGTGATAAATTCGAGGAATATGCATTCAGTACAGCTCAAATGTTTGTTGAATTGTATGGTTGGTACAAGATGCCTCCATCAGTTCACAAAGTCTTGATCCACGGCAGTAGCATCATTCGAGTTTTTGGATTACCCATTGGCTGTCTATCAGAAGAAGCTCAAGAAGCAAATAACAAAGTTTTTAAAGGAGCTCGAGCAAATTTTAGTCGAAAAATTTCAAGATCAACATCAAATGAAGACACAATTCACTTTATGCTTATCTCGTCTGACCCAGTAATAAGTGCATTACGTGTTCAAAAAGAAAAAAAAATTAAAGAATTAAGTAACGGTGCAAAAAGCTTATTAAAATTTGATGACACAAGTGATGAGGAAGACTCAGAAAGTGAATAAACTGATTAAACTGGTTAAAAACAATTGTCGAAGCATTCTAACAGGGATGGTTCTTTTCCGTTTCTTCTTTCGATTTTAAAAGAAATCCATTTTAAATTACTGTAAGTTGCACCTCAGATTCGAAATCATTTAAAGAAACATTAGACAATTTTTTTTTAATATTAAATTTTGGAGTATGACGACCATCATATTGGATCGGCCATTTTGAATTTTGAAAATCTGACCTCAGAATTGTAATCAACGACTTAAAAAATGTCGGAATATACTGAGTTTCAGAATAATAGCCTATTTTTCAGAATTTCGAAGGCCGTGTTGGATTGGCCATTTTGAATTTTGAAAATCTGACTTCAGATTCGTAATCAGTGACTTAAAAAATGTCGGGATACTGAGTTTCAGAATTATAACCTCATTTTTCAGAATTTAGACCGCCATATTGGATCGGCCATTTTGAATTTTGAAAATCTGACTTCAGATTCGTAATCAGTGACTTAAAAAATGTCGGGATACTGAGTTTCAGAATTATAACCTCATTTTTCAGAATTTAGACCGCCATATTGGATCGGCCATTTTGAATTTTGAAAAGCTGACTTCAGATTCGTAATCAGCGGCTTAAAAAATGTCGGGATACTGAGTTTCAGAATTATAACCTCATTTTTCAGAATTTTGACCGCCATATTAGATCGGCCATTTTGAATTTTGAAAATCTGACTTCAGATTCGTAATCAGTGACTTAAAAAATGTCGGGATACTGAGTTTCAGAATTATAACCTCATTTTTCAGAATTTAGACCGCCATATTGGATCGGCCATTTTGAATTTTGAAAAGCTGACTTCAGATTCGTAATCAGCGGCTTAAAAAATGTCGGGATACTGAGTTTCAGAATTATAACCTCATTTTTCAGAATTTTGACCGCCATATTAGATCGGCCATTTTGAATTTTGAAAATCTGACTTCAGATTCGTAATCAGTGACTTAAAAAATGTCGGGATACTGAGTTTCAGAATTATAACCTCATTTTTCAGAATTTAGACCGCCATATTGGATCGGCCATTTTGAATTTTGAAAAGCTGACTTCAGATTCGTAATCAGCGACTTAAAAAATGTCGGGATACTGAGTTTCAGAATTATAACCTCATTTTTCAGAATTTCGACCGCCATATTGGATCGGCCATTTTGAATTTTGAAAATCTGACCTCAGTTTCGTAATCAGCGGCCAAAATAACCTTGGGGTATTGACTTTCATAAAAATAATTCCTTTTAGTATACAGTTATAAACATTTTTGTCCTTTGATCGTCCATCTTGGATCTGCCATTTTGAATTTTGAAAGTTCCAATGAAAATTCGTAACGAGTAATGCCTAAGTCCCAAAATATACCGTTGTCAATCTTTCCCCAATTTATTTATGTAAAATTTTGCAGTTTCAATGTACATAAGTTTCAAAAAATACGAAAATAACCAAATTAAGGCTCTTACAGCTCAGACGCCATTTTGAATTTTGGAAATGCGGCAAGGGTTTCAAATTCTGTGATGCTTGAGGCTTCATGTCACCAAGTTGCATTCATTTTTATAAACAATTAGCGTGGTTACAGAATTTTGACGCCTCTTGTTAGGTTTTGCCCCACTGTGTGCCGGTCTCAATCACTCAAATGAAACAATTAAGTGGGTTGACACGGATACAGCCTTTAATAATCAATTACAGTCGGGAACAATAGTAAATTTAACGCATATAGATGTTAATCAGTTCTTAGACGATGCCTTTGTCCTCTTCAAAAATCATGTCGAGACTTGTTTGAACACGCTTGGTCCGGTAAAAACGTATACGGTATTGTACGCCAAATTTAAGAAAACCCTACCTGACGGTTCAGAAGAATTCGATTTAAAAAACTTTGCAGTTAAAGCGAGTGACATTTTACCTTCAACTCAGTTAGATGAATTTTATAATGTTAATGTAAAACAGTTAACACTTAGAAAAATGGAAGAGTTTCAGGAAAAAGAATCTAATTGGATTCTTGACTCTATCCAAAGACTAGATGTTAATATAAGCAAATACAACCCTATGTGTGCTGGCTCTTATATCGATCTTCCACCAGTTATTAAACAAAGAGAGGCCTGCATTAATGTTCATAATTTAGATAATCAATGCTTCAAGTGGTCGATTCTATCAGCACTATACCCAGCTTCTTCTAATGCACATCGTTTATCGAAGTACGAAAACTTTAAAGATGTCTTAGATTTTACAGGAATTGAATTTCCTGTAGCTCTAAATAACATTGTGAAATTCGAAACATTAAATAAAATTTCAGTCAATGTATATGGTCTTCAAAAGTGTAAAAATGATTTTAGTGTAACACCGTTACACCTTACATCACACAAAAGAACTTCTCATGTGAATCTTTTACGCATTGAAGATTACTACATTGATGAAAGTTTGAGTGTTGAGGAAGATGCTTCTGCTGATAAAACAATTCTTTCATTCAACTATCATTACGTTTGGATTAAGAATTTATCGCGACTTGTAAGTTCTCAATTGTCTAAATATAATCATAAAATGCATATTTGCGATCGCTGTTTGCATTACTTTAATAGTGAAGAAAAACTTATTGAACACACCGAAGATTGTAACAAATTGAATAAAACTAAAGTAATTTTACCACAGCCTAATAACAACGTAATTCAATTCAAAAATTTCAATAATAAGGAGCGTGCTCCATTTATCATATATGCAGACTGCGAGAGCTTATTGCTTCCTGAAACGGAATCTTCAACCTTAGGTGATTGCACAGAAGTATTTCAAAACCATAAACTTCTGAGCATTGGATACTATTTAAAGTGTTATGATGATACTTTATCAGTATACAAAGCATCACCTAAGGATGAAGAAGATCCTGCAAAATGGTTTGCTAAAGAGTTAAAACAGTTGGCAGAGGATATTGAGACTGTATTTATGGTCACCATTCCGATGGAGAAACTAAATGCAAGTCAACAAGCTGCTTTTCGAAGCACTAACATTTGCCACATCTGTAAAAACTCTATCGCGCATGGGGCTGTGAAAGTAAAAGATCATTGTCATATAACTGGAAAGTACAGGGGGGTAGCGCATCAGGATTGTAACATCAACTATCAGGATTCAAGAGATATTCCTGTAGTATTCCACAATTTAAGTGGATACGATGCGCATTTCATTATAAAATCCATTGCCACTGAGTTTGAGGGTAAAGTTCACCTCCTCCCCGTTAACAAAGAAAGATATATTAGCTTCACTAAACATGTTCAAGGGAGTATCATCAATTTTCGGTTCATAGATTCATTCAAATTTATGGCATCGTCTTTGGATAAATTGGCATCTTATCTTCCTCAGCATATTATAGTAAATTCTGAATTTTCCGCCTATCCCAAAGATAAAATTGAACTTTTAACGCGAAAAGGTATTTTTCCATACGAGTATTTGGACTGTAGAGCAAAACTTAATGAGGCACAACTACCTCCAATAGAAAAATTTTACAGTACATTAAACGATTCGCATGTAAGTAATGAAGATTATTCACATGCGCAAAAAGTCTGGAATTCATTTAATTGTAAAAATCTCTGTGATTATGTATATTTGTATATGAAAACAGATATTTTATTACTCGCAGATATTTTTGAAAATTTTAGAAACCAATGTCTTATTGCGTATGGTTTAGATCCAGCTCATTATTATACAACACCTGGATTGAGCTGGGATGCAATGTTAAAGTATACTAATGTAAAGTTGGAACTTCTCACTGATATAGATATGGTTATGTTTATTGAACGTGGCATTAGAGGTGGAGTAAGCCAGTGTTCCAATAGATATGCTAAAGCTAATAACCAGTATATGGAAAAATATAAAGAAGAAGAAGAGTCAACTTACATTATGTACTTCGATGCGAACAACCTGTATGGTTGGGCTATGGTTCAAGCACTTCCCTTTGGTGGTTTTAAGTGGGTGCCGAACGTAAATAATAATTTTAAGTTTAACGTTGAAGATGATGCACCTATTGGTTATATTTTAGAAGTCGATTTAGACTATCCTAATGAATTACATGATAAACATAGTGATTTACCATTCTGTCCTGAACACTTAAAACCACCAGGATCAAAAGAGACAAAGTTACTAACTACTCTTCTACCGAAACAAAAATATGTTATCCATTACCGTGCACTGAAGCAAGCTTTGGCACATGGTATTAAACTTACACATATTCACAGAATTTTACAATTCAAACAATCTGCTTGGTTGAAAAATTATGTGGATTTTAATACCATGATGCGAACGAATGCTACAAATGATTTTGAAAAAAATCTATTTAAACTCATGAATAATGCAGTGTACGGTAAGACAATGGAAAACGTACGGAAACGTGTAGACGTTAAACTTGTAACAAAGTGGGGGGGTAGGTATGGAGCTGAAGCTCTTATATCTAAACCTAACTTCCACTCGCGAGCTATCTTTAGCGAAAATTTAGTTGCGGTGGAACTTAGAAAAACGGAAGTGCTTATGAATAAACCAATCTATATTGGTCTTAGCGTTTTAGACATTTCCAAAACACTCATGTACGATTTTCATTACGATTACATGCGAAAAAAGTATAATGATAACTGTAAATTGCTCTATACTGACACCGATAGTCTTGTTTATCACGTTAAATGTGAAAATATCTATTCTGATATAAAAGCAGATATTTGCAAATTTGACACTTCTGATTATCCTGCTGATAATATACATGGAATGCCGCAAGTCAATAAAAAAGTTTTAGGTCTCATGAAAGATGAGTGTAATGGGAGAATTATTACAGAATTTGTTGGCTTGCGGAGTAAAATGTATAGTATTCGAGTAGAGGATCAGGACTTTATAAAAAAGGCTAAAGGTGTTAAGGAGGTAGTTGTGAAGAAAACAATAACATTCGATGACTATGTATACTGTTTAAAAAATGTAGAAATTCAGGCTAGAACTCAATACACAATCCGATCCAAACTTCATAATGTTCAAACGTTAAAACAGACAAAAATAGCATTAAGTCCGTATGATGATAAAAGATATTTGTTAAAAAATAGCACCGACACCCTCGCTTGGGGACATTGTAAATTGAACAATTTAGATTCTAATGATATAGAAATGCCACTAGTTTAAGTAAACTGATTGTAAATTCATTGTATATTATTCGTTATTATGAGAGATATAAATAAAAACTACATCTATATTAATTTTTAGTCTACTTTATTCAATAAAACCTTTATATGCATGATTCGAAAATCTGTTTTACTTAAAAATTATTTTTATTATTATTATTTGAAACAAAGAGATAAGGTTAATAACAGATACTATATAAATATTCATTTCATAAATTGTTTATTAAAGATAACTTTAATATATTTACATTTTATTACATTCTGAGAACTAGTTTTACATAACCTCAAAGTTTCTTTAACATTATTTCAAAATAACAGCTTAATATTATTTTGGTATAAGATTATCTTTTTTTCGAAAGTTACATTTAACTGTTCTGAAAGTTAACTTTAACTTATCTGAAAGTTAATTTTAACTGTTATGAAAGTTAACTTTAACTTTTCTAAAAGTTACCTTTAACTTACATAGGAGTTACATGCTGATTACATTTAACTGTTATGAAAGTTAACTTTAACTTTTCTGAAAGTTAACTTTAACTTTTCTGAAAGTTAACTTTAACTTGCACTATTTGATCACAATTCAGATTTGTTGATCCAACTGTTATGTGAGTTATCAAATCCAAGCCATTTTACATAGATTTTATCACGATTGCGCTTGAGAACTTTTTCTATAAGGTAGACATCTGGATATTTCACTTTGGATATCTCTTCTTCATAGAAGCCGCCTTCGATGGGTTGATCCTGATAATCCTTCAACTTGTATGTTACTGGGCTTGTTGGTTTCACTTGAGTGATGGTAAATATTTCAGTCGTCCAGTTGGGTGTGTATCCTTTATTGAAAACATTTTTATACTTGCTCACTCGAACTCGATCACCAACTTTAAATTTTGTCTTCTTAGGTTTAATTTCCCTCTGCTTCGAGATGCGCTTTAATAGTTCAGATACATCTTCTCTGCTGACATCCTTTGGTTTCATTCCAATAGTACGATGCTTCTTGTCATTATATTTTGAAACAAGTGATGGTAAAATATGTGTCCATTTGTAATTTCCTTGTAAGTTGAATTGTGGCCACATCATATTTTTCAGAGTCCGGTTAAATCTTTCAATAATTGAAGCTTTTAAGTTACTAAAGGTTGAATAAAGTTTGATTTTATATGACTTCATTAAACTCTCAAATTGAGAATTATAAAATTCTTTGCCTCTATCAGTATGCAATTTTTTTGGAATCCGTCCATTCACAAGTATAGATTTCATTGCTGCTAAAACATCTTTTCCAGTTTTGCTTTTTACAGGTATAGTCCATGCATACTTGGAAAAGATATCTATAACCGTAAGTATATATTTAAAACCTTTATTAACTTTAGAATATGGTAACATTTCAACTAAATCTGCTTGCCAGGTTTCATCTATTCCACGCATTTGCACTTTGCGACGTGGGTAATTTCTCCTAGCTTGTCTATGTAATTCTGTAACTACTACTAACTTTTTATCAACCATTTTCAATGATTTTTTAATGCATCTGAATACATCAATGTTCAACTTGATAATGATCTTGATTTTATTTTACCTTCTTAATATATGATTTGAGCTTCACGTAATTCTTCAATAATGGAAATAATTTCATTATTATGTATTGAGTTACCAGCTTGTTGAGAAGCCATGAGCAACCGTAAACGATCTACAAGTTCATTTGCATCATTCCAATAGACGTAGTCTGGATATGATTTTCTCTTAACTATCATAGCTTGTGGTAATAGACTCTTTATCTTCAAGGAATCTCCAGTTTTTGGGATAAGCTTTGCAATAACATTAGTGAATTTTGAACTCGTACTCTTACGCACAGGTTTACTTGGACTGTAATTTTTTCTACATGCATTTGTAGAAGTAATAATTTCCTTATAATTTGCTAAATCATTTGAACTTATTGCAGTTTCATCAGGTTTTTGTCTGAATAAAAGTTCTAATAGACCATCTGTTTTTGAATATCTTTTCTTTCCAACTAAATTAATGTATGGACCCTCAAAATCTATTTGTGTATCACCAATTAGAAACGTACCATCAGAAAGTTTACGTACTCCGTAAACCATATCCAAATACTGTTTTCTATTTTTATGTAACATTTGTATAAATTTATTTGTCAATTTATTAGCATCAGGATTTGTAGAATCACTATTAAGTATATTCTCTTGATTCGAAATAACATCATTAAACTCATCATTTTTCAATTCATTAATCACATTTTCATTTTTCGTATCAAGTAAATTTTCTTCTTGAGCAAAAGGATCCGAAAACTCTATGTTGTTATCATAAGTGGATGTATTGAATGGTATATTTCCACTAATAGCACTCTTAAAAGTTGTTTCAAAATCATCATCTTCCTCTTCTTTTATTTCTTCTTTTTTCTTAACTTTTTCAATCTTGATAGGTGTTTGAGTTATATTCACTAATTTCTCTAATGGAGTAACCAATGGTTGGAAAGTTTCTCTTAACATATTTTCTGCATTCTCTCTACCACTTTTAAGTATGCGATGTTTCCGTCGTATAGCTTCACTTGCTTTCGCAATTTGATGAAGTTTTTCCACGTCTTTTCGAAACATGTTTATATATTGAAGTCTCAAATTGCACTAATGTAGTTGTTTAGAAACATTTGATATTTATAACTGAATGAAGCAATCAAACCCTTTTCTATAACGACCTTCATTTAAATTTCTATCTTTATCTATAACCACAAACCCATATCTATCAGAATTCCAACATGTAGAACATAAATCTCTAAATTGAGTATAAGTCATATCCGTGTTTACATGATCATTATAAACATGCTTAAGATTTCTATCATCCTGTTTGAAAAGAATCAGTAAGTTGATATTATCTCTAACAAGATGTTTAGGAATATGAGCATAGGTTTGACACAGGTAAAAACTGTCAACGTTAACATGTCTACCCATACAAAAGAATGCTCTGACATTGTCCTGCTTCTCACAAGCAATATCATCGAAAATAAAGATAGAATTGGGTTCAGCATCTTTAGGTGAAACCACTTGCTCATGTTCACTGAATGGAAAGTACTTTATTCCATCAACATTACTCAGTATTTTTTCTAGAAATTTATATTTTGGTTGTTGTAATGACTTTGAGTATAAATAAATATTTTCAAAGCTTAAACCATTTGGATGTATAATCAAAGAGAGAAGGGCATTCGTTTTTCCGCAATTTGAGGGTCCGCAAAAAGCTGCGCGAATGCTATTCGAAAAAAGACTTCCATGACGTTTAACCCCACTGTCTTTGGTTTCAATGAGGTTATCGACATTTACAATTGGGAGCTGATCAGCTTGTACTTTAAACTGCATCTTGCAATCGACTGAGGAAAAAACTATAAATACCGTATTTATATATTCTACTTCCATCAGTTCGTTGTAAACCACCGTTGAGTAAAGAATGATTACTCATGATATAATGAAAAAGAAAACTTCTTGCAGTGGTAAAGGGTTTCTTAATAATATAATCAATAAATTACCGTTTGAGCTGCATTTACCTGGGTATCAATATTGTGGACCTGGTACTAAGCTAAAAAAACGTTTGGCACGTGGTGATCCAGGTATAAACTCTTTGGATGCAGCTTGCAAAGAGCACGATATAGCATATTCGAAAGATCGGGAAAATTTAACAGCGAGAAATTCTGCAGACAAAATACTAGCTGAAAAGGCGTGGCAACGAGTTCTTTCCAAGGACTCTAGCATTAGTGAAAAAGCAGCTGCATTAGCGGTAACCAACATAATGAAAGTTAAATCTAAATTCGGCATGGGTTTAAAAATTAAAGATAAGACAAAGAAAAAGATGCAAAAGAAGATGAAGAAGAAGAAGACAGTTTCTAAGAATAAGAAACGTGTCACATTGAATAAGGTTGTAAATGCTGCTAAAAAGAGTATGAAACCTAACAATAATTCAACAGATACTATTAGAACTGCTATGATTGGTGCAAAAAAAGCAATAAAGAAGTTTGGAGGTAAATCTAAAATTTCATCACCTCGAATTCTTTCCGTGCCCTCAAAAGTTGGTGGTATTTTACCACTTATTCCAATCTTTGCGGGACTTAGTGCTCTAGGAGCTTTGAGTGGAGGGATCGGTGGTATAGTAAAAGCTGTAAATGATGCTAATGCAGCCAAAAAACAATTTTCTGAAGCCCAACGACATAATCAAACAATGGAGGCTATTGCCTTAGGAAAAGGATTACATTTAAAACCTTATCGTCAAGGACTTGGTCTTTATCTTCAACCGTATCAAGGAAAAGGATTGAAGAATAAGAAAAGGATTCAAAAAAACTAATATTGCAGCTACCTCACCGCGCGCTTACGAACTTTGATCTATTTAAATTTGCTAAAATTATGAAAATACCTCATTTTCGCGGAGTTTTTATGCGGAATGAATTACCCACTGCAGGACCTCGGAAATATGAGTCAGCAATAATTAATCTTGATGACAAGGATGGACCTGGAACCCATTGGGTAGCTTACAAAAAGATAAATAATGAAACTGAATATTTTGATAGTTTTGGAAATCTTTCACCACCATTAGATCTAATTGTTTACTTAGGTGTTGGTAGCTGTATAAAATATAATCATGTGAGATATCAAAATTTTGATACATTCATATGCGGACACTTATGTCTTAAGTTTCTATGTGGACAACTTAATCTTAAGAATAATTTTAAGATATATAAGCGTGTGTAATTAACTATGAGCATCAGTATAAAAATAGATGTCAATCATGACTGACTCTTTCACTTTAACGTTAACGGGGAACTCTTCAGTTCTTGAAACTGCGTACTTCCCACCAATTGAACTCTCGGAAAACAAAAATTATGCGCTTGGACTTGTTGATTTATTTACATATAATTCAATTCCTAATATTGATATTGGTTGTAATAAGTTGTATATAGATGATTTCATAATTGAAATACCTACAGGTAGTTATGAAATTAAAGATATTGAATCTTATATTAAATCAAAGTTACCAAATAACATTGATTTACTTATCACACCTAACAACAATACATTAGGTTGTAAAATTAAATCTAATCGTAACATTGATTTTTATTATGAAGATTCAATTGGTAAGTTATTAGGATTTGCTCCTCGTGAACTAAAAGCCGATGAAACTCATAATTCTGATTTACCTGTATCTATATTGAAAGTGAATACTCTACGAGTTGAGTGTAATATTACAACAGGAGCGTATATAAATAATCAAAAAGTGCATACTATACATGAATTTTTTCCTGTTGTTCCACCTGGATATAAGATCACGGAAGTTCCAACTCGAATCATTTACCTTCCAATCACCGTCAAGACAATACATAATATTCAGCTTCGTTTAATTGATCAGGACGGTAGCTTGGTTAATTTCAGAGGGGAAACAATAACAATACGTTTACATATAAAATCTATGTAATGGGTATCGTGTACAATCACAAAAAGAAGGTTGGTGGCAGTTATAAAAGTCAATCAACATGTGCAGAGAAGATCAGTGTGAATGTGACTCGGAGAGTGTTAACACCTCAGAATCAACTATTCCTGAAACAACTTGGTCTACAAGTCAAACCTCGAAAATAAGAAAAAGAAAGAGGAAAAGAAGAGATCAACTTTACCTATTTTTTATGTGCAGCTGTTCTAAGAAAAATGGAAGAAATTCTGAGCATTCCAACAGCAGTGAATTTTGATGAATCCATCGCTAATTATGAAATTCATAGTCATCAACCATATGCATCGTCATCTTTTAATAACAGTGATGAAATCCGAATTGTAGTACAAAATCAAGATTTATCTATTTTACCAAGTAAAAGTGCATTACATATATTTGGAAGGCTAACTAAGGATGATGGAATCACTCTTACAGAAAATGTCCATCTTACAAATAATGCTACGGCTTATTTGTTTGATGAAATTCGTTATGAATTAAATAGTATTGAGATTGATCGATGCAAGTATGTTGGACACACTACAACTATAAAAAACTTAGTATCTTTAACGCCTTCTCAAGTTAACCGTGCAGAAAATGCTGGATTTGTGAAGTTTGAATCAACTTCAAGAATGTCATTGACAAATGGATACTTTAATGTAACAATACCACTGAGTATGATTTTCGGTTTTGCTGAAGATTATAAGAAAATTGTTACGAATGCTAAACATGAACTTATTTTAATAAGATCACGCAATGATAAAAATTCTATTATTTATGATGGACAAGTTGGTATCCCTGAGTTCAAATTTGTAATTAATAAACTTGAGTGGTTGGTACCATATGTATTACCATCTGACAATAATAAAATAAAATTATTGAAATTTATTGAAAAAGATCCCTTAATTTCAATAAGTTTTAGATCTTGGGAAATGTATGAGTATCCATTAGTTCCCAGGAGTACAAGAGTTATGTGGCAAATTAAATCTTCAACACAATTAGAGAAACCAAGATATGTAATTGTTGGATTTCAAACTGAAAGAAAAGATAAATTGGGAGTTACTGCATGTTTTTTTGACCACTGTAACCTCACAAATGTGAAACTGTTTTTAAATTCACAATCTTATCCTTATGGAAATTTAAATCTCCACTTTGATCAAAATCAGTATTCTATATTATATGATATGTATGCTAACTTTCAATCCTCTTACTATGGAAGAGATTCGGAACCTATATTAAATATGTCAAATTTTAAATCATTGGCTCCATTAATTGTGATTGACTGCTCAAAACAAAACGAGTTCCTAAAGCAGACCTCAGTCGATGTACGTTTGGAATTTGAGTCCACAGATAATATCCCCGATGCAACAACTGCATACTGTCTGGTCATTCATGATCGCATTGTGCAATATAAACCAATCAGCGGTATTGTCAAGAAATTGTAAAAGTGGAGGGGGAGTGACTGAACTGGTATATAAGTTGTGTTCTTGGGATAGAATTTTATTTCTATTCCAGGATGGAGTTCATAGTAGACGTTCAAGGCTTTAAACAGTCCAGCAACGATTTCATTGTCAAGGAGTTGGCTATTCTTCCACTGGAAGCAGATGCTACACCTCAAGTTTATTACTTTCAACCACCCTATCATTATGATTCACTATCGAAACGTTGCAAAAGTATGAACACTTGGTTGACATTCAATTACCATGGACTCCATTGGGGTACAGGAGAAATACCTTATGATGAATTGCGAGCTATTTTTCAAGAAACATTACAAGGAGCGAAAACTATCTATACAAAAGGTGTTGAAAAGAAAGAGTGGTTAGAAAAAAATTTGTTAAATGTACGAAATTTAGAAGATATAGATTGTCCACCGCTTAGAAATGTAAGAAAAGACTTATTGTTAACTACATGTACATACCATTGTATAAGAACTGAAAATTGTGCTGTAAACAATGTAATAGCTCTTCGAAATTGGTTTCTAAATTTAATGTGTGAACCTATAGAATCTATAGTAGGTGCTGATGAATTACATCCTCTGTCTAATAGTTTAAAATCTTATTATGAACAATGGGAATATGTATTGAAATGAATTTGAACTTTTAATATGAATAAATGAATTTGAATATTTTTGAAAATCAATGTGTTTTGACTGTTTTACCTTAACCCTTAGTATTATAATAAAAAGACTTTATGAATCAATTCTTAGACGATGTCTTTATTCTGTTAAAAATCAAGTCGAGACTTGTTTAACACGCTTGTTCCGGTAATAGTCTTTACCTGAACCTTTAGTATTATAATAGAAAGAATTTATGAGTCAATTCTTAGACGATGTCTTTGTTCTGTTTAAAAATCAAGTTGAGACTTGTTTGAACACGCTTTATCCGGTAAAAACGTACACTGAAAATCAAAATGTCTTTACTGCTTTAACTTATTTTTTACATATTGTTCATTGTTTTTCTGTTTTATTCTTTTTTTCTTTTCTCTTTTTTTCTTTTTTTATTTCTTTTTTTTGTTCATTTTTTATTCTTTTCTCTTTTTTTTTTTTTTTATTTCTTTTTTTTTTTCTTTTTTCTTTTATTGTTTTCTTTTTTATTTATTTTTTTTTCTTTTTTTTCTTTTTTTTTTTTATTTTTCTTTTTTTTCTTACATTTCTAAAATATAAAGGTAGAATAAAAAGATACAATTTATAAGTAAATTTTTGCATTTATTTAAACACATATCTTGAATATTTACAGTATATTACAATTCTCTTTATTATAATATTTATTAGATAAATTCAAATTCTAGATTATTATATTTTCCACCAATATATTTTAATTTTAATTTGTTGGATTCCACGGCTTCGTCGAGCACCTTGAAGTTGTCTGGCTCCTTCTCAAACAGGTTCGTAAACCTTGCTGGCAGGAACGTCCGGAATTCACCATCCAAATCAACTGCAAATTTGAATCCATACTTGGTTGACATCCTCTTTATACTAGTTACGGTATAGAGGGCATTGACATCCAACTCAGCAAGCGGCTTCGTGGGTAGTAGATGCTGCAAACGTCCAAGAGAGTTGATTTTGCTTAAGGTGGCGTCCATTCTTTTGAATATCTGTAAGCAAATCAAAATAGAGCTGTTAGATCAAAATATAATATTAAGCTAAAATCAAAAATAGACTTTAAGGTTGAAGAGGGCTTACCTAGTAGAGGATTCGGAGCTGCTCCTGATGCTGCTTCAGCTGCTGATGTAGTCTGTAACAGATATGTCTCCACTTGGCTTCAAATCCTTCTTATATCTCTTGAACCCCACTCCTTCTCCAATTTCCCACTCTTCTTACCCCCACTTTGATGTTGCGCGCGCAACTCCTCTTTCACAAGTCTATCCACTCACACTGGACCCCGTTAACCGCACGCGCATCTTTGCTGCGCACCTTTCACTTTTGAGACTGCTAATGATATGCAAATTAGTTCTTACATAACACTTTATGCAAATTAGGAAAGGGTTAGCATTTTAGTTCAAAATTTGGCGCAATTTGCTGTAAAAAAGTGGGGGTAAAATTTGAAATCCCCTCCAACAAGATGGCTGAAAATGAAAGAAAAATTTAAAAAAGCGCATGCGTAAAACATCAACTGATGCTACAATTTCAAAAAGCAGGGAATTCCCCGCCAACAGCGCCATCTGTTGGAAAATGTCGGTAAAATGTTGGTAACCATGGTAAAACAGATTCCTCGCTAACCCCGCGTACAACAACAGGGGATTCCCCACCAACAGCGCCATCTGTTGGAAAATGTCGGTAAAATGTTGGTAACCATGGTAAAACAGATTCCTCGCTAACCCCGCGTACAACAACCTAAAAAGTGTGGGTAAAATTTGAAAACGCGCATGCGCAAATCGCAAAATGAGGCCAAAATTCAATGTGTATGCAAGTAAGGTGGGTGGCGGTGGGTGGTATGCAAATTAGTCTGCAGGAAAGGGTTAAAAACAATTCACAGCGTATGCAAATTAGGTGAGTGGGTGGTGGGTGGTATGCAAATTAACCCTCGAACAATACACAGCGTATGCAAATTAGGTTGGATGTATGCAAATTAGTCTGCAGGAAAGGGTTAAAAACAATTCACAGCGTATGCAAATTAGGTGAGTGGGTGGTGGGTGGTATGCAAATTAGGTGGGTGGTATGCAAATTAGGTGGGTGGTATGCAAATGATATGCAAATTCAGGGGAATCCCCCAAAACAGCGCCACCTACCGGCCAAAGTCGGTAACTAGGGTAATGCAGATTCCTACACTCGGTCGGTAAAACAGATTTCTGCAGGATTACAGATTTAGCAATTTTCTCGGTCGGTAACTGTTCCCGGACCGGTATAGCTCTACTACTTTCACGATTCCAAATATCTAAAATTTATTGTGATAATTTTATATTTGAAGAAATTATAAGGTATTTCGTAAACCATAAATATTACGTTAAAATTGATATCATTTTTGAAATCAAAGTCAAAGGGATATGTAGTAAACATAATAGAATCATGAAAATAGTTTAAGTTCATTAAAAAAAATATAATGTTAAAATAAATAAACATTATATTTAGCGTAATTATTTTTGTGCCCGAAGGTCACCAAAAGTATTTATGTTGGTCATAAACCCCAAAAGGGCCCAAGAAATTATTTTCACCTCTTAAGGGTTTCTAGTGAAATTTCCGACAGCCGTAAATCAGACTTAAAAGACCCAATAATTTTTGAGTGAGTAAATGTTTCAAATACTATCTGAAAACGCATTGAAATGGTCCAAAGAACTCAGTGATTTTTGCCAGTGAGTTTTCCAGTGAGTTTGTATCGGTAGGGAACCAACAAATTTTAATTATTTTAATAAGTCTGTGAAGTCATGTTTGGAACTTGACATAAATTCTTTATTTAAAGTTTTACTTTCTGTATCTATAAATTGAATTTTATAAATAGGTTAAATAATATAATGGATATAATAAATTAATGTACACATGTGTATAATTTCAAATTCAGCGCCGAGTGAATTAGTACCCGAAAATTAGTACCAGAACAGCGCACAATAAACCATATTCTGCTATATTGTTTGAGGATCTGTGTGATCAGTTATGGTGGTCAGACGTGAATTATAATAGTTGGTCGCGTGAAAGATTTTTCACGCTAAAAACGAATTGCGCTAGTTGTGAACTCTCAAACCAAGCAGTAAAATAAATTTCTGTATTTGAAACCAGGAGTTAAAGTGTAACAATTAGAACGAATAGGGGTATTTTCTTGTATGAGGCAACATAACCCCAATTTGAAGTTTAGTGACCTGATCAATAATCCTTAGGAATTTAAGCTGTTTCTGGGAAATTTCGTATAAAATTTTTTAAAAGTGCTTCAGGTAGTTGTTCGAGTGATATTATATGGATATTTTGGTGATTTTATTCATGATTGAAACAGAATTTTGCACTGTTGCCCCATGCTTGTTTTCATCGTTAATTTATGCACGTTTGCAAACTAGTGCATTGCAGTGGTATAAGTTGAATGTTTAATACAGTAGTGAATAGAATGTTTAAAAAAGACTATATTTTTGTGAGGCTTTCGCTAATTTAGCGTCAATTTGTCTTGGCTTTCGGATCCACGTGCGGATTTAAATTTTGATTTTGCAAGGTGCATTGACGGTATTGAATTAAATTAAATATGTTTTGCAGCTTTACAGTTGTGTGGTGATTATCACTAAGGGATTTGTGGCAGAATTAGGAGAGTTGTAACTCAAATCTGGCAGGGGACAACATAACCTCTCTAACCTAGCCTCACTTGTCGACAGGTACTGTTTCTAGTATAAATTTGCAAATGTACTACAATTAAGCAAGTCGCTGGTGGATTCTGGAAGGTGTATTTTCTTGGTGAGTGTCTTTTAATAATTATTGTAATGCATTTAATGTATTTTGGCACTAAGATTCGAGTAGATTATGGCTTATAGTTAGACAGATTTTTGGCTCATGCTATTAAATGAGATTTTGAATTATTTTCTTCTGTTTAACCTCAGTTAAGAGGCGGTATTATAGTTATTTTATTTTTGATGGAAAAATTTGTTTACTATTTTGTATCTACTTAATTACTAAGATAATGAATTGGTTCAAATGCTGAATTAGTATTTAATGGCAGCTATTGAACTGTAATTAATTTGTGGGAACTGCTGTGGTTATTATTATTTTTATGGCAGTGTTTTCCTTTTCAGACTTGGGTCTTGTGGTCGAATACTAGGACGCAAATGGGTGATCGTGGTAGAGGTAGAAGTCGCGATAAAAATTGTCTTTACAAAAATAAAATTCAACCTTGGCCTGGTGTTTCAAGGGATAAACCGGACCAAACTCCTTCCCCAGTAAGGCTTCTCGTCAGACATACTTATGACAAAGATCTACCTAAAAAACGACAGAGATACTTTGGGTCACTGAACTTCGATTTTTCGAATCGATCTATTGTCAAGAAACCCAAGGATTCGGTATTAGTCCCTCAAGAGACTTCGGACGGAGAATTTTCCCAAATGTCTTCCTCAGTACAAGATGTAGTGAGCTCTCCTAATAATGAATTAAATACCTCCAAGGTAAGATCGGATCCTGGATTGAGTAATTCAGTATCGACCACCAACGGGAATTACATGTCAACCTCTTCACCCGGGCCCCCGGAGCGATTTCCTCCGCACCGGAGGGTCTTGTTTGGTCAAGAGAGGATCCCGAGGAGGAGGAGCTATTTTCTGAATGCTCCTCTGCCCCTTTCATTGTGTTACTTGAATCATTGGGGAGCCTGAACATCGGCAAGTTAAATAAATTTGCAATTGGGTTTTTGTTGGGAAGAGTTATCTCGGGCAAACGCAGAGTTATCCCGAACGGGATCAAACAGTTAAACATATTTTGTGAGAGTTGGAAAGAGGCCAATCTTCTAGTGACCTCGGATTTACTTAAGGAGAAGGGGTACAGAGATTTGTGCCTGTATGTCTATATAAAAGAAAAATTCTGGTTAGGGAACTTGACTCGAGTCTGAGTGCCTCAGATATCTTTGAATTATTGGATCTTGATTTTCGTCATAAAGTATTGGAGATTCGTAGAAGAACCCAGAAGTCCAGTGTCCACGGTTCGGACCAGACCATCAAGGTCCCCTCCGAAAATGTCAAGATGACATTGGCCACTAAGGAAGTTCCCAGTTTGATTTTTATAGCCGATGTCACTTTTACTGCTACTCCCATTTTGCCTCTTTCTATTAGATGTTACAAGTGCCAGAGATTTAGACACATTGGGAAATCGCGGTGTGAACATTGCGCAGAATACCGTAAAACAAAGGACTGCATGAACTTGATTAGAACCGCTCTTTGTTCCAACTGCGGAGGACCGCATAGTTCATCTTCTAGAGAGTGTCCATTGTATGTATTTGAACTTGATGTCATGAAGATCAGGCACGAAAATTTCTGTGGTTACACAGAGGCCGAGGAATATCTAAAGTTGGGGGGGGGTTATTAAACCCTACTTCCCCACTTCTAATATCAGACCCTCTACTTGGGTTGTTAGAGGGGGGGGCGGCGATGGAAACACTTCAGGTGATTTGACTAATGCTCCGGGGGGGGGGGGGTCCGGAAGTGGCCCTCGAGGAGAGGCAGCTAATAGATTCCTCTCAAATCTGTTTTCTGGAGCAGCTTCTAATGCTCAGCGCAACCCGAGAGTCGATATGGATACGTGAGGCAGGCGTAGTTATGTAAGGATGCCTGGCGCCGGTCCCCATTCGTTCTGTTATTATACCTTCTAAGAAATTTAAGTTGGGGTTTTGGAATGCTCACAGTGTACCGAAAAAGAAAAATTAAATTGAGGCCATACTCTTTCTACACGAAATCGATGTTGTTTTGTATTACGGAAACGTGGCTTACACGAGATATCCATTTTGTTGTTAGGGGATATTTGGTCTTCAGGGATGATGGTGGGGGTAGTAGAGGAGAGGGAGTCTTGTTTCTGGTCAGGGACGGAATTATGGTGGAAAGGAGGATCCTCCCCCGCACCTGCCGTATGAACTTGATATTGTTTCCTTGGCTATAAAGACTGATACCGGATTGATAGCTCTTCTCGGGATGTATTGTCAGCCCAACCTGGATTTGAATGATGAGGATTGGAAAGAAATTTTTAGTCATGTTAATAAGGAAAATCTTCCGATAATCATGGGGGATTTTAACGCACACCACGAGAGCTGGGGAGCCTAAAGGGCGGACGCCAGAGGTAGTCGATTATCGGCGGCTGCTGCCGAATCGGGCATAGTTACATTGAACGACCAGGTAAATACCTTTCGTCCACTGGATCAGCGAACTCAGTCCAATATTGATTTGATCTTCTCTCGGCTGAAATGGCGCATCTATTTGAGGTTAAAGTATCGGACCATAATTTTCGTTCAGAACATCTTTTGGTCACTGCAGAGATTCTGAGTAACATTAAATATTGTATACCTTCAGCAATAAGATTTAACACAGAAAGGGTGGATTGGGTGTTGTTCAGGTCAATGATTGAAGAGAGGATACCTTTTCTTAAAGGTCTTCTTGAGAGAGAGGTTTCTTCTGTTGACGTTTACGACTCTATTGTTGAGTTGGTTATGGACTCTATTCAGAGGTGTGGAGCCTTTTTACCATGTCGCAAGTCAATAGTAAGTAAGGTTAAACTGGTGTGGTGGTCCATAGAATGTGAGGAGGCTATCTCTAGGAGAAGAGAAGCTACCAAGATATTTTGGAGGGATCAGTCGGATGAAAATGAACGGATAGCAAGACAGGTGAACCAGGAGGTCAAATGGGTACTTAGAAATAGGAAAAGAGAATCTTTTAGGAATATGTGCGAACAACTTAGTCCGACTACTGGTTTGGCAAGAGCTTGGTCACTGATTAAAGCTTTGAAGAATACTGCTCAGGGTAGGCAGTTGAACAGAGCGGGCATTCCAGAGGAAACCAGAAATCGTCTCCAAAGTGAGCTGATTCGTGAAGACGTAGCGTATGTAAGAATTGAAAGGGTTTCATTTTCCATCGATCCCAACAGTCTCAATGATCCTTTTTCGACTAACGAATTCAGGTCTGCTCTTAGTTAGGGAAAGTCTGATTCTGCTCCAGGCATGGACTATATCACACTGGGATAGATTAGAGCTCTTCCTTTAGATGCTTACTCCTTCTTAATAGATTTGTTTAACCGGTTCTTTCGTAGTGGTGAATTTCCTCAGTTGTGGAGTTCCACTAGGGTCATCTTCATCCCTTAACCTGGTGGAAAGGGTTTTAGACCGATTTCGATTACCTCTTGTGTAGCAAAACTTATGGAAGGAATCGTGCATAGAAGCCTTGAACATTTTGTCGAATCTAGGAATTTGATACCTAGATTTCAGTACGGATTTAGAAAGAGTAGGTCTTCACTGGATTATGTAGCGGCTGTTAACACAGATATCCTGCAGGGTTTCAGGCAGGGCAAGGTTACCATCGCGCTTGCGTTGGATATTAAAAGAACATTAAAAAATGTTCGACCTAGTATTCTTAACGAAAAGTTGAAGCAGTTCGGTGTTTCTTCTGGTATATTCAACTTTATAACGGTTTTTACTGAATATAGAATTCTATTCTTTGATGATTTAGCGCAGGGACGAGTGAGCTGCGTAAGAGTCACGCAGGGTAGGGTGTTGTCTCCTATCTTATTTAGTATTAAAATAGACCTCATTACTTTGTTTGCCGCGGAGTTTCATTTCGACAATGATCCCGTCGTACTCGAGACTTTTTTTGGACGAAGTAGCTCCGGGTGAGTCTGCGGAGTGCACGCTGAATAGAATTCTCGTCAGCCTGTTTCCCGACCACAGAAATTTTTACACGGATGGGTCTGCTGATCCTAATAGGCCTGATCGGGTGGGCTGCTCATTTTATGCCCCGGAGGACAACTTGAGATTTGGCCATGCGCTGCAGGAGTATTCTTCTGCTCATTCCGCGGAGGAGTTTGCTATAATTTCGGCGGTCAAATATATAATTAATCATAGAATCCGTAAGGCGGTGATTTTGACGGATGCCAAGCAGATTTTGTTGGAGGTGGAAAATAGTTTTTCCACTCCCTCGCTCTCGTCTTTGATTCAGAATATCAAAAAGCAAGTGATTCGAGCTGAAGAGGAAGGTATAAGTATTAAACTTTTGTAAATCCCTGGCCACAAGGGCATAAGAGGAAATCAGGTGGCCGATTCCGTTGCCAAATTTGCTGCCCGGACCCCTTTTTGAGTCAAATACGGTATTCCAGACTGTGATCTCAGGAAAGTGTGCGATAGAAATTATAATGGGAGAATTAATGTGGACTGGCCTCATTTTGGAAAGCCCCCAAAGGGTGAGGGGTATTTCCTGAGACTACCGGCCAATGAAAAGAGACCTTGGTTTTTGGGCTCTAATACCTCTAGACTTTTAACTAATCGAATTATTCGCTTTAGGACTGGTTACCTTGTGACCACAGATCATTTTGAGAAAAGGAACTGGCTTACGGAGCTCCAGTGCCCGTGCGAGGAGCACGACAGATCTTGGGGACACCTGATAGTTGATTGCCCGCTTCTTTCTCCGGGACGTCCTGAGTTCTTTAGTTATCTTCATCATGGGGCTGGTATTCTGAATCCGGAGGATTTTCAGCCGTTTGATTTGGGTTTTGACCCTGAGGAGGATTTTTTTAGGGCGTTATCAGCCTTCTTTGGCAAGGCTCTTTTTAAATTTATTGTTTAAATTGCATAGTTCTAATATTTAGGATTAAGTGTTCTGTATAGGGAATTGATAGCTTTTATTATTTTTTTAGATTATAAGGTTTTGTGGATTGTTAAGAGGGGAGGTGGTTTAATTTTGCACGTTATGCTTTCTTATATTTTAGCGAACCTGGCGCCATCTGGCTAATACTGCGGGCCACCTTCCCCCCGGGTGAATCGAGTAGCCTGTGTTCGCGGTGCCATTAATAGTAAATGGTTGGTGTCGCCCGGTTCAACTTATTTTGCTTTGCTTCCTTGCTCTGACTTGTATTTTTCATTTGGAGTTTTAAATGTGAATTGCCCTTTAAATGCCTCTATTAATTTACACTACATTATGGTTTCAGAGTATATAGACAAAGTTTTACTGTGAGAGATCGCGATAGTTATGTCTGTCTGCTTTGCAAAAGGCCAATAAGAAGAAGAAGAAGAAGAAGAAGCTATATTGTTTCACACTTTCTTTGATGAAACTGAAAAAAATTTCTCTTTTCTCGAGAAAATTACGCGAAATAAAAAGTTAGATTGCAAAAACTAAGTGAGTGTAAAATTTGTTATTAAATTTAAATGTGCAGTACGGTGTTCGTTTTCGGAAAAAGTTTCGGGTTTTGCAGGAAAAAATTGTCAAAGTCTGAATCAGTCAGTGAAGTGTCAAGTGATTTTATGTTTCCTCGAGAAACTGACGTCACATAAAAAGTTAAATTTTAAAAACTAAGTGAGATTTAAATTTTCTATGAAATTCAAATTTGCAGTACGGTGCCCATTTTTGGAAAAAGTGTCAGGTTTGGCCGGAAAAAATTTCCGGCTGAAAATTTCCAATGAAACATCATTGGAAGTAGTTTTCGACACATGACTTTCGCCGAGAAACTGACGCTCGCGGAACACTCGATTTATCAAAAGTAAGTATTTTTCAGAATCTTTATTTCATTAGAGATTCACTGTAGAGATTCTCTGTCTCCAACGACCTTAAAACCAAACAATTTCTTTTTCTAAAATCTGGAATCGGTTAATTACAACCAAAGTTAAATCCCTCATAACAAAAGGATATCCCTGGTATATCACTGGGATATCCCGATGAAATTTAAGATATCCTAGGGACATCCCTAAGATACAAAGGATATCCTATGGACATCCCCATGCTCTTTAAATTTCCGCCTCATGAGATCTACTTTTATGATTTATAAAGAATAAATTTGGAGGTATGAGGATTTGAACCCGCGCCCTTTCGCATAGCAAGCGTGGTCGTAACCAACTGAGCCATTGAAGATTGTTATAAGTAGTAAGAAAAAACATTAGTACTTGATGTAAAGAATATTAGTTAAACTTAAAAAATTATTTTTTAATAGAAGCTAAACATATCTAGTAATTATCTTAAACAAATAAAAATATTTGTTACTACTAATTATTTTATGATACAGTTTGGTTACAAGTAATTAATATTATAGTTATAATAAACAATAAGTATTAGCCCGAGGACATCTCGATGGTATATTGAAAATACAATATCCTACGAGGGATATCGCTGGGATATTTCGACAAGATTTCCCTGGGAATACCTTAAGACATCTCGATGGGATATTGCAAATGCTATATCCTTAAGATGTCCCTGGGATATCCAAACTTCTGTTCCGTGAGATATCTCGTGGGATATCCCAGGGTTATCTCTGAGAGGTCCTTGAATCATAATGAGATATTCACGAGATATCCCATGCTGTAAGGGATAACTTTAAAGAAAAAATTTAAAAAATTTTTAAAATGCCATATTTCTGTTATTTTTGAAAATTTTGAAAATATATTTGGTGGAGTTTTTTTTATCATTATTAAAGTAACGAATTTGCTAAAGAACACTCAAATCCTATTCGGTCACGAAAATTAATAAGATAAACTGAGATGGAATACACCAATTCTTAAATAGATAATAATTCTCAAAAAGGACTATTTTCTTGCGAACTACGTTAGGCTGCATGGTCATTCACTGACACCACAAAGTTAGAACTAAATTTAAATTAAGTGTATTTGAGTGTGTGTTCTTGGAGATTAAATCATAAATCGAAGGGTTTTTTAAGGTTATTTAGGTAAGATGAAGAATCTGAAGTCAGAATTACAAAATTCAAAATGCGGATCCAATATGTCGGACAAATTTTTATAAAATTCTTGGATTTTAATATAACTTGATATATTGGGGTTTTCGGAGTCGCTGATTACGAATCTAAAGTTCGAATTACAAAATTCAAAATGGCGGGTGCAATATGGCGGACGAATTTTTTAAAAATTCTTGGATTTTAATATAACTCGGTATCTTGGTGTTTTTGGGCTTGCTGATTACGAATCTGAAGTCCGAATTACAAAATTCAAAACGACGGGTCCAATGAGGCGGACGAATTTTTAAAAAATTCTTGGATTTGAATATAACTTGGTAGCTTGAGGTTTTTGGGCTCGCTGATTACGAATCTAAAGTTTAGCGTAACGGAAGTTTGCAAAACTAAAACTCTTAAATTGATTATAGCATATCTTTTTTCTAAAAAATGGTAAAATGATTTCAAAAACAGGATTTTAAAGCTGTAAAGCAGAACTATACGATATCTCTTTCGGAAATTGAAAAAAAATTGGTTTCCTAAATTAAATTCATTAAAATGGCTAAAATATACATTTTTTGACCATTCAAGCTAGAGTTACCAAAATACCTTACGTGCTAGAAATTTTTCATGGTTAGATTCGTTCTTAGCACAAAAAACCTACAAGAACAACCCTCCCCTATTTTAGAAACTGAAAAAAGTGAAATTTTACAGGTAATCAGCGTCCCCAAAAACCCTTAATTTCAAGATATATTAAAATCGAAGAATTTTTTAAAAATTCGTCAGCCATATTGAATCCGACAATTTTAATTTTGTAATTATGACTTCAGACTCGTTATCAGCGATCCCAAAAACACCAAGCTACCGAGTTATATTAAAATCCGAGATATTTTTAAAAATTTGTCCGCCATATTGGATCCGCTATTTTTAATTTTGTAATTCGGACTTCAGATTTGTAATCAGCAAGCCCAAAAACTTCAAAGTACGAAGTAATATGAAAATCCATCAGTCTGAAAAATGTATGCATTTTGAAACGTCTTTTTAGGTAAAAACTCGTGCGCAGGAGGGTTACTGTGGTTAAATCTCATAAATTTAAATATACATAACTTCTTTAAAAATCATCGTAAATTCATTTATAAAAATGGGTTTTAAAGCTGACAATCGTACTATACGATGCTATTATAGAAAATTAATGAAAAAATTTCGGTCGTCCAGAAAAAATTCCCAAAAATGTCAAAAATAGCCATTTTTGGGACATTTGGCCTAGAATTACTCAAAATCCTGACCTGATGGACCATGTTGGACAACAGATTCGTGTTCAGCGCGAAAAAACCTACAAGAATCACCCTAACTCATTTTAGAAACTGACCCTCGCAGGACTGTGTTACGAATTCTTGAAATCGTTTTGACTGACTTAGTTTCAAGAAACAACAAATTTTTCTCCTTGTGCGACTGAACTAAGTAACCGATTGTAATATTATACAAAGAAAACATACTTATAGTAACCTGCACCTTCTAAAAATGTTTGAGAACTTTTCGAATGCAGCAATGAAGATATTTCGATCGAATTTCTAAAAAAAACTAATTTGGCATCAAATAAACAATTTCAGTAAAAACTCTTGTATCAACTTCACCTTTGGTTCCCTTTTTCAAAATCAAAAAGTAATGGTTAAGTTCGTTAGCCAGCCATTTTAAAGCTTTTAAACAATTTTGAACAATTATGGAATTGTTTGGATGTCTTTCTTAAAGTTTCTGCATCCTAACTTCCTAAAAAAAATTCTAGAAATATTCACACAGAAAAAACCTGAACTCATATTAAGCCCATTTTGGCTCGTTTTGAGACGCAACGGAAATGAGATTTTTTTTCCTCTTGTTAAGGAACGGGAAGCATATATAAGCCCAACTTTTGCCTTACAGAAAAAGGAGACTGTGTTTATGTAGATTCTGCTTTGACAACCCAACAAGTTTGTATTTAAAAAAAAAGTTGAAAGTCTACAAGAAATGATAAATGAATAACAATTAAGCGCATGAAATCTTATCGGCACATCTGAAAATGATAAAATCCATACATAGGTAGGTAGGTAAATAGATAGACATTTTACCATATGTCGCGCTCAGTGTTGAAAGGGAATGTGCATTGAAACCAATAAACATGCTTACGCTTTATATAAAATATAATAAAAGGTACGTGAAAGTGGCAATTTCTTATGTTTGCAAATAAATGAGTAACTAAAAGTTCTTCCACTGTAATTCAAAACGCAAAATTTATTTTTTTGAATCTGAGGTCTCTTTTGTCTCGGAGCGTCACATATGTACTTATGTAGCTCCGTATGTGGAGCTACTGTGGTAAGGAAAAATTTATAGTTTATTAAACTCATTTGAATGCATTTTCACTTTATTCATTTGAAAGTACCCTGTAAACCAGGGAAGTCCAAGCGTCACTCATTCCATGCTCCGAGTGACAGTGTCACTCATTTCTCTAGGTCAAATTCTGCCTCAAAAATCCTACAATGAAGACTTTAGTTCCGGTCCTAATAGGGGGACCTAAGCCTTTTAAATTGTATTGACCCTATCGAGTTAAAAGCAATAAACTATATGAGTTTAATTATGAGACTCATAAAACCCAGGACTGACTGCTGTTCGTCGTACAATAGCCCTTTCTCGGATTTTCGAACATCGACGAAAAAAATTCCCTGTCACTCCTGCTACCGTAATGTCACTCTGCACTTGCCGTTTCTGGACACCCCTGCTGTAAACAGAGGTATTTAAACAACGTTGCACGTATAATGAATAATAATTATACTGGCACATAGTTATGTTATTTATGACTTTTATGTAACTTAAAACATAGGTATCTCAGTATGAAGTTGTTATGTTAGAAACATGTTTTTTCTAATGTCGTTTTACATGGAGTTCTACACGTTGATAGTAATTTAACATACGTTACATTGTCTTTGCTCCATGTTTTTACTTTTATAGCAAATTATGTTGTAAAAGTATATTACAATTTTCATCTGTGATATTAATTATGATTATTTATTTATTTATTTATTTCAACCAAAGCTCCTAGGACTTATAAGCCCTTCTTGGAACAAAATTTACAAAATATGTACATTAAAAAATATGACCGAAGGAAAAATTACAATAAGTAGTGAGTTGAGTAGTAAAGTAGTAAGTAGTGAGTTGAGAAATTAATAACTAATGGATCGGTGAAGAAAATTATAAAAATGAGTATGAAAAAAAAAAAAAAAAAGAAAAATTAAAAACGAAAAACAAGAAAAGAAAAGCAACTAATCAAGTATCCTTGTTATTTAAAACCTATTCGGGGCTGTGGTACAGACAAATCTCGCAGATTCATGGTATATTTTTGGCACACAAAACGAAAATATATACAGTCGAACCTCGATAACTGAGAACCCAAGAGACCGAAAATTTTTTCTCACTTATAGAGGTTTCTCAGTAAGACAGGTTTTCACTTACGAAGGTCGAATAGCGGATTTTCTTACTTACTGAGGTTACTGCACTATGATAGAGGCTTAAACGTAAATGTTTTATCCGGAAGGCACTTGAAAAATAATCCGGTCTCGTCTGCGTTGTAAATGTTGTCTGGGTTATATTCTTTTAAAAGAGTTGGCAAATATTCAATCCAATGATCGCATACATTCTGATCGACAGATTTACTTTCCCCAACAATTTTTTTAAAAACTACAGAATGTCGTTTTTTAAAATTATCTAACCAATCATTACTTGCTCTAAATTCCTGAACTCCTAGTTTTTTGGCAAAATCTAGAGCCTTTCCTTTCAACAATGGTCCATCCAAAGGGATATTTTTATCTAAAGTTTGTTTAATCCACTCCACAAGGCAATTTTCCATATCATGAAATTCAACTAACCGTTTTCTTTTCATATTTCCACGACCTTCAAAACACTGCGATTTTATAGAGTCTTTTTCTTTTAATATTCGATAAAAAGTGGCAGTTGATAGACTAAATTCACTTTCTATTACACTTCGTTTCTTTCCACTTTCAATCTCTTTTATAATTTTTAGTTTTTCACTTAATGAAAAAGATTTGAGTTTACTCTGTGACATTTTGAATATTAGAAATAATCTATGTGATTCGCAAACTAAATTTCACTTTGTGTGATAGGTATAATTGTAATTTGAAGAAAGACCCTTTGTTATTATACGTCTATTCAAATTTTAATTACTGCTTATTTTCATATTGACCTTCAGAAAATTATAATATAGAAAAGATTCTCAGTTACAGAGGTTTGAAAGGCTCTTTTCTCAATTATAGAGGTTTCATTAAGAAAATAATTCTCAGTTATAGAGTCTCGAGAGGCGCTTCTCTCACTTATAGAGGTCTAATCGAGAAAAAATGATTCTCATTTACAGATTCTCACTTACACAGGTTTTTACATGTAAAAATGACGGGACCTGAAAATTACTCTCACTTATAGAGGTTTCTCAGTTAGACAAGTCTCAGTTATCGAGGTTCGACTGTATATGCATTCATATTTACAAATAGAATCACCAATACGTTATTTCAAAAATTGGGTTTGGAAAAGTAAGCAAATGTTTAAAAAATAAGTATTTGAATGATTGTTGCGAGGGGGCATTTCTAATATTCTGGGGTATTTTATTCCAAAGACGCGTACCTCTAACAACAAATGAACGCTGATACATACAAGTACGGTGCAAGGGTACTTTTAATACTGAACGGCTTTCACGAAGAATTCTTGAAAATCCATCATTGGTGCCTTTAAATTAAAAAAGTTTCAGGAGATAGTCCGGAGCTTCATTTTTAAATAGAGAAAAGAGTAAATTACCCATAAAATATTGCCTCCTTTTTGCCACATTCAAAAAACCTGCTTTAGCTCTATAGTCAGTAATATGCTCACTTTTTGGAAGATTGTAAATAAATCTAATACAAGCATTTAAAGTTCTTTCTAGTTTGAGGTTAAGATCATCAGTAATGTCGTCATATACCAGACAGCCATAGTCAAAACAAGGCAGAATCATACTTTTAATAAGTAAGGCTCGAGTAGATGTTGAAAACGATTGTCTGTTTTTATATAGCTGTCTGAGAATTGAATATGATTTTTGGCATATCCGTTGAACATGTCCTTTCCATGATAGCGTGCAATCCAAAGTTAACCCCAAATCTGTTACCGTCTCTGAGACTTCTATTGGTGTATTATCATATTATTAAAAAGCAGTCCTTTACAAGAACTAATACCAATTGCCATAGTCTTGGATGAGTTAAGAAAAAGCGCGTTATCTTTCGCCCAACCGATGACTATGTCTATATCTACTTGTATCTTCGCTAACATATCTGATAAAGCTGATATAGGGCCAGAGAGATGTAATTTAAAGTCATCTGCAAATTTATGATATTTCCAGTGCTTCAAATTACGTCCCAAGTCAGATACAAATAAGTTGAAAAGAATAGGTGCGAGAGAAGAGCCCTGGGGAACTCCGCTTTTAATATCTGACCATTCAGAACTTACTCCTTCCGAATTAACCACCCGGAAGCTTCTATCTTGTAGGTAAGATTCAAACCATTTAATCACTGAGTTAGACAGTTTGAAAGATCTCAGCTTATTGAGTAGGTGGTTATGGCTTACTGAGTCAAAAGCTTTGGAGAAATCAAAAAGGACTGCCAGGGTATAGGGGGATTAAACACTTACAGAGTCCATCTATGAAGAAATAATATTAATCATAAATATAAGTAACTCTACATAAATATTATTTTTAAAGATACGTTTTTTACTTATAAATTAAACATACATATGAGTGTTTAATAATGCGTGATTGCTTCCATCGTAGTTAAAAAGAAGTAATTTCTAGTTTTTATACAATCACTTAGTAAAAAATCATTGTTTATTACACTGAGAAAAAAATACTACTGAATCAATGACATCTGTCTTTGATTCATTCAATAGTGTCTTTGCGGGCTGCCATTAGAATATGCTATTTAATCTAAAGCACTGCTTTTATTATTCTACAGTGTCGCTTCTATTGAATCAAACCATGGTTAGTTGCATTATCGGCAAATTGTTTTGAAATATGTGTATATGCTGTAAATTTAATAAAATAAGTTCTATTGTATCAATAAGTCATTCCTACAGAAGAATAGTATATAATGTTACCCCTAAAGTAGCAGTTTGTTACATTATATTCAGATGCTTTCAATTTGATAGCATGGTGCTATCAAATCGAAAGTATCTGACTTTGAAGCAATAACAGCATACTTTTGGGAGATAAATATAATGAGTCAAATTAAATATTAATTCTCATTAACTGGTAACATCCTATCAGTTGTACGGAATCTTTGTGTTTATTTTTTATATTTGATATTTATTATTTATACTATTTTATAACATTTTTACATTATTTTTATACATATAACATATACATCTTAATTCTAACGCACAACTTATGAATTAAAATATTTGACGCTGATAGGTCTCGAACGCGCGACCCCTGGGCCTAAAGCTCGACGCTCTAACCACTATGCCATACGCTCGCTGGTAGCCGTTTCACGAACTGCCTATATAAGTTACAATATAAGAACATTGCCAAGACCTACGCGCTAATGGGCCAAATACAATGCCTAAGAATTCAATAGCATCTGCTATTGGCAGACCGCAAATACGCCGTTTATTCGAAACGACAGCATATGCTATCAAATCTAAAGCAGGGTGTCTACAATTCAGCAGTTTCTTATATGATTCAAATACTCAAATATTTCTTTCAAAAATACCATGACAACATTTTAAGAGAACTATGTTAAATGAATATTAAAATATGCTATTGATTTAAGTAAATTAACAATTGAGTAGAAAGCAGCGATTTGCTAGCATCATGCTATTATTTTAAAAACTTCAGACTTTTGCTTTAAAGGTTTATGCTTATGAACTAATAAATCTGTCAATAAAATAATGACATGGAATTCAATAGCATAAAGGTATTTGATTCAATAGTATTTTTTTCTCAGTGCAAAATGTTTAAAGTTAAGGAATTTGGTTTTTACTGATATAAGTATATTTACATTAACAATGCATCAAATTTTAGAAAAATTTTAAGTAGATACTGCCAAAATTTGTCAAGTGGTAGTTGTTATCAGATGCACATTTTTTGGAAATATCTGACAATCAGGAAAGTATCTTATAGATAAAGTTTAAATTAACAAAGAACTATATAAAAATATTGCTTATTTGTAAGTGTAATAAGTAGCCATGGCGATGTTTTACCATGACTGATTCTTAAGATTAAGATATGTGTTGAAATTATTCATTCTAAAACAGGAACATGATTCTTTAATATTATATTTACACTTTTTATAAGTTCCATAATTTATACTTGTAATTTATTTATCTTTATGTCTAGATAAACAAAAAAATTATTTTCCTTAACATACTTCTTAGCTTAAATATTGAGCTTATCATTTTTATTTTAATTTTGAGGATCACCTCAACAAAAAAACATATAAATCACAATTCAACGGATAATATTCACTTTTACAGATAAATTAAATGTTGGAGTCAATGTTGCAATTGAATGTGAACCAAACAAAAGCTTTGTATAAATGACTTTTTTGCACACCTATCAAAAATAAAGTTTTCTGATTAAAAAATTATTAAAAAAAAATTCCTGAACCATCTTGAGCACTATTTGAATAAAAAAATTAGGTTCTTTTTTAAAGAAGGGGAGACCGGGGTAAATCCGGTCACTAGCGATTTGACGCTATGTACTCAACTTAAGAAGGAGATATTGGTAGTACTGTGAATAGTACTTCACATTCAACTTATCTTAACGAACTTTTGTTCAGTTCATGAATTCAACTTGGAATCAGAGGCGGTTAAGTGTTTTTAGAAGTGCCATCAGAAAAAAAAATTTTTCGGATTTTTACGTTTTGTGATCATTATTTTTGAGTCTTAATTTATTTGGATAAGTTTTTTCGATGCTTTTGAACGTCTTTTTTCGAAGTACATATATAGTTATATTTGGTTTCATAAAGATTTAATTCAAATTATTCTAAAATGTGAGAAATACATTCGGGGTAAAGTCGGTCACGTGACGTCGGGGTAAAGCCAATCACATTTCACGTATTACATTTTACCTATCATAAAATTTATAACTTGTTAGGTCCAAAATACTAACCTCATTTCACTTTTTACATTCTCTTAATAAAATATAACATTATTTGAATCCATAGTTGTATTTCATGAAACCTATATTTATTATTTATTAAGCCAATATTTATTCTTAATAGAACTCATAATAATTTATTAATCATAAAATCAAAATCAGGTCATACTTAAGACAGGAAAGTATTTAATTTGAAAGTAGAAATGATAAGCTTTCAAATGATATAAATTAATTTGGATTTAGAAAATATTTTTCTAGATTTTTATCTATCTGACCAAAAGTGACCGGATTTACCCCGGTCTCCCCTACTGATCTTAAGTCAGACTAACTAAACCACTAATATTTACAAAAATTATTACCGTATTCACAAAGGTTAATTATATTTGAGTAATAAATTTAATGTAATCTTCATTGCTTCCTTAATATTTATTTTCATGCAAACAAAGTTTTTTACTATGATTAAAAGTATCTAGTTTTTTAAATATGTCAAATGGGTCCTCAATAAATTATATAGGGCCAAATGAGGACAGCATTTGTCGTATTGTGGATATTTATTTTATAAATAAAATGGCTCGGTATCTGACATTGTCGAGTCCTTCTGCTCTGTTTAAAAGGAAAATTTTTGCTTTTGGCATTTTTACAACACAAGAATATCTGTTAAGAATGTGATTCTTTCACTTATTTAAAAAGGCATTGTTGATTTAATGTTTTCTTCGTTTTATGTCAGCAAAGTAAACTTTTAAACTTTAAAACACTAGAGTACACTAGAGTACACTAGAGTATTTTATCAATCTACAATGCTTTGTTTATATTTTTATCTATGTAAGTTTTTGTTACATTAGTTGTATGTATAGGTGTTATAGAACAGTAAACTAAAATTTATTGTAAAGATTTAGAGTGAGTGCATAAAAAAATAATATTTTGGTTTCATAAGTTAATTTTAATTTTTGAGTACCCTTTGGAAATAAAGGCAAAGTAAAACAAATTACAAAATAATATAAGATTTTAACACACTACATAGAATAATATTAAATATAAACATTAAAAAGGAGCAAGAAAAAACGAAGTCATTCGGACAAAGTTAATTGTTTAATGTTTAAAATATGTACTCCAACGTTTCGAAATAAAATATACTGAAAAAAAAAATTATTTGACTCAATTAATTCAAATTATTTGACAAATATTTACTTCGTTTAAATATTTTTTAGTTGGACCTAAAAAATATGTATTTGATTCAAATAACTTGAATTATTTGAATCACGTTTATTTAAACCAAATAAATCTTCTTTGGATCAAGTAAATAATTAATTTAATCTAATAAACGAATATATTTAATACAAATGCTAAATTATTTGAAACTATTCATTTATTTATTTCACTCAAGTATTTGGGTTTTTGAGACAAATAAAAATTATTTGACACAATTAATTTATTTTATGTATTAAAGTAAACCAAATTATTTAATATAAATAATATATTATTTAATGCTAATATATTATTTTATAAAAACAAATAAAAAGTATTTCCGTCAAATAAATAATTTATTGTAACGAAATTTGTGAGTTATTTAAAACTATTTATTTATTTATTTCACTCAAATATTCGAGTTTTTAACGTTAATAAAAATTATTGAACACAATTAAATTATGTTATGAGTCATAGTAAATCAAATTATTTAATGCTAATATTTTCTTTTTTAAAAACAAATAAAAAGTATTTGGATCAAGTAAATAACTTATTGTAACTAATGTGTGAGGCTAAATAGGTGTTTTTGTAATTTTGAAGCCAAGTCAGCGTGGCTTCGTGGGTAGCGTAAAAGTCTCGTATTGCGTGCGTCGCGGGCTCAATCCGACCATCCGTGCGAAATTTTATTTCATAGTTTATATGTTAGGTTATAATAAGTGTTAACTAAATATAAGTAAATAAGTGTAAAATAATCAGTATTTAAATAAATAATAAATAATAAGAATGTTAAGAATGAAAATAACCATACTCATAATAACATTAAATAAGAGTAATAAGCCAAGCCGTTGCTTGGCTCTATGTAGTCTATTGATACTCGGGCTTTCAACATTGGCTATAGCTTCGGCCGATTATCGTATTGCGAACATTGGATTCACGAGTAAAGGCCAATGTTTGTGCCAATATTGACTGTCTTAGGTTGGGGGCCTCACATTCTGCCGATTCTGAGGCTTATGTAACTTGTGCCAATGTTGGTTATGAGACAAAAGGGCAATGTTCGGCCTAAGTCGATCATACACACATAACCAAAAATATTGTTGAATATAAAATACTACCATGTTGTAATTAAGAGGTCAGTATGGGCTTATTTTCATATCTTCAAGAATTTATTTTATATAATACCTTGCGTCAAGAACTCTACTAAAAAGTCTGTTTTTAGAGTTCTAGAGATTAAAAGGAGGAAAACCTACTTTTAATCACAGTTATCCCCACCAGCAACGCCATTCAAGCACGCTTGACAACCTAAACATCAGCTGTCGCGTCACGTGTTAAAACAGCAAGCGTACTTGAATGGCATTGCTGGTGGGGTTAAAATGTGATAAAAAGTAGGATTCTCTTCATTTTAATCTCTAAAACTCTAAAAACAGCGTTTTCAGTAGATTTCTTGACACAAGGTTATTATATAAAATTATGTGTGGAACACGGGCGCATCTAGGGAAATCTCGACTCGTGTGATTTCACACGAAACTTCACACGAGTCTCGATTCCCCTACAGATGCGCCCTTGTTACACAAATAACTATTTCATATTAAAATATATTTTTATAACACATGCAGTCTTTTTATACATAAAAATTCATATTTAAAAGTGGTATAAAATAATTTTTATTTTTAATTGTTTATTGCTGCAAAATATTAGCTTGAAGTTAACCCTCAATTTTACTATCCGACATTATTTAAGGATTTTGTTATTTTTTTGTCATCATAGGTGATAAAATCTCTAGATATCATGTTGTCCAGTAAAATTTAAGGTTAAATTCAAACAGATGTATTTCGCAGAAATAAACAATCAGAAATAAAATATTTTTTGGCACTTAATATGAAAAATAAATTCTTTAAAATATGAACAATAAAATCATTATGACCCTTTATAATAACGTATACTTTAGTTTTATACACTGAAAAACTTTGTAGATCAATATTTACTAAACTCGCAATTTAATTTTAGTAAACTAACTATCATACCAGGAAAAAACTGGAACACTATTATTATTTTACAGTTTGACTATTAAAATGTAATATTCATGGTTTGACTAAAAGAACATTCAATTTTTAGTAGTCTGTTGATTAAAATTTTATCCTAAAAGGAAGAAAAAGTATAGAGCGGAAACACAACACTTCGTCGAATCGCCATATGACAGCTAACCTAACCTCAACGCTACCTTCAATAATATATTATTGAATGTATTAAAGTAGAATTAAAAATTACATAATATAACTTATGTTACAACATATATTTTAACCTAAAATACAGATAAAATAACATTTGATTTAACCGACGTAATGTATCCAATAAATTCCTTACCACTTGTGAGATCAGTATTTTCGAATGAAACATTGTTTTCAACACACACCCAAAAGTTTCAAAATATGTCAGATTGAATATTATTAATCAGGTCAAATTTTCGAAGGAACATAATTGATTTTCATTCAAGTAAAATCTCTTTTGAAGATGATAGTACATTTGTACGTAGGCTTATGTTTTCTTACATGTACGAGCAATGTTCATTTGCATGCGTGCAGCTTTGATCGACTGACTACTAAATTTTAATAAAAAAGAAATCATATATTGTTAATAAGCTTATATTAAATGAAATATTTTATCTAGTGACCACTTTTTCCCCACTTTGATAGTCAGTTTACTAAAATTAAATTGCGAGTTAAGCAAATAATGATCTATAAAGTTTTTCAGTGTATTACAAATTTTGTTTGGGTTTTTTTAAATACTTCAGTTTTGTGATTAAAAACTCTAATTGTAAAACAGTTATTAAACTTATTTATAAAAAAGAAAAGAAATAATAGTCTATAACCTAACCTAAAAACATTTAAATATAAAACAATTTTTTTTATTTGCCAGAGTATACAGGCCACGATCATATAAGATCTTTTTATTTTTGTACTATTTATTTTGCGTTATAAATAATATTTTGAACCGTATAGTAAAAATATTTGACTCATTCTTATCTAAACTAAAAATAATTATGTTTATTATTGGGAGACAACACCATTTTACTAAATGCAATTTATTAGTAGAACATATTATAAATTAATTATCTGCATTTAACAGTGTTACTCTGTGTGTAATATGTAGTACGAATGTCTTCAACTTTCTTATAAACCCCTGTAGCGTGCGTTGCGTAGATAGTTGGTTAGGGTTGCGGACTGTTAGTGTTAAGGTCGTGCGATCGATTCCCAGCGGAAGGAAATTTTTCTCTTAGGTAAGCGATTATATAAATTATAATAAATATATAAATGACAAAAAAAAGATTATAATGGATATAATCTCAGAATATATGCTTCAGAAACCGTGTATCGAAATATTTTTAGGAATTTTTGTTTTTGTGTATAATGTACGCATAATTGGGTAGATTAAAGGTTTTAATATTGGGCTTATATTGAAGTACCAATATTGGTCATAGATTAATTTTGAGACTCGGACCGAAGTGACAGTCCAATATTGGTAGAAACATTGGCATAATGTAAATCCCCAATATCGAAGCTCGCGGTCCCAAACTTGCGCCGAAGCTCTTGCCGATGGATTACCCTGCTCGGGGCGTGCAAATCTAAAATCTTAAACGCATATAAAGCAGAAAGTGTGTTCTTCTATAGTGGTGCATCTACTTAAAAATTACACTACTCAAGTAAAGTGTCTTACACAGAATTTTTTTTAAACTTTGCACAAATATTTTTCGACATTGTACCCTCACAGCATGGAATATCTCGTGGATATCACATTATGACTCCAGAACCTCTCAGAGATAACCCAGGGATATCCGGAAATTTGGATATCCCAGGGACGTTTTAGGGATATGCCCCCTGGCGATTTAGCAAGAATCGGTTTGGAATCGGATTTGATTCCGTTTTGATTCACTTTGATTCCAGGTAGATTTTTGCTACCAATAAATGAAATTTGATAAAATAAACCATTGATAATGAAAAAATTACTATTTCAATTATTTTTTTACAAGAATTGAGTTAAATCGATATTTAATAAAGCACAATTTGACTTAATACAATTTAATTAAGTATAATTTAAATTGTGCTTTATTAAAGCTCGATTTAACTCAATTCTTGTAAAAATCAATTGAAATAGTAGTATTTTTCATTATCAATGGTTTATTTCATCAAATTTCATTGATTGGTAGCAAAATTCTACCCGGAATTAAAATGAATCAAAACGGAATCAAATCCGATTCCAAACCGATTCTAGCTAAAACGCTAGGGCCGACTGGATATAGAATTCGCAATATCCCATCAAGATGTCCCAGGGTCATCCCAGGGATATCCCACGTGAGATATAGTATTTACAATATACCATCGAGATGTCCTCGGGCTATTACTTATTTATTGTTATAACTACAATATTCATTACTTGTAACCAAAGTGTATCATAAAATAATAAGTAGTAACAAATATTTTTATTTGTTTCAGATAATAATTACTAGATATGTTTAGCTTCTATTAAAAAATAATTTTTTAAGTTTAACTAATATTCTTTGCATCAAGTACTAATGTTTTTTCTTACTACTTATAACAACCTTCAATGGCTCAGTTGGTTATGACCACGCTTGCTATGCGCAAGGGCGCGGTTTCGAATCCTCTTACCTTAAATTTATTCTTCATAAATCATAAAAGTATATCTCATGAGGCGGAAATTTGGAGAGCATGGGGATGTCCATAGGGTATCCTTTGTATCCCAGGGATGTCCCTAGGACATCCCAAATTTCAGCGGGTTATACCAGTGATATACTAGGAATATCCTTTTGTTATGAGGCTAGTAGTGTGCAAATTTTTAGAAAACTACACTGAAAAAATTGTGGTAGGTACAGTATCTGTCCCATGAAAAAATTCCATTATTCTGTTTGAAACTTAATATTTTGCATGGATTTTCAACGCAGTGAAGTTAACTGAATAATGTAATTTTTCATTTGGGACAGTTACTGTACTTTAAAGTGCAGATCCTGCATTAAAATTTTTTCAGTGTAGTAGTATAGTTCTTGAGTAGCGTTGTTTTCAAGAAATTGTACCACTGTAGAAAAAAAAACCCCTGCTTCCTAGGTTCATGCAAACAATTTGGCTTTGGGACTCTTTTAATAGGGCATGCTTTAGGGTTTAATTTCTTATAATAGCAAAGTTTTCGACTTGTCATGTTAATAATATTTCAAAAGAAAAACTAAAATTTTTCAGAAACTAATAAAAATGCTATTTTGGGGAATTCTAATCCTACTTGTTTCGAAAACAGGACGTAATAGAACATTTTGGATTCCGGATTCATACTTAGTGCAAAATTTTTCTACGGAAACTCATGATGCCATTAAATCACCTATGTCTGTGCAGGCTTCTGTTATGTAATATTATCTTTCTCGCGTTTCCCTGACCTTCATTATGATTAATTTTTGTTTAAATTTTTGACAGATTTACTTCTAAACTTTCATGAGATCAAAGCTGTATATTTTTATTTACCCTGAATATATATATATATATATATGAGCAATTCTCACAAAACTGTGCGATTTCAAGATAAGTTTTGAAAAAAAAAATTTTAAAATGTTTTACTGCACTCGTCTTTTTTATTTGGGCATAATATGATTATATTTTAAACAATTTCACTATAGCTATATTCGTAAGAAAATTATAACAAATGTTTGAAACTTTTTAACTACGGAGCTGTCATTTCATGAGATTTTAATGCAATTTTAATATAAGACAAAGAGTAATATTTATGTGTTGATATTCATATATTTAAATAACCTCTAAATATGCCTTTAAATTTCTTCAAAACCTTTATCATCATTTTTGTAATAGAAATCTATTTTCATCAAAACGTCAAATTCATTCACTTCTTGAAAATCGCTTATCAGAATGGTTATTGGTTATTTTTTAAAGGAATGATATTTTTGTAAATGGCTATCAACACGAGCACTACAACCAAACAAAAGTATCGTATTCAACTTATCAGAAATACAAGCGGTTGTTGAGCACGATACTTTTTTCAAAAATTGTTCACAAAGTGTGGCTCTGAGGTTTTTGAGAGAAGACGAATGAATCGATTTCGAGATCCTGTGTTGTGTCCGATGTATCAACATAATATTTATAATTAATTTTCACCAAAAACGACTCATCTATTATTTTAGAAATAGAAACCACTGACAAGCATAAAGAAGTAGGGTGTTCTGGGACGTGGGTGAGGCTTCCTGAAGTCTATCAACTATTTACCAAAGGTACCCAAATTTCTTTCCAATTTGGCATTTTGGTATTAAATTATGACGTTAATAAACTCCTAAAATCGTTTTAGAAAATTTTGGCTTTTTGAAAAGTTATTAACAATTGAACTTTTTTGCACTATTTTCGAAAAAAATTAATTGCTCGAAAAGTAACAGGTAAAATTGCTTTACTGCAAAGCATTATTTAAAACATATACAACTTTACTCGTTTATTATATTTACTGAACATTTTCCCAATCAAAATATTCAAAATAAATATTGTGTAAATTAAATGAACGTAATTTAATTAACGTACACTGAGAGAAAGCTTTTCTTGCGGCAATGCAAAAATGCATTGGATCAAGTATGAATTATGCTTATAATCGGTTCTAGTAGAAAATATTATGGACTCAAGAATTTGAGGTTATGTTAAATTGCTAACAGTCATGCCCAAAATTTTGCACATGACAGAAGCAGACCAGAGTTCACGCCAAATATCTTATTCTTGAAACAAGCATAAAACGATTTCTTTCAATGCAATCAATGTAAACATAATTTTATTCTTGTAAAAAGAATCTTTTTTCTTAGTGTAATTTAACGTTCTCTTAAATGTATCAAGATCGATAATATAGTAAAGTGAATATTTAGAAAATGTCGAAGAAATATTACTGTATTAATCCTCTGCAAAAAAATTATAAAAGTGTTTACAAAAATATATTTAAAGTAACAGATAAAGAGAATTCTAAATTTAAAATATTAATTAAACATTTTATAATCGGAAAAAGAGTTAAAAATAAATTAATCAGAAAAATAAGTGGAAATGAATTTTGAAAATTCCGAGTGTTTTAGTGATGAAGATTTAAAAGTGATTCAACATATAAATTTAATAATGATTTAATAATAAATTGAGAAAATAAACGATATACTAAAAGAGTGTGGAGAGCCTATTTTAAAAACAGTAATTTTCCTTCGAAATCTTCTCAATATTCAATTTATTCTCAAGTATTTTAACGATCTTAATACATTTAAGTAAACGTTAAAAAATAAAAAAATAATTGAAATAAAAGAGAATTATTCATAATTATTTTATTGTAGATTGTACAAAACAAAAGCGACTCTTTTTAAAATATAACAATTTTACTTTTAATTTTTACTATAACAATTTTTCATGGAAAGAATGGATAATATATTTTTTAAAAAAAATCCTTATTAACATGTTACAATAAAAAAATCATTTCTTTTAAATAACTGTTTAATTGATTGGGAAAATGTTTAATAAATATAATAAACGAGTAAAGTTGTATATGTTTTAAATAATTCTTTGCAGTAAAGAAAAACATTTCATAAATTTGACAACTTTAGTTCAGTACTTAGAACGTGTTGAACGCGCCGCGCCACGCGGAAGCCCATGCAGCGCGAGTATATATTATTATAGCGCAAAACAAAATGCACTGTAGTTTGTTACTAAAAGTGCGGGCCCTGAGATTTTTTTTTTAAAGTGCATAATTGAATGTAGAATAAGAGTGCATAAACAAAAGTTAAGTATCACGTTGCGCTCATAAATACATTTGCATTTGTTTATAAAATTTATTGATTATTTAATCAAATTAGAAGTGAATTTAAAAATTGCTTCAACATTTTGTAAAATGTATATTTTTAAATAAATGTTACAATTTTCATTCAATTTTACCTGTTACTTTTCGAGCAATTAATTGTTTTCGAAAATAGTGCAAAAAAGTTTAATTGTTAATAACTTTTCAAAATACCAAAATTTTCCAAAACGATTTTAGGAGTTTATTACCGTCATAATTTAATACCAAAATGCCAAATTGGAAAGAAATTTGGGTACCTTTGGTAAATAGTTGATACACTTCAGGAAGCCTTACCCGGGTAATAATATTGGTGGCCAAGGTTTCCAATATATTATGCAATTTTGGTCCAAAATTATTCACTAATTCCCTCTTAAAACTCTGACGTGCAATTTAAGAAAATTCGTAACTGACATTATCGTTAAGATCGATAGTTTCCAACATTTTTTAGGATTAAGTGGAATACCATATCGATATTCTGATTATCAACATAGTTACATATTATGAAATACTATTTCTTCAATAGGATAATTTATTTAGAGTTTTAATTCCAAAGCATGTTATTAAATTTTGTGAAGGTTTATGAATTTATGAAGGTTATAGAATTAGATTAATATACTTCAAATTACAAATATTTTGTAGTTTGTAGTAAAAAACTGTTCATTATTACTTATATTTTAATATAACAATAGACAGAAATAAAGCTTAACTACCCTGATGAACTACTCCGAGTCGATCCGACATTCGTTTCAGAGCCAATCAGTTTTTATCAGAATCTAAAAATAAATGTAACTTAAAGAGAAACTGTTTAGAATCATTCTGAATTAATCCGTGTCATTCAGAAGCTAAATTTCAATTTGTGTGAATCCTGTTATTTCAATCCAAATCAATCCGTCCCAATTCTAATGGGGTTTATTTAAATTTAAAACGGATTGATTTGGATTAAAATAAAAGGATTTAAACAAACAAAAATTTATCTTCGGAATGCATTGGATTAGTTCGGAATGATTCGGAAAGTATTTTTTTCAAGTTACATCTATTTCTAGATTCGGATAAAAACTGATTGATTTATATATGAGTAAGGATTTCTAAAGTGTGTCCATCACTTTTAAAAGGTATTTTGATTTTATTCAAATTTTATATATTGATAGTATATATTAAGATAAACAAAACCCTATAATATTATTTAAAAAATGTTGATATTTCGATTGTTATTAACAATCAAAGTTTTTTGGAAACAAGCTAATTGCTTCTGCTCTAAATAACAGAATGTTATGAAAATTGGAACTATTATTTAAAAATAGGGGCTTGTCGAAATACTAATTTTTTTTTAAAAACGCATGCAATTTGTTTAAATAATCAACATTTGTTATAAACAAATTAAAAATTAAGCCTGTTCTTAATGAGATATTCACATCGTTCTTTTTTAATTTTATTCTGTATACAATTGTTCACATTTCCCAAAAATAAAATTTTGGGGCCCGCATTGTACGAATAAGATACTTCTAATTCTGTTCAAAGAAATACAGGTTAGTTACTAATTTGAAGTTGTGAACAACAAAATACTATCCATATCTTTTGTTTTTTTTTCTTATTTACACTAATTGTCAGTATTTATTATAACTGTAAATTTAAAACTTTGAAAAATGTCAATAAATTATTGTGTTAATCCTTTGCAAAAAAGCAATCACAAAAGTGTTTATAAAAATGTAAAGCAGGTAAACGATAATTGGAAAATAAAATTCAAGAAATTTATTGGTCAGTTTATTTGTGATTCTTGTAAGAGAGCGATTAATAAAAATGAAAAAAAAGATCAAACACATTGCCATCGAAAATTCAGCAGAATTCTAATACTGAACCTGACGTGTTGGTTAATGATTCACCATGTGAACCTCCTTCAAAGAAACAACGATTTATTCCTATAGAAATGGACAACTTTGAACAAGAGTATGTTGACAACATCAAGGCAGCTTTATCAGGGTGTGACGATGTGAAATTTGGAAATTTAGAAATAAAGAAATATACTATATTCACATCATCACTATAGTAAAGTTCAGGTCGGCTCGTGATCCCGAGTCAGTGCGACCGAGCTTGTACCTCTACCGCTCCCCACCTGTGTGCCTCACCGGCACATAGGTCACGATAGCTTGACTATATTAATTGGCACGCGCTGCCGAATATTGAGTCGTCTGGTTCCTGGGACTCGAGGTCCTTCTCGATACCAAGCTAGGCTGCCCAGGTAAAGCGAGAGATGTACGTGGGTCCTTCCGCCACATTTTTTCTTTGCTCTGGGTGACTAGTAGACCAGATTGACCCCTGAGAACGTGCGAGGATTAGTTAGAGGTCCTTCTCTCCTAAAAAACTCGCACAGAAAATCCGGAACCTTTAAGGTGAAGGGTTACCTAGACGTTCGCCGAACTAGTAGAGGTCCTTCTCTTTAGTTTGGTAAACGAAAAGAAAGATTTGCAGCGTCTTTGGGTCCTTCCAAGGCGTTGTAGATCCGTATTATTCTAGGTTCTTCTCAGTGCTTGGATAGAGAGAGAAAATATAAGTCCTTCTGTACGCTTTCTCTCTACCCAAAGAATAGATTCGACTCTGCCCTCGGAGGGCTTTGTTGAAAAATAGGCGGTAGAGGGTGGTAGAATTTTTATATACGGTTAATTGTAAATTTTAAGGGTAAAAATATAAAGTCTAAAAGTTTGAACCAGAAAGCTGAGAAAGAAAGTAAATTTTTCTAATTCAGTTATTTTATAAGAAGAATTATTTTGTTAAGACTAGGAAAAGAAATCTCTGTTACATATCCAAGCTTAGAAATTCTAGTACTGACAGTTTTAGTTTCTATCGTCAGAAGAAGATGTCGGGGATATATTGTCGGGATGTTCAAAAGAACAGATTATTGTTATTAAATTCTTTTGTAATTTTTATAAGCTAATTTTTATTTTTATCTGAATATATTTTTCTATCTTATTCTTAAATTAAGAATATTTTGAGTTTTTACTGACTACACCTGTCCTTAAGAAATTAAGAAATTCATGTTAACGATAAATGTCAGCCAGCAGGCTAAGATTTACCTTGTATTTGCTTTTATTATAATTTTCAGCTAGAAAATAAGTCAAAAATCATCGTTGGGTTGTAAATTCCATTTAAATTTTGAGGTTATGAACGCTGGACAATCTGACGAGCGTAATCCGGAACAACTTTATTAATTAAGAAAAAGTCCTATCATTACAAGGGGCAACTTTTACCTTGCCTAAAACTTGGTCTATTGCAAAAATAAGACAACTTTTTAAAGTATCTCGAAGAATGGTATCACTTTCAAAACAATTGCGAAAACAATTTGGGTTTGGTTCATGACCATTGAAAAAAAGGGCGATTACTTTCAACATCAATTGTGGAAACAATTAGAATTTTTTATTTGTCAGATGAAATAAGTCGTATGATGCCTGGAATAAAGGACTATGTTTCAGTTGTTGATAATGGAAAACGTTGCCAGATTCAAAAGAGACTATTACTACACAATATTCGCGATATATTGACCTTGTTTAAGAAAAAGTATCCGGACATGAAAGTTTCTTTATCTAAATTTAAAAAGTTAAGACCTCGCCAGTGTATTTTGATTGAAAAAAGTGGAACTCACAATAATTGTGTCTGTAAAGTACATTAGAACTTTAAATTAAAAGTATTTGCTTTAAAACAGGCATTAAATGCCAAAAATGTTAATTTTGACGACTCTTATAAAGATTTTATCAATTTTTTTGTTTGTGAGAATCCAAATCAATCGTGCTTTCTGTTAAAATGCAAATTATGTCCAGGAATCGCATTTGTTAACAGAAAATTAAAATCTTTACTACTTGACAACGCCATTTCTGAAATAAAATTTTGTCAATGGACCACAACTGACAGGTAACACATAATATACTACAAAATGTAGAAAAATAATGTATGTATAATTAATTAATTTGATTTTATTAGGTGTGAACTTCTAGAAACAATCGAATCAGCTGAGATATTTATACGAAATTTCACCAAAGATTTATGTTGTCTAGTAAAACATGATTTTGAAACCAACAAACAGAATCACTATTTTGCTGCATTAAAGGAAAATTAAAATGATGAAGAATTCGTTATATGTCTAGATTTTGCTGAAAATTATACTTTTCAAGTGCAAGATTCAATACAATCACATTATTTGTGTAATAAGCAAGCAACTCTACATCCGTACGTCGTATATTACAAAGAAGACAGCAAAATTAAACATTCCAGCTTTGTTGTTATATCTGAATATTTACAACATAATACTTTAGCGGTCCATTTATTTAATTCTAAATTGATAGATGAGTTAAAAAGATTGCATGGGAACAAGGTCAAAAAAAAAACTTATTTTTCTGATGGAGCTGGGTCTCAATACAAAAACAAATTTCATCAATTTAGTAAATCATGAAGACGAATTCGGGATTAAAGCAGAATAGAACTTTTTCAGCTCTTCCCATGGTAAAGGGGCTTGCGATGGGATTGGAGGAACAGTGAAGCGTCACGCATATCATGCCAGTTTACAACGTGTATACAAAGATCATATAACAACACCGAAAAATCATAAAATTAAAAAAATAAGATTTTAAATTTTTAGAAACTATTTACAAATAACCTAACTTTATAACTATCGTATGTGGATACTGTATCAGTTCGTAATATATATTTTAGAAATTATTATATCGTTTGTATTTTGCTTTTTTTCAATTTAGAAGTTTCTGAAGATTCAGCTTATTTAAAGAAAAAAAACAAAAGATATGGATAGTATTTTGTTGTTCACAACTTCAAATTAGTAACTAACCGGCATTTCTTTAAACAGAATTAAAAGTATCTTATTCGTACAATGCGGGCCCCAAAATTTTTTTTTTGGGAAATGTGAACAATTGTATACAGAATAAAATTAAAAAAGAACGATGTCAATATCTCATTAAGAACAGGCTTAATTTTTAATTTGTTTATAACAAATGTTGATTATTTAAACAAATTGAATGCGTTTTTTAAAAAAAAAAATTAGTATTTTAACAAGCGCCTATTTTTAAATAATAATTCCAATTTTTATAACATTCTGTTATTTAGAACAGAAGCAATTGGCTTGTTTTCAAAAAACTTTGATTGTTATATCAACATTTTTTAAATAATATTATATGGTTTCGTTTATCTTAATATATACTATCAATTTATAAAATTTGAATAAAATCAAAATACCTTTTGAAAATGATGGACACACTTCAGGAATCCTTACTCATATTCAAAGTTAAATTTTACACACATCAGCAATGATTACGAAACAATATAAAATTCGAGTACCCCGAAAAGAGATGCAATTAACTTACAAATAATTAGCCGCATCTGGTTGCACGTTCTAAAAAAATTCCCAAAACAAATTAAACAAAATAGTTGTCTGATGAATCAAATAAACCTGATGAAGTATTTTTTCAAAGGGATTCATGATCAGAGTACGTCAGAAGCTAAGGGAAATAAAAATATCTTAATGTATTGAAATGTGGACAGGCTACCAAAAATTTGTAAATGTCCTCCCTCAGTGTGTCGCAAAACATACACCTTTCCCGTTTTAGTAACCGAAATTTAATTTTATTGATAGCAATTATATTGCTGTTTAAATTTAAAAGTCTTAGTTGAGCAATGACAATTATTAAATATTTAACTTTCAAGATTAGCTAATTCCCTACGGTCCAACCAAAAACAATCCATACTGTAAATTTCTGAAATCCAACACAGTGATCTCCCCGGAACCAGAGAAGAGACTGCTGAACAGACAGTTTTAAAGCACACCCTATAGGCATGGGTCTCATGCATTTTTTCCAAAACCCAATTGATTGGACTTGCAATTGCATGAATTTAATTGTCCGGATTTGCATTTCTCCGAACTTGTATTTGTCAGAATTTGTAAGTCCCCGAATTTGCATTTCACGGTGCTCTGGAACGAATTTGAATAAAATTTTTAAGTAAATAAAATTTTTAAATGGATTCTGTTTCTAGGTGTTATTAGAACGAAAATAAACGTAAAATGAAAAAAATTCACTTGGCGCTTTATTTTGCAATGAAAATAAGATTTTTTGCTTTATTTTCAAACTTTGATCTATAGCTTCATTTGAGAAATAATATTATCACCCTAGCAATGCATTTTCAGACAAAAGTTTCCAGTATATTTTGCAAGTAGTAAATGTCAGCTTTCAAAAAAAGCTTGTTTGTGGTACTAAAATTATGTTTTTCAGGAAATGTAGAATTTAAATTGTAAAATTTGCAAACGTTTAATCATTTTTCGACTTTTAGAACCAATTTAGTGAAGAAAATGAATTATTAACAGAAACATTAAATTTTTTCTAAACGACATGAACTATCTGTATTATAAAAAAAATCTCTTAAGGGTTTAATCGCAGTCATAACTTTCAAAAAATCGATTTTTTTTGTTTATTAAGATGATTAATAAACTAAATTATTAAATTAAGGGAGTAAGCAAGTTCTTTGTGGAGTCGCGCAATAGATTTTTAACGACTTGTAAGCTAAACTTAAAACTTTTAACTCGTTTTTCTCAAAACCATGTTTACAATATCGGTGAGCAAGATTACAAGAAAACCGCTTGACCGATCCTTCCCAAATTTGTACTCTTTTTTTATACATTAAAAAGCAGTCTTTAATCGAAGGCTTTTTTATTTTGATAAAATCTAATTTATTTATTAACAATTAAACAGATAAATTTTTCTCTACATTCAAAGTATTGACTTTGACCTGCCGCCATTTCGTCTAAATTTTCTTTTTTTAAATCGCTTCGATTAAGGACTAGAAAAACTAATAATTTATCGAAATCAATTTGAGTTTTTTGTTTGAGATTACTGTGTCAAGAAGGAGAGTGTTCACCGCAAAACGTTTTTTGAGAGCATACCTTCTAGAAGTTGTCGTTAACTCATAAAGTTTTAATAGTTTTTTAACAAAAATTACACGCAATATTAATAAAAAGATGTACAATAGTACATATTGGTACAATATTGGCTGCACAGAAAATCTGAATTGTCCCGAAGTCTATTTTTTGTTGTTGCGATATCCTGTGTGGCTGACTAATCTACCGACACAAGCTATAGGAACAAGCTTTACAAACATTAATTGATATAATACTATTTATAATAATAGTAATATAATAATAATAAGTTATAATAATAGTTTTAAAATAATTTTAATAAAGAATAATAATAATAATAATAATAATATAATGATAATATTTCATTACTGTAATTTTTCCGTACGATTGTATGGAAAAAAACAATCCTGTTTTCAGATTGTTATTTTGTAACGAAATGAATTAAAGTTACATATATGTTTTTAAAACGCAGCTATAGCTTAGTATAGACGGTTCGCTCGGCACCACTCCCCACCCTCTGGGGTACCGCTCCCTACTCACACATGCCGCTCCCTACCCGTACGAAGCACCGTAGGTAAGGGAAGCGGAACATATCAGTCGGCGCTCGCTGCCGAATCTTCAGTCGTCTGGCGGATTAGACTCGAGGGGCTCCTCGGTCTCGAAACCAGGCTCCTCGAAGGAAGCAATTTTCACCTCGAAGATTGCTGAAGGAGGAAATGCGTGTGGGGGCTCCCACCACACGCCTCTTTCACCATAGAGCTGACTCGACGCCGAGAGAGCGTGGGGGTTGGGTAGAGGGGCTCCTCTCCCAAAAACTCACGCAATGGATCCGGAACCCTTGAGGTGAAGGATCGACTAGGCGTTCTCCAAACTAATAGAGGGGCTCCTCTTTAGTTTGGCGAACGGAAAGGGAGGATTGCAATGCCTACGGGGGCTCCCGTGACATTGCAAGCCGTGTTCCGCTAGGATCTCTCGTTTATTCTTGGCGGGAGTGGAATCAGTATAGGGGCTCCTGTCTGATCCTCCTCCGCCAGGAAAATTTAGACTCAACCCTTCCCCTTGAGGGAATTGTTGAACAAACTGAACGTGAGTGGAAGGGGTGGTGTCTTGCGTTAGTCCGTAGTTTAATTAATTATTTGGGACCTTCAGTTCAACTACTTAAGTAATAAAGTCAAAGTCGAAATAGAATGTTTGGTTTATTTAAAATTCAAGAAAAGTCAAGTTGGAAACTAGAAACAAATCTAGATTAGGTAAAGATTTTGTTCTTTCTGTGCTTTCAGGTTCTACCCAGACCGTGATCTGATTTTCTTTTCGGCCGAGCTAGTCAGCCGAGAATATTTTCTTTTTACATGTATAAGTTTAAGAGTAAATTCCCAGAGGGACGTACGTAGAGGATTAAAGGATAGTGATATTTTTATTTTTTTCTCGAAGCCTTTCATTTAGTTTACGTTAATTCTATGTCCTTCCTACGATATTTATAATTTTGTAAATTCTTTTATCATTGCTGGTGCCTACCAGACCATTTTTATTATTATTTGTAAACCTATTTTATGTTCTTTTTTTATTCAAGAATATAATGTTTATTTTTGTTAGTTAATCACGCTATCATCACTGACTTCACCCGTCCTCTAGTATTAAGAAATATTCTATAAAAATTGAATTCTAGTCAGCCAGAAGGCAACGAATTTTTTTTAGAGAATAAGCAATTTAAAATTTAAAGATAAATGTCAGCCAGCAGGCAAAGCATTAGTATTTGTCTATTTGAAATTTTCAGCCACCAATAAGGGCCAGTCATCGTTGGGGCGAAAATTCCGTTGTTTTGAGGTTATGGACACTGGACAAATCCGACGAGCAAATCTTGGAGCCAGATTTAAATTCAGTCATTAAATTTCATTCCTTTACATGGCGCCCGAACAGAGACTCTGATTTTGTTATTAAAAAAAAAAAAGCTAGAAATAATCTCAAGTTGTATTTTGTTTTTTGTTTTGTTTTTGTAGTATTTTAATACCCCTTTAATTAGAAGTCAGTGGTGATTGTGAGAGAAAGGGAAGTTCTATGTCGCGTTTTCACACAGAGAAAAAAAATCAGGAACTAGTATATGGTTTTAACGTCCTTAAAACCAGAAAGCACAGAAAATATATTTAGTTTGATTAGAACCATGGCCGATATAACTGACAATTTTAAAAGGTTTGGATTAATGGTCCCAAATCCCTTGCAATACGAAGGGATGCCAAGGTGGACCAATGTAAATGAATTACATATTCTTTGGACAGAGCTTACATTTTTATTTATGGATTAGACCAGACCTATTTGGTTGTAAGGTAACCATGTTATTATAATAATGTTTTATTTCAAACTTTGACCTAGTAATATTGTTTTTTTTTATGGTGAATTATGGCTCGAGAGGTCATAATTGTTAAGTAAAAGTAATAATCTAGTATGGTAAAAATAATGTTTAAGTTTGCTAGTTTGAAATTGTCAATTTGTTGAGCAAAAACTTAAAAGAAAGGTAACAATAGACACCACCTCTTTCACTTGGGTAGGGATAAAGGAACCTTGTCCTCTAGATTTAGTTTATAATAGATAGTAGGAGTTATACCCCCATAACTAGTAGTCAAGAGGGGATATCAAAAGCCCTATTTAACTCGATGTACTTTACGATTTTGATTATTGTACTTGGTGCCACTCGTGTCGTGAGGTCGTTCTTCCGCAGTGAATTTTCTTGAAATTGTTATTAAATTTTTTTAAAGTGAAAAAAAAAATGGGAGTCCAGTGGATTTATCGGCTTACGCTAGAAGAAGTAATCGAAGATTTAAGGGGGGTAAATGTAGACTCTACGGGAACTCTACGCGAGATAAGACAACGCTTAGTCGCGTTCGTAAAAGCTCAACCTGGGGTTTATGTGGCCCCGGAGGACCCAGAAGAGTACAAAGAAGAGGAGGATATAAGCAGAGACGAGGCGCAAGAAGAGGAAGAGAAAAGGAAAAGAGAAGAAGAAGATGGAGTGATGGAAGACGGAGAAAGCAGTAAACATAGAGAAGAAGGAGAAGAAGGAGGATTTGGAAGAGAAGGACAGCAGGAGGATAGAACGAGACGTAATACCAATGAGCCTAACGAAAGTTCCATACAGAACACACCAATCTTATTCAGACATAGAGGCATTCAATCCACACCGACACAACCATCTAACGCTAACGTCATGGATCAAATGAGAAAGTGGGGATGCCACTTTGACGGGAGAGACCCCTATTCATTCCTGGAAAGAGTAACGGAACTACAAACCGCTTACCAGCTTTCCAACGATCAAATGTTTCGAGGATTCCCAGAAATATTAAAGGGGGATGCGTTGTTGTGGTACCGCAATGAAATAGGAAGTGTGAGAACTTTTCCAGCACTGATAAATTCTCTTAAACAATATTATTTCTCACCACTGGAACTTCATAACCTCCAAACTATGATTATCGCAAGAATGCAAAAAGAAAAGGAGCCTTTTCGCGACTTTGTAAACTCTTTTCGTACTATGATGCGCAGACATGGATCATATGACGAAAAATTAGAGATCGACGTTATCTTCAGAAATATGCTACCACAATTTCGGCTATACATCAGACGTCATGAAGTAATTTGCGTTAACTCATTGATCCAAAGGGTGGAGGAACTCGCCATCACATTGGGGGAACTTAATAAGGAAGACAAGCATCCAAAAACAGTCAGTACAAGAAAAGTCGCCGCCGTGGCTGAAGTTTACGACCCCTCAACTCACTGTTGGAAATGCCGGAAGTCCGGCCACAAGAAATTCAGGTGCCGAAACAAAGCAGTTAAATTCTGCTCTTATTGTGGAAAATTGGAAGTATGGACCAAGGACTGCAAGTGTCACCCCCCGAGGGGGGAAGTGAAGCCCGAGGAGACACCTCAATAGCAAGCGGTTCGATAGTCGATACTAGACCGTTTATTTCAGTGAAGTGCGGTAACAAAACTTTTAGTGCTTTAATAGACACAGGCGCTGCTAACTCATTTATAGACTATGAAACGGCATCCCGACTTGTTGCCTCCGGAGGTGTGTTAAAAGAGGAAAATTTATTAGCAGAAATGGCCAATAAAACATCGACTGAAATTAAGCATAGTTTTTTCTTTCGGATTCAAGTAAACGAAACGACTATAGTACACAAGTTTTTAGTGATGGACGACCTAAGCCAAGACATAATTCTTGGAACGGACATACTGAAGAAACTAAAGACATTTTTGATTTAGTCGACGAGAGGGGCAAAATCTACAAACACGTGCACCTCAAAGACCTGAAAAAGTTTACAAGTGGTCAGGGTTGGGAGACAAAGAAACCCCCTCCTCCGTCAACGTCATCACGTAAAATATTCTTCTTTACGGCTAAGGTCACCTCACTTTGTTTTGGGCTTCTGTTCGAGTCAGTCGTGTGTAGTTCAAATCTAAAAATTTAAAAATGGTGCGAGTGATGAATGTAATCATGGAGTCTATGAACAACAAACAATTCAACGAACTATTTAATAAACAATTATCCCGGGTGGAAAGTTTTAGTAAACAAGACACAGTGCGAGTTTTAGACAATTTTAATAGTGTTAACCAGGGACTGACACGAAAACCGAAACAAAATATATTTTATTTTTGTTTCGTTTCGGTTTTGAAAAACTGAAACAAAATATCAATTTAATTTTGTTTTGTGTTGAACCTGAAACGAAAAGGCTCTGAATTACGTTTTCGTCTCATGCCCGAAACGAAAAGGCTTCGAATTTTGTTTTCGTTTCATGCCCGAAACGAAAATCCGCTCCGAAGTCCGTTTTCGTTTCTCATAAAAAAGGCTCTAAATTTCACAAAAACAATTTTAAACACAATTCTTTTCTTGCAGGAGACGAAAACGAAATTCAGAGTCTTTTCGTTTCGGGCATGAGACTGAAACGAAATTCGGAGTTGATTTTCGTTTCGGGCATGAGACGAAAACGTAATTCAGAGCCTTTTCGTTTCAGGCTCAATACAAAACAATATTGATTGTACATTTTTGTTTCGTCACAACAATTCAAAACTGAAACAGAATTCGGTTTTCGTGTCAGTCCCTAGTGTTAACAAACAATCTGCTGCTAGTGATGCGAACAATAACAGTGTTAACAAAGAAAATCTCGCGAATATGGTGCGCGTAAAAGGTTTTTCTCGAGTGGTGACACCCCCAGCGAAAGCTCCAGCTTTCGAAGTTCCATCCAAACTCAGTAAAGTTTCCTGCATTGCCCCTGTAATTAAGAAACAGTCTTTTAGTGAATCTCTGAAAAGAATTGACATTTCCGATAATAAAAGACAACAAAAACTAGAAATAAAGTGCTCAATCAAGTTGGAAAAATTAGGGAATATGTTACCATTTATTAAGAAGCCAGCTACTTCGTCAGTCTCCTCTATTCCCTCTCCACCGTTACCACCTAGACCGCCGTCTCCGTCGTCGTTGGCGCCACCCCCACTACCGCCGATGCCATCGCTGCCGCTGAAGTCCACGCCACTGTCGCCTCCACCTAGAGAAAATAAAAATAAGACTTTTGTCCTTACCTCCTCGAAATTACAGGAAATCGAGAAGAGAAAGGTCAAAAATAAAGATATTAATAATAATAATAATAATTTCAAAAAGGCTAAGAAAGAGATAATTTCAGAGAAGATTAGCGAAATAAACTTACCTGTAAGTTTAACTTGGTCCAATGTTGAGAGGACTGAATCGCCTTCAGACCTCTCTCTAGAAAGTCGAGACTTGGACGTTCTCGCACCTCGGCAGGATGACCCGGGAAATCTAGACAAACATCCTGCAAGCACTCTGGACCCTAGAGTCACTTGTCCAGACCTTCAACGAAATTTTAGCAGAAGTCCATTCTGCATGTAATGATGAAACGATCATGGAGAATATGGACACCACGGAAGACATCAACAACTTCGCGGAATTTGAGGTGTTCCTAATTGACATTCCGGAAACCGTTACACCGGAAGTCCCCATGACCAGCTGGGAAACAGCCGAAATTATGGAAATACCTCCCACTACCATCGACCCTATCATCGCAGATCCAGCCATAGCACCACTACCAGCGGACAACACACCCCTCGTCTCTGTCTCGGAACCAGTAGTCCCGCTAGAAGACAGATTTGCAAACTACCCATTCGTCATTGCGAAACTTCCAGAAGGACCGTGGGTACAGATCCCGATAGGAGTGGATCGCTATCGTTTCGTGGTCAATGGAAAACGATGGAGCTTAAGATTAGATAGGTCCAATGGGAAGGTTAGGCATGTTGCCCGGCCTTATGACGTAAGTGACACCAATCAGACTATGTGGTTAATTTTATTTTTCTTCTTGCAAGAAAAATCGTTTTATTTAGAAGGGGGGAAATGTAACGAAATGAATTAAAGTTACATATATGTTTTTAAAACGCAGCTATAGCTTAGTATAGACGGTTCGCTCGGCACCACTCCCCACCCACTGGGGTACCGCTCCCTACTCACACATGCCGCTCCCTACCCGTACGAAGCACCGTAGGTAAGGGAAGCGGAACATATCAGTCGGCGCTCGCTGCCGAATCTTCAGTCGTCTGGCGGATGAGACTCGAGGGGCTCCTCGGTCTCGAAACCAGGCTGCTCGATGGAAGCAATTTTCACCTCGAAGATTGCTGAAGGAGGAAATGCGTGTGGGGGCTCCCACCACACGCCTCTTTCACCATAGAGCTGACTCGACGCCGAGAGAGCGTGGGGGTTGGGTAGAGGGGCTCCTCTCCCAAAAACTCACGCAATGGATCCGGAACCCTTGAGGTGAAGGATCGACTAGGCGTTCTCCAAACTAATAGAGGGGCTCCTCTTTAGTTTGGCGAACGGAAAGGGAGGATTGCAATGCCTACGGGGGCTCCCGTGACATTGCAAGCCGTGTTCCGCTAGGATCTCTCGTTTATTCTTGGCGGGAGTGGAATCAGTATAGGGGCTCCTGTCTGATCCTCCTCCGCCAGGAAAATTTAGACTCAACCCTTCCCCTTGAGGGAATTGTTGAACAAACTGAACGTGAGTGGAAGGGGTGGTGTCTTGCGTTAGTCCGTAGTTTAATTAATTATTTGGGACCTTCAGTTCAACTACTTAAGTAATAAAGTCAAAGTCGAAATAGAATGTTTGGTTTATTTAAAATTCGAGAAAAGTCAAGTTGGAAACTAGAAACAAATCTAGATTAGGTAAAGATTTTGTTCTTTCTGTGCTTTCAGGTTCTACCCAGACCGTGATCTGATTTTCTTTTCGGCCGAGCTAGTCAGCCGAGAATATTTTCTTTTTACATGTATAAGTTTAAGAGTAAATTCCCAGAGGGACGTACGTAGAGGATTAAAGGATAGTGATATTTTTATTTTTTTCTCGAAGCCTTTCATTTAGTTTACGTTAATTCTATGTCCTTCCTACGATATTTATAATTTTGTAAATTCTTTTATCATTGCTGGTGCCTACCAGACCATTTTTATTATTATTTGTAAACCTATTTTATGTTCTTTTTTTATTCAAGAATATAATGTTTATTTTTGTTAGTTAATCACGCTATCATCACTGACTTCACCCGTCCTCTAGTATTAAGAAATATTCTATAAAAATTGAATTCTAGTCAGCCAGAAGGCAACGAATTTTTTTTAGAGAATTAGCAATTTAAAATTTAAAGATAAATGTCAGCCAGCAGGCAAAGCATTAGTATTTGTCTATTTGAAATTTTCAGCCACCAATAAGGGCCAGTCATCGTTGGGGCGAAAATTCCGTCGTTTTGAGGTTATGAACACTGGACAAATCCGACGAGCAAATCTTGGAGCCAGATTTAAATTCAGTCATTAAATTTCATTCCTTTACAATTTTTATAATTTAAGATTAATTGTACATTTAAACAATTAATTATTATAGAACTAAGATTAATTAACAATTTTAATACATATAAACACTTAACCTACAAATTAAAATTTCGCACGGTTAAGGGAGGATCGAACCCACGGTCCTATAGACGAATTCGCTCGCGGTAATCGCACGCTATTAGTACCACTCGGCTACGACGGGTAGTTAAGAGTAAAGAGAAATAACTTTGGGAGGTTCAGACCTGGATTATTATATGCTATTTACATTTTAATAGTTCTGGAACATATTCATTATCAAAATTAAATAAATAGAATATAATTTATTTATCCTTTGTATATACTGATATACTGTTTATACAATCCAATCTCCTAACTTTCCTAAATAAATATTCTTATACAATATTCGCTAAATATGTAAACAAAAATAACTAATAATTATTAATAATTATTTATAACTTTAATTTAATATTATTATTTATTTAAAAATAAAATATTATTTAAATAATTAATTTTAATAATATTTAATACAAAAGTATATTATACAAATCAATTACATATAATTTATTGAAAGGCATTTTGGTTTAAATAATAGAATTTATTCAATTTATATAATTAAAGTTTTTTAGAAATAAATGATTTTACAAAATTACGCAATCTTTAAACAATTCTTTATAATATTAAACGTCATAGAACTCAATTAACGATAAGAAAGAAAGAAATAAATATATAATATGTTGACAGAATATTAAATATTTTTAAATAAATAAACAATAATTCAAGAATTTTTTTTTAGATATTATTAAACTTCAATTATATTTAACAATATTAATTAAGTTATATTCACATAATATTAGAAATATTGTATAAATGAATAAAAAGTTTTAATTTTTTAATTTATAAGACTTATGTTTCCAAACTTAAAAATAATTAAAACTTATTAAATTAATTAAAAGTTAAATAAAATTAAACGAGTTAGAGAGAACCCGACAACAGATAAGAAACAAATAACACTAGTTTACAAATTTAAATGCATGTTCTGACCATTGACATTTCACAGTCGTTTCTTATGCAAAATTTGCAGCTGAATCCAAATATGAAGTTAAATAGTAAGAAAGTAGAACAGTTTTCGAGATATAGCTGAATTTCAATTTTTCGAATTTTTAAAACACGTTCATTTACTAAATTGCAATTATCTCCGGACATATGCGGCCGATTTTAAATTTTTTTTTTAAATTGAAGGTAATTTAATTTTCTACTAAAAATCTATACAACTTTTTTTCATCAGATGGTTGGTTTAGAGCGAATTTATGAATTTATCAACAATTTTGCTTCATTTTTAACAAAATTTCAGAAAAAAAGTTACTTTTCGTGCATATTTTAACAAGAAAAGCTAGTTTTATTTCTGATTTCTCTTTTCGCCACTAAATTATGATCTTTTAAAAGGAAAATAAGATCTTGCTGATCAAAATTGCATTAAAACTGCAAAAGTTGTAAGTACTTAAGCAAAACAGAGGAATTCAATTTTTAACATTTTTTACAATTTTCTTCAGTGTTACATGGATTTTTTTTTGTTGAATGTAAGAAATTAAAAGAAATGTAATAAGTCAAATATTCCTTTTCTGTTTGTATTTCTGTATTTATATTTAAATACAATAATAAATTTATAAATATTGGTAACATGTTTTAAAACTAATTATATTGACACTAATTTTTATGTTGGTACCACTTTTACAAACTAGTTTCACCTTATTGTTTATAACCATGTACTGTCATCTTGTTTATTTCGCATTGGATTTAATGTATTGTAAGTTACTAAAAAATGAGTTCTGCGAAACGCAAATACAAATGCAAGAACGATCCAAACAAATTTTGTTATATCTGTGGTCAATATATTTTTGCACAACCACCAAATTTTTCTGCATTTTTGCAAAATGCATATCAGTTATATTTTAAAGTTACTGCGAAGAATCTTGACGAATCATGGACACCTAATGTTTTGTGTAATACGTGTAAAACTGGCTTAACTATGTGGAAGTTAGGAGCAAAGTACGTATAATTGTTTGTAATTTTTTATAATTTACGTAATCGGTAACTAAAATTAGTTTATTTAATCGTAGTCGCTACTTGTCATTTGATGTTCCTGCAATTTGGCGGCAACCCACCTGTCATGAAGTAGACTGTTACTTTTGCTTGACCAATATAAAGCAATGTGGACGTCATCGAACTATTGAGTATGCTGATGTTTATTCGTTTACGAAGCCAATTTTACGATTACCTTCAGTTCCATATCCTGTTTGCCCGAAACGAAAAAATGAAGTTGATGATTTATCTGAATCAAGTGATTCAAATGACACTAATTTTTCTATTGATGTTGAACCAGAAAAAGTTCCAATGCCTCTTACGCAATCTGAACTAAATGATTGGATAAGAGATTTAGATTTAACCAAAGAGAAATCGGAAATGTTGGCATCACGAATGAAAGAACGCAACTTTGTTACTAAGGATGTAAAAATATCTTATTACAGATCCCGACACAAACGCTTTGCTAAATATTACTCGAAGAAAAATAACGTTTGCTTTTGCCCTGATATAAACGGTTTATTTAAAGAATTTGGAGAGACATATGATCCAACTGAATGGCGTTTATTCATCGACAGCAGTAAACTAAGTTTAAAAGCTGTTTTGCTGCATATAGGCAACAATAAGCCATCTATCCCAGTGGCACATGCTGTTAATATGAAAGAATCGTATGAATCAATGTCCACATTGCTAGATCTAATCAATTACAAACAACATAATTGGAAAATCTGTGCAGACCTTAAAGTCGTTGCGATGGTGACTGGTCTGCAGCAAGGATACACAAAATACTGTTGTTGTTTGTGTAAATGGGACAGCCGAGCACGTCAAGATCACTATGTTCGCCAAGATTGGCCGAACAGAATACATTTTACATTTGGCCAAGAAAATGTCAAATTTAATCCTTTAGTCGAAAAGGAAAAGATCATTCTTCCATCTTTACATATCAAGCTGGGGCTCTTTAAAAACTTTGTAATGGCTTTGCAAAAGAATGGCAATATCAAGGCATTTGACTACTTAAAAACCATGTTTCCAAATTTATCCGATGCGAAGATTAAAGAAGGTGTATTTGTAGGGCCACAAATTAAAAAGCTGCTTAATGATTTCAAATTCCGCTCAATTATGTCAGTAAATGAAGCAAAAGCGTGGGATTCCTTTGGATTGACTGTTTCTTCATTTTTGGGAAACTACAAAAGCCCAAATTACAAAGAAGTGGTTGCAGACTTGCTTGCAAGCTACGCAAAGATCGGTATGGATTTCCTGAAAATCTTGGCGATGAAAGTGACGAGCACGGCGAACGTTTTCACCAACAAATGAAGGACATGGAACGTCGTTATCAAGGATTTTGGGACGAGGCGATGATAGGTGACTATTGTTGGTTTCTTCTCCGAGAGACAAGCAACAACCACAAAAGACGAAGCAAATCAAGTTTAAGCCACTTTTAATCTTACAAATTATTGAAATTTTTAATGTGCAACATATAAAACTAATAAAATCAAAAAATTAGTTAGCCATTAAATAACTTTCTTTTCCTTAAGTACTTATAACTTTTGCAGTTTTAATGCAATTTGGATCAGCAAGATCTTATTTTCCTTCTAAAAGATCATAATTTAGAGGCAAAAAGAGAAATCAGAAATAAAAATTGCTTTTCTTGTAAAAAATTTACACGAAAAGTAATTTTTGTCTGAAATTTTGTTAAAAATGAAGCAAAATTGTTAATAAATTCATAAATACGCCCTAAACCAATCATCTGATAAAAAAAAGTTGTATAGATTTTTGGTAGAAAATTAAATTACCTTCAATTTAAAAAAAAAAATTTAAATCGGCCGCATATGTCCGCAGATAATTGCAATTTAGTAAATGAACGTGTTTTAAAAATTCAAAAAATTGAAATTCAGCTATATCTCGAAAACTGTTCTACTTTCTTACTATTTAACTTCATATTTGGATTCAGCGGCAAATTTTGCATAAGAAACGACTGTGAAATGTCAATGGTCAGAACATGCATTTAAATTTGTAAACTAGTGTAATTAAAAAATTAATATTTTAGTACAATAATAAATATAGAAATGAAAATAAAAAATAACTTGATAACTTTTTGAATAAAATTTAATTTTATACGAATATCATTTATGAATTATTAAATATAGAAATAAACGTTAATAAAATTAATTTAAAAAAAAATTAAACATTAACATTTTATTTTATTAATTTTAAAAATTTCTTAAAATAATGTTAGATTATTTTTGAAAAAAAGAAATTAATTAAATGGAATTATTTAATTTTATTTAATTAGGTACACTTTTTTTTACAAATAATTACAAAATTGTTGTCGATTCAAATTAAAAATTAAAATATTGAAATTTCTTTGAGATATATTGTAATTTTTAATTTTTCATTAGGTATATACTTTTAATTTCAAAAGTGTTTAATTCTTCTATTGCTTAAAATATTATTTAGCAAAATAAAAATATTTAATATTAATTATTGAAAACTAGGTAAATAACATTGTGTATGAAAATTAACAATTTTTCACATCTTAGTTTTAAGAATTTATTATTTAAATATTAACATTTAAAAGCTAAATATATATTGCTTATTTATTTATTAATGTAGTCTTTGTAAAATAAAAGTTTTATTTTATTTATTTATTTATTCATTTACAAGTTCCTAGGGCTGATAGCCCTCCAAGAAACTAAGTAGATATACAAAATCAACCGACTGAGGTATGTTATATTTTTAAACATTGTAGATAGAACTCTAATAGAACCTAAAGTTCTTACATTATAAAGAATACAATAACAATATATTTATATATATGTAATAAAAAAACAGAAAGAAAAAAAAGGAAGATAAGAATGAAAGTCTAATAATAACAAAAATTAATACAGATAAATACTTATGCATATGCGTAAGTTCTAACAATTTAAGAACAAAAAAGTTTAAACAATATCTTAGTTACAAAGGTTTCTACCGAAAAGATATTTCGAAATTCGGCGAGTTTAATTGAGACAGAAAATTGAAGTACAAAATTTTGAATTGCGACTGTGTAGCGCCATTTCTCATCCTGTCAGGAATCTTATTCCATAGACGAGCTCCTCTAATCGAAAACGATTTTTGAAGCATACATGTGTGATGCGCGGGAATTTTAAGCAAGGAACTTCTCTCTCTAAGCCGACTGTGACCTGATTGCTCAGCCGCCCTAAATATGAACAGATCATACAGATATCGGGGAGTTTCATTCTTGAAAATTGAAAATATTAGATTACCCATGAAAAATTGTCTTCTTGTTTCCACATTTAGCAACCTAGATTTAGTCCGAAATTGGGTAATATGCTCACTTTTAGGCAGATTATATACAAACCGAATGCAGGCGTTAAAAGATCTCTCAAGTTTACCATTCAATTCACTTGAAAGATTATCAAAAACTATACAACAATAGTCATAGAAAGGTAGGATAAGTGACTTTACTAAAAGTAGTCTCGTTGAAGTGGGCAATGAATCCCTATTTCTATTCAATTGCTGAAGTGTAATATAGGTCTTACGTGAAATATCGGATACATGCTCTTTGCAAGACAGTGCGCGATCAAGAATTAAACTCAAATCCTTAACTGTCTCATGGTAAAGAATAGACTTACCCCCCCATCTGAAGGGGGGAAGAGCCATGAGTAAATTCATTGAAGGGCTGTTATTTGTACCAAAAACAATGGCCTTTGTTTTAGCTGAATTAAGCAGAAGTTCATTATTGGCAGACCAAAGAACTACATTATTAATATCATATTGAACCTGCAGAAGCAGGTCCTGAAGTCTTGATGCTGGACCAGTACGCTAAACCTGGAAGTCATCACCAAAATTGTGGTAGTTACAGAATTGAAATTCATTTCCCAAATCCGTTATGTACAAGTTAAAGAGCAGAGGTGCAAGCGATGACCCCTGGGGAACACCACACTCAACTCCACCCCACCCCGAGGATTCTCTCCTACCATTGACAACTCTTTAAAAACGGGAACTGAGATAAGACTGGAACCAGGAACAGACAGAAAAGGACATGTTAAATTGGTGTAATTTGTGCAATAACAAATTATGGTCTACCAAGTCGAAAGCTTTGGAAAAATCAAAGAATACGGCGATTGTTATTTCCTTCTTGTCCATACCAGCTTTAATGTCATTAGTAAATTTTAGAGAAGCCGTACAAGTACTGTGTTTAAAACGAAATCCTGATTGATATGGCTCCCATAGATTATTTCGACTCAAGTATTCCGTAATTTGCTTGCAAATAATCTTTTCCAAAGGTTTGGACAGAGTACAGAGTAAAGAAATAGGACGGAAATCAGTAACCTGGGATGGATTAGATTTTTTTGGTATGGGACGAATTATACTTTTTTTTCCAAAGATAAGGGAATGTTCCGGTTTGAAGAAAAAAGTTATAAATATGCAGAAGAATTGGAAAGATGATAGGCAAATCAAGTACGATCATCCTCATGGAGATTCCGTCATGTCCCAATGCATTAGTTTTTATTTCTGAGATTATTGTAATTAAAGTGTCAGGGGAAATATCAGAGAAGAAAAATTTAGAATCATCAAAGGAAGGGGGGGTACTAGGAGAAACTGCACTGTTGGTAGAATTTAAGGTATTAGTCGCGTAAAATGATTTTCGTCAGATTTTTTTAAAACTTTGTATCTGTATTCATGAGGTATTTATCTATTAAATGAGATCTATCCTATTAATTTTGACCACTTCTGAGCTTCAAAATATTAATTCAAAATTTATACCTTTTACATGTAATAGCACAAAATGCATGTAAAAAATGTCTCTTATATTTAATTATAAAAAAACAAGTCGTCAGTTTTTCAAATAAAAATACTAAGTTACACATTGAGATAAAATAAATCCTTTAAAAAAAAATTAATTTTATTGACCACGCCGTATAAAAAATACAATAATTTAAAAATTCATACTTTTTCATTTTCACGTGGTTTCATTGAAAAATGTCGAAAACGTGTAAGCAATACATCACGATAACTTATAGTACCTGACTCAAAATCGTGAAAATTACATATATGTGACGCTCCGCGAGAGAAGGGACCTATCCCGAAAAAAATCAATTTTCATTTTTTTATGCTAAAATATAATTTTTGAGTTGTTCTTTCATTTCCATGTTTTAAAATTTTTTTTTATTAATTACACTTTTTGTTATAATGCTCCAAACCTAGGCGTGCTAAATGTATCGCACTTTTTGGATTTTCTTCGAACAACCGTCCCATGAAATTGTCTATTATTGGTTTCATTTTTTTTAATGTTAATTGATAATTTTTTAGTTACTTTTTGAGTTCCAAAAATAAAAATTTTATTCCTGCAATTAGTTTTTTTGTTATGAAGGTTCAAACGTAGGCATGTTAAGCGTCACGATGTTTCTTCCTCCTCTTTGCCCGTCCGTTCTTTAAAGTTTGCTTTCTCAGCGATAGGTCCCTTCTCTCGCGGAGCGTCACATATTACATTAGAAGAGGTCACAAGGAAGCAAGTGAGTTGATATAAAAGTTTATTTTTTGTTCTTTTTATTTTGCGGGAGTTTTGCGGGAGTTTTGCGGGAGCATTTACGCGACTAATACCTTAATAGGGGTTTTATAGTAAAATTACTTAGAAGTTTTTGAGTAGAGAAATTAGAATCAAAAGTCATACCCTTTTTTGATGAGATGAGATTGAGCCTCCTCAACAAATGCCAGACATTATCATTTCGATTCCTATCCTGAATCATTCTGTAATTGTATTCATTAAGTGAGTCTCTAATCTTTGCTTGTACCAAATTACGAACTCTTCTAAATTCAATTTTTACAGAAATATTGTTAGTTCTTTTGGATAGGCGATGCAGTTTATTTCTTTCCTTGATAAGAAGCTTAATCTCCTTAGTCATCCATGGTGAGAATCTCTTGCGAGGGCGTACCGAATGATTGAGGAAGAGTTTTAAGGTTGCGTTTTAATTTAAAGGAGACAGGATCAGAAGAGACACTATCAGGAAATTGAAACGTAAGATCAATTAAGTCGTGGTTGGATAGGAAGAAAACTGAATGTTGTGAATATGATAAAACTTTATCCATATCATCAACCAGTGCAATATCAATTCTAGTACTAGTGGAATCAGTATGGTGGGTAGATTTATGGGGCACAATGGAAAGACCTGATGAGTGAATAAGTGATAAAAATTATTTAGTTTTAGAATTAGAAATATTTAAGTTAGTGTTAAAATCACCTAAGATTATAATATTTTTAAAATTGGGAAAAGTTGAAAAGCTCTTATTTTCAAAGTCGTCGCCAAATGAGGCATTTGGGGTTTTGTAAACCACCCCCACCAATACACTATCCTGGGAACTCGTGACCTTCAGAAACAAATATTCAGCACTGGGATAGGTCCCTTCTAGGCTCTCCGACACAGCCGAACACCTGAAGCCGTTCTGCACGTAAAGACACACACCCCCACCCCTACGTTGCTCTCTGTCATTGCGAAAGAGCATGTATTTATCAAGTTCTACCAAGTTAGTAGAGACAGAAGGTGTTAACCAAGTCTCGGAAACTACTATAATATGATACGATGAATTTTCGAAAAAAAATTTAAATTCTGCTATATGAGCTAAGAGAGATTGAGCATTTACATGACAAATCTTTATAGCATCCATTTTAGAAAAAAATAGTTAACAAATGTGGAAACAGATAAATGAAAGTAAAAATTAAATTCAAGAATGAGTATTCAATAAGTGTAAAAAAATATTTTACAATCAGAATCACAGGAAGCTCAAGAAAAAAGCTAAAAAATAAAAAAAATTTTAAGAATAAGTCGCAGAGCCTGACTACTAATTGAAGTTCACTCGAAAGAAAAAAAAAAAGAGAGATCAGATGTATCACTGTGGCCGCAATTGACGCAAATTTTTGCTAATAATTTAAAATAAAAAATATGAGAGGTAGAAACAAAATAAAGATGATTTTTTAAAATGGAGTAACTGAAATAAAATCTAAATTGAGTAAAAAATTTTTATTTTACTTGTTTGGTTATTATTTAAAAATTTTTTATTAAATAAATTAAAAGTTAAATTAAGTAAAAACATTTATAGGGTAAATGATTTATAAAATTAGTAAATTATTAACTGAAATTATCCAGGTTGAAATCATTTATGTTTATAAAATAATTTCTCTTACTTAAAATTATTGGTATTTTATATATTCTCGGGTAATATTATATATATCCCTGGTGTAGCTCTTGTTCTACGCGCATGCGCTACTCTTGCTCGCAGAAAAAATCAATAATTAGTTATTCAATAAAATAGATCGAATTTCCGGGCTTCCGCGTCGATAACAACTGCATTTAAAAAAAACGCAGAGTGTACATTGAAATGCCAATCAAGGCAAATTTTGTATTTCTATTAATTTTACGGGTTTTAGGTAACAGTGAAGTGATGAGCAAAAAGTGCCAGAATCAAGTTATTCACTCGAGAAGTGATTTGGGGAAGCGATTTAAAATAATAATTGATTATGTAGGCCATGTATATAGTTTATTTATTATTTACGTCATACGAGTGAAGATCCTTAAATGTTTTGGCTGTTAAATAATCTTTCGTAAACATAACCAACAAAAGAAACTTGTCAGCCTTTACCAAGTCTAGACGGTCTTAAAAGTGATCAGTGCGACGAAACTATTAACTTATTTCTTAAAAATATTACAAAAAAAATAAATATTTTTTTTAAATTAAAAAATTATTTTTTTATTAGTATCGGCATAAGACTGAATTGCAGATGCTTTCAGTCCCGCGCCAGCATTAACTTGCCAGAGATTGGCTGAATAATGGCATGAACCCTAGATCTGTACCGCGCTGATAGTAAGCATCGGCATTACACAGGCATTTCCCATTGGGATATGATATTGTAAAAAAACTTGAATAAAAAATATTGATCATGAACAGATTTTGTTTATAATACAGACAGTTTATATCTTTTAGAAAAAATTTAATGTTTCTGTTAATAATTCATTTTCTTGACTAAATTGGTTCTAAAAGTCGAAAAATGATAAAACGTTTGCAAATTTTACGATTTAAATTCTATATTTCCAGAAAATAGTATATTATGTATCAAGGGAGGGAAGTCCGTGTTTTTTTTGTCAAGCACAAATGTTCGAAGAACGAGTGTAGCACGAGCGTAGCGAGTGCGAAACAAGTTCGGAGAACATTGTGCGAGACAAAAAATCGGCCTCCCAAGGTGCATATGCTATTTTCTATCACAGATGTACGAAAATCTCGTGTTTTGTACGCGTTAGCGGGTCAGCACTCGCAGTTTTCAGGTTAGTGACGTTAGAGATAAAAAAATTTCGCGCGCCGCAATGCGCCTGCGCGATGAAAGTTTTTTTCACTGTTCGGAAGTTTTTTTATCTCTAACGTCACTAACCTGAAAACTGCGAGTGCTGATCCGCTAACGCGAACGAAACACGAGATTTTCGTACATATGTGATAGAAAATAGCATATGCACCTCGGGAGGCCGATTTTTTGTCTCGCACTCGCTACACTCGTGCTACACTCGTTCTTCGAACATTTGTGCTTGACAAAAAAACACGGACTTCCCTCCCTTGATGCATAATATACTATTCTCAAAAGAAGCTATAGATCAAAGTTTGAAAATGAAGCAAAAAATCTTATTTTTGCTGCCAAAAAAAAGCGCCAAGTGAATTTTTTTCATTTCACTTTTATTTTCTTTCTAATACCACCTAGAATCCTAAAAAATGTTGGAAACTATCGATTATAACGATAATGTCAGTTACCAATTTTCTTAAATTGCACGTCAGAGTTTTAAGAGGGAATCAGTGAATAAATATTGGACCAAAATTTCATAATATATTGGGAACCTTGACCACTAATATTGAGCAAGGTCTTGGCATATCTTTATACTTTCCTACTAAATATATTGGATTTTAAACCTATCTAATAAAATATAGTACAGAGACGCGCAGAACACTCCCTTCTTTGTTCTAGTATATTCTACATCGACCCCTATTTATCAAATATTGTTCAATTAATTATCTTTCTTCGGAATAAGTTTTGAGTTTTGAAATGATGCTCCTACTATATGGATTCCTACATATCATCCCAAATAGGATTCAATTTAGGTTTCTACATAGAATCCTATGTATTACTCCACGTATCGTCCCAAATATATATTTCCCATATGGGAAATCCTATGCAGTGTCCCATATGGGATCCTATGAACTATCCCATATAGGACTTCATGTCGGTTTCCATATAGGATCATATGTAAGATCTTACATACTATCCTACATAGGTTCATTTGCACTTTCTCATATAGAATCCTATATAAGTTCATTTCATGAATGTATTTCTTATATAGGCGTATCTGTGCAGTATCCCATTTAGGATCCTATGTGGGTCGGCATATAGGAATTTCTATAGGGGCCTAGGTAGGATCCTGCATAGGATTTATGAAAATGGCTTTTTTGAAATGCATATGCCGTCTTATAAGCCAATTTCAGAATTTACACTTAACTGCTTCAAGCTCATCAGAGATCTCCCTTCTTATATCTTATCTATCTAGACTCGTTTGTGTGTTTCGGTGAGAGAACGCACCTAACGGCATTTCTATGAAATGAACTCTCGTATAGGAATGCATGTAGGTTCCCACAAAAGATCTTATATGTTTACCTACATAGGATCCTATATGTCTACCCACATAGGATCCTATGTAGAAGGACCTACATCGATTCCTATACGAGAGTTTATTTTATAGAAATGCCTCTAGGTGCGTTCGCTCACCTAAACATACAAACGATTCTAGACAGATAAGATATAAGAAGGGAGATGTCTGATGATCTTGAAGCAGTTAAGTTTAAATTGTCACATTGGCTTAATGCGACGGCATGTGCATTTGAAAAAAGCCATTTTCAAAGATCCTATGCAGGATCCTACCTAGGAACCTACATAATTTTCTATATGCCGACCCACATAGGATCCCATATGGGATACTGCATAGGATCGCCTATATGAGAAATGCATTCCTCAGATCATCCTATATGGGATTCTATATGGGAAAGAGCAAAGAATCCTATGTGGGATAGTACACAGGATCCTACATAAGGACCTATGTGAAAAGTTACATGAAGTCCTATATGGGATAATGCATAGTATTTCCCATATGGGATTTATATATGTAGGGCAATACGTGAAGTAATACATAGGATCCTATGTAGGAACCTATATCGGGTCCTATATGGGATGATATGTAGGTATCCATATAGGATCCTGTATAAGATCCTATATCGGGATTCTATGTAGGATACCATGTAGGATCTTACATTGGATCCTATGTGGGTTCCCATATAGGATCTAATATAGACACCTACCTGGCAGTAGATAGGATAAGTCCTATCTGTTGACATGTAGGACTCTATATGGGTTCCTATATGGGATCCCATGTAGGATCTTACATGGTATCCTACATAGGGATTTTTAATAGGGTGTACATTAAGTAAAAAACTTGTAATTGATAAATTTATTCATTTATTGTAACTAATTTGTTAGTGCTGTGTTAATTTGTGTATATTCCTTTAAAAAAATTAGCCTGATGAGGATGATACACCAGTCATCGAAACGTCGCTTTACTCGATATAATACAAGTAGGGAGAAATTCTGTTTTTGTATTTTTTGCCTTCCTAGGATCGAATTTGTTACCTGTTTATATACAATTTGAAAAGGAATTTTCTCTCTTTTTTTAACAAAAAAAGTATTGCACATCACCCCACAACACCCTATTAAAGATTGTCGCTTGGGTTGAGAACTCTGCTATTTCGATAAAGCTTTAAAAACTACACCATTTCGAAAAAGTGTTGATAACAGCGTCATTCTAATTAACTTTTGAAGAAAGTGCCATTTCGGAATTGACAGATTTTGTTTTTAAATTTAGGTTGTCAATGCGAAAGATTTTTATTAGGTTAAGAATGTCCGTGTAAAAAACAAGCTAAGGTGACCAATACTAAGACATAATTCTACCTACATTTATTTTAATTCTTACATTTTTAAATCACCTGAGCTTTTTTTTATACAGACATTCTTAACCCAATAAAAATCTTTTGCGTAGTTAATCTAAATTTAAAAAAAAATCTGTCAATTCTGAAATGTCACTTTCTTCAAATGTTAATTTAAAAAACCAACTCAAAAGTGTAAATTTTTATAACAAACTTTAAGTTTAAAACACTCGCAATAAAAAAAATCAAAATAAAACAACACTTTATACAGTACCGGCCGACTTTGTCAGTCCACCCATTTTTTAAGAATTGAAAAACTTCTTTAAACGTACAAAGTATAATTATTAAAAAAAAATTATTTATCTTCTCTAAAAGTAGATTAAATTCTGAAGAAAAAAAGACCTGAGTTAAGTGATTATGTCAATTTTTCATTCAAATATATGTAAAAAAGTAGAATTTTTACTTTTTCACATAAATTCAAATTTCTGACGAAATAACGATGGCTTTTTGAAGCTCATATGCTTGTTTTCAAGGCAATTTTCCACGAAATAGAACTGTTATATCAGTATTAAAGTGCAACTTGTATTTGGGAATATGCAGGGCTCGGAATTTGGACAAAACAATTTATGAAAATTTGAAAATATTATATTGACATAAAAATAATTTTAAAAATTTTAATAAATATATTAAATTATTTTTTTCCGAAATTTGTTAAGAATTATAACTTTGTTATATTTTATGTAGCTGTATTTGACATCAAGACGTAAATTATAATTTTTCTATCTTTTTTATCCAAATTTCAAGCCCTGCATGTTCTAAGATAAAAATTGCACTTTAATGTTTATATAATAGTTTTATTTTTTAGAAAATAACCTTGAAAACAAGCATAGGAACTTTAAAAAAACATCGTTAGTATCATATCATATTATGATAATATTATATTATCATATTATATAAAAATATATTCAATATATTTTTTAAATATATTTGAATGAAAAATTGACTTGATCACTTTACTCAGGTCTTATTTTCTTCAGAATTTAATATTCTTTTAGAGAAGAAAAATAATTTTTTTTCTCATAATTATACTTTGTACGTTTAAAGATTTTCAATTCATAAAAAATGGGTGGACTGACAAATTGGGCCAGCACTGTAGGTTTTATATAATTTATATAAATACTATATATTTATATAAAAGATTTTATATAAATCAAAAAATTGCTTTCCAAAGGCAACAGTTACACTGCATGAATTATTAAACTTATTCAGTTATTTGAAAATATACATAAAGTTAATTATTTAAAGAAAACGCTGACACAACAACGCAACGGTTACATTCGCACAATGACACAATGTTCCTGTTGGTTACGACAGGTAGGTAACACAAGCGCAGTGGTGTCTTTGTCGTCCTGTCTGTTGGCGGCATAAAAGTCCAGCTGATAGCTGAAGTTATCTGCGCTTATTCAGTGAAGGTCAAATTATTTTAGACAATTCTGCGCATTTTCAGAATCGAACAATGTTTACTTCGATCTCTAGAAATCGGCTCACTACCCACTTGAAAAATCTGACGTCAAAAAATACGTCAATTTTGACGTCAGACTGCCGTAAATTTTTACGTACAAAAAGACGTAAAAAAGTAAGTCATTTTTAGTAAAATATGACGTCAAAAATTACGTCCGGAATTGGGATATAAAAGGATGTCATTTTTGACGTCTTTTTTAACGACATTTACGACGTCCTTTTTTACGTCGTTTTTGACGTCGAAAAGGACGACATGTTTCTCAATAGGGTGTGTTTTTGAAACCACTTTTATCGATCGGACCAACAATTTTCGAAGGTAGTGTATATGTGTCGGTTACTTTAAAATATTAATCTGAAAACTAATTAGAGGCATGGTACTTTCCAACACCTGCGCGCGAAGTGAGGCTTCGGAGAATAGTTGAAAGATATCGAATGTTTTGATTTTTCGATCCATGGCGCGTCAATTGTCGAAGTTATTTCGACCACTACCCACTTGAAAAATCTGACGTCAAATAATAATACGTCAATTTTGACGTCAGACTGACGTAAATTTTTACGTACAAAAAGACGTAAAAAAGCACGTCATTTTTAGAAAAATATAACGTCAAAAATTACGTCCGGAATTGGGATATAAAAGGACGTCATTTTTGACGTCTTTTTTAACGTCATTTTTAACGTCTTTTTGTACGTCTTTTTTAACGTAATTTTTATGCCATCCCAGATAGCACCAATATTTCCGGGAATTTTCCTGGAAGTTACCCGTGGAAACTTTCTGGAAACTTCTGGTGGTAATTTCCACGGGCCTGAAATTTCCAAAAATTATTTAATTTTTTTGCGAATAAAATTATAGTTTAAAAAGGTTCAAAAAATAAAGGGAACTTTATATTTTGCTTTGTCGTGAAAAAAAAAATTAAATATAAAAAAGAAAAAATATCGGTTCCTTGAAGGTCAGCGGACTCGAACCACTGCCCACCCAGTGGTAGGGTAAACTCGAGGTCTCGAGCAGCTGCTGGGAAAGTGCGCCTTAACGCGTTCGACCAAATCGCCACTGACAACGTTTTACATGATATCAATTGACATCCAGAATCAAGAAAACCAATTTTCTGAGTGGCATATTACAAAAGCTAAATATACGAGGTTTAATAATTCGTATAATATGTAATTCCTTATACGGAATAAATACACAATCACATGAGTCGTTGCAGATGAACGGGATAATAATCTCTCGTATACGTATGAGTTTTGTAGCGATTTTAACAAACTAATACTACTCTAATTAACAAAGAAACGAAGAATAATTCATTTCTCAAGCAAAACAAATGGTTTTTCATAAAAAAAAATTCATATTTACTGGAAAAAAACAATGATTTTTACCTAAAGTTTGGAAGTAGTGAAAAGTATTTTGCCCTACTTTACCTACATTGCATATTGATTGAATCCGGTAAATTTGAATATCGTTTTTCAATATATATATATTTATATTTCCTAATTAATGAGTAATATTAATTATTATTAATGCAAATAATAATTTTACTCTTAATTTTCTAATACAAAATTATAAAAATTAACTCTTTACAATTCTTGATATCGAAATAAATGCGAATAGCTTAAAAACAGCAGAAAAATTGTATATTTAATTTAAGAAAAAGTTTTACATTAAATTAAATGGAATTGAATTTATTTCAAATTTTAATTATTAAATCAAAATAAATAAATTTAAAATTCAAAAATTTATAGTTAAATTTAACTAAATTTAGAGTTAAAAAATAAAAGGATAAACAAAATTAATTAAACACTATATAATATTTAAACACAAACAAAACTAAATATAGAATTGCAGAATGTTAAAATGTTAAAATGAAATAAATCAAATTTCAAAGTAAAATAATTAAATACAAAAAAAAGAAATAAATAAGAAATCTTTAGTTTAAGGTGAATTTACTAATATTTTAATTTAGGAATTAAAACAAAAGTAAAATTCAAAATCTATAATAATAATCTGCAAGATTCATTCATTCTTTCATTAATTCTTGTCTGTCCGCACCTGAAGTTTGTCACTTAGATATTTTTTGTTTTAAATCAGTTGCGTTCGAAAAAATGTATCTTTAAATTAAAATTGGAGTATACTTTCATAAGAGTTAATTTAATTGACAGAAACTAAATTAATTAAAATATAGTTTACCCCAAAATATTGGACTGGAATTTTCATGGACTAAAATTTTTAGTAAAATTTAATTTAATTCTATCAATATAAATTAACTTGTAATGTTCTTGTGATTAAATTAATTGGTATTTAGATCATTGGAAATTGAGATCATTAAAACTAAATATTTAAACTTTTGACAATTAAAATTTTTTGTGTAAATATAAATTTCACTTAATTTCAAATTCTGTTAGGCCCAATTTTTATCGATTATTATTATTATTTTATTACCTTAACATTTTTTAATTATTCTTTGATTTTTTTAATTAATTTGTTCGGTTGTGTATATTAACCTAGAGATTTTTTAACTTTGTTTTCAATTGTTAAATATTTTCGTCATTATATAATTTTTCTTTCAGTTATCAATTAGTTTCTCAAATTTTAATTTAATTCTTAAATTTTCAATTTATTTCCTTAGCTTTTTTTATTTTTTTTCTATTTCAATTATTTTTTTCGATATCCAATCCAGTTGTTTAATTTGCAATTATTTCGAACAGCTATTCCTAAAATTTTTCAACTATTTTGTTTAAATTTAATATTCATTGTTTAATTTTTAAAACTATTCCTTTTAATTGTGTAATTAAGTAGTCATTTTTCGAATTTTGTTTGCAACTGTCAATTATTTTCGTCATTTTTTCAGATATATTCTTCAATTTCGTAATTTAAATTATTTGAATTTGCAAAAAATTATGGTTTCAAATAACCATCAACAATCGAAAGTTTGTCACGCGCTTGGGTGCGCGTTAGTGTTGCTAGTAAAAATTATAATCCTTAAACCCAAATACAATAAGTCAAATAAAAAAAATTGTAAAAAATTAAATTAATTTTCTTTTTTTTAAATTTATTAAGAAAAATTCTCATCAAATCATTTCTAAGCACAGAAAAAAAAAAAAAAAATAAGAAAATTGAAAATGATGTTTAAATTGTTAAGGATCAAATTTAATTTATCAAATTTAATTTAATTTAGAAATTAAATTTGAAATAGTTTTGTTAAAATTTACTTACAAATATCAATAGGCATTATTAATTTTTCAAAAAAATTTATTCATTTATTTTTTTTTTTCAAAAAATTTATTTATTATTTTTTTTCAAAAATTTTCTTAATAATTTAATAAAATTGGTTCTTCAAATAAACTCAATATTTTAGATAAATATGACTTTCATTCTATACAAATTAAAATCGCTGCTGACTTCAAGTAATAGACAAATAAGTAAAAGTACATAAAAAAATGTTTTAAAAGAGCACGAAATTTTTAAATTTTTGCATTTAAAAAAGAATAAATAATAAAAACAAAATAAATAAAAGGAGAAAATAGCGTAGGTAGATACATTAAAAAAAGTTGAAATATTTTTGTTGAAAGAATAGTTTCTGAACAAAATGTATTCAAACTTCTATACTCTCTAAATTTGAAACAGCGAAAATTCGCTGTTTAACCAGCCCTAAGTATACAGCTGTTTCAAAACACCGTATATACGCTGATCAAAAAGCGATTTTTTCACTGATTAACAGCGAAATTCACTAATTCACCAGCTTATATACGCTCTTTTGAAACAGCTTGCGCTGTTTCAATTTAGAGAGTAATTTATACGAACTTCAATAGTTCCAAACTTCTATGGAAGATTATTTCTATTCTTCAAAAGTTCTAACAACTCAAGTTTTAATTTTTTTCAAATTTAAAATAGTTCCAAACTTAAAATAGTTGCAACGAAATGTTGAATCAAATTTATTTTAACTTCGATTAATTCAAATTTTTATTTATTAAAGTCTTAAGATTTATATTTAATTTTTTTTAAATACCTAATTATTTTAATCTCCTACATTTACAAACTAACATATATAAACTTAATATTATTTATACGGTTTTAAATTGATTTAAACTTTAATTAGTATGGGAATTACAAAGTTATTTTAAGCTTTTAATGCTTAAAATTGTAATTAATAGAAATTTTAATAATTAATACAAATTTGAACTATTATAAGCTTTACATATTTTCAAAATCCAATAATACATATTTAAATTATTTTAAGCATTACCGATTGTATAAAAACTTCTAATTATACAAAAAAATTGCATTGTATATTAAAGTTTTAATCAGTCCAAATTTTGAAAATAATAATTTAGACTACAATTTAAATCAATAAAGATTGGGCCTAACAGAATTTGAAATTAAGTGAAATTTATATTTACACAAAAAATTTTAATTGTCAAAAGTTTAAATATTTAGTTTTAATGATCTCAATTTCCAATGATCTAAATACCAATTAATTTAATCACAAGAACATTACAAGTTAATTTATATTGATAGAATTAAATTAAATTTTACTAAAAATTTTAGTCCATGAAAATTCCAGTCCAATATTTTGGGGTAAACTATATTTTAATTAATTTAGTTTCTGTCAATTAAATTAACTCTTATGAAAGTATACTCCAATTTTAATTTAAAGATACATTTTTTCGAACGCAACTGATTTAAAACAAAAAATATCTAAGTGACAAACTTCAGGTGCGGACAGACAAGAATTAATGAAAGAATGAATGAATCTTGCAGATTATTATTATAGATTTTGAAATTTATTTTTGTTTTAATTCCTAAATTAAAATATTTGTAAATTCACCTTAAACTAAAGATTTCTTATTTATTTCTTTTTTTTGTATTTAATTATTTTACTTTGAAATTTGATTTATTTCATTTTAACATTTTAACATTCTGCAATTCTATATTTAGTTTTGTTTGTGTTTAAATATTATATAGTGTTTAATTAATTTTGTTTATCCTTTTATTTTTTAACTCTAAATTTAGTTAAATTTAACTATAAATTTTTGAATTTTAAATTTATTTATTTTGATTTAATAATTAAAATTTGAAATAAATTCAATTCCATTTAATTTAATGTAAAACTTTTTCTTAAATTAAATATACAATTTTTCTGCTGTTTTTAAGCTATTCGCATTTATTTCGATATCAAGAATTGTAAAGAGTTAATTTTTATAATTTTGTATTAGAAAATTAAGAGTAAAATTATTATTTGCATTAATAATAATTAATATTACTCATTAATAAGGAAATATAAATATATATATATTGAAAAACGATATTCAAATTTACCGGATTCAATCAATATGCAATGTAGGTAAAGTAGGGCAAAATACTTTTCACTACTTCCAAACTTTAGGTAAAAATCATTGTTTTTTTCCAGTAAATATGAATTTTTTTTTATGAAAAACCATTTGTTTTGCTTGAGAAATGAATTATTCTTCGTTTCTTTGTTAATTAGAGTAGTATTAGTTTGTTAAAATCGCTACAAAACTCATACGTATACGAGAGATTATTATCCCGTTCATCTGCAACGACTCATGTGATTGTGTATTTATTCCGTATAAGGAATTACATATTATACGAATTATTAAACCTCGTATATTTAGCTTTTGTAATATGCCACTCAGAAAATTGGTTTTCTTGATTCTGGATGTCAATTGATATCATGTAAAACGTTGTCAGTGGCGATTTGGTCGAACGCGTTAAGGCGCACTTTCCCAGCAGCTGCTTGAGACCTCGAGTTTACCCTACCACTGGGTGGGCAGTGGTTCGAGTCCGCTGACCTTCAAGGAACCGATATTTTTTCTTTTTTATATTTAATTTTTTTTTTCACGACAAAGCAAAATATAAAGTTCCCTTTATTTTTTGAACCTTTTTAAACTATAATTTTATTCGCAAAAAAATTAAATAATTTTTGGAAATTTCAGGCCCGTGGAAATTACCACCAGAAGTTTCCAGAAAGTTTCCACGGGTAACTTCCAGGAAAATTCCCGGAAATATTGGTGCTATCTGGGATGGCATAAAAATTACGTTAAAAAAGACGTACAAAAAGACGTTAAAAATGACGTTAAAAAAGACGTCAAAAATGACGTCCTTTTATATCCCAATTCCGGACGTAATTTTTGACGTTATATTTTTCTAAAAATGACGTGCTTTTTTACGTCTTTTTGTACGTAAAAATTTACGTCAGTCTGACGTCAAAATTGACGTATTATTATTTGACGTCAGATTTTTCAAGTGGGTAGTGGTCGAAATAACTTCGACAATTGACGCGCCATGGATCGAAAAATCAAAACATTCGATATCTTTCAACTATTCTCCGAAGCCTCACTTCGCGCGCAGGTGTTGGAAAGTACCATGCCTCTAATTAGTTTTCAGATTAATATTTTAAAGTAACCGACACATATACACTACCTTCGAAAATTGTTGGTCCGATCGATAAAAGTGGTTTCAAAAACACACCCTATTGAGAAACATGTCGTCCTTTTCGACGTCAAAAACGACGTAAAAAAGGACGTCGTAAATGACGTCTAAAAGGAAGTATAATATTACATAAAAAAAGGACGTCGAAAAAGGCGTCTTGTTTTGAGATCCAAAATGACGTCTTTTTGACGTCCCTTTCGACGTCATTATCGACGTCATATTTATTCTTTAATACTTTTGGAAAATTTGCTCAAATAGCACGTAATATTGCAGCAACATTGCACTGCAATGTTGGCAATATTGCCGTGCAATGCTGCTGCAACGTTGCCTAAATGTTGCTTATGTCCACATTGTGGCAACGTTGAAGCGATAGCGCCGTGCAAAATTCAAAAAAATTTTAAAGTTTAAAAGGGGTATTTATTTCCTGAAATTAGATTTACAGCTATATACACATACAGAGCTGTTTAATAATTCTCCAGCCAAAACTTGGCCAGGAGAATTAAATACATAAGACACATGTGACTTGAATATTTTAGAGACACGGAATCTTGACTTATATAAAAGCGTTGATGCATCTCGCCTATGAGAAGGTCAGACGGACGCCACCCTTCTGCCACTTGTCGAAACTATATTTGTCCGCGACAGTTCTTCGCGCAAGCGGCGGGAATGTTCAAACATTGGAATTTGAAATCTTGAATCATTTAATCGAGTGTTTAAAAAGGAATATGACAACATCGATTAATTAAAATGTTTTAATTTATGGTGGCATTTTAATTTACTTAAAATATAGTTTACTTAGTTTTAAAAAACAACGTTAATAAATAAAGTCAATAATTAAATATTAAATTCTTGAAGATTGTAAGGATATTGTAAAATAGTCATAAAGCCAAAAACTATTGTTCTAAGTTCATTTATTAATTTTTGGTTTTTTTATTTAAATATAATTATAAAGTTCTTAAAATGTTTTAAATCTTTCAATTTTTTAATATCTTATTTAAAATTATAAATTAAAATTTTTAATTTTAGAAACAAATATAATTTCTTTTCTGTGCTTATTTTTATAATTTTGAATAATTTGTTTTAAAAACAGAAGCTTATTTGAAAAATTAAATTTAAATAATTGGTTAATCGGAGGTAGGTTTTAATTTCTTTTGATATCTTTTGTTTTATTATTTTCAACTTTTTTATTCAAAGTTTTTAGTTTTAGTAATCATCATTTTATTTTAAATTATTAATTAAAAATATTATTAGGTATATAAAAAAGACATTTTTGCTTTAAATAAAAATAATTAAAATAATCAATCTTTTAAATTATAAATTTTAAGGGCATGTGATGGAGTATGACGTCACTTGTATAGGCAAAATTTGTCCGTAACTTTTCTCTTAAAATATTTAATATTTTGTCATGGAACTTGGTAGAATTACTTAAAGTGTCATTAGGAAGGTCTCTCAGACCCAAGTTTGTTTGAATTTTGACTCAAAAGTGATTTTTAAATAATATTGCATTTTTTCGAAAAACTCCCAAAATTAATTTTGGCCCAAATTTCAAACAAAGTTGGGTCTGAGAGACCTTCCTAATGTCATTTTAAATAATTCTACCAAGTTTCATGACAAAATATTTAATATTTTAAGAGAAAAGTTACGGACAAATTTTGCCTATACCAGTGACGTCATAATCCATCACATGCCCTTAAATAAAATAAATAATATTTAAATCAAAACCTTATAATAAAAAAATTCTAGAGAAGAAGACAATTTAATAAATTTAATAAATTTTACCATTTTTTAATTTTAAGATTTTCTAGAAATGTTAATAATATTTGTTATTGAAAAGTTTTATTAAATTATATGATTCAAGAATTTTTTAAGAATTAAACTTTTATAAAACTCAAAAAAACATCAAAACATCTAATTTTATATTATTTTTCGATTTATAATTTTAAATAAGATTTTTAGAAAATATTTAAATTTAACATTCAATGATACGAAAATTTATATAAAACCTGGATTTTAACATTAAGTAATCAGTCATTTATAATTATTTTTAGTTATTTAGAAATGCTTTTATTTTTTAAAATAACTCATGTAGAATATTACAAATATACACAGAAAATATTAAAGTCTGCTCTAAAAATTAAAACTTTTTTGCTTTTTTAAAATATGAATTTAAAATGTTAACATTTTAAGTTGTTAATAAAATTTTTCATAATTTAAAAAATTTTAAATTTAAAACGAATTATTCAGAATTATAAAAATAAGCACAGAAAAGAAATTATATTTGTTTCTAAAATTAAAAATTTTAATTTATAATTTTAAATAAGATATTAAAAAATTGAAAGATTTAAAACATTTTAAGAACTTTATAATTATATTTAAATAGCACTAGGGTTTATTGCTACACTCAGGCCAGGTCAAAATTTATTGCCCGTTTTGAGGTAGTCCTTTTAAATTTAGTTTCAAAAGAAATTAAAATTATATTGTCACAAACCATCTGTAGCTTTTTATTAAACATATATTTTCATGTAGATTTCTTAAAAAAATATTTTTCTGAAAATTCAATATATATTATGCGAGTATATACCTATATTAAAAATTGTGTAAAAAATATAACAATATAATTATTTACAGAGAATAATATTAATTAAAAAGCTAATTATGATTTAAAATTATTAATTAATTTAATTGTTTATGAATTAGAAGATTAGTTTTTGCAAAAAAAAAAGTTTTTTTATTTTATATAAAAAATATAAATGTCTATAACATATATTTTAATAATTAATTATTCTTTAAGTATTTTATTGATTATAATTTTAATTTAGAAGTATACATTTTTAAAATTGATTTTAGAAATTCAGAATAGTGAAATATTGAAGATTTCAATTTTTGTATTGCAGATCTCAAAAAGTAAAAGTATATAAATTTCAGATAATAAAATGCCGGGTTGAAAAACATGAACTTAAATGACAAAAGAATTGGAAATCTATTGTTAAAGCAGGGATCCATTTTAAATCCCCATGTCTATTGTTACCCTAGCTAATAATTTTTGAACCCTAACATTTTATGACTTAAAATTTCTGCAATTTAATTATTTGAAATTTTTAATTAAAAAATTTCGAATCTGTAATACTTCACGATTCCAAATATCTAAAATTTATTGTGATAATTTTATATTTTAAGAAATAATAAGGTATTTCGTAAACCATAAATATTACGTTAAATAAATATAAAAAATGATAAAATTGATATCATTTTTGAACTTAAAGTCAAAGGAATATGTAGTAAACATAATAAAATCATGAAAATTATTCAAGTTCATTAAAACAAATATAATGTTAAAATAAATAAACATTATTTTTAGCGTAATTATTTTTGTGCCCGAAGGTCACTAAAAGTATTTATGTTCTTCTTCTTCTTCTTCTTCAAATTTGTGGCCGGGGTGTGGCCAAATCAAATCACGAAAATTGATCAATTAATAAATTAAGGGTTTCCAGTGGAATTTCCCATTGCCATAAGTCAGACTTAAAAGACCCAATAAGTTTTGAGTGAGTAAATGTTTCAAATACTATCTGAAAACGTATTGAAATAGCCCAAAAAATTCAGTGATTTTTTCCAGTGAGATTTCCAGCGAGTTTGTATCGGTAGGGTTATGTATTATATTATATATTTTCATATGTATATATTATATTATATATTTTTTTATATTTATATATTATTTTATACTTTATTATATATATATATATATATATATATGTGTGACGCGTCGCGAAGAAAAGCACCTAAGTAGCCAAACGGTAATTTTACAGGAGAGTGAAAAGAAGCCGCGTGCGCGCCATTAAATTCTGTACAAATCGCTGATGCTTAAGTCTTAAGTACGTGAAAAATATTCAATGAAAATGTATTCTGAATTTTGATAATGAAAAAGGAACGTTTAATTAACCTAATATTATCAAAATCCGAAAATCGATTTTTTCCTTCTTAGGTGCCTTTCTTCGCGACGCGTCACAATTTATATTATATTAGGATGTTTGCCTTCAACTGAAACTGCCATGTTATTCGCGCATGCGTATAAATGAAAATTAAGAATCTTTTATATTTATTTATTTATTTACATGTTTACGGGCTGAAAGCTTTTTGGTACAAAAGTACTTAGCAATAGAAAAAACTTAAATTAAATAACAAAGGAAAAGAAAAGAAATATTTTGTGTTTTATTTATGTTAAATGCAAACTTACTGTTATAATATTTATATATAATAAAGTATAATATAATAATTATATTAATATAACAGAAAATATATAATATAGTATATGAAACTATAATATAATGTATAAATGTATTAAATATATCAGAGATTGTTAATTTTCATTTATACACTGTTAGAAAAAACCTAAAAATTAATGCACTTTTAATTCATTCACGTCACTGGATTTTCATTTAATGTTGAAGGAAAGTTATGATAATTCACAAATAAATTGAATTTTTATTCAAGTATGCATTAATTTTAATTTAATTGCGCATTAAAGTAAAATTAATGCGATATTACCTTAAATTTGAGTTACCGATAAATGACAGTTATTTTCGCGTCGGTTATAAGATAAGTTACAGAATTATTGTCGTGCAGTTTGTGGTACAGTTTAATAATACTTATAGTGTAAATCGTGTTCAAAATAAACTTCTTTTATGAAGATTAAAATGAACTTTATTTTTAATAACTGAATTTAATTAATATTGTAACCAACAATTTGTAGGTTATGTTTTCAGTGCATCTATTTCTATTCGCATGTGTATTTTGCAAACAAATAAATAATTATTAAGTGAATACTCTTATTCGTATGTTTTTTTAAGATAATAATTTAAGTGTTCATAAATTGCTGTGCTTCTATTCAAAAAGTTTTCTACACGTTTTGTTTCTTTGGACTTTCTTGCATACGCGTATTTAAACAAATAGTTCATTAAAATCTAAAACAATATGAATGAATTTTCATTCACCTAAGTTGGAAATTTTGTCCAACCACCTACATTAAAATTAATGCACATGTGCATGAATCTTCAGTCACACGTAATTGAATTTTCAGTCACGTGTTTTTAATTTTCATTTACGTAAATGAAAAAAACTTCCAGCCATGAAGACTAGAATAAGGAGGTGAAATTAGATAGTTTTACCACAGGGAACAGTGGCGCGGCAAACAGGCTAGCCAGTAGGCGCCTCTTTTTGGTTCGGGCTTTGCTCAGTAACGAATTTTAGTTTTCTGCGCACGTAAGAGGGAGAAACAAGAGAAGGGAAAAGCGAGCTGATCAACAGCTGCTTCTCCCTTCTCCCTCTTCGTGCGCAGAAAACTCAAATTCGTTACTGAGCAAAGCCCGAACCGAAAAGAGGCGCCTACTGTTTGGCCTGCTTCTGTGGACACCCCCACTCCACTCATTTCACCTCCTTATTCTAGTCTTCATGCTTCCAGCATATGTGAGTGAAAATTCAGTCAGATTTTTCTAACAGTGTACGCGTGCGCGAATAACGTGTCAGTTTATGTTGAAGGCAAACATCCTGATATAAAGTATAACATATTACATATATAAATACATAATATAATACATAAATGTGTGAAATACATAAAATATTATTCATTTTCATTCATGCGCATGCACGAATAACGTAGCAGTTTACGCATTGAAGACAAACATCCTAATATAATATATATAATAAACTATAACATAATATATAAATATAATAAAAAATATATAATATAACATATATATGAAAATATATAATATAATACATAAATGTGTTAAATATTTCAAATATTATTCATTTTCATTTGTGCGCATGCGCGAATAAAATGGCCGTTCATTATTAAGCGTCACCAGTCTGTAACTGTTGATATCTTCAACGTTCTGTTGCTGTTGCTTTCTTTCTTATATTATTTACTGTTATTAGTGTAAGTAAGTGATATTGTTTTATTTACATCAGTTGTTTGTTGTTAATTTTAATATATTTTGTTTTTTTCGCATATAATAAAGTTTTGATTTATATATGTATATCATTTTGACAAATAAAAGAACAAATTCCGATATCCTTTCCATTTTCCTACTACTTTTTCAAGATTTTCAGAATTTTTTATTTATATGCAATAATTCAATATTTAAATTTTCCAAAAGTAATAGAGAATAAATATGAAGTCAAAAATGACGTCGAAAAGGACGTCTTTTTGGATCCCAAAAAAATACGCCTTTTTCGACGTTCTTTTCGACGTCATTTTCTACGTCCTTTTCGACGTGATTTTCGACATCCTTTTCTACGTCATTTTCGACGTCAAAAGGAACGTCATGTTTTTCAAAAGGGCAGCACAATTCAAATCAGGATATCTCCACGGAAAGAAAATATTCATGAATAAGTACGGGATTTATTCATAAGTTTGGGGCAATAGAGAAAATTTGACGATTCTTGATGAGCTTTTATTAACAACTAACGAAAAAACAGAAGAAATCCCAAAACAGTAATGTAGAAACTAAAATATGGTTCAGCACTTTATATTTCAGTAAATACTACTGAACCGGTTCCTGACTTTTATACATTAGGAGGCGTGGCCTCAAGCCCACTGCCTTGTAGCGCACTGCAAGCTGTTGCTCGTATACAACGTATATGTAAAGACTTGTAACTAAGTCATTGGCCAAATGGATACAACGGGCGGCTTTAGAGTGAGATGTCGCGAGTTTGAGTCCTCCAACTTTGGATTTTTCTGTTTCAGATTTTAAAATATTTCATTTAAACCGCACCAATCTACAGGTAAATGGTATGATTTAAAGTCAGACCGAATTTAGGAAATTATTATTTTCCGTGTTGGTCATAAAGTTAGATACGGACTTTGATTAAATAAATCTGATTAAAATATTTATAAATCTTATAAAATTCTGCGTTAGAAGGTCTACTGATGCATTATTTTTGACTTACAAAAGTGATTATATTATTTGATGAGATTAGATAAAAATTACCAAATTTTTCGAATATCGTCCGATAAGTTTAGCTCGTTGCCTGACCTTCAAAAAGTTTACAAAAAAGTTTGAAGCTCTCCTAGATTTCTTTCCTAAATTGTAAGATTTAATTTGAGCTAAGAAAACATCAAAATATTAAGTGGTTCTCAAACTATGACTCAAGACGTCCGAGGTTTTCCGGAAAAATTATCGTTTTCAAGTAGAAACCACGGTTTTAGCTGACTTCGAAGGAAAATATGTTCCAACGTTTTGAACCATATTTCAAGAACCCTTTAATATTTTTCAAAATTCCTTAGCTCAAATGAAAGCTTACAATTCAGCAGAAAAAAATAAGGAGATATTTAAATTTTTTGTAAACTTTATGTAGATCAGCAAAGTGGTCCTCAATCACTTTTAGGTTTACCTAAAATGAGTCAAAATTGTGCTAACGCAATTTTGTCTGAAATCGTCCCAAGATTCTAAATCTTCATTTCCGAAAATTGTAGCTGATTCTTTTTTCGAAAAAAACATATATATATGTCAATGTTTTAACAAAAACTGCCATTTGTAGGCCTATGCATGTTTTAACGCACACAAACCCTCTAAAATACACACACACACACACACATATATATATATATATATAAATATATATACATACTACAAGAGTACCATCATATCAGCCATAGAAAATATGCGTACCGCATAAATTTATTTCATTGCAATTTATGATTGTATTGATGGTTCTCATATATTATATATTATAAAGTTACTATCCAAGAGTGTTTGAGTAAGTAATGCGTTTATGACGTTTAACAGTATTTCTTTTCTATACTTTCGATAAATCTCTAGCTTAAACAAATATGTCGTAGCATGGATACAGAACTCCGCTAATTCAGAGCAGTCCTCAAAACTCCGCCATTCCCGATAACAGTTGAAGAAACTGCCATTTCGGATATCACGATTTTTCCCTTATTTTAGGTTCAAGAAAAAGTGACAAAATAATTTTAAAAATGAAAACTTATAGTCTGAAGTTAATTATTGAACATTCAAGTTTAACTTAACACAAAAATAACTGTCATTAACGAACTTTTCGTCATAATAATTTCAACTTAAAAAGAGGGAAAAAATGCGACTTCCGAAATGGCTTGTTTTCCAAATGTTAACTGGATTGGCGGAGTTTTTAGCACTACTCTGAGTTCTCTACCCTTGCAACGACATATTTGTTTAAGCTAGAGATTTATCGAAAGTATAGAAAAGAAATACTGTTAAACGTCATAAACGCATTGCTCACTCAAACACTCTTGGATAGTAACTTTATATATATACTAGGGGGGCTTCGCCCCCCTGCGCGCTTCGCGCGCCAACCCCCCTACTTTTAACTTTAACCTTCTTTAATTTAAGTTTTAATTCAATTTTCACTTTTAAAATTTAAAATAAAATTAAAAGTAAAATTGTATTTTAATACAATAATAAAATACATAAATAACTATATTCATTGAAATTTAGATTCTCTAATTAAAATAGATATACTTATATAGTTAATTATTTGAATTAATTTTTATCTAAGGTATATTTTTATATAAAAATAAATGCTAATATACTGGAGTTATATCAAACAGTTAAAATTTGTAAATACCCTATGGAAAATTTGCCGATGCTCAACATCGCCCCAAGCTTGGGCTAATATTTGTCTAATATTGGCCAAGCTTGGGCCAAGCTCTAGTCGATTGTCATTTTCCATAGGGTAGATTTACCTTTATTTTAATTTAATAATACTTTTTATAGATTGGTTTTTAACCAAATTCTTTTAAAAAAACTTTAGGTTATTTAATTTTCATAGAATTTATTTCCAAAATGCACTGAAAGGAGGTATAATAAGCTTTAAACTTTATCACAAACCAATTTTACATCTCACCTGAACTAAAAATTTATTAGAATATTTTAAATACACTGAAACTATCTTTTGAAGTTTTTTTTTTACATCTTGATCCAAAAGTTAGATAGAAGCTTGACGCTTTAAAATAAGCTTCCTAAATTTTCCAACTTGAAATTTCTATCTTAAATTAGGATCAAAATGTAACAATTTAAATTTAGTTGTATTTTTTCAAAATTTTCTTCTATCGATCTGTTCGTCATTTTTTAACAGTTGTTTATTATAATTAATTAAAAATAAGTTAAGTTAATACAAATTTTAACTTTAAAATTTTACCCAATTCTTTCGGGAAAATGTCCGTTTGAATAGGCCATTCAACAGTTTCGATTCGGGATTTCGAATTCGATAGTACTGAATTCTTTCGGGAAAATGTCCATTTGGGATAGGCCATTCGGAAGTTTCGATATTTAAGATTTCGAATTTGGTAAAATGGGCATGTCCATTTTCCCGAATTCATATATATATATATATATATATATATATATATATATATATATATGACACATATATATATATATATATGTATATATGACATATATATATATATATGTCATATCTAAAATTCCTGAAACTGCGGCGGCGGCGGCGGCGGCAGCGAAATCTTTTTATAATATAGAGAGATAGAGAGATAATATATGAGAACCATCAATACAATCATAAATTGCAATGAAATAAATTTATGCGATACGCATATTTTCTATGGCTTATATGATGGTACTCTTGTAGTATGTATATATATTTATATATATATATATATTAGGGTGGTCCAAAAAAGGCCGATTTTTAAAAATTATAAAAACTGTCGCAGCTTTATATTCTGCAACAAAATACAAGGCATAACTCTTTTTTTATAATTTTTTAAATTAATAATTGGCTTGTCCCTGCGACTTTTTGTCTCTTATGGGAATTAACACGTAAAACAAGCAATTTATTTTCAATCTTATTTTTTCCTGCTTTGTTGATTTCCTATTGCAATGTATTTCCGTAAACTGTTAGGTGACAATTAAAATATTTTATTGAAACAAAAAAAATTTCCAAAATGATATATTTATAGTTGTTATTCAGTTAGAAAAAACCTGAAAAATCATTAAATAGGCAGTTTTTAGAGGCAATTTTTTACCAATAAATATAAATTAATTTATTTAAAATTTACATGAAATAAAAGTTTATTCTATTGACAATAGTACATGAAAAAATAAAATTGATTTATAAATATTAAAGGGACACATTCTTGAATTGAAGTTTACGGTTTTTTGCCCGTCGTCGGTTTACAGCCATCATTATGAGCGAAACTGATATAGGCCTGTGCATTGCTACTGACGAAAAGAAGAAGTAAAGGGTCTAGGATTGAAGTCGACCATTTCTACCTACTCAGAAGCAGGTCTATTGTATTTCTTTCACCCGCAAACCCTTTCTTGGATACGATTTAGATTATTACCCATAAGTGAAATACGACGGATAAGTAGAAGAAGCACTGAGAACCTTTCAAACCCTAGGGACAAGTCAATTATTAATTTAAAAAGTTATAAAAAAAGAGTTATGCCTTGTATTTTTTTGCAGAATATAAAACTGCGAAAGTATTTTTAATTTTCAAAAATCGACCTTTTTTGGACCACCCTAATATATATATATATATGTGTGTGTGTGTGTGTGTGTGTGTATTTTAGGGGGTTTGTGTGCGTTAAAACATGCATAGGCCTACAAATGGCAGTTTTTGTTAAAAAATTGACATATATATATGTTTTTTTCGAAAAAAGAATCAGCTACGATTTTCGGAAATGAAGATTTAGAATCTTGGGACGATTTCAGACAAAATTTCGTTAGCACAATTTTGACTCATTTTAGGTAAACCTAAAAGTGATTGAGGACCACCGTGTCAGGTAACGAGCTAAACTTATCAAATAATATTCGGAAAATTTGGTAATTTTTATCTAAACTCATCAAATAATATAATCGCTTTGATAGGTCAAAAATAATGCATCAGTGGTCCTTCTGACGCAGAATTTTATAAGATTTATAAATATTTTAATCAGATTCATTTAATAAAAGTCCGTTTCGAACTTTTTGATCAAGATGTCCTGATTAGAATTGAGCTGTGTTTTTAAAACCACTGACAGCAGTGGCGTAGCTAGGTGGAATAAAGGGGTAGGCAGCATGACGTTCGTGAGGCCCTTTTTAGTTCAAATTCTTGATGGTCATTACACTGAGAAAAATCTGTTGTTATTATTGTTTGAAATCATTTTTGCATTTTTTCCATAATTCTATTGATGCTATATTTCTAACAGCACGTATAGTTATTGCTCGGACTTGGCCTGAAAACTAGGCGGAGCGGCCTAATAATTAGGTGGATTCTTGCAATTTTTGTATAGTTAGTGTCTATGCTATATTCATATCATTTGCTCATGCGATAATCGCAACAGATTTTTCTCAGTGTAGAGCGTTCAAAAGGCCAAATAAAATTAAAAATTAGCGTGTGGCCAAAATTTTTTTTTTAATCGATAGAGGATTTCGCACTAAGTTTAAATCTGAGTTTTCGACCTCCGGGGGTAGTAAATTTTTCCGCCATTTTGAAAAAAGGGGTGGAATTTTATTTTGCGAATAGCTTGCAAACTATAAGTTTTTAGCAAGAAGTTGTAAAGAGCAATCTTCTAGAGTACGAAATTCTCTACAACATTTGTAAGAAACATTTTTTGATACAACAATTATTTTTCATTTTGCAATGCAAAATATGACAAAGTTAAGGGTTGGATAATCATATTTTTGCAATTTCTTTAATTTACGTGCAAAATATGAAAAATTGTTTCAAATAAAAGATGTAGTTTTTCAATCAATGAACAACTTTTAATTTAACTTTTTTTAATACAACAATTAGGTAGGCCTAGGGAACGCTGCAAAGAGCGCAAATACCGGGTGTACACCACATACTGTACACAGTTTTTCCTAAAATTGCAATACATAAGCCAATAACTTTTACCCGATGCTTCATTACAAAGCGTTCAAATTTTTTTTATCGAAAGTTAAAATTAAGGATAAAAAAAATGCATCTTCTATTTCAAACAATTTTTCATATTTTGCACATAAATCAAAGAAATTGCAAAAATATGATTACCCAACCCTTCACTTTGTCATATTTTCCATTGTAAAATAAAAAATAATTGTTGTAACAAAACATATTTTTTACCAATGTTGTAGAGAATTTTGTGCTCTATAAGATTGCTTTCTACAACTTTTTGCTAAAAACTCATAGTTTGAAAGCTATTTGCAAAATAAAATTTCATCCCTTTTTTCAAAATGTCTGAAAAATTTACCACCCACGGAGGTCGAAAACTCAGATTTAAACTCAGTGCGAAATCCTCTATCGATTAAAAAAAAATTTGTCAACATGCTAATTTTTGTTTTAAGAAATGTTTAAAATTGAATTTTTGAACATGAATATCTCAAATTTTAGACAGTAAAGGGTCCTGAAATTTTAACCAAATAGGGGTCATTCATTAATTACGTAAGCATCTCGGGGGGAGGGGGGGTTTCAAAAATCTCTACGTATGCTTACGTCGGGCGGAAAGGGGTGTAAAAGCAAATCTTACGTAAGATTTTACTATGTATGGCAATTCACCTGGAAGCACGATATAAAGTTAAGGTGGTCTGTTTGGCGGTCGACGACCAACAGAATCTGCAATAGAGTAAGAAAGAAAGTAAGAAGAAAGAAAGTAAGTAAGAAAGTATATGTGTCTCTTTTACTCCAATAAAATTTATGGCTGTAAACGACCCACCAGCAGAGCTGTAAATGCTCCTTTAGCCGTCACTTTTGGCCAAAAGAAAATTGACTATAATCGTAATTAAATGCGATTACGGGTAAGAAATATAAATTAAATTATTATTTTAACAATCTTTAAACAAATTAACGGTGTTCCACAGCCAAAGTTTAAGAAGACGTTGGGGGTTGCTCCCAACGTTTTTTTTCCCTAAGTACGGTCCTGACTTCCTGTTACATATGACACAGTGTGAAGATGGCTGCATATGATCAACGCTAGCCCTCACATCAATGTTTATGAAATGTGTCAAAAAGTCCCATTCGTACTTCCCATCCTAAATTGACATCCAATAATGAAATCGTTCCGCGTTTAATGTGTTAATTTTCTTAGTGCCGTACAGTTGTCAGGACGAAGCCTTTTTTTCAATTTGTGTACTATTTGTGCACAAATAATTAGTGAATTATAAATATGAGTGAGGACCGTACTTAGGAAAAAAACGTTGGGGGCAATCCCCAACGTCTTTTAAAACTTTGGCTGTGGAACACCGTTAAGGGGAGGTTCTAGTCCCAATTCTTAGGGTCTTGAAAATGTGTATGTAAAAGGATATTCCTCTATCTAATTTATTTTACGAGTTATAGCATATTAGACAAAAAAGTGCGTCTGCCGAAAAACCAGTGAAAACGCGCGCTCGCACCGCCTATTAAGTGGTGTGTTTCAAAACACACCGAAAATCAGTGCTTAGGTTTAGCAGAAAATGCTCTTCGAGGATGAGGAAGGAACCTTATATGGTCCTGGAATAGCTGATTAGAAGTAAAATTAAAAAAACAAACATTACATACGATTTTTCCTTCGTCAAACTTTAAACGCGTTTTTCTCTAAACACTTTTTTTTTGCGCGCCCCTATTGAAAAAGTCGACGTCGTGTACTACGTCTTGTACGACGTCGTGTATTACGTTGACAACGACGTCATTTACTGCGACGTATTTTCAGAGAGTATACGACGTCGTACACGTCGTAGTACACAACGTAGTAAACGACGTCGTAGACAACGTAGTTGATCTCTACGTCCTGTACTACGTCGTGTACGACGTCGTGAATTACGTCGTGTACGACGTCCTGTACTACGTCGTGCACTACGGCGTATATTACGTCGTGTACTGTGTCGTGTAATTGTGATTATAATTTAAGTTGTAGTTTCTTTCCTCTTATGAAGAAGTATGTCAGGAAACGAATGATCAATGTTTCGGAGAAAAAAAAGTACACGACGTGGTATACGACGTGGTATACGACGTGGTACAGGACGTCGTGTACTCTCTGAAAATACGTCGCAGTAAACGACGTCGTTTACGGCGTCGTGGTCGACGTAGTACACGACGTAGTACACGACGTAGTACACGAAGTCGTATACGACGTCGACTTTTTCAATAGGGGCGGAGCACGATTCACCTGTAACGGCTAAACCGATTTCGATGTTTGATGGCTCAAATTAAGGTAGTTCTCCGGCTTCAGGGACGCGCAAATACTATAAAAAATAGATAAAAACAAATAAATAAAAAACAAATAAATTAAATCTGAAAACGTAATTTAAAGCAATATGTTAGTCTCGTGACACTTCACATGTGCTTCAAACGGAAGAGTGTTGGCAATTTGCGACCGCTGGACTTCCTTTCGTTCGTAAATTCAATAGAAAATCACTTTGGTTTCGAATTTCAGATTAGTATAATTAAAAAATGAGCATTGATACCCCTACTAAAATTTTTGTTATATTATTTCTTTTATTTATCCCTATAAAATACTAGTTTTTGAAAAATATTTAGAGAAAAGTTTTCCAGATATTAATAAAAGTGTGCCATTTTTATACGTTCAGCATATGATTCCCATGAAAATGTTGAATCTTTGAAGCTAAATATCTCAATTTTTAGCATTGCAAGGGGCCCTGAGGTTTTTACCACACATAAAGCATACAAAAAGGAACATTTATCCAAAGTTTCAGAAAATTCTAAAGAAAATCGATTTGCCGAAAAACTACCTTAAAGCTTATTTAATTTAGGGGGACACTAGGTTGCGTTTTTTTTTTTTTAAATTTTTGTTATTGTTTATTTTACGATAAAGCAAAAAAAAGGGGGAAAACAGGGTTTTCTTTTTCAAATGACCCCAATTTTTTTAAAGGGTCTTTTTAAAAATCGGAGATTCATATGGCCCCCTAAATTTTATCTAGTTTAAAAATATTTTTGGTTTTTCAGTTCAGATCATTTGGAAGGGCTGTAGAGTGCCCCGCGCACTTGGACTCCCTCCACGCACGGCTTTCTTCAGGGAGGGCTGGAGCCGCCATTTTTAATTATTTTTCCTTGAAAAAATTTTTTAAAATTTTTTAAATCTATATCAATAAATACCATAAGAAGTTATTTCAAAAAATAATTGCGTTTACTCAAAAAAAAAAATCCTAAAATTACGTTAATGTTCGGGACTTTGAACTAGAACCTCCCCTTAATAGTGTTAACTACCAACATTTTTTACATTGTACCTACAAATATGCAGCTTTTCCTGATTTTGCAATTAACCGATCTTTATATGATTAAGAGGTTACACCACTGTAGAATTTTCAAAAAATCGATTTTTGTTTTATTAGCTTAAAAGATGCTTTAAACCCTCTAGAATACAGGGAAAAAAGTTTGGTGCCTGTTTTTCATCAGATTAAATTTTTCAACAGCTTTGCTTGGTGCTACGAAGCGTCTCATGAAAAACATGCTTCGGTAGAACGTCCTAATGACGCCATTTTCAAACATTTTTCAATCGAAAATATTTTTTTTGTTCACTGTAAGACATACCTAAATACATCCTATAATATTATTATTTTCTTACTTTTCCTTCTACAAAAAAAAATTCGCAAAATAGAGCTTAATTTTAGTCGTCAACAGTGGTGTGACGCCAACGCGTTTTTCTCAGAACACATTTTTGCAAATCTGCAAGCAGTATAACTCGAACAATTTTTATTATTTTAACTCTCAATTTTTATCATTTATTTAAAACAACATTCCGCACAGAAATACGTAGCCGATTTTTGATATTTTATAATTTCGATTTTTTAGACACAATTAAGTACTCATTTTTTTGATCAAAAATTTGACTTTTACTTTGAATTCTCGCCAATTTAACAAAAATGAATATTTTTAAAATCCCCTACGTATTTCTGTAGTCATTCTAATGTAGATTAAGAAAACATTTTTTATTTTGTTACAGATCAATTTTTACACCCTGTGTACTGCTTGCAGTAGAGCTATTTTTAAAAAAACCGTCTAACAGAAGTTGCTCTTACGCCGCCATGTTGTATTTTTTTTAAATAAAAATTTTTTTTTTCTAAACTTTTAAAGATGTCTAACAATATCCTTGAAAAGAATTATCCTCCTTCTGTTCCTTCTACAAAAAAAAAATCGCAAAAAAACACTTTTTTTTTGCCGTCTACAGTGGTGTAACCCCTTAAGGCTAAGAAATAAGTAATAAATTATTATTTAAACTTTTTTTAAACATATTAATATTGTTAACTAGCCACTTTGTTCACATGGAACCTACAGATATGCAGTTATTCCTTATTTTGTAATTAATCGATCTTTTTATAATTATCGACAAAGAATTTAACAATAATAATTTGTTAAGAAAATATTTAAATAATAATGTAATTTTGTATTTCTCTTTTATAAAATTAGTTGAAGATCGATACAAGGTCAGGGAAAAATTGCATGTTTGTAGGTTCTATGTGAAAAAAGTTGGTATTTGACAATAATACTTTATTTAAAAACTTTAAAGTAACAATTTAATTTGTATTGTTTTCCGTACTTAGATAAAGCTAGAAAAATTGCAAAATTAGGAGAAGATGGCATATTTGTAGGTTCCATGTGAACAAAGTTGCTATAGCTAACAAGAATAATTTGTTTAAAAATGTTCAAATAATAATTGTTTTTTTATTCCTTACCCGTATAATCGCATGAAAATTAGTTAATTACAAAATTAGGAAAAAAACTGCATATTTGCATATGCTTTGTGTAGAAAATTAGTGAACAATATTTATTTGTTTAAACAATGTTTTAATAATTGTTATTATTCGTTTTACGAAATATATTATTTAATTTATTACTAACAAAAACAAAAACTAGGAAAAAATTATGTCCATTTCATGGACATTTCGCTTCCAAGTAAGCAAAATAATTTGCTTCCTCATAAATGAAGCAATAATATAATAATATATTAGTTAATTGGGAAAGTTATTTAAAAAAATAGAATTTTAAATACAAAAAAAAAATGAAAAAAACATGAATGATTTTACGAATTTTTGATCAATTATAAAAGTTCACTGAGAAAATAAGTTGATTAAATATAACCATTTTTTGATTAAATTTAGCAGAAAGGGGTTGTTGATATAGCACCTGAAAAGCTCTTTGTTTATTATTAGCAGATCAAATGCTATTGTTAACCTTGAAGTTTGGTTTTGATCGCTGGTATCTTGTGTGTTTTGTTGAGAGTCCCTTAATCTAGAAATTGGCAAGAGGCTTATTTTCTCAGTGTTATATAGGTCAATTGATTAGTTTTTAGATAAGAAATTTGATTTTTGTATTCATTAAGGGTGTTCCAAAGCTAAGCTAAGCCATGACAAAGACAGATGATATATACCAAACTTTATTTTTTACACATAAATTTTTGGCACAATACAATACTTGAAATAAAAACGCAACATTAACGAGAAATTGTACATATTTGTAGTTTCTAAATCACTTGGAACTATTTTATTTTATTCCCGAACAAGGCGACAATGTGTGCTAGAAAATTCGGTTGCAATGAAAGCAGATGATTGAAACAAAGATTGAGTATACCTTGACGTCGCTCTAGAACACCCTTACACGGAAAAACTTTTGGTTTTAATAGTTAATATTGTAGTATGTATTTTTACAAAATTTCGATTGTAAATCAGGATATAACTGTAAAAGTGGTATTTTATACTACAGGACTAGAAGAATATAGGGGAGAGTCGCCAGTTGTGAGACGGCTCCAGTTGTGAGACAGTCCATTTTTTTTAACACGAAATATAAAAAGGCTGATTGGTATACATAAAAACATTTATTTTTATACGAGCCAACTTTTGCGTGTACACCGAAGCGGATATATGTATTGTTTGTGTTAGATGCCAACACTGTGTGTGAAAATCGACTAAAAAACTTTTTTTCAATATGTGCAAAGCACTTTTTTTTTAAGTTAATTATTTGGAAAAGCTAAATGTTATGCATTTTTATTTAGTATTTTCCTTATATTTTGTAATGCAATATTGCATTGTTTCAATCTACAGTTGGAAATTTTTTCTTTTTCCTCTTTCAAAATAGCGCCAATTTCCGGTTGTGAGACACAGCAAGTCACCAGTTGTGAGACGGTGGCGCCGCCCATCTGGAAAAGCCTATACTTTTCGTTATGCAGCATAAAGCGCTCTGTTCAGTTTAGTTCGTTACGTACATTTGATAACACAACAATTATTTAAAGTGTGGGAACATGCGCACAATTTATTTCATTTGCCTACATTGCGACAGCGATTTTGATGAAGAAAACTGATAGTCATTTTTTAAAGAATAAATATTTTTATTAAGTATATAATAATATGTATTATCAATATATTTAGTTATTTATATTAAACATAATGTTTCATGCCAAATTTGTTAAATTTTTGCATTTTTTTATAAGTGTCTCACAACTGGACACCTTTTTTTTTTGACTAAAAAGATGTGTTTGGAAAATTCATCATAAAATTTTTCGAGTTCATCTGAACACTACACTTTCTATGAATAAAAGTTGCGTATTTAAGTTACTTTTTGAACGGTGTATTTTATTTACGATTTCGTTCACCTATTTCCAATTTATAAGTCAAAAATAAAACCCGTCTCACAACTAGCGACTCTCCCCTACTTTTTCGACAGGTAATATTTATATATTTTGAAATTAAAATTTACTATTTAAAACTGAAAAGATTGCTTATTGAATAGGAAATCAACAATAAAATATAATTCGGGTTATATAATTTCTCTCTTAAAAGAAACAATTAAATCGTTAACGTATAGTAAAGTGGGTGAAAAATAACACAATAAATACTTTTCACGTGATAGTTCTATTCAATATAGACCGGTTATATCATGTAAAAACTTTTAAGTGAATTTTGAATTTGGCGGATGTCAAACTTCAACTATTGTTCACAGATTGAAACTTGTGATTTTTGTGGATTTTTCTCAAAAGTGGTAATGTATTATGTCCATTAGTATATAAGAAAACTTTTCCCTTCAAACATTATATGTATTGTGCGATGCGTTAAACATATATATATGTGTGTGCAAATTATCGTTAGTGTTTAGGTTATGTTAGGATTTCGTTTGTGATGGTGATTGTGTTTATATGTATATAGCAGTGTTCAAAATATATGGAATTTCAATTACCACAGGTAACCTATAATAATATAATAATCATGAAGATCCCTACTGTAAAAACGTGCGTGAGATTTGTCGTAAGTAGGTAGGTATGTACTTACATATGTACGCATATAAGAACTCAGGTGACACAGACGAGATCTCGTATAAGATCTTATGTAAGAACGTAGGTACTAACGCATGTAAGTTCTTATATTAAGTTCCGTCATGCGCCGCATATAACGTTACTCAATATGAAATTAAAACAGCGTTTTTATATGAGTTGTCATCTGCGTACGTATGTACGAACACATGTACGAACACACGTACGAACTCATGTGCGAACACACCTAAGTATTAAATAAAATATGTTAAATTAAATATATTATTAAAAAAAAATTCTCGCCAACGGGATTTAAGCCAATATAACCTGAGCCTAAGTACGCCTTAAACCCCTCGGCCACCGTAGTTATAGAAACAACTTTACAAAACCTAAGAAATTCTGTGAAAAAATATCGGACATTTAGCTCCACCGGGATTCGAACTCGGGTCTTTCAATTGGCGCTTGAATGCTCTAACCACTAAGCTACAGAGGTCCATGTTAGATACAATTTCACAGATTTATCGCCTCATTCGGCCATGATATATATAGACACATATATATTTTAGAGAATTTTAATTTTAGTAATTCAAATTTTCCCAGAATTTTTGATGTGTAATTTTCGCTTTCAATGTGATTTAAATATCGAAAAAATCTTCCTGAATTTTTGAACTAAGAGTCGATATAGTAGGTTTCTTGAATGCATGAATTGTGCAGGAGCTTACTTATGATTGGCGAATTTGGTTCTACATAAAAAATTCTGTCAAAAATTTGAATTACTAAAATTAAAATTCTCTAAAATATATATGTCTCTATATATATAATGGCCGAATGAGGCGATAAATCTGTGAAATTGTATCTGACATGGACCTCTGTAGCTTAGTAATTAGAGCATTCAAGCGCCAATTGAAAGACCCAAGTTCGAATCCCGGTGGAGCTAAATGTCCGATATTTTTTCACAGAATTTCTTAGTTTAAATAATTAATTTGAAAATAATGAAAAATTCATTTGAATTTTCGCTTTCAATGTGATTTAAATATCGAAAAAATCTTTCTGAATTTTCGAACTAAGAGTCGATATAGTAGGTTTCTTGAAGGCACGAATTGTGCAGGAGCTTACATATGAGTGGCGAATTTGGTTCTACATCAAAAATTCTGGGAAAATTTGAATTACTAAAAAAAAAAAACCTTAGTCATGTTTAATACATAAATTTCTCCGGATAGTCATGACTAAGATTTTGTAAAGTTGTCTCTATAACTATGGTGGCCGAGGGGTAAAGGCGTACTTAGGCTCAGGTTAGATGGGCTCGAAACCTGTTGGCTAGAATTTTTTTCTAATAATATATTTAATTTAAAATATTTAATTTAAATTAAGTAGTCTTCGCACATGTGTTCGTACATATGAACGCAGATGAGAACTCATATAAAAACGCTGTTTCAATTTCATATTGAGAAACGTTATACGTGGCGCATGACGGAACTTAATATAAGAACTTACATGCGTTAGTACCTACGTTCTCACATAAGATCTTATACGAGGTCTCGTCTGTGTCACCTAAGATCTTATATGCGTACACATGTAAGTACATACCTACTTTCTTACTACAGATCTTAAGCACGTTTCTACAGTAGGGATCGGTTTATTTGCCTTTTTATAGGAATAACTTATTAATCTCGATTTTACTAATTCCAAAACTCAATAGTAATTTTCCCAACAAAATGGCGATTCAAGTTTCTTTTAACATTATTCCTATCGTAAATAGTAAATTCTGAAAATATAACGATTAATTCTTGTTTTCTATCGAAATTTTGTAAAAATAAATACTATAATATTAAGTATTAAAATCGAAAGTCTTTCCGTTAAGGATTGCAATCCCGCAAAGCGGGATCCCGCACCTTTTGATGGCTTGCGGATCCCGCATAATATTTTGCAGGATCCGCAAAATTATGCGGGATCCGTAAAACTGACATTTGTTTTTTATATGAGAGATTCAATATGAAGTGATCAAAGTAAAAAAAATGGTTAGCCAATCATGCTTAAATTCGAAGCATTTATAGTGCGTACAGATGGTAATCTTTGGTGATTTTTTTTTGTCCAATATTATCCGAGTGGGAGGGGGGTAATCTTTCTGGGTTTTACGGTACAACGCAAATTTTAGTAATTTTTTTATATTTAACAATAAATTAAAAAAATTTTCCTACTATCAGTTTCGATAGTTTTTCATGGTTTTTCGATCGGTGATATGTATATAAAAAAATAAAATTTTTTTGGTGAAAAAAATATATAAATACCTCATTATAAATACCTCGAGTTTAAGCATGATTGGCTTAAACTTAAATATGAGTGTGTCTTGTTTACTCATATTTTTTTACATCACCTAATGAATAAAGGGCAAACATTTGTCTATTGTTTACGACTATTTAAAATCTATAACGCCAAGCAGTGTAGAAGCAGAAAGAGCGTTTTCAGCAGCAGGATACATTTGTAGTTCCTTAAGAAGCAGGTTGGGTAAAAAAACTCGACTTTTTTTAAAAGAAAATAAGAATATTGTAATATGTAAGGCAGATAAGGGGAATGTAACTGTCATTCTTGACAGAAAAAACTATTTTGAGAAGTGTTATACTTTATTAAATGATGACAAAGTTTACAAAAAATTAAAATCAGATCCCACACAGTCAATTCAAAGAGTTTTAAATAAAAAGGTGACCAATTTACTACTTAAAAACTATATAAATTGCCCTATGTCGAAAAAGTTACACTCGTATAACTCAGTGGCACCTAAATTTTACGGACTGCCTAAAATACACAAAGACAACTGCCCTATGAGACCTGTTACTTCTTTTTGTGGATCACCCACGTACAATCTATCAAAATTTATTAGTATTCCGATTCAGAAGGTGTTAGGTAAAACTGAAGCACATGTAAAAAATAGTTTTGATTTTGTCGAGAAAATTAAAAAAATAAATGTTCCACCAGGTTTCAGAATAGTCTCATTGGACGTGAAGTCATTGTTTACCAACATCCCAAAGGCATTAGTCATTAAGTGCGTGAAGCTGAGATGGAGTAAGATTCGTAAACATACTAATTTACCCATTGATGTTTTTTAGATATTCTTGAATTCTGTATTGATAATGCATACTGCGCTTTTGATGGTGATTATTATAAACAATGTTTTGGTACACCTATGGGCTTCCCACTATCAGGAGTAATTGCGGATCTCGTAATGGAAAGATTGGAAGAAATTAAAAATTCCTTATTTATTTTACCGTCGATATGTTGATGACATTTTCCTTTTTGTCAGACTTAATGACATTCAAAAACTATTAGAGGCCTTTAATGAATTCGATGAGAATATACAGTTTACAATTGAAGTTGACGATAAAGACTGTATAAGTTTTCTTGACACCATGATCATCAGAGAAGGAAACCATGTCACCACAAATTGGTACCATAAAAGTACATTCTCTGGTAGATATATCGATTTTAACTCTAACCCATCTATGAAAGACAAAATATCTATCATCTATGGATTAGTTGATAGGGATATTAAACTTTCTAACGAGAGGTTTTATGACGAGAACTTGGTCTTTATTTTCGACACACTTTTAAAAAACAACTACCCACCTTCATTTTTAACAAAATATATTAACTACAGATTTCAACATATATTTTCTGATATTACAACTCAAAAAGAGCCTTTTGACACTAGCAGATTAATAGTTTTACCCTTCGTTACTGAACTTAAAGATTTTCTCATTAATTTGTTTAAGGACTTCAATATTAATTTAGTATTTAATTATAAAAAAGACCCCTTTGGTGTTTTTTCCAAGAATAAAGATAGCGTAGAGTTCAAATACAGGAATCACGTTGTATACAGTACACCATATGAATGTGGCGCTGTATATATTGGTGAGACCTCTCAGTATATTAAAGAAAGAATAAAACAACATGGGAGAGATTGTATAAACGATAATAGAAGCTCCGCTTTGGTTGAACACTCTCATGTTTTGGACCATTCTTTCCATTTCCACAGTACAAGGATTGTGTGTAATGAAACTAATTACTACAGAAGAAAATTTAGACAAGTTTTTTATATTCTGAAAAATAAAAATTCTATTCATAAAAAAACTGATTTTACAGCGCTTAATCGCATTTATCACAGTCTGATTATCAATACATCTTGAAATTATTTTTTGTTTTATTATTTTTTATTAAAATTTCTGATTTCAATTAAAATTTTCAATTCTGAATTATTTCACATCGGCATAGTAAATCTCATCCATATCAGCTTCGGGTATTTATACTAATATTGACTGTTGACTTTCTAAATTATATCTCATCTAGAGGGCGTACGCTCCTCTTTAAATATCTTTAATTGACCGTTATCTGTGACTCGTGACTATTCACGTGGACATTTTAATATTTTCCACTTTTGTTACAATATTTTAAATGATGTGGTTAATTTTTCGAGCCACTTTTGGGAGAAAAAAATTCCCTTTTTCTTTTTTATTCGTGCTTATATTTATATTTTAATTTAAAAAATGTGAAGTTGGAAAATCCGCATTGGTAAGTCAATATTCTGTAGTATTTTCCAAAGAAACGACAAAGTTATATTTAATTGTTTTAACACACGACTTTTTTTATTATTTTTGTTATTTAAAATACCGATGTCTTATGTCTCGTATATTTATTTTACAGTTTCGTAATTAATTGTCTGAAGAGGCCCAACGTGGATGGGCAAAAGGCTTACAATATAAAAAAAAAAAATTACATCTTTCTCTAAAAAAATTACAGATTATAATTATAATTTCCAATCTTAATAAATACCTATTACTTAAACATAAACACACATATTTTCTTTCTTGATTACAAAAGTGAGTCTAATTGTACAGTACAATAGTCTTTTTATTATTAACTTTTTTTAATAAAAATAGTTTTAATTTTGAAGTTCCCATCATATTAGAATTATCTAATTAACAGAATTTATTTATTAAATTATGGACTTACACGCAGAAAAAACCATGAACGCGTGAAAAATTACAAAAACACTGCGGGATCCCGCGGGATTGTTGCCGGATCCCGCAAATGATCCCGCGGGATTGAAAACTGTGCGGGATTGCAATCCCTACTTTCCATGTAAGTTGTAAGTTTAGCCTGAAAAAAATTTTGTCAAAAAACAATTTTTCTCAAAGAAAATCTAATTAGGTATTTTCAAAAATCTCTGTATCCAAATTTAGATATTCATGAGATTAATAAGTCATCAAAATTTTATTGAAATCCGCTAAAGCGTTCTCGAGATATCCTGACAACAAAAAACGCTATACACACATATACATCTGGACATTTGTTTTGAAATGAAAATTTACGCTTGTTAGATAATTTTAGATAGTCGATTTTAGACTATTTTTGGAAAATCGAAAATCTTAACGATCACAAAGATTCCTTTATGAGGAAGCAAAAGTCGACAGTTTTTTTAAAATCTTTTACTCTTTAAGTTTATTTGCAAATGCTACAATTTTTCAACAAAAAATTGTTTAAACAAATAAAAAATTCATCATAACATTGAGAAAAAACTTTTCATCGGTCTTAGTATAAAATAGTATAGATTCAAGAATTTGAAGTTATGATAAACTGTTTTGCGCATGACAGAAGTCAAGCAGACCCGAGTTTACGCCAAGTAATATCTTATTTTTGGATCAAGCATAAGTACCACTTCTTTTAAGACCATCAATGTATACACATATTTTTATTCTTGGCAAAAGAAATCCTCTTTTCTCTGTGAACATAAGTAAAATACAATATTTGTTGCTAAACAACAATAACAGTAAAAAATGTTTAGGAACTTAATTTTTTTTTGCTAGATATAAATAAAAGTCCGCGCGCGTATACAAAAATTTTCGGTAGCGCAAAAGTTAAATATTGTTTCAAATTTCGTCGTTTATTTGATGTTACCTAAAGTAATTCTTTTTTGTAGTTTTTTGATAGATTCGTTAAATTACTTACTTTAAGATCGTTTTCAATATAATCGTTTATTCAGTTTATTGGATTACGCAAACTATTCCATTTTAAGATTTAAAATGATTCGAGTTACCTTAGTAGACTAGGTACATATATTTACAAGTGTTATAAATAAACAAGAAGAATTGTGAAAAAAACTTCTTTTTTTAATTTTGCAAAATTAAATAAAAATTTGTTTAGTGACTTAAAATTGTACTTTTTAGATTGATACAAAACTCTAGAAGATATTACAATTCAAATATTCTCGTGTCTACCCGGGGTGTCATCCATCCGGTAGCGAAAAGGTTAATATTTTTTTTAACTTTCGACAATATAAAAGTGATTATACCTACTCGAAAATTTGGAAAATGTTAAATGCCTTTAAAGCTATAATATATAAAAATATACTTTAGCAAACAATGAAACAGTCATTATTCGATTAAAGCCCAATTTTGCGTATACCGAGGTGAGTTGAAATAGTCTGTTTCAACTCGCCTCAGTGCGTAAAATTGTGCATCGGTTCAAATGATGATCTTTTATCGTAAATCTCGAGACTCACACAAAAAATCAATATCATTCTATGAAACTTGAATATCCGACAATTATTAAAATAAATATTAGAACAGCAACAACCTTATAAATGTCGAATAATAAAGTATCAAAATATCGGTCAGAAACTTACTTTTGGCAGTTTTTTTTGGACATACGTCAAATATACCCCAAAAATTTTCCTCAGCCAGTCAACTAAATTTTGATCAAGTAGTGAATCAAAAAAGTAGGGGAGGGTGGTACCATACCGACCCCTCGTACCATACCGACCCCCCTCTGTTTCTCAGAGTTCGTGTTACTAGACAAATCGTGAATACCATCTAAAGAACACTTTCATCAGTGCACCGGAGTTGCGGCTGCGGTCGAAATTCTAAGCGGCTCGCATGAGGGGTATGTTCTCCCACTCCTCCATACAGAGTTCGAGCCGCTTCCCTTCCACTCTGCCAAGTTCGAGACGCTCCACCTCCACTCTGGCAAGTTCGAGCCGCTTCACTATAGAGTCTATTGACTATAGTATAGCTCACTATCGCTTTTGAAGCGGAACTGAGCAGAACCTTCCGGACATACTTTATATATTTTAAATGAATTACTTGCAGGAGTAGTAAGCGTGGGGAAAGTGTGAAGGGAAAATTGTGGGCTTTTAACGCTTTGCATACATACATTAAATTAAACAAATACGAAATACTTTAATTACAAAAGTTCTTCAATAGTAATATTTTTTTTTGTGACTTTAACTGGAGTAATGAGAACAGAATCAACCTGGCAACTTTTGGATTTAGTGTGATTTGCAATGTTTTAACAGTCTCTAATTTTTTAAGGATTATTTTTAGTTTTATAATCTTAAAATCCCATGCTTTTTATCCTTTTTTCAATTTTTTTCCAAAAAATTAGAAAATTTTCCGAACTAGTGGATTCATTTCGCGAAGTTTGGAAAAATTCCATATTTAAAGAAAAATTGAGATTGAAAAAATTTCTGAACATAGACGATTTTTTTTCCAAAAAATCGGAAATGGGTCCCAGGAATTGGTAAAAAAAAATTGAAAATCGTCTAAACGCGTTGGATTTTTCCCAAAAGTTAGGAAATAAATCCTAAGTCAAAATGAAAATGTTTCCGTAGCTCGGAAAAATGCACTTATTCCAAAAAAGTCGGCATTTATTCCAAAAGATTGGACAATTATCCGAATAATCTGATGGATTTTCCCCCAAATTCGGAAATAAATCCTATGTAGAATAAAGCGCAAGATGCGCTTCCTCTTTTTTGGCTTCTGCTTCAGTACTTTGTTTTTTATTAAACAGCTAATTTGGAAATAGTGTCTTTAGTGGCCGTTTTTTAAAAAAAGTTTCATTAGTGGTTTTTTTTTAAATGGTAGCTAAATAGTGGCATCAGCTAAAAAAAGTGTCAAAAAGTGGCATGAGTGAGAGGCCTGAAAGAGTGTAGACTGGAAGATAAGCGGCTCGAACTTGCCAGAGTGGAGGAGGAGCGTCTCGAACTTGGTAGAGTGGGGGAGGAGCGTCTCGAACTTGGCAGAGTGGAAGGGAAGCGGCTCGAACTCTGTGTAGAGGAGTGGAAGAACATACCTCTCACGCGAGCTGCTTAGAATTTCGACCGCAGCCGCAACTCCGGTGCAGTTACTTTCATAACTCTGACATTTTGACCATAGGTAATAATTTCTTGGTAATATTGTATCTCGGAATTTTACGTAAAATTAGTTTTTTGCAATAACATTTTTTGTTTTTGACCTATCTTGAATTTAAGTTAAAAGTGTTGAATTTAGTTCAGAAAAATTTAAGTATAAGTTTTTTTGGTTGCTTATGGCCTCAACTTTAATACACAATATTCAAATTCAAACGCTTTCATTGACATGAATGATCGGGAAGACATTATGTGAAAATAGGGAAGGTGGTCCGAAACTGACACCCCCCCTTTTCCTGCATTGTAATAGTAACTAAATTATTTGTAATTACCAAATAATACCCACAAATGTATTTTAATAAAATAACAATAATTAAGCTAAGTTAAAATAGCTTGTAATTAAGATCAAACTAAAAACACTCATTTTTTGTTGTAACGATAATTCTTTTACTCTTATTCTGAAAAAGGCCTTAAATAATGTATTTAAATAAAGTAAAAGCCATTTAAGTTTATTCTATTTTGTTGTTCTTTAATTCAAATTACAATACAAGTTCCAAATTTTGTTTGTTTTCGCTATTTCCTGCAATAAAAATAGGGAGTCGGTTTCATACCACCCTATTTGAGATAGTCGAAAACGTCAGTTTTCGATTTTCTCTCTGTATCTCCCACTTAATGAGATCCAGAGCCTCGGCAACCAGTGGAAACATAGAAAAATGATTCCTTTGCTGAAAAAAAATTTGACCTCAGCAATCAAACAAGTTTTTGGCACCTTTTTGGCTTTTGCCTTTTAGGGGGTCGGTTTGGGACCACCCTCCCCTAATAAATCCACGTTTTTCAAATTTTTCAAAAGTTCATTACTTTCGAGAAATCAACTCTGTTTCAACTCGCCTCTGATTTAACTCACCTCTGTCTCCCCTACAATTTTTCTTTAAAAATAAACTTTAATCTCCAATTCGTGAAATTTTAGTTCTTAAGAATGAAATAGAAAAAGACAGGTATATATGTCTGTCCTTTTCTATCTTATTGCTTACGAACTAAAATTTTCAATATGCTTAGGGCTATTATATTTGACATATATTTTTAAAAAATCTATTTTTGACTTAAGGACGTTGGAACAGGGTTGCCACTTTCAGTACAATTGTAGAAAATCAGTACAAATTCGTATTTCCTAGTACAGCAGTACAATTTTGAAATTTTAGTACACTGCATTTAGTACAATTGAAAAAAGCAGTACAATTTAGAACAAATTTGAGTATTTTTACATTTTTAATAAAAAATGTTTATTTTTCTGTTTGTTTTGGTAATGTTTTTATTTGTTTCTATGTATAACTTTCCTACAGCCTAAACAATTTTAATCTGAGGCAATAGGGATTTTATTGTAGTAAATACAAATCGTACTGACAGTGTTGTAACCAATCATAAACCACTATTTAGGCGGTAAATTAAAAATTTTTAAAATTTGACCATTTTTGAGTACCGTTATTAATAAACTAATTTAAAACAGCTTAATAAATATGTTGTGGGCAAAGCCCGGAGTGCGGGCAATCCGCGAAATGCCCGGTCACTCCGCAGTTTGCCCGAGCGTTTTTGGGCAAAGTCAGAAGTACCACTTTTATCTCGAGCTTTGCCCAATATCTGGCGGGCAAACTGCGGAGTGCCCAAGCTGCCTTGGGCAATGTTCGAAATCAATTACTTGAATAACGAATTATGTTTCATGATTATTTATATTATTTTGTATGTTCTATTATTTATTATTATAATATTATATTTCATTATATACTCATGAAAACTGTTTAGAAATACCACATTAATAAGAATTAATAAATAAAAACTAATAGTTATTAATAAGTTTATATTTATTTCTTTTAACTTTTTTAGTTTCAAAAGATGAAATTAATAAATTATTGTAGGGTAAACCAGACAGTTGTCGGCCACCCTATAGTTGACGGCCACCTTACAGTAACCGAGAATTTGTACTTTACTTGAAGAACCTTTGCGTGTACAAGATAACTTTAATACTGAAGACAATTAACAGAAATGACTAATACCAATCAAATACCATTCATAACGTTATTAGACAAACTGACGGTCTTCTAATACATTTTGTAAACAATACATCACAATCAAACAGATTTTACGTTAAAAGAAATAAATATAAACTTACCAATAACTATTAGTTTTTATTTATTAATTCTTATTAATGTGGTATTTCTAAACAGTTTCCATGAGTATATAATGAAATATAATATTATAATAATAAATAATAGAACATACAAAAGAATATAAATAATCATGAAACATAATTCGTTATTCAAATATTTGATTTCGAACATTGCCCAAGGCAGCTTGGGCACTCCGCAGTTTGCCCGCCGGATATTGCCCGAGTCGAAATTTTGAAGCTACTTTGAAGCTCATGAGGAACTTTAGCTTCTACTTAACGAGTTCTTAATTTTTAGCCTCTTCTTTACTTCTAATAATAATATTTCCTTCTACTTTACGTCTATACACATGTTTCATTTTTCCAATCATTAAAATTAGCAGCTCTTTTAAAGCTCCACATTCCCAGTTATAAAGAAATGAAAATTTTTATTCTACTTTAAACCTGCAAGTGAAACTCAGTCATTTTTTCCATTGAAATATACTTTTTTATTTAACATATAAGAAAAACGGGAGTTAAACTAACTTTTTTTTTCAATTATTGTTCCTCTGATTAGCCCTTAAGAGGAAAAAATTTTAATCTATAACCAAAACCCAATAATTTGTAAAATTAGGGAAAATGTGTATCTTTCTAGATGCACTTGTAAAAAAATAACAATTATTAACAATAATTTGTTTAAACAATTTTGAGTGGTGATTGTTGTTAATTTTGATAAATATCTTATTTTTTCAATATAAAAAGTAAACAAATTAAAAAACTACTACTTGCTAGGTGTTTTTAAATGTTATAAATTAACAATAATAAATTGTTTTAAAATATAAAAATAATAATTTATGGTCAATTATTTTTTATTTTTCTAACCAGAGCCCAGTAATTTATTTGTAAAATTAGGAAAAATTTGTATCTTCCTAGGTGTATTTGTAAAGAATTAGTAATTACTAGCAATAATTTGTTTAAAAAATTAAAATTGATGAAAATAAAATTAAAAAAATGTATATAAAAAGTCCAGAAAAGAAAAGTAAAAATCCTTCAGAAAAAAAAAGTTTGGGCAAATTAAACCAAAAACATTTTTATAATATTACACTGAAAGCAAGTCCAACAATAAATTTAGAAAAATAAAGAAAATCTAAAAATTCTATAAAAGAATAAGTACTAAGTTTGCAAAAAACCTCGCAAAAACTATCCAAGAATTAAAAACAAATTGAATAGGTGCATTAATAAAAAAATAAGCGTATTTATTTTTAAAAATATGAAAAAACCTATGAAACTCAACGAAATAATAATAAATAATAATTATTATTTATTATTTATAATTTATTATAATAAAATGACAAATACAACAACAACAAAAATACCATTAGTAAAAGGAGAAAAAATCTTTAAATTTTGTTAAAATAAGAAATTATAAGATATAATTTAAACAGTTTCGAAAAAGAAACTGAATTAGAAACTAAAGAAGAATTACAAATATTGTAAGACTTAAAAAAAGGATTATTGTGAATATGAAAAATAATTAATATTATTTAATTATTTTGCATTAACTAATGTGTCTTTAAATTTGAATTAATTGACATTTAAAAGTTTGAAAAAATTGGAATATGAGTTTATTGACGTTTGGAATTTATTTAAATTATAATGACCTAAAGATATAAAAATTTGATATTATTTTTTGTTATCTTCATACCAAAAATTTGTAAATCGTAGGTATTTTGATTATCTATATTAGCCCAATTATTTAAATTTTATAAAGATTAAAATATTAAAATTGAAATTTTTAAGATTTATCCACAAATTTGTGGTTTTTTTATGGTTTGTGATTTTTTACATGCAGTATTAGACATTCGGAGAATTGTAAAGTTTTTTTTTTATTTAAATCATGATTTTAATGCAAATGCTTCAATGATTTAAATCAATATCAGCCTCTAACTTGACAATAATAAATTGTTTAAACAAATGAAAAATACATAAAAATCTCCGTAAACATTCAGAAATTGGCGATATGTAACAATTTTGTTGAAAAGTCCTAAAAAAACTATTCGTAATTTGTATCATAAGGACACTGAGAAAATTAAATATTAAGTTCATAAGCGTTGGTAGCGTAGGGGTTAGTGCGTTAGATTATAAGTGTGTAGGTCGTTATGTCATGGGTTCGAATCCCCACTTGCGTTATAATAATTTATTTAGTAAGTTTAGACTATTTCCAGCTTGTGTGTATTAAGTGTGACGAATTCTAAAAGCGCATGAATTTTGAATATTTATTTTATATTTTTTTTTATAATTTCATTCATATTAATTTCAGTTTTATTCGCAAAAACAGATTCTTTCTTTGTTTAGACTTTAGAAGATCAATAAAAAGGGGGTCTTGAGCGTTAAAAGAGGCCTTAATATAGTTGAATATTAGCTTCTACTTTAACGCTCTCATCGCGGAAACAGGTAATTTCTTCCAATAATAGCACCAAAGTAGAAGCTAAATTGTATTGAATTTGCTTCTATTTTAAACCTCTATTTCCTAAAAATGTTGGACTATGTAGCGTTAAAGTAGCCTCAAAATTTCGACTCGAGTGGGCAAAGCTCGGGATAAAAGTGGTACTTCTAATTTTGCCCAAAAACGCTCGGGCAAACTGCGGAGTGACCGGGCATTTCGCGGATTGCCCGCACTCCGGGCTTTGCCCACAACAAATACAAATTAAAAAAAGTATTGAAAAACTTACATTTAATAAAAACAAAAAATTAGTTGTATTTCTATTTTATTAGTACCTATATTAAAATGGTTCAAAAGTTTATTTGTTTATTAATTAAAAAAATGTTAAAAAATAAATTTCCGTAGTCACAGATCTTAAAAGTCCAGAAAATTTCCTAAAAACCTTGGATTTAATAAGTGAAACAGAGATAAATATTTAAAGTTAAATTAAATAGTTGTTCTAGATAATTGCTCTTAGATTTTGTTATTAATAAAATTTTGTATTATTATTGGACTAGAAATTTATTTTTTAATATTTGCTTAATTAATAATATTTTTTTAAACTATGTAAACGCCAAAAAATAAATTTTAATAATTTTAATGTACCATCGAAATAGAAATTTTATAAATAACTGATTTATTATTATTATTATTTCTTATTTATAGTGAATTTTTAAATACTATTTACATCGTTTTGATTAAGATATTTTAAAATAATTTATTATTAACTTTAAAATAACAGTACTCAAAACTTTCATATTTTGAAACTTTTAAATTTACCGCCAAAATAGAGATTCATGATTGGTTAGTACACTGTCAGTGCAATTTGTGTTTCAGGACAGCACATCTAGTACATATTTTGGTCAAATCTAGTACACGTGTCCGCCATTTTTGTGGCAACTCTGCGTTGGAAGGATAAAGTTGAGTGGCGTAGAAACACATTCCCGTCCTTTGCTCGAAAATTTCCACTTTATGACTTTTTTTCAAAAACACTGGACACTTTTTCAAAAAAAGGGCTATGGTAGACAAAAGTATTTGAGATAAGGAATTTTTTAAACATTTGTTTTATGCAAACCATGAAGACTAGAATAAGGAGGTGAAATTAGATAGTTTTACCACAGGGAACGGTGGCGCGGCAAACAGGCTAGCCAGTAGGCGCCTCTTTTTGGTTCGGGCTTTGCTCAGTAACGAATTTTAGTTTTCTGCGCACGTAAGAGGGAGAAACAAGAGAAGGGAAAAGCGAGCTGAACAACAGCTGCTTCTCCCTGTTTAAAGAATGTATTTAAAATTATAGAATTTGATAGGATTTCTATCACAAATATTTTCAAATTTTAATCAAATTGTATACAAAATAAAAAATCCTATCAAATTCTATCAAAAATACTAAATTCAATCAATTTTAATAACAAGTTTGGAAAGAATTTAAATCAAAATTAATACTGAACTAAAGACAAGTACATGTCTATACTTCATTTTGTATAAAAAGTGTATCAAATCTTGTAATTCTAAACAACATAATCAATTTCAATCATAAGTGTGGATAGAGTTTCTATCAAAATTAATACTTAAATAATGTTAAATACATTTGTATACATACGTCTGTATCGAAAGTTTATCAATTTCTATCCGTCTGAAAATCGAATACTTTGGTATCAAGAGCTCTGTATTAAAACTTTATCAAATTCTATCCGTAGAAAAGTCGAATACAATCTTATCAAATCATTTGCATAGAAACTCTATCAAATTTAACCAAACGGAAAATCGAATACATTTCTATCAAAACTTAGGGATTAAAAATTAATCAAATTTTATCGATGGAAAATTCTTGTACTATTCTATCAAAATCTTGGTATGCAAAATCTATCAATTTCTATCCGCTTGAAAATCAAATACTTTGCTATCAAGAGCTCTGTATTAAAACTTTATCAAATTCTATCCGTAGAAAAGTCGAATACAATCTTATCAAATCATTTGCATAAAAACTCTATCAAATTTTACCAAACGGAAAATCGAATACATTTCAATCAAAACTTTGGGATAAAAAAGTAATCAAATCTTATCGATGGAAAATTCTTATACTATTCTATCAAAATCTTGGTATGCAAAATCTATCAATTTCTATCCGCTTGAAAATCAAATACTTTGCTATCAAGAGCTCTGTATTAAAACTTTATCAAATTCTATCCGTAGAAAAGTCGAATACAATCTTATCAAATCATTTGCATAGAAACTCTATCAAATTTAACCAAACGGAAAATCGAATACATTTCTATCAAAACTATGAGATTAAAAATTAATCAAATCTTATCGATGGAAAATTCTTATACTATTCTATCAAAATCTTGGTATGCAAAATCTATTAATTTCTATCCGTCTAAAAATCAAATACTTTGGTATCAAGAGCTCTGTATTATAATTTTATCAAATTCTATACGTAGAAAAGTCGAATAAGGAGCATTTACATATGACGTCACGCTATAAGGGGGAGGGTGGACTCTTGATCAAACGTTAAAAAACGTAACATGTTGATGGGGGGGAGATCGTTCTAAACGTGACGTCACGAGAAAATTTTTTAATTCAAAAATTAATTCAAACTACCTTTTAAATTTTGTAAGCATCTTTATTTATGATAGACCTCGGATTATCCTTAGGATATCAACGGAAAATGCTCATCAGGATCCTACCAGACATCGTCAAGAGATATCCACAAGACATCATTTTGAATTTCAAAATGGTCAAAATATTTTTCCGGTAGTTATATATCCAGGAAAGCAGGGATTTTAATATCCACTGGATATCCTAAGGATGCCCGAAGATATTTTTCTCATTACCTGAAATCAGAAAACGTTTCTATTTAATATTTTTAGAGTTATAACAATTAAAACATCCCGGTTTGTACAAACTACTATGTGCACTTGTCTTTTCTTTTCGCTCTCCAGTAAAATCACTAATTTGCTTCTAAGGTCTTCTTCTTCGGAGTGCATTACATATATTGTAAAATCTGAAACCCAGACCTCACTTAATCTGTATTACACTCTAAAAACAAGTGTCTTATTTTGTCCTCACTTTTAAGACATTTTGAGGTGCCTTAATTTTAAACCATTGAGATAGTGTCTTAAAAATGCCTGTAAGACGCTTTCTAAACGTCTTATGTCTTAAAATTAGACACTTGTAAGACACCTGTTTTTACAGTGTAAAGAAACTGTTTTATTAATTCCGATCAATTTTTTCAATTCTTTACTAATCCAGCCTTCTTGTCGAGTATTTGTAAGTTTTATTCCATTGCTGCCACTACTGGTGCAGCACTGCGTCTATTGTTACTATCCTCTTCGATGTGTCATATTATTAGTTAATAATTTTATTATATTTAGATTTGAAGAGCAGGAGCGAATTTTTCCGTGGTGTGGACGACTTACTTAATGGTTTCAACTTTAAAGTCCAATTTCTGCAAACTTCAAATTATGTTATAACATGTTAAGTTACATAATGGAAATAATAAAAATAACACAGGCGTAAAAAAGTAGAAACCTTTTTTCGCTAAGTATTGGGCCAATATTGGTTTACCCTTTGAAATCTGTCACTGCGGACAGTGAAAAAATACATATAGAAATACTCAGCCAATTGTCCAGTACATACATTTGCCAATAATTTGCTACCTGTTATCGCAGAATGAGAAATCATTGGTTAAATCTTGGGATGTAGACATCCGTGCCAATCATTGGCTAACAATATTTGTCCAATGTTTAGCCGATGTTAAATTTTCGACTGTTATATTCTGAAAATAATGATTATATATATATTGGAATTTTAGAGCCATATGTGTTTCCTTTTAGTTAGAAATGTGTTTAGAAACTCGTCTTGAATCGTATCAAGTAATCGCGTTGCATTCATAGATAAAATAATAATTTAAGAGAAATAATGTTTTAAGGTAAAATTTAATTTTTAACTTTAGCAGAACTAAGAAATATACTAACAATATTATATTAAATTTAAACAGTTATATTGGTATTAATATCTGATTTATTTTTGAATAAAAACATATAAAAGTTCGTTATGTCATGAAATTGTATTTTCGAAATTAAAAATTGTACGATTTAAGGATGAAAATAAATTCAAAGAAAAATTTATTTTAATATATTTTAACAAATTTACTGACACACAATTTGCAAAAAAAATTTTATTGATTTAAATAGTTTATTCTTAACTACTCATTTAACGTTTTATGTTTTATTTTCAAATCTGATGAACAATTGCAGTTTTTTCCAAATATGTTAAACAATAGCTCATTTAGTTCCTTTAAAAAGCATTCTCAACAAGTCCACCTATAAAATTTTATTTTTCATTGATAAGAATTTAATTATATTTTATATATTTGTTTATGGATAAAATATTTTTAATAAAATTTTGTGAGTAAAACTAAGGATTAAATAAGCAGCCAAAAGTGAGCAAGACTAATTTTTCTAATTTCGAGAAAATTAAAGAAATACAGTTTTTAACGTAATCCTGAAAGTTAATTAAAAACTAGAAAAACTATACTAAGTTTTTTAAATAACAGTGATTCTTATATCTAAGGCAGTTTAATATTAGTGAAAGTTAATTATATATAGATATAAGGTTTTATTAGTTTTTATAGACTTCATTTCTATTAAAAAAAAAAAATAATAATAATAATAAATCATATTGGTTGAGGATTACGTTAAAAACTGTATTTCTTAAATTTTCTCGAAATTAGAAAAATTTGTCTTACTTTTGGCCTTACTTCAATCCTTAATTTTACTCACAAAATTTTATACAAAATATTTTATCCATATACAAATATATAAAATATAATTAAATTCTTATCTATGAAAAATAAAATTTTATGAGTGGATTTGTAGAGAATGCTTTTTAAAGAAGTAAATGAGCAACTGTTTAACGTATTTGGATCATGACATTACGAACTTTTTTTATGTTTTTATTAAAAAATAAATCAGATATTAATATCAATATAACTGTTTAAAAATTAATATAATATTGTAGTTTATTTCTTAGTTATCTTATTTTATCTGTGAATGCAACGCGATTACTTGACTCTACTCAAGACTAGTTTCTAAACACATTTCTAACTGAAAGGAAACACATATGGCTCTAAAATTCCAACGCCAGGACCTTTTCCTTTGTGCTCTTTTGCTAAGGGCGTACAGTCAGTATCTTTTTGATTTTCAAACAGTCAACTTCGTAAAAGAAACGCATGAAGAAGTTAGTGACTTTACACTGTTAAGTTTATTGAAAAAAAGAATTTACTCTTTTATTAATTCATTCTCCAAACGTTTCAGCTCCAAATACTGGCCCTTGTTAAAGGATAGTGATGCATGTGGAGCAAACGATCTGATCGACTTCACATCTGATTGTCTGCTGTTTGCTCGATTATGATTGAATTGAACAAATTACTTTTTATTTACCTTTTAATAATTAGCATAACTTTTGAGAATATCGTTAAATAAGAATCCTTTCTGTTTGTTGATATATACTGACATACCGAAATTTTAAAAAAGTAACCTCTTTTATGATTAATTGCAAACTTAAAAATTTTACAAATTAAGCAAAATAACCTCGTAAAATTTGAATATAGAATTAATTTTACAATTTTTTACATTTTTTGTACAAACTTAAATATGTGTTAAGTTTGAATCTTTTAAAAGCTTACAGAAGAAAGATACGATGTGTTGAAAGATGTCATTTTTCATGAATTTGAAATTTAATTTTATAATAAACAAATTTTTTTTTAAATTATTGTTCTGAATAAGAAAAGTTAATGTATTAATTTCAAACCTCGTAAGTATCCAAATTTGTTATTAAATAATTTTATAAAAAATATGCTTCTAAATATCACAAAAATTGACAGTCTTTATAGATCAATCTTAAATCCATTTTTCTTATTATAATTATGCTTTATATAAAAAATAAATTACCACACACAAATCTTTAAAATATATATTGCCATTCTTTTTTAGCGGAATTTTATTTAAACCTATATTTAGTAATTTAAAAAAGTTTGAAATATAAACTCAAAACGCTATACTTTCACGTCTTTAATTAACATTTTGTAAATGCCCGAACAGCACCGGATGTTTCAGCAACATCCGTTGCTGTTTGGGTGAAAAAGAAAATATTATCAAAATCTTTATTAGAAATGAATTCTATGGAGTTTAATAATGACTTATAAAACAAATTTATTTTTGAAACACTTATGGCAGCAACATCCCTTAGACGAAAGTCATTGAAATTACCCACGTGACAGATAAAAAATGTCAACAAAAAGAAATGATTCTTACTTAAAGATATTTTCAAAAATTATGCTAATTATTAAAAGATTAATAAAAAGTAATTTGTTCAATTCAATCATAATCGAGCAAACAGTAGACGATCAGATGTGAAGTCGATCAGATCGTTTGCTCGACATGCATCACTATTAAAGGAAAATAGTTTTATTCTGAAATAGTATTAATAATGTAGTAGACAACTGCAAAAACTTCAGATAAATTGTTGTATTATTCTCTTTTTTGTTTTGTTATTATTATACTGTTGTTCTTTAAATTTTATTTTTCGGTTATATCGATTTTTGCATTATTTGGGTTTAGAATTAATTACTAAAAAACAAAAAAGAGAATGCGTAACACATCAATTTATCTTCAGCCTTATATTAATATTGTTATACATAATACTATTTCAGAATAAATCTACTTTCTACCAACGAGGGCCATCAGTATTTCGAGCCGAAACGTTTAGAGAATGAATATTTGAAAAAGAAAAAATTCTTCTTTTTAATAAACTTGCTTCTAAAGACACTAACTTTTTCACATATACATAATCATTATTTTCAGAATATAACAGTCAATCGGAAACTTAACATCGGCTAAACATTGGACCAATATTGTTAGCTAATGATTGGCACGGATGTCTACATTCCAAGATTTAACCAATGATTCCTCATTCTGCGATAACAGGTAGCAAATTATTGGCAAATGTATGTACAGTACTCTCTCACTAAGTGCCCGCTCAGTAAGTAGCCGTTCCCCTTCACACATATTTTTACACACACATTATTTGCTCCCCACCATAGCAAACGCGGTAAAATGAAAGTCAATTTCTAATTAGCAACTTCAAGTGTTAGAAAAATGACAGATAATTAAATAACCAAAAATAGACGTAAACAAACCTAAGAGTTAACTCTATAAAGATTGTTTGCAAAGAATTAATAATTGTAGCCAATAAAAAATTTGAATTCTAAAAGAAAAAATAAAATTTATCGTTGATCAATTTTTAACTAAATTTGTAATTTTATATGTAGTGACATTTTTAATATTTTAGGCAAGTTAATAATGAAATTTTAACCCATCGAAATTTATGAGTTCTAGTGATGATAATTCTTTTTCCGGCATTAATTTGGGTTTTAAAATGAAACTAAGTTGTAAAACTAAGTTGAAAAAAGTTGTAAATTAAAAAAAAACATTTTTTCTGATGGATTTTAGAATTTTTATTTTTGTAAAAAATCACAAGTTTTTAAAATCCAAAAAGTAATGTTTTCAGAATTCTAAAACAAGCCTATAAAAATTGTGGAAGAAGTTTAAATTTCAAACATTACAATTTTTTAAAGAATACAGATGCTAAGCTAGTCAAAATTATATTCCTATTTTTTTTATGATACGGTAATTTTAGATCTCTAAACTATATATATTTTAAAAAACATTATTAATACCTACAAAAGGGTTAAAAGTTAACAAGTGACTCTCCTTAATTTTATTTTTCCTTATTCTTAATTTTCAGGAAACAAAGATATCCAAACATTTTTTAAATATTCTCTTCAGTCATTTTAAATTTGCCGCAAACCATTTCGTTTTCGAGTTTATTTACATTCAATTGTTTTACATGAAATCTACATATAATGCAATAGAGAGTGGGGGCTCTCGATAAGTAACCATTTTATTCCACTACAGCCCCATTTTCGGTCACTTAGTGAGAGAGTACTGTACTGGACAATTGGCTGAGTATTTCTATATGTATTTTTTCACTGTCCGCAGTGACAGATTTCCAAGGGTAAACCATTATTGTCCCAATACTTAGCGAAAAAAGGTTTCTAATTTTTTACGCCTGTGTTATTATTATTATTTCCATTATGTAACTTAACATGTTATAACATAATTTAAAGTTTGCAGAAATTGGACTTTAAAGTTGAAACCATTAAGTAAGTCGTCCACACCACGGAAAAATTCGCTCCTGCTCTTCAAATCTAAATATAATAAAATTATTAACTAATAATATGACACATCGAAGAGGATAGTAACAATAGACGCAGTGCTGCGCCAGTAGTGGCAGCAATGGAATAAAACTTACAAATACTCGACAAGAAGGCTGGATTAGTAAAGAATTGAAAAAATTGATCGGAATTAATAAAACAGTTTCTTTAATACAGATTAAGTGAGGTCTGGGTTTCAGATTTTACAATATATGTAATGCACTCCAAAGAAGAAGACCTTAAAAGCAAATTAGTGATTTTACTGGAGAGCGAAAAGAAAAGACAAGTGCAGATAGTAGTCTGTACAAACCGGGATGTTTTAATTGTTATAACTCTAAAAATATCAAATAGAAACGTTTTCTGATTTCAGGTAATGAGAAAGATATCTTTGGGCATCCTTAGGATATCCAGTGGATATTAAAATCCCTGCTTTCCTGCACTGAAAAAAATATTTCCGTGGAACTGCAATAATTATGGGCAGATTGGCAATATTTTATTGCTGTTTTGGGAACTGCCATACGTATTTGTGTTTTAGCCATACGACTGTGTGAAACCGCGAGTGACATTGTAAGGTTAGGTAAAATCGACAGTGGCGCACCGATGATGCATTATGTCAAACTCCTACATAACCTGTTAACCATAGTCAAATGTCTAATCTGATCACAGTATTTTTTTCAGTGTGGATATATAACTACCGGAAAAATATTTTGACCATTTTGAAATTCAAAATGATGTCTTGTGAATCTCTCTTCACGATGTCTGGTGGGATCCTGATGAGCATTTCCCGTTGATATCCTAAGGATGAACTACGGATATTATTAGGATATTTCTAAAATTATTCAAATGGATTCAGAATACGGATTAAAAATACAATCTTAGCAAATCATTTGCATAGAAACTCTATCAAATTTAATCAAACGGAAAATCGAATACTTTTCTATCCAAATTTTGGGATTAAAAATTAATCAAATCTTTTCGACGGAAAATTCGTATACTTTCTTATCCAAAAGGTTTGATAGAATCGTATACAATGTTAATGAAAATTTGGATTCAAAAACGGATTGAAATTGATAGAAATTCCTTTCTAATAAATGCGAAGTATTGATTTTGATAGAGATTCTATCCAAAAGGTTTGATAGAATCGTATACAATGTAAATGGCAACTTGGATTCAAAAACGGATTGAAATTGATAGAAATTACTTTCTATTAAATGCGAAGTATTGATTTTGATAGAGATTCTATCCCAAAGATTTGATATAATCGTATAAAAAGTACTTGAAATTTTTGATTCAAAAAACGGATTTAAATTGATCGAAATTTCTTTCTATCAAATTCCATCAAATTCTATCAAATGCGAAGTATTGATTTTGATAGAGATTCTATCCAAATGTTTGATAGAAACGTATACAAAGTACATAAAATTTTGGATTCAGAAAACGGATTCAAATTGATAGAAATTCTTTTCTATCAAATCCTATCAAATTTCGTAAACAGGGCTCCCTTCTCCCTCTTCGTGCGCAGAAAACTCAAATTCGTTACTGAGCAAAGCCCGAACCGAAAAGAGGCGCCTACTGTTTGGCCTGCTTCTGTGGACACCCCCACTCCACTCATTTCACCTCCTTATTCTAGTCTTCATGATGCAAACAAATGTGCCTACGAGCGTCAAACTTACTCCCAGTTCTGATAAGGCAAGATTTTCCGTAAAACATGGCCGCCGCACGTCAGTTGGGAGCGGGCTTACGTGACATGCGCCTGCCCTGTCGAAAGAAAAACACTGAAAAATCACTGAGACAGAACCACTGAAATCCCAGTTGTTTTTAAGTGGTTTCTCAGTTGTGATTTGGGACAATTCGCCACTGAAAATATCTATTGTGAGGGTTGATTTATGACAGTTGGCCTGGAAGTCCCAAACCGTTTTATGGCCTTTACCCTCATAAAATGGAAGGATAACCTTTCTTTTTTATAATTTTAAATAATTTAAATTATTTATTCCAATATTATATTTGTTGTTTAAGAATTTAGCCCCTTATATAAATATATATTATTACTATGAACATAATACATGCTTCTATTCAAAAATCCAAAAATGACATCAGTTTTTTAATATCTGCTACCGTTTATGAGATACGATATTATTCATTTAAATTTAGGATTTTTGGGAAAATTTGTATATGTACGTTATTGTTAGAACTTACAGATTCTAAATTTATAAGAAACAATTTTCTATCATTAAAATTTAAACAATTTTATTTGTTAAAAAACAAATTTTTCACAGGTCAATTTTTAATATATTCAAGGCCTCGTAGAAGGGTCCAGAGAGATCATAAAACTTGAAGACTCCTGAATTTAATTAAAAATCGGGAACAAAAATTTCTCTAATTTCGCATTAATAAAGTTAAAAATTAAATATTAAAATTCTACGTGTTCTAACGATAAAGAATATCTAAAAATTTCCTCAAAAAAGTTATTTTTCATAATAATAAAAATAGCTTTGAAAATTTACTTTCCTTCAATTTTAATAGTTTTTACAATTTTTTTTTATATTCTTAATCGTGAAAATAAGTAGATTTCATATTTTTATTTTTGAAATTTTAATTTTTGAAATTGCAAAAGTTTTTAATCATAAAAATTTTGGGTTACGGGAACCATAAAAGGAAAAAAAATTACAATCAGGAATCGGTGTTCGACCTGAATTTCCAGGTCAAATTGCTTGTAAATTTTTTTCGTTAAAGAGTCGAAGTTTACTCCCCTACAAAACTACTTGGCATTTAAAACTATTGTACTATTGTTACCCCAACTCCAAAAAAAATCTATCTGAAGATATGCAGGTCAGACCACTGAAAAATTACTGTGCCAGTGGTTTTTTCAGTGGATTTTGAGTGGTTTACTTTTGACAGGGTGAAGTAAAATGGCGGCGGCCATCTTTTACGAATAATCTTGCAATGTCAAAACGGGAGTTAATTTTGACGCACGTAGGCACATTTATTTGCATAAAACAAATGTTTAAAAAATTCACTTATCTCAAATACTTTTGTCTCCCTACTGAAAAATCCTATATAGGATCCTACATAGGATCCTATATAGAATCCATATGGATTCCTATGAGAATCCACGTAGGATCCTATATAGGATCCTATATAGGTATTGTCCTATAGGAATCCACGTGGATTCTCATAGGAATCTATGTGGATTCCTATAGGTCGCCTATAGGACAAGTCCTATATAGGATCCTATGTGGACTCTCCTATAGGAATACATGTAGGATCTCATATAGGATCCTGCATAGGCGTCCCAAAAAATTTTTGTACACCCTCCTACATATGATCCTACGTAGGTTCCCATATAGGATCCTATATGGGAACCTATGTAAGATCCTACATGGGTATCCCCAAAAAAATTTTGTGTACCCCTTCCTCATGCGCAGTCGTCTTTTACGTATTCTACAATACTTACGCCTGCGCAGTAAATATTTTTCGTCCTTATAATGGTACTTAATGTATATTTGAATAAAGTTGTTTAAAAAAAAACAATTAATTCTGTGTACATAATTTTTTTTGGGCGCCCATAAAAGATCCTATATAGGATCCTATATGGGAACCTACGTAGGATCCTATGTAGGGGGGTTTACAAAAATTTTTTTGGGACGCCTATGTAGGATCCTATATGAGATCCTACATGTATTCCTATAGGAGAGTCCACATAGGATCCTATATAGGACGTGTCCTATAGGCGACCTATAGGAATCCACATAGATTCCTATGAGAATCCACATGGATTCCTATAGGACAATACCTATATAGGATCCTATAAAGGATCCTACGTGGATTCTCATAGGAATCCAAATGGATTCTATATAGGATCCTATGTAGGATCCTATATAGGATTTTTCAGTAGGGCTACGATAGCCCTTTTTTTGAAAATGAGTCCAGTGTTTTTAAAAAAAATTGATAAAAGGGAAATTTTCGAGCAAAGGAGCAAAAAGTGTTTCTACCACACATGCACGAAAACCTCGTGTTTTCGTTCGCCTTAAGCGGGGCAGAACTCACAGTTTTTAGGTCAGTGAACGTTAGAGGTAAAAAAACTTCCGAACAGTGAAAAAAACTCTCATCGCGTAGGCGCATTGCGGCGCGCCGGAAGTTTTTTTTATCTCTAACGTCACTAACCTGAATACTGCGAGTGCTGACCCGCTAACGCGTACTAGTCCAGTCAAATTACACATTCAACAAAACAATAATTCCGATATGGCCAATTTTTTTTTGGATTCGATAGGGGGATGTTTGCTGAGTTTAAATCCAAGTTTGTGACCTCTGGGGGAGGTAACTTTGTCCGCCATCTTGAAAAAAGGGGTGAAAATTTGTTTTCAAAATAATCCAAAATCTATGCCATTAAAGAAAAAAAACTAAGAATACAAATTCATAGTAAATAAAATTGCCTATCACTTTTGTTCAAAACATTTTTTTCCAAGACTTTTATTTCTCGCTAAATATTGCAAAAAGTGAAAAAATAAGAGTTTAAAAAATTAAATTTTGCATTTTTATCGACTATTGTTCAATTTGTTGTAAAGAATCCTTTTATTAAAATGAACTTAACCTTAGAATAAACAACTTAAAATCAAAAAAATTTTTTAATAACATAGACAGTTATGACTGGAGAGCTCTCCTAACTGTGGAAATACTATACCCACAAACGCAAATACATTATTGCAATGTTTTTCGACTGATCAAATATTTTTTTTTAGAATTTTTGTTTTAATGCGTTGCTTTAGAAAACTAATTTATGTAAAAGTTATATTTAATATTTAAAGTCAGTAGAATAAAATCGGTAAGATATTATAGAAATAATTGTTTTTTATTCGACTTTTTAGTTCTGGAATAAAAAAGAGAGTTATTTGTTAGCATTGCTGTTGGTACGCACTTCGAAAAAGCGAGACAATTATTTATATAAAAATTTTTGTCTTAAAATCAATTTATATTCTTTAATTTCTTTCATAAATGCGATAGATTATCAGTTATTATTAGAAAAAAATTTCGCCCCTTTCTTTAATATGTCGGAACAGTTAGCACCCCTCGAAGCCACAATCTTGGATTTAAGCTCAGCAAACAGCTCTCCAGCCTTAACTATCAATTTTATTTAAAAAAAATTGAATAGAAAGTTGTTCAATTTTAAGTTATCTTCATCTTTTATAATAAGTTTTTTTTACAAGAAATTGAACAATAGTCGATAAAAATGCAAAATTTAATTTTTTAAACTCTTATTTTTTCACTTCTTGAAATATTTAGCGAAAAATAAAAGTCTTGAAAAAAAATGTTCTGAACAAAAGTGATAGGCAATTTTAGTTACTATGAATTTGTATTCTTAGATTTTTTTCGTTAATGGCATAGATTTTGGATTATTTTGAAAACAAACTTTCACCCCTTTTTTCAAGATGGCGGACAAAGTTACCTCCCCCAGAGGTCACAAACTTGAATTTAAACTCAGTAAATATCCCCCTATCGAATAAAAAAATAAAATTGTGATCTAAAATAATGCATTCCGTTAAAAAATGAGATTGAAAGATCCACTTGGTAAGACGGTTATGCATTGCAATTTAGGCATTTGCGCTCTTTGCTGCGCTCTCCAGCCTCAGCTATTAATTTTATTTAAAAAAAGTTTAATCAAAAGTTGTTCAATTTTAAGGAGGTTCTACCGTATGACGATACTAGTCAAAACAGAGACCATTATTTTGTGGTTAGGTTTAAATTTAATTTTACTGATATACAATTAAACAATTGTATTTATTAACTTTATTTACTTTTTAAATATGACTATTTTTCATGTGCGATCAAAATCAACATTTTAAAATATCAGAACGTCTGAACTGTATCGTGTAAAACGTGAAATATTTTTACAAATTAATTTATTGCAACTCTCACAGGAACCTATTGTCCTTTTTTAAATACAATATCGGTTCATTACATATCTGTGTTTAACTATACAAACTTTGATCACTATCTGGTCATTTAATAATTTTTAGTACGAAAATATATGTGACAGAGTAATGAATTCTCATAAGAATCAATGTTAAACAGGTTAAACAGTGAAAAAATATATCGATCATAACTTTTTTCCCAGGAACCTACAGGTCTCAAAAGTTTAACTACAAAATTTTAGAAACTTTATTTATCAGTACACTAAGTCTTATCAAAATCTGTTTGATTAATCGATTTACGGTAGAACTTCCTTAAGTTATCTTCATCTTTTATAATAAGTTTTTTTACAACAAATTGAACAATAGTCGATAAAAATGCAAAATTTAAAAAGTTTTGAACAAAAGTGATAGGCAATTTTATTTACTATGAATTTGTATTCTTAGTTTTTTTTCTTTAATAGCATAGATATTGGATTATTTTGAAAACAAATTTTCACCCCTTTTTTCAAGATGGCGGACAAAGTTACCTCCCCCAGAGGTCACAAACTTGGATTTAAGCTCAGCAAACATCCCCCTTTCGAATCCAAAAAAAATTGGCCATATCGGAATTATTGTTTTATTGAGGCTTTTTGAACGACAATTTGACTGGACTATACAAAACACGAGATTTTCATACATCTGTGATAGAAAATAGCATATGCACCTCTGGAGGCCGATTTTTTTTCTCGCACAATGTTCTCCGATCTCGTTTCGCACTCGCTGCGCTCGTGCTACCCTCGTTCTTCGAACATTTGTTCTTGACAAAAAAACACGGACTTCCCTCCCTTGATGCATAATATACTATTCTTCGCCACTGTCAGCTTTCGGGTTCCAACGTTCTTAAATAAAAAACCCAAGATTGTTTTAATTATTTAAAAAAATTATGATTTTTATCAGCATTGTCTTTCCATTAAAATTAACTTGCATATCAAATTTGTAAAAATCATAATTTACTGATAACATTAATTATTTTTTAAATTGTTAATATAAAAGAAAAATTAATTTAAACAAAATTATTACTAAAAATAGATTTATGGATAATATTGATTTCTTATTAAATTACCACATGAATATATATTTAATAAAATTTAGAATTATATATTTAATTAATTCCCTGTCGAAAGAAAACCACTGAAAAACTACTGAGATAAAACCACTGAAATCCCAGTGGTTTTTCAGTGGTTTCTCAGTTGTGATTTGGAACAATTCGCCACTGAAAATATCTACTGTGAGGGTTGATTTATGACAGTTGTCCTGGAAGTCCCAACTCGTTTTATTGCTTTTACTCTCATAAAATGGAAGGATAACATTCTTTTTTATAGTTTTAAATAACATATATTATTTATTCCTTCATTATATTTCCCCAATAACACCGAATATTCCATTAACATTCCGGGAATATTCCATCGGAACATTCGAAATATTCCAAAGGAATATTCCATCCATATTCAAGGCACATTCTAATGTCCTACCTTTGGAACATTCTTTAAGAATATTGCAATAATATTGTTTTGGTATATTTCAGGAACATTCTTTTGGAATATTGCAGAAACATTTTTTTGGAATATTGCAGGAATATTCCAGTGGAATATTCATAAATTTTTTAAAGCAGAGAAGAAAATAAATTTTTTAGTTTTTAAATTTATTAATTCTTATTAGAATTATTCATTATTTTATTTTTACGCCTTATAACAAATTGAAAATTCTAAACGCGACGGGAGGATTCAAACCCTAAACCTATGACCTATCTAACGATTTAACGCTCGCAGCTATTTTATCGGTATGAAAATTCTACAATAAATCTGGATGAACTTCAACTATTTTAGATATGTGTTAAAAGTTTATCAACTCGGTTTTGTTTCTTATTTTTATACCGATTAAATAGCTGCGAGCGTTAAATCGTTAGATAGGTCATAGGTTTAAGGTTCGAATCTTCCCGTCGTGTTTAGAATTTTTAATTTGTTATAAGGCGTAAAAATAAAATAATGAATAATTCTAATAAGAATTAATAAATTTAAAAACTAAAAAATTTTTTTTCTTCTCTGCTTTAAAAAATTTATGAATATTCTAATAAAATATTCCTGCAATATTTCAAAAGAATGTTCCTGCAATATACCAAAACAATGCTCCTGCAATATTCCTAAAGACTGTTCCAAAGGTAGGACATTAGAATATGCCTGGAATATGGATGGAATATTCCTTTGGAATATTCCGAATGTTCCAATCAAGAATTTAGATATATATACCTATATGTTATTACTATTAACATAATACATATTTTCACACGGAAGAACTTTTGGTTTTAATGGTTAATATTATAATATGTATTTTTACAAAATTTCGATTGTAAATCAGGATATAACTGTAAAATGGTATTTATACTACAGGACTAGAAGAATATACTTTTTTAACAGTTAATATTTATATATTTTGAAATTAAAATTTACTATTTAAAACTGGAAAGATTGCTTTTTTTTAAAAGTAAAATGAAACTAGGAAAAAGTATAATCTAAAAAAAATAATTAAAATTATTTAATTTTTAATAAATAATAATTTTTATAAAAATATTTACAAAAATAGGTTAAAAATATTACTATATTCAATAGGAAGCAACAATAAAATAAGTTCATCTTGAACATCTTACTATTAAAAAGATTATATTTCAAAATAATGCTTTGTTGAAATTCCATTAACTATTGGAAAATTGGCGGCCATGACAGTTTAACCGTTGTGCGCGTCTTGTCACTGTTGATTTGCTTATTCGGATTATATAATTTCTCTCTTAAAAGAAACGATTAAATCATTAACGTTATCGTAAAGTGGGTGAAAAATAACACAATAAATACTTTCTACGTGATAGTTTTATTCAATATAAACCGGTTATATCATGTAAAAACTTTTTAGTGAAGTTTGAATTTGGCGGATGTCAAACTTCAACTATTGTTCACAGATGGAAACTTGTGATTTTTGTGGATTTTTCTCAAAAGTGGTAATGTATTATGTCGATTAGTATATAAGAAAACTTTTCCCTTCAAACATTATATGTATTGTGCGATTCGTTAAGCATATATATGTGCGTGAGTATTATCGTTAGTGTTAAGGTTATGTTAGGATTTTGTTTGTGACGGTGATTGTGTTTATATGTATATAAAAGTGTTAAAAATATATGGAATGTCAATTACCACAGGTAACCTATAATAATATAATAATCATGAAGATCGGTTTATTTGCCTTTTTATAGGAATTACTTATTAATCTCGATTTTACTAATTCCAAAACTCAATAGCAATTTTCCCAACAAAATGTCGATTCAAGTTTCTTTGAACATTTCATATCGAAAATAGTAAATATGTAATAGAAATAGTAAATTCTGAAAATATAACAATATATCCTGGTTTCCTATCGAAATTTTGTAAAAATAAATACTATAATATTAAGTATTAAAATCGAAAGTCTTTCCGTGCATTCAAAAATACAAAAATGACATCAGTTTTTTAACGCCTGCTACCGTTCATGAGATACGATACTATTCATTTAAATTTAGGATTTTTGCAGAAATTTTTATATGTACGTAATTGTTAGAACTTACACATTCTATATTTAAAAAAAACAATTTTCCAAGATTAAAATTTAAACAAATGTATTTGTTAAGAAACAAATTTTCCACAGGTCAATTTTTAATATAATCATGGCCTCTAGAAGGGTCCAGAGAGGTCATAAAACTTGAAGACTCATGAATTTAATTAAAAATCAGGAACAAAAATTTCTCTAATTTCGCATTAATAAATTTAAAAACTGAATATTAATATTCTACGTGTTCTAACGATAAAGTATATCTAAAAATTTCCACAAATAAGTTATTTTTCATAATAATAAAAATAATTTTGAAAATTTACTTTCCTTCATTTTTAATAGTTTTTAGAATTTTTTTCGATATTCCTAATCGTGAAAATAAGTAGAAGAGAGTCGCTAGTTGTAAGACGGGTTTTTTTTTGACTTATAAATTGGAAATAGATAAACGAAATCGTAAATAAAATACACCGTTCAAAAAGTAACTTAAATACGCAACTTTTATTCATAGAAAGTGTAGTGTTCAGATGAACTCGAAACATTTTACGATCAATTTTCCGAGCACATCTTTTTAGTCAAAAAAAAAAAAAGATGTCCAGTTGTGAGACACTTATAAAAAAATGCTAAAATTTAACAAATTTGGCATGAAACATTATGTTTAATATAAATAACTAAATATATTGATAATACATATTATTATATACTTAATAAAAATATTTATTCTTTAAAATATGACTATCAGTTTTCTTCATCAAAATCGCTGTCGCAATGTAGGCAAATGAAATAAATTGTGCGCATGTTCCCACACTTTAAATAATTGTTGTGTTATCAAATGTACGTAACGAACTAAACTGAACAGAGCGCTTTATGCTGCATAACGAAAAGTATAGGCTTTTCCAGATGGGCGGCGCCACCGTCTCACAACTGGTGACTTGCTGTGTCTCACAACCGGAAATTGGCGCTATTTTGAAAGAGGAAAAAGAAAAAATTTCCAACTGTAGATTGAAACAATGCAATATTGCATTACAAAATATAAGGAAAATACTAAATAAAAATGCATAACATTTAGCTTTTCCAAATAATTAACTTAAAAAAAAGTACTTTGCACATATTGAAAAAAAGTTTTTTAGTCGATTTTCACACACAGTGTTGGCATCTAACACAAACAATACATATATTTGCTTCGGTGTACACGCAAAAGTTGGCTCGTATAAAAATAAATGTTTTTATGTATTCCAATCAGCCTTTTTATATTTCGTGTTAAAAAAAATGGACTGTCTCACAACTGGAGCCGTCTCACAACTGGCGACTCTCCCCTAGATTTTATATTTTTTATTTTGGAAATTTTAATTTTTGAATTTGCTAAAGTTCTTAGTTATAAAAATTTTGGGTTTAGCAAACCATAAAAGGAAAAAAGTTTACAATCAGGAATCGGTGTTCGACCTTAATTTTTAGTTCAAATTGCTTGTAATTGGAATGTAATTGAAAACTTTTTGGGGGGTACGAGCAAAACAATAATAATAATCAATAAAATAAATTTTCAAATTAATTGGTATTTTGTAAATCAACTTTCTTTGCGAAGAATACTCTAATTTGATACTTTTTATAATTTTAAACAATATTAACTAACATTTAGATTTAACACTGCAAAAATTCAGTCTAACGGACCCAAAACGAGTAAAGATCCTTTACGCTAGTAAGGAGAAATTATGGAATAAGGCGTGAGTCCCATGAATAACGATGAATAAGGAAGAATAAGCAGCTTCAACAGATCCTTAACGCATTAAGAGAGACCTTAGCCTCCTAACGCCTCTCTTATTTCTGAATAAGTTCCGATGCTCGAAATAAGGTGAGAATAGTGAAAATAGCGACGACTAGTGACGAATAGCGCGAGTCAACACGAGTAAGACCCGACTAAGACCATCTAAAACATGGAACGATGAGTCTACTCGAGAGTGGTTAGCTCCTCGGGGTGTCTATTTCTATATTTTATGGGGCGCTGCAACCAAAAAAGACCCTTGAAAAATAATTTCTCCCTTTCCTTTACCCCCTTTTACCCCTGGGAGGAGGTTGAAATATTAAATTTCACAAAATGTCGAGTTGGTTTCTATTTCAATGTTTTTTGGGGCGCAAAAACCAAAAAAGTCTTACAAAAAAAAATTTTTTTCCCTCCATTACCCCCTAAGAAGTGGTTGGAATTTTGAATTTTATGAACAGTTGAGTTTGGTGATTATTCCTATGTTGTTTGGGGCACTTAAACCGAAAAAACAACCAAAAACAAATTCCTCTTTTCTTTACCGTCTTTTACACGCTGGCAGGGGCATTTAATTTTTAATTTAAAAGTAGAGTACGGTGTTTATTTCATTATGAAATTCGAAATTTCAACCTCCTCCCGGAGGATAATAACGGATGAAGGATGGCGAGAATTTTCATTTGGTTGTTTCTTTCGGTTTTAGCGTCCTAGAAAGCAAAGGAATAGACACTAAACTCGGCTTTTTGTAAAATTTGATATCCTAACCCCCTCCCAAAGGTAATAGGGTGAGAAAGATGGGAAAAATTTATTTTTTCTCAATTTCAGGGGCCCAAAAAAACAAAGGAACAGGCAGCGAACTTGAGTTTTATAAATTCGAAATTCCAAGCAACTTTTAGGGTGTAATAGGAGGTGAAGAAGGGTGGGATTTATTTTTGGTGGTCTTTCTCGGTTTCAGCGCCCCAAAAACTATAGAAATAGACACCTTATTCTATTTTTTTAAAATTTAAAATATCAACCCCCTGCTAGGCTTAATAGGGTGAAGTAGTGGAGAAATTTGTTTTAAGGGGTCTTTTTCGGTTTCAGCGCTCCAAAGAACGTAGGAATAGACACCGAACTCGACTTTTGGTGAAATTCGAAACTTCAACCCCCTCCCAGGGAGTAATAGGGGGTAAAGGAGGGGGGAATTTGTTTTAAGTGGTCTTTCTCGGTTTTAGCGCCCCAAAAACTTTAGGAAAAAACACTCTATTCGATTTTTTTTCAAAATTTCAAATATTAACCCCCTGTTAGGGGGTAATGGGGGTTAAAGGAAGGGAGAAATTTGTTTTTGGGGGTCTTTTTCGGTTTGAGCGCCCCAAAAAATATAGGAATTGACACCGAACTCAACTTTTCGTAAAATTTGATATTCCTACCCCCTCTCAGGGAATAATAGGGGGTGAATAACAATAAAATTAGCGCTTTCAAAATTTTTGTTAATTCTATTTCGTTACTTCTATGACATCAAGGTATTGGCAGGCATTAAACAAAAATTTTGTAGAAAATAAAAAAAGAAAACAAAAAAGTTGACATTTTTCAGCTCTTTGTATTAACATTAAAAAACAAATAAAACAAAAAACAAAAATCTACTCTCACAGATCTCTTAAGAATTTATTTATGAATTATAAAAAAATTGAAAATTCATGCAGCCGTTCGCTCTAAAAGTTGATTTGAACATCAATTTCTGATTTCAAACCACTGTGCGCACAGTTGGCCTAAAGCACTATTTTTGGACGAAAGTCTGCCGACAACTCGAATATGAAACAATATTAATTTTCTTGTTTGTTAATACTAAGGAATGTTTGTTCTTTAACGCTTAATTGCTAGATAATTAGGATTTTTTTAACAAAAATAAATTTTAATAACTTTTAAAAATGGGAAAGAAATGAGTTTTGAGGAAGTGATTTCAAGACCCTTCGATGACAAAAATTTTATATATACTTAAATATTTTACACACAAAACTTAACTAAAGTATTTTTAATGGTTCTATAGTTAATAACCAACAATTTTTAATTTGTTTAAACAATCTTACGCTAAGTTGACAAACAAATAAATTTGAAAGTTTTTCTTACTTAGATTTCTTTTCCTTTGTAAAATTAATTAATTACTATTTATCTAGAGTTGTGATACAGTTTGGGATGTTAACCAATAATCTTTGAAGTGTTTAAACAATCTTAGTTAAAAATTTAATAACTTCAACAGTTTTGTTTACTTAAATTTAATTTCTTTTGTGAATTGAATTATTATTGGCCAATTGTAGTTGTATTGTATTTTAGAATGTTTTCTAACAATTATTTAATTGTTTTAACAATCTTGGTTAACATTTAAATATCTTTGACAGTTTTCTTTACTTCCGTTTCGTTTTTTGGGGGGGAGGGGAATTAATTAATTGCTATTTATGTTTAGATTTATGAAGTAGTATAAATACTTACCAACTATTTTAAATTCTTAAAACAATTGTAGTTAACAATTACATAACTTTGTAAGTTTAATTTATTTAGATTTCACATCTTTAATTAAATAAAATAATTAAATTTGGTTCAGATTTTTACAAAAGCATTGGTTCTTAATAAAAATTTACATTGTTTAATAATAATACATGGAAAGAAATAATTCATGAATTTTTAAGGAACTTTGTATTTGAGTTTGGGGCAAGGAAGGCAATTCAGTACTAATTCAAATCTAAATATCCTAAGTAAATGATGAACTAGTTCCTGAAAAATTCTTAATTTATTAAAAAGCCAGTGAAATAAAATGTTAACTTGAAAAACAGTAGAATAATGTTAAAGCAAGGTTATAAAGAATGTTATACAGAATGTTATTGCATATTTGAATTAATAAACAAGTGTATCCATCGTTTGGTTTAATTAACATTTTATGACAAAACTTCAAAAGAATTTTGGTTGAACAAACAGTTTAATAGATATCATATCCAACAAAATTAATTATAAAAATGATATTCCACTGTTTTTCAAATTAACATTTTATTACACTGACTTTTTAATGAACACTTTGTCAACGGGGGGCGTCGCATATAGATTAGATGGAAAATAAAATTTATATTTTTACTCCTGTCAATCCTATTTTAAACATGCACGGAAAGAAGGTTTCACCGATAAAACTTGTGCATAGAGTGGCACGGGATTTTACGGTGCTATGCACGTTGAAGGGCAGTGTAAGCACATGATTTTTCGATGCGTCACCGGCAGTCACTCTAATATGTCTATGCAGTCATAGTCCCGTATTTCTATCAAAAAACGCGGAAAAATCGGAACAGGAACCATTTAACGATTTTTAGAAACAGCAGGTCAAAAAAATGAAAACATTTGTGTTTCGGACTTTTTTTACCGGTATCGTTTTGCATAAACAATTGTAGAAGTTGGATAAATAGGGTTTTTTGATGATTGTTGCTTAATTAATTTCTTGACAAGAAAAAAGTTTTAATAAAAAAGATAGCCCTTAAAAAACAAAAAAATTGACTATCATGAAGTCAAGATCAAGTAATTTGTTTATTCAAAAAATTTTAAAAACCACTTAAAAAAGAGATTTTTTTATCTTTAATAACTTTTTAAATAATTAAGTGACAGTTTTCAAATGATGTAAAAGTTTGCCTCTTGTCACTTTTAAGAAGTGTGATAAATTTTAACCAGATCGGATGAATAGTTTTATTCCAATTACATTTGTTATTTAAAAAAACTGTTTTATGCCGATGTAAATAACATTTTTCTGACTTATTGCATTTGAACTACAATGGACTCATTTTACTCCCGGAGAGTCATATTAACATATACATTTTTATGCATGACAATTTGTTAACAATAAGTTGCAAAAAAGGGGTGTAAAAAATTTACCCGTTATAAACAAATGGAATAACTTTGTGAATAATTATGTTATGACATGGGTTGAAATTGGATCGTAATGTACATGTTTTTATGAAACTTTTAATAAAAAAAATTTGTTCTATCTTAATTAGGGGGTAAAAAAAATTTTTTTTTTTAGAAAAATACTGACGCTGTCGTTTTTAACTGTTAAAAGTCAAACTCACAGGATGTTTACAAGATAACATATATTAGCTGTTAAAAAATCGACGAAGTTGTTACTCACATTATTATTGCTAAATATTGCGATCAAAGTAGGGGTAGCAGTTGGCGCCGTCAAGGTGGACGGTGGTGGGGGTATTCGATGCCGCGCTAGAGCTCTTGCGACAGAATTGAATTCAAGGATTCGAATTACCAAAATTTTCAATAACTTTCGAAGGAATTGTCAAATTTTGATCTTTTTTTTTTAATCTGAACTAATTCTTGTAGACAATTCTGAATATAGCTCCAAATTTTTAATAAAAATAAAATGAACAACTAAATTTCTTAAGTTTTTTTTTTACAAATATTAGTTTGTAATTTTTTTATTGTTTAATTTGAACAAAGTGCTTGAAATAATAATACTGATTAAAATAAACAGCGAAATAGTTATTTTATAATAAATAATCTTAAAGTTTGCTAATAAACAGCCAACTGACACCGGATATATTGACATAATAAAAAACAAAAGTACAAACTAGAGTTTATTAATTAATTTTAATTTAACTACTACATAACATTTAATAATACATTTAAAATATTTTACTACGAAGTTAAACAAGATATTTTATAGAAGTAAATCATAAAATTTATTATAATATTCTAATGTTAGTATAATTTCGATATATAAATAGTACTATACATATTACATTTATTTAACATGCAAAACGAACTAGTCGAACTATAATATACAAATTGTACTAAGACTATTAAAATACATTTTTTAATTTACTTCTGTAGAATATTTTGTTTAATTTCGTATTATAATAAATTGAATAGGATAAAACCTATAAGTATCAAAACGTTACACAATGATACCATTTTTTAGACCATTTCTCATAATTAATCAAAAAAATGGTATCATTATGCAACGTTTTAATGCTTGCAGGTTTTACGTGATGTATTATTAAATGTTACGTAGTAGTTAAATTAAAATTATTAAATAAACTCTAGTTTGTATTTTTGTTTTTTATTATGTCAATATATCCGATCGAAAATATGTGTGCAACGCACCGTCTGGATGGCGTCACTACACCGAAAATCAAGATGCTATCTTGCATCTTATAAACTCGTGACTGTCACCTTGTAAATCTAAGCGTACACCGGTTTTCTAGGTGAAACCTTCTTTCCGTGTACCATTTACCTGTAGATTGGTGATTGAAATGAAACATTTAAAAATCTGAAACAGAAAAATCCGAAGCTGGAAGATTCGAACTCGCGACCCCTAACTTTAAAGCCGCCTGTTGTATCCACTAGGCCAATGACTTAGTTACAAGTCTCTACATATGCGTTATATACGAGCAACAGCTTGCAGTGCGCTACAAGGCAGTGGGCTTGAGGTCACGCCTCATAATGTATAAAAGTCAGGGACCAGTTCAGTAGTATTTATTGAAATATAAAGTGCTGAACCATATTTCAATTTCTACGTTACAGTTCTGCGGTTTCTTCTGAAGTTTCGTGAATTGTTGATGAAAGTTTATTAAGAATCGTGGAATTTTCTCTATTGCCCCAAACTTATGAATAAGTTCCGTACTTATTCATGAATAATTTTTTCCGTGTAGTAGTTAACAAATAAATGATTTTGGACTTTTTATTTGCTTAAATTTAGTTCCTTTTCTGATATATAATAATTAATATTTCCTCAGAGTTTTTCAAGTAACTCTAAGTAATCTACAGATTTTTTTATAGGAAAAAAGTAGGGCTTTCTTTTAAAAAAATAAAAAATCCAGCCCTTTCTGAAGAAAAAGTTATTTTTATTTTTGCTTTTTATTTTTACGAGTTAAAAAATTTTTTCTTGTAAAAAATAATATGACCAATCGAAAGAGCGTAAAAAAACTATTGAAATTGGTATTACAAAATTTTTTTCATTTAAAATTAAAAGAACAATAAATTATCAAAGTAAACAGTTTCCTTAAAAAAATCAAAAATTTAATCCCCTCCTCACGCTAAATATTTCTTCTATAGTGAAGATTTTTTTTCTATTCATTACTATTCAATAGGACAACCTTTTGTTCAAGTTTCAGTCCAATTGAATAAACTTGCTTTTCGGACCTGTGACACTTAAGAAATAATCCTCCGTTATGGCAAGAACTTTCATCACTTAAAACCCACCCCCGAAAAAATTGAGGTGATACATCATCACAACTAAATTTACAACAATTATTATTAATTCCTTTAAAAACACTTTTAAACTTCTGGAGAGCTGAACAGAATTTTGAAAACTTTGAAAATTTTCAGCTTGATTTTTACGACTTTACGATTTTGTTTCTGGTCTCTGATAAAGAATTAAGTAGTATTATTTAATACTCCATGTAGTCTAGATATCAGAAATTATTTGTACCAAGTAGGAAACTTAAGCAACTCAATATGAAGTTTTTATTCATTAAAAACCTCGCGTGCACAAAATAGTCCTACGACGCACCAAATAGCCCCACTTGACGGTAGTTATAGTTGAAAATCTAATTTGCCCTTATCAACTAGAAATTACAAATTTTTTAAAATATTCTCAAGAATAGGGGAGAGTCGCTAGTTGTGAGATGGGTTTTATTTTTGACTTATAAATTGGAAATAGGTAAACAAAATCGTAAATAAAATACACCGTTCAAAAAGTAACTTAAATACGCAACTTTTATTCATAGAAAGTGTAGTGTTCAGATGAACTCGAAAAATTTTATGATCAATTTTCCGAGCACATCTTTTTAGTCAAAAAAAAAAAAGGTGTCCAGTTGTGAGACACTTATAAAAAAATGCTAAAATTTAACAAATTTGGCATGAAACATTATGTTTAATATAAATAACTAAATATATTGATAATACATATTATTATATACTTAATAAAAATATTTATTCTTTAAAATATGACTATCAGTTTTCTTCATCAAAATCGCTGTCGCAATGTAGGCAAATGAAATAAATTGTGCGCATGTTCCCACACTTTAAATAATTATTGTGTTATCAAATGTACGTAACGAACTAAACTGAACAGAGCGCTTTATGCTGCATAACGAAAAGTATAGGCTATTCCAGATGGGCGGCGCCACCGTCTCACAACTGGTGAGTTGCTGTGTCTCACAACCGGAAATTGGCGCTATTTTGAAAAAGGAAAAAGAAAAAATTTCCAACTGTAGATTGAAACAATGCAATATTGCATTACAAAATATAAGGAAAAATGCATAACATTTAGCTTTTCCAAATAATTAACTTAAAAAAAAAGTACTTTGCACATATTGAAAAAAAGTTTTTAGTCGATTTTCACACACAGTGTTGGCATCTACCACAAACAATACATATATCCGCTTCGGTGTACACGCAAAAGTTGGCTCGTATAAAAATAAATGTTTTTATGTATACCAATCAGCCTTTTTATATTTCGTGTTAAAAAAAATGGACTGTCTCACAACTGGAGCCGTCTCACAACTGGCGACTCTCCCCTACAATAGGTTATTTTCAAGTTATTTCATTAAGTATTTGTAAAAACGAGTCATATTTTTTATAGTTAAAATAACTTTTAATTAGCAGTTTTTAGCGAAATGGATATGTCAACTTTAATGAGAACTTTTTTTAAAACGTTTATTTAATAGTTGGATATGTACTTTATAGTTTTCAACTTATTTAAAATTAATAATAGATCTATTAATCAATTAATGTTGGGACCTAAACCGTAAGTGATGGAAAAAAGTAAGAATTGAAATGAGACAAAAAGTTTTTTTTACTATTGTGCCAGTATTGGTCCAATATATATTAGACCATTATTCATATGCCAAGTCTTGGCAACATCGTTATCATGCCAAGATTTAACCAATATTGGTTCAATACTAGCCGCCATTTTCTAGCCATGCTAAAATATTGGCAGCCGATATTGGGCCAAGTCTCGCGCCATTAGTTAGTAATTGCAATTTCCCAATAAATGTAAATATATAGTGTAAACTAAATTTGTTAAATAATTACAAATTAATGTAATATAATATGCATGACCCAGTTAAAAATTTCTTTACAGGAACTTTTAAGCATTGTGTCATGAACCTTTAAGGAACTTTAAATGTTCCTTTAAGGATCCTGCCAGTTTCATTAAGGATCCTCAAAGGTCCTGCAATAATTACTTGGAGGATCCTGACACGATCCCTTGACGGAATTTGGGACAACGATCCTTAACAGGTTCCAGCGTATACATGTATGGGATCCTAAGCTGTATTATGGCTCTACGAGGGACTCGTTAAAGGCGCACTGGTTGGACTTGGTTTCTAGGATACTTACGGCTACGCAGTAGTTTTTAATTTTCTAGAATCCTACGTCAAATATAACATAATTTTAATCAATTACCACATCAAAAAAAAAATTATCAAAAAAATTTGTATTAAAGGATACTGCGCGGAAACCTGCATGAAAACATTTACATTTTGCGTTCCTTCGCGGAAACCTGTGAATCCTTTGAGGATTCTTAAAGGATTTTTAAAGGACCTATCAGGATCCTTAAAGGAACATTTAAAGTTCCTTAAAGGTTCATGACACGATCGTTAAAAGTTCCTTTAAAGGAAATTTTTAATGGGAATAAAAATATTTTATTTTAATTGTTATATCAAAACTGATCAGAAATAGTCACAGGCTTTAGGAATGTTTAGAAATTTCAGGAATCGTCAGAAAGTTCAGAAATAATTACAGCTTTAAAAATATTAGGGGTTGAATTGGAGGAGCTTAGTAACTAATGGTTAGAAATGGTGAGACTCGTCACAAATGGTAAGAGTGGTCAGGACGGTTTAAAACTGCTGACCATTCCTGGCCAATCCTGTCTTTATTTTTAGTAGGGTAGGAAGAAATGTGAAACGCGAAACTGTCTTTCCGACCTAGCGACTAACTAACTTCAGCTCACTTACACAATGAAACCCCGATACATGTAGTAACGGTTCGAGGCACTAGATGGCAACGCCAGTAATAAGAAAAATATTCTGCTAGCCAGTTTCAACATTTTGCTTAATTATGTCATTATTTTGCTATATGCTGTCAATACTTTATTCCCTAGTCAGAATATTTTGCGCATTACATTTCCATACGGTATAGTTAATCGGCCATTTTGAATATCTGCAAACGGTAGCCATTCAAAAATTTTCCACGTATGTATAAAAAAAAATTGTAGAACAATTGCTATCAACATATTGTGCGCCACGCTGAAAATCATCCATACCCGGTAAGAAGGCTGGAATAACCTAGAATTAATTTTATTAATCCTATTTAATACTTGAATTTCCCTTCATTTTATGCTTTTGCATTATGAATTAAAAATAACAGAATTTTAATCCTTGTAATTCAGTTTTTGAAAAAATTTCAATAAATATAAGAATCGATCCCAAGTTTTCATGTCACAAGTCTATGAAAGTAACCACTGAGCTACTCGTGACTTGAATATATAAACATAAATAAACCTTTTGAATTGAAACTGTGAAGGAATTGACAGGGAAAGGAAAAATTTCAACTGTATTTTCTATTACGGAATTAAAAATTTTGGAGACTCTATTCCAGAAAGAATTATTGAGGATAGAAAAATCATGAATGCCTATACTATTTTACAGAATAGAAGAAATTTCTTGAATTAAAAACATTTTTATTATATTCTGCTGCATGAAATTGAAAATCATTTCAGAATATAGCAGAATCAATTTCAAAAGTATTCTTTTCTATTTCTAGAAGTAAGTATTTGAGGGAAATTCAAGTATTTAATAGAAAATAAATCATTGCGATTTTGAGTAAATGTGAAATAAAATCAATTCTTTTCTTTTCAAGGCTTCTTGCCGGGTATTTTTTGTTGTATACATTTTTTTAAAAAAGTAATTAGGTTTTGAGAAAAATGCAATAGACCGATAAAAAGAGCCAATACTTGGGTAAACTTGATTACGGTACAAACACTTTCTATGGTACATGTTGTGTATAACATAGGGTTATTGGTTAGTTACTAGAAAGATCACTAAAGACTGTGAGTTAACCTTAAGCTCGGCATACGGACGCGTGCACAATGCGAACACAATGCGAATTAACAGTTCAGTTAATAAATGCCTCTTACGATTCATGTCACGTTATGTACTCTTGTATCTTAATATATATATATATATATGTTAATAAACAATTATATATCTAAATATATTACAATTGGCGACGAGGATAATAGTGATTTATGTGTAAAATGTCTATAGATCAAAGGGATCTGTATTAATAGTAAAAAGTGATTTAAAGAAAAAGTGGACGAGTCACATGGTGGCTTGCTTGTAGAATGAGTACTGGATATTAGTGAAATAAATGAAAAACAACTAGAAGATGAAAGAAAAAAGATAGAGGCTTATTAGCAACAGATAAAATTAGAACAAATTGAGTTGCAAAAACAAAGAGAGCAGATAAATCGTGAAGGACAGTTGTTAACAAGTCCACAAGTGAGACGTTGTGTAAGAATAAGAAAACCTACTGGTAAAATGGATTTATGAATTTTATATTTCAAAATGAAGTGCGGAGGATTGTTGTGTATAACATAGGGTTATTGGATAGTTACTAGAAAGATCACTAAAGACTGTGAGTTAACCTTAAGCTCGGCATACGAACGCGTGCGCAATGCGAACAACAGTTCAGTTAATAAATGCCTCTTACGATTCATGTCACGTTATGTACTCTTGTATCTTAATATATATATATATATGTTAATAAACAATTATATATCTAAATATATTACAGTACACAAACCGCATCTATTTAAAAAGCAAGTTTCATTTTTTATTGCACCCCAACCCTTCTGTTAACACAACCCTCGCTTCTACATCAATTTAAAAATACGATCCACTTTTTATGACATCTTTCTGAATTCGCGGCCGAAAGCCGTAGGAGGTCTTCGGCCCCGCGGCAGCTATTCCTTGAATGTTCTAAGACAAATCATTTCACGTCGACACCAGTTTGGATCATGATCATTGGTGTCCATGAGCAATCAGTAATCGATCTAATTGTAAGTTCGTTTTTTCTAAAAAAAAATTACTTTTATGAAGAAAAACAAAATTTGTATCTCAATGAAACCTTAAACTTTTGTCGAATAAATTTTTAAAGATTTGGTGGTTATTACGAATTAATAAATAGGTCGCTTTTACAGTAATTTCTGTTTTTTTTTCATTTTTCTCGTAAAATAATTGGTTTTAGTAAAAAAAAAAAAGCTTCAGACAGTACAAATTTAATAAATTAACTTTAAGGATAGACCGTTTTACGTAAAATTCAATAAGCTTTCAAATGATTTTTTAATTTTTATTCTAGCTTATTTTGTTGCAGAGAAGTATGCTTTTTTAAACGTGTCGCGCGTACGTGACCACATACTCGTGGCCGGTACGGTATATACTTTTGTATATTACGAAAACTATTAAATGATTCTAATATGATTTCTAAACCATTCTTGCAATTTTTAATAACTTAAAATTTCGTTTTTTGCGAAACTTTGATTTTTCCATACTTGTTATTAAAAAATAAATATAAATAAACAAAAATTTAAAATTTGGGCTCGAGAGATCAATAAGGAATTTAATAACGAAGATTTAAAAAAAAATTGTTTAAATTGAATGAAAACTGAGACTTGTAGACTGGTTTTGACAAAAAAAATATATTTGTTCCCAATGCACAGTGGTCCAGAAGTGGATTTTCTCAGACAAATACGCCTGCAGGTCGCAATTCTGAACCATTTTCAAATTTCTTTTTTTTAAATACTCTGCATTAAATTCTTAATAAACGTAAGAGAACCGATTTTCGGTTTAGTTTAAAATTTAGAGCCTATGTTAATAAAAATGTAATTAAAAATTAAAAAGTTCTGAATAAATGTTCTTAACTGATGAAAAAGTATATCTAAATATTTTTTCGATAGAGGAAAAGACATGTAAATTAATTTTTGGAAGGTAAGTAAATGTGTTTATTAATGCACTTTTTAATTATGATAACACAGGACCAAAAAGTGAACTCTAGTTGAACATGTTCTGTCTCTAAGGTACCTTTACGTTTTTGGGGTCGCTGATTACGATTTCGGTGTCCGAATGGCGCCATTACGTCAGTATCAAGGTCAAATCAAGTTCAAAAACCTTAATTCAAAATATTAAATTTTTTTGACCCTAGAATCAGGAAGAGCAGTAAATTTTACATCCGAATACGCTCTGACCATTTTTATGAAATTACCTTTCAAGGTCAATTGGAGGTCATATAGAGGTCAAATTCTGATATATAATACTTAAAATGTTACTAAAAATATAGAAAGAAGCGTAAAGTTTGAAGTTTTAATGGTTCTGAAAAAAATCCAGAAAAACGCAAAAAGTTGTCCGCGTCACGGAAACATTAATTAACATTAACATTTCGATTAAGATCTTTCACCTTGACTTGACCTTGATGCTGACGTGATGGGGTCATAAGGACAAGAAGATCGTGATCAGCGACATCAAAAAAATAAAAAGCAACTGTACTGAAACCGATTCCTAGTTAAAATTCCGGCAGAGAGTTTAAAAGAAGAATTTGACCTCTATATGACCTCTAATTAAACTTGAAATGTCGGTTCGTATAAAAGGTCAAAGCGTATTCGGACGTAAAACTGTTTGCTCTTTCTGATTCCGGGGTCAAAACAATTCAATATTTCGAATTAAGGTCTTGGACCTTGATGCGAACGTGATGGCATCATACGGACACCAAAATCGTAATCAGCAACCCCAAAAACGTAAAGGTCCCCTAGGCATAGAACATGCTCACCTCCAGTTTACTTTTGGGTCCTGTGTTATCATAATTAAAAAGTGTATTGATAAACACATTTATTTACATTCCAAAAATAAAGTTACATATCTTTATCTCTATTGAAAAAATATTTCGGTATACTTTTTCATAAGTTAACATTTATTCAAATTTTTTTAATTTTTAATTGTACTCTTATTAACATAACCTCTGAATTTTAAAGTAAATCAAAAATTGGTTCTCTTACGTTTGTTAAGAATTTAATTCAGAATCTTTGAAAAAAAAATTTAAAAATGGTTAAGAACTGCGACCAGTAGGCGTGTTTGTCCGTAGAAATCTATTTCTGGACCACTGTGCAATGTGCGCTTGTGGTTGGGAAGTGGAATAAGCTGGCTGTGATGTTTGTACGAAAATGGTACTAAAGTTCCTATATGAAACAGTTTATGACGTTAAGAGGCTGGAAAAAATTGTATAATAGCCTGATGTAAATTACGAACAGCCCCTAAAATAAAATATGAATTATGTTCTGTAAACACGACTATAAAAGAATCTCTCTGGTCTAGATCACCAGAGTGAGTCTAAATTTGCTGGAACTTCTTGTAATTGATACTTAATTACTTTATGTGGTTTTAAACCTGGTTGTTAAAAAGAAACTACTTGTTGTAGCTTCGAAAGCATCAGTGACGTCTCTAGCGAAAATCCGGACACTTAAGCATTTTTATATTTGCAATCGTGTGTAAACTTGGAGTGTCAATTTAAATCTTTTCAAAACATTAGCATTCAATTATGGGTGATTCTCCGCGTAGCGCACAAATTCACTTAGGGTTTTGAAAGAAAAATCCCAAATATTTTTTATCTTCTTTTATTATTTCAACGTAAAAAGGTAACTTTTATGTTTATAAACAAAAACCAATTTCAACTTTTGTATATAATATAATATTTTTTCGTTTAAACGATGTAAAAGGCCAAAAATGTCATAATTTGACCTGTCCCTACAAGAAGTTAAAAAAGAAAAATTAATATTTGCACCAATATTCACTAATAAATACAATAATAAATACAATAAATATTGGCGTATTGTATTGTTCAATTTAGTATAATTAAATAAAAAAAAACGTTTAATAGAAAAAAAATTTTTTTGAATTTTTGTTTGCTTTTTATGTTTGACCACAGTTTTTTCTGTTATCCTTTATTTCATTAATAAGAATAAAATTCCATTAATAAAAATAAATTTTTAACATAGTTCTACTTAAGAATAAGTAACAATCAACCTCCTTCAGTTGATACATAAAGAAAGCAATCAATTTCCTAATTGATTTATTAATTTTTTTCAATTTAAATTTTAAATTTGTTCAGGGCCACACAAAATCGTCTCGACCAACCTCGACCGGTCGTTGAATATTTTACAATAAATTCGAAAATTATTTATAATAAAAATTGAATAAAGTGTATTTGTAGTATTTTTGACCATATAAAAGTAATCCATGCGAGAGAAATTAAAAATTAATGATGATTTTCTAAAAAAAAAGGAAATTAATAGTGCCGGTCGAAATAGTTTCAACCGTCTTCACTCTCTCCATCGTCTCCACCAACTTCAAAATTTCGACCGGCATTGGTATACCATGAAGAAATTTTTGTAAGTTGTGTGGTGTATTAAACAATAAAATCGAAAGTTCTTATAAACTGCCATAGTACAAGTAAGTTTACCATAAATTACCAAACAAAGTACCATAAATTACCGCTAAAATTTCTATAAATTACCGCGAAAATTTTTATAAATTACCGCGAAAATTTTCATAAATTACCAAAATAAAAAATTTAAATTGTGATTTGCGCTTTACATTTTTTTCATAAATTAGCGAAAAATATTTATAAATTACCAAAATAAAAAGTTTAAATTATGGTGTGTTGCTTACACATTTTTACAAATTACATCGAAACTTTTATAAATTACCGCTAAAATTTCTATAAATTACCAAACTTAAAATTTTGAATCGTGGTTTGTACATTACAAATTTTTATAAATCACCTAAAAAGTTTCCATAAATTACCAAAATAATTTTAATTAAATCGTGGTTTGTGCCTTACATATTTTTGTAAATTACCGTAAAATTTCCATAAATTTCTAAAATAATTTTTTATCCCACAGGCACAAAAATGGCGCTTTTAGATGCCTGCAGGCAGGGTCTAAACGCATTCATTTGTTCGGCCGTGTGAAAATAGAGTCCATTTTTTCCCTAGGGAAAAATGAACAGCTGATCCATGCATTTTTTTCACCTTAGGGAAAAAATGGACGCCATTTTCATACGGTCAAACAAATGAACGCATTTCGACCCTATCTCGGGCTTTGCCCTCGACTGTCACTCGTACACAAACATCAGCGTAAACAAATGGCTGCCTTTAACCCCTTGTTGCTTAATATACTATTTTTAAATCCTGATTTGATCCTTACATATTTTTACAAATTATCGCGAAAATTTTCATAATTTACCGAATAAATTTCAATAAATTACCAAAATTATTTTATTGAATCGTGGTTTATGCCTTACACATTTTTATATATTACTGCAAAAATTTCCATAAATTATCAAAATTAAATTTTTGTATTGTGGTTTATGTCTTACACATTTTTATAGATTACTGCGAAACTTTCCATAAATTTCCATGAATTTCCATAAATTACCAAAAAAATATTTTTAACAAAAAGTGTTTTTAATTTTCGTTAAAATGAATTCATCACTCGGTTTTTAATTTTCATTATAGAATCTATTTGAATACACAGTTTTTAACGTGAGGTACATATAAGTGCTTACAAGTAATTTGTTTAAAAAAATACCAACATTAGAAATATTTTGTCCGGCCCATCATGGGCACTTCATTTCAGACCCTTTAACTTGAAGAATTTATATTAACTTTTATATGATATTAATAAAAAAAATGTTGACAATTGTTTTCAACAATTTTTGCGCTACGCGGAGAGTCACCCATATACAATAAATTAATTGCTAATAATTTCCTTTTTTTTATGATCAGTTAACGTATGTTTTGAAAAATCACAAATGTGTTATGTTTAAAATGCTTTGGATTTAAATTAAGTTTTTTAAAACGTTGTGAAACGATGATATAATGAATATATACTCCTTAATAAAATTAGTTACTTTTCTTTTTGTGAAAAACAAATTTATCTTCGTACTTTCTTAATTTGTATTTTTGAATTATTTAAATCACTTATTAGTTTTACTTATTAGTCATTTTCTAATTAACATTATTATAACAAAGAATATAAAAAACACCCTATTTTAATATTTTAGTCCTAAATATGTCAGATTTTGTTCAGATTTATATTTAGGTCAAAAAAATCTATTAAAATTTATCATTTTCATGTTTTAGAATATCTATCAAATAGTGTTGATCGTGTATTATAAACTAAAAATTATGCTATAAATTCTTTACTTTCTAAACTATCACCACGGAGACGAATGCAATCATTAATTTTACCATGTTCTTTTCAAAAACTTCTCTTCCTAATGATGTCGCTCGTTCTACATTTTTCCCTACGCATCCCATTTCCCTCAGAGGAATGTTTTGTACAGAATATTCCCTATGCTCTAAAACCATTGTACAGATTGGGTTCCTTTTTGCCATTACTTCATCATCCATGTCGTGTAAACCTTTTAACCATGCAGCATACCAGCTTAACTCACATTCGCAGTATAAGGGATTATCTAGAAAGAAAATATTGTAATAATTAGCATGAATATTTAAAATGTTCATTTATCTGTTAGAGTATTAAAATTACAAAAAATTTATTTTATTAAATACTTTTAAATATAAATAATAAGAAGCATTTAGTTACGTTGTGTGTTTATGATTGAAAAAAAAAAAATTGTTTGACAACTGCATTTAAAATTTAAAGCATATACCTCTATCCTAGTCCTTTATAACCGGGGATATTATTTCTATTTTCTTATTTTATACTGAATTTAAATACCATTTAAATAAACAGAGATATAGTTCAAGTATGGGTCTTTAAATCCATGATTATTTTCAATCAATAAATTAAATAGCCCTCTGTAATAATTTTCAGAAATAATTATTAATTAATAATCACTTTAATAATTATAAAGTTTCATCACTTTAATAAATAATTTAACTAATTTTAAAATCTAATAAATTCATAAATTTATTTTATTCTTTATTATAATCTCAGCACTGCTTATTTATTTCATGAAATCAAATAATGCAGAAATCATCATTGATTGTTGATAAAAGAATCTGTAAATAAAGCATTATTTTAAATTAAAAATTTAAATATATTTTATTAAAAGTGAAATTTTCTTAGTTCCGTTGAATTGTTATTGATTCCAAGCTTTTACAAAATACAAACAAATACTTATCTCTTTCTTTTATTACAAATTATAAATATTAACTTAAATTGTTATTTTCTAAAACTTATTTTAATTCAGCTTTAAATATTCTTAAATAAATTTAATTCCTTTACTCACTTCAATTTATTAATAAAATCCAAATAAAATACGTAAAACTTATTCGTTTATTAAATTTATTCGTTGTAAAATCGATTGTAAATCTAAAAATAAAATAATAAAAATAAATTATAAATTCAAATTTAAAACTTCATCTAAATATTAATTTTTACCTACTTAAACTAAAATTGTGGGTATAAATTTCCCTGAGCTAAATAAAATAAGTATAAAATAAATTCTGGGTAAAACCTTTATAAATTTACCATCCTATACTAATTGGAGGACTAAGGACATTTTCGATTTCTCAATTTCTCGAACAGTACTAGGTTATTTCTACAAATGAACCTAGACTGCAGAGCCTTGCGAAAAAGGTATTGTTTTACTTTTATATCGTTATCTGGAAATTCTCCCTTCCTCCGGGGTAAACTCATTAAGATTGACCAACCCCTTTAGGAACTATTAACTCTGATTGATGAATATAATCGGTAAGTTTTTGAATAATTTAAAGGAACCAATAATTTTATTTTTATTGGCATCCTTGTTTAACAAATGTCTTCAAACCTCTCTTTGGCACTTAAAAAACTTTACTTTATTTAATTAAATATTGAATATTTCTCAATATTATACGAATGTATTTAAATGTTATAAATAATAAAAATTTTCTACTTATTATTTTAAATTATTTTAGTTCAAATTATTATTTTTTTAAAGCTATTTTAAATTAATTAATATTAACAATTTATTTAATTATAAAATCAATAGCTCTTACAATTTATTTTAGTTTCATTATTTTTACAGAAAACATATAAAACAAGATAATTATTAAATTTTTATTCCTTTTTGTTGTTATAATATTTATTATTTTACTTTTTCAATATCAATGCTTTTCTTATTTTGATCTTCTCTTATTATATAAAAAACACTTTTGTCATAAATATTATACTTGAAATTAGAAATTTACATATAAATTTTACATTTCTTTAAAAAAAATAAAATTGTTTTTTATCCCACAGGCACAAACATGGCGCTTTTAGATGCCTGTGGGCAGGGTCTAAACGCATTCATTTGTTCGACCAGGTGAAAATGGCTTCCATTTTTTCCCTAGGGAAAAAATGAACAGCTGATCCATGCATTTTTTTGACCACAGGGTAAAAATGGCCGCCATTTTCATTCGGTCAAACAAGTGAATGCATTTAGACCCTAACCTACAAACATTTAAAAGCACCAAGTTTGTGCCTTTGGAATAAAAAGTATCGTAAGCAACACGGGTTTAAAGTCAGTCCAATTTGTTTACAATGATGTTTGTGTAAACAAATGGCTGCCTTTAACCCCTTGTTGCTTAATATACTATTATTTCCATATTTTACCCTTCTAAATATTTTAGTCTATTTCTACTTCATTTTTTAAGTGTCACGTACCAACAGGCACAGCATGCCACGCCACAAACCCCAACGTCTAGGGATCGATTTTCACAATTTCCAATATTTTTTTATTTCTAAACATTATTATTATTTTAATTATTTATTATTCTTTTAATATTTTATATTATTTATTTCAATTAACTATTGAAATATCGTTTCAAAGTTCAACGACAATCTACAAGCGATAAATACATAACGATCTCAGCAGGCTTTTCATATAGATACTTCTCTTGACATCAAAATAGTCGAGTGTTTAAAAAATATATTATAGTTATTGAGTCTAACAGTTAAGGGCAAGTAGTAGGGAAGGCCATCATATCTTGTCAAGATACGTAAAACCGTATTTTCAAACCTTTTTGAATTTAAAACCAAATTATGGTATATAGTTTTGGGAATAGGGATTTATCATAAAAATTTTTCGTTAGGTCCAAAAATTGAATAGTTTTTAGTTTATATAAACTTTTTATGAAGATGAAATGACCATACTTCGCATTACAAAATGCAATCAATATGGCGGTCATATTTATTTTATTTCTTAACATATTAGGAACCCACTTATTCCAATTTACATTATGCAACTTATAATTACTATAACTACTTATAAGTACTATTTTCATATTTACAAGTACAACTGATATCTCTTTCTATCCAGTGCCATGCTTCCGTTTTTTTGCCTTTATTAATTACCCATTCTACTCTCGACTTCACTTTTCATTTCCATAGTTAATTTCCTAACTCTACCTTAAACCATCTTTTCTTTTTTTTCTTTTACGCCTCTATCCAACTCTCTCCTTTTTTACTTAAAAAGAAATCCACATAACTTTCACACACATACTCTTTCCTCTATCATCCTCTCTTTTGAATAACACAGGCCGACAAAATTTAAAATAACTTCAAAACCAAGAAGCAGACTATGAAAAGTTAGAATATCTTAATTTGTCTCTGAGTATTGACCTGCTGAATTTACTAAGCTTGGAAAATTTCACGATATTGAGTAATTGAGTATTATGAGGAATAAATTCGAAAAAAGAAAAGAATACACTTAAATTTCAAACGGCTCATCAGATTTTAGATGTCGCAGAGTAGTAGAGCTATGCCGATTCTAAAACAGTTACCGACCGAAAATCTGCAATCCTGCAGAAATCTACTTTACCGTCCTAGCGTAAGAATTTCTTTTACCCTAGTTACCGACCAGATGGCTCTGTGTAAGCGATTCCCCACGCCATTTTGGATTTTTACCCCCACTTTTGAGCGGGAATTTAAATTGTACTCCTACTTTTGAGCGGAAAGTTAAATGTTACTACTACTCTTAGGAGTTTTAAGCAGGGATTCCCTACTTTTGAGCGGGCTTTTTGTCTGTTGTTAGTGATAGTTCTACGTTACAGACAGCCATTTTAGTGAGATAGCACACCGGCCACTACTTATAGATGGCACTGCAATCGAATCGCGTCCAGTTTAACTTAAAATTCTTATCCTTTTAAAAGTGTTATGTAAGAAATAATTTGCATATCATTAGTATGCAACAACTTAATCTGACTAATTTGCACATCACGTACCCCACCCACCTAATTTACATACGCTATGTATTGTTTGTAACCCTTTTCCACAACTTTCCCACCACCCTTTACTGACCTATCTTATTTGCATTCGTCCCAACACCACCCACCACCCACAACTCCGCGTAGGGTTAGGGAGTGGTTAAGATGTGGGTGACGACGGGCATGGGGCCCTACTACCCACCACTATATGTTTCCAATGTATCTACCCTATCCCCCCACCACCCACCAACTCTATCCACCGCCCACCACCCACTTAGTATATGTTTTTAATATCTCTATTCAATTCTCAACATTGGTGGTTGGGAGTGGGTGGCGCTAAGACCTAGCCCACGCAACTCTGCCCGGCCTGCTGCTGCAGGCCGCGCGTATGCTTTCCAGAGCCATCGAGTGTGGGGGGACTTGTGAGAGTGAGAGAGCCTCGAATGTATAGGCGGTCGCAATAAATGAAATCTTATTTCGCTTCAGAGTTTTGTAGCAGCAGGTTCTCCCCCAAAAGCAGCTTCGTAAGTACTTCTAGATTTACAAATTTTATACATTTTGCCAGTAAAATAACAGTTCGTTGTTAAGAATAATGTTTCTTAATGTTACAGATGCACAGACACAGTTTCTGTCTATTTCTCTAGAAGGTTCATAGTTGTAAATAATAAACTCTGTAAGTAATTCATGATTTGGTATATTTAAAAATAAAATAAAAATTTTGTTTTTGTTTACAATATTCCACTCCTCTTCTTCTGTTATAGGTACAGTCTGGGAAATTAATGCCTTCCCATTTTCCACTAGATTTTTTCATGCGTTTCCATAAAAAATCTAGTGGAAAAAAGGGAAGGCATCAATGTCCCAGACTGTACACTTGTTACACTGCCTACAGGGATAGGCACAGTGTGCCTCAACCAGTCGCAGGTGGTCTGAAAATGTAACAACAAACGGCTAATGTGGAATTGTCCTAAATGGCTCCCAGATTCCAAATTTTCAAGATTTAAAATCCTAGCTGCTCCACTTTTTGATATTTTAACGTAAGAGTTTTATATTTACTATGAAAACGCGTAAGAGACTATCTATGCAAGAGAATACCGAAATATGACGTGTTATTACGTATTATAACTGTAAATGTCGCTATACACGACTTTGTTAAAGGCGAAGTAATCTTAAGCATGGACACCCCCCTCCCAAACCCTTCACATCCAATAATGACAGAATTGCTTATTGAAATGAAACGAAATTGTATCCACGATAATTAAAAATGTTATTGATCCTTATCGTTGTAGGATCTTTGACTATCCCCTCCACCCTCATTAACCACCTTTCCTCTCTATCTAGCCCTCTATAAAGCCACACACCCCGCCCCCTCAATTATGACAGAATTGCTTATTTAAATGAAACGAAATTTTATCCAGAATAGTTAAAACTGTTATTGATACTTATCGTTGTAGAATCTTTGACTTCCCTCCACCCTCATTGACCATATTTCCCCTCTCTTTAGCCCTCTATGTAACTGCCCTCCAATCCCTTCCCAAGGGTGACAGAATTGCTTATTGAATTGAATCTAAATTTTATCCACAATAATTAAAAATGTTTTTGCTAGTCATCGTTTCTTGAGTTAATAGCCTCTTAGGCGTTGTCATGGTAAATATGGAACTCCCACGTAGAAATCTCAAAAAGTGGAGCAGCTAGGATTTCAAATCTTGAAAATTGGAAATCTGAGAGCCATTTAGAACTATTCTACATTAGCCGTTTGTTGTTACATTTTCAGATTACCTGCGACTGGTTGAGGCACACTGTGGACTAGTCTAGTCCGCCGCGCACGACACTTATTTTTTTGTGGGTCTGTGTAATTGTGTTAAAAATTTCTAGTATAGCTGATTCGACCTACACAATAGGATTAATTTTTTCACTCGGTAAACTAGTGAATTTAATATGATACTCGTTTTCGTGTAACGTAAATTTAGGAAAGAAAGTTCTTAAGTTCTCTAAGACTTTAAATTTTGGGCTTTGACTAAAATCACCATCCTTGTTAGTGTTATCGCTCACGTGAGATCGGCCTGGTATGGGGCTGGTTGGTAGCACAATTCCTAGTCCAGTTAAATTAATTGTAATTTAATTAAATTAATGGGCGAATGCAGAAAAAAGAGAGAGAGAGAATAAAAGAAGCTATTGCCACTTTAAATCAAATTCTTTGTCGAAACTTGCCAAATAAACATTTGTGAATGCCACGGAATTAAATATAGAGAACAAGTCCTTAAAAAAGATCGTAGAAAATGTTTCACTGGTTAATATAAAATGAGACCCAATATTGGCCGGAAAAGAGGAAAAAACTTAGAAAAATTGTGAGAATGAAAAACTTAGAAAATTTTGTACATACACTCAAACCTCCGCATAACGATCTTCTATATAACGAGAACCCCTGTTAACGAGCCGTCATAGTCTCCGCTTAACGAGAAAAACGTCCCCTGCGCTATCGCCGCTACCCACTATAAAACGCGCGAAAATTTGAAAAAATAACATTGAATTTAATTTTACTTTGGTAGTCAACTTTAATGTTTCGTATATAAAGAACTTGATTCTTGTAAATTGTGTATTTTGATTTTTATAGTAAAAAAAAAACATTTGAATAATATAAAACTTCCCAAATAACAAAAATATATAAAACTTGAAAAATCTATTTGGATGATTCCACTGATTTTTGTCTAAGAGGTGTTGCTGGCATATCTCAAAACTGAATTTATGTTATATATAAATCATTATTAAACACCGTATAGAATAATATTTAAAGAAGATTTTGTTAAATACTTTTTTAGTTATTCAAAAATTGTAATTAAAGACGACAGAGTAAGGTTAAAATGGCGTCTTTAGTCCGTAATTCAAACATTTTATAATTAATAAATATAGGCTTGAACAAAGTTTTGTTAAAACCTTATGGTAATGTATATTCTAAAGGTTTGTTTTTAACAATTTATTTTGTGTATAAAGCTTAGTTATAATAAGAAAATCAATTTAAAATATATCTAAAAACTGTAAATTTTCGTCAAAATTAACAGCATATTTTTTATAAAGAAATTTAATAGATGATCAGATGATCAAATCGCACTGTTGTCCACCCTCCTGTACTGGTATCTGTAAAAAATAATAATAAATATATTTAGTATTTTTTTTAAATTGTAATTTCTAAATAACTATAAATAAAATAATACTTACAAGCAATGGGTTCTTGTTGTGTGCTCAAGTTTGTTGTGCCCTCTTCTCTCTCACATTGTACACCTGAAAAACAAAATTAATTATTAATTTATATATATTATTTATTTCTATCAGTTTTATTCAATGTTGATAAAGTTTATTTTAATTTTACTTATTAATTTTAATACTTTTACGCTTCCTGTATTTCTCTTCCATAGGTATAAGCGAGGTAATCAGATGATTAATATGGTCTTTTAACCATTCATCATCTTGCATTGCGGGTTGAATGGCTGTCAATCCATCCGTAGATAACAAGTTCAATACTTGTTAAATAAGCAATTGAACTTTTTCACGGTTAAAATTACCCACCGCTAAGCCTAACTCAAGAACAATCACGAGCTTACGAAATTCGTGAATAGCCTCGTTCATTGCGTTCACACGTTTAGACATTTCTTCGGCCATAATGCTTAATTTAGAAAAATTACGCTGAGAAAATTTTGGCAGCAAGTTAGTTTGAAGTCACGAGATAAACTGGTGTTTTCACGCTGCGTTTGTCAGTTTTTTGAATTTTCACATCTTCTACCCTAAAAATGTAGGTGGGGGTCAGCTAGAAGACTTTAAATATGATAAATATATGCATCTTATAAAATTTCAGAAAACAATAGTGCAGGAGAGTCTGAGAGTGAGAGAGAGAGAAAGAAACTAAAGTGGAAAATGTCTTTGGAAACGAGTGCATTTTGTCTAACACAAGTTAGTACAAGTTATAGAAAACAGTCCACGATGCAAATTTCAGGGTAGAAAGAAGCGAAGTCAGACTAGATGCGTTATTATCTAGCCTAGAGGTAATTTACATAGACAGGTCCTGTGTGCATCATGTGTTGTGACAAACAAAAGGGATGCACTAGCCACGGTTCGTCGCAAGAACAGAACATTCTAATACTCGAATTTCTGAAAATTGGTGAATTTGGAAATTATTGATAAAACAATCTAAAAATATAGAATTATTAAAAATGAAATATATTCTACCTCTATTTAGTTAAGATATAATCGATAATAAATTTAAAAATAATATCACGTTATTCTAAATTATTTAAAATATATTATATTTTTATTCATAATTTAAAATTCAAAATAAATCAATGAATAATTAATTAATAATATAAATTTGTAAAAACGTACTTTAAATTATATTACATCATATATGGTGTAATGTTCTTCCCACTATTATGATAATCACATTATCTAAAATCTATTATCAGATGTACAGGTATAAACGTGTTTTTTAAGGAAAGTATAAAAGCAGACGTTGTACGATATACTCTAGTCATTCTGTAAAAATTGTTTTCAGTAATCATGTCAGGTGTATTGCCAAAACTCATGGCGAAAACTCTCATTGACGCTGACAGTGAGGATACACAAGCATTTGATATGCCTGTAAACTACTCTGCAGTGCAAAACAAACGTGAATATCCTGAAGAAATGTTATCTTCAATGTATGTTCAAAGTGAGAAACCAGTAAAAAAGTTGAAATCTCTACCTCATCATCCGATGATTTTTACCACGAGTTATGATTTAAATAATTTGTGTTCTAAGAAAGTTACTACTAGTCTCAAAATTTATTGAGGATGGACATTTCGTACCTACTATACGTTTCACCGATAAGAGGTCTCGAGGAATTTCGCTACATTTTGAAGAGTGGATAGAATTGCAGAAAAAATTTGATATTATTTGTGCTTACCCGGAAGTTAGAAACAATTACACATTAGACGGTTGTCTTCATCGTCCAGAACCTTTAAAAATTGGTAGTTGTGTACTACTTGTCACAACATCATACAACGCAAAAGCAATTTTAATTGGGAAGAGTTTAACCACTGATAGTGACGCAAATGTAGTGGCTGGTGATATAAACGGGAAGAAAAAATATACTTTTTCGAATAATATTGTCATGCAAGTGAACACGTTTGAAGGACTAAGTAAATTATTTGTTTGTATTGATGAACGTGTGAGACAGTTAATAAAAATTATTGACAATGTAAAATTGTGTAAGGAAATTTTTGTGAGTGAATTGTGTACATATCTAGAATAACAAAATATTGTAAAACCTGTCGGTGAATTTGTATCACAATTGTTAAATGTAAAATTTGAATTTTTTAAGGAGTTAGTTAAGGCTAGATTACCACTGAAAGAATTTGTAAATTTCTACTTTGAAATTATGTTTTCTGAAATATCATGTTTACTAACCGACTTACTCTCTCTAGTGGCTAAAGAAAATATTTGTCAAAAATTACTAGAAGAAAAAAGCAAAACAAAAAAGGAAACAACGAATAACTTTTGCAAGTTACTTTTCGACATTTTGTTCTAACAATGTTTTATTGTAACATTATTATTACCATTATAATCAATATCAATATTTACGAAATTATTATTAAAAAATGCACTAGTTTCGAATAAAACAAATTTCTTGTTCATCATATCTTGTGTGTGTGAGTCTGTTATTTCTTCCTATTAACCTTATTTTTATCCTATTAACTTGCGATATAAAAAATAATAAATTTACTTAAAGAGTTCTTTTTAATAATATTTTTGGTTAATTTTCTTAATAAATACTAAGTAATATTTTAATATTTTTGAAACTTTCTGACAAATTTCTTTAAAAGTTTTTATTCCAAATTTTCAGTAGAGATAAGTGGGAAGGCGGCAGCGCGCGTCGGTCAGCGGAACTCGTCTCAAATAAGCTAATATGAGACGAGCTATACGCTACGGCGAAAACAAGTTTAAATTAGGCGTTCATACCAGATTTAAATAAGCTTATTAAACCTGATTCACATGCGGAACCATTATCAGCTTATAGGGTTTCGCACAATGCGCGCGTTTATTAATAAACTTATTGAGAAATAATTTCTAGAAAGTATAATCGATGATCTTATGCGTGAAACTTTAAATAACACAATTGTCGATCTCTTCACTAAAGGTAGTCAGAACAAGAATCTTAATGTAATTTTTATTACACAAAATTTATTTCATTAAGGTCATGGACAAAGAGATATTTTACTTAATGCGAATTATATTATTGTATTTAAAAATCCACGTGACAGAGCCCAATTCCAACATCTTGCTCGTCAAATCTATCCAAAGAATCCACGTTTTTTACAGGAGGCTTATCACGATGCTACTTCAAAACCTCATGGTTATCTTCTTCTTGATTTAAAACAGTCTACACCCGACAATTGTCGTTTTAGAACAAATATATTTCCGATATATTATATCACCTTGATACTAATAAAAAACGAGCAATCCTATTGTTAGCTGATTCTAAACTTATTAAGTGTATTTGCGAGTGTGCATTAAATATTTTAGCTGCAAATATATCGCTTAAAACAGTAGAAAAAGGTTAATTAAAAAAACATAGACAAAAGTTGAGAAAATTAGCAGAAGTAAAAGAAAACTAGAAAAATAAAAAAAAGTTTATTTTACAAAAAAGTTGACGTTATATACCCCTTTTAGTGTCACCAATTGTCGGTAATATTCTATCAAATCTATTCACATAAGTTACTTTAATATTTTAAAGTATGGAGCACGCGAGAAAAATGGTTTAAGTTCCTCGCGAACAAATTGAAAAAATACAAAAACAATCATCTTCATCAACTTTTGGTAATCCACATATTTTTCTAAACAATTCTGGGGTGTAGAATAATATAAAAGCAAATAATCAAAAAGATAATACTGTTACTGAAAACGTTTATAAATTACCACTAGCTGCTATTCAGACACCTGGAAATGTTATGACTCGTCTTGACAGTGATTGAGTCTAATTTTAAATTCACCTTTTTTAAAAGATGAACGTGAGAAATGGAAAATATACCATCAAGTTTTACAAAAATATCTTGTTTATCCCACAGGCACAAACATGGCATTTTTAGATGCCTGTAGGCAGGGTCTAAACGCATTCATTTGTTCGACCGGGTGAAAATGAACAGCTGATCCATGCATTTTTTTCACCACAGGGCAAAAATGGCCGCCATTTTCATTCTGTCAAACAAGTGAATGCATTTAGACCATAACCTACAAACATTTAAGAGCACCAAGTTTGTGCCTTTGGAATAAAAAGTATCGTAAGCAACACGGGTTTAAAGTCAGTCCAATTTGTTTACAATGATGTTTGTGTACTCGTTTACGTCTCGGGCTTTGCCCTCGACCATTACTCATACACAAACATCAGCGTAAACAAATGGCTGCCTTTAACCCCTTGTTGCTTAATATACTATTTTCAGTAATTTTAAAAGTAAACCAGAAAATAAAACAGAAAAAAATAGTTACAATAACGAAGATGTTGATAATAGTACATCAATGAGTATTGAACATATTCTTGCTACTGTCACGAAAACTTTTAACCTCAAAGGAGCAATACTACTATCACGACTCGTTGAACCAGATTTACAACAGCGTTTCAAGTGGGACGTACGTGGTGTTGTTTCTATTTATGGAAAACAATTGCAAAATTCAAATATTGCTGATTTATTAAATGATGCTTTAAGATATAGAAAAAAAGTTAATCCGATAGGAAAACTTCAGTTTGACACATTCCTTCAAGGGATTGGTATTTCACATGAAATTGTAACAAATACTGAATATTGAAAAAAGAATGCACAACAGTCGTCTTTAAATACACATCCTCAAACTGAACCGGTTTAAAATTCAGCTTTTCAAGATACACTATTAACAGAAAACAACAGTTCATCAGACAATGGTTCTAGACGAGCAAGAACGAGAAGTAGAAACCGCGTAAGACCGAGTGCGAAGAAAAACAGAGAAGGTAGTGGTTGGCTTTCTCTCTTATTAAAATAATGAAAATACTAGAAGAAATATATTACAATCCCTCCCATGAAGTATCTTATTCTGGTATTGAAAAACTTGTAGAACCTGTACGAGGAAAAATATTAATAAAAAAGGTTGTTGATTGGTTAAAAAGTCAAGACACCTATAATTTACATATTCCTACACGTCGTAAATTTCAACGTTCATTTTATAATGTTACAAATATTGATGATCTTTGGGAAGTTGATTTGGTAGATTTAAAAAATTTAAAAGATTATAACGATAATTGTGTATACCTTCTTGTAGTAATAGATGTATTGAGTAATATGTTTGGGTTGAACCACTTAAAAATAAAACTAGAAATGAGGTAAAAAATGCATTTGAACGTATTATTAAACAAAATAGTGGAAAGCGGATCCCTCAATGTGTTCAAAGTGATAGAGGAAAAACATTTTTAGCTAAAGAGTTTCAACAATGTATATTGAAACATGAAATAAGATTTCGTGCTGTGCATGATCCAAATCATAAAGCAGCAATTGTTGAAAAAGTTAATCGTACACTTAAGGAACGTATGTTGCGGTATTTCTCACATCGCAATACACATCGCTATGTAGATTTTATACAACAAATTGTACTTGCTTATAATAATACACGTCATACAGCTACAAAAATGCGACCGTCATCAGTGACTTTAAAAAATGCAAGAGAAGCTTATTTGAATATTGTAAAAAAATACGATAAAACCGCATTACACGGTGAAAAAAAAGCTAAATATAAGGTAGGTGATTTTGTTACAATCATTAATAATCCAGTCAACAGGTACTTTTAGACGGTAATAACTCGGAAGGTCGATGTTTTTAGCTTCAACCCTTTATTTTTGCATACAATTAAAGACCCTAAGTTTGCGGCAGGCGTGGCGACCGGGAACCAGGGTAAATTTTTCAAAAAAGGTGCAAAGAATCGCGTTTTCTGAAATTGTCGGTTTTTGGTGCGTTTTACGTGAAAAATATGTTACATAAAAGAAAAAGTATATAAAATTTTGAGTTTTTTAAAAAAAGATGAACTTAATTGGCCAAATAGTTCCCGAGTTATGCCTTTTCAAAATTTATTAATTTTTCATCATTTCTGCCCGAAAAAACCTTGTTTTCAAAAAATAATGCCGAACTTTTTTTTACTTAATCGGATGGAAAAATAATCTACATACAAGTTGTAGTAAACTATATAAGCTTTAAATTTCCGTTTAGAAAATTAAATTTGGCCTACTCGTTACCGAGCTATGACCTCCTAAAGTCTACCAATTTTCACGTTTTTTCACATACTTGCAAATTTTTTAGTTCGGATCGATTCCTCTTGTATTTTATTATTGTTAAGTACATAACACAAGTTTGTTTCTATAAATTTTTGCATTATTTTAAAAATTTGAAATGGTGGATCCAATATGGCAGACAATATTTTTTGTAAATTGGCTAATTTTCGTGACACTTGGTATCTAAGAGTTTTTGGGGTCGCTGATTACGAATTTTCAATTCTATTTTAAAAATTCAAAATGTCTCATATAATATGGCGGACAATATTTTTAAAAAATTCGTTGATTTTCATAAGACATTGAATCTATGGGCTTCTAGGGTCGCTGATTTCGAATCCATAGTTACATTTTAAAATTTCAAAATGGTGGATCCAATATGGTGGACCATATTTCTTAAAAATTGGTTTATTTTCGTGAAACTTGGTATCTAGGAGATTTTGGGGTCGCTGATTACGAATTTTCAATTCGATTTTGAAAATTCAAAATGTCGGATATAATATGGCGGACGATATTTAAAATTTTGTTAGTTTTCAAGGCGCATGCAATATGTCAGACAATATTTTCAAAAAATTCGTTGATTTTCATAAGACATTGAATCTATTGGCTTCTAGGGTCGCTGATTTCGAATCCATAGTTACATTTTAAAAATTCAAAATGGTGGATCCAATATGGTGGACCATATTTCTTAAAAATTGGTTTATTTTCGTAAAACTTGGTATCTTGGAGATTTTTGGATCGTTGATTACGAATTTGCAATTAGATTTTAAAAATTCAATATGGCGGACGATATTTTTTAAACCTTCGTTAATTTTGTGGGACTTGGTATCCAGGATTTTTTGGGGTCGCTGATTACGAATTCGCAGTCAGATTTTACAAATTTTAAACTGTTGATTCAACATTGCAGACGATATTCTTTTTTTGTGAGATTCTGTATCTAAGGGTTTTTGTTGTCACTGGTTACGAATTGCAGTCAAATTTTTAAAAATTTTAAATAATGGATCTAGTAAGGCCGACTGCATTTATATAAAATTGGTTAAGTTTCATTAGACTTATTATCTAGGGGTTTTAGGTGTCGCTGAGTATGAATATACAGAAAGATTTTATTAATTTAAAATGGCGGATTCTCAATTACTGCCAATCAGTGATGCCTTTCCAGCCCAAAAAATTTAAAAAAAGGCAAAAAATAGAGGAACTAAATGTTTACCATGTCCACGTCGTGAATGCCGAGTAATGTTAAGAGTAACATAGACTTGACTGAAAATATTTTTTATGATCGATATTTCCAGAACTTAAAATACCAAGACCCGCGAACATAAGCCAGTTTTTAAAAAAATATCGTCCGTCATATTAAATTTTTAAAATCTGATTGCAAATTCTTAATCAACGACCCCAAAATCTCCTAGATACCAAGTTAACGAAAATAAGCCAAATTTTAAGAAATATTTGCAACTTTGTGAAAAAACGTGAAAACTGGTATAATTTAGGAGGTCATAGCTTGGTAACTAGTGGGCCGAATTTAATTTTCTAAACGGGAATTTAAAGCTAATATAGTCAAATACAATTTTATGTACATTATTTTCCCATGCGATTAAGTAACAAAAAGTTTGGCATTATTTTTTGAAATCAAGGTTTTTCCGGGCAAAAATGATGAAAAATTAGTAAATTTTGAAAAGGCATAACTCGGGAACTATTTGGCCGATTAAGTTCATTTTTTTTTTAACTCAAAATTTTATATACTTTTTCTTTTATGTAACATATTTTTCAAGTAAAACGCACAGAAAACCGCCAATTTCAGAAATTTTTTGCACCTTTTTTAAAAAATTTACCCGGGTTCCAGGTCGCCACGCTTGCCGAAAACTTAGGGTCTTTAATTGTACGCCAAAATAAAGAGTTCAAGCCAAAAACATTAACCTTCCGAGTTATTACCGTATAATACGTTTTTTTCCGACGTATTGACTGGACTATGAAGAGAGAGGAGTGTTTGAGAATGGTTATGAAGCAGGTTGGACTGAATAAATTTTTGTAATAAATCGTATTTTTAACAAATAAGAAAATTAACCTACAGTCTACGAATTTAAAGACTTGGACGTTAAGATAATAGAAGGGCATTTTTATGTACGAGAATTATCAGCTATTAAGAGTGTAACCTTTAAAATAAGAAAGAGAAAGATCATAAAATGATCAAAAGGTTATCTCCAGAAGATTTAGTTTAATAATAATTTGAGGGCGCCAGTCTTTGCTTAAGACAAATAAAAGAAAAGAATATATAATAAATAAACAATTACTAGTAAAGAAGGCCACCAGGTTAATTACTAATCAATTATTAAATTTTTTTTTAAATGACGTAATTAAATGAAATTAATAGAAAGCATAAAAAAAATTAAACTCCTTCTTCTGAAATGTCCACTAGCTGCAATCCCTTAGCTGGAAAATGATAGAGGGGGAAGTTCGATCTTTTAAATTTTTATTCGAAAAGATTATACTCAATAATCCACGTGAAAGGTAGAATTAATAATTTATTTTGTTAACATATGAGATTCAAATGAATTAACAATTTGAGGTTTTAGGTTAAATTACAATTTTAAATGATTCTTTAAAAAAAATAGATTTAGGAAACTTATTCAAAGAATAAGGATTCTTTCAATTCGAGATTGGAATATTGTTAGTTTTCATAAAATAATATATATAACAGGACAAATTAACTTTTGTCAAAATGAAAGGAACGAACGATATCTCGATTAAATTAATTATAGAACATTAGAAATTCGATTAATTGAAATTATAATAAATTTAGAAATTAAATGCTGAAATTATTAAGAAATTAAAAATTTGGAGATATTGTTCGTAATTATAAATGAAAATTTTACCAAAACTGATCCAGGAAATAAGATTTTTAAATTGACATCTATTTGGCGAGATAATTAAATTCAAAATTAATGATCGGCAACAGTTTCCAGAGCAGACGTAATTTTTCCAAATTAAATTTTGTAAATATTTTAATATTCTTCAAGTTAGATTTTCCTTTTGTCCATATTCAATTAATAAATAGCTATTATGTATTTTTCAAAGGATTAAATTGAATTTTAATGAAAATTATGATTTATGCAACTTTCCTCTTTGATTTCACATTCTAAAAATGATTCTTCAAAATTAATCTTCTGATTCTAAAATTAATCTTCAAAATTAATCTTTGGACTTTAAATTATTCTTCAAAATTAATCTTCGGATTCTAAATTATTCTTCAAAATTAATCTTCTGATTCTAAAATTATTCTTCAAAATTAATCTTCAGATTCTAAAATTATTCTTTAAATTTATTTTCTTGAATTAATTCGATGCAAGCCGGTAAATCATAATAATACTCCTCTAATATAATTATTTTTAAACTGAATATTAAAGTTGTAACTCCAAAGTGAAATTGATATAAGTCATAAAAATTCTTCAGTCCCAAACTAACATAATATCGGGTTTTAAAATTAAATTAAATAGGCCTTTTCTTGACAACAGGAGATCAGAGCAATTGCTTGAATATATGATAAAGCCGTCCAAGAATTGAAAAATCTTAAATATTCCTCCAGGGAACTAAGTCATTATTATTTTCAAGGCAGGAAACGCAGCATGAAAATAATTGGCATTTCAAAATAATCCAAAATTCAAGGGTACATCAGAAGAATAGAGATTCAAACATCCAAAGAAATAAATTTGGTAAATTGCAAATAAATATTTAAATTTCAACAGTTTTAAATGCTTGATAAAACAAAATCCAATGGTTGAAAATTTCCATTTTCTTCAATTTTCTTAATCTTCAAGTTATGTTGACTTAAAATAATATTACATGAAATATAAAAAAAAAGAATACAAGTTAGTTCTTAAAATTATGAATTTAAAAGAAAAATATTCCAAATCTCAAATTGTAGTGAAATCATTGAGTCAAGTTTTAACAAATTTTAGTGAATTGTAAAATTAAAAATTTTACAATGTCACAAGAGAGACAATCTTTTGAGAGATACTAAATTTATTATTAAAAAAATAATTTGAAGTAAGGGTCACGGTGTAAAAAAAACAATTACTTGTAAAGTGGGAGGGTTACCCCAAAAAATTTAATTCATGGATACCTGCTTCTGATTTAAAAAAAAAAACAAATAAAAAGCATCGCAATGGAAATAAATGAATTTTATTTAATCTTACCAAGTGACAGTAGTATGAAATGTTTCCCACATAATACAACAACACGCTTGACTACACAACTACCATACGAGATTCGATTAAGTGGTCGTTGGGCTGTTGCGCTTACTCAAATACAATTTCCTCGTACATTTTTACAAGTACGAGATGACGATTCCGACAAAATTGAAAATCGTATTGCTCTAATGACACTCGTGACAAATGCTAATGTGAAAGAAAATTATAATAAAAATGTGGAAGAATTAAACCGGCACACAAAAAAAATTAATTTCGATCGCCAAAGACCAGACTAGTCAATTCTTACGTATTTTGAATCGCTGAATCTGAAACCGGGGTCGTTTTTCAAAAGTTAGCTCTCATTTGTTTTCTAACCTCAAAAAACCACAAATTTAAGTTTAACCTGTTGTAGTATGCATAAAAGCTGTTAAAAAAATAAAAATCTCAAACTATTGTAAACTGTGAAGTATCACCTTTAATTTAAGCCCAGAAAACTTAAAAAATATTCAGTAGTTCCCGAGATATGAGTTGTAGCAACCGAGTCGCGAAATTTTTTTTTAAATATTTTTTGAACTTGCCCGGTATAAAATTAAATAAAGAAGAAGGGGTGGAATCACTCGCGCTAAGTGCACACAAAACTCACCTGTCAAGACTCCTATGGCGCTACAGAGTTAATTGACCTGATTAACCACGGAGTTAGCTCAGTTCGTTAAATACTAGACTCTGCGGTCGCGCCAAGTCCAGCTTGCTGGGTTCGCGCCCCGATGAGTCTGGGATTTTTCTAACTCGTGAGATAACTTCAGTGGAAGGTTTGACGTCGAGGAATAATGATATGCACTGTCGGTAATCGACTTGTGCAGATCACTAGAACTCGACTGTCGATAAACCGGTTGTATTCAGGAAGACGTTTTTCTACAGTTTTCCCTCTCCACTGGCGAGCAAACCCAATATACCGGGTGGTCCAGGCAAATGCGAATACTCCTAATTTCAAGCCGTTCTGTAGACGCAAAAACACTTAAAGAATGAATATACAAGTACAATTCTAGGAACTCCTTACGGGGGACACTCATTGGGCCAGTAAGGTCGTTAAAACGAGTGTATAATAACTAAAAAAAAAAAAAAAAATTGACCTGATTAGTCCTACTGCATTTATTAGGAAATAGAAGAACGAGCACTTCAAATCACTGTAATTTATTCCCTACGACGATAGCCAAGAGTAAACATGACGGACTTACCGGTGTTGATTCGTAGAGTAGTCGCACAAACAATCAGGAATCGACGAATTTAATAGATTAGGTCTACGAAGACACTACACAGGAACCACGTTTAATTAATCTTTTATTGAGAACACAAATAATTATATGAACTCGCATCAAGCTGATACTCCTGGTTTTGCCGGCGACGAACACGCGGTTTTTCGTCTGCTATCCAGACTGTCACGCGCGCCGCCTATAACCACCTCGCGCGAATATTCAAATTCGCTGGATGCGAGTTTTGATATTACTTTCGCGACGAGATCGAAGTCGGGAGGTACGGCTAACCAAATATTATTAAAAAACGATCTAGGTCGTTACACTCCCCCCTTCTATAGTGCAGTAGCTGCCGGGTTCGATCTCGCCGACTGTATATTTTTTTCAGGGTAATTGTGATTTTATGAAATCTTGTCCGTCCTGATTGGCCATGGCTGTAATGGAAAGATTCAAATTTAAACTCTACTAACGTAAAATTATACAACATAATTATAAAAAAGAACATGTAATTTTAAATAACTCAGAATCGTGTGCTACAATCAGAAAATTAAAAAGTAAAAATTGTGATTAGTGGTAATCAGTGCTCGTTCTTTATAAGGAAAAAATTCGAGAGTTATTTGAACTATATTTATTCGAGTCGGCGCAATTATGGTCGCCAGTTTCGCACAAGTACGCGAAACATTACATTGAGTAATTAAGGCATATGCCCCGATACTTGGGCAGTGGTGATTTATTCATATTTTGATTGAGATCACTGTTCTCAACGGAACATTTTAATAATAAAAATATATTTATCTATTACAAGGTAGGCGCATTCGCGAGTATAATAAAGCCTCATCGGAAGGCTCGTTACTTTGGGACGCATGTACAATAGCAAAAAATAAAAAAAACTAAGGTTTTTGTCGATAATGATTTCGCTAGCGATGAAAAAAATAGTAACACTTGTGCGTCTAATAGAACTTAAAATAAACAATAATACATAACGCGAGCGTAATCGCTCAGCTTACAATTAATTCAGTTTAGAAAAAGGAAGGATCGGAAAGTCCGGAACAAAAATAAATCTATGATCGAGAGTCCTAGTAATAACGCGTTCCTCGAAGGCCGCGCACTCGCGTTACTTCCAGCATGGAGATTTTCTCAACTAGGACTGCTTGAAACTCTTGTCCTCCGGCACCTGTAATCTCCGTGGCAATCTGCACCCGCGAATTATCCCGTTCCAAGACTGAACGATTAGGGTCTGTAACAGTTACATTTCCTGTCCTTTAGGCATCCTTTGGGACTGTGGCGTTAAGATCCTGTGACTGACTTCGTCTTGTGGAGGGTCTGCGTACGTTTTCCTCTAGTTGGCGCGTGGGTCGTTGCTGGTTAGCATTGATTCTGGCTGTGGGTGGTTCGGACTGCATGCCAGCCGCCTCATCTTCCAGTTGTTGCGCCAACTTGTTCCTCTTGATGACCGCGTCTTTGACCATCCGATCACGGCAACCAACACAGTTTGCGTCTGGCAGGTTCCTCGGCATGTAGCAACGGTGACAGCGTAGATGCTCCGGAATCTGGGGTTTTCCCTTTGGAAAGTGCGGCCAGGGGCACTGTTTGGTGGAGAATTCAGGGTGCAGACACGCTTGGCAATGATTTCCAGCATACGGGAGAAGGCAGCTCGCGGAACTGTGGCCTTCGGTCGAACAGTTTAGGCACCCCTCAGGAGCCCTGGGCCTTAGCCGAGATTCGCGTAGTTGGGCCTGCGCGCTGTACACTTCAGTAAGCGTCTCGCGGAAGAGGTCTTTGTAGCGTTGCGCCAACTTTGCTTGCTCCTCCATATAATAATAGAGGCATCGGGGTGAGAATGGGAAGCTCGTCACTGGTAGGCATCAATGAGAAGCGGGTCACGCGTATCTCTGGAGTCTCGACAGTCGAGGTGACGTTATTGTTGTTCGATGAGCCCATTGCGAAGTGTTGAACAATCTGAAAACAATTTTACAGAATAGTACGCTATCTTAAGTTTTTTCTAGTCGGTTTCAAATCATTAATGTGATATTTGCCAAGCTTTTTGCCTTGCATGTCGCCGATGACAACTACCATGAGCGAAAGTTTTTCTAGTACTTTCGCGGGTCCTTTGTAACGCGGAGCCAATTTTGAGCTGTAATTACGAACGGCACTGGATAAAGTATTGTTCTGATAGAACACGAGGTCTTCGGGCTCGAATAGAATATCATTCCGACGATTTTTATTGTAAGTTTTGCTTTGCCTTTTGCCGGCTTTGGCCATTAAATTCTCGACTTTTGCGTTTAACACGTCGATGCGTTTTACGCGCTCGGTCCAGTGGTCAACAGTGTCGTCAATAGTCACGTCAACGTTGGCATTGCACGGCTGTTTCCCGGCACGTCTAGGTTCACGGGCAAGGTTTAAAAATGCTGGAGTTACGCCAAGGGAGGAATGGTCTTCAGGTTGCGATTTACGTGTTCTACGGGGTTCGATTGCGGATGGTAAACTGGCGTTGTTCGCTGGTCGCAACCAATTTCGAGTAGAAATTTTGAAACCGTGCGATTTACGAATTCCGTCCCATTATCGGTTATGAACGTCCTCGGTGTCCCCCATGTATTGATTAGAGTGTTTAAACATTTCACGATCTTGGGGCCATCTGCCTTGGATAGGGCGAAGCATTCTATGTAACGCGTATACGTGTCCTCACACACTAGAATGTAACATTTTCCGGATTTTGATCGAGGGAGCGGACCTACGATATCTATGGATACCGTGTCCCATGGTTCCGTGAATTTACGAGGGAACATGAGGCCTTGAGGCGGAGAGTTGTCCGGTTTACACATAAGACATACTTCGCATGCGTTCACGTAACGTTTGACATCCTCACGCATTCCAGGCCAATAGTAGTGGTTCAAGATTGTTAAATACGTCTTGTTTACTCCTTGATGCGCTGATTGACTTGAATCATGATATTCCGCGAAAGTCGGAATATAACACCTTTTTCCATGCATTACAATCACCTATGTTTTGTTTTAGCTGGTTCGGCTTGTAATAATACAGAGCGCTGACGCGATCTAACCTATAACGCTTGTGACCTGTCGGGTCTGCACGGACTCGTTCGACCATGGTTTCATACCACGATTGGTCGTGTACGACGTTCAAATTCGTAGAGGGCGTGCTTGGTGAGGCGTCTTTGTAGAGTCGCGAGAGCGTATCTGGTGCTTCATTAGAGGTACCCTTACGGTGTATAATCGTGGCTTTGTTTGCGGGCAGTTCAAGTGCCCATCGCGCTAGTCTGCCCCGGGGGTCTTTCGCATCTAGTAACCAAGTGAGACTTGCGGGATCTGTTATTACCGTGAATCTAGTTAGGTCTAGATAGCAACGGAGCTTTTTGATCGCATCTATCATGGCCAGGCTTTCCTTTTCGTTAGTCGTATAATTTAATTCCGCACCTCTTAAGGGCCTGCTTGTGCACGTGATAAGATACTCGCAATCTTTACCTTGTTGTGTTAAAATCGCGCCTATACCAGTATCGCTCGCGTCCGTATACAGGACGAATGGCAGGTCAGGTCTCGGCGCGTTTAGGGTTAGTGCGTTTTTTAGCGCATCTTTGACATTTTGAAACGCGGCTTCATGTTCTTCGGTCCATTGCCAAGGTAGTTTAAACAAACTTTGCTAGTTTGTTAAGCAGTCCTTGTACTTGTGCGATATTTCGCAAGTGGCGATGGTACCAGTTGAGGGAGCCGTTGAACTGTCGTAATTCCTTGCGGTTACGAGAAGTTGGTCGACTTAGAATTGGTTCTACGCGTTTCGGGTTCGGTTTGAGGCCATCCTTGTCAAGGAGGAAGCCGAGATACTCGACTGTGGACTTCGCAAAGTGCTATTTATCTCTATTGATCGAAAGGCCTGCCTCCCTCAAAATAGTGAACACGATGTCTAAAAGGAGGATGTGCTCTTCGAACGTCCTAGAAATGACTATCCAGTCATCGAGGTACACGTGAACTTGGTCGACGTAACGTTCTGGTAACTTATGTTTTCGAATCTCGGATTCCGAATATAGCTCGTCGTCATAGTCGCTGTCGAAACCACTAATGTAATTCCTGCTAACACACGCTTGATTCAGAGTTGGTGCGTTTTGAGGAATACACGTTGGCTTCTGAGCGGCGTGACTGTGGCTCGGGATTGCACAATTATCGATATTTACGCGTTTATTTAATTTAAATGATTCGTTCAAAATAAAATGTTTGTCCGTGTTTACGTTAAAATCGCCAGATAGATTTAATGCCTCCTGGCGTCCCTGTCGTTTTTTGACAAGTACTGGTTAGGCGCGTTTTGACCGTGATTAACGGGAATGTCTTGGTTTTAATTTCCGTGCCAAGGTTGCATCGGGTGCACGTGCGGCGATGGACGGGGCCGCGGTGCGTAATTACTGCCCTGGAAATTCGGTTGGTAGTTTTGTTGGTAGTGGGGGGCGTGCTGATAATAATCATAGTTTTGATCATTATAATTGCGGTTATAGCCACCCCAGTTACCTCTGTTACCACGCCTGTTATTATTATACCGGTTTCCGCCTCTGTAACCGTTACCCCTTCTGTGACGAAGCAGAAGCAGAGGAGCGTGAAGACCTGGAAGGGGAGCGGCGACGCGACTGCCGGTTGGTAGGAGGGGAGGGGGTAGGCTCTCTGGTTTCCTTTTTCACATCTCTTTTTGAATTTTCGCTTTTCGGTTTACCCCCGGATAATTTTTGTTCTAGAGTATTTATTTGACGCTTGTAAATTTCTATTTTATTTAAATCGGATTCGGGTTTTAATTCATTTTGTTTTTTCTTAGTTTTATTCTGCTTGGGTTTATTTTCGACTTTAGTTTCCGGTAACGCATTTATTTGTGGTGTTTTGTCGATTTCGGGCGACGGTGTTTCAATCGCGTATAGCTGATTTTTACCGCGCGTTGCACGATCGAACTGCAAAATTAGCTCTGAGTGTAGGGCCGAATAAATTTTGTCCACTTGATTTTTTTCTGGAACTTTTTGCTGCAATTTATTGAATAACGCTCCTATTCTAATAACGAACTCGATTCCGGTCTCATTTTCGAGTTGTACGGCTCGCTGAATTTTTTGTTGATCTGCTGATCATCATTTGCGTCGCCAAAGGTTTTCCGGAATCGAGCTGAAAATTCAGCCCATGTGTTCCACGTACTACGAAATGTGGTAAACCACATGTACGCAGAATCCGAAAAAACTTGGGACATTGTTGGTAGCGCGTCGTCCGGATTGATAGCGGAGGCGTTAAGCTTGCGCTCGAATTAGTCGAGAAATTCATCAGCATTCAGTTTTCCTGGGTATTTTAGTTAAATTTTAGGGTGCGATTTGGTATTGGTGCCTGTACCGATGGTGTCAAAAAGTCAAAGGTGGGGAGAGCGTACGTCGTTGCTGTTCCCGCGTTGACTGTCGTGCCTGCTCCGTTGCCTGCAGCGATTACCGTTGTAGTGGTAAGAGTGGGGGTAGGGAGGTGGTAGGGGGTACGTAACCTCTACTAACGCTAAGGCCATGGTCAATTGACCCCCAGAGTGGATCATGCCACGGTGATTGGTTTGGTCTCTCTTGTCACGCTGAGACCTGTTGCGTTAGCGCTTGGATCGCGTTATTTGTTTCTGCCCGAATATTTTTTAATGTTAGAGAGGCGTCACTTTTAAAAGATTCTATTTTTTTATCACAATCTATTCTTATCGCGTTAATCTTACGTTGTCTTTCTTTTTTAAATTTTCGGTTATCTGCGCGCGATTGCTGAAGATACGTAGTTAAAATTTGCTCGATTTGAATTTTGAAATTATTATTTTCTTCCTTCTGTTGTGTTTGAATCTCGCTTAAAATTTCTGTTAATTGATGTGCAAAAAGTGGGGTCCTGACTATTTTGGGTTTTCTACCGCGGCGCGTTTGAATTACAATTTTTGGAATTCTCCCCGTTCGAGATTTGTTTTTCGGCGTTTCGTCATGGGTCTATTTCGTACTATCGTGATCGCTTTGCGATTCCTGGTCGCTTTGCAGTCCCGTTTGGGCGCTTTTGCGTTCCTTCTGGAGTGTTTGGCTTCTCAGTCGGGACGCGTTGCTCTTGATCATTGTAAGAAGCGTTATCGCGATCTACGTGTTCATGACTGTCGTCAAGATTTTCTTTTTCTTGATCAGTTTGGGGGCGGTTGCCTAGGGGGGGGGGGGGGGGGGGTGAACGGTGTAAATTACGCGATGGGTAGAAACTAAAGATCTGAGACTTCTTTTTTGTTTGATTTTAATTTTTATTTTTATTGTCCGTCATTTTAAATTTATAATTTAAAATTTTTTTTTTTTTCAAAGATAATTATCGATGATTTGATATGTTTGATCCGACAATTAATTTATTAATTTTCGCGCGTGGTAGAAAAAACGTGGTTATATAATTAATTCATTTTTAAAACAATTTTTATTTTTGTTATTCAGCTCCTAGCCCCACATGTCCTGAACATACCCTATAAATTTTAAGATGATCGGTCAAGTTGTTTTTGAGATATCATGGCGACCAGTTGAAAAAAAGTGGTTTCGAGAAAAACGCGTTTGAAAGCTCAAGTACGAATAAGGCAGTGAGTTCGGAATTATTACTAAAACAACTGTTATATTCAAAAATTTATTTTAGGAAACTAAAGTTTTTCTAAATGTACTTATTTTTTACTTATATAAATGTGTATGGAATAATAAAATTGTCGGATAAAAAACCAAAGCGACAAACCTTCAATGCTAGTTGAAAGCTCGACCGCGCGCTCGAACATCAAGCCTTCTCACTGTAAAAACTTTTTAACAACGACGAATATGTTAAAATCGGTTTACCCACATATTCTGCATATGTTATAGGTGCGATATATGAAAAATAAAAAAATTCGATTTTTCGAATCTATCACACGGGTCAACCCCCTTAAACAAGCAATCCAAACACGATTTCAGGAGGGTCAAGACAATTCAAAAAGGAAGGCTATTGATAAAATTGAAAATGTTATGAATGGTTCTTGTTATAAAATTGATGCCAAAAATAGAGCTCAGTTGAATAAAGTACTTGGACAAGCAAGTGTCAAACGTAAAAGAGTTGTAAGGAAAAAAGAAGGCAAAAGACAAAGTAATCTCAAGAAAAAAAAGAGTAATTAGAAGAAAAACAAATAAAAAACCTTAAAAAAAATTGAAAAACGAATAACAAGGAAAAAGGAAAGACACGTAAAATATCAAGAAAAAAAAATTTGATAATATTTTTGGTACTAAATAAAACTAAAAATATCTTTCCTACATTTTCACTCTTGCGAGTGTTTCAAAACTGAGTTAGATCTATTTTCATTACCATTTACACAAACATCTATTGAGAGTTGACAATGGGTTCATTATAAGACTGTTTCCTCTTTATCTGATGATTCCTTAATAGAATTTGTTATTCCTGGACATGGTGAAGAATACATTGATCTTGCACACACCATGCTTAGTATTCTTGTTGATTTACATACTTTAAAAAAACAGATACAGAGAAAGAAACGTTGCAGCTGGCTAGTGTCGTAAATAATTTACTACATTCACTATTTAATCAGGTAGATGTATCTTTTAACCAAAAACTTGTCTCGCCAGCAAATAATGCGTATGCATATAAAGCTTATTTGAAAACTCTTAACTATTTTTTAAGCAAAAAATAGTCATCTAACCTCAGCGCTATAGATTACCGATACAGCCGGAAACATGGATGATATCACTTCAGAGGACACAGGATGCAATAAACGACGAAAATATTTAACTCATGGTGATTCAATAAATTTGATTGATCATCTACCACAGTGTGCCCCAACCAGTCGCAGGCGGTCTGAAAATGTAACAACAAACGGCTAATGTGGAATTGTCCTAAATGGCTCCCAGATTTCAAATTTTCAAGATTTGAAATCCTAGCTGCTCCACTTTTTGAGATTTCTACGTGGGAGTTCCATATTTACCATGAAAACGCCTAAGAGGCTATCAACTCAAGAAAATATCGGAATAAGAAGTGTCATTACGTATTATAACTGTAAATGTCGATAGACCCGTCTTTGTTAAAGGCGAAATACTTCTTAGCAATAGACAACCCCACCCCACCCCCAAGTCGTCACCCCCAAGGATTACAGAATTGCTTATTGAAATTAAACGAAATTTTATATACGATAATTAAAAACATAGAAGGGAAATATTTTCAATGAAGGCGGGGGGTTGTCAAAGATCCTACAACGATAGTATCAATAATATTTTTAATTATCGTGGATAAAATTTAGATTCAATTCAATAAGCAATTCTGTCACCCTTGGGAAGAGATTGGGAGGAAGTTATATAGAGGGCTTAAGAGAGATAAAAATGTTAATAAGGGAGGTTAGGCAAAGATCCTACAACGATGAGTATCAATGACATTTTCAATTATCGTAGATAAAATTTCGATTCAATTTAATAAGCAATTTGTCCTCCTTGGAGGGGGTCAGGGTGGTTACATAGGAGACAAAAGAGAGGGGGAAAAGGTGTTCAATGAGGGTGAAAGGGTTAGGCAAACATCCTACAACAATGAGTATTAATAACATTTTCAATTATCGTAGATAAAAGTTCGTTTTATTTCAATAAGCAATTCTGTGATAATTAGGAAGCGGGTTGGGGTGGCTACATAGAGGGCTACATAGAGGTGAAAGATGTTTAATGAGGGTGGAGGGTAGTCAAAGATCCTACAACGATGAGTATTAATGACATTTACAACTATTGTAGATAAAATTTCGTTTCATTTAAATAAGCAATTCTGTCATAATTGAGGGGCGAGGTGTGTGGCTTCAAAGAGGACTAGATAGAGAGGAAAGGTGGTTAATGAGGGTGGAGGGGATAGTGAAAGATCCTACAACGATGAGTATTAATAACATTTTTAATTATCGTGGATACAATTTTGTTTCATTTCAATAAGCAATTCTGTCATTATTGGTTGTGAAGGGTTTGGGAGGAGGGTGTCCATTGCTAAAGATTACTTCGCCTTTAACAAAATCGTGTATAGCGACATTTACAGTTATAATACGTAATGACACTTTATATTTCGGTATTCTCTTGTATAGATAGTCTCTTACCCGTTTTCATAATAAATATGAAACTCTTACGTAAAAATATCAAAAAATTATCAAAAAATTTATTATTATAATTTATAAATTAAATCTGAGAGCCATTTAGGACAATTCCACATTAGCCGTTAGTTGTTACATTTTTAGACAACGTGCGACTGGTTGAGGCACACTGTGTAGGATAGGTACAAATACACCTGAAACGGAATCTTCAACTTTAGGTGATTGCACAGAAGTATTTCAGAATCATAAACTTCTGAGCATTGGATACTATTTAAAATGTTATGATGTCACTTTATCAGTATAGAAAGCATCACCTAAGGATGAAAAATATCCTCCAAAATGGTTTGCCAAAGAGTTAAAACAGATGGCACAGGTTATTGAGACTGTATGTATGGTCACCATTTTGATGGAGAAGCTAAATGCAAGTCAACAACCTGCTATTCGAAGCACTAACATTTGTCACATCTGTAAAAAGTCTATTGCGCATGGATCTGTAAAAGTTAAAGATCATTGTCATATAACTGGGAAGTGCAGGGGGTAGCGCATCAGGATTGTTATATCAACTATCGGGATTTATGAACTATTCCTGTAGTATTCCACAATTTGAGTGGACACGATGCGCATTTCATTAAAAAATCAATTGCCACTGAGTTTCAGCGTAAAGTTGACCTCCTCCCCGTTAACAAAGAAAGATGTCTAAGTTTCACCAAACATCTTCAAGGAAGTATCGTTCATTTTCGATTCATTGATTCATTCAAATTTATGGCACCTTATACAACTACCTCCAATAGAAAAATTTTATAGTACATTAAATGATTCGAATGTCAGTAATGAAGATTTTTTTGAAAATTTTGGAAACCAGTGTCTTATTACGAACGGTTAGGTCCAGCTTATTATTATACAACACTTGGGTTGAGTTGGGATGCTATGTGAAAGTATAGTAATGTAAAGTTGTAACTTCTAACTGATATAGATATGGTTATGTTTATTAAACGTGGCATTAGAGGTGGAGTAAGCCAGTGTTTAAATAGATAGGCCTGAGCTAATAATCAGTACATAGAGAAATATAGAGACGAAGAAGAATCAACTGACATTATGTACTTTGACGCTAACAACCTGTATGGTTGGGCTATGATACAAGCACTTCCGTACGGTGGTTTTAAGTGGGTGTCAAATGTAAATAATAATAATTTTAATTTTAACGTTGTTTAAAAACACCAGGATCAAAAGAGACAAAGTTACTAACTACCTTCCTACCGAAACAAAAATACGTTATCCATTACCGTGCACTGAAGCAAGCTTTGGCACATGGTATTAAACTTACTCATATTCATAGAATTTTACAATTCAAACAATCTACTTGGTTGAAAAATTTTGTGGATTTTAATACCATGATGCGAACGAATGCTTCAAATGAGTTTGAAAAAAATCTATTTAAACTGATGAATAATGGAATATACGGTATCCAAACCTTATTTCAACTCGCGAGCCATCTTTAGTGAAAATTCAGTTGCTGTGGAGCTTAGAAAAACGAAAGTGCTTATGATTAAACTACTCTATATTGATCTAAGCGTTCTTGACATTTCCAAAACCTTTATATAAGATTTTCAAAACGATTACATGCGAAAAAAGTATAATGATAACTGTAAATTGCTCTACACTGACACCGATAGTTTCGTTTATCATGTCAAATGTGAAAATATCTATTCTGATATGAAAGCAGATATTTCCAAATTCGATACTTCTGATTACCCTGCTAATAATATACATGGAATGCCGCAAGTCAATAAAAAAGATTTAGGTCTCATGAAAGATGAGTGTAATGGAAGAGTTATAACAGAATTTGATGGCTTGCGGCGTAAAATGTATAATATTCGAGTAGAGGATCAGGATTTTACAAAAAAGGCTAAAGGTGTCAAGGAGGTAGAAGTAAAGAAAACTATTACCTTTGATGAAAAAAAATGTTAAAATGAATACAATAGTGTATCCGGTCAAAACTCCATAATGTACATACTTTAAAACAGACAAAAATAGCTTTTAGTCCTCTTGACGACACAAATGTTTTATTAGAAAATAGCAGTGACACTCTCGCTTGGGAGCATTACAAACTAAAAAATTTAGATTCTAATAATGAAGAAATGACACTAGTTTAAGTAAACCACTTGTAATATATTGTTCATAAGCAGAAATGCAAATTTTATTTCAATTTGTAATTTGTAAAAATTCAAGAAAGTGAGTAGCAGAGCTATGCGGGTACGGGATCACTTACCGACCGTCGGTAATGCAGATTTCTACTTTACCGAGCGTAAAATGTTGTGTTCTATGAAGTGTTCTACTTTACCGACCGTGGAATGTTGTGTTCTATGAAGTGTTCTACTTTACCGACCGAAATGGTTTCGGTGGCGGCCGCTAGATAACTCCACTTGTTAATTTTAAAGGAAAAAGGCGGTTTCTATTGGGGATTTTGAATTTTTCAGGAGTGTTTTCGCTATTTGAAGTAGGGACTTTGTATTTCTCAGACGTGTTTTGGGTTCTTGAAATGGAAATTTTTGAATTCTATGCGTTACCGACAGTGTTTTGAAGGGGAATTGCCCAATTGTGTGAGCTCAATTATTCAATTTTCTACAATACCGACTTGTCAAGTGGGTTTCCACTGCTAGATGGCGCCACTTTTCTTCAAGAAAAAGGCTGTTTCTGTGGGGGTAATTTGGAATTTCGCGCCATTACCACCATTCTGTAATTACCATAAGTCGATAATTACCATCAGTCGGTATTGCAGATCCCTGGCATGAGTTCCAACCCAGTCGGTATGTCAGATTTCTACCTTACCGACCAATCTGTGGTTCCCTATTTATGCCAGCCTCATACATTTGTCCAAGACTTATGAAATTCTGATAAGTTGTTTTGAATGTTCGCGATCACTTTTGAATTGTATGGCGCCACTGCTTAATTGCACACGGAAAAAAAGTGGTTTGTATTGGGAATTTGAATTTTCCAATTATGCTTAAAGTGATGTATTTGAATCTCCCAACCATGCTTGAAGTGGGGTATTGGAGTTTTCCGAACGTGCTCGAAGTCGAATTTTTACATGTCTTTGGTGATTTGAAGTCGTTATTTTTTAATTACCCAACCGTCTATTGGTATTTTGAAGTGGGGATTTTTTAATTTAACGTGTTACCGACAGTCTTTTTAAGGGAGATTCCCAATCGTATAAGCTGAATTTTTAAATTTTCTATTTTACCGACTTGTCCAGGGGGGTTACTTCCTCCATAGGTAGAAGGTGCCTTATGAAAATAGCGGTTTATATTCGGTATATTTAATAACTTTACCACTGTTTTGAAAAAAGTATCACCCAAAAGTGAAATTTCAATTTTCGCGCTAATGTCAGTAATTACTTTTAGTAGGTAATGCAGATCCCTGACACGAGTTTGAACTCGGTCGGCATGTCAAAGTTCTACCTTACCAATCGAACTAAGGTTCCCCAATTACATTGTTTAATTGTGTTAAGTGGTTTTTAATGTTCACTTTCGTGTTGGTAATCGTGAGCCACTTGACTCTCCCTGGCTACTTTTAAATTTACCGCCATCATTCACTGATTAGGTAAGTATTATGTTAAACATTATTAAAATCTCCAGCTTCTATTTGGTTGTTTCAGGGATTTTCGTAGACTTTTTTCCTTTATGTTGAATTTAAATTTCCCACCACTTGAATTTGTATTCTCGTCCGACTGTGCCTATTTCCTCAAGTAGATACTACGCATGCGCATGAGCATGGCTATTAATGTTAATAATGGAACTGATTGGAGTCTTTGTATCGTATCAGAGATAAATGATGCGTGCGTAGCAACTGGAAAATGTTTCTCATTTTTCAACTACTTTACTCCGTGCAGACAAATAAGATTTTACTTTTTTATCAATTATTACAACTTAAACTTAAAAGATAATTCACTTATAAAGATAAAAACGGCTAATTATATAAATAATAAAGTAAAGTTAAAGTAACGTTAAAGTATAGTAAAAGTAACGTTAAAGAATAGTTAAAGTATAGTGAAATTGAAGTTAAATTAAAGTTACAGTATAGTTAATGTAACGTTAAAGTAATGTTAAATTAAAATTAAATTAAAGTTAAAGTATAGTAAATTGTAATGTTTTAATTCTTTCAGACCTTAATTTATAACGTAGATGTGATAATATTGTGGCCTTTGGTCATCGGAGAGGAAAAAAATAATCAGTTTCTTTAATATATGTCAGAGATTTGAGTCAACATTTTTATATTTATTTTTGGCAAATCCTTTTTTCAATGCATTTAAAGTATAGTTAAAGTAACGTTAAAAAATAGTTACTGTACAGTTAAAGTGTAGTTAAAGTAAAGTTAAATAAATGTTAAATTAAAGTTAAAGTATAGTTAAAGTATAGTCAAAGTAAAGTTAGAGTAAAGTAGTAGTGGTAAATTAAAGTTAAAGTATAGTTAAAGTAACGTTAAAAAATAGTTAAAGTATAGTTAAATTGAAATTAAAATAAAGTTACAGCATAGTTAAAGTAACGTTAAAGTAATGTTAAATTAAAGTTAAAGTATAGTTATAGTAACGTTAAAGAATAGTTAAACTAAAGTTAAATTAAAGTTTAATTAAAGTTAAATCAAAGTTACAATATAGTTAATGTAACGTTAAAGTAACGTTAAAGTAACGTTAAATTGAAGTTCAAGTATATTTAAAGTATAGTTAAAGTTGAGTTAGAGTAAAGTTAAAGTAATGGTAAATTAAAGTTAAAGTATAGTTAAATTGAAGTTAAATTAAAGTTACAGTAAAGTTAAAGTAACGTTAAAGTAATTTTAAATTAAAGTTAAAGTATAGTTAAATTAACGTTAAAGAATAATTACAGTATAAGGAATACAAATGTTTTTGACCCTTTTATTTTTGGAATATTTGATGATGTTAAAATAATGTTGCCATAGAGGATCTGGTGTTGTTGGTGGTTTGAATTAAATGATGATGGTAGTCATTTTTGTTGTTATGCCGACGTTTCGATCTCTTGGATAAGAGATCATCATCAGGGCGTTTGTTTTAATAAATAAAAATCAGAGGAAAGATCTTACACAATTTGCACAATCTGTGTGATAAGAAAAACAATTTTTCTTAATATAAATAAATACAGAAATTACAGACAATTGATATAAAAGAATATATATAAAAAATATAATTATAATAATAATAATAATAATAATAATCCCGAAATGTCAGGCGACGACCAGGCTACGCCCGTGGACAAGCTCGTGAGCGTCTACGATGGACTGAGGAGATGAAGAGAGATGCCATCTTATGTTGGCGAAACTCTTCTCCTGACCGTAGAGGAATAATGAAGAGATGTTATGAGCGATGGATCACTATGTATCCCCAATACGCTCAAATAACATCTCAGAATCTAAGAGATCAGATATCCTCTCTGTTGGGTAGGGGATATGAAGCTCTCCTTCAAGAAGATCGAGACCCCGTAGAGAACAGACGATCAGTTCTCACAACACAACAAATGGTCGAGCATAGTAATGTGGGCGCAAGAGAAACCAAAATTCATCACAAGGTTTCCATTAAAATGGACAAATTGGCAGCGGCGAACAGAGAACTTTCGGACCTTTCAGAAGATGTAGACCTCTGGACATTGAACTGTGCAGTTTATGAAAAGGCGGTTTCTTTGCTTCGCGAAAGCAACAGAAAATCTGTTTCTGAGCGCATTGCAAGAACAAAACAACGAATTAAACAGGTACAGTTCAAGATTGGGGTGGCCAGACGGATGGCTTCTCAATTGCAAAGTGTGATTGCATATCTAGCAACAAATAGAGCATTTACTCCTAGAGTTTTGGGCATAGCCCAATCTCTAAAAAGATTGCATCATACTCTCAAGTAGTCTAAGCTGCAGAATATCAAGCAGCATTGGATTGAGAAGATACGTACTCTTGTAATTATAAGAGAACAATTAGAACGGCGTGTAAAATGGATAGAGCAAAATAACACTTTTGCTATCAATCCGTCCCGCCTGTTCCCAGTACCTTCTCCAAACGTTGAAAAGCCACCTAGTCGTGAAGAGGTTGAAAACTTCTGGAAGAACATCTACGAAACCACATGTTCTCTAAACGATCAAGATGCATCTATACCAATCTTTCGTAGCTTCTATCATCGGCAGGGGCTTGAACAACCTATGGAAGAGTGCTCACGAATCACTGAGGAGGAAGTGAGAAATGTAGTTGCTAAAACTAAAAACTATTCAGCACCCGGTCCAGACAAGATTATTAATCTATGGTGGAAGAAGTTCACTTTTACCCACCAACATTTGGCCCGTATATTTTCTAGCTTTCTTAACGGAGAAGATCACGTACCTCAGTGGTTGGTTGAAGGAAGAACGGTACTTCTACCAAAATCAGGAAATTTGTCTAATCCAATGAATTATAGACCAATAGCTTGTCTTAACACCTGTTACAAGCTATTCACTGGTATCCTCACAGAGAGGATATTAACATCCATAGAGCCAGTGTGGAGTGCAATAGGTGAACAGCGAGGGTGTAAGAGAGGCCTAGCAGGTTGTAGGGATAACCTACTGATAGATAGGTGCGTGACCCAAGATTCGATATTTTATCGGCGCAACCTGTCAATGGCTTGGATTGATTACCGTAAAGCATTCGACACTACGAGTCACGAATTGATTATCAAGCTTCTTGAATGCTTACAGGTACATCCAAACATTGTGAGATGCTTGAAAGATCTAATGCTCAAGTGGAGGACAAGGTTTGTTATAACATTGAACAAACAACAGGTGAATACTAACATCGTCACCTATAAAAGAGGAGTTTTTCAAGGAGACTCACTCAGTCCTCTACTTTTTTGCATCTCCCTCTTGCCTCTGTCTATTGTTCTTCGAGAAAAGCACTCTGGATACATGTGTGGCAAACCAAAAAATAGAGTATATAAGATCAACCACCTTTTTTATATGGATGATCTTAAGCTCTATGCCTCCAGTAAGGAGGCACTTAAAATCTTAGTGTTTGCAGTAGCTGTGTATTCCAGAGCTATAGGTATGTCTTTTGGATTGGACAAATGTGCCGTGATTCATCTAAATAGTGGAAGACGAGAAACATCGGATTTACAAAGTAACTCTGAGGACCTTCAGCTCATCGGTGGCAACACCATACAACATCTAGGTGTAGGGGATGCTTACACATATCTTGGGATTCCACAATCGGAGACTCAGGATGTTTGTAAGCTTAAAGATCATCTCCAAAAGAAATATCGAGGTCTTCTTAGAAAAATTTGGTCATCTGAATTATCTGGGAAGAATAAGATACAAGCCACAAATACATTAGCCATTCCTTTACTTCTCTATACATTTGGAGCTGTTAAGTGGAATGTGGATGACCTGAAGTTACTAGATAGAGAGACACGTAGGATGATGTCAATACATCGATGTCATCACCCAAGGTCTTCTGTACCTCGAATTTACCTTCCACGCGATCAGGGAGGGAGAGGTCTACTTAGTGTAGAGTGTCTTTATCGCCGTATTGTATTGGCTGCGGCGTGTTCGGTGATGAACAGTAATGATCCTCTCATGCAATTTGTCCACCATCATGAAATTGCAGATAATGGGGCATTTTTATATAAAGCGGCAAACAGAGCGGCAGATGAACTTAGTCTTCCGTTTGATACCAGCGATACAGAACAGGGATTGGCATCATTAACACCTTTGATGCTTAAAAGACAAGTGAAGCATGCTGAACATGTACTTCTATTGGAGCAACATGTTAGGAAGCCTCTTCATGGGCAATTCTATAAGATTCTTAGGGAGATGGAGTTGTCTAAGGATCTGTCTTTTAGATTTCTGAAATCTGCTGGTTTAAGATCGGAGAATGAGGGATTTTTATTTGCTTGCCAAGATGGTGTTATCAATACCTTATATTATCGCAGTAAGGTCATGCAGATACCTGTCGACAATTACAACTGTCGAGCATGTAAACAATATCCGGAAACACTTACTCACATTCTAAGTGCGTGTCCGATGTATGCATGTTCCAGGTATATTGAAAGACACAATGCTGGACTTAAGGTATTGTATTACCATCTTCGACACCAATATGGTGTAGATAAGGAACCTGTCTTGCCATACGCCCAAGAGGATCAGGAGGCTGTTGTGGAGAATGAGAATTGCAGAATCTACTGGAATTTTTCGTTTTCTACCACTCATCATATCAGTGCTACTAAGCCTGATATAGTACTCCAGGATCATAAAGGTAAGATCATCTGCGTGATTGAGTTTTCGGCTCCTGCCGAGGGCAATATCGCTCAGAAGGAGGATGAGAAACGGCAAAAGTATCAAGACCTGCTGTTCGAATTGAGGAGAATACACAGAGGCTATAAAGTCCATTTAGTTGTCCTTATTTTCGGCTGTCTAGGGGGGATGAGAGCTTCATTTGTTAGCCAGCTTCAAAGAGTTCCAACCTGCGAGCGTCAAGCTGACGCATTGGCAGGTCGAATGCAGAAGGCAGTTCTGCTGAGCTCTCTTCATCTGGTCAGGCAGCACTGTTCTTCATAATATAACATCACGAAGGTAGCTCTAAAAAAGCATCGAATAGCGTTCCTGGCCACCGCGTAAGAACAATAGCGGCAACGGACAGGAGCACCTACAGAACAGTGAACTGAAAACACCTCGAGCAAAGGAATCGCGCTATTGCTTACCTTTCAGGACGGAAGGAGCAAAAGCGGATAAGAATACGTAAGGCAAGAATGGGAGAGGTTGTTTTAGTGAGGTATTACCACAGCATGTGGTCGAGTCCCACACGAACAAGTGCGTAAATGCATTTTTTCCTCTCCTAAACTTGTTTTGTAAAAAAAAAAAAAAAAAAAAAAAAAAATCCCGAAATGGGTTGCTTGGTTTATCCGTTACCAAGCAGCTCAAAGATACTGGTCCGACTTGGCTCAGTACTAAGATGACCATTACAGAACATCGTGTAGGTATTTGATCGGGTTGGTGAGGGACTTGTGGTACCCTTTACGGGTTATCACAGAGTTTCTTAGCCGACTGGGTCGGGTACTTGAATGTCATTTGAGATGGGGTTTCTGATACCCCAATCGGATAGGGGAAGGCCTCTCAGATATGGGAGGTACCGAGGAAATTAGAATACCCGGGGCGGACCAAAAGTCAGATAGGGGTGGGGACCCGATATAATTGTCCACTCTGTGTTGGGATAACCTCCCACACAGAGTATTTGCGGTTACGACGACTGTAACGCGCAGTGCCACCCACAATAGGTCTCTCTCGGATGGAGATCAGGGTTCAGTTGGGAGTGGCAATAGGACAGAACCCAGGCAACGACCAGGCATTGACCCGGGACAAGCTAGAGTACGTTTTAAATGGACGGACCAACTTCGGAAGGACATCATGCTATGTTGGCAAAACAGTAGTCCTTGCAGAAGAGGATACATGCTAAGGTTGCATGAGCGATGGGTCAATATGTACCCCCAATACGCTCAAATGACACCTCAGTATTTAAGAGACCAAGTATCCTTTCTGCGAAAAAAGAGACATGAAGCTTTTCTTCAGCAGGAAGAAGAAGAACCCTCCAAGAACCTTCAGGTTCCGACAGTAACACCTACACCAACGACCGAGGAAGGGAACATGAGGTCTAGGGAAACCAAAGTACATCTAAAGGTTTCCATTAAAATGGACAAAATCGCTGAAGGGAATAACGAGCTCTCATTACTCCCAGAGAATGTAGATCTCTGGACATTAAATTGTGCTGTGTACGAAAAAGCAAAGGTCCTGCTTCGTGAAAGTAACAGAAAATCTGTTTCAGTCCGCGTCGATAGGACCTTTAAACGAATCAGACAAGTACAGTATAAGATTCAGGTGGCTCGAAGGCATGCTTCTTAATTGCAGAGTGTGATTGTATATCTTGAATCGAAAAGAAAATTTACATCTAGGGTTTTGGAAATAGCCCAGACTCTAAAAAGATTGCATCACACTCTGAAGAAATCGAAGTTGCAGACCATCAAGCAACATTGGATTGAGAAGATACGTTCTCTTGTTGTTATAAGAGAGCGTTTAGAACGGCGGGTTAAATGGATAAAGCAAAATAATACCTATGCTACTAATCCTTCTCGCCTGTTCAGTCCACTATCGCCAACTGTCGAAAGACCCCCATGTCGTGAAGAGATTGAAAACTTCTGGAGTAACATATATGGGAAAGCCCATTCAGTGAACGATGAAGAGTCATCCTTAACACTCTTTCATAGCTTCTGTTTTAGACAGGGGCTTGACCATCCAGCAGAGGTAAGTCCACCAATTACTAAGGAGGAGGTTAGAAACATAGTTGCTAAAACGAAGAACTTTTCAGCACCCGGGCCAGATAAGATTAATAACTTTTGGTGGAAAAAGTTCTCTTCAACTCACCAACATTTGGCTCGAATATTCTCTACCTTTCTCAACGGTCAACATCCAATACCACAGTGGTTGGTGGAAGGACGAACGGTACTCTTACCAAAATCTGGTGATTTATCTATTCCAAAAAATTATAGACCCATAGCTTGTCTTAACACCTGCTACAAGCTATTCACTGGCATCCTCAAAGAGAGGATTTTGACATCCATCGAGCCAGTTTGGAGTGCAATAAGCGAACAGCGAGGGTGCAAGAGAGGTCTGGCAGGTTGTAGGGAGAACCTATTGATTGATAGGTGTATTACCCAAGACTCGATATTTTATCGACGTAACCTGTCAATGGCTTGGATTGATTACCGAAAGGCATTTGACTCTACAAGTCATGAGCTGATCATCAAGCTCCTTGAATGCTTAGAGGTACATCCGAACATTGTGAGATGCTTAAAGGAGCTAATGCTCATGTGGAGGACAAGGTTTGTTATAACATCCAACAAACAGCAAGTGATGACTAACATCATCTCGTTTGGAAGAGGAGTTTTCCAAGGAGACTCCCTAAGTCCTCTACTTTTTTGCATCTCCCTCTTGCCTCTGTCTGTAGTACTCCGAGAAAAATACTCTGGATACATGTGTGGAAAACCCAGAAATAGAGTCCATAAGATCAACCATCTGTTGTATATGGATGATCTTAAACTATATGGATCCAGCAAGGACGAATTAAAAATTCTGGTGTTTGCAGTAGCCGAGTACTCCAGAGCTATTGGTATGGATTTTGGATTAGATAAATGTGCTGTTATCCATTTAATTAAAGGGAGACGAGAAACAGCTGAAATGTCGAGCGACTCTGAGAATATTCAGCTCATTGGTGGCAATACCATTCATCACCTTGGTGTTGGGGAAACTTACACATATCTTGGAATTCCTCAATCGGAAAGTCAAGATTTGTGTGGGCTTAAAGATCATCTCCATATGAAATACCATGGTCTTCTCAGAAAAATTTGGGCTTCTGAACTATCTGGGAAGAATAAGATACAAGCCACAAACACATTAGCCATTCCTTTACTACTCTATACATTTGGAGCAGTTAAGTGGAATGTGAATGAGTTGAAGGAACTAGATAGAGAAACTCGCAAGATGATGACTATACATCGAAGTCATCATCCTAGGTCTTCCGTACCTCGCATTTACCTTCCACGCGATCGGGGAGGAAGAGGTCTTTTAAATTTAGAGTGTCTTCATCGTAGAATTGTTTTATCTGCAGCATGCGCAGTCATAAACAGTAGAGATCCTCTTATGCAATTTGTTCACCATCATGAAATTGCAAATGTTGGGGCGTTTTTATATCGAGCGGCAGAAAGAGCTGCAAGTGAACTTAGTCTCTCATTTGAAACCAGGGATATGGAACACGGTTTAGCATCTTTAACACCATTAATGCTTAAAAAACGTGTTAAGGAAGCAGAACATGCGCTTCTGTTACAGGAGCATTTTGACAAGCCTGTGCATGGACGGTTTTTCAGTCTTATAAAAGAGTTGGGACTGTCTGGGGTTTTGTCATTTGCTTTCCTCAAGTCTGCTGGTTTAAAATCGGAGACTAAAGGATTTTTATTTGCTTGCCAAGATGGAGTGATAAATACTTTGGTGTATCGCAGTCGAGTGATGCATATATCTGTCGACAATACCAACTGTCGAGCGTGCAGGCAATACCCGGAGACACTTAGTCACATTCTAAGTGCGTGCCCGAAGTATCCATGTTACAGATATGTAGAAAGACACAATGCTGCGCTTAAGGTGTTGTATTATCACCTTCGACACCAAAATGGTATAGATAAAGAACCCATCTTGCCGTATGCCCAGGGGGATCAGGAGTCCGTTGTGGAAAATGATCAGTGTAAGATCTACTGGAATTTTTCTTTTTCCACCACTCATCGTATCAGCGCCAATAAACCTGATATAGTGCTCCAGGATCATAAAAGTAAGGTCATTTGTGTGATAGAGTTTTCGGCACCTGCTGAGAGCAATATCACTCAAAAGGAGGATGAGAAGCGGACAAAGTATCAAGACCTTCTGTTTGAATTGAGTAAAATATATCCAGGCTACAGGGTCAGATTAATTGTTCTTGTACTCGGTTGTTTAGGAGGGATGCGAGCTTCATTTGTGAGCCAATTACAAAAAATTCCTAGCTGCGAGCACAAGGCTAATGCGTTGGCGGTTCGCATGCAGAAGGCTGTTCTTCTGAACTCTCTAAACCTGGTTCGTCAGCACTGTTCATTATAAGATCCTATTCGGTAGCTCTAAAAAAGCATCCAACAACGTTCTTGACCACCGCTTAAGAATATCGGCGGCAATGGGTGAGAACAACAGTGTAAGAAACGAAAATAACAACTCTAGTAAATAAATCACGCTTTTGCTTACCCTCCAGGACGGATGGAGCAATAGTGGATTAGAATATGTAAAGCAAGAATGGGAGAGGTTGTTTTAGTGAGGTATTACCACAGCACGTGGTCAAGTCCCACACGAACAAGTGCGTAAATGCATTTTTTGGCATCTAAGATGGGGTTTCTGACATCTCAATCGAGCGCCTCCCCAGGTGGCGGATAGGGGAAATCGTCCCAGATATGGGTGGAACCGGGCAATTCAAATACCCGGTGCGGACCAACGTCAGATAGGGGTGGGCACCCGATATAATTGTCGACTTTGTGTTGGGCTAACCACTTACACAGAGTTTTTGCGGTTACGACCACAGTAACGCGCAGCGCCACCCACAATTGGTCTCTCTCGGATGAAGACCAGGGTTCAGTTGGGAGTGGCAACTGGATAGAACCCAGGCAACGACCAGGCTTCGACCAGGGACAAACTCGTACACGTTTAAAATGGACGGACCAACTTTGAAGGGACATCTTAGACTGTTGGCGACAGAGCTCTCCGGACCGAAGAGGTTACATGTTGAGGCTTCATGAGCGATGGAGCAATATGCATCCCCAATACGCACAAATGAAACCTCAGTACTTACGAGATCAGGTATCCTTTTTGCGAAGGAAAGGCCATGAAGTTCTTCAAGAAGAACCCTCTGAGAAAATACCATCAGTTCTCACAACAACACCTTTGCAGACAGTTGAGTATGTAAACATAAGAGCAAGGGAAACCAAAATCCATCTTAAGGTTTCCATTAAAATGGACAAAATGGCTGAAGCGAATAGAGAAATTTCATTACTTCCAGAGGATGTAGATCTCTGGACATTGAACTGTGCAGTCTATGAAAAAGCAGTTTCCTTGGTTCGTGACAGTAACAGAAAATCTGTTTCAGAACGCGTTGCCAAGACCTGTAAAAGAATTAGTTAGGTTCAGTTCAAAATTGGGGTGGCTAGACGGAATGCTTCTCACCTTCAGAGTGTGATTGCTTATCTGGAGACGAATCGGAGATTTACACCTAGAGTGTTAGAAATATCCCGATCTCTGAAAAGATTGCATCATACTTTAAATAAATCTAAGCTGCAGACCATCAAGCAGAATTGGACTGAGAGGATACGTTCTCTTGTATTCATAAGAGAACGTTTAGAACGTCGGGTTAAGTGGATAAAACAAAATAATGTTTTCGAAACTAATCCTTCCCGCCTATTCTGTATATCATCGCCGGTCGTTGACAGACCACCATGTCGCGAAGAGATCGAAAACTTCTGGAAAAACATCTATGAAACCTCATATTCGTTGAATGAAGAAGACGCTTCTTTGCCTCTTTTCCGTAGCTTTTGTCTTAGACAAGGGCTTGACCATCATGCGGAGGAATGCCCATCAATTACTAAGGAGGAAGTGAGAAATGTAATTGCTAAAACTAAAAACTTTTCAGCGCCTGGGCCGGATAAAATTAACAACATGTGGTGGAAGAAGTTTACTTCAACACACCAACACCTGGCCCGCATATTCTCAACTGTTCTCAACGGAGAACATCCCGTACCACAGTGGTTGGTGGATGGACGTACGGTACTATTGCCAAAATGTGGAGATTTCACTTGTCCAAAGAATTACAGACCAATAGCTTGTCTTAACACCTGCTACAAGCTATTTACTGGTATCCTTAAGGAAATAATTTTGTCATCTATTCAACCAGTATGGAGTACAATAGGCGAACAACGAGGATGCAAGAGAGGTCTGGCAGGTTGTAGGGAGAACCTACTGATTGATAGGTGTGTCACCCAAGACTCGATATTTTATCGACGAAACTTGTCCATGGCTTGGATTGACTACCGTAAGGCGTTTGATTCCACCAGTCATGAGCTTATTATTAAGCTTCTTGAATGTCTTGCGGTACATCCAGACATAGTGAGATGCTTGAGAGAGCTTATGCTTTTATGGAGAACAAGGTTTGTATTAACATCAAACAAGCAACAGGTGATGACTGACGTCATCATCTACAAAAGAGGAGTTTTCCAAGGCGACTCTCTTAGTCCTCTATTATTTTGTATCTCCCTCTTGCCTCTGTCTGTTGTGCTTCGTGAAAAACACTCTGGATACTTGTGTGGCAAACCAAGACATAGAGTTCACAAGATTAACCACCTGTTTTACATGGACGATCTTAAGCTCTATGGCTCCAGTAAGGAAGCATTAAAAATTCTAGTGTTTGCAGTGGCCAAGTATTCCAGTGCAATTGGAATGAGCTTTGGACTTGATAAATGTGCTGTTGTCCATATGAATCGAGGAAGACTAGAAACATCTGAAACATCAGGCGATTTAGACGATCTTCAGCTTATTGGTGGCAACACCATTCATCATCTTGGTGAAGGAGAAACTTACGCATATCTTGGAATTCCACAATCGGAAACTCAAGATGTGCGTGGGCTTAAAGATCAACTCCAAATTAAATATCGAGGTCTTCTCAGAAAAATTTGGTCATCCGAATTATCAGGGAAGAATAAGATACAGGCCACAAATGTATTAGCCATTCCTTTAATACTCTATACATTTGGGGCTGTTAAATGGAATGTGGATGAGCTGAAGATACTGGATAGACAAACGCGCAAGATGATGACAGTACATCGATGCTATCATCCAAGGTCTTCCGTAACTCGAATATACCTTCCGCGAGATCAGGGAGGAAGAGGGTTACTAAGTTTAGAGTGTCTTCATCGCCGTATTGTACTGGCTGCGGCATGCTCAGTGATGAATAGTACGGATCCTTTAATGCAATTTGTCCATCATCATGAAGTTGCAAATAATGGGGCATTTTTATATCAAGCGGCAAATAGAGCGGCAAAGGAACTTAATCTTCGATTTGATACAAATAATACCGAACATGTAATAGCGTCATTACCACCTTTGATGCTCAAAAAACATGTAAAGAATGCAGAACATGTACTTCTTTTAGAAAAACATGTTAGTAAGCCTGTTCACGGACAATTTTATAATATCGTCAGAGAAATGGGATTGTCTATAGGTTTGTCTTTTGCATTCCTTAAATCGGCTGGATTAAAATCGGAGACAGAGGGATTTTTGTTCGCTTGTCAGGATGGAGTGATTAATACTTTGGTGTACCGCAGCCGTGTGATGCATATACCTGTTGACGATTCCAACTGTCGTGCATGCAAACAATACCCGGAGACACTTAGTCATATATTAAGTGCCTGTCCGATTTATGCATGTAACAGATATATAGAAAGACACAATGCTGCACTGAAGGTTTTGTATTACCACCTTCGTCACCAGTACGGTATAGATAAGGAGCCCATTCTGCCGTATGCCCAAATGGATCAAGAATCCGTTGTAGAAAATGACCAGTGCAAGATCTACTGGAATTTTTCTTTCCCCACCACTCATCATATCAGTGCCACCAAGCCTGATATGGTCCTCCAAGATCATAAAAGTAAGATCATTTATGTAGTTGAGTTTTCGGCTCCTGCCGAGAGAAACATCATTAAAAAGGAGGATGAGAAACGGATCAAATATCAAGAGCTCTTATTCGAATTGAGTAAAATGCATCCAGGATATAGAGTCCATTTGATTGTTTTAATTCTCGGCTGCTTAGGAGGGATGAAGGCTTCATTTGTGAGCCAACTGAAGAAGATCCCAACCTGCGAACGTCAAGCCAATTTGTTAGCAGGTAGAATGCAAAAAGCAGTTCTTTTGAATTCTCTTTTTGTGGTCCGACAGCACTGTTCCTTGTAAAATTAACATCTTTAAAGGTAGCTCTAAAAAAGCATCCAACAATTTCATGTCGGCCGCATAAGAACATCGGCGGCAATGGACATGAAGACCCAAAGAACAGAATGCTGAAACTGTACAGAGTAAAAAAAAGAAACTTTTGCTTACCTTCCAGGTCGGAAGGAGCAAAAGTTGATAAGAGTATGTAAAGCAAGAATTGGGAGAGGTTGTTTTAGTGCGGTATTGCCACAGGATGTGGTCGAGTCCCACACGAACAAGTGCGTAAATGCATTTTTTCTTCTCCTAAACTTGTTTTGTAAAAAAAAAAAAAATAAAAAAATAAAATAATAATAACAACGTAGTAATTGTTCTTGTACTCGGTTGTTTAGGAGGGATGCGAGCTTCATTTGTGAGCCAATTACAAAAAATTCCTAGCTGCGAGCACAAGGCTAATGCGTTGGCGGTTCGCATGCAGAAGGCTGTTCTTCTGAACTCTCTAAATCTGGTTCGGCAGCTCTGTTCATTATAAGATCCTATTTGGTAGCTCTAAAAAAGCATCCAACAACGTTCTTGACCACGGCTTAAGAATATCGGCGGCAATGGGTGAGAACAACAGTGTAAGAAACGAAAATAACAACTCTAGTGAATGAATCACGCTTTTGCTTACCCTCCAGGACGGATGGAGCAATAGTGGATTAGAATATGTAAAGCTAGAATGGGAGAGGTTGTTTTAGTGAGGTATTACCACAGCACGTGGTCGAGTCCCACACGAACAAGTGCGTAAATGCATTTTTTCCTCTCCTAAACTTGTTTTGTAAAAAAAAAAAAAAATAATAATGATAACAACGTAGTTTTTTATAAGTTAAAAATTGTTTTGTTTCTAATTTTCTTTTCATTCTCTCGTAATATGACAATTATTAATTATAATAAATATTGCTATTCAAACAGTAACAGTGGTAACAATAATAAATTAATACATTCATTTATAAATAGTGGGAATTTATTTTTTGGTTTTTAGTTTAAAAATAAAGGGGTCAAAAACATTTGTATTCTTCATTCTAATATCATCTTTAAATTGGATTCTAAATTTCATCCAAAAAAAGACCTTGAGATGGCAGCCAAAAATATTTTATCTCAAGATAGAGGAAGGGAACTTGCACACTTGCATCGGTGAATTAAATTCATTGTGCAAATTGTGTAAGATCTTTCCTCTGATTTTTATTTAATAAAACAAACGCCCTGATGATGATCTCTAATCCAAGAGATTGAAACGTCGGCATAACAACAAAAATGACTACCATCATCATTTAATTCAAACCACCAACAACACCAGATCCTCTATGGCAACATTAGTTTATCATCATCAAATATTCCAAAAATAAAAGGGTCAAAAACATTTGTATTCTTCATTCTAATATCATTTTTAAATTGGATTCTAAATTTCATCAAAAAAAACTCCTTGAGATGGCAACCAAAAATATTTTATCTTAAGGTAGAGGAAGGGAACTTTCACACTTGCATCAGTGAATTAAATTCATTGTGCAAATTGTGTAAGATCTTTCCTCTGATTTTTATTTAATAAAACGAACGCCCTGATGATGATCTCTAATCCAAGAGATCGAAACGTCGGCATAACAACAAAAATGACTACCATCATCATTTAATTCAAACCACCAACAACACCAGATCCTCTATGGCAACATTAGTTTAACATCAGTTACAGTATAGTTAAAGTATAGTTAAAGTTAAGTTAAAGTGAAGTTAAACTATAGTTAAAGTAACGTTATAGTTAAGGTTACGCATAATTAAGAATGGGGATTCTTCTACATGCGCAATCTAAAAAAAAAAGTAGATGCGTTGACAGAAAAGTAGAGGTATAAGAGTTAGATATTCTTCTGCGTGCGCATTGTAAAGTCTGGTGGGGATGAGAACAAGTCTGAATTAGTTTTAACTTTCTTTTTAGGAATTAATCTTTATTTTGTTTTTAAAATAAATAAATCTAAAAGTATTTAAAGGATAGGTTTCAAAAAAAGGAAACATTTCAGGTTACAGTTAATAATTTTTATTTTCAAAACTCTCAAATATTTACAAAATAGATTCAAAATTTTCAAAAAAAGATTTTTAAGTATTAAAAGGATAGGTTTTTTTAATTAATAAACATCGTTGTAGATTCAAAGGAATTCATATTTATTTTAAAAATTGATCAAACTATTTACAAAAAGATTCACAATTTTTATAAAAAGATTTTAAAGTAGTATCAACGTCATCAGTTCCTTGAGCAATTACACTTATAAATTGGTTTGAAGGTTTTAGGAACCAATCTCAAAGAATTACAACATTATTTGCAGCAAAATTTGCGTTTTCGAAAGAATGATGCCTACAAGCAGCAGTCGATGATTTTAGTTTCAACTTCTAAATCTACAATATTTAGTAAATTTTTCTGCACCTACTGTTTTTTCTCTAGTCTTTTTACGTAGATTGTTTTTGTATTCAACACATTTTCTTTTAAAATAGGTTGCAGTTCATCGTAGGGTACGTCTCCATCAGACCAGTTGATTCAAAGGTAATTGCATGTTAGCCAGCGATTTTCATTTTTGTATCGTACAGGTAATCTTCTCCAAAGTTAAGGTGGTTCAAAGAGGAAGACAAGTGATTGAGCTTCTACCTGAAGAGGAATTATGGCCAACTCCTTGAAAATAAATTCATTGTATGGTCGTTTAAAGCTGTGGACGTCTACGATGAACTCATCATTATGAAATCCATAATGATTGGCTTATATTCTACAATGCGATTGTGAATGATGATGCAATAGGCTGTAGTGTTCTCTGGCATATTATTTGTTGATTCAAATTCTAAACGTATGTCAACAGACGCCTGTTTGAGAAATTCGTTTTGTTTGGAACAATCAATAACAATTAGAGGAGCCAAATTTTTAAAATTATTTATTGTTAAGACAAGTACAGATTCTTTTCCGTAATAAGAAGTTTGAAAATTAGCATACATTTCATAAAGTACAGAATATTAATTTTGTTCAAAGTTTATATTTAAATTCCCATAAGGATAACACTGAGAATTCAAAAAGAGTTTGAAATTTGTAATATTACAATGATCAAAATGACAAGCATATCTTCTACGCTTATCTTTACTTCCTGTTTGAAATCCAAGAATTACATATCGTGGCTTCTCTAATTGTGTTGAAGTTCTAATTTGCCACATAACTTTTGAACTTGTAGGAACTAAAGGATACTCATACATTTCCCATGAACGAAAACTAATTGAAATTAATGGATCTTTTTCAATAAATTTTAACAATTTAATTTTATTATTGTCTGCTGGTAAAATATATGGAACCATCCATTTAATCTTGATGATTGTAATTTTCAATTCTTTATCAGCTTCTCCTTGCCCTGTTTAAATTATAGCATTCAAGTCATTCCTTGATCTTGTCAAGATGAGTTCATGTTTAGCGTTTATAACAATTTTTTTATAATCTTCGGCAAAGCCAAAAATCATGCCCAGTGGTATTGTTACGTCGAGATAGCCATTTTCTACAGTTAGTCTTGAATCATCTGATATTTTTGAAAATCCTACATTTTCCATAAAGTTAAGCTGAGGGGGGTTTAAAGAAACATAATTTTTCATGATAGTAGTATGTCCAACGTATTTACATTTGTCAATTTCTATACCATTTAATTCATAGCGAATTTCATCAAATAGAAAACAAATAGCGTTGCTGCTAAAGTGTAAATTTTCGGTTAGAATAACTCCATTATTTCTAGTCAACTTTCCGAATATGTGTAATGAACTTTTACTTGGTAGAATACACAGATCTTGATTTTGTACTGCAATGCGAATTTCATCACTATTGTTAAAGGATGAAGAAGCATAGGGTTGATGAGCATGAATCTCATAATGAGCTACGGACTCATCAAAATTTACCGGATTTGCAATGTTGAGAAGATCTTCCATTTTTATTACAACAACATCCAAAAAATAAATAGATTAATTGTCTTTAAGAGTTCTGAAAATAAAAATTATTAAATGTAACCTGAAATGTTTCCTTATTTAAAAAACTATCCTTTAAATACTTTTAGATTTATTTATTTTTAAAACAAAGTAAAGATTAATTCCTAAAAAGAAAGTTAAAACTAATTCAGACTTTTTCTCATCTCCACCAGACTTTACAATGCGCACGCAGAAAAATCTCTAACTCTTATACCCCTACTTTTCTGTCAACGCCTCTACTTTTTTTTTTAGATTGCGCATGTAGAAGAATCCCCATTCTTAATTATGCGTAACCTTAACTATAACGTTACTTTAATTATAGTTTAACTTCAATTTAACTTCACTTCAACTTAACTTTAACTATACTTTAACTATATTGTAACTATTCTGTAACGTTACTTTAACTATACTTTACTTTAATTTAAAATTACTTTAAAGTTACTTTAACTATACTGTAACTTTAATTTAACTTCAAATTAACTATACTTTAACTGTTCTTTAAAGTTACTTTAACTATACTTTAACTTTAATTTACCATTACTTTAACTTTACTCTAACTTAACTTTAACTATACTTTAACTAAACTTTAACTTTAATTTAACGTTACTTTAACTTTACTTTAACTATATTGTAACTTTAATTTAACTTTACTTTAACTATTCTTTAACGTTACTTTAACGTTACTTTATCTTTACTTTAACTTTAATTTAACATTACTTTAACGTTACTTTAACGTTACTTAAACCATATTGTGAATTTAATTTAACTTTAACTTAACTTTGCTTTAACTATTCTTTAACGTTACTTTACCGTTACTTTAACTATACTTTAACTTTAATTTAACATTACTTTAACGTTACTATAACTATACTTTTACTTTAATTTAAGTTCAATTTAACTATACTTTAACGTTAATTTACCATTACTTTAACTTTAATCTAACTCAACTTTAACTATACTTTAACTATACTTTAACTTTAATTTAACATTACTTTAACGTTACTTTAACTTTACTTTAACTATTCTTTATCGTTACTTTTACTTTAATTTAACTATTCTTTAACGTTACTTTAACGTTACATTAACTATACTTTAACTATATTTCAACTATACTGTAACTATTCTTTAACGTTACTTTAACTTTACTTTATTATTTATATAATTAGCCGTTTTTATCTTTATAAGTGAATTATCTTTTAAGTTTAAGTTTTAATAATTGAAAAAAAAATAAAATCTTATTTGTCTGCACGGAGTAAAGTAGTTGAAAAATGAGAAACATTTTCCAGTTGCTACGCACGCATCATTTGTCTCTTATACGATACAAAGACTCCAATCAGTTCCATTGTTAACATTAATAGCCATGCTCATGCGCATGCGCAGTATCTACTTGAGGAAATAGGCACAGTCGGACAAAAATACAAATTCAAGTGGTGGGAAATTCAAATTCAACATAAGGAAAAAAGTCTACGAAAATTCCTGGAACAACCAAATAGAAGCTGGAGATTTTTATAATGTTTAACATAATACTTACCTAATCAGCGAATGATTGCGGTAAATTTAAAAGTAGCCAGGGAGAGTCAAGTGGCTCACGATTACCAACACGAAAGTGAACATTAAAAACCACTTAACACAATTAAATAAGTGATTGGGGAACCTCAGTTCGATCGGTAAGGTAGAACTTTGACAAGCTGACCTAGTTCAAACTCGTGTCAGGGATCTGCATTATCTACTAAAAGTAATTACTGACATTAGCGCGAAAATTCTAATTTCACTTTTGGGTGATACTTTTTTTTAAAACAGTGGTAAAGTTATTAAATATACCAAATATAAACCGCTATTTTCATAAGGCACCTTCTACCTATGGATGTAGTAACCCCTCTGGACAAGTCGGTAAAGTAGGAAATTTAAAAATTCAACTCATACGATTGGGGAATCTCCCTTAAAAAGACTGTCGGTAACACGTTAAATTAAAAAATCCCTACTTCAAAACACCAATAGACGGTTGGGTAATTAAAAAATAACCACTTTAAATCACCAAAGACATGTAAAAATTCCACATTGAGCACGGTTGGAAAACTCCAATACATCACTTCAAGCATGGTTGGGAGATTTAAATACATCACTTCAAGCACGGTTCAGAAATTCAAATACCCAATACAAACCACTTTTTATCCATATGCAATTAAGTAGTGGCGCCATCGAATTCAAAAGTGACCGCGAACATTCAAAACAACTTATTAGAATTTCATAGATCTTGGACAATTGTATGAGGCTGGGATAAATAGGAACTACAGATTGGTCGGTAAGGTAGAACTCTGACATACCTACTGGGTTGGAACGCATGCCAGGGATCTGCAATACCGACTGATGGTAATTATCGACTTATGGTAATTACAGACTGGTGGTAATGGCGCGAAAATGCAAAATACCCTACAGAAACAGCCTTTTTCTTGAAGAAAAGTGGCGCCATCTAGCAGTGGGAACCCGCTTGACAAGTCGGTAATGTAGAAAATTTAATAATTTAGCTCACACAATTGGGCAATTCCCCTTCAAAACACTGTCGGTAACGCATGGAATTCAAAAATCCCCATTTCAAGCACCCAAAACACGTCTGAGAAATAGAAAGTCCCCACTTCAAACGGCGAAAACACTCCTGAAAAATTCAAAATCCCCAATAGAAACCGCCTTTTTCCTTTAAATAAAATCTTTAAAATTTATTACAAAGAAAATTTACATAGTTTATAAAAGAATTTCAAAGTGGTAGAAGTACAATGAATTTTATCGACGTCTACTGAAAGATTTTTCACTTTACTTGGTGTACTGAGAAACCAATTGCGAAGAGTTAATACATTCTTGGCAGCACAATTTACAGTTGTTGCTATATGGTGTGTAAATGTAGTTAACAAGCAGTCGGTTTTAATATTTTTAATTGATGATATTTTTAATTCTCTTTGAAAACAAATTCGTTACAGGTCAGTTTAAAACCTTGAATGTCTACAATAAAATCCATCTTATACGATAAATGAAATTTAAAGCCAAGACAACATCTTATATACCTAACTGAAAACCCCTCACCACCTCCACCCCCCCTCCATTTCCTAATTTCATCGCTGATTGGTTCGTACTGTACCACATGATTATATATAATGACGTGTTATGCACTTGCAATAGTATTGGAATGTGAGGATAAGCCCAATGAATATTACATTTCTATTCAACGCTTCTCAGCATGATGTAAAACCCCTCTCTGCGAGTTAGAACAAGTTAGTGCAGGATCACTCAAGTTAAATTTGTAAGTTAACTAACACTTAAAGTTAACTTTTGAAAAAGTTAAAAATAACTTTCAAAAAAGTTTAGAAAAGTTGAATTTAACAGTCATAGAAGGTGATTTTAAAAATTAACATGTAATTCCCATAAAAGATGAATTTAACTTTTGGAAAAGTCAAAGTTAACGTTTGGAGTAGTTAAAGTTAACTTTCAGAAAAGTTAAAGTTAACTTTCGGAATAGTTAAAGTTAACTTTCGGAAAAGTTAAAGTTAAGTTTTAGAAAAGTTAAATGCAATTAACATGTAAATCCCATAAGAGATGAAGTTAACTTTTAGAAAATTTAAAGTTAACTTTGAGAAAAGTTAAAATTAACTTTGAGAAAAGTTAAAGTTAACTTTTAGAAAAGTTAAACTTTACTTTTTGAAAAGTTAAAGTTAACGTTGTGAAATGTTAAAGTTAATTTTTGGAAAAGTTTAAGTTAACTTTTAAAAAAAATAAAGATAACTTTAGAAAAGTTAAAGATAACTTTTATGAAAGTTGAATTTTACTGTTAGAGTTGGAGAATGTAATCATAGGAGTAGTAGGTTGGTGGTAGAGAAAAATGGTAGAGGAGATTGGTATAGGATGTTGGTTGGCTGGCAGGGGGTGGTGGGATGGTAGGTGGGTAGTAGGGGGGAGGTGCTTTACTTTTTCTGAACAGCTATATGCACTGGGCTTTCTATCAGAGGTCCTTCTAGCAGATGCTCTTCCACCAGAGGTTCCACAAGTAAACGTTCCCTCACCAGAGCAGCTTCCAATATTTTTAATCAAATGAATTGTACCTCTTTTTGTTTAAAATCTTAATACAAGCAAAGTGAATTGCTTTCAAAATGATTTTAAATAAAAATTTAACTTTTTTAAATAAATTAATTAATTTTATTTTCTATTAAGGTATTTCACCGGCGAAATGATTTTCTTACGAATTTTTTGAAATTTTAAAAATAAGTAACGTAAGCTATTATTTATCTACTTGCAAAATTTTAATTGCACTAGCTTCACCGTTTTAAAATTATTAACGTTTTAAACGTCCATCGGACTGTTTCCTACCGCTCCACCTTTCTTGCCATCTGTTAACGAGTCTGCTTCTCGCATCTCAGCGAATTTGGCCCTTGCTAAGTCTATTGTCATCCGTATATCTGGTAGACAGTCTATTTTTGAAGAAAAGGAAAATTTCCTCTCTTTCTTGCGCCAAAAGGTCCTCCGGCGGGACGCTGGCAAGGACCTGAGCAGCACACGTCGGTACAGATGGTTTTGCTTCTGTCATTTTGCAGGGTAGAAGCCCATACAGGTGCTGCATATAGCAGCTTTGAAATGGCAACACTCGCCACAAGTCTCTTCTTTGATTCAGAAGGCCCCCAATGTTTGGCATTAGTCGAGCTAAACTTGTCGAACACTGTTCGGCCTTCTGACATGCTACAGATATGTGGTGTTTGAAATTCAAAAATTTCTCCAATTCTACACCTAAGTATTTTATATGGTTCCTTCACTGGACTTCGAATCCGTCTATCTGGATGCCAGGGGCTGTATAACCACGCCTGTCTGTGACTAGATTTGCTTCGGTCTTTTCCAGAGCCATTTGAAGGCCTCTATTTTCCAGCCAGCGCTTTGCTCATCTCAGACATTCGTTCACTAATACGCCCAAGGCTTCTGCAGTTTCGGCAGTGCATACAATCAATGCGTCGTCCGCAAAGCCGATAATCACCGCGCCTTTAGGTATACCCATTCGCAGGAAGTCATCGTAAGAGACATTCCATACGAATGGTCCTATCCTTGAGCCTTGAGGGGCACCTCGTTGCATCTCTTCCTTCAGAGTGTAGATGTCACCCTCGTATGTAAACCACCTGTCGCTAAGATAATTATCCATTATCCGCAACAGGTAGGGCGGTATTCCTTTGTTTCTCATCGACTGGATGAGATGTTTCTATCGCGAGGTATTAAACACGTTGCGTATGTCAATGGCTTCCAGTCGCGGAAGAACACTCCTCTCTTAAGGCAGTTGTTGTAGCATTCCAAAAGACTCTTGGGTGAAGCAACCATCACTTGTTTAAGGATGTCGTTGCTTATCCCATCGATTCCAGGCGCTTTGCCTGGCTTCAACCTGCTGCCTGCATTCTGTAATTCTGTAAGAGTGAAGAGTTCATCCTCACCGACTTGGCAGTTACTCCAATCCATCCTAGGCCATGGTTCTGCCGGAGGAAAGAAAGCCTTTATAATTTGCCGGACCCAATCGGAATTGTCCAGACCGGGGGTCTTTTGCCTCGTTAACAATTTCTTGCTAACGATGTTATAAGCCAGACCCCATGGATCATTGTCGACTTCACCAATTAAGTCTTTCCAGCACTTTCTTTTCGCTGCGCGTATCTCCCTCTTGAGAATTCTTTTGGCCTCTGTATATGCCTCCTTCAGCAAAGGATCTCCGTTAGAACGGTCAAATCTCCTTCTTGCTTTGAGGCATGCTTTTCGCAGATAGGCCAGTTCCTCTGACCACCAGTATACATTCCTTCTTCTTGGAGTTGTGCTTCTACGGCGCGGCATTGACGCGTCGCATGCGGTGACAATCATATTTTTCACCGTCCGCACTTCCCCTTCAAGATTATTCGGCCTCTTCACCCATCCCAGCTTCTCAACGAGGCGGGATTCTTCTAGGGACCGGTCGAACTTCTCCTTGTCGAGTTTCTTAATGTTCCACTTTGGGCCGTTCTTACGGAGAATTCCGTGGTTCCTGGCCCTCGGTGTGTCTCCCCTTGAGACTGAAAACTCAATATACTGGTAAAATAAACTAATATATTATTCTTGAATAGATTTATGTGTAAAAATTGTAGAATAACTAGCTTCACCGTTTTGTTGAAAACAACATTTCTAGAAATCTACTTTTCAGTTTTCATGACGAAATTAACAGCAAAGCTGCGCAAGACATATTAGAAGGTTAGGTTTATACTGGTGATTTGGCAACGTTGTACTATCATACAAAAGGTGTCAATATCCCTCGCAATTTAAACTGTTGAAAGCACGCAGTAATAAATCTTAAAATTATTTAAACTATAAAAATATTAAAAAAAATTATAATCTAAAAAAGTAAAATTAATTAAAACTTAAAATAAACTTGAATTCAACGATACGTTGAATTTAAATTACAAACAAAACAAAAACTAAATAAATTTTAAGGAAAATTAAATTTTACTGTAAAATAAAAAACTCAAAGTATTTAATGTAGGTATTAATTTAAACTATACCAACATTAAATAAATTTATAAATTAAAAAAGTAAATTCAATTACAACTTAAAAAAAAATTGAATTCAACGTTACGTTGAATTTAAATTACAAATAAAACAAAAATTAAATGGATTTTAAGGAAAATTAAATTTTACTGTAAAATAAAAAACTCAAAGTATAAAATGTATTAATATAAACTATTAATTGAATGATATTAAAATAAATAAAATATGTATAACAAAAAATAAAATTCTCCTATTTTGAAGTTTCTTTTTTAGTTTTCAATTTTAATCAGAACGGTCTTGCAATTTATGACACCAGGCTGGTTATTTTTAACAATTTTGCATAAATATGTTCATTATTACTACTTTATTTTATCAAAGTATTAAAATTAACTTTCAAAATAATCATGCAATTAATTTTTATCAAAGAATTTTATAAACGCATATTTTTGTAGCCAAAACTGTTTTTAGAATTTTTTTAAATATAATAAAATTTTAGAAGAAACTTTTTTATTGAAATTATAGAAAAATTACTTCTTACAATTTGGTTTAAAAGTAGATTAAAATGTTACTTATGTTTTTTCTAAAATTATTTTGGAACTTTCTTTCAGTCTACTCAATAATTTTAATTAGAACATTTTTATACTTTATGACTCTAGACTAGCATTTTTGAAAATTTTACATAGAGATATTAAATATTAATGTTTTCTGGTACTATATATTTAATCTTATATTTATATTATTTTGCAACAGTAATAAAATAAATGTTAATGTAAAACATTTATTATATAATCTATTAAATATTTTTAAAATTTATATTTCCTTTAAACAAAAATGTAATTTAAATTTTTTAACACATTCCAAAATTTTTGAAAGAACGTTCTAATTTTTTTAGACTTTTAAAGTGTTACTTTCTACATTTTTTCGTAAAATTAATTGAACACTTTACATAAACCTTTTTTAAAATAAAAACTCAATTTTTTTCTTTCTTTTGTGTTGTCTATTATAATTCTAATGAGAAAGTCACTATGCCTATAGGCCAGTCATTTTTACAAATTTGAGATATTTAATATCATTGCTTTCTTATATACTAAAATAACACTTATATTTACTTTATTTTACAACAGAAGTAAAATAAACTTAAATGCCGACCATTTAATAGATTTTTTTCAATATTTCATAAATCTGTTTTTTTAACCAAAAATCGATTAGTATTTTTTCAAACATTCTACAATTTTAAGAAGGACGTTTTTTTTGTAACTCTGAGACGGTTATTTTCAACAGTTTGACTTAAAAACAATTTTACTCTTTTTTCGTCTTCATTATTAAACATATCTTTTAAAGTACTGAAACTGATATCCTGTGCAGCCATTTTTTCTAATATTGCAACAGAAACAGTACTTTTTAAGTTTACAAGGCATTGTAAACCTTTTTTGGTTTCCTTTGCTTCCTTTTCACGAGATAAATAGGTAGCAAAGCTACTTGCCTTCTGAAGTAGATGGTGATCTTTTTTAAAAATGATAACAAGCTTCTCTAAGACGTTTACGTTAAACTCAGTGATATAAAGGCCTAAACTACCTTTGGGTAAAAAGGTAGAGGCCAATTTTGATAGCTGGAACCTTCCTGGACCTTTTCTTTCAGGGAACATTTTTTCAACATTTTTAACGTGTCTGTAAAACCAAATATCATTTAAAAATCATCAGTCATATCACATTTTATAATTGCCTGTAGTAATCGAGATATATCTGATCGAGCATCATGAGTGACTAGCAAGGACTGTCCATAAAGAGAGTTTAGAAACTTTTTGAATGATTGTAAAGCTTCACTTAATCGGATGGTTAGTATTCTATAACTAAAAAAATAATTTTTTAAATTAATAAATGGACATTTTCTTGATAAAACGAATATTTTTTCCATGCATCTCGATGACTCAATTTGCCTCTATCTTTTTTAAAAAGTATTTTAGTAACATAGTTCTATTCGTAAAAAGAATATAGCAACATCGGAACATATCCAATTATGGAGTTATTAATTTTTTTAACATAATTAAAAAAAGATACAGCGTTATTTGTCAATGTGAGCAACACGAACGAAAATTGACAGTCTATCGTGAAAAAGCCCAAATGTAGAATTGTTTGATTTATCTTAAATTTAATTTTCTAATGTTTTAGTAATGCAGAAATATCAAATACTTAAAAGTAAATTCTAATTTTTTCAGTTGAGATAAGATTCGACAAAAAAAGCTTATCTTTTAGGCTTACAAAAATTAATTACTTCTTATAATTCTTGGCTTAATTTTTCAACATTTTCAATTACTAAACGACGCTCTTCTTGTGCTGCTCGTTGACAAGTTGCATTTGCCACACTTTCTATAGCTTTTCTTACTTCTCTTTCGTATCGTTTAAACAATCCATTGGAAATAGCAGGGATTTTTGCACCAGCTAAAATTTTATTTAGAGCCGTAGAGCCTATCCCAGCATGAATAGTCCCTAAAAAAATTAAATTATATGAACGGTTGTAACAAATTTGTAGTTATAATAATTTTATTATAAACTTGTATTACTTCTCAGATAATAAAAATAAATTGAGTAAAGTAAAACACATGAATATACCCACTTTAGGGCGTTTAATAAAATTAAAATGTCGCTTTCTCAATACACCCATGATAAAGCATAATTTTTAAGAAAAAAAATTTTGAATTATAGAAATGAAACACTTACATATCTCACCAAGTAGGATTTCAGTTCAAAAATGTGTAGAATTAATACAACGTTTAAAAAATATATAATTTGGGTTGTAATAATATTACATATTTTATTTAAATTAATGTTACAGTGATAAATATTTAACTAGACATGTATATGGGTGATTCTCCACAAAACCGACAATTCCATGTCCCTTGTGCTTTTTAAGAAACATATTCACATATGGTAATGAATCAAACGTGAAAAAGTAGCTCTAGTGATCACAAACAAAAGTCTGTAGCCTCATTAATTTATAAGGTTAAATATTTTTTGTTAAATTCAAATTTAAGAACCAAATTGTCATGGTGAAGCCTGTCCCCAGGGTCAGTTTCGAAACAAAAATAAATATTTTTAGTAAACTTTAATAATAAAACTTATTAATTGTAACATTTTTTTCTTGTGTAAGTGTGTAGAATTCAGAAAAAAAATTGGTTGTAAATTTTTTTGTCTTTAATTTCTTTTTAGATGTTATATCTTGTCCCCAGTTTTGTGCGTCATGGTAAAGCCTTTTTAAAAAATTGAAATATTTCATATAAATCAAATCAGAATGTAGTTATACTTTAGTATAAACAACAATTGACTTCCCTCAAGAGATTCACTATGATAGAAACAAATTGTATAATTGAATTTTTGTTTTTTTTTACGTTTGAAGCGCCAAATTTATGTAGGGGATCACTGAATCGTCATGGTAAAGCCTTTTGGCTGCCTTTCATTGAATTTGTGATTCAACCAGGTGTACAATTAAAACAATTTTAGTGATTGTGTCCAAATAAAATTAAACAAATAAAATTTACTTAGCCTGGAATAATTTTAATAAGTTTATCAATAATTACTTTATAAATTTTCATAAATTACCGTATAAATTTGTGTGAATTGTTGGGAACTGATTGGCAAATTTTAAATTATGTGTTAATAAATTACAATAAATGTTTTCAAAATAATTTATAAAATTACAACATATATTTCCATAAATGCCCATAAATTACCACACAAATTTCCATAAATTACCCAATAAATTTCCAAAATTATTTTTTTTTATTTTCTTTTATTTACTATAAATTACCACAAAAAAATTATAAATTACCATAAATTTCCAGAATTTCCTGCATTAGTTTTTTTAATCTTGAATTTCGTTTTGTATTATTCTTATAAATTACCTCAAACTTTTTATAAATTAGCGCAGAACTTACTATAAATTTCCATAAATTACTACAAAAATTTCATGACACAGTTTTTCAAATCCTGAATTTCTATTGCATTATTATTACAAATTACCTTAATATTTTCATAAATTATTGCATAAATTATCACCATGGATTTCTTTATTTGTTTATAGCGATTTTATTAACAAATTATGCCTTAAAATAAAATATGATCAGAACAAAATTGTTCTAATTTTTCTTGTAGAATCGATTCGCATCCATAGTTTTAATTAAATGTGACTTTTTTATAATTTGTTTTAACAAATATTGTTTAACAAATATAGAATCTGAAAGTTAAAATGCTAATAATTTTTATTTCACTTTCCTGTAAATCCAACTATCGATTTTGTTATACTGCAACCGATTATGGTTAATAGATGCGGTAACAGCTATTTGTTTAAAAAATACAATAATTATACACAATTTGTCCGCCCCATTACAGATATTTCATTCTTGACTATCATACTTGAAAGTTACATTACGATTTTTATTTTAATTAGAAATTAAAATTTCTAAAATAACAGTAATCAAATTTTCGGTTTCGTGGAGAATCACCCATATAATATGCATATGAGAAGCACTTTTTCAAAAGTTAATAAATCCTTATTTTGTTATTTGGAGAAAATTAAAAAATGCGGTTTTGCACATAACCTTTAAAGTAAATTATAAAGTAGAAAAACTACAAGAAATTATTGAGATAAGAATATTTTTTTAACTTAATGCGATTTGTTTTTAATTGAAGTTTATCATAAATAGGGACTATAAAGGGTATTTTTATATTTTTATTTTTTTTTTGCGTAGGATGTGAAAACCTGCTTCCAGGTACCCTGTAGCCCGTACTACAGGGTTATGCGGGGGTGGCGATGTTCTGCCGACTTTCCGCGCATATCGCCATCAGGAGTGGTCTTATATCCCCTACTCTGTCGCCGGAGCGAGTTTCTCCCCTATCCTACGGGACTTCCCTTCTTTGACGATCGTCGAGATCTTTGACCCTCATAACATAATGTATGAAGGTCTCGACGATTCGCCAATTTTCGATAGAACGAGTCATAAGCAGGATCATGTTTTCCGGTGTAACTTTGCGGTTTACACCGGTGAACATGACCTGCCTCTCCGCGTCCCAACGCTTACAGCTAAAGAGTGTGTGCTCTGGATCGTCCACTGGGAACCCGAAGTACACACATTCGGAGCTTTGGACCTTTTTGAATCGCTCAAGGTATGATCCGAAACATCCGTGCCCTGTGAGGGCTTGGGTTAAGTAGTAGGAAACAATTCCATGTTTCCTACTTATCCAGGTGGCGAGTGTTGGTATCAGCCGATACGTCCATTGGCCTGTCTCCTCCCCGCTCCATCTTTCTTGCCATCTCTCGACGAGTCTGCTTCTCGCACCTCGGCGAATTTGGTCCTGGCTGGGTCTATTGTCATCAGTATATCGGGTAGACAATCTATCTTTGAAAAGGAGGAATACTTCCTTTCTTTCTTGCGCCAAAAGGTCTGCCGGCGGGACGCTGGCAAGGACCTGGGCAGCACACGTCGGTACTGTCCGAAAAGGCCGAAATGATACGTGTAGTAACATTTCTTTGCGCGGACAGTATCCTTTTACAGATGGTTTTACTTCTGTCATTTCGCAGGGTAGGAGCCCATACAGGTGCTGCATATAGCAGCTTCGAAAGGGCAACACTCGCCACAAGTCTCTTCTTTGATTCAGAAGGCCCCCCAATGTTTGGCATCAGTCGAGCTAAACTTTTCGAACACTGTTTGGCCTTCTGACATGCTACGAATATGTTGTGTTTGAAATTCAAAAGTTTGTTCAATTCTACACCTAAGTATTTTATATGGTTTCTCCACTGGACCTCGAATCCGTCTATCTGGATATCAGGGGTATTGTAATTTTAACTACGAAAAAAAATAAAAATTTTGAATCATTTTGGTAAGACCAGATTTTTTTAAATTGAAAATTCTTCGTTAATATATTTTTTTTCTTAAATTTAACTGTGACAGATCGATTTGCAAGGTTTTTATTATGTTAAAATTGAGTTTATCTCTATTTTTTCGGGAAAAGGATTTATCAGCTTTTGAAAAAGTGCTCCTAATATGTACATTTGTTCTATTTCAGTCAATTTTAGTTAGTAAATAAATATAATATAAAACGTCAATTACTGATGGAATATTAAAACTATAATATAAAATAAAAGAAAATATTAAATGTTGAATTTACTACAAATTTGTGAAAAACAATACCGAGTCTATACATAAAAAAAACTATACTTCTTGTGAGAAAACTATTTTTATATACATATTTTCGAGTTAATTTGGAAATGCAACTACTGAAGACGTACCTCAAGTAGTTGTGGCGCCCCTATCGGAAAAATTAAGTACTACCGTTGTAAATACGGAGGCATGATATAACCTAGACAATTGTTTATTGCATTGTACAGAGCGTACAGAATTGTGAAGTCCGTGTGTTTCTCGAAGTGCTTTTTAAGATATTTTAATAAAGTGTTGTATTATAAGTTTTTAAAGACTGAAATGCCTTCTTCTTGCATAGTGGACAAGTGTGACTCACTTGCGTCAAAAACAATATTTTGTCTTTCTTTCTTACTTAATACATATTTCACTCATATATTAGAGTTTGTATTATTGTTACTCTTCATATTACTATTATATTTATGTAAATATACACTCTAATAATTTTAATTTGATCAAATGCATCACGATCACAAGTATGTATACGTGGTATGCACATGACAGCAGCAGACGACACTTAGTGCTTTCTGTCCCCGATAGGAGGGCCACTTCTGCTTCAGGTACGGCTTCAGTAGTTGCCGGCACGCGAAATCGGTCCATTTCGTATGAACGTCGTTCGGTCTCCTTATACTACTCCATGATTTTAACTATTTTAGAAATAAAAAGAATCTTAGAAGTTAACTATCAATCCTACCATTTACAAGTATATATATATATATATATATATATATATATATATGGGACGTTCCACGTCAAACGGAACAGAGCTGTAGCCAAAAATTGGCTCAATGAAAAATATCGTCCATGGGCTTAAAAAAATCGTACATTCGTGTACTTTCAAAAGCAGTTGGGCGATTTTGAAAATTCAATATGGCGTCGAAATTAGAAGCGAGGAAAGTAAAAAAACTAGAAAACCGATAACTAATATCATTAATAAAAATTCTAAAATCGAAGAAAAAAAATCGTTCTAAATTTTTTTAATCATTTTTGGGGTCGCTAAACACAAGTCTGTAGTCAGATTTGAATTGAATTTTAAAAATTCAAAATGGCGAATCCAAAATGACGGAAAATTTTTAAAATTCTTTAAAATCGCTCAAAACTTGTTACTCGGGGGTTTTTAGGGTCGCTGAATGCGAATCCGTAGTCAGATTTTAAAAATTCAAAATAGCGAATCCAATATGGCAGACAAGTTTTCGAAAATTTCAACATTTTTCTTCGAAACTTGTATCTTGGGGGTTTTTAGGGTCGCTGAATCCGAATCCGTAGTCAGATTTTAAAAATTAAAAATGGCGGATACAATATGGCGAACAAGTTTTCGAAAATTTCAACATTTTTCTTCGAAACTTGTTTTTTGGGGGTTTTTAGGGTCGCTGAATGCGAATCCGTAGTCAGATTTTAAAAATTCAATATGGCGGATCCAATATGGTGGACGAGTTTCCGAAAATTTCAAAAATTTTTTTTGAAACTTGTTTCTTGAAGGTTTTGAGGGTCTCTAAATGCGAATCCTTAGTCACATTTTAAAAATTTAAAATGGCAAATCCGATATGGCCGGTAAGTTTTTTGAAAGTTAATTGAATTTGGGTTAATCTTGTTACATTGAGTTTTCGAGGTCACTGAATGTGAATTTATAGTCCGGTTTTTAAAATTTCAAAATGGCGCATCTAATGTGGCGGACATTTTTTTTGAAAATTTCAACATTTTTCTTGGAAAATTGTTTCTAGGGGCTTTTAGAGACGCTCAATGTGAGTCGATATTAAAAGCTTTAGCCTATCTTAAAGCTGAAGCTATTTTTAATGTAATTCTCTTCAGTATTTCTTAACGGTCAAAGGAGATGTAGCGTTTGAGTATCGAAATACTTTAAGCGTTGTTTCTGACTCAGCAATGAAACCGTGCCCATTTTGTATGTTTTGAGCCGGTGTTGCATTGGAAAATCTTTTTGCCAAATACCTTTGCACTTTTTTATGTTTTGCCGTATTGTAATAAACAATCTTTATGTTTTCGAATTTTGATTTAGCCCATGAAAACAGAGCTTCTGATGTCAAAATTGCTTCAGTTGGTTTAGCCTGTAAACTTGCGCGTGTGGCTTCTCGTTTAAATGTCGCACTTATTCCATCGCAAGCTCCTTTACCATGAGCAGTTGCATGCATGTGCCATTCAGCATTTATTTGAAAATCTTCCTTATGGTGTATAAGGTTGCACATTTGAAACCGATTTTTATAATGCTGCTTAGCACCGTCCGTCACATAAATGACTTTTTGTACTTGAGGGACTACTTTTTTTATTTCAGGTATTAGGAATTGTTGCAAAACATAAACAGCGGCAGTATCATGCGTTGTGCTTTCGGGCAATGCAATTAAACTGCAATGCATTAACTCCATTCCAGATTTATAATAAAATATTGATCTAAATGACACTCAGGTCGCGGATTTTCACACAATACGATCTTAAAGCAATCCTTATAACTTCGAATTGGATTTTGTGAACCCTCCGTAAGCCTTTGAAGATTGGAAGCATCAATCATGGTTTCAAAATTTTCATGAGTAGTGCAAACGCATACACTATGTGTGCCCTTTGCTCCTGCTAGTATGCACCATTTTGGTCTCAATTCTGCAAACTTACTTAAACCGATTGGACATTCTGGATTAAGTTTTTTGAATTCTTCATGTAAATTGTATACGTCATCCAGCAATAGACGTTTTTGAACTTTTTTGTTTTCTCCATTAATTTTAACCGTAACCGTATCTTTTTTATTGGGCATAACTCTACTATGAGCATGACCCTCATAAAATTGTATGACCTTATCAACCGTAATAGAAGGTAACTTCTTTCCAGCTTTCAGAATTGGCATTGCTAAGCCACCTTCCGTCTTTTTTAAATCTCTTGCCGTTTTAGCCATTCTGACAGATGTTTCGAATTCTTTTGCTGCCTGATGAAGAGACCAGCAATCAGGAGCAATTGTAAGAATACTTACACGAAGAGGATCATTAATTGGTAAGCTTATAAACTTTTCTTTCAAACCATTCAACAGTTCCTCTAATTCCTGTTCCCTAGATAAACGAATTTTTTTTGGGGGTGATGGATCTGTTTCAACATCCGATTCTGCAGTATCTTGCACAAAATTGTCTACTTCTTTAGCGTTTGTGCTAACTGCAGCAGTAGATTTATTAGTTTCATAAAATTTGTTACGGCATTGCTTACAAATTTTTGAATCCGCGTACTCATTGCCAAATTTTTCAATCATATTTTTTGACATATTTCTTAAATCTTTTCCTCTGTGCCCCTCAATTTTTAAAGGATTGGCACATCTATCTATGCGATGATTTGAGGGTGTTGGATTTATCGAGGACATGTTGTAAGTTTATCTAAATTTAAAATCTAAATAATAAAAAAGCTAAAAAAGCTAAGAGGACTGAATAATACTGAAGCAATAATTAACACTATAGTGCGAAAGAAACAGCACAAAAGCGCAAACTTTTGTAACTAACAAAAACTTTATTGTGGCTGAAGCAATGTGTAAAATGCGCTATCGTATTTACCAATCACAAATTTTTTACAAAACCAGAACTAGAGAAAAGGTATCACAAATAACAATTCATACTTTACTAATGAACAAAAAGAAACACAATCGAAAGTACACTAACGCAAATAAGAAACACAGTACCTTACAAGAAGTAAATTAGCAAACACGACAACGATATTTTTAAAGAAGCAGAGTAAAAAAAGTATCGTAAATAACGCACAATGGTTTTTGATATTAGCAAGGCAAAAAACGAAACTCGTAAAGATAAAACACAATTTTGTGTCAGAAGATCAGAAAAAAGACAGAATTGTAACTAACAAAAAATGTAGTGCGACAGTAGCAGAGAAGACAAAGAACGAAAGAAGTATTTGTAAATGACAAATACTTTATTTTGACAGTAGTAGCAAAAGAACTAATGTTAATGGTGAATACTATACTGCTGCAAAATTAGAACAAACGATACCATCCTGAATAGCGAACATGAAAATTTGACAGAATTTTTGAAAAGGCACAATATACTGTGACAGCAGCACAGCAAAAAAACACTATCGGAAAATGATACTGCAACTGTGACAGCAACAGAAAATAAAAAAAAAACACTATCGTGAAATAATTTTAGATGCAGACAGCAGAAGAAAATAAAACAAAACACTATCGTGAAATAATATTGCAGAGAAATGCAAAGCCGAAAAAAAACACTATCGTGACATAATACATAATTTAATCTGACAGCAGCAAATCAGAAGAACACCGCCTTAAAATAATTCTACATTATGACAGCAGCAGAATATAAAAAAACAAAATCAAGAAACAGTACTTTACTGTAACAGCAGGAGAACATAGAAAATTACTATCGTGAAATGACACTACATTCAGACAGTAGGAGAGCGAAAAAACACTACCGGCAAATAATACTACAACTGTGACATCAACAGAAAATAAAAAAAACACTATCGTGAAATAGTATTAGATGCAGACAGCAGAAGAAAATAAAACAAAACACTATCGTGAGGTAATATTACACGCAGAGAACTGCAAAGCCGAAAAAAATCACTATCGTGACATATTACATACTTTAATCTGACAGCAGCAAAGCAGAAGAACACTGCCTTAAAATAATTCTACATTATGACAGCAGCAAAATATAAAAAAACACTATCAAGAAACAATACTTTACTATAACAGCAGGAAAACAGAGAAAACTACTATCATGAAGTAATTTTATTCTGCGACAACAGCAGAGCAGAAAAAAACACTATGAATTTTGAATTTTTAAAATCTGTTTACAGATTGGCATTCATCGTCTCTAAAAGCCCCTAGAAACAATTTTCGAAGAGAAATGCTGAAATTTTAAAAAAAAATGTCTGCCACATTCGATGCGCTATTTTGAAATTTTAAAAACCGGACTATAAATTCACATTCAGTGACCTCGAAAACTCAATGTAACAAGGTTAACCCAAATTCAATTAACTTTCAAAAAACTTACCGGCCATATCGGATTTGACATTTTAAATTTTTAAAATGTGACAAAGGATTCGCATTTAGAGACCATCAAAACCTTCAAGAAACAAGTTTCAAAAAAAATTTTTGAAATTTCCGGAACCTCGTCCACCATATTGGATCCGCCATATTGAATTTTTAAAATCTGACTACGGATTCGCATTCAGCGACCCTAAAAACCCCCAAAAAACAAGTTTCGAAGAAAAATGTTGAAATTTTCGAAAACTTGTTCGCCATATTGTATCCGCCATTTTTAATTTTTAAAATCTGACTACGGATTCGGATTCAGCGACCCTAAAAACCCCCAAGATACAAGTTTCGAAGAAAAATGTTGAAATTTTCAAAAACTTGTCCGCCATATTGGATTCGCCATTTTGAATTTTTAAAATCTGACTACGGATTCGCATTCAGCGACCCTAAAAACCCCTGAGTAACAAGTTTTGAGCGATTTTAAAGAATTTTAAAAATTTTCCGCCATTTTGGATTCGCCATTTTGAATTTTTGAAATTCAATTCAAATCTGACTACAGACTTGTGTTTAGCGACCCCAAAAATGATTAAAAAAATTTAGTACGATTTTTTTTCTTCGATTTTAGAATTTTTATTAATGATATTAGTTATCGGTTTTCTAGTTTCTTTACTTTCCTCGCTTCTAATTTCGACGCCATATTGAATTTTCAAAATCGCCCAACTGCTTTTGAATGTACACGAATGTACGATTTTTTTAAGCCCGTGGACGTTTTTTTTCATTGAGCCAATTTTTGGCTACAGCTCTGTTCCGTTTGACGTGGAACGTCCCATATATATATATATATATATATATATGTGTGTTTATTTGAATCAAACATAATCATTTAATAACAGTTCACTGTTGGGAATTTTTAAATACAATTATAAGAAAAAATTAGATTTAGAATTCGATAAATACTCACTTAAAATAACTGATTTTGTCACATCCACAAAATTATCATTTATTTCTCCCGTGCGCACTGATGTTATTGATGAACATTTAGAACATGTCACATCAAAGATTGAATGGAAGCCATTTCGATGTTCTCTTATTACATTTTTTAAACTTAATATTGTCAAACATTGACAGCAAATCAAATTATTTACCAGTTCCTTAACCTCTACAATACGTAGTCCTTCGCAAATGTTTTCTTCCGACCGCGTTGCGAATCTTTTTAACGCTTTAGTTTCATTCATGGCTTTAATTGCTTAAGCGCGAGAAGATTATTAACAAGGTTAGAAAACGATCCGCCATTAAACTTGAATGCAGCGTTGACAAATTTACATATCGTCAGTTGTATACTACTATTAGTGCTAGCGAATGTATAATTTTTTCTAATGTATTAGTAAGGGGCGTTACTAGAGAGGGTAGCCAATCAAGAAAGTTTTTCTTGGCAGTGACTATAGATCACTACTGAATATAAGTGAGGTTACGCGAAACTTTTTGGGTAACTTGTTGCCGGAGAAATACCTTAAATGTTATAATTTAACTTTTTAAAGAAAATACTTACTTTTTATTATAATGTAATTACATATTCTAATATGAGGGTTGAATAAAGAAGAAGCAATTTATTTGTAAATTTTGTTTTTATTGAACCATTTTTTTTAATATTTACAATGTATTACAATTAAAGTGTTATAATATCTATTATATTAACTGTCAGGAAAGGTAATTGTAAAATGAGTTGAGGTAGAAAAAGGGGTAAGACAAAATAATATCAGTAATAACACATAAAAGATTAATTCTATGTGTAGTTTTTTTGGATTGTCATCAAGATGGCATGTAAATCTAATTTTATTACTTCTTTACTCAATTCTATGACGTTGCTTATTTATATATTATAATTTTAAATTTTCTGCATTTCTTGATTGTTTTAAATTGTCTAACATAGTGTGCGATCTCTAATTAATGATTTCTCAAGACTTGTAGGCAGGAAGATGTTGCATGCACCATCTAATTCGACTAAGATTTTAGCTCCAAAGCTGGTGCTAACTTGGTAAATTTTTGAGACGTTGTACATACATTCAGGAGTCAATGCAGTGGGCAGTTTTAAAGGGATGAAACCCTTTAAGCATTCAGCTTCGTTGTATTTGTTCTACTGGAACACTGGAACACATACTGGTTCTACTGGAACCTGCAAACAGAAAAAAAATTCAGAAATTAATCCAGAGGAATATAATAATGGATTGCAAAATTTAAGATAGTTAGAAATACTTACGGATCTACTCTAAGGAGTGTTCAACTTTTACAAAATTTGAAAGTGATGCCGCTTCTGCTGCTGTTTTAGCCTATAACAGATATGTCTCCACTTGGCTTCAAATCCTTCTTATATCTCTTGAACCCCACTTATTCTCCAATTTCCCTCTCTACTTACCCCTATTTTGTTGTTGCGCGCGCAACAAGGAGTTGACTATTCTTCCACTTCAAGCAGATGCTATGTCTCAAGTTTGTTTCTTTCAACCACCCTAGCATTATGATTCACTATCCAAACGTTGCAAAGGATGAACACATGGCTGACATGCAATTACCATGGACTCCATTGGGGTAAAGGATATTTGGATTATTTGGTAAATGTACGAAATTTAAAAGATATAGATTGTCCATCGCTTAGAAGTGTAAGAAAAGACTATACCATTGTATGAGAACTGAAAATTGTGCTGCAAACAATGTAATAGCTCTTTGAAATTGGTGTCTAAATTTAATGTCTGAACCTATAGAATCTATAGTATAGGTGCTGATGAATTACATCCTCTGTCTAATAGTTTAAAATCTTATTATGAGCAATGGGAATATATATTGAAATGAATTTGAACTTTTAATATGAATATCAATTAATATGAATTGAATAGTTTTAAATCTCAATGTGTCTTTACTGCTTTACCTCATATTTTTTAATTTTTTAATTGTTTTGTCTGTTTTGACTGTTTTTGATTTTTTTTTATTGTTTTTTCTGTTTCTTTTTTCTCTCTCTTTTTTTATTTCATTATTTATTTTTTTTCATTATATTTTTTCTCTTTTTTCACATTAGTAAAATATAAAGCTAGATTAAAAGAAACAATTTATGACTAAATTTTTGCTTTTATTTAAACACATATTTTGAATATTTACAGTATTTTACAATTCTTTTTATAGCAATATTTATTAGATAATTTCAAATTCAATAATATTATATTTTCCACCAATATATTTTAATTTTAACTTGTTGGATTCCACGGCTTCGTCGAGCACCTTGCAGTTGTCTGGCTCCTTCTGAAACAGATTCGTTAACCTTGCTGTCAGGAATGCCCGGAAATCACCATACAAATCAACGGAAGATTTGAATCCATACTTGGTTGACATCCTCTTTATACTAGTTATGGAATAGAGGGCGTTGACATCCAACTCAGCAAGCGGCTTCATGGGTCAAAGATGCTGCAAACGTCCAAGAAAGTTGATTTTAGCTAGACTTATGGCTTACTTTGTTTCAATATCTGTAAGCAGAACAAAATGGAACTGTAGTCCCTCTATATGAAATCTCATGGAATATGCTACATAAGAAACGAGGCGCTTGCTATTGGTTGGAATTTAGAAGCAAGACGCTTGCGAGTGGTTGATTTTTTCAGTGAGGCGCTTTTTTTTTTTTTTTTTTTTTTTTTTTAAATCGAGGTTTGGCAAATGCATTTACGCAGAAACGGGAGCATGGTGCAGAATTCCTGCCAAAAAAATGGCAAGAATGCTGCGACATGCCACCCGAATACTGTTGGACTCGAACCCGGCTTCTCCGGCCTCAGTATGCACTGAGTCATACCAACTAAACCTTCCTCTACCGCGTTAACAAAGTTTCCTGGACACCGCTGTCGCATTACTGCAGGAAACTCGTTATAGGTGCTTTACGGCCGTGCTTCGGCCCCCGCCCTTCATCCAGCCTGGATGCCCTTATTTTTGTCAAACGACAGTTATCATTTTTATAATCCTAATTGATCTTTCCATCTGCAGAACTTTTTAATTCGTAGTGTCTTCAATTTCCTCTCTTTTTTTAGTTTTTAAAACATTTTCAATGTAGTTTGAAATCAAATTCCATTTTTCTCTGGAGTTCAGCATCTGGTTAATTATATTTTCTGGAGTAATTTCAATGTCCAGATTATTTTCCAAAGTTATTCTTAAGGGTTGCCATCTAGGGCACTTAAAAAATGTGTGATAGGCGTCATCCTTTATCTTTGAGTAGTAATCACAGTTCGGGCTTAGCTTTTTTTTTAAATTATGGAGGTACTTTTTAAACATACCGTGCCCAGTGAGAAACTGGGTTAGGAAGTAGTTTGGTTCTCCATGGCCTCTCTCGATCCAAGGTATCAGATCTTTGATTAATCGACGTGTCCACGTTGCGTCGGTGGCGTTTTTCCAGCGTGATTGCCACGCATCTATCGTGTGTCGACGCTCCTGGCTTACAATTTCCTCCCTGGAAGATTCTGTTTTCCGTTCAAAGACTCGTTCCCTTTCCGCTGCGAGTAGATCTATTGGGATAACCCCAGAAACAACCAGAATAGCTGTCTCCGAAACGGTTCTATAAGCGCAAGCTGTACGTAAGGCACACCTACGCTGGACCGAGGAGAGTCTCTTTTTATACGCTTTAATTTTGAGCGCGTCTGCCCAGATTTCCGACCCGTACAGAAGTATAGAGTTTGTCACACTTAGTAGCACTCGTCTTTTACTGCTTCTGGCACCAGCTACATTTGGTAGGATTCTCGACAGTTTTGCAACAAGGTTTGACGCTTTATCAGCAACTCCTTGTAGATGCTTCCCGAATGTTAATTTTGAGTCAAGCGTTAGACCAAGGTATTTGGCTGAAACTACTGAATTAACCCTCACCCCATTTATCGTCGTAAAGAGTTGCTGAGGAAAAGTACGTTTCCTTGTAAGAATTATCAGTTCAGTCTTTTGTGGCGCTAATTCCAGGCCATGTGACTGTAGACGGTCATCAATTCGCCAATTCATCTGCGCAATACGTCTTTTTACTTCTTCTGCGTTGCGCGCTTCTACTGTTGTAGCTATGTCATCTGCATAACCCACGACTTTCACTTTTTTGGGCATAGGTGTTGCTAATACGTCGTCGTAGACCACATTCCAGAGATCTGGACCGAGTACTGAGCCTTGTGCAACTCCAGATGTCACTGGTCTTACTTGTTTGCCTTCAGTCGTTTCGTAGACTAGGAATCTGTTTGTGAGGTAGTTTCCAATTATTTGTTGAAGGTAAGGTGGTACCCTGAAGCGTTCCCTAAGTGCAAAGGTGATATCTGTCCACCGAACAGAGTTAAATGCATTTTTAACGTCCAATAAGACAAGGGCACATACATCCCTTGTTCTATGGCTTCCTTTCCATGCGTTTTCTGTTGTCTCAATAATTCTGTTTATGGCATCGATGGTAGATCGACCGGGTCGGAAGCCATATTGGTTATCCGAGAGTCCACCAGTTGCCTCTACGGCGGTACGCAGTCTTTTTCTGATCATCTTTTCAAAAACCTTACCAGCATTATCCAACATGCATAGAGGACGATACGATGAAGAGGTAATGGGGGGTCCTTTTCCTTTGTCAATGAGCACTAATCGTTGAACCTTCCACCTTGCGCTGAAAACACCAGCCCGGAGACAGAGATTATACATATTAAGAAAAAGCTGAGGGTAAATCATTGCCACGGTCTTGATGACTTCCATCGGGATGCCGTCAGGACCGGGGGCCTTACGTCCATTGAATGAGTTAAGGGCCTCTTGTAGATCATCCACTGAAAAAATTGGGATTTCTTCAGTTATCTGGTAGCTTTCCGCAGTCCTTTCCTCATGTTGAGGAAAAAGCGTGTCTACTATTTCTCTCATTACTTGTGGTTCCATAACTTCAGCGGGCGAGGATCTGCCAAGTTTTCCTGTTACCAATTGGTAACCGCGTCCCCAAACGTCCTTGTCCACCTCATCGCAAAGACTATACCAACACTTCCGCTTGCTTATTTTAATTGCAGTGCTAAGATTTTTCTTTGCCAGCTTATATTCTCTTGCTAGTACATCTTGTTCAGGATTGTTTTTCTTTTGTTTTCTTTGGAAGCTTCGCCTGTATCTTATGCACTGTTTTCTCAGTTCAGCGATTTCTGCTGTCCACCAGTAAACTGGTCTTCTGTGGAGCCTGCTCCTGCGTTTTGGCATCGATGCATTACAGCCCTTGTTTAGAAGCTTCATTGTCTTACTCACTAGGGTTTCTGCCATTTCAGTTGTTACCGGGTCTATAGGTGTTGGTGTTTCGATAAGTATCTCACCTCCAGATGCAATTGTCCTTAATAGAGATTCTTTATTCAATTTGTTGATGTCCCAGCCATTTTGGGTTTTCCTCCCGGGGGCAGTTATTCTAGATCTTTTTCCCTCTCTAACTTGGAAGGTAATATATTGGTGGTCGCTGGCTGTAAAGCCCTCTTCCACTTTCCAATTAGATATTTTTGAGGATATCGCGTCGGATGCAAATGTAACATCAATGATAGAAACTTTGGTGCGTGCTCTACGAAACGTTGTAGTTGACCCCGTGTTCATGACTGTTAAGTTAAGGCTGGCAGCCATCTCAGATAATTCCTTACCCCTGCTGTTGTCTTTGCTCATACCCCATTCAGTGGACTTGCAATTAAAGTCGCCAGCGATTATGATCTCTCCCTGGAGATCCCGGAGAAAATCTTCTATACTGGCAAGCTTTGTTCTGAACACCGGCATTCTGTCATTCGGAGACAGGTAACAGCTGACAATCGTAAGTCCCTTAGAGGTGGTTACCCACACGTAGCAATCTCCATGACCCCATTTAGAGACGCGGATGCTTGAATTTCTGATCCAGATTGCTGATGTGTTGCTCGTATCGGAATGCCATCCAGCATAATTCCAATCTTCATATTGCTCACATAATATAAGAATATCTGGGTTCTTCTCAAATAGCCAACGGACCAAGAGTGTTTGGGCCAATTTGCACCTTTGTAGGTTTCCCTGTAGAAACCTCATGGGGGGTTTGCCTTTACCTTAAGGCATTTTTCTCCTCCAGAAAAGCCGGGCATTTAGAAGATGCGAATATATGATTTGCACCACCCACCGTTTTGCGTTCCTCGCAGAGATAACAATGCGGGTCATTCTCACATTTCACAGTGATATGTCTCTCTTGTCCGCAGCGCCAGCAGAGTTTTGATCTGTCGGGTCCTTTGCATTCACTGGCTATGTGTCCTGGTCTGTGACACCTAAAGCATCGAATCAGTCTTTCGCGTCGCAGAAATCGGCAGCGAACCCATCCTACTTTAATGTGCGTGTTTCCATCCCTTTCGAGTAGCTGGACAGCAGCGTCGTCCAGTTCGACAAGTGCGGTTTTTTGTCCTCTGAATGATTTTCTTAAAAGCATAATTTTCGGATCGGGTCCCTTGTGTTCCGGTATTGCGTCTCTCAATGCAGAAATTACCTCATCCTCGTCAGTAGCCTCGTCCAGATCCCTAATTTCAATTAGGGATTTAGGGGTCTTTTCTACAACTGTACCAGATAGGCCAACGACATCCTTTATTGATTCGCTAAACTTGTGTTTCGCTTCTTGTGTTGATTCTATTTTAACTAAAGCGCAACCAGTCCTCGTGGATCTTACGCATTTAATTGATACTTCTGGGGTCTCCGGTTTAATTTTCATCCTAATTTCCTTGATGATCTGCGTAGCATTTATCCCCTCTGATGGTTTGATGAGGATTGCCTCATAGCGATATCTCGTGGTCTTTTTCCGTCTCTCTTTTTTAGGCCTCGGGACCTCCTTTTTGGGTTCAACACCATCCTGGGCCCGATTTCGCTTGTTTCGTTTGACTATTTCAGACCATTGTTGTTGGTCACTAAGACCGTCGAGCGGGGCAGGTGTAGGTTGAGTCTGTTCGATTCTCCCGTTTTCGGATAGAGCTGTGTGGTTGCTCTGTTTGACAGCTATCATTCTGGAGATTGGTTTTTTCCTAGTTAATTGTTTGACTGATTTCGCGCTCTGATTCGGTGGGGAGTCATTTCCTCGTTTCCTCTTTGCAGGAGTTTTCATAGGAGTATTCTGCTCTTTTCCACAGGTTTCCAGTATAGCAACGCTTTTTATTGAGTCACTTAACTTAGTTCTTGCGGTTTTGAGAATAGTTCTTACTCTCTTTTGCAGTGTGATTTGTTCCACAGCATTTTCGATGCCAGTCTTTATTGCAGTGTCCAGGTTATTTCTTTTCCTGTTGGTTGCCTTATCTTGCAGCTGCAATAAGATTTGTTCAAGAGAATTGAACAGGACCTCTTCGTCAGCTTCCATAGTCTGGCAGTTTAAACAAAGAACCTCGGTTTCAGTCAGGGCTCTATTGATCTGCGCCTCTGGTGTCAGTACAGGGTTAGAGGTTTCTCCAGTCCTGTTCTGATTTCTCGTAATATTAGTGTCTTTAGAGGCCGAGTCTCCCACCTCCAAAGAACTTTCGTTGCGGTCGCCATGAGACGGTACCCGGGAGCCCGCTTGCTCACTACCCGGTTGTACCGTTGCAGGGATGTCCGAACACCCCCGCGGGATTTCTTCCATAAGGTCGATTTCCATGTTTGTTTGAGGTTTTTGGTTGTTTCTTAGTAAGGTCGAGAGTGCGAGGTCCAACGCACACCCGCTAGATCATCTGCAGGTTTCACATATTCTGGGACAAAGGTCTCTAAAATGGAGTTCCGCCACAGCATAATCGCACCGCTTAGCTTAAAGGAGAGGCTTGCCACCCTCCCGTTCTGGAATTGCCCGACTTAACGGGGTACCTCACAGGTAGGCTGTAACCCGCTTGTTCGAAAACATATAGGCCCCCTCCTCGAAGCCCCACGGAGTGTCTGCTTCAGAGCGAGCAGGTGACGGGTCGTCGCACCCTCGATCTTAAGCCCCCCCACCAACGACAAGGTGAACAACCACGGGGGAGCAGTGAGGCGCTTGCTACTTGCTGGAATTTATAAGCAAGGTGCTTGTTATTGGTTAAAAACTTAACAATTTTGAGAGGCTTAAACGTTTCAAGAGAAATAATGTGTTGCGTACATTTATCATTAACACGTGGTTTATTATTTATATATTTCGTGTTTTTTCTCCTTTTTCTAATTTAGAAATTGTGTTTCAGTTTGTGCTAAAGAGTTTTTATTTTAAGGTGAGTTTTTTTATATATCAATACATACTGTACCATCTGAATTTGTCAGTCTACTCATTTTTTAAGGTTTGAAAAACGTCTATAAACGCGCCAACTATAGCTACTAAAATTTGTCTGTGTTTATTTTTTTAATTTAGATGGAATTTTAAGGAAAATAAGATGTGAGTGAAGTGATATAGTTAATTTTTTGTTAAAATATGTTAAAACAAGTGGAATTTTTAAAGTAAGACAAAAGTTTTAATTTTTTCTAAATATTGATGGTTTTTTAAAGTTCCTATGCTTGTTTTAAATGTCATTTTCTGAAGAATAAGAATCATGTATATATTAGGGTGGTCCAAAAAAAGGTGACTTTTGGATTTTTCAAAATCGTTGAACAGTTCCATATTCTTTATAATTAGTAACGGCTTAAATATTTTTTTAAAATTTTTTTGATCCATAATTGAGCTTGCGCACAGCATTTTTCTCTCTTATGGGATTATTGTGAAATTAACACGTAAAATAAATGCATTTTTTTCCATGCTCAATTTAACTTTCTTATTAAAATTTAAATATAACGCCGGTCAAGGAACTGATTGATGAAGAGTGAAATAATCTTTTGCAAAAAAGTAAACTAAGTTTTGACAATATTTATAGCTGTTATTTAGTGTCAAAAAACACTATTTTGGCACTTTTCAAGGGCGGTTTTCAGCTACTTAATATTAATTTTTTTATTTAGAATTGACACTAAAAGAAAATTAATCTTCTGGTAATGGCTTACTGTAAAAATTAAAAATGTAGTTTAATATTAAACAGGTCAATTATTGATTTAAAATTTCAACTTTTTGAACGAAAGTTGGTTTACAACCATCATAAAAGTGAAAGCGATACGGGCCTTACGACGCTACCGATGATGAAAAGAAGGGTTTGTGTCAGGGTAAAACCCAAGTTTTTTTTAGTAGAAGCTCTAAATAGGCTTGAAATTCCTCGGCTACTGTAAACTACCAAGTCTTTGTAGGAAAGGATTTTCATTATTTGCAATAAGTATTTCGTCAAAAAAAACTGTACGAAAGAGAAGAAATCTTTAGGTCCTGTGCGCAAGCTCAATTTTTGATCAACAAATTTTTAAAAAAATGTTTAAGTCGTTACTAATCATAAGGAATATGGAACTGTTCCACGATTTTGAAAAATTTCAAAGTCACCTTTTTTTGGACCACCCTAGTATATATACATGATTCTGTAAAAATAAAGTCTGAAAATCGTACCGAAAAGTGGTGCGAAAATAGAACAAACGAAAAATAGTCCCAAGTAGTATGTAATTAGCACTAGGATGGTACTCTTTTTTTTAGAACCCATTTCAAGTACTAAAATGCAACTGAAAAGCGGTGCGAAAATAAAAAAGAGGAATTCTATCCCTTTATGAAAATAAACAGCGTTTACCAAGTGACAATTCGAGGTTCTGATCACATCTGGTCATCCCACCGATGTGGGATTATTACGGATCATCTTTTGCGGAAATGTAAACCTAAAATTGTAAAAATCGACATCTACGAGGTATCTAATAGCTTTAATAATATCCAGGTTATTTTCGGGCAATTTATTAGGATAACTTATAACCTCAAATTGTGGAAATTAACAACGACAAGAAATCCAAGAAAGCAACGGATCGCCAGGAAATTTCCAAACAACTTCTTCAGGAAAGTTAACCTTAAATTCTGGAAATCAAAACTTTGAAATTCCCACGTTTCCAATTCCTCTCTAGGTCACATCTGGTCAACTTCTTTATGCAAGTTAACCTCAAATTGAGAAGATAAACAACTACAAAGTACCTTTCAGTTTAACCGATGTTCAGGTCGCATTGATAGAAAATTTTTCAAGGAAATTAATCTCAAATTGTAAATATTGGCAACTAAAAGGTACCCAAGAACCCAAATAATATCCAGGTGTCATCTTTAGCAACTTTTTCAAGCAAGTTAACCTCAACTTTTAAAAATTAGCAATGTGCCGTTTCCGATGTCATAAGTTTCGTTTCTTTGAAACTTTCGGTTGAAAGTTTCACTAAAATTTCAGAATTTTATGATTTTTAGCATTACGATTAATCATAAATTTCATAATTTGAAACTTTCAAAGCGAAAGTTTCCAAATGAAACTTTCAACGGCACATTGCTACGAAAAATCGACTTCTTCTAAATAAATACGTTCCCAATCCTTGTTTATGTAACATCTAGTCAACTTTTTTAAATAGTAATTTTTTTACAAATACTTTAGTAAAAAACTACTAATTTAATTAGTTAAAGTAGTTTTAGGTTATGTTAAACTACTACTAAAAGAATTAGTAGATTACTATTTACTAATTAGATTATTTATTTTTTAATATGTAATTAGTTAAGTTTAACTGCTGAATTAGTAGTTTTTTTTAATAGTAATTAGTTATTTTTTACCAATTGAAAAAGAGAAAACTTGTTTACGATTTTCACCCCTAAATAGTAGTTTTTGACAAATTCAGGTTTAGAGAGTAGTTAAAAATAAAATATAACACTTCCTGGGAAAATATATACCACTTTACGGTGTAGAAAATGGGCAAAAATAATATATGTACCACTGTTAAGTGGTATATGGTAGGTATATATAAAAACTTCAAATAAATATAAAATGTCGAGTTAAAACCTAAATTTATATAATTAAAACTATATTAATATTATTTAGAATTTATTCAAACATTAGAGTACAATTATTATTATTATTTTTAAAATTAATAAAATAAAATTATATACTCGAAATATTTTAAAATTAAAACAAAATATAATAAATAGGGGAGGGTGGTACCATACAGACCCCTCGTACATTCCGACCCCTCTCTGTTTCTCAGAGATCGTGTTACTAGACAAATAGTAAATACCATCCAAAGAACACTTTTATAACTCTGACATATTGACAATAGGTAATAATCTATTATTCCACTTGTATCTAGGAATTTTACGTTAAATTAGTTTTTTGCAATAAAATTTTTGGTTTTTGACATATCTAGAATTTAAGTTATAAGTGTTGAATTGAGTTCAGGAAAATTTAAGTATAAGTTTTTTTGGATGTTTTTTGCCTCAAATTTAATACACAATATTCAAATTCAAACACTTTAATTGACATGAATGATCGACAAGACATTATGTAAAAAAAGTGGGGGTGGACCAAACCGACCCCCACCCCCCCTTTTCTTGCATTGTAATTGTAACTTAATTATTTGTAATTACCAAATAATACCTACAAATATATATTATTTTAATAAAATAACAAAAATTAAGCTGAGACAATATAGCTTGTAATTAAGATCAGACTAAAAAAGACACATTTTTATTGTAATGATAACTTTTTTACACTTATACTAAAAAACGCCTTAAATAATGTATTTAAATAAAGTAAAAGTATATTAAGTTCACACCAATTTGTTGTTTTTTAATTTAAATTATAATAAAAGTTCAAAATTTTGTTTGTTATCGCTATTTCCTGCAATAAAAATAGGGGGTCGGTTTCAGACTACCCTTTTTGAGATTGTCGAAAAAGTCAATTTTTAATTTTCCCTCTGTATCTCCAACTTAATGAGATCTAGAGCCTCGGAAACCAGTAATCAGGACATGCTAAATTTAGGACTTATTTAGGACCTGACAAATTTAGGACTCAACTAGGACTTGACATTTTTAGAACTTAATTAGGATGTGATAATTTTCGAACTTATTTAGGACTTACTAAATTTATGACCTTATTAGGATATGACAGATTTTGGACCTAATTAGGACTTGACAAATTGAGGATTTAATTAGAATTTTGTAATTTTTAGACTTATTTAGGACTTGAAATTTTTATGACTTAATTAGGATTTGGTAATTTAAGGACATATTCAGGACCTGGTAACTTTTGGACCTAATTAAGATTTGATAATTTTAGGACTTATTTAGGAGTTGATAATTTTAGGACTTTTTTAGGACTTCACATTTTAAGGACTTAATTAGGACTTGACAATTTTAAGACATAATAAGGACTTGACAATTTAAGGACTTAATTAGGATTTTGTAATTTTTAGACTTATTTAGGACTTGAAATTTTTATGACTTAATTAGGATTTGGTAATTTAAGGACATATTCAGGACCTGGTAACTTTTGGACCTAATTAAGATTTGATAATTTTAGGACTTATTTAGGAGTTGATAATTTTAGGACTTTTTTAGGACTTCACATTTTAAGGACTTAATTAGGACTTGACAATTTTAAGACATAATAAGGACTTGACAATTTAAGGACTTAATTAGGATTTAGTAATTTTTAGACTTATTTAGGACTTGACACTCATATTTCTGATCTGCCATATTTTGACTTCAGTAGGACCTTATAAATTTAGGACTTAATTAGGACTTGACAATTTCAGGACTTAATTAAGACTTTATAAATTTAGGACTAAATTAGGACTTGACAATTTTGGGGCTCAATTAGGATTTGACAATTTTAGAACTTAATCAGGACTTGACAATTTAAGGACTTAATTAGGACTTGTTAAATTACGGAACTAATTAGGACTTGACAATTTAGGACTTAATTAGGACTTCACAAATTGGGGATTTAATTAGGATTTTGTAATTTTTAGACTTATTTAGGACTTGACATTTTTAGGACTTAATTAGGATTGGTAATTTAAGGACATATTTAGGACCATATAGCTTTTGGACCTTCTTAGGATTTGATAATTTTAGGACTTGTTTAGGATTTGATAATTTTAGGACTTTTTTAGTACTTGACATTTTAACGACTAAATTAGGACTTGAAAATTTTAGGACTCATTTAGAATTTGACAATTTTAGAACTTAATTAGGATTTGGTAATTTTGGGACTTATTTAGGACTTCATAAGTTTAAGAAATAATCTAGACATGCTAATTTCACAACATAATTAGGATTTAATTATTTTAGGACATACTTCTGACCTGCTAAATTTTAAACTTTAGTAGGACCTGATAAATTTAGGACTTAATTAGGAATTACAATTTCAGGATTTAATTAAGACTTTATAAATTGAGGACTAAATTAGGACTTGACAATTTAATGACTTAATTAGGGTTTGGTAATTTTTCGACTTATTTAGGACTTGACACTATTATTTGATAATTTTAGGACTTAATTATGATTTGACAATTTTAGGTCTTAATTACGATTTGATAATTTTAGAACCTTAATAGGACTTGATAATTTGAAGGACTTAAGACTGTATTAGGATTTGGTAATTTTAGGACTTAATTAGGACCTAATAAATTTAGGACTAAATTAGGACTTGACAATTTAAGGACTTAATTAGGATTTGATACTTGTAGGATTTTTTAGGTCTTAAGATTTTAGGGAATTAATTAGGATTTTAAAATTTTTGAGGAATTAACTAAGACTTGATAATTTTAGGAATTATTTAGGACTTGACCAATTTAGGACTTAATTAGGATTTAGTAATTTTAGGACTTATTTAGGACCTGATAAATTTAGGACTAAATTAGGACTTGACATTTCTCGGACCTAATTAGGATTTGATAATTTAAGGACTTATTTAGGACTTGACGAAGTTAGGACTAAATTAGTATTTGGTAATTTTAGGACCTATTTAAGACTTGATAATCTTAGGACTTATTTAGGACCTGATAAATTTAGGACTAAATTAGGACTTGACATTTCTCGGACCTAATTAGGATTTGGTAATTTTAGGACTTATTTAGGACTTAAAAAATTCATGACGTAATTAGGATTTGACAATTTTAGGACCTATTTAAGACTTGATAATTTTAGGACTTATTTAGGACTTGACCAATTTAGGACTGAATTAGGATTTTATACTTTCAGGACTTAATTAGGATTTGATACTTTTAGAACTTTATTAGGATTTGATAATTTTGGAACCTATTTAGGACCTGATAAATTTTGGACTAATGTTACGTCATAAATGATAGAACACACGAAAATTATTTCTTAAATTCAATCGGTGGTTGAACAGTGAGTGTTAGGTGTACGAGTAAATAAATCGAGAGACACTTGTACAAATTCTGAGTTTATTGTTTACACTGAGGCTTAACGACGATAAAAATCTTAAAACCTGAGGAGTTGAGAGAGCGGCGAGAACTGGTGGCAGAGTATGGACGGATAATCTGAAATAGATTATATCTTTAGCAAAGAAATGAAATGAGGGATAGGGAAGAAAACAGTGAAAAATATTTGTAACTTACCTTTATTTTTAATGCGGAGATCCTTAAACAATTCTCAGAAACAGGAATTGATCACTGTTGGTCGACCTTGGTTGAAAACTGGCAACCAGCCATCTGAGTGTTCGTCAAAATGTTGAGCGAACCCTGGCGAGACACTGGCAACCAGCTAGCTGTGTATGGTCGTGATGTTGGTTGAAACTTGGCAGGATACTGACAACCAGCCAGCTGAGAATTGGACTTGATATTGGTTGAAACTTGGCAGGATACTGGCAACCAGCGAGCTAAGAATTGGACTTGATGTTGTGTGAAACTTGGCAGAATACTGGCAAACACTTAGTTGAGAATTTTCTTTTATGTTGGCCGGACACTGGCGAGATATTGGCAACTAACCAGTTGAACTTTTATACAGTAAATTGGTTAAAATACTGTTCGTAGAAAATTGACAAACTAGTCAATTGAGATGGTTGTCGAACAGAGTTTCTTATTTTAATAAAACTTGTACGAAGATTGTTGACGATTCGTTTCTGGGATTGAATTTAGACTAGTTGATGATAACAGGTGCCGGGGATAAACTTAGACTTAGCAGGTTACTTGTAGAGATTGACGATATTAACAGGATCCAGGGTTAAATTAATACTGGTACTTAATTAAGGTTTGGTTATTTTTTTCGACTTATTTAGGACTTGACACTTTTAGGACTCAATTAAAATTTGGTAAATTAAGGACCCACTTCGACCCTAATAAATTTTGGACCTTATTAGGATTTAATAATTTTAGAACTTATTTAGGGCTTAACAAATTTAGGACTGAATTAGGATTTGGTAAATTTAGGACTTATTAAGGACTTGCCATTTAACGGACTTAATTAGGAGATGACAAATTAAGGACATAATTAAGAATTGAAAATTTAAGTACTTAATAAGGATTTATTAATTTAAGGAGTTACTTAGGCCATGATGAATTTAAGGGAAAAATTAGGACTTGACAATTTTAGAAATAATTTAGGACTTGACAAATTAAGGATATGATCATAATTTTTAGACTTATTTAGGACTTGACAAATTTAAGACATAATTAGGACTTGACAATTTTAGGACATATTTAGGACCTGATAACTTTTGGACCTAATTAGGATTTGATAATTTTAGGACTTGTTTAGGATTTGATAATTTTAGGACTTTTTTAGTACTTGACATTTTAAGGACTAAATTAGGACTTAAAAATTTTAGGACTCAATTAGGATTTGTCAATTTTAGAACTTATTTAGGATTTGATAATTTTGGGCCTGATTTAGGACTTCATAAGTTTAAGAAATAATCTAAACATGCTAATTTCACAACATAATAAGGAGTTAATTATTTTAGGACATATTTCTGATATGCTAAATTTTGGAATTCAGTAGGACCTGATAAATTTAGGACTTAATTAGGACTTGACAATTTCAGGACTTAATTAAGACTTTATAAATTGAGGACAAAATTAGGACTTGACAATTTTAGTATTTAATAAGGAATTAATAATTTAAGGAGTTACTTAGGCCATGATGAATTGAAGAGAAAAATTAGGACTTGACACTTTTAGGACTTAATATGGATATGGTAATTTAAGGACATATTTAGAAACCTGATAATTTTTGGACCTAATTAGGATTTGAGAATTTTAGGACTTACTTAGGATTTGATAATTTTAGGACTTTTTTAGGACTTGACAATTTAAGTACTTAATTAGGGTTTGGTAATTTTTCGACTTATTTAGGACTTGACACTTTTAGGACTTAATTATGATTTGGTAAATTAAGGACCCATTTAGAACCTAATAAATTTTGGACCTTATTAGGATTTAATAATTTTAGAACTTATTTAGGACTTAACAAATTTAGGACTGAATTAGGATTTGGTAAATTTAGGACTTATTTAGGACTTGACATTTAAAGGCCTGAATTAGGAGATGACAAATTTAAGACCTAATTAAGACTTGACAATTTTAGTATTTAAAAAGGATTTAATAATTTAATGAGTTACTTAGGCCATGATGAATTTAAGGGAAAAATTAGGACTTGACAATTTTAGGACTTAATTAGGACTTGATAAATTACGGAACTAATTAGGACTTGACAATTTAGGACTTAATTAGGACTTCACAAATTGGGGACTTAATTAGGATTTTGTAATTTTTAGACTTATTTAGGACTTGACACTTTTAGGACTTAATAAGGATATGGTAATTTAAAGACATATTTAGAAACCTGATAATATTTTGGACCTAATTAGGATTTGAGAATTTCAGGACTTATTTAGGATTTGATAATTTTAGGACTTTTTTAGGACTTGACAAATTAAAGACATGATTAGAATTTGACAATTTTAGGACCTTTATAACACTTGATATTATAAGAACTGATTTAGGATTTGATAATTTTAAAACGTATTTCTGACTTGCTAAATTTTAGACTTAATTATGATTTGATAAATTTATGACTAAATTAGGACTTGTTAATTTTAGGAATTAATAAAGACTTTATAAATTCAGGACAAAATTAGGACTTATTTAGGACTTAACAAATTTAGGACTGAATTAGGATTTGGTAAAGTTAGGACTTATTTAGGACTTTCCATTTAACGGACTTAATTAGGAGATGACAAATTTAAGACATAATTAAGACTTGAAAATTTTAGTACTCAAAAAGGATTTATTAATTTAAGGAGTTACTTAGGCCATGATGAATTTAAGGGAAAAATTAGGACTTGACAATTTCAGAAATTTTTTAGGACTTGACAAATTAAGGATTTGATTATGATTTTGTAATTTTTAGACTTATTTAGGACTTGACATTTTAAGGACTTAATTAGGATTGGTAATTTAAGGACATATTTAGGACCTGATATCTTTTGGACCGTATTAGGATTTGATAATTTTAGGAATTGTTTAGGATTTGATAATTTTAGGACTTTTTAAGTACTTGACATTTTAAGGACTAAATTAGGACTTGACAATTTTAGGACTCATTTAGAATTTGACAATTTTAGAACTTAATTAGGATTTGGTAATTTTGGGACTGATTTAGGTTTTCATAAGTTTAAGAAATAATCTAAACATGCTAATTTCACAACATAATTAGGACTTAATTATTTTAGGACATATTTCTGATCTGCAAAATTTTGACTTCAGTAGGACATGATAAATTTAGGACTTAATTAGGACTTGACAATTCCAGGACTTAATTAAAACTTTATAATTTTAGGACTAAATAAGGACTTGACAATTTTAGGACTTAATGAGGACTTGACAATTTAAGGACTTAATTAGGATTTGGTAATTTTTAGACTTATTTAGGACTTGGCACTTTTAGGACTTAAATAAGATTTGGTAAATTAAGGACCTATTTAGGACCTGATAAATTAAGGACTAAATTAGGATTTAGGTCAACAATTTTAGACGTCAATTAGGATTTGGTAATTTTGGGACTTTTTTAGGACTTCATAAGTTTAAGAAATAATCTAAACATGCTAATTTCACAACATAATTAAGATTTAATTATTTTAGGACATATATCTGATATGCTAAATTTTGGACTTCAGTAGGACCTGATAAATTTAGGACTTAATTAGGACTTGACAATTTCAGGACTTAATTAAAACTTTATAAATTAAGGACAAAATTAGGACTTGACAGTTTTAGGACTTAATCAGGACTTGACAATTTAAGGACTTAATTAGGGTTTGGTAATTTTTCGACTTATTTAGGACTTGACACTTTTAGGACTTAATTAAGATTTGGTAAATTAAGGACCCATTTAGGACTTACCATTTAAAGGGCTTAATTAGGAGATGACAAAATTAAGACTTATTTAGGACTTGCCATTTAAAGGACTTAATTAGGAGATTACAAATTTGAGACATAATTAGGACTTAACAAATTTTAGGACTTAATTAGGATTTAACAATTTTAGAACTTAATTAGGATAAGATAATTTTAGGACTTATTGAGGACTTGACATTTTCAATATTTAATTAGGACTTAACAAATTTAAGACCAAATTAGGACTTGACAATTTTAGGACTTAATTAGGATTTGGTAGTTTTACGACTTATTAAGAACATGATAAATTTAGGACTAAATTAGGACTTGACAATTTTAGGATTTAGTTAAGACCTGATAAATTTAGGACTAAATAAGGACTTGACAATTTTAGGACTTAATTAGGAGTTGATACTTTTAGGACTTATTTAGGACTTGACATTTTAAGGAATTAATTAGGACTTGCCAATTATAGGACTGAATTTAGATTTGGTAATTTTAATACCTACTTAGGACCTGATAAATTTAGGACTAAATTAGGAATTGACAATTTGAGGAGTTAAAAAAGGATTTAATAATTTTAGAACTTATTTAGGACTTGATAAATTTAGGACTAAATTAGGACTTGACATTTTTAGGACTTAATAAGGATTTGATACTTTTAGGACTTATTCAGGACTTGACGTTTTAAGGAATTAATTAGGACTTGACAAATTTAAGACATAATTTGGACTTAACAATTTTAGGATTTAATAGGATTTGACAATTTTAGCACTTAATTAGGATTAGATAATTTTTGGACCTATTGAGGACCTGATAAATTTTTGACTAAATTAGTACTTGACAATTTTATGACTTAACCCATTAACGACCATCAGGACGCAAAATTGACTTTGACTTTGGGATCATTATTTTATATGAAAAAATCAGACTAAACATTCAACAAAGACCATTTCTGACGTAAAATTTATCGCTCTTTTTGATTCTGGAGTCAAAAATTGTTTATAATTAATTGCACAATATTTATAACAATTTAATTGCAAAAAAGCATGGATTTTTGCAAAAATATTTTCGATTTATCAATTTTTTGACATGGAAAACCAAATGTCGTTGAGTCTGGAACCCAAAAAATCGCGTCCTCGATTCCTCAGGTACAAAAATCCATAATTGCTAATTTCGAAATTCAAGATGGCGGACGCCAAAATGGCGTTGAAACAGTGTAAAAAATGTTGTGAGACATTATTTTACGAAAGAAGCCCAAATATGAATTATTTTCATTGAAACTGGGTATATAAAGTCTTTTGAGGGTAACGATTATAAATCTTTTATCAATTCACCAAAATTCAAAATGGCGGCTCCAACATGGCGGACGATTTTTTTAAAATTCATCGAATTTACCTGGAATTTGTTACTCGGGGGTTTTCGGGGCCGCTGATTACGAATCTGATAACAGTTTTTAATAATTCAAAATGGCGGCTCCAATATGGCGGACGATTTTTCAAAAATTCATCGGATTTACATGAAATTTGTTACTTGGGGGTTTTCGGGGCCGCTGATTACGAATCTGATAACACTTTTTAAAAATTCAAAATGGCGGCTCCAATATGGCGGATGATTTTTTAAGAGTTCATCGGATTTACCTCAAATTTGTTACTCGGGAGTTTTGGGGGTCGCTGACAACTAACCTAATGTGAGAAAATTATCAGCTGGTGTTGTACGTCCGTCAGACGCCAATCTATTGTACAACGTGTTAGCTCTAGAAAAGGGTATATCTATTTTTCTCATTTCTCCTTGTTGTATCTCTGGACAGATGAGAGTAGTGTAGCCACTGTTGACACCAAAGAAACTACGAATCCATAACAGTTACATAGTTTACTTCACTATTTTTGTTTTCTGGACATTGCTTTACCTAATGGTTTACGACCTAACAGTTCGTTAGTAGACCAATAATCTCTTTGCGACTTCCTTTCGTTAAAACTAGAAAGGATAATTAGTCCTACAAAAGCATCAAATTCTTCACCTGAAAGAATGTAACAATTATTACGTGTAGCTTCAATTATAGAAGGTTTTAATTCTTTTGAAAAAAGCTCAAATAAATCATTAAAAGAATACTTACTATTTTGAGCTTTTTGCTTGTCCGAAAGCAAAATCTTTTCTTCAGGAAGCTCTGTGTACCTCCTTGCACCATCTGTCCAAAGAAAATTGTGATCTGGTTCAAGTTTCGTCTGATTTTCTGAATAATTTTCCACAGTCTTATAATATGAGCGCTTTTTTAAATCTTCGATTTTCACGATACTTTTGCTATATTATTCTTCTGTACCAGAATCATCGTCATCATCTGATTCTCCTCAATCATTGGGATTAGGAATAACCATCGCATCTAAAGCATCGTCTTCCTCTTCAACTTCAATATCAATACTGTCACGGAAACGCTTTTGTCTTTTTGCACGCGACATAGTGCCAACTATTTATAAAAAATCTATAAGAAAGATTTTTCTTCTCTCTTATATACAAAGTAATCGTCTTGCAAAAAACAATTTCACACTATAAACAAAAAGTACAGAAGTACTGAAAACACAGAAAGAGTACTAAATCTTTCTTATTGTCAAAACAAGTGACGATCAGATTATCTCAGTTATAGAAACAAAAACGAATCGTCTTTGTTACAAATAAATGACAATCGGATAATCGGTATTATAGAAACAAAAACCAATAATTACAGATATAATACTAAGTTTTTCGTATAGTATAGTCATTTGTTTTATTTCTATAATAATTGGTTTTTGTTTCTATAATACCGAGTATCCGATTGTCATTTATTTTTAACAAAGATGATTCGTTTTTGTTTCTATAACAGAGGTAATCAGATCGTCACTTGTTTTCGCAATACGAAAGATTTAGTACTCTTTCTGTGTTTTCAGTACTTCTGTACTTTTTGTTTATAGTGTGAAATTGTTTTTTGCAAGACGATTACTTTGTATATAAGAGAGAAGAAAAATCTTTCTTATAGATTTTTTATAAATAGTTGGCACTATGTCGCGTGCAAAAAGACAAAAGCGTTTCCGTGACAGTATTGATATTGAAGTTGAAGAGGATGACGATGTTTTAGATGCGATGGTTATTCCTAATCCCAATGATTCGGGAGAATCAGGTGATGACGATGATTCTGGCACAGAAGAACATTGTAACAAGAATATCGTGGAAATCGAAGATTTAAAAAAGAGCTCATTTTATAAGACTGTGGAAAATTATTCGGAAAATCAGACAAAACTTGAACCAGATCACAATTTTCTTTGGACAGATGGTGAAAGGAAGTACACTGAGCTTCCTGAAGAACAGATTTTGCTTTCGGACAAGCAAAAAGCTCAAATTAGTAAGTATTCATTTGTTGATTTGTTTGAACTTTTTTTTTCAAAAGAATTAAAAACTTATATAATTGAAGCTACACGTGATAACGGTTACAATCTTTCAATTGAAGAATTTGACGCTTTTGTAGGGATAATTATCCTCTCTAGTTTTAACGAAAGGAAGTCGCAAAGAGACTATTGGTCTACTAACGAACTTTTAGGTTGTAAACCAATAGGTAAAGCAATGTCCAGAAAAAAATTTGAAGATATAAAGTCTAAAATAAAATTATCAAAAGCTGGTGATGAAAATACTGCAGACAAGGCTTGGAGAGTGCGCATTCCTTTTGAGATTTTTAGAAGGAATTTAAAACAATTTGGCATTTTTTGTACTGCATTGTCTGTAGATGAGATGATGGTGAAATACAATGGACGCACTGTAATAAAACAGTTCATAAAGAACAAGCCTGTTAGATTTGGCATCAAGATGTGGGCTATTTGCAGTGTCGAAGGATTTCTATTTGATTGCGACATTTACTGCGGTAAAGGATCAAGTGGTTATTCCGCATTGTCTGATAAACTGAGTAAATGCGCTTTAGGCAGTCGTGTGGTAATGCAAATGTCTCAAAGTCTTCTTACTTCCGTTGTACCCAAGAAGATGGCAGAGTACCATATGTACTTTGACAATTATTTTACGAGTCCAGACTTGCTGGTACATTTAAAAAAGCTGGGTTTAGGGGCAACAGGAACAGTGCGACAAAATAGAGTGAAAGCCAGCCATCAATTATCTACAAAGTCTAAGAGAGGCACATACGAAGTCCAACATGATAAGAATAGTGGAGTAAACTATGTAACTGTCATGGATTCAAAAATAGTTTCTTTGTTGTCAACAGTGGCTAGTGCTACACCACTCTCATCTGTCGAGAGGTTCAACAAGGAAAAAAGAGAAGCAGTAGATATTCCCTTTCCGAGAGCTAACACTTTGTACAACAGATTTATGGGAGGGGTGGATTTACATGATTCACATTGCAGTAATCTAGCACCTTGCATAAGGTCCAAAAAGTGGACATGGCCAATACTGACAAGACTTATACAGTCCTCCATAGCTAATGCAACTGTCCTAAGAAACATTGTTTCGGAAGAAAAAAAAGTGGGGACGATGTATGTTGCGTTAGCTATTGCCGAATGCTACTTAAAAAAGACTAATTTTAATAATTTAAAATCACATGCACTTCAAGCAGTAGGCTTGAAAAAAAATTGCTACTTTTATGTAAAGTGCAACAAAAGAACACAAAAAATGTGCACACAGTGTGGCACATATCAATGTCTTACATGCTTTCAGGCAGCTCATGTGTAGATTTGTTTGCTGTTTAAAATAATTGAAACAACCATTTTTTAAAACAAAAAAAATCATTAAAAAAAGTAAAAAAAAAATTTTAAAAAACATAAAATTAAAAAAAAATTAAAAAAAACATAAAATAAAAAAAAATAAAAAAAAAGTGGCTCTTTTGCGCGTCAACCTCCTTGTGGTAAGAGCTGGGCAACGTCAAAAACTGTGATTGGCGGCTGACGGACGTACAACACAAGCTGATAATTTTCTCACATTAGGTTAGTTGTCAGCGACCCCGAAAACTCCCGAGTAACAAATTTGAGGTAAATCCGAAGAACTTTTAAAAAATCATCGGCCATATTGGAGCTGCCATTTTGAATTTTTAAAAACTCTTATCAGATTCGTAATCAGCGGCCCCGAAAACCCCCGAGTAACAAATTTCATGTAAATCCGATGAATTTTTAAAAAATCGTCCGCCATATTGGAGCCGCCATTTTGAATTATTAAAAACTGTTATCAGATTCGTAATCAGCGGCCCCGAAAACCCCCGAGTAACAAATTCCAGGTAAATCCGATGAATTTTTAAAAAATCGTCCGCCATGTTGGAGCCGCCATTTTGAATTTTGGTGAATTGATAAAAGATTTATAATCGTTACCCTCAAAAGACTTTATATACCCAGTTTCAATGAAAATAATTCATATTTGTGCTTCTTTCGTAAAATAATGTCTTACAACATTTTTTACACTGTTTCAACGCCATTTTGGCGTCCGCCATCTTGAATTTCGAAATTAGCAATTATGGATTTTTGTACCTGAGGAATCGAGGACGCGATTTTTTGGGTTCCAGACTCAACGACATTTGGTTTTCCATGTCACAAAATTGATAAATCGAAAATATTTTTGCAAAAATCCATGCTTTTTTGCAATTAAATTGTTATAAATATTGTGCAATTAATTATAAACAATTTTTGACTCCAGAATCAAAAAGAGCGATAAATTTTACGTCAGAAATGGTCTTTGTTGAATTTTTAGTCTGATTTTTTCATATAAAATAATGATCCCAAAGTCAAAGTCAATTTTGCGTCCTGATGGTCGTTAATGGGTTAATTAGGATTTGATACTTTTAGGACTTAATTAGGACTCAACAATTTAAGGACTTAATTAGGATTTGACAATTTTTGACCTTAATTAGGATTTGATAATTTTGGGACCTATTTATGACCTAATAAATTTAGGACTAAATTAAGAATTGACAATTTTAGGACTTAATTAGGATTTGATACTCTTAGGACTTATTTAGGACTTGACATTTTAAGGACTTATTTAGGACTTGACAAATGTAAGACGTAATTAAGACTTGACAATTTTAGGACTTAATAAAAATGAAATAATTTTAGAACTTATTTAGGAACTAACAAATTAAGAATTAAATTAGGGTTTGGTAATATTAGGACTCATTTAGGACTTGACATTTTAAGGACTCAATTAAAAGTTGACAAATTTAAGGCATTATTAGAACTTGACAATTTTAGGAGTTAATGAGGATTTGACCATTTAAGACTTAAATAGGATTTGATAATTTTAGGATTTATTTAGGACTTAATAAATTAATGACCTAATTAGGTTTTGACAATTTTAAAACTTATTTAAGACTTGATAATTTAAGAACTTTTTTAGGACTTAACGAATTTAGGACTGAATTAAGATTTGTTAATTTTAGGACTTATTTAGGACTTAATAAATTTATGACGTAATTAGGATTTGACAATTTTAATACTTGATTAGGATTTGATACTTTTAGGACTTATTTAGGTCTTGACATTTAAAGGTATTAATTACGACTTGACAATTTTGGGACTTAACTAAGACTTGATAATTTAAGGAATTATTTAGGATTTGACCAATTTAAGACATTATAAGGACTAGACAATTTAAGGACTTAATGAGGATTCGATAAATTTAGGAGTAACTTAGGCCATGATGAATTTAAGATAAAAATTAGGACTTGCCAATTTTAGGACTTAATGAGGATTTGACAATTTTAGGACCTAATTAGGATTTTATAATTTTAAGACTTATTTAGGACTTAACAAATTTAGGACTTAATCAGGATTTGATACTGTTACGATCAGACTATATTTTTTTGTTTTATTCTTACTTATATATAAATATAAGTAATTGTATTTCTTATATACAAAATATTAAATATTATTCGACGAACAATCTGTAAAAGAATTTCAACTTCTAGACAGAACATAATAAATTGAGAAGAAATTAAATTAGAGCACAAATAACTGCATTCGGATGCACGTGCAGCCTTTTTTTCGGTCACGTATTTACGTTATTGCCCGATCATAAGGGATATTAGCACACCGTTTCAAACGACTTCGAAGGTTTATACTTAACGCGACGATACAAAATGTTAAAGTACCAACGTAATTAAATGGTGCACGTCTTTTGATTCTTCAACGGAGATGTAACCCCTCCTACTTATCTAGAAATGACCTGATTTGGGTTCAACCACTCTTTCTTGTCATATATTGACAACACAAATGCAGATTTCATTTCTATAAAAGTTGTAAGATGTTCCACGCCCTCCGATCAGATTTCTTTAGTTCTTTGACGTGCAAAGATCGGTTTTCTTATCCCGTCGACGGTAACGCCCTACGCGACGATACTCTAGAATTTGGTTTTGATCAACGCGATATAAGTATAACGCTTTAACAAAAGGGATCATCTCATCGATTGCAAATAGACTATCCGACGGCAAGTAGACGTAAAAATTTCGAACTTGGTTACGGCTTTTAAATTGTTAAATTTCGGCAACGATAACGAACAATAATTTTCGCCGCGAGTTCAAGAAACAAAACTCAAGTTGTGCTACGCGCATCCTTGCTGCGTATAGGTAAGATTTAAGACTAACACTTATAACAAACACCAAAACTTACACCTATTATTGTATCTCATTTTGATTATCTTTTATAATAAACATTTATTATACTCTATTTCTATTTTATCTCTTTCCTACTATTTATAAATCCTTATTATTGTAAACTTCCAAATCAAAAACAAAGTAATAACAGCTCTCGTAGAGCTGAAGCAGTAAGTATCTCACTTAAATAAAATACACAAGCCTTACCAACTTGTGCGAAAAAGCTAAAACAACTCCGAAGGTAAAATCAAAACTTACATTTTTGGTCACGCACTGTTACTTAATCGCAACAGTTAGTTTCTCTGGTGGCAGCAGTGAAATAATTGCCAAAAATTTTACATTGTTCTTAGTTCAAAAATTTCTTTTAGGCTTCCATCTCTAACAAAACTAATCACTCTAATTATCCATTCTGAAACTCTCTTTTTCAAAATTCTCCTTTCAACTATCGAGTGTAATTGTTAGAGAACTTATTTACATGAATTGCCTGTTTTGAAAGTAATTTTGTTTTACCATAATTAATTTTACCCATTCGCTTTCCACTTGTCATGAGAAAACATTCCATTGCAATACCGTTTATTACAATACCAGACAGTTACCCCAATAATTTTGACAATTTGGAAATAAAACCAGTTGGTTATTCTATGATTTGAAATTATCGTGTTAGTACCACTAACTAAATTCCAAAAATAAAAAAAAAAAATTTTTACGGTTAGTAATAAATTTAAAATTTTTTTATTTTTAACACTATCTCTCTTTGTTGAAAACTAAAGACACTTGATTTAATAACTAAACAAACTCCAAATGAGTGTCTAGAAAAACTTCAAAAAATGAATCTAATTGACAGCACAGATTTCTGATTATAAATTAACACTTACCTTTTTTAATACACAAAAAACGTGGAGGGAACATAACTGATTTAAAACCAGTATTTATATTGTTTCGAGATTTGTGTGAGTGTATCTAAGTGCGTAAAAATATCAAAGAATCTTATACTGACTTAATCGGTCGTGACAAAGATTGAGATATTTTGAATGTCTGACTTTTATTTATAATTATTTTTATTTTTGTGTGATTAAAAAAAAATAAGCTTTCCTATTTTTGTTTAAGACATTTAAGTTGCCATATGCTTGTGTCTTATTTTTATTTTTGTGTGGTTGAAAAAAATAAGCTTTCCTATTTTTGCTTAAGACATTCAAGTCGCCATACGCTTGTGTCTTATTTTTATTTTTGTGCGATTGAAAAAAAAGCCTTCTTATTTTTGTTACAGACATTTAAGTCGCCATACGCTTGTGTCTTATTTTTATTTTTATGTGTTTGAAAAAAACAAGCTTTCTTATTTTTGTTTAAGACATTTAAGTTGTCATACGTTTGTGTCTTATTTTTATTTTTGTGTAATTGAAAAAAGTAAGCTTTCTTATTTTTGTTTAAGACATTTAAGTTGCCATATGCTTGTGTCTTATTTTTATTTTTGTGTGGTTGAAAAAAATAAGCTTTCCTATTTTTGCTTAAGACATTCAAGTCGCCATACGCTTGTGTCTTATTTTTATTTTTGTGCAATTGAAAAATAAGCTTTCTTATTTTTGTTTAAGACATTTAAGTCGCCATACGCTTGTGTCTTATTTTTATTTTTGTAAGAATAAAAAAAAAAACTTTCTTAATTTTGTTCAAAACATTTAAGTCGCCATACGCTTGTGTCTTATTTTTATTTTTGTGTGATTGAAAAAAAAACCCTTCCTATTTTTGTTTAAAACAATTAAGTCGCCATACGCTTGTGTCTTGTTTTTATTTTTGTGTGATTAGAAAAAATAAGCTTTCCTATTTTTTTTTAAGTCATTTATGTTGCCATACGCTTGTGTCTTATTTTTATTTTTGTGTGATTGAAGAAATAATCTTTCTTATTTTCGTTTAAGACATTTATGTCGCCATACGAGTCTGTCTTATTTTTTTTTGTGTGATTGGAAAAAATAATCTTTCTTATTTTAATTTAAGACATTTAAGACGCCATACGCTTGTGTCTTTTTTTTATTTTTGTGTGTCTGAAAAAAATAAGCTTTCTTATTTTTGTTTAAAACATTTAAGTCGCTATACGCATGTGTCTTATTTTTATTTTTGTGTGATTGAAAAAAAAATAGACTTTTCTATTTTTGTTTAAGACTTTTACGTCGCCATACGCTTGTGTCTTATTTTTATTTTTGTGTGATTGGAAAAAATAAGCTTTCCTATTTTTGTTAAAGTCTTTATTTCGCCATACGCTTGTGTCCTTTTTTTATTTTTGTGCGATTGAAAAAAAAAGCTATTCTATTTTTGTTTAAGACTTTTATGTCGCCACACGCTTGTGTCTTATTTTTATTTTTGTGTGATTGGAAAAAATGAGCTTTCCTATTTTTGTTTAAGACATTTATGTCGCCACACGCTTGTGTCTTATTTTTCTTTTTGTGCGATTGAAAAAAAATATGCTTTCCTATTTTCGTTTAAGACATTTAAGTCGTTATACGCTTGTGTCTGATTTAATTTTTGTGTGATTAGAAAAAATGAGCTTTCCTATTTTTGTTTAAGACATTTAAGTCGCCATACGCTTGTGCCTTGTTTTTATTTTTGTGTGATTGGAAAAAATAAGCTTTTCTTTTTTTTGTTTAAGTCATTTATGTTGCCATACGCTTGTGTCTTATTTTTATTTTTGTGTGATTGGAAAAAATGAGCTTTCCTATTTTTGTTTAAGACATTTATGTCGCCACACGCTTGTGTCTTATTTTTATTTTTGTGCAATTGAAGAAAAATATGCTTTCCTATTTTTGTTTAAGACATTTAAGTCGTTATACGCTTGTGTCTGATTTAATTTTTGTGTGATTAGAAAAAATGAGCTTTCCTATTTTTGTTAAAGACATTTATTTCGCCATACGCTTGTGTCTTGTTTTTATTTTTGTGTGATTGGAAAAAATAAGCTTTCCTATTTTTGTTTAAGATATTTATGTCGCCACACGCTTGTGTCTTATTTTTATTTTTGTGTGATTGGAAAAAATAAGCTTTCCTATTTTTGTTTAAGATATTTATGTCGCCACACGCTTGTGTCTTATTTTTATTTTTGTGCGATTGAAAAAAAAAAACTTTTCTATTTTTGTTTAAGACATTTAGGTCGCCATACGCTTGTGTCTTGTTTTTATTTTTGTGTGATTGGAAAAAATAAGCTTTTCTATTTTTGTTTAAGACATTTATGGCGCCATACGCTTGTGTCTTATTTTTTTTTGTGTGATTGAAAAAATAATCTTGCTTCTTTTGGTTTAAGACATTTAAGACGCCATACGCTTGTGTCCTATTCTCTATTTTTGTTTAAGACTTTTATGTGGCTATACGCTTGTGTTTTATATTTATTTTTGTGTGATTGAAAAAAATAAGCTTTTCTATTTTTGTTAAAGAGTTTTACGTCGCCATACGCTTGTGTCTTATTTTTATTTTTGTGTGATTGGAAAAAATAAGCTTTCCTATTTTTGTTAAAGACATTTATTTCGCCATACACTTGTGTCTTATTTTTATTTTTGTGCGATTGAAAAAAAATATGCTTTCCTATTTTCGTTTAAGACATTTAAGTCGTTATACGCTTGTGTCTTATTTAATTTTTGTGTGATTAGAAAAAATGAGCTTTCCTATTTTTGTTTAAGACATTTAAGTCGCCATACGCTTGTACCTTGTTTTTATTTTTGTGTGATTGGAAAAAATAAGCTTTTCTTTTTTTTGTTTAAGTCATTTATGTTGCCATACGCTTGTGTCTTATTTTTATTTTTGTGTGATTGGAAAAAATGAGCTTTCCTATTTTTGTTTAAGACATTTATTTCGCCATACGCTTGTGTCTTGTTTTTATTTTTGTGTGATTGGAAAAAATAAGCTTTTCTATTTTTGTTTAAGATATTTATGTCGCCACACGCTTGTGTCTCATTTTTTTTTGTGTGATTGAAAAAATAATCTTGCTTCTTTTGGTTTAAGACATTTAAGACGCCATACGCTTGTGTATTGTTTGTATTTTGGTGTGATTGAAAAAAAATAAGCTTCTCTATTCTTGTTTAAGACTTTTATGTGGCCATACGCTTGTGTCTTGTTTTTATTTTTGTGTGATTGGAAAAAATAAGCTTTCCTATTTTTGTTCAAGACATTTATGTCGCCATTCGCTTGTGTCTTATTTTTTTTGTGTGATTGAAAAAATAATCTTTCTTATTTTAATTTAAGACATTTAAGTCGCTAAACGCTTGTGTCTTATTTTTATTTTTGTGTGATTGAAAAAAAAATAGGCTTTTCTATTTTTGTTTAAGACTTTTATGTCGCCATACGCTTGTGTCTTATTTTTATTGTTGTGTGATTAGAAAAAATGAGCTTTTCTATTTTTGTTTAAGACATTTAGGTCGCCATACGCTTGTGTCTTGTTTTTATTTTTGTGTGATTGGAAAAAATAAGCTTTTCTATTTTTGTTTAAGACATTTATGGCGCCATACGCTTGTGTCTCATTTTTTTTTGTGTGATTGAAAAAATAATCTTGCTTCTTTTGGTTTAAGACATTTAAGACGCCATACGCTTGTGTCCTATTCTCTATTTTTGTTTAAGACTTTTATGTGGCTATACGCTTGTGTTTTATATTTATTTTTGTGTGATTGAAAAAAATAAGCTTTTCTATTTTTGTTAAAGAGTTTTACGTCGCCATACGCTTGTGTCTTATTTTTATTTTTGTGTGATTGGAAAAAATGAGCTTTCCTATTTTTGTTAAAGACATTTATGTCGCCATACGCTTGTGTCTTATTTTTTTTTGTGTGATTGAAAAAATAATCTTTCTTATTTTGGTTTAAGACATTTAATTCGCCATACGCTTGTGTCTTATTTTTATTTTTGTGTGATTGGAAAAAATAAGCTTTCCTATTTTTGTTAAAGACATTTATTTCGCCATACACTTGTGTCTTATTTTTATTTTTGTGCGATTGAAAAAAAATATGCTTTCCTATTTTCGTTTAAGACATTTAAGTCGTTATACGCTTGTGTCTTATTTAATTTTTGTGTGATTAGAAAAAATGAGCTTTCCTATTTATGTTTAAGACATTTAAGTCGCCATACGCTTGTGCCTTGTTTTTATTTTTGTGTGATTGGAAAAAATAAGCTTTTCTTTTTTTTGTTTAAGTCATTTATGTTGCCATACGCTTGTGTCTTATTTTTATTTTTGTGTGATTGGAAAAAATGAGCTTTCCTATTTTTGTTTAAGACATTTATTTCGCCATACGCTTGTGTCTTGTTTTTATTTTTGTGTGATTGGAAAAAATAAGCTTTCCTATTTTTGTTTAAGATATTTATGTCGCCACACGCTTGTGTCTTATTTTTATTTTTGTGTGATTGGAAAAAATAAGCTTTTCTATTTTTGTTTAAGACATTTATGGCGCCATACGCTTGTGTCTCATTTTTTTTTGTGTGATTGAAAAAATAATCTTGCTTCTTTTGGTTTAAGACATTTAAGACGCCATACGCTTGTGTATTGTTTGTATTTTGGTGTGATTGAAAAAAAATAAGCTTCTCTATTCTTGTTTAAGACTTTTATGTGGCCATACGCTTGTGTTTTATTTTTATTTTTGTGTGATTGAAAAAGATAAGCTTTTCTATTTTTGTTTAAGACTTTTACGTCGCCATACGCTTGTGTCTTATTTTTATTTTTGTGTGATTGGAAAATATGAGCTTTCCTATTTTTGTTAAAGACATTTATTTCGCCATACGCTTGTGTCTTGTTTTTATTTTTGTGTGATTGGAAGAAATAAGCTTTCCTATTTTTGTTTAAGACATTTATGTCGCCATTCGCTTGTGTCTTATTTTTTTTGTGTGATTGAAAAAATAATCTTTCTTATTTTAATTTAAGACATTTAAGTTGCTAAACGCTTGTGTCTTATTTTTATTTTTGTGTGATTGAAAAAAAAATAGGCTTTTCTATTTTTGTTTAAGACTTTTATGTCGCCATACGCTTGTGTCTTATTTTTATTGTTGTGTGATTAGAAAAAATGAGCTTTCCTATTTTTGTTTAAGACATTTAAGTCGCCATACGCTTGTGCCTTGTTTTTATTTTTGTGTGATTGGAAAAAATAAGCTTTCCTATTTTTGTTTAAGATATTTATGTCGCCACACGCTTGTGTCTTATTTTTATTTTTGTGTGATTGGAAAAAATAAGCTTTCCTATTTTTGTTTAAGATATTTATGTCGCCACACGCTTGTGTCTTATTTTTATTTTTGTGCGATTGAAAAAAAAAAACTTTTCTATTTTTGTTTAAGACATTTAGGTCGCCATACGCTTGTGTCTTGTTTTTATTTTTGTGTGATTGGAAAAAATAAGCTTTTCTATTTTTGTTTAAGACATTTATGGCGCCATACGCTTGTGTCTCATTTTTTTTTGTGTGATTGAAAAAATAATCTTGCTTCTTTTGGTTTAAGACATTTAAGACGCCATACGCTTGTGTCCTATTCTCTATTTTTGTTTAAGACTTTTATGTGGCTATACGCTTGTGTTTTATATTTATTTTTGTGTGATTGAAAAAAATAAGCTTTTCTATTTTTGTTAAAGAGTTTTACGTCGCCATACGCTTGTGTCTTATTTTTATTTTTGTGTGATTGGAAAAAATGAGCTTTCCTATTTTTGTTAAAGACATTTATGTCGCCATACGCTTGTGTCTTATTTTTTTTTGTGTGATTGAAAAAATAATCTTTCTTATTTTGGTTTAAGACATTTAATTCGCCATACGCTTGTGTCTTATTTTTATTTTTGTGTGATTGGAAAAAATAAGCTTTCCTATTTTTGTTAAAGACATTTATTTCGCCATACACTTGTGTCTTATTCTTATTTTTGTGCGATTGAAAAAAAATATGCTTTCCTATTTTCGTTTAAGACATTTAAGTCGTTATACGCTTGTGTCTTATTTAATTTTTGTGTGATTAGAAAAAATGAGCTTTCCTATTTTTGTTTAAGACATTTAAGTCGCCATACGCTTGTACCTTGTTTTTATTTTTGTGTGATTGGAAAAAATAAGCTTTTCTTTTTTTTGTTTAAGTCATTTATGTTGCCATACGCTTGTGTCTTATTTTTATTTTTGTGTGATTGGAAAAAATGAGCTTTCCTATTTTTGTTTAAGACATTTATTTCGCCATACGCTTGTGTCTTGTTTTTATTTTTGTGTGATTGGAAAAAATAAGCTTTCCTATTTTTGTTTAAGATATTTATGTCGCCACACGCTTGTGTCTTATTTTTATTTTTGTGTGATTGGAAAAAATAAGCTTTTCTATTTTTGTTTAAGACATTTATGGCGCCATACGCTTGTGTCTCATTTTTTTTTGTGTGATTGAAAAAATAATCTTGCTTCTTTTGGTTTAAGACATTTAAGACGCCATACGCTTGTGTATTGTTTGTATTTTGGTGTGATTGAAAAAAAATAAGCTTCTCTATTCTTGTTTAAGACTTTTATGTGGCCATACGCTTGTGTTTTATTTTTATTTTTGTGTGATTGAAAAAGATAAGCTTTTCTATTTTTGTTTAAGACTTTTACGTCGCCATACGCTTGTGTCTTATTTTTATTTTTGTGTGATTGGAAAATATGAGCTTTCCTATTTTTGTTAAAGACATTTATTTCGCCATACGCTTGTGTCTTGTTTTTATTTTTGTGTGATTGGAAAAAATAAGCTTTTCTATTTTTGTTTAAGACATTTATGGCGCCATACGCTTGTGTCTCATTTTTTTTTGTGTGATTGAAAAAATAATCTTGCTTCTTTTGGTTTAAGACATTTAAGACGCCATACGCTTGTGTCCTATTCTCTATTTTTGTTTAAGACTTTTATGTGGCTATACGCTTGTGTTTTATATTTATTTTTCTGTGATTGAAAAAAATAAGCTTTTCTATTTTTGTTAAAGAGTTTTACGTCGCCATACGCTTGTGTCTTATTTTTATTTTTGTGTGATTGGAAAAAATGAGCTTTCCTATTTTTGTTAAAGACATTTATGTCGCCATACGCTTGTGTCTTATTTTTTTTTGTGTGATTGAAAAAATAATCTTTCTTATTTTGGTTTAAGACATTTAATTCGCCATACGCTTGTGTCTTATTTTTATTTTTGTGTGATTGGAAAAAATAAGCTTTCCTATTTTTGTTAAAGACATTTATTTCGCCATACACTTGTGTCTTATTTTTATTTTTGTGCGATTGAAAAAAAATATGCTTTCCTATTTTCGTTTAAGACTTTTATGTGGCCATACGCTTGTGTTTTATTTTTATTTTTGTGTGATTAGAAAAAATGAGCTTTCCTATTTTTGTTTAAGACATTTAAGTCGCCATACGCTTGTACCTTGTTTTTATTTTTGTGTGATTGGAAAAAATAAGCTTTTCTTTTTTTTGTTTAAGTCATTTATGTTGCCATACGCTTGTGTCTTATTTTTATTTTTGTGTGATTGGAAAAAATGAGCTTTCCTATTTTTGTTTAAGACATTTATTTCGCCATACGCTTGTGTCTTGTTTTTATTTTTGTGTGATTGGAAAAAATAAGCTTTTCTATTTTTGTTTAAGATATTTATGTCGCCACACGCTTGTGTCTTATTTTTATTTTTGTGTGATTGGAAAAAATAAGCTTTTCTATTTTTGTTTAAGACATTTATGGCGCCATACGCTTGTGTCTCATTTTTTTTTGTGTGATTGAAAAAATAATCTTGCTTCTTTTGGTTTAAGACATTTAAGACGCCATACGCTTGTGTATTGTTTGTATTTTGGTGTGATTGAAAAAAAATAAGCTTCTCTATTCTTGTTTAAGACTTTTATGTGGCCATACGCTTGTGTTTTATTTTTATTTTTGTGTGATTGAAAAAAATAAGCTTTTCTATTTTTGTTTAAGACTTTTACGTCGCCATACGCTTGTGTCTTATTTTTATTTTTGTGTGATTGGAAAATATGAGCTTTCCTATTTTTGTTAAAGACATTTATTTCGCCATACGCTTGTGTCTTGTTTTTATTTTTGTGTAATTGGAAAAAATAAGCTTTCCTATTTTTGTTCAAGACATTTATGTCGCCATTCGCTTGTGTCTTATTTTTTTTGTGTGATTGAAAAAATAATCTTTCTTATTTTAATTTAAGACATTTAAGTCGCTAAACGCTTGTGTCTTATTTTTATTTTTGTGTGATTGAAAAAAAAATAGGCTTTTCTATTTTTGTTTAAGACTTTAATGTCGCCATACGCTTGTGTCTTATTTTTATTGTTGTGTGATTAGAAAAAATGAGCTTTTCTATTTTTGTTTAAGACATTTAGGTCGCCATACGCTTGTGTCTTGTTTTTATTTTTGTGTGATTGGAAAAAATAAGCTTTTCTATTTTTGTTTAAGACATTTATGGCGCCATACGCTTGTGTCTCATTTTTTTTGTGTGATTGAAAAAATAATCTTGCTTCTTTTGGTTTAAGACATTTAAGACCCTATACGCTTGTGTCCTATTCTCTATTTTTGTTTAAGACTTTTATGTGGCTATACGCTTGTGTTTTATATTTATTTTTGTGTGATTGAAAAAAATAAGCTTTTCTATTTTTGTTAAAGAGTTTTACGTCGCCATACGCTTGTGTCTTATTTTTATTTTTGTGTGATTGGAAAAAATGAGCTTTCCTATTTTTGTTAAAGACATTTATGTCGCCATACGCTTGTGTCTTATTTTTTTTTGTGTGATTGAAAAAATAATCTTTCTTATTTTGGTTTAAGACATTTAATTCGCCATACGCTTGTGTCTTATTTTTATTTTTGTGTGATTGGAAAAAATAAGCTTTCCTATTTTTGTTAAAGACATTTATTTCGCCATACACTTGTGTCTTATTTTTATTTTTGTGCGATTGAAAAAAAATATGCTTTCCTATTTTCGTTTAAGACATTTAAGTCGTTATACGCTTGTGTCTTATTTAATTTTTGTGTGATTAGAAAAAATGAGCTTTCCTATTTTTGTTTAAGACATTTAAGTCGCCATACGCTTGTGCCTTGTTTTTATTTTTGTGTGATTGGAAAAAATAAGCTTTTCTTTTTTTTGTTTAAGTCATTTATGTTGCCATACGCTTGTGTCTTATTTTTATTTTTGTGTGATTGGAAAAAATGAGCTTTCCTATTTTTGTTTAAGACATTTATTTCGCCATACGCTTGTGTCTTGTTTTTATTTTTGTGTGATTGGAAAAAATAAGCTTTCCTATTTTTGTTTAAGATATTTATGTCGCCACACGCTTGTGTCTTATTTTTTTTTTTGTGTGATTGGAAAAAATAAGCTTTTCTATTTTTGTTTAAGACATTTATGGCGCCATACGCTTGTGTCTCATTTTTTTTTGTGTGATTGAAAAAATAATCTTGCTTCTTTTGGTTTAAGACATTTAAGACGCCATACGCTTGTGTATTGTTTGTATTTTGGTGTGATTGAAAAAAAATAAGCTTCTCTATTCTTGTTTAAGACTTTTATGTGACCATACGCTTGTGTTTTATTTTTATTTTTGTGTGATTGAAAAAGATAAGCTTTTCTATTTTTGTTTAAGACTTTTACGTCGCCATACGCTTGTGTCTTATTTTTATTTTTGTGTCATTGGAAAATATGAGCTTTCCTATTTTTGTTAAAGACATTTATGGCGCCATACGCTTGTGTCTCATTTTTTTTTGTGTGATTGAAAAAATAATCTTGCTTCTTTTGGTTTAAGACATTTAAGACGCCATACGCTTGTGTCCTATTCTCTATTTTTGTTTAAGACTTTTATGTGGCTATACGCTTGTGTTTTATTTTTATTTTTGTGTGATTGAAAAAAATAAGCTTTTCTATTTTTGTTAAAGAGTTTTACGTCGCCATACGCTTGTGTCTTATTTTTATTTTTGTGTGATTGGAAAAAATGAGCTTTCCTATTTTTGTTAAAGACATTTATGTCGCCATACGCTTGTGTCTTATTTTTTTTTGTGTGATTGAAAAAATAATCTTTCTTATTTTGGTTTAAGACATTTAATTCGCCATACGCTTGTGTCTTATTTTTATTTTTGTGTGATTGGAAAAAATAAGCTTTCCTATTTTTGTTAAAGACATTTATTTCGCCATACACTTGTGTCTTATTTTTATTTTTGTGCGATTGAAAAAAAATATGCTTTCCTATTTTCGTTTAAGACATTTAAGTCGTTATACGCTTGTGTCTTATTTAATTTTTGTGTGATTAGAAAAAATGAGCTTTCCTATTTTTGTTTAAGACATTTAAGTCGCCATACGCTTGTGCCTTGTTTTTATTTTTGTGTGATTGGAAAAAATAAGCTTTTCTTTTTTTTGTTTAAGTCATTTATGTTGCCATACGCTTGTGTCTTATTTTTATTTTTGTGTGATTGGAAAAAATGAGCTTTCCTATTTTTGTTTAAGACATTTATTTCGCCATACGCTTGTGTCTTGTTTTTATTTTTGTGTGATTGGAAAAAATAAGCTTTCCTATTTTTGTTTAAGATATTTATGTCGCCACACGCTTGTGTCTTATTTTTATTTTTGTGTGATTGGAAAAAATAAGCTTTTCTATTTTTGTTTAAGACATTTATGGCGCCATACGCTTGTGTCTCATTTTTTTTTGTGTGATTGAAAAAATAATCTTGCTTCTTTTGGTTTAAGACATTTAAGACGCCATACGCTTGTGTATTGTTTGTATTTTGGTGTGATTGAAAAAAAATAAGCTTCTCTATTCTTGTTTAAGACTTTTATGTGGCCATACGCTTGTGTTTTATTTTTATTTTTGTGTGATTGAAAAAGATAAGCTTTTCTATTTTTGTTTAAGACTTTTACGTCGCCATACGCTTGTGTCTTATTTTTATTTTTGTGTGATTGGAAAATATGAGCTTTCCTATTTTTGTTAAAGACATTTATTTCGCCATACGCTTGTGTCTTGTTTTTATTTTTGTGTGATTGGAAAAAATAAGCTTTCCTATTTTTGTTCAAGACATTTATGTCGCCATTCGCTTGTGTCTTATTTTTTTTGTGTGATTGAAAAAATAATCTTTCTTATTTTAATTTAAGACATTTAAGTCGCTAAACGCTTGTGTCTTATTTTTATTTTTGAGTGATTGAAAAAAAAATAGGCTTTTCTATTTTTGTTTAAGACTTTTATGTCGCCATACGCTTGTGTCTTATTTTTATTGTTGTGTGATTAGAAAAAATGAGCTTTCCTATTTTTGTTTAAGACATTTAAGTCGCCATACGCTTGTGCCTTGTTTTTATTTTTGTGTGATTGGAAAAAATAAGCTTTTCTTTTTTTTGTTTAAGTCATTTATGTTGCCATACGCTTGTGTCTTATTTTTATTTTTGTGTGATTGGAAAAAATGAGCTTTCCTATTTTTGTTTAAGACATTTATGTCGCCACACGCTTGTGTCTTATTTTTATTTTTGTGCAATTAAAGAAAAATATGCTTTCCTATTTTTGTTTAAGACATTTAAGTCGTTATACGCTTGTGTCTGATTTAATTTTTGTGTGATTAGAAAAAATGAGCTTTCCTATTTTTGTTAAAGACATTTATTTCGCCATACGCTTGTGTCTTGTTTTTATTTTTGTGTGATTGGAAAAAATAAGCTTTCCTATTTTTGTTTAAGATATTTATGTCGCCACACGCTTGTGTCTTATTTTTATTTTTGTGCGATTGAAAAAAAAATAAGCTTTTTTATTTTTGTTTAAGACATTTAGGTCGCCATACGCTTGTGCCTTGTTTTTATTTTTGTGTGATTGGAAAAAATAAGCTTTTCTTTTTTTTGTTTAAGTCATTTATGTTGCCATACGCTTGTGTCTTATTTTTATTTTTGTGTGATTGGAAAATATGAGCTTTCCTATTTTTGTTAAAGACATTTATGGCGCCATACGCTTGTGTCTCATTTTTTTTTGTGTGATTGAAAAAATAATCTTGCTTCTTTTGGTTTAAGACATTTAAGACGCCGTACGCTTGTGTCCTATTCTCTATTTTTGTTTAAAACTTTTATGTGGCTATACGCTTGTGTTTTATATTTATTTTTGTGTGATTGAAAAAAATAAGCTTTTCTATTTTTGTTAAAGAGTTTTACGTCGCCATACGCTTGTGTCTTATTTTTATTTTTGTGTGATTGGAAAAAATGAGCTTTCCTATTTTTGTTAAAGACATTTATGTCGCCATACGCTTGTGTCTTATTTTTTTTTGTGTGATTGAAAAAATAATCTTTCTTATTTTGGTTTAAGACATTTAATTCGCCATACGCTTGTGTCTTATTTTTATTTTTGTGTGATTGGAAAAAATAAGCTTTCCTATTTTTGTTAAAGACATTTATTTCGCCATACACTTGTGTCTTATTTTTATTTTTGTGCGATTGAAAAAAAATATGCTTTCCTATTTTCGTTTAAGACATTTAAGTCGTTATACGCTTGTGTCTTATTTAATTTTTGTGTGATTAGAAAAAATGAGCTTTCCTATTTTTGTTTAAGACATTTAAGTCGCCATACGCTTGTGCCTTGTTTTTATTTTTGTGTGATTGGAAAAAATAAGCTTTTCTTTTTTTTGTTTAAGTCATTTATGTTGCCATACGCTTGTGTCTTATTTTTATTTTTGTGTGATTGGAAAAAATGAGCTTTCCTATTTTTGTTTAAGACATTTATTTCGCCATACGCTTGTGTCTTGTTTTTATTTTTGTGTGATTGGAAAAAATAAGCTTTCCTATTTTTGTTTAAGATATTTATGTCGCCACACGCTTGTGTCTTATTTTTATTTTTGTGTGATTGGAAAAAATAAGCTTTTCTATTTTTGTTTAAGACATTTATGGCGCCATACGCTTGTGTCTCATTTTTTTTTGTGTGATTGAAAAAATAATCTTGCTTCTTTTGGTTTAAGACATTTAAGACGCCATACGCTTGTGTATTGTTTGTATTTTGGTGTGATTGAAAAAAAATAAGCTTCTCTATTCTTGTTTAAGACTTTTATGTGGCCATACGCTTGTGTTTTATTTTTATTTTTGTGTGATTGAAAAAGATAAGCTTTTCTATTTTTGTTTAAGACTTTTACGTCGCCATACGCTTGTGTCTTATTTTTATTTTTGTGTGATTGGAAAATATGAGCTTTCCTATTTTTGTTAAAGACATTTATTTCGCCATACGCTTGTGTCTTGTTTTTATTTTTGTGTGATTGGAAAAAATAAGCTTTCCTATTTTTGTTCAAGACATTTATGTCGCCATTCGCTTGTGTCTTATTTTTTTTGTGTGATTGAAAAAATAATCTTTCTTATTTTAATTTAAGACATTTAAGTCGCTAAACGCTTGTGTCTTATTTTTATTTTTGTGTGATTGAAAAAAAAATAGGCTTTTCTATTTTTGTTTAAGACTTTTATGTCGCCATACGCTTGTGTCTTATTTTTATTGTTGTGTGATTAGAAAAAATGAGCTTTCCTATTTTTGTTTAAGACATTTAAGTCGCCATACGCTTGTGCCTTGTTTTTATTTTTGTGTGATTGGAAAAAATAAGCTTTTCTTTTTTTTGTTTAAGTCATTTATGTTGCCATACGCTTGTGTCTTATTTTTATTTTTGTGTGATTGGAAAAAATGAGCTTTCCTATTTTTGTTTAAGACATTTATGTCGCCACACGCTTGTGTCTTATTTTTATTTTTGTGCAATTAAAGAAAAATATGCTTTCCTATTTTTGTTTAAGACATTTAAGTCGTTATACGCTTGTGTCTGATTTAATTTTTGTGTGATTAGAAAAAATGAGCTTTCCTATTTTTGTTAAAGACATTTATTTCGCCATACGCTTGTGTCTTGTTTTTATTTTTGTGTGATTGGAAAAAATAAGCTTTCCTATTTTTGTTTAAGATATTTATGTCGCCACACGCTTGTGTCTTATTTTTATTTTTGTGCGATTGAAAAAAAAATAAGCTTTTTTATTTTTGTTTAAGACATTTAGGTCGCCATACGCTTGTGCCTTGTTTTTATTTTTGTGTGATTGGAAAAAATAAGCTTTTCTTTTTTTTGTTTAAGTCATTTATGTTGCCATACGCTTGTGTCTTATTTTTATTTTTGTGTGATTGGAAAAAATGAGCTTTCCTATTTTTGTTTAAGACATTTATGTCGCCACACGCTTGTGTCTTATTTTTATTTTTGTGCAATTAAAGAAAAATATGCTTTCCTATTTTTGTTTAAGACATTTAAGTCGTTATACGCTTGTGTCTGATTTAATTTTTGTGTGATTAGAAAAAATGAGCTTTCCTATTTTTGTTAAAGACATTTATTTCGCCATACGCTTGTGTCTTGTTTTTATTTTTGTGTGATTGGAAAAAATAAGCTTTCCTATTTTTGTTTAAGATATTTATGTCGCCACACGCTTGTGTCTTATTTTTATTTTTGTGCGATTGAAAAAAAAATAAGCTTTTCTATTTTTGTTTAAGACATTTAGGTCGCCATACGCTTGTGTCTTTTTTTTATTTTTATGTCTCTAAAAAAAATAAGCTTTCTTATTTTTGTTTAAGATATTTAAGTCGCCATACGCTTGTGTCTTGTTTTTATTTTTGTGTGATTGGAAAAAATAAGCTTTTCTATTTTTGTTTAAGACATTTATGTCGCCATACGCTTGTGTTTTATTTTTTTTTGTGTGATTGAAAAAATAATCTTGCTTCTTTTGGTTTAAGACATTTAATTCGCCATACGCTTGTGTCTTATTTTTATTTTTGTGTGATTGGAAAAAATAAGCTTTCCTATTTTTGTTAAAGACATTTATTTCGCCATACGCTTGTGTCTTATTTTTATTTTTGTGCGATTGAAAAAAAATATGCTTTCCTATTTTCGTTTAAGACATTTAAGTCGTTATACGCTTGTGTCTTATTTAATTTTTGTGTGATTAGAAAAAATGAGCTTTCCTATTTTTGTTTAAGACATTTAAGTCGCCATACACTTGTGTCTTTTTTTTATTTTTGTGTGATTGAAAAAAAAAGGCTTTTCTATTTTTGTTTAAGACTTTTACGTCGCCATACGCTTGTGTCTTATTTTTATTTTTGTGTGATTGGAAAAAATAAGCTTTCCTATTTTTGTTAAAGTCATTTATTTCGCCATACGCTTGTGTCTTGTTTTTATTTTTGTGTGATTGGAAAAAATAAGCTTTCCTATTTTTGTTTAAGACATTTAAGTCGCCATACGCTTGTACCTTGTTTTTATTTTTGTGTGATTGGAAAAAATAAGCTTTTCTTTTTTTTGTTTAAGTCATTTATGTTGCCATACGCTTGTGTCTTATTTTTATTTTTGTGTGATTGGAAAAAATGAGCTTTCCTATTTTTGTTTAAGACATTTATTTCGCCATACGCTTGTGTCTTGTTTTTATTTTTGTGTGATTGGAAAAAATAAGCTTTTCTATTTTTGTTTAAGATATTTATGTCGCCACACGCTTGTGTCTTATTTTTATTTTTGTGTGATTGGAAAAAATAAGCTTTTCTATTTTTGTTTAAGACATTTATGGCGCCATACGCTTGTGTCTCATTTTTTTTTGTGTGATTGAAAAAATAATCTTGCTTCTTTTGGTTTAAGACATTTAAGACGCCATACGCTTGTGTATTGTTTGTATTTTGGTGTGATTGAAAAAAAATAAGCTTCTCTATTCTTGTTTAAGACTTTTATGTGGCCATACGCTTGTGTTTTATTTTTATTTTTGTGTGATTGAAAAAAATAAGCTTTTCTATTTTTGTTTAAGACTTTTACGTCGCCATACGCTTGTGTCTTATTTTTATTTTTGTGTGATTGGAAAATATGAGCTTTCCTATTTTTGTTAAAGACATTTATTTCGCCATACGCTTGTGTCTTGTTTTTATTTTTGTGTGATTGGAAAAAATAAGCTTTCCTATTTTTGTTCAAGACATTTATGTCGCCATTCGCTTGTGTCTTATTTTTTTTGTGTGATTGAAAAAATAATCTTTCTTATTTTAATTTAAGACATTTAAGTCGCTAAACGCTTGTGTCTTATTTTTATTTTTGTGTGATTGAAAAAAAAATAGGCTTTTCTATTTTTGTTTAAGACTTTAATGTCGCCATACGCTTGTGTCTTATTTTTATTGTTGTGTGATTAGAAAAAATGAGCTTTTCTATTTTTGTTTAAGACATTTAGGTCGCCATACGCTTGTGTCTTGTTTTTATTTTTGTGTGATTGGAAAAAATAAGCTTTTCTATTTTTGTTTAAGACATTTATGGCGCCATACGCTTGTGTCTCATTTTTTTTTGTGTGATTGAAAAAATAATCTTGCTTCTTTTGGTTTAAGACATTTAAGACGCTATACGCTTGTGTCCTATTCTCTATTTTTGTTTAAGACTTTTATGTGGTTATACGCTTGTGTTTTATATTTATTTTTGTGTGATTGAAAAAAATAAGCTTTTCTATTTTTGTTAAAGAGTTTTACGTCGCCATACGCTTGTGTCTTATTTTTATTTTTGTGTGATTGGAAAAAATGAGCTTTCCTATTTTTGTTTAAGACATTTATTTCGCCATACGCTTGTGTCTTGTTTTTATTTTTGTGTGATTGGAAAAAATAAGCTTTCCTATTTTTGTTTAAGATATTTATGTCGCCACACGCTTGTGTCTTATTTTTTTTTTTGTGTGATTGGAAAAAATAAGCTTTTCTATTTTTGTTTAAGACATTTATGGCGCCATACGCTTGTGTCTCATTTTTTTTTGTGTGATTGAAAAAATAATCTTGCTTCTTTTGGTTTAAGACATTTAAGACGCCATACGCTTGTGTATTGTTTGTATTTTGGTGTGATTGAAAAAAAATAAGCTTCTCTATTCTTGTTTAAGACTTTTATGTGACCATACGCTTGTGTTTTATTTTTATTTTTGTGTGATTGAAAAAGATAAGCTTTTCTATTTTTGTTTAAGACTTTTACGTCGCCATACGCTTGTGTCTTATTTTTATTTTTGTGTCATTGGAAAATATGAGCTTTCCTATTTTTGTTAAAGACATTTATGGCGCCATACGCTTGTGTCTCATTTTTTTTTGTGTGATTGAAAAAATAATCTTGCTTCTTTTGGTTTAAGACATTTAAGACGCCATACGCTTGTGTCCTATTCTCTATTTTTGTTTAAGACTTTTATGTGGCTATACGCTTGTGTTTTATTTTTATTTTTGTGTGATTGAAAAAAATAAGCTTTTCTATTTTTGTTAAAGAGTTTTACGTCGCCATACGCTTGTGTCTTATTTTTATTTTTGTGTGATTGGAAAAAATGAGCTTTCCTATTTTTGTTAAAGACATTTATGTCGCCATACGCTTGTGTCTTATTTTTTTTTGTGTGATTGAAAAAATAATCTTTCTTATTTTGGTTTAAGACATTTAATTCGCCATACGCTTGTGTCTTATTTTTATTTTTGTGTGATTGGAAAAAATAAGCTTTCCTATTTTTGTTAAAGACATTTATTTCGCCATACACTTGTGTCTTATTTTTATTTTTGTGCGATTGAAAAAAAATATGCTTTCCTATTTTCGTTTAAGACATTTAAGTCGTTATACGCTTGTGTCTTATTTAATTTTTGTGTGATTAGAAAAAATGAGCTTTCCTATTTTTGTTTAAGACATTTAAGTCGCCATACGCTTGTGCCTTGTTTTTATTTTTGTGTGATTGGAAAAAATAAGCTTTTCTTTTTTTTGTTTAAGTCATTTATGTTGCCATACGCTTGTGTCTTATTTTTATTTTTGTGTGATTGGAAAAAATGAGCTTTCCTATTTTTGTTTAAGACATTTATTTCGCCATACGCTTGTGTCTTGTTTTTATTTTTGTGTGATTGGAAAAAATAAGCTTTCCTATTTTTGTTTAAGATATTTATGTCGCCACACGCTTGTGTCTTATTTTTTTTTTTGTGTGATTGGAAAAAATAAGCTTTTCTATTTTTGTTTAAGACATTTATGGCGCCATACGCTTGTGTCTCATTTTTTTTTGTGTGATTGAAAAAATAATCTTGCTTCTTTTGGTTTAAGACATTTAAGACGCCATACGCTTGTGTATTGTTTGTATTTTGGTGTGATTGAAAAAAAATAAGCTTCTCTATTCTTGTTTAAGACTTTTATGTGACCATACGCTTGTGTTTTATTTTTATTTTTGTGTGATTGAAAAAGATAAGCTTTTCTATTTTTGTTTAAGACTTTTACGTCGCCATACGCTTGTGTCTTATTTTTATTTTTGTGTCATTGGAAAATATGAGCTTTCCTATTTTTGTTAAAGACATTTATGGCGCCATACGCTTGTGTCTCATTTTTTTTTGTGTGATTGAAAAAATAATCTTGCTTCTTTTGGTTTAAGACATTTAAGACGCCATACGCTTGTGTCCTATTCTCTATTTTTGTTTAAGACTTTTATGTGGCTATACGCTTGTGTTTTATATTTATTTTTGTGTGATTGAAAAAAATAAGCTTTTCTATTTTTGTTAAAGAGTTTTACGTCGCCATACGCTTGTGTCTTATTTTTATTTTTGTGTGATTGGAAAAAATGAGCTTTCCTATTTTTGTTAAAGACATTTATGTCGCCATACGCTTGTGTCTTATTTTTTTTTGTGTGATTGAAAAAATAATCTTTCTTATTTTGGTTTAAGACATTTAATTCGCCATACGCTTGTGTCTTATTTTTATTTTTGTGTGATTGGAAAAAATAAGCTTTCCTATTTTTGTTAAAGACATTTATTTCGCCATACACTTGTGTCTTATTTTTATTTTTGTGCGATTGAAAAAAAATATGCTTTCCTATTTTCGTTTAAGACATTTAAGTCGTTATACGCTTGTGTCTTATTTAATTTTTGTGTGATTAGAAAAAATGAGCTTTCCTATTTTTGTTTAAGACATTTAAGTCGCCATACGCTTGTGCCTTGTTTTTATTTTTGTGTGATTGGAAAAAATATGCTTTTCTTTTTTTTGTTTAAGTCATTTATGTTGCCATACGCTTGTGTCTTATTTTTATTTTTGTGTGATTGGAAAAAATGAGCTTTCCTATTTTTGTTTAAGACATTTATTTCGCCATACGCTTGTGTCTTGTTTTTATTTTTGTGTGATTGGAAAAAATAAGCTTTCCTATTTTTGTTTAAGATATTTATGTCGCCACACGCTTGTGTCTTATTTTTATTTTTGTGTGATTGGAAAAAATAAGCTTTTCTATTTTTGTTTAAGACATTTATGGCGCCATACGCTTGTGTCTCATTTTTTTTTGTGTGATTGAAAAAATAATCTTGCTTCTTTTGGTTTAAGACATTTAAGACGCCATACGCTTGTGTATTGTTTGTATTTTGGTGTGATTGAAAAAAAATAAGCTTCTCTATTCTTGTTTAAGACTTTTATGTGGCCATACGCTTGTGTTTTATTTTTATTTTTGTGTGATTGAAAAAGATAAGCTTTTCTATTTTTGTTTAAGACTTTTACGTCGCCATACGCTTGTGTCTTATTTTTATTTTTGTGTGATTGGAAAATATGAGCTTTCCTATTTTTGTTAAAGACATTTATTTCGCCATACGCTTGTGTCTTGTTTTTATTTTTGTGTGATTGGAAAAAATAAGCTTTCCTATTTTTGTTCAAGACATTTATGTCGCCATTCGCTTGTGTCTTATTTTTTTTGTGTGATTGAAAAAATAATCTTTCTTATTTTAATTTAAGACATTTAAGTCGCTAAACGCTTGTGTCTTATTTTTATTTTTGTGTGATTGAAAAAAAAATAGGCTTTTCTATTTTTGTTTAAGACTTTTATGTCGCCATACGCTTGTGTCTTATTTTTATTGTTGTGTGATTAGAAAAAATGAGCTTTCCTATTTTTGTTTAAGACATTTAAGTCGCCATACGCTTGTGCCTTGTTTTTATTTTTGTGTGATTGGAAAAAATAAGCTTTTCTTTTTTTTGTTTAAGTCATTTATGTTGCCATACGCTTGTGTCTTATTTTTATTTTTGTGTGATTGGAAAAAATGAGCTTTCCTATTTTTGTTTAAGACATTTATGTCGCCACACGCTTGTGTCTTATTTTTATTTTTGTGCAATTAAAGAAAAATATGCTTTCCTATTTTTGTTTAAGACATTTAAGTCGTTATACGCTTGTGTCTGATTTAATTTTTGTGTGATTAGAAAAAATGAGCTTTCCTATTTTTGTTAAAGACATTTATTTCGCCATACGCTTGTGTCTTGTTTTTATTTTTGTGTGATTGGAAAAAATAAGCTTTCCTATTTTTGTTTAAGATATTTATGTCGCCACACGCTTGTGTCTTATTTTTATTTTTGTGCGATTGAAAAAAAAATAAGCTTTTTTATTTTTGTTTAAGACATTTAGGTCGCCATACGCTTGTGCCTTGTTTTTATTTTTGTGTGATTGGAAAAAATAAGCTTTTCTTTTTTTTGTTTAAGTCATTTATGTTGCCATACGCTTGTGTCTTATTTTTATTTTTGTGTGATTGGAAAATATGAGCTTTCCTATTTTTGTTAAAGACATTTATGGCGCCATACGCTTGTGTCTCATTTTTTTTTGTGTGATTGAAAAAATAATCTTGCTTCTTTTGGTTTAAGACATTTAAGACGCCGTACGCTTGTGTCCTATTCTCTATTTTTGTTTAAGACTTTTATGTGGCTATACGCTTGTGTTTTATATTTATTTTTGTGTGATTGAAAAAAATAAGCTTTTCTATTTTTGTTAAAGAGTTTTACGTCGCCATACGCTTGTGTCTTATTTTTATTTTTGTGTGATTGGAAAAAATGAGCTTTCCTATTTTTGTTAAAGACATTTATGTCGCCATACGCTTGTGTCTTATTTTTTTTTGTGTGATTGAAAAAATAATCTTTCTTATTTTGGTTTAAGACATTTAATTCGCCATACGCTTGTGTCTTATTTTTATTTTTGTGTGATTGGAAAAAATAAGCTTTCCTATTTTTGTTAAAGACATTTATTTCGCCATACACTTGTGTCTTATTTTTATTTTTGTGCGATTGAAAAAAAATATGCTTTCCTATTTTCGTTTAAGACATTTAAGTCGTTATACGCTTGTGTCTTATTTAATTTTTGTGTGATTAGAAAAAATGAGCTTTCCTATTTTTGTTTAAGACATTTAAGTCGCCATACGCTTGTGCCTTGTTTTTATTTTTGTGTGATTGGAAAAAATAAGCTTTTCTTTTTTTTGTTTAAGTCATTTATGTTGCCATACGCTTGTGTCTTATTTTTATTTTTGTGTGATTGGAAAAAATGAGCTTTCCTATTTTTGTTTAAGACATTTATTTCGCCATACGCTTGTGTCTTGTTTTTATTTTTGTGTGATTGGAAAAAATAAGCTTTCCTATTTTTGTTTAAGATATTTATGTCGCCACACGCTTGTGTCTTATTTTTATTTTTGTGTGATTGGAAAAAATAAGCTTTTCTATTTTTGTTTAAGACATTTATGGCGCCATACGCTTGTGTCTCATTTTTTTTTGTGTGATTGAAAAAATAATCTTGCTTCTTTTGGTTTAAGACATTTAAGACGCCATACGCTTGTGTATTGTTTGTATTTTGGTGTGATTGAAAAAAAATAAGCTTCTCTATTCTTGTTTAAGACTTTTATGTGGCCATACGCTTGTGTTTTATTTTTATTTTTGTGTGATTGAAAAAGATAAGCTTTTCTATTTTTGTTTAAGACTTTTACGTCGCCATACGCTTGTGTCTTATTTTTATTTTTGTGTGATTGGAAAATATGAGCTTTCCTATTTTTGTTAAAGACATTTATTTCGCCATACGCTTGTGTCTTGTTTTTATTTTTGTGTGATTGGAAAAAATAAGCTTTCCTATTTTTGTTCAAGACATTTATGTCGCCATTCGCTTGTGTCTTATTTTTTTTGTGTGATTGAAAAAATAATCTTTCTTATTTTAATTTAAGACATTTAAGTCGCTAAACGCTTGTGTCTTATTTTTATTTTTGTGTGATTGAAAAAAAAATAGGCTTTTCTATTTTTGTTTAAGACTTTTATGTCGCCATACGCTTGTGTCTTATTTTTATTGTTGTGTGATTAGAAAAAATGAGCTTTCCTATTTTTGTTTAAGACATTTAAGTCGCCATACGCTTGTGCCTTGTTTTTATTTTTGTGTGATTGGAAAAAATAAGCTTTTCTTTTTTTTGTTTAAGTCATTTATGTTGCCATACGCTTGTGTCTTATTTTTATTTTTGTGTGATTGGAAAAAATGAGCTTTCCTATTTTTGTTTAAGACATTTATGTCGCCACACGCTTGTGTCTTATTTTTATTTTTGTGCAAATAAAGAAAAATATGCTTTCCTATTTTTGTTTAAGACATTTAAGTCGTTATACGCTTGTGTCTGATTTAATTTTTGTGTGATTAGAAAAAATGAGCTTTCCTATTTTTGTTAAAGACATTTATTTCGCCATACGCTTGTGTCTTGTTTTTATTTTTGTGTGATTGGAAAAAATAAGCTTTCCTATTTTTGTTTAAGATATTTATGTCGCCACACGCTTGTGTCTTATTTTTATTTTTGTGCGATTGAAAAAAAAATAAGCTTTTTTATTTTTGTTTAAGACATTTAGGTCGCCATACGCTTGTGCCTTGTTTTTATTTTTGTGTGATTGGAAAAAATAAGCTTTTCTTTTTTTTGTTTAAGTCATTTATGTTGCCATACGCTTGTGTCTTATTTTTATTTTTGTGTGATTGGAAAAAATGAGCTTTCCTATTTTTGTTTAAGACATTTATGTCGCCACACGCTTGTGTCTTATTTTTATTTTTGTGCAATTAAAGAAAAATATGCTTTCCTATTTTTGTTTAAGACATTTAAGTCGTTATACGCTTGTGTCTGATTTAATTTTTGTGTGATTAGAAAAAATGAGCTTTCCTATTTTTGTTAAAGACATTTATTTCGCCATACGCTTGTGTCTTGTTTTTATTTTTGTGTGATTGGAAAAAATAAGCTTTCCTATTTTTGTTTAAGATATTTATGTCGCCACACGCTTGTGTCTTATTTTTATTTTTGTGCGATTGAAAAAAAAATAAGCTTTTCTATTTTTGTTTAAGACATTTAGGTCGCCATACGCTTGTGTCTTTTTTTTATTTTTATGTCTCTAAAAAAAATAAGCTTTCTTATTTTTGTTTAAGATATTTAAGTCGCCATACGCTTGTGTCTTGTTTTTATTTTTGTGTGATTGGAAAAAATAAGCTTTTCTATTTTTGTTTAAGACATTTATGTCGCCATACGCTTGTGTTTTATTTTTTTTTGTGTGATTGAAAAAATAATCTTGCATCTTTTGGTTTAAGACATTTAATTCGCCATACGCTTGTGTCTTATTTTTATTTTTGTGTGATTGGAAAAAATAAGCTTTCCTATTTTTGTTAAAGACATTTATTTCGCCATACGCTTGTGTCTTATTTTTATTTTTGTGCGATTGAAAAAAAATATGCTTTCCTATTTTCGTTTAAGACATTGAAGTCGTTATACGCTTGTGTCTTATTTAATTTTTGTGTGATTAGAAAAAATGAGCTCTTCTATTTTTGTTTAAGACATTTAAGTCGCCATACACTTGTGTCTTTTTTTTATTTTTGTGTGATTGAAAAAAAAAAGGCTTTTCTATTTTTGTTTAAGACTTTTACGTCGCCATACGCTTGTGTCTTATTTTTATTTTTGTGTGATTGGAAAAAATAAGCTTTCCTATTTTTGTTAAAGTCATTTATTTCGCCATACGCTTGTGTCCTTTTTTTATTTTTGTGCAAATGAAAAAAAAAGCTCTTCTATTTTTGTTTAAGACTTTTTTGTCGCCACACGCTTGTGTCTTATTTTTATTTTTGTGTGATTGGAAAAAATGAGCTTTCCTATTTTTGATTAAGACATTTATGTCGCCACACGCTTGTGTCTTATTTTTATTTTTGTGCGATTGAAAAAAAATATGCTTTCCTATTTTCGTTTAAGACATTTAAGTCGTTATACGCTTGTGTCTTATTTAATTTTTGTGTGATTAGAAAAAATGAGCTTTTCTATTTTTGTTTAAGACATTTAAGTCGCCATACGCTTGTGTCTTGTTTTTATTTTTGTGTGATTGGAAAAAATAAGCTTTCCTTTTTTTGTTTAATTCATTTATGTTGCCATACGCTTGTGTCTTATTTTTATTTTTGTGTGATTGAAAAAATAATCTTGCTTATTTTGGTTTAAGACATTTAAGACGCCATACGCTTGTGTCTTTTTTTTATTTTTGTGTGATTGAAAAAAAAAAAGGCTTTTCTATTTTTGTTTAAGACTTTTATGTCGCCATACGCTTGTGTCTTATTTTTATTGTTGTGTGATTAGAAAAAATGAGCTTTTCTATTTTTGTTTAAGACATTTAGGTCGCCATACGCTTGTGTCTTGTTTTTATTTTTGTGTGATTGGAAAAAATAAGCTTTTCTATTTTTGTTTAAGACATTTATGGCGCCATACGCTTGTGTCTCATTTTTTTTTGTGTGATTGAAAAAATAATCTTGCTTCTTTTGGTTTAAGACATTTAAGACGCCATACGCTTGTGTCCTATTCTCTATTTTTGTTTAAGACTTTTATGTGGCTATACGCTTGTGTTTTATATTTATTTTTGTGTGATTGAAAAAAATAAGCTTTTCTATTTTTGTTAAAGAGTTTTACGTCGCCATACGCTTGTGTCTTATTTTTATTTTTGTGTGATTGGAAAAAATGAGCTTTCCTATTTTTGTTAAAGACATTTATGTCGCCATACGCTTGTGTCTTATTTTTTTTTGTGTGATTGAAAAAATAATCTTTCTTATTTTGGTTTAAGACATTTAATTCGCCATACGCTTGTGTCTTATTTTTATTTTTGTGTGATTGGAAAAAATAAGCTTTCCTATTTTTGTTAAAGACATTTATTTCGCCATACACTTGTGTCTTATTTTTATTTTTGTGCGATTGAAAAAAAATATGCTTTCCTATTTTCGTTTAAGACATTTAAGTCGTTATACGCTTGTGTCTTATTTAATTTTTGTGTGATTAGAAAAAATGAGCTTTCCTATTTCTGTTTAAGACATTTAAGTCGCCATACGCTTGTGCCTTGTTTTTATTTTTATGTGATTGGAAAAAATAAGCTTTTCTTTTTTTTGTTTAAGTCATTTATGTTGCCATACGCTTGTGTCTTATTTTTATTTTTGTGTGATTGGAAAAAATGAGCTTTCGTATTTTTGTTTAAGACATTTATTTCGCCATACGCTTGTGTCTTGTTTTTATTTTTGTGTGATTGGAAAAAATAAGCTTTCCTATTTTTGTTTAAGATATTTATGTCGCCACACGCTTGTGTCTTATTTTTATTTTTGTGTGATTGGAAAAAATAAGCTTTTCTATTTTTGTTTAAGACATTTATGGCGCCATACGCTTGTGTCTCATTTTTTTTTGTGTGATTGAAAAAATAATCTTGCTTCTTTTGGTTTAAGACATTTAAGACGCCATACGCTTGTGTATTGTTTGTATTTTGGTGTGATTGAAAAAAAATAAGCTTCTCTATTCTTGTTTAAGACTTTTATGTGGCCATACGCTTGTGTTTTATTTTTATTTTTGTGTGATTGAAAAAGATAAGCTTTTCTATTTTTGTTTAAGACTTTTACGTCGCCATACGCTTGTGTCTTATTTTTATTTTTGTGTGATTGGAAAATATGAGCTTTCCTATTTTTGGTAAAGACATTTATTTCGCCATACGCTTGTGTCTTGTTTTTATTTTTGTGTGATTGGAAAAAATAAGCTTTCCTATTTTTGTTCAAGACATTTATGTCGCCATTCGCTTGTGTCTTATTTTTTTTGTGTGATTGAAAAAATAATCTTTCTTATTTTAATTTAAGACATTTAAGTCGCTAAACGCTTGTGTCTTTTTTTTATTTTTGTGTGTCTGAAAAAAATAAGCTTTCTTATTTTTGTTTAAAACATTTAAGTCGCTATACGCTTGTGTCTTATTTTTATATTTGTGTGATTGAAAAAAAAATAGGCTTTTCTATTTTTGTTTAAGATTTTTATGTCGCCCTACGCTTGTGTCTTATTTTTATTTTTGTGTGATTGGAAAAAATGAGCTTTCCTATTTTTGTTTAAGACATTTATTTCGCCATACGCTTGTGTCTTATTTTTATTTTTGTGCGATTGAAAAAAAATATGCTTTCCTATTTTCGTTTAAGACATTTAAGTCGTTATACGCTTGTGTGTTATTCAATTTTTGTGTGATTAGAAAAAATGAGCTTTCCTATTTTTGTTTAAGACATTTAAATCGCCATACGCTTGTGTCTTATTTTTATTTTTGTGTGATTGGAAAAAATAAGCTTTCCTATTTTTGTTAAAGTCATTTATTTCGCCATACGCTTGTGTCATTTTTTTATTTTTGTGCGATTGAAAAAAAAAGCTTTTCTATTTTTGTTTAAGACTTTTATGTCGCCCTACGCTTGTGTCTTATTTTTATTTTTGTGTGATTGGAAAAAATAAGCTTTCCTATTTTTGTTAAAGTCATTTATTTCGCCATACGCTTGTGTCCTTTTTTTATTTTTGTGCGATTGAAAAAAAAAGCTCTTCTATTTTTGTTAAGGACTTTTTTGTCGCCACACGCTTGTGTCTTATTTTTATTTTTGTGCGATTGAAAAAAAAATATGCTTTCCTATTTTCGTTTAAGACATTTAAGTCGTTATACGCTTGTGTCTTATTTAATTTTTGTGTGATTAGAAAAAATGAGCTTTTCTATTTTTGTTTAAGACATTTAAGTCGCCATACGCTTGTGTCTTGTTTTTATTTTTGTGTGATTGGAAAAAATAAGCTTTCCTTTTTTTGTTTAATTCATTTATGTTGCCATACGCTTGTGTCTTATTTTTATTTTTGTGTGATTGGAAAAAATAAGCTTTCCTATTTTTGTTAAAGTCATTTATTTCGCCATACGCTTGTGTCCTTTTTTTATTTTTGTGCAAATGAAAAAAAAAGCTCTTCTATTTTTGTTTAAGACTTTTTTGTCGCCACACGCTTGTGTCTTATTTTTATTTTTGTGTGATTGGAAAAAATGAGCTTTCCTATTTTTGATTAAGACATTTATGTCGCCACACGCTTGTGTCTTATTTTTATTTTTGTGCGATTGAAAAAAAATATGCTTTCCTATTTTCGTTTAAGACATTTAAGTCGTTATACGCTTGTGTCTTATTTAATTTTTGTGTGATTAGAAAAAATGAGCTTTTCTATTTTTGTTTAAGACATTTAAGTCGCCATACGCTTGTGTCTTGTTTTTATTTTTGTGTGATTGGAAAAAATAAGCTTTCCTTTTTTTGTTTAATTCATTTATGTTGCCATACGCTTGTGTCTTATTTTTATTTTTGTGTGATTGAAAAAATAATCTTGCTTATTTTGGTTTAAGACATTTAAGACGCCATACGCTTGTGTCTTTTTTTTATTTTTGTGTGATTGAAAAAAAAAAAGGCTTTTCTATTTTTGTTTAAGACTTTTATGTCGCCATACGCTTGTGTCTTATTTTTATTGTTGTGTGATTAGAAAAAATGAGCTTTTCTATTTTTGTTTAAGACATTTAGGTCGCCATACGCTTGTGTCTTGTTTTTATTTTTGTGTGATTGGAAAAAATAAGCTTTTCTATTTTTGTTTAAGACATTTATGGCGCCATACGCTTGTGTCTCATTTTTTTTTGTGTGATTGAAAAAATAATCTTGCTTCTTTTGGTTTAAGACATTTAAGACGCCATACGCTTGTGTCCTATTCTCTATTTTTGTTTAAGACTTTTATGTGGCTATACGCTTGTGTTTTATATTTATTTTTGTGTGATTGAAAAAAATAAGCTTTTCTATTTTTGTTAAAGAGTTTTACGTCGCCATACGCTTGTGTCTTATTTTTATTTTTGTGTGATTGGAAAAAATGAGCTTTCCTATTTTTGTTAAAGACATTTATGTCGCCATACGCTTGTGTCTTATTTTTTTTTGTGTGATTGAAAAAATAATCTTTCTTATTTTGGTTTAAGACATTTAATTCGCCATACGCTTGTGTCTTATTTTTATTTTTGTGTGATTGGAAAAAATAAGCTTTCCTATTTTTGTTAAAGACATTTATTTCGCCATACACTTGTGTCTTATTTTTATTTTTGTGCGATTGAAAAAAAATATGCTTTCCTATTTTCGTTTAAGACATTTAAGTCGTTATACGCTTGTGTCTTATTTAATTTTTGTGTGATTAGAAAAAATGAGCTTTCCTATTTCTGTTTAAGACATTTAAGTCGCCATACGCTTGTGCCTTGTTTTTATTTTTATGTGATTGGAAAAAATAAGCTTTTCTTTTTTTTGTTTAAGTCATTTATGTTGCCATACGCTTGTGTCTTATTTTTATTTTTGTGTGATTGGAAAAAATGAGCTTTCGTATTTTTGTTTAAGACATTTATTTCGCCATACGCTTGTGTCTTGTTTTTATTTTTGTGTGATTGGAAAAAATAAGCTTTCCTATTTTTGTTTAAGATATTTATGTCGCCACACGCTTGTGTCTTATTTTTATTTTTGTGTGATTGGAAAAAATAAGCTTTTCTATTTTTGTTTAAGACATTTATGGCGCCATACGCTTGTGTCTCATTTTTTTTTGTGTGATTGAAAAAATAATCTTGCTTCTTTTGGTTTAAGACATTTAAGACGCCATACGCTTGTGTATTGTTTGTATTTTGGTGTGATTGAAAAAAAATAAGCTTCTCTATTCTTGTTTAAGACTTTTATGTGGCCATACGCTTGTGTTTTATTTTTATTTTTGTGTGATTGAAAAAGATAAGCTTTTCTATTTTTGTTTAAGACTTTTACGTCGCCATACGCTTGTGTCTTATTTTTATTTTTGTGTGATTGGAAAATATGAGCTTTCCTATTTTTGGTAAAGACATTTATTTCGCCATACGCTTGTGTCTTGTTTTTATTTTTGTGTGATTGGAAAAAATAAGCTTTCCTATTTTTGTTCAAGACATTTATGTCGCCATTCGCTTGTGTCTTATTTTTTTTGTGTGATTGAAAAAATAATCTTTCTTATTTTAATTTAAGACATTTAAGTCGCTAAACGCTTGTGTCTTTTTTTTATTTTTGTGTGTCTGAAAAAAATAAGCTTTCTTATTTTTGTTTAAAACATTTAAGTCGCTATACGCTTGTGTCTTATTTTTATATTTGTGTGATTGAAAAAAAAATAGGCTTTTCTATTTTTGTTTAAGATTTTTATGTCGCCCTACGCTTGTGTCTTATTTTTATTTTTGTGTGATTGGAAAAAATGAGCTTTCCTATTTTTGTTTAAGACATTTATTTCGCCATACGCTTGTGTCTTATTTTTATTTTTGTGCGATTGAAAAAAAATATGCTTTCCTATTTTCGTTTAAGACATTTAAGTCGTTATACGCTTGTGTGTTATTCAATTTTTGTGTGATTAGAAAAAATGAGCTTTCCTATTTTTGTTTAAGACATTTAAATCGCCATACGCTTGTGTCTTATTTTTATTTTTGTGTGATTGGAAAAAATAAGCTTTCCTATTTTTGTTAAAGTCATTTATTTCGCCATACGCTTGTGTCATTTTTTTATTTTTGTGCGATTGAAAAAAAAAGCTTTTCTATTTTTGTTTAAGACTTTTATGTCGCCCTACGCTTGTGTCTTATTTTTATTTTTGTGTGATTGGAAAAAATAAGCTTTCCTATTTTTGTTAAAGTCATTTATTTCGCCATACGCTTGTGTCCTTTTTTTATTTTTGTGCGATTGAAAAAAAAAGCTCTTCTATTTTTGTTAAGGACTTTTTTGTCGCCACACGCTTGTGTCTTATTTTTATTTTTGTGCGATTGAAAAAAAAATATGCTTTCCTATTTTCGTTTAAGACATTTAAGTCGTTATACGCTTGTGTCTTATTTAATTTTTGTGTGATTAGAAAAAATGAGCTTTTCTATTTTTGTTTAAGACATTTAAGTCGCCATACGCTTGTGTCTTGTTTTTATTTTTGTGTGATTGGAAAAAATAAGCTTTCCTTTTTTTGTTTAATTTATTTATGTTGCCATACGCTTGTGTCTTATTTTTATTTTTGTGTGATTGAAAAAATAATCTTGCTTATTTTGGTTTAAGACATTTAAGACGCCATACGCTTGTGTCTTTTTTTTATTTTTGTGTGATTGAAAAAAAAGCTTTCCTATTTTTGTTTAAGACTTTTATGTCGCCACACGCTTGTGTATTGTTTGTATTTTGGTGTGATTGAAAAAAAATAAGCTTCTCTATTTTTGTTTAAGACTTTTATGTGGCCATACGCTTGTGTTTTATTTTTATTTTTGTGTGATTGAAAAAAATAAGCTTTTCTATTTTTGTTTAAGACTTTTACGTCGCCATACGCTTGTGTCTTATTTTTATTTTTGTGTGATTGGAAAAAATGAGCTTTCCTATTTTTGTTAAAGACATTTATTTCGCCATACGCTTGTGTCTTGTTTTTATTTTTGTGTGATTGGAAAAAATAAGCTTTCCTATTTTTGTTCAAGACATTTATGTCGCCATACGCTTGTGTCTTATTTTTTTTTGTGTGATTGAAAAAATAATCTTTCTTATTTTAATTTAAGACATTTAAGACGCCATACGCTTGTTTCTTTTTTTTATTTTTGTGTGTCTGAAAAAAATAAGCTTTCTTATTTTTGTTTAAAACATTTAAGTCGCTATACGCTTGTGTCTTATTTTTATTTTTGTGTGATTGAAAAAAAAATAGGCTTTTCTATTTTTGTTTAAGATTTTTATGTCGCCCTACGCTTGTGTCTTATTTTTCTTTTTGTGTGATTAGAAAAAATAAGCTTTCCTATTTTTGTTAAAGTCATTTATTTCGCCATGCGCTTGTGTCCTTTTTTTATTTTTGTGCGATTGAAAAAAAAAAGCTCTTCTATTTTTGTTTAAGACTTTTCTGTCGCCACACGCTTGTGTCTTATTTTTATTTTTGTGTGATTGGAAAAAATGAGCTTTCCTATTTTTGTTTAAGACATTTATTTCGCCATACGCTTGTGTCTTATTTTTATTTTTGTGCGATTGAAAAAAAATATGCTTTCCTATTTTCGTTTAAGACATTTAAGTCGTTATACGCTTGTGTGTTATTTAATTTTTGTGTGATTAGAAAAAATGAGCTTTCCTATTTTTGTTTAAGACATTTAAATCGCCATACGCTTGTGTCTTGTTTTTATTTTTGTGTGATTGAAAAAAAAGCTTTTCTATTTTTGTTTAAGACTTTTATGTCGCCATACGCTTGTGTCTTATTTTTATTTTTGTGTGATTGGAAAAAATAAGCTTTCCTATTTTTGTTAAAGTCATTTATTTAGCCATACGCTTGTGTCCTTTTTTTATTTTTGTGCGATTGAAAAAAAAAGCTTTTCTATTTTTGTTTAAGACTTTTATGTCGCCCTACGCTTGTTTCTTATTTTTATTTTTGTGTGATTGGAAAAAATAAGCTTTCCTATTTTTGTTAAAGTCATTTATTTCGCCATACGCTTGTGTCCTTTTTTTGTTTTTGTGCGATTGAAAAAAAAAGCTCTTCTATTTTTGTTTAAGACTTTTTTGTCGCCACACGCTTGTGTCTTATTTTTATTTTTGTGCGATTGAAAAAAAAATATGCTTTCCTATTTTCGTTTAAGACATTGAAGTCGTTATACGCTTGTGTCTTATTTAATTTTTGTGTGATTAGAAAAAATGAGCTCTTCTATTTTTGTTTAAGACATTTAAGTCGCCATACGCTTGTGTCTTGTTTTTATTTTTGTGTGATTGGAAAAAATAAGCTTTCCTTTTTTTGTTTAATTCATTTATGTTGCCATACGCTTGTGTCTTATTTTTATTTTTCTGTGATTGAAGAAATAATCTTTCTTATTTTCGTTTAAGACATTTAAGACGCCATACGCTTGTGTCTTAAATCTATTTTTGTGTGATTGAAAAAAATAAGCTTTTCAATTTTTGTTTAAGACTTTTACGTCGCCATACGCTTGTGTCTCATTTTTTTTGTGTGATTGAAAAAATAATCTTGCTTATTTTGGTTTAAGACATTTAAGACGCCATACGCTTGTGTCTTTTTTTTATTTTTGTGTGATTGAAAAAAAAGCTTTTCTATTTTTGTTTAAGACTTTTATGTCGCCACACGCTTGTGTATTGTTTGTATTTTGGTGTGATTGAAAAAAAATAAGCTTCTCTATTCTTGTTTAAGACTTTTATGTGGCCATACGCTTGTGTTTTATTTTTATTTTTGTGTGATTGAAAAAAAAAAGCTTTTCTATTTTTGTTTAAGACTTTTACGTCGCCATACGCTTGTGTCTCATTTTTTTTTGTGTGATTAAAAAAATAATCTTGCTTATTTTGGTTTAAGACATTTAAGACGCCATACGCTTGTGTCTTTTTTTTATTTTTGTGTGATTGAAAAAAAAGCTTTCCTATTTTTGTTTAAGACTTTTATGTCGCCACACGCTTGTGTATTGTTTGTATTTTGGTGTGATTGAAAAAAAATAAGCTTCTCTATTCTTGTTTAAGACTTTTATGTGGCCATACGCTTGTGTTTTATTTTTATTTTTGTGTGATTGAAAAAAATAAGCTTTTCTATTTTTGTTTAAGACTTTTACGTCGCCATACGCTTGTGTCTTATTTTTATTTTTGTGTGATTGGAAAATATGAGCTTTCCTATTTTTGTTAAAGACATTTATTTCGCCATACGCTTGTGTCTTGTTTTTATTTTTGTGTGATTGGAAAAAATAAGCTTTCCTATTTTTGTTCAAGACATTTATGTCGCCATTCGCTTGTGTCTTATTTTTTTTGTGTGATTGAAAAAATAATCTTTCTTATTTTAATTTAAGACATTTAAGTCGCTAAACGCTTGTGTCTTATTTTTATTTTTGTGTGATTGAAAAAAAAATAGGCTTTTCTATTTTTGTTTAAGACTTTTATGTCGCCATACGCTTGTGTCTTATTTTTATTGTTGTGTGATTGGAAAAAATAAGCTTTCCTATATTTGTTAAAGACATTTATTTCGCCATACGCTTGTGTCTTATTTTTATTTTTGTACGATTGAAAAAAAATATGCTTTCCTATTTTCGTTTAAGACAAAAGTTTCCTCTGTTATCTCTCCTGCATTCCTGACCAGCTCCTAGGCAGAAACAATATCCCGATCTCGGTGTCCACTTTTTGACAATCAAAGACGATGTTGAAACCAGCTCTGTTTTTAACCATCGCACCACTAACCTATAACAAATATAACATATTTAACATTTTATTTATTTATTGTCTTCATTTCCATTGTAACTATTATTATTACAATCAGCATTATTACTATCATTACTATCATTACTATCATTATTATAATTTTAACATCTTTTTAATAACAACAAAATAATAATTATTATTATTATTAATATTATAAACTATTCATTATTTTTTATATTAAACCTTGTAAATTTACTCACCGCCACTAATTTCTTGTTCTGGATTTGGCAGTAGCTACCACCAACAAAAAAACATCCATCAATCCCCTGAAGCATTATTTGGTCCTTTAATACTCGAAATAATGAGAGTTTTTGTGTTTCTGGAAATTTCGACCACCAAGGTGGTAAAGAAATTTCATTCTTTAAAATAAACGTCATGAGGTTTATTGATTCACATTCCCGTGGCACCCAAGGGTTCGCTTCCCATGGCCCTTCAACCACCACTTTTTTAGGCCCTGGATTTGATTTTTCAGGCTCCGAATCATTTAATAAATTTAAATCGAAATCCACGATCACCTTCGACATATCGCCACACCCGGGAAGCAAGTCATCAATACTCATCTCAGTTAACGAATCATCTAACGACATTTTTATTTATAACAATTTTTTTCCGTCACTGCACAAATTTTTTTTTCCGATATTATATAAACCCCGGATAGTTTCAAACTGAAAATCTCTCCTAAGGGTCATTTCATTGAAACCTAAGAAACTCCCAAATCTTAACGTTAAAAAATGTCAAACTCCCACTCTTACTTTTTTAAGAAAAAAAAAAGTAAAAGAAAAACTAGAATTTTGTCTACAAGTTGACTCTTGAATTTTTCCTCGTACCGACTAACGTAATAGCAGGGGTCAATCAATTGTCAAAAAACCGGACGTCCGATACTTTCACTCTTTTCTTACACTTTTGCATGAATGGGGCACACTTCTCATTGTACTTTCCAGTTTCTTTCTTTTTTATCACGTAGCCTACAACTCTAGTAAAGATCTTAATGAAGCCCCTCTTCCTTTTAACAATCTAACAACCTCACTGATCTTTAAAAATCTGCAGTTGTTCAAAACCATCTTTTTCTTCTCTCTTTTCAGTAAAAATAAAAAAGAATTTTAGGAAAATGCAGAAAAACATCTGTCCTGTTTCAGAATTAAATAACATGAATATCGAGTACTCGTTTACAAAAACAGAATAAACATTACCAAACCCTAGTTCCACACCTTCAAACGCAACTTGCTCGGTTCAGGTAAATTCCGACTACATTGAAATAAACATACAATGTCTAGGAACCAAAAAATAAACTAAGAAAGCTCTAGCAAAAATAATGCTAGAAAGATTATATAATAGATATGAATTTTGCGAAAGGGAAAATGATTCTGACTGGTGTGATAAAGAAAAATTATATAGATGGGATTTTTCCTGCGAGCGCTGCTGTGAGCGAAATCATATAGCAATGTACTGCGATAGCATAAAAAGAAACAAAAAATACGTGGAAAAAGAATAAAAATTCTTAAATGTAGTGTATGTGTGAATTTTAAACATATAATATGTTTTATTAATGCATTTTAACCTCAAAATTCATAAATGTTGTGTAGGTGTGAATTTTAAACATATAACATGTTTTATTAATATATCCTAACCTAAAAATTCTTAAATGTTGTGTATGTGTGAATTTTAACTATATAACATCTTTTATTAATGTATTTTAACCTCAAAATTCATAAATGTTGTGTATGTGTGAATTTTAAAATTTTTAATGTCGAAAATCTTATGCGTCACATAAGTATTATGTATGCATTTGTGTGTAGTCTGAAACATAATCTGCTAGTATATTTAGTATACGAATTCTCGATTTAAAAAATTCTAAATATTTCGTGTGTTCTAACATGTCTATTATGTGTTTTAAAACCCAGTTTATTATGTATTTTATGTCGGTGCTTAACTATGATCTATGAGTGTTTTGTGTTTCTTAGCGAATATTGCGCGCGTACAAACTCTACCAAAGTCTTCAATTCACAAATATACAAATTTAATTATTATTAGTAATTACCAAATATTGCATAATTATACACGTGAGATGTGTCAAACGAAATTTAAGAAAAGCAAACTAAATTTAGTAATTTCAAGTTTAAGTAAACTAAAATTAGTAAATCCTAGTTTAAATAAACTAAATTTAGTAAATCCAAGTTCCAATAAACTAAATTTAGTAATTTCAAGTTCAAGTAAACTAAATTTAGTAAATCCAAGTTCAAGTAAACTAAATTTAGTAAATCCAAGTTCCAATAAACTAAATTTAGTTCAAGGATACTAAATTTAGTAAATCCAAGTTCAAGTAAACTAAATTTAGTAAATCCAAGTTCCAATAAACTAAATTTAGAAATTTCAAGTTCAAGTAAACTAAATTTAGTAAATCCAAGTTCAAGTAAATTAAATTTAGTACATCCAAATTCAAGTAAACTAAATTTAGTAAACCCAAATTCAAGTAAACTAAAGTTAGTAAATCTAAGTTAAAGTGAACTAAATTTAGTAAATCCAAGTTCAAATAAACTAAATTTAGTAAATCCAAGTACAAATAACCTAAATTTAGTCAAATTCAAAATCAAGTAATACTAGATTTAGTGAAATTTAAGGAAATAAGTATTTTAGTAAAACGAGTCATGTCTAGTAAAAACTAAATTTAGATAATTTAAGTCAAGTCGCATCCAGAAATAAATGTAGCTGTAAATCTTAATCTAAGAATAATTTGGTTGTATTTAAAATATATAATTAAAGGTATTAAATGTTTTTTTTTAGGAAAATAACCTTAAATTAAGATAAAAACTATACCAGTGGAAGTAGAATAGGATACAATTATACTAAACATTATACTAAATGTTAAAATATCATCATTATTATTATATGTATTTCTGTGCTTTTTCGAAATCGAATACAACTCTGCGCTATGCATTCGATTTATCGCAGGGGGGTAGAGCGTTTATATTAACGCGGAAAATTGTAACGCTTATACCTATATTTTGAATATGTAAGCGTAATATTTCCCTCAAAAATTTTTTTTACCAAGTAAATTTCTCGATAATATTTCGTCAATAAGAAAATTCTTTCCTTATGTTCCGAAAAGTTTGAGGAGGGAGATGTTACGTCCTCGTAACCTTATAATAAAAATATATCTGTGTGTTAAAATATGTCTTAAACCTAGAAAAATCAATACCATTTGTATTCTGCAACACACGTAAAATCTGTTGTATTCATTTTTACTCCGTTGTCGAATGACACGTGTTAATGTCTTTTCTCGAATTGTACGCAAACCCTCGAGTGACATAATGAAACCACCTGCAAACAGAGAAGCGCCCCTCTGACTTCTACGACTATGGGATTACACCGGTCATCCCTCTGACTTCCGCAATTAGGGGATCACCCCGGCAGTCCCTCCGATTTTTCCACAACTATGAGAGCTACCCGGTCTCCCCCCTGACTTTCTGGAACTATGGGATCTCACCCTCACTAGGGTCAAGAATCACTTCAACATTTTTCGGCTATATAAGGAAAAAATGAGTAGTGGGGAAATTAGTCTGTGATGGTCCTCTGAATCTGTTACTCAAAATCCTTAATCAGGAAATTTAGTCTGCGACGAACCTCTGAACCAGATCATCTAAAATTCGACGACTTCTAACCCAGACTGCTGAATCTGGTAGTCAAAGTCAATTTACTAAGAACTCTAGTTTGTTCTTACTATTCTTCGAGGTTGCCCTTTGACAACCTGTTACTTACTGTGTACTCTGTGCTACGCCAAATTTCTACGTGAGCCAAGCTGAGAATCGAGTTTTTTCAAATTCAGTCATCGCTGCTGTGCTGCCTGACACCTGGGGTGTTTTACGTGGAAACGGCCGTAAATTTCCTGTGTTATGAAGCCCACACACTCTCACCTCGCAGACTCCGGATTTCCTAGCGAGACCCGTCAACCATCCTTTTCCAAGACTACTCTCAGGCTCATTCAAAATACTAAAAAGTAAGTAACAAATATTTTCTTCTCTATCTCTTTCAATCCTATTCATTGACAACCAATTAACGAGTTCACCTTTTTTCAGTGGACTCTTTCTTTCCAAGGATTGTCATCTCAACGCAGAAGTTTCTCTCTCACTCAGATCAGTTTGTAAAAATAAATAAAATCGGTATTGATATTCTATATAAAAATCATTGTCAGTTAACATTTCTTTTCCTGCTCCCTTAGTCCTAGGGGTATCCCTAGTAGATAAATCAGGGGTTTAAAATATAAATTTTGAATAGATTTAGTATGTCCCTTCTGGACGTTACATGTCTAACTATTTTAAAATATAATTATTATTATTTTTTTTAATTTTCTATTGTTTTTAACTAATTTTTAATTATTCCATTTAATTTACTAATTTATTTTCAAGTTATTATTTTACTAATTTATTTGTAAGTTATTTATTTACACATTGTATTTTTAATTTAACTCATTTTTCATTACTTTTCTAATTTTCAATTAATTTTAACTATTTATATTCATTTTCTAATTTATTTACATATTATTTATTTATTTATTGACACATTATGTTTTTATTTTTAATTTTTTCAACTAATTTCCAAATTTTAAATTATTTATATCAATTTTCCATTTTTATTTCCTAAATTTTTAAGTATCGTCTCCACTTTACACAATTTTAAAGTATTTTTAATTTTTCAGAATGCAATACATCATGATAGCTCCAGATATTTCAGTGCCAATGGTATGGGTGGTTTTCGCAGAGCACTCGCAGATAATTATAGATGTCTGCAGAAATGCCATTGGTGTATACTCTCTATCAAACCGATTTAATACCGTCATTACCGTGATGTTTGACGATAATGCAGCCAAATTGGAGTACACCGATAGTGGCTACTGTTTTAAAAAAATTTTAATTTTCGAAAAACTGTAAAGCAATATTAAATACAAACTTGTATTTTTAAGAAAAAAATTTGTATTATAAAATGAATTAAGTAAAATTAAATTTGTAAAACCATATTCTTCTACATTTTTCCACTGAGAAGATAAGTAGACTTAAAATTACTTATTTTTTATTAAATGTAGCCAAAAGAGTTTGGTGATATATCACCTGCAAAGCACTTTGCTAATTAAAGCTGAATATAGGCTACTATAGTAGCCTTTAACCTATACCCACACAGCACAATTCCTTACCTGAAGTTCGAGCGAGGTTGGCACTGCAAACTTCGCAAGTTTGCATTTGACATTTATGAAAACTTGACCTAACCAACAAAATGTCCGCTTGTGCAGAAAGTTTGACGTTTGAAACTTGCTGGAAACTTTCACTGCAAATTTCAACTTTAGGCCTTGCGCAGTTAAATTCTATGATAGCTAGGGCTGCGCAATAGATTTTTTTAAACCTCCCACAGGGGTCACAATAATGTGTTACAAATTCATTCAATCCGCAAAAAAAAATTTTTTACCTTTAATTCAAACTTTTCTAGAACCTTTCCTGAAACTTGCGAGGAAAGTTTTCAATTACCAACCAGGTTATACTTGCCGCAAATTATCCCGTCAAGCTTTCTGCACAAGCGGACATTTTGTTGGTTAGGTCAAGTTTCATAAATGTCAAATGCAAACTTGCGAAGTTTGCAGTGCCAACTTCGCTCAAACTTCAGGCAAGGAATTGTGCTGTGTGGGTAAAGCTGTTTTGCTAGAAGCTTATTTTCTCAGTGTGAAGTAATTTCAATTAATATATGAAGTACTTAAGAAATTTGAAATTCTAACCTATAAATTCATTAAAAGCGTACAATGTCTAATTTTTTAATTCAAAAGTTTTTTAATAATATCAATACTGATCTAATTATAAATTAAACTTCATAATAATTATAAATTATTTTTGTAATGAAAGTATTTTTCTAATGAAATTATAATGTTTTATTTAGGTACATGGAAATAAATGCAACTCATATATTTCATTAAATGGTTGTTTATTTTCACAGTTAACAATTTATTTACAATTTATAAAATATATTTCTTTAAAATTACAGGTAAAGGTAATTTTAAAATATGTTTTTCAATCTTCGTTGAATTAAATCTATAATCAAAATATAAATTCCTTCGAATAGCCTTTCTTGAAATTTCCATTAAGGATATTAAATGTGCTGTAAAATAAAAAAATATATATATATATTTACAAATTTTTATAGTTAAAGAAGTATAAAATACTTACAATTAATACATCCAAAATAGTTCATTGTAATTTTAACATTTCCCCATACACACAAAACAATGGGGAACAATTTTTTACCCTTCAATCATTTGAATGCTACTTGCAGATACTTATCATCAACAATAAATGATAATGTTCCAACATCCATATCAAGAACCACTATGAAAAATTATTTTTATTACAATCTTTATATTAACAAAATTATTTTCAATAAATATTGTATATATATGTATGTTTTTTAAAAAGTCTTTATACTTACTTATAAATGTATCTGGAACGATGTAATGATCAAAACGTGTTATGAATGGTGGATACTAACCTTGAAACTCATGGTGCTTCCAACAATGCAGCTTCCTCGTTTGTTTTAAATCCTTTCCCCAACTGTTTATATCAATTCCTACAAGTGACATATACCGAACCTCATGCATGGAATGCATTCTCAGTTGTTACTCCAACTACTGCATGACTACCTCGATGATCCTGGTTCCAATTGAATTTCCAACCATGAATCCCTCTACTATATCCAACTTTTCCTCGAATACAATCAGTGGAATATGCTCTTGGTATTCGTTGACATGTTAGTTGATCATCAGACTAGAAAATACAACTTAGAATTAACTTACGAAATTCTATATAAAATCATTTTGAAATATTTTACAATAAAAAAAAAGTTTATTTACATTTCATCAATTATTTTTAATTATTTTGTTTATGTTAAACTATTTTCATTTCTTTTTAATTATTCTCTTAAAATTTCAAATATTTTTGCTTATTTTCTTAAAATTTTAATTACTCTTGTCATCATTCAAGTATTTTTGTCATTTTCTAATTATTTTCTTCATATTTTTGCTTATTTTTAACGGTTTTTAATTACTTTTAATAATTTTTACTTATTTTCATCTATTTTCAATTATATTCAAATCTTTTTGCTTATTTTCAATGATATTCAATTAATTTTAATTGTTTTCAATTACTATTTATTATTTTTAACTGATTTCAATTACTTTTGACTATTTTTTAACTACTTACAATTACTTTAAACTATTTTTGCTTGGCTTCCGTTTCCGGTACCGTAGAGTAGTGCACGCGTTTGTGAAGGGGAAATTTTTTTTTTTTTAATTTTAATCATTATTAATTAAGGGTGGGTAGTGTGGTGAGTGACAAGTGACGAGCTAAGTAAGGTGATTGTTTTGAAGTAAATGTAAGTAGACAAAAGAGTGAATGGGAAAAGTAAAGAAGGTTAAAAGAAAAGCGTGAGTTGTGAGGTTAAGTGGAGAAAGTGAAGAGTGAATGAGAGCGATAGAGTGAATGACGAGCAGAGCGAATGACGTGTAGGTAAGGTAGGGTTCTAATGGAGAATCTTGACTCAAGCAGTACAGGCGGGAAAATGTTGAAGTTACGAAATTTTATGGTTGAAATAGGAAGGGGAAAGGGCGGAAAAATTATGAAGTGTGAGGATTGCACCGACTTGCTCGAGTTAATCAAGACGTTGGTTAAAACTTTTGATAAAGAATGGGCAGAAGTGTGGAAAAAGGAGAAAGAAAATATGTGGAAGAGAATGAACGGGTTAGAGAAAGAATTATCGGATTGGAGTGAGGAAGATGGGAGAAATGGGAAGGTTGGTTGGAGGCTATAGATATAGAGGGAAAGACAGAAAGTAGGGAGAAGAATGGGGAAGTAAGAAACGATAATTGGGAAAGGAAAATGAAAGAGTTAACTAGTCAGGTTGAGCTGCTTGAAAAGGAAAGAAAAAAGAGACACATCGTTATTAGAGGTTTGAAAGTAGGATACACGGAAGGCAAAGAGGGAAATTAAAGGGAAGGTTGAGAGGTATTGAGAAGAGGATAGATGAAGATAAAACATGGAGAGAAAGAAGGATCAGGTGGTTTTTGAAAAAGAAAGCGTGGGCAGAGAGAAGAAAAGGAGGTGAAGTAAGGATGGGGAGAGATTGTGTCTGGGTGAATAGAATAAGATGGAAAGTAAGAGAAGAGACAGGAGAGGGAATAAAAGTATGAGTGTGTATAGAAATAGAGTGCTTGGGTAGGTTAATGAATGGAAGAAAATGTAATTGGGAATAATAAAAGAGAAAAAAATGCAGAAGTGAGAGAAAAGAGGATATCGAGTGAATATGTAAAGAGTGAATGGAAAAAAAAGGTAAAATATAAGAGGGTGGTCGATAAAAGGGAGGAAGCCAGATTTGGCAGAAGGAACGGAAAATAGAAGCCCAGGCACTTGGCAGATAAATGGTTAAAATAGGTTAAGATGACGTTTAGATTTAAGTAGATTAATATTGTAATTAGCTAGTTATAAGAAAGTTAGTGTAATAGAAATGTAAAGGAAGCGGAGCGCTCGAACCCGTAAAAGGGAGAGTAAATAAAGTATATAACTATTTTTGCTTATTTTCAATGATATTCAAATATTTTCAATGATTTTTGCTTATTTTCTTCAAATTTTTAATTACTCTTGTCATCATTCAAGTATTTTTGTCATTTTCTAATTATTTTCATCATATTTTTGCTTATTTTTAACGGTTTTCAATTACTTTTAATAATTTTTACTTATTTTCATGTATTTTCAATTATTTTTCAATTTCATTTAAATATTTTTGTTTATTTATATCAATGATTTTCATCTTTTTTATTTTTTAAAAACGCATTGATTGAGCTATGTACGAACCCTCTAGCGCCTTTTCGTATGAAGTTATCAAGTATTTAAAAATGGAAACTCGTAATAATCAATTTTTGCTTACTCATAGAGGAAGCATTGTTATACCCTCAAATCCTCAATTGCAATATTTTGACATTTCTCGACATAATTCGAACTTAGGATGTCAAAAATGATGTTTAGGAAAAATGTCCGGTAGTGTGTGTGTGTGTGTGTTAACATTACGTTTGGCCCAATAACTGGAGAACCATTATAGTTAGAAGCATCTTTTTTTTAAGAAATAATAGGTCTCTCAGGGGGACAAATTCTGCCATATGTTTGAATCCGATCAATTAGTTCCAGATATATTTTTTTTAGATTTTAAAATTTTAAAAAAAATAGTTTTATGGGAAAATTATAAAAAAAAATTTATGAAAGTTAAAATGTAAGCTTTTCATCTTTTTTATTTTTTAAAAACGCATCGATCTAGCTTATTAGCCTTTTCGTATGAAGTTATCAATTATTTAAAATGGAAACTCGTAATAATCAATTTTTGCTTACTCATAGAGGATGTATTGTTTTACCCTCAAATTCTCAATTGCAATTTTTTGACATTTCTCGACATAATTCGACCTCAGGATGTCAAAAATGATGTTTAGAAAAAATTTCCGGTAGGGTGTGTGTGTGTGTGTTAACATTACGTTTGGCCCAATAACTGGAGAACCATTATAGTTAGAAGCATCTTTTTTTTAAGAAATAATAGGTCTCTCAGGGGGACAAATTCTGCCATATGTTTGAATCCGATCAATTAGTTCCAGATATATTTTTTTTAGATTTTAAAATTTTAAAAAAAATAGTTTTATGGGAAAATTATAAAAAAAAATTTATGAAAGTTAAAATGTAAGCTTTTCATCTTTTTTATTTTTTAAAAACGCATCGATCTAGCTTATTAGCCTTTTCGTATGAAGTTATCAATTATTTAAAAATGGAAACTCGTAATAATCAATTTTTGCTTACTCATAGAGGAAGTATTGTTTTACCCTCAAATCCTCAATTGCAATATTTTGACATTTCTCGACATAATTCGACCTTAGGATGTCAAAAATGATGTTTAGGAAAAATGTCCGGGTGTGTGTGTGTGCGTGTGTGTTAACATTACGTTTGGCCCAATAACTGGAGAACCATTATAGTTAGAAGCATCTTTTTTTTAAGAAATAATAGGTCTCTCAGGGGGACAAATTCTGCCATATGTTTGAATCCGATCAATTAGTTCCAGATATATTTTTTTACATTTTAAAATTTTAAAAAAATAGTTTTATGGGAAAATTATAAAAAAAATCATGAAAGTTAAAATGTAAGCTTTTCATCTTTTTTATTTTTTAAAAACGCATCGATCTAGCTTATTAGCCTTTTCGTATGAAGTTATCAATTATTTAAAATGGAAACTCGTAATAATCAATTTTTGCTTACTCATAGAGGAAGTATTCTTTTACCCTTAAATCCTCAATTGCAATTTTTTGACATTTCTCGACATAATTCGACCTTAGGATGTCAAAAATGATGTTTAGGAAAAATGTCCGGGTGTGTGTGTGTGTGTGTGTGTTAACATTACGTTTGGCCCAATAACTGGAGAACCATTATAGTTAGAAGCATCTTTTTTTTAAGAAATAATAGGTCTCTCAGGGGGACAAATTCTGCCATATGTTTGAATCCGATCAATTAGTTCCAGATATATTTTTTTTAGATTTTAAAATTTTAAAAAAATAGTTTTATGGGAAAATTATAAAAAAAATCATGAAAGTTAAAATGTAAGCTTTTCATCTTTTTTATTTTTTAAAAACGCATCGATCTAGCTTATTAGCCTTTTCGTATGAAGTTATCAATTATTTAAAATGGAAACTCGTAATAATCAATTTTTGCTTCCTCATAGAGGATGTATTGTTTTACCCTCAAATTCTCAATTGCAATTTTTTGACATTTCTCGACATAATTCGACCTCAGGATGTCAAAAATGATGTTTAGAAAAAATTTCCGGTAGTGTGTGTGTGTGTGTGTTGTAACATTACGTTTGGCCCAATATCTGGAGAACCATTATAGTTAGAAGCATCTTTTTTTTAAGAAATAATACGTCTCTCACGAGACAAATTCTGCCATATGCTTGAATACGATCAATCAGTTCCAGACATATTTTTTTTAGATTTTAAAATTTTCAAAAAATAGTTTTATGGGAAAATTATAAAAAAAAATTCATGAAAGTTAAAATGTAAGCTTTTCATCTTTTTTATATTTTAAAAACGCATCGATTTAACTTATTACAAACCCTCTAGCGCCTTTTTGTATAAAGTTATCAAGCTTTTAAAAATGGAAAATCTTAATAATCAATTTTTGCTTCCCCATAGAGGAAGTATCGTTTTACCCTTAAATCCTCAATTGCAATTTTTTGACATTTCTCAACATAATTCGACCTTAGGATGTCAAAAATGATGTTGAGAAAAAATGTCCGGGTGTGTGTGTGTGTGTGTTAACATTGCGTTTGGCCCAATATCTGGAGAACCATTATAGTTAGAAGCATCTTTTTTTACCAAATAATAGGTCTCTCAGGAGGACAAATTCTGCCATATGTTTAAATCCGATCAATCAGTTACAGATATATTTTTTTTAGATTCTAAAATTTTCAAAAAATAGTCTTATGGCAAAATTATAAAAAAAATTTAAAAAAGTTAAAATGTAAGCGTTTCATCTTTTTTATTTTTTAAAAACGCATCGATTGAGCTATTTACGAACCCTCTAGCGCCTTTTCGTATGAAGTTATCAAGCTTTTAAAAATGGAAAATCTTAATAATCAATTTTTCCTTCCCCATAGAGGAAGTTTCGTTTTACCCTTAAATCCTCATTTGCAATTTTTTTACATTTCTCGACATAAATCGACCTTAGGATGTCAAAAATGATGTTTAGAAAAAATGTCCGGGTGTGTGTGTGTGTGTGTAAACATTACGTTTGGCCCAATATCTCAAGATCCGTTATAGTTAGGAGCATCTTTTTTCACCAAATAAAAGGTTTTTCATGAGGACAAATTCTGCCCTTTGTTTGAATCTGATCGATCAGTTCCAGATATATTTTTTTTAGATTCAAAAATTTTCAAAAAATCGTTTTTTGTGCATAATTATAAAAAAAATTTAAGAAAGTTAAAATGTAAGCTTTTCATAATTTTTATTTTTTAAAACGCATCGATTGAGCTATTTACGAACCTTCTAGCGCCTTTTCGTACGAAGTTATCAAGCTTTTAAAAATGGAAAATCTTTATAATCAATTTTTGCTTCCTCATAGAGGAAGTATTGTTTTTCCCACAAATCCTCAATTGCAATTTTTTGACATTTCTCGTCATAATTCGACCCCAGAATGTCAAAAATAATGTTTAGAAAAAATGTCCTGGTGTGTGTGTGTTTCAACATTACGTTTGGCCCAATATCTCAAGATCCGTTATAGTTAGGAGCATCTTTTTTTACCAAATAAAAGGTTTTTCATAAGGACAAATTCTGCCCTTTGTTTGAATCCGATCGATCAGTTCCAGATATATTTTTTTTAAATTTTTAAATTTTCAAAAAATCGTTTTTTGGCATAAATATAAAAAAAATTTAAGTAAGTTAAAATGTAAGCTTTTTATAATTTTTATTTTTTAAAAACGCATCGACTGAGCTATTTACGAACCCTCTAGCGCCTTTTCGTATGAAGTTATCAAGCTTTTAAAAATGGAAAATCTTAAAAATCAATTTTTGCTTCCTCATAGAGGAAGTATTGTTTTTCCCACAAATCCTCAATTGCAATTTTTTGACATTTCTCGACATAATTAGACCCCAGGATGTCAAAAATGATGTTTAGAAAAAATGTCCTGGTGTGTGTGTGTGTGTTAACATTACGTTTGGCCCAATATCTCAAGATCCGTTATAGTTAGAAGCATATTTTTTTACCAAATAATAGGTTTTTCATGTGGACAAATTCTGCCCTTTGTTTGAATCTAATCGATCAGTTCCAGATATATTTTTTTTAGATTCAAAAATTTTCAAAAAATCGTTTTTTGGCATAATTATAAAAAAAATTTAAGAAAGTTGAAATGTAAGCTTTTCATAATTTATATTTTTTAAAAACGCATCGACTGAGCTATTTACGAACCTTCTAGCGCTTTTTCGTATAAAGTTGTCAAGTTTTTAAAAATGGAAAATCTTAATAATCAATTTTTGCTTCCTCATAGAGGAAGTATTGTTTTTCCCACAAATCCTCAATTGCAATTTTTTGACATTTCTCGACATAATTGGACCCCAGGATGTCAAAAATAATGTTTAGAAAAAATGTCCGGGCGTGTGTGTCTGTGTGTGTTAACATTACGTTTGGCCCAATATCTTAAGATCAGCTATAGTAAGAAGCATCTTTTTTTTACCAAATAATAGGTTTTTCATGGGGACAAATTGTGCCCTTTGTTTGAATCCGATCAATCAGTTCCACATATATTTTTTTGTAAATTTTAAAATTTTCAAAAAATCGTTTTTTGGCATAATTATAAAAAAAATTTAAGAAAGTTAAAATGTAAGCTTTTCATATTTTTTATTTTTTAAAAACCCATCGACTGAGCTATTTACGAAACCTCTAGCGCCTTTTCGTATGAAGTTATGAAGCTTTTAAAAATGGAAAATCTTAATATTCAATTTTTGCTTCCTTATAGAGGAAGTATTGTTTTTCTTTCAAATTCTCAATTCCAATTTTTTTAAATTTCTCGACATAATTTGACCCCAGGATGTCAAAAATGATGTTTAGAAAAAATGTCCGGGTGTGTGTGTGTGTGTGTGTGTGTTAACATTACGTTTGGCCCAATATCTCAAGAACCGTTATAGTTAGAAGCATCTTTTTTTTACCAAATAATTCGTTTTTCATAGGAACAAATTCTGTTCTTTGTTTTAATCCGATCAATCAGTTCCAGATATATTTTTTTTAGATTTTAAATTTTTCAAAAAATCGTTTTTTGGCATAATTATAAAAAAAATTTAAGAAAGTTAAAATGTAAGCTTTTCATATTTTTTATTCTTAAAAAACGCATCTATTAAGCTATTAACGAACCCTCCAGCGCCTTTTCGTATGTAGTTATCAAGCTTTTAAAAATGGAAAATCTTAATAATCAATTTTTCCTTCCTCATAGAGGAAGTATTGTTTTTCACTCAAATCCTCAATTGCAATTTTTTGACATTTCTCTACATAATTCGACCAGAGGGTGTCAAAAATGATGTTTAGAGAAAATGTCCGGGTGTGTGTGTGTTTCAACATTACGTTTGGAACAATATCTCAAGAACCGTTATAGTTAGAAGCATCTTTTATTACCAAATAATAGGTTTTTCTTGGGGACAAATTCTGCCCTTTGTTTGAATCCGATCGATCAGTTCCGGATATATTTTTTTTAGATCTTTAAATATTCAAAAAATCGTTTTTTGGCAAAATTATAAAAAAAAATTAAGGAAAGTTAAAATGTAAGCTTTTCATAATTTTTATTTTTTAAAAACGCATCGATTGAGGTATTTACGAACCCTCCAGCGCCTTTTCATTTGAAGTTAACAAGCTTTTAAATATGGAAAATCTTAATAATCAATTTTTGCTTCCTCATAGAGGAAGTATTGTTTTTCCCTCAAATCCTCAATTGCAATTTTTTGACATTTCTCAACATAATTCGACCCCAGGATTTCAAAAATGTTGTTTAGAAAAAATGTCCGGGTGAGTTAGTGTGTGTTAACATTACGTTTGGCCCAATATCTCAAGAACCATTAGTTAAAAGCATCTTTTTTTACCAAATAATAGGTTTTTCATGGGGACAAATTCTGCCCTTTGTTTGAATCCGATCGATCAGTTCCAGATATATTTTTTTTAGATTTTAAAATTTTCAAAAAATCGTTTTTTGGCAAAATTATAAAAAAAATTTAAGAAAGTTATAATGTAAGCTTTTCATATTTTTTATTTTTTAAAAACGCATCGATTGAGCCATTTCAGAACCCTCTAGCGCCTTTTCGTATGAAGTTATCAAGCTTTTAAAAATGGAAAATCTTAAAAATCAATTTTTGCTTCCTCATAGAGGAAGTATTGTTTTTCCCTCAAATCCTCAATTGCAATTTTTTGACATTTCTCGACATAATTCGACCCAAGATTTCAAAAATGCTGTTTAGAAAAAATGTCCGGGTGAGTAAGTGTGTGTTAACATTACGTTTGGCCCAATATCTCAAGAACCGTTATAGTTAAAAGCATCTTTTTTTACCAAATAATAGGTTTTTCATATGAACAAATTCTGCCCTTTGTTTAAATCCGAGCGATCAGTTCCAGATATATTTTTTTTAGATCTTAAAATATTCAAAAAATCGCTTTTTCGCAAAATTTAAAAAAAAATATAAGAAAGTTAAAATGTAAGCTTTTCATATTTTTTATTTTTTAAAAACGCATCAATTGAGCTATTTACGAACCATCTAGGGCCTTTTCGTATGAAGTTATCAAGCTTTTAGAAATGGAAAATCTTAATAATCAATTTTTACTTCCTCATAGAGGAAGTATTTTTTTTCCCTCAAATCCTCAATTGCAATTTTTTGACATTTCTCGACATAATTCGACCCCAGGATTTCAAAAATGATGTTTAGAAAAAATGTCCGGGTGAGTTAGTGTGTTAACATTACGTTTGGCCCAATATCTCAAGAACCGTTATAGTTAAAAGCATCTTTTTTTACCAAATAATAGGTTTTTCATGGGGACAAATTCTGCCCTTTGTTCGCATCCGATCGATCAGTTCCAGATATATTTTTTTTAGATTTTAAAATTTTAAAAAAATCGTTTTTTGGCAAAATTATAAAAAAAAATTAAGAAAGTTAAAATGTAAGCTTTTCATAATTTTTATTTTTTAAAAACGCATCGATTGAGGTATTTACGATCCCTCTAGCGCCTTTTCGTATGAAGTTATCAAGCTTGTAAAAATGGAAAATCTTAATAATCAATTTTTGCTTCCTCATAGAGGAAGTATTGTTTTTCGCTCAAATCCTCAATTGCAATTTTTTGACATTTCTCGACATAATTCGACCAGAGGGTGTCAAAAATGATGTTTAGAGAAAATGTCCGGGTGTGTGTGTGTTTTAACATTACGTTTGGCCCAATATCTCAAGAACCGTTATAGTTAAACGCATCTTTTTTTACCAAATAATAGGTTTTTCATGGGGACAAATTCGGCCCTTTGTTTGAATCCGATCTATCAGTTCCAGGTATATTTTTTTTAGATTTTAAAATTTTTAAAAAATCGTTTTTTAGCAAAATTATAAAAAAAAATTTAAGAAAGTTAAAATGTAAGCTTTTCATATTTTTTATTCTTTAAAAACGCATCAATTGAGCTATTTACGAACACTCTAGAGCCTTTTCGTATGAAGTTATCAAGCTTTTAAAAATGAAAAATCTTAATAATCAATTTTTGCTTCCTCATAGAGGAAGTATTGTTTTTCTCTCAAATCCTTAATTGCAATTTTTTGACATTTCTCAACATAATTGGACCCCAGGATGTCAAAAATGATGTTTAGAAAAAATGTTCGGGTGTGTGTGTGTGTGTTAACATAACGTTTGGCCCAATATCTCAAGAACCGTTTTAGTTAGAAGCATATTTTTTTACCAAATAATAGGTTTTTCATGTGGACAAATTCTGCATTTTGTTTGATCCATCTATCAGTTCCAGATATATTTTTTTTAGATTTTAAAATTTTCAGAAAATAGTTTTTTGGCAAAATTATAAAAAAAAATTTAAGATAGTTCAAATGTAAGCTTTTCATATTTTTTATTTTTTAAAAAAGCATCGATTGAGCTATTAACAAACCCTCTAGCGCCTTTTCGTATGAAGTTATCAAGCTTTTAAAAATGGAAAATCTTAATAATTAATTTTTGATTCCTCATAGAGGAAGTATTGTTTTTCCCTTAAATACTTTATTGCAATTTTTTGACATTTCTTGACATAATTGTACCCCAGGATGTCAAAAATCATGTTTAGAAAAAATGTCCGGGTGTGTATGTGTGTGTTAACATAACGTTTGGCCCAATATCTCAAGAACCGTTATAGTTAAACGCATCTTTTTTTACCAAATAATAGGTTTTTTATGGGGACAAATTCGGCCCTTTGTTTGAATCCGATCTATCAGTTCCAGATATATTTTTTTTAGATTTTAAAATTTTTAAAAAATCGTTTTTTAGCAAAATTATAAAAAAAAAATATAAGAAAGTTAAAATGTAAGATTTTTATATTTTTTATTTTTTAAAAACGCATCGATTGAGCTATTTACGAACCATCTAGCGCCTTTTCGTATGAAGTTATCAAGCTTTTAGAAATGGAATATCTTAATAATCAATTTTTACTTCCTCATAGAGGAAGTATTGTTTTTCCCTCAAATCCTCAATTGCAATTTTTTGACATTTCTCGAAATAATTCGACCCCAGGATGTCAAAAATGATGTTTAGAAAAAATGTCCGGGTGAGTGTGTGTGTGTTAACAAAACGTTTGGCCCAATATCTCAAGAACCGTTATAGTTAGAAGCATCTTTTTTTACCAAATAATAGGTTTCTCATAGGGACAAATTCAGCTCTTTGTTTGAATCCGATCAATCAGTTCTAGATATATTTTTTTTAGATTTTAAAATTTTCAAAAAATCGTTTTTTGGCAAAATTATAAAAAAAAATTTAAGAAAGTTAAAATGTAAGCTTTTCATATTTTTTATTCTTTAAAAACGCATCAAATGAGCTATTTACGAACCCTCTAGCGCCTTTTCGTATGAAGTTATCAAGCTTTTAAAAATGGAAAATCTTAATAATCAATTTTTGCTTCCTCATAGAGGAAGTATTGTTTTTCCCTCAAATCCTTAAATGCAATTTTTTGACATTCCTCAACATAATTGGACCCCAGGATGTCAAAAATGATGTTTAGAAAAAATGTCCGGGTGTGTGTGTGTGTGTTAACATAACGTTTGGCCCAATATCTCAAGAACTCTTTTAGTTAGAAGCATATTTTTTTACCAAATAATAGGTTTTTCATGGGGACAAATTCTGCCCTTTGTTTGAATCCGATCTATCAGTTCCAGATATATTTTTTTTAGATTTTAAAATTTTCAGAAAATAGTTTTTTGGCAAAATTATAAAAAAAAATTTAAGAAAGTTAAAATGTAAGCTTTTCATATTTTTTATTTTTTAAAAACGCATCGATTGAGCTATTTACGAACCCTCTAGCGCCTTTTCGTATGAAGTTAGCAAACTTTTAAAAATGGAAAATCTTAATAATCAATTTTTGCTTCCTCATAGAGGAAGTATTGTTTTTCACTCAAATCCTCAATTGCAATTTTTTGACATTTCTCTACATAATTCGACCAGAGGGTGTCAAAAATGATGTTTAGAGAAAATGTCCGGGTGTGTGTGTGTTTTAACATTACGTTTGGAACAATATCTCAAGAACCGTTATAGTTAGAAGCATCTTTTATTACCAAATAATAGGTTTTTCATGGGGACAAATTCGGCCCTTTGTTTAAATCCGATCTATCAGTTCCAGATATAATTTTTGTAGATTTTAAAATTTTTAAAAAATCGTTTTTTAGCAAAATTATAGAAAACAATATAAAAAAGTTAAAATGTAAGCTTTTCATATTTTTTATTTTTTAAAAACGCATCGATTGAGCTATTTACGAACCATCTAGCGCCTTTTCGTATGAAGTTATCAAGCTTTTAGAAATGGAAAATCTTAATAATCAATTTTTACTTCCTCATAGAGGAAGTATTGTTTTTCCCTCAAATCCTCAATTGCAATTTTTTTACATTTCTCGAAATAATTCGACCCCAGGATTTCAAAAATGATGTTTAGAAAAAATGTCCGGGTGAGTTAGTGTGTGTTAACATTACGTTTGGCCCAATATCTCAAGAACCGTTATAGTTAAAAGCATCTTTTTTTACCAATTAATAGGTTTTTCATGGGGACATATTCTGCCCTTTGTTTGAGTCCGATCGATCAGTTCCAGATATATTTTTTTTAATTTAAAATTTTCAAAAAAACGTTTTTTAGCTAAATTATAAAAAAAAATTTAAGAAAGTTAAAATGTAAGCTTTTCATATTTTTTATTTTTTAAAAACGCATCGATTGAGCTATTTACGAACCATCTAGCGCCTTTTCGTATGAAGTTATCAAGCTTTTAGAAATGGAAAATCTTAATAATCAATTTTTACTTCCTCATAGAGGAAGTATTGTTTTTCCCTTAAATACTTTATTGCAATTTTTTGACATTTCTTGACATAATTGTACCCCAGGATGTCAAAAATCATGTTTAGAAAAAATGTCCGGGTGTGTATGTGTGTGTTAACATAACGTTTGGCCCAATATCTCAAGAACCGTTATAGTTTAACGCATCTTTTTTTACCAAATAATAGGTTTTTCATGGGGACAAATTCGGCCCTTTGTTTGAATCCGATCTATCAGTTCCAGATATATTTTTTTTAGATTTTAAAATTTTTAAAAAATCGTTTTTTAGCAAAATTATAAAAAAAAAATATAAGAAAGTTAAAATGTAAGATTTTTATATTTTTTATTTTTTAAAAACGCATCGATTGAGCTATTTACGAACCATCTAGCGCCTTTTCGTATGAAGTTATCAAGCTTTTAGAAATGGAATATCTTAATAATCAATTTTTACTTCCTCATAGAGGAAGTATTGTTTTTCCCTCAAATCCTCAATTGCAATTTTTTGACATTTCTCGAAATAATTCGACCCCAGGATGTCAAAAATGATGTTTAGAAAAAATGTCCGGGTGAGTGTGTGTGTGTTAACAAAACGTTTGGCCCAATATCTCAAGAACCGTTATAGTTAGAAGCATCTTTTTTTACCAAATAATAGGTTTCTCATAGGGACAAATTCAGCTCTTTGTTTGAATCCGATCAATCAGTTCTAGATATATTTTTTTTAGATTTTAAAATTTTCAAAAAATCGTTTTTTGGCAAAATTATAAAAAAAAATTTAAGAAAGTTAAAATGTAAGCTTTTCATATTTTTTATTCTTTAAAAACGCATCAATTGAGCTATTTACGAACCCTCTAGCGCCTTTTCGTATGAAGTTATCAAGCTTTTAAAAATGGAAAATCTTAATAATCAATTTTTGCTTCCTCATAGAGGAAGTATTGTTTTTCCCTCAAATCCTTAAATGCAATTTTTTGACATTCCTCAACATAATTGGACCCCAGGATGTCAAAAATGATGTTTAGAAAAAATGTCCGGGTGTGTGTGTGTGTGTTAACATAACGTTTGGCCCCATATCTCTAGAACCCTTTTAGTTAGAAGCATATTTTTTTACCAAATAATAGGTTTTTCATGGGGACAAATTCTGCCCTTTGTTTGAATCCGATCTATCAGTTCCAGATATATTTTTTTTAGATTTTAAAATTTTCAGAAAATAGTTTTTTGGCAAAATTATAAAAAAAAATTTAAGAAAGTTAAAATGTAAGCTTTTCATATTTTTTATTTTTTAAAAACGCATCGATTGAGCTATTTACGAACCCTCTAGCACCTTTTCGTATGAAGTTAGCAAACTTTTAAAAATGGAAAATCGTAATAATCAATTTTTCCTTCCTCATAGAGGAAGTATTGTTTTTCACTCAAATCCTCAATTGCAATTTTTTGACATTTCTCTACATAATTCGACCAGAGGGTGTCAAAAATGATGTTTAGAGAAAATGTCCGGGTGTGTGTGTGTTTCAACATTACGTTTGGAACAATATCTCAAGAACCGTTATAGTTAGAAGCATCTTTTATTACCAAATAATAGGTTTTTTATAGGGACAAATTCGGCCCTTTGTTTAAATCCGATCTATCAGTTGCAGATATAATTTTTTTAGATTTTAAAATTTTTAAAAAATCATTTTTTAGCAAAATTATAGAAAACAATATAAGAAAGTTAAAATGTAAGCTTTTCATATTTTTTATTTTTTAAAAACGCATCGATTGAGCTATTTACGAACCATCTAGCGCCTTTTCGTATGAAGTTATCAAGCTTTTAGAAATGGAAAATCTTAATAATCAATTTTTACTTCCTCATAGAGGAAGTATTGTTTTTCCCTCAAATCCTCAATTGCAATTTTTTTACATTTCTCGAAATAATTCGACCCCAGGATTTCAAAAATGATGTTTAGAAAAAATGTCCGGGTGAGTTAGTGTGTGTTAACATTACGTTTGGCCCAATATCTCAAGAACCGTTATAGTTAAAAGCATCTTTTTTTACCAATTAATAGGTTTTTCATGGGGACAAATTCTGCCCTTTGTTTGAGTCCGATCGATCAGTTCCAGATATATTTTTTTTAATTTAAAATTTTCAAAAAAACGTTTTTTAGCTAAATTATAAAAAAAAATTTAAGAAAGTTAAAATGTAAGCTTTTCATATTCTTTATTTTTTAAAAGCGCATCGATTGAGCTATTTAAGAACCCTCTAGCGCCTTTTCGTATGAAGTTATCAAGCTTTTAAAAATGTAAAATCTTAATAATCAATTTTTGCTTCCTCATAGAGGGAGTATTGTTTTACCCTTAAATCCTCAATTGCAATTTTTTGACATTTCTCGAAATAATTCGACCCCAGGATGTCAAAAATGATGTTTAGAAAAAATGTCCGGGTGAGTGTGTGTGTGTTAACAAAACGTTTGGCCCAATATCTCAAGAACCGTTATAGTTAGAAGCATCTTTTTTTACCAAATAATAAGTTTCTCATAGGGACAAATTCAGCTCTTTGTTTGAATCCGATCAATCAGTTCTAGATATATTTTTTTTAGATTTTAAAATTTTCAAAAAATCGTTTTTTGGCAAAATTATAAAAAAAAAATTTAAGAATGTTAAAATGTAAGCTTTTCATATTTTTTATTCTTTAAAAACGCATCAATTGAGCTATTTACGAACCCTCTAGCGCCTTTTCGTATGAAGTTATCAAGCTTTTAAAAATGGAAAATCTTAATAATCAATTTTTGCTTCCTCATAGAGGAAGTATTGTTTTTCCCTCAAATCCTTAAATGCAATTTTTTGACATTCCTCAACATAATTGGACCCCAGGATGTCAAAAATGATGTTTAGAAAAAATGTCCGGGTGTGTGTGTGTGTGTTAACATAACGTTTGGCCCAATATCTCTAGAACCCTTTTAGTTAGAAGCATATTTTTTTACCAAATAATAGGTTTTTCATGGGGACAAATTCTGCCCTTTGTTTGAATCCGATCTATCAGTTCCAGATATATTTTTTTTAGATTTTAAAATTTTCAGAAAATAGTTTTTTGGCAAAATTATAAAAAAAAATTTAAGAAAGTTAAAATGTAAGCTTTTCATATTTTTTATTTTTTAAAAACGCATCGATTGAGCTATTTACGAACCCTCTAGCACCTTTTCGTATGAAGTTAGCAAACTTTTAAAAATGTAAAATCTTAATAATCAATTTTTGCTTCCTCATAGAGGGAGTATTGTTTTACCCTTAAATCCTCAATTGCAATTTTTTGACATTTCTCGAAATAATTCGACCCCAGGATGTCAAAAATGATGTTTAGAAAAAATGTCCGGGTGAGTGTGTGTGTGTTAACAAAACGTTTGGCCCAATATCTCAAGAACCGTTATAGTTAAAAGCATCTTTTTTTACCAATTAATAGGTTTTTCATGGGGACAAATTCTGCCCTTTGTTTGAGTCCGATCGATCAGTTCCAGATATATTTTTTTTAATTTAAAATTTTCAAAAAAACGTTTTTTAGCTAAATTATAAAAAAAAATTTAAGAAAGTTAAAATGTAAGCTTTTCATATTCTTTATTTTTTAAAAGCGCATCGATTGAGCTATTTAAGAACCCTCTAGCGCCTTTTCGTATGAAGTTATCAAGCTTTTAAAAATGTAAAATCTTAATAATCAATTTTTGCTTCCTCATAGAGGGAGTATTGTTTTACCCTTAAATCCTCAATTGCAATTTTTTGACATTTCTCGAAATAATTCGACCCCAGGATGTCAAAAATGATGTTTAGAAAAAATGTCCGGGTGAGTGTGTGTGTGTTAACAAAACGTTTGGCCCAATATCTCAAGAACCGTTATAGTTAGAAGCATCTTTTTTTACCAAATAATAAGTTTCTCATAGGGACAAATTCAGCTCTTTGTTTGAATCCGATCAATCAGTTCTAGATATATTTTTTTTAGATTTTAAAATTTTCAAAAAATCGTTTTTTGGCAAAATTATAAAAAAAAATTTAAGAATGTTAAAATGTAAGCTTTTCATATTTTTTATTCTTTAAAAACGCATCAATTGAGCTATTTACGAACCCTCTAGCGCCTTTTCGTATGAAGTTATCAAGCTTTTAAAAATGGAAAATCTTAATAATCAATTTTTGCTTCCTCATAGAGGAAGTATTGTTTTTCCCTCAAATCCTTAAATGCAATTTTTTGACATTCCTCAACATAATTGGACCCCAGGATGTCAAAAATGATGTTTAGAAAAAATGTCCGGGTGTGTGTGTGTGTGTTAACATAACGTTTGGCCCAATATCTCAAGAACTCTTTTAGTTAGAAGCATATTTTTTTACCAAATAATAGGTTTTTCATGGGGACAAATTCTGCCCTTTGTTTGAATCCGATCTATCAGTTCCAGATATATTTTTTTTAGATTTTAAAATTTTCAAAAAATCGTTTTTTGGCAGAATTATAAAAAAAAATTTAAGAAAGTTAAAATGTAAGCTTTTTATATTTTTTATTTTTTAAAAACGCATCAATTGAGCTATTTACGAACCTTATAGTACAATTATTTTTTTTTTAAGTCCCACATGCGTCTTCGACTTTTTAGTTCTGTCCTTTTATAAGAGAACTGTTTAGTATAGGAATTTTTAGGATATTTACGCTTATTTTTAGAAATAGAAAGAATTTATTTTGTAGAAGTTTTTTTTTATGCCATATGAATCCTTTAATGTTAAGCCGCGCAGGGTCATTGTTCATATTTTTTTTACTGTCTATTGTTAATTTATTTACCGTTGTGTTACATATTAGCTTTAAGCTTATATTATATATTTACTTAGAAAAATTGTTCCCAGGGTAGTTGGGGACCATATTTTTTCACACTTTTTTAATTTTATATTTAATATTGTCATCTGTGTTGAAATTTCTTTATTTTATAGTTTTTATACTTGTCGATCAGATTGTTTCCTTGGTGACAAATGTTGAATGTTTTTTTGTAATGGCGGATAAGTTTGTAGCAAAAAAATCTAGGAACAATTGAAATATTATTTTATTATTATTATTATTATTATTATTATTATTATTATTATTTTTTTTTTTTTTTTTTACAAAACAAGTTTAGGAGAGGAAAAAATGCATTTACGCACTTGTTCGTGTGGGACTCGAGCACATCCTGTGGCAATACCGCACTAAAACAACCTCTCCCAATTCTTGCTTTACATACTCTTATCAACTTTTGCTCCTTCCGTCCTGGAAGGTAAGCAAAAGTTTCTTTTTTTTTACTCTGTACAGTTTCAGCATTCTGTTCTTTGGGTCTTCATGTCCATTGCCGCCGATGTTCTTATGCGGCCGACATGAAATTGTTGGATGCTTTTTTAGAGCTACCTTTAAAGATGTTTTTTTTACAAGGAACAGTGCTGTCGGACCACAAAAAGAGAATTCAAAAGAACTGCTTTTTGCATTCTACCTGCTAACAAATTGGCTTGACGTTTGCAGGTTGGGATCTTCTTCAGTTGGCTCACAAATGAAGCCGTCATCTCTCCTAAGCAGCCGAGAATTAAAACAATCAAATGGACTCTATATCCTGGATGCATTTTACTCAATTCGAATAAGAGCTCTTGATATTTGATCCGTTTCTCATCCTCCTTTTTCTACAACGGATTCTTGATTCATTTAGGCATACGGCAGAATGGGCTTCTTATCTATACCGTACTGGTGACGAAGGTGGTAATACAAAACCTTCAGTGCAGCATTGTGTCTTTCTATATATCTGTTACATGCATAAATCGGACAGGCACTTAATATATGACTAAGTGTCTCCGGGTATTGTTTGCATGCACGACAGTTGGAATCGTCAACAGGTATATGCATCACACGGCTGCGGTACACCAAATTATTAATCACTCCATCCTGACAAGCGAACAAAAATCCCTCTGTCTCCGATTTTAATCCAGCCGATTTAAGGAATGCAAAAGTCAAACCTACAGACAATCCCATTTCTCTGACGATATTATAAAGTTGTCCGTGAACAGGCTTACTAACATGTTTTTCTAAAAGAAGTACATGTTCTGCATTCTTTACATGTTTTTTGAGCATCAAAGGTGGTAATGACGCTATTCCATGTTCGGTATTATTTGTATCAAATCGAAGATTAAGTTCCTTTGCCGCTCTATTTGCCGCTTGATATAAAAATGCCCCATTATTTGTAACTTCATGATGATGGACAAATTGCATTAAAGGATCCATACTATTCATCACTGAGCATGCCGCAGCCAGTACAATACGGCGATGAAGACACTCTAAACTTAGTAACCCTCTTCCTTCCTGATCTCGCGGAAGGTATATTCGAGTTACGGAAGACCTTGGATGATGGCATCGATGTACTGTCATCATCTTGCGCGTTTGTCTATCCAGTATCTTCAGCCCATCCACATTCCATTTAACAGCCCCAAATGTATAGAGTATTAAAGGAATGGCTAATACATTTGTGGCCTGTATCTTATTCTTCCTTGATAATTCGGATGACCAAATTTTTCTGAGGAGACCTCGATATTTAAATTGGAGTTGATCTTTAAGCCCACGCATATCTTGAGTTTCCGATTGTGGAATTCCAAGATATGCGTAAGTTTCTCCTTCACCAAGATGATGAATGGTGTTGCCACCAATAAGCTGAAGATCGTCTAAATCGCCTGATGTTTCAGATGTTTCTAGTCTTCCTCTATTCATATGGACAACAGCACATTTATCAAGTCCAAAACTCATGTCCGTTGCCGCTGTTGTTCTTACGCGGTGGCCAGGAACGCTATTGGATGCTTTTTTAGAGCTACCTTCGTGATGTTATATTATGAAGAACAGTGCTGCCTGACCAGATGAAAAGAGCTCAGCAGAACTGCCTTCTGCATTCGACCTGCCAATGCGTCAGCTTGACGCTCGCAGGTTGGAACTCTTTGAAGCTGGCTAACAAATGAAGCTCTCATCCCCCTAGACAGCCGAGAATAAGGACAACTAAATGGACTTTATAGCCTCTGTGTATTCTCCTCAATTCGAACAGCAGGTCTTGATACTTTTGCCGTTTCTCATCCTCCTTCTGTGCGATATTGCCCTCGGCAGGAGCCGAAAACTCAATCACGCAGATGATCTTACCTTTATGATCCTGGAGTACTATATCAGGCTTAGTAGCACTGATACGATGAGTGGTAGAAAACGAAAAATTCCAGTAGATTCTGCAATTCTCATTCTCCACAACAGCCTCCTGATTTTCTTGGGCGTATGGCAAGACAGGTTCCTTATCTACACCATATTGGTGTCGAAGATAGTAATACAATACCTTAAGTCCAGCATTGTGTCTTTCAATATACCCGGAACATGCATACGTCAGACACGCACTTAGAATGTGAGTAAGTGTTTCCGGTTATTGTTTACATGCTCGACAGTTGTAATTGTCGACAGGTATCTGCATGACCTTACTGCGATAATATAAGGTATTGATAACACCATCTTGGCAAGCAAATAAAAATCCCTCAGTCTCCGATCTTAAACCAGCAGATTTAAGAAATCTAAAAGACAGATCCTTAGACAACTCCATCTCCCTAAGAATCTTATAGAATTGCCCATGAAGAGGCTTCCTAACATGTTGCTCCAATAGAAGTACATGTTCAGCCTGCTTCACTTGTCTTTTAAGCATCAAAGGTGTTAATGATGCCAATCCCTGTTCTGTATCGCTGGTATCAAACGGAAGACTAAGTTCATCTGCCGCTCTGTTTGCCGCTTTGTATAAAAATGCCCCATTATTTGCAATTTCATGATGGTGGACAAATTGCATAAGAGGATCATTACTGTTCATCACCGAACATGCCGCAGCTAATACAATACGGCGATGAAGACACTCTACACTAAGTAGACCTCTCCCTCCCTGATCGCGTGGAAGGTAAATTCGAGGTACAGAAGACCTTGGGTGATGACATCGATGTATTGACATCATCCTACGTGTCTCTCTATCTAGTAACTTCAGGTCATCCACATTCCACTTAACAGCTCCAAATGTATAGAGAAGTAAAGGAATGGCTAATGTATTTGTGGCTTGTATCTTATTCTTCCCAGATAATTCAGATGACCAAATTTTTCTAAGAAGACCTCGATATTTCTTTTGGAGATGATCTTTAAGCTTACAAACATCCTGAGTCTCCGATTGTGGAATCCCAAGATATGTGTAAGCATCCCCTACACCAAGATGTTGTATGGTGTTGCCACCAATGAGCTGAAGGTCCTCAGAGTTACTTTGTAAATCCGATGTTTCTCGTCTTCCTCTATTTAGATGAATCACGGCACATTTGTCCAATCCAAAAGACATACCTATAGCTCTGGAATACACAGCTACTGCAAACACTAAGATATTAAGTGCCTCCTTACTGGAGGCATAGAGCTTAAGATCATCCATATAAAAAAGGTGGTTGATCTTATATACTCTATTTTTTGGTTTGCCACACATGTATCCAGAGTGCTTTTCTCGAAGAACAATAGACAGAGGCAGGAGGGAGATGCAAAAAAGTAGAGGACTGAGTGAGTCTCCTTGAAAAACTCCTCTTTTATAGGTTACGATGTTAGTATTCACCTGTTGTTTGTTCGATGTTATAACAAACCTTGTCCTCCACTTGAGCATTAGATTTTTCAAGCATCTCACAATGTTTGGATGTACCTGTAAGCATTCAAGAAGCTTGATAATCAATTCGTGACTCGTAGAGTCGAATGCTTTACGGTAATCAATCCAAGCCATTGACAGGTTGCGCCGATAAAATATCGAATCTTGGGTCACGCACCTATCTATCAGTAGGTTATCCCTACAACCTGCTAGGCCTCTCTTACACCTTCGCTGTTCACCTATTGCACTCCACACTGGCTCTATGGATGTTAATATCCTCTCTTTGAGGATACCAGTGAATAGCTTGTAACAGGTGTTAAGACAAGCTATTGGTCTATAATTCATTGGATTAGACAAATTTCCTGATTTTGGTAGAAGTACCGTTCTTCCTTCAACCAACCACTGAGGTACGTGATCTTCTCCGTTAAGAAAGCTAGAAAATATACGGGCCAAATGTTGGTGGGTAAAAGTGAACTTCTTCCACCATAGATTATTAATCTTGTCTGGACCGGGTGCTGAATAGTTCTTAGTTTTAGCAACTACATTTCTCACTTCCTCCTCAGTGATTCGTGAGCACTCTTCCATAGGGTGTTCAAGCCCCTGCCGATGACAGAAGCTACGAAAGAGTGGTATAGATGCATCTTGATCGTTTAGAGGACATGTGGTTTCGTAGATGTTCTTCCAGAAGTTTTCAACCTCTTCACGACTAGGTGGCTTTTCAACGGTTGGAGAAGGTACTGGGAACAGGCGGGACGGATTGATAGCAAAAGTGTTATTTTGCTCTATCCATTTTACACGCTGTTCTAATTGTTCTCTTATAATTACAAGAGTACGTATCTTCTCAATCCAATGCTGCTTGATATTCTGCAGCTTAGACTTCTTGAGAGTATGATGCAATCTTTTTAGAGATTGGGCTATGCCCAAAACTCTAGGAGTAAATGCTCTATTTGTTGCTAGATATGCAATCACACTCTGCAATTGAGAAGCCATCCGTCTGGCCACCCCAATCTTGAACTGTACCTGTTTAATTCGTTGTTTTGTTCTTGCAATGCGCTGAGAAACAGATTTTCTGTTGCTTTCGCGAAGCAAAGAAACCGCCTTTTCATAAACTGCACAGTTCAATGTCCAGAGGTCTACATCTTCTGAAAGGTCCGAAAGTTCTCTGTTCGCCGCTGCCAATTTGTCCATTTTAATGGAAACCTTGTGATGAATTTTGGTTTCTCTTGCGCCCACATTACTATGCTCGACCATTTGTTGTGTTGTGAGAACTGATCGTCTGTTCTCTACGGGGTCTCGATCTTCTTGAAGGAGAGCTTCATATCCCCTACCCAACAGAGAGGATATCTGATCTCTTAGATTCTGAGATGTTATTTGAGCGTATTGGGGATACATAGTGATCCATCGCTCATAACATCTCTTCATTATTCCTCTACGGTCAGGAGAAGAGTTTCGCCAACATAAGATGGCATCTCTCTTCATCTCCTCAGTCCATCGTATACGCTCACGAGCTTGTCCACGGGCGTAGCCTGGTCGTCGCCTGGGTTCTATCCTATTGCCACTCCCAACTGAACCCAGGTCTCCATCCGAAAGAGACCTATTGTGGGTGGCACTGCGCGTTACAGTTGTCGTAACCGCAAGTTACCCTGTGGGGGTGGTTAACCCATCACAGGGTTGACAATTATTTCAGGTGTCAAGCCCTATCTGGTTATGGTCCGCGTCGGGTATTTCATTTCCCCGATACTACCTATATCTAGGAGGATCCCCCTATCCGCCACCTGGGGACGCGCCCGGTTGAGGTCCAGCAACCCCACCTTAGATGCCCTTTAAACACTCGGCCTAACAAACCAAGTATTTCCACGATGTTTTCTCATAGAGGGAGTATTTTTTTCTTATATTTTATCCAACTCGTATTTTTTTCCATTTTTTTTCAATTGCATATTTTGTGTTTTTGTTAATTTTTCCATGTTTTTTTTCCAATTGAAATTTATTAAAACTTTTTAGTACATTTAAGTGCATTTAATATATATAAAAAATTGGAGAATTGATGTTTAAAAAAAAAAGTTAAAATATAAATATAGCTTCCTCATAGATGAAGTAATGCTTTTTGTTTTTAAATATTTTAATAATTTTTTACTTCTTTATATTATATTTACAATTGTAAGTTTTAATTAATATATTTTCATCAAATTTTACGTAAATCAATAAACCGTTTGCTCACTTAATAGCGTAGTCTTGTAAAAAATATTTTGTTTACAACTTATATTAACATAATAACATAAAAATATTAAAAGAAAGTACTCTTTATCTATTTTGTCTAATAATTTTTTTTTTAGATCATTTTGTTATCCAGTTTTGAAAAAGAGAGATTTATTATTTCTCTATGAGGAAGCAATGTGTTCAAAAAATGAACACAAATGAAAAAAAATAGTCTACGAAAGTAAATACCCGACGTAGAATATTTAATTAATTTTAATTGTTTTCAATTACTCTTCATTATTTTTAACTGATTTTAATTACTTTTGACTACTTTTCAACTACTTAAAATTACTTTAAACTATTTTCGCTTATTTTCAATGATATTCAATTATTTTCAATGATTTTTGCTTATTTTCTTCAAATTTTAATTACTCTTGTCATCATTCAAGTATTTTTGTCATTTTCTAATTATTTTTTTAATATTTTTGCTTATTTTTAACTGATTTCAATCGCCTTCAAATATTTTTACTTATTTTCATCTATTTTCAATTATGTTTCAACTATATTAAAATATTTTTGCTTATTTTCAAAGATATTCAATTAATTTTAATTGTTTTCAATTACTATTTATTATTTTGAACTGATTTCAATTACTTTTGACTATTTTTTAACTACTTACAATTACTTTAAACTATTTTGCTTATTTTAAATGATATTCAATGATTTTCAATGATTTTTGCTTATTTTCTTTAAATTTTAATTACTCTTGTCATCATTGAAGTATTTTTGTCATTCTCTAATTATTTTCTTCATATTGTTGCTTATTTTTAACGGTTTTTAATGACTTTTAATAATTTTTAGGGTTTCGTACACCTTCGGTGTTCGGCGGATCCCTTATAGCGAGACTCGTGCGTCCGTAGCCAAAAACAATTCCCCCCCTCCCTTAACTTCTAAACTATTTGACCTAGAGGGCTGAAATTTGGTACACTTATGTATTTTCACGTGTAGATTACACGAAAAATATAGAGAACATGATCTGGATTGATGGACATAGCGTTGTCAAGGAAAAACTGCAAATTTTGGAAAAAAAAGTTTTTTTTTTCTAACTTTGCCATTATTTGAGCTAGAGGGCTATAATTTGGTACACTCGTGTATTTTTGCATGCAGATTATGGAAAAATTATGTTTGTAAATAAAATTGAATATTATGAGGTCACAAAAAAAAAATTCAAAAAATCACTAAAAAGAGGTTTAGACCCTTATGCTAGACCTCACCCTAATTGTCCTACAGTACCCCTCAAACCAATAAAATTTTTATTTGTATACTCAGGATTTAAAAAAACTATATAAAAGGCAATTGAAAGTTGTTATCACTTTTTTTTCAAAATAATTGAAAAATTATGAAAAAAACAAAAAAAATTTTAATCTTATACAAGGCTTGATCAAGGCTGCCACAGGACCTATAATCAAGACTGTTATAAGCCCTGAAACCTTATAAAAATTTCAAGGCCTCCCCTTAAAAAAAAATTCTTGATTTTATGTTATTTATATGAAATACAAACCTGTACCCTTAAGCAAAAGTTTCATGTACTTGAAGGTAGAAGTATTTTCATAATTTGTACGTTCTAATTAATTTTCATAATCTGTACATAAAAATATACAAATGTATCAATTTAAGCCCTCTAGCTCAAATAGTTTCAAAGTTATGAGGAAAAAACTTTTTTTTGAAAATTTGCAGTTTTTCTTTTTTTGACAACGTTTTGACTGTCAATCCAGATAATGTTCCCTATAATTTTCCTGTAATCTACACGTAAAAATACATATGTGTACCAAATTAAAGCTCTCTGTTTGTTAATAAGGTATATCTTTGTTTCGTAAATGTACGGAACCCTAGATTTTGGTACGGGTGTAACTCGTACTTGCCCGATTTTTTACTTATTTTCATCTATTTTTAATTATTTTTCAATTATATTTATATATTTTTGCTTATTTTTAATGATATTCAATTAATTTTAATTGTTTTCAATTACTATTTATTATTTTTAACTGATTTCAATTACTTTTGAATATTTGTCAACTACTTACAATTACTTTTAATTATTTTTGCTTATTTTCAATGATATTTAATTATTTTCAATGATTTTTGCTTATTTTCTTCAAATTTTTAATTCCTCTGGTCATCATTCAAGTATTTTTGTCATTTTCTAACTATTTTTTTCATATTTTTGCTTTTTTTTAACGGTTTTCAATTACCTTTAATAAACTTATATACAAAAAATATTTTTACATTAACCAAAAATTTATACTTACTGTCAGTACAATGTTTTCGCTGGCATCATCTCTATTCCATTCATGTTCTAATTGTATTTCCCTTGGTGGTGTTGGTACACTAAGAAGGGCTGAAAGCCTTTCTCCAATAAAACAATCTTCCACTAAACGAATAAAGAATTAAAAAAGTAATAACAATTTGTGTAAAATCAGAAATAAGAATTAATAATTTTTCTTATTTTTTAGTTTGTTTCACTATTCAATTTTAAATATTTAAATACATAAACTGCACCTTATATAAAATAAACTAATCCGCATCTAACAGTGCACATAATTAAAAAACTCATTTATATTCATGTAAAAAGAAAAATGTATGGTTTTTTAAGAGAAAGGTAGGGGTTTTATAAGATAAAAAATATCGCTTCTTCACTGATAATTTGTACCCCTCCATTCTTTATTCCCCATCATCTCATGTTATTATGTGTTTAGGTTTTGTTTTAATTACATCAAAAGAATACCGGCAATATTTCTTTTAGTCTTATAAAATCGTCATACATTTCAATGTTTTATGCAATCTACCATTGCAAGAACAGTAAAGCTTTTAAATTTAAATACTATTAAACTGTTTTCTTCTTAAGATAAAAAAGTAAATGACTTTATCGACAAATTTCCATTCACATTACATGTCATTCGAACCCTTAGTTTGAGCTTATAATGATGATAAATTGAATATTAGTATGTTTTTGCAACTTAATTTTAGTAAATTAATATTTCTTCTTCAAAAATTAAAAATATGTAAGAGTAGATTTTTTTTCATTATATACACTTTTAAAGAAAATTCATTTGAAATAATTGCATTTTACTTAGGTTTGGGAAAATTAAAATGGAATTGATGTAGGTGTTGCAGATTAACTTGTTTTATTTTCATTTACAATACATTTTTTGTACATAAACAATAAAAATCTAGTATGTAACACATAAGTCTAGTCTAGTCGTCATATCTTGTCATATCTCGTTGTCTCTTATTCTCCTGTTCTACTACCATTTCATCCTCTCCGTCACTCTCTTCTGCTATGCATTGCTCCACCTCACACAATCCAAAACTCTGCCATGGAGCTAACGACTTAATCTTCTTTTTTATATCCTGTTGTCTCTCACGCTCCTGTTCCTCTATCAAATCTTCATCACTCTCATAATTTACAATTTGCTCATTCTTACTCTCTTTTAATACATCTTGCTCTTCATAGTTTTCAATCCCTGCTATTAATTCTATTGAAAATTTGTTTTCTTCATCAATGTTTAATACAAACTCTTCCTCTTCACTTTCCTCATCCACCACAATTTCTACTATTGTTTCATCTACGTAATCTTGTTCATTGTATTCATCAATCTCATTGCTACAAACTGTATTATAAAAATCTTTCAAATCTGTTCTTATTCTACAATCAAAATCTCCAATTTCTATCTCTATATCTTCTACAAAAATATTGTGATGTCTTAAAACAACTGGTTGATGACTCTTTTTTCCAAAAAAATTGTTTTATACATGCAGCAGCTACTAGTATAAACTTGCTCAACTTGTTATCTGTGTCACAATCAACCCATAAAATTGGAACATTGAATACTAGTAGTATTCTATGATAATTCTCCAAATTCTGAAACATTTAAAACAGTTTATTAATCAAATAAAATAGTAATAAAATAAAAAATTATTATAAACAGCATTTCTTAAAAAATTATTTTTAAAATTGTTATTACTCTTATTATAATTTACATTTATATATAAACATTGGAGTTATTATTATTATTAATTTTTCTATTATTATTAACAAAATAGTTTTCAAAACTTACCAATATATCTTGTACTGCATCACCTTTTCTTTTAATCCAAACTCAATTTTCAACATTTACAATGTTTCCTCTAACACCATTAAATTCAACAAAGAGTCCTTGTGTTTCTTCAGTCAATGAATTTTCACCCAATGATACTAGTAAAATTGCCGTCATATATAATCTTTCAGCATCTTCTACATTATTATCCAAAATCCATTCATCAGGTTCAATAATATCAAATTGGAGTTTTTTATACATTTTTGTTTCCATTTAGAAACAGTTAAAATATAGTTTATTCCATTTTTCGTATTGGTTACTACAATAATACATTTTAATTTAAAAAAATTAATTTTTCTAAAATTATGCTTGTTTCAAGAATATTTCAAGTTTGTGAGAAGGAAAAGATATTTCACGTAAACTCTAGTCTCCATCGAACATGCGCATAACAGATTAAAATAACCTCAAATTCTTGAATTTATAATATTTTATCGAATGAACGATTATTATTAAGCATAATTCGTACTTGATCCAATGCATTTTTGGACTGGTACAAAAATTTCTCAGTGTCAACTACAAGCTTTAGATCTTTTTTTAACCATTTTTACATACATTAAACTAAATTTATATTTCTTACAATTAAATTTAATTATGATTAAACCACTCTTTAAAAATAAAATGTACTCTTTTCATCACTTACCTTACAATATTACTCGTGTATCACTAAATTTTTTATTTTTATAACTATTTATATTAAACCTTTTATCAATTATGACAATGTTCCTCTTTAAACGACTTTTTAAGTACTGCTACAAAATTTTCTTTAAAAGTATCTCCTGAGTAACAAATATCCCAAACACCACCCTTTACCCCTAATTCAATCCTTCTGATTGTGTAATATGATTCAATATCTTTCACTATTACCTTGTCTACATTTTCAAATAACCTTGTTCAATGTTAATTTTCCCCCACTACTGCATTAAATTTCACGTTTCAATACTAGTTTTACTAAATCGCACATAAAATAACCCCCTTTACTGCAACCACCACCTACTGAGAAATACCACTATTTTGATTGTGCAATATGCTGTAATATCTGTCTAATTATGCCCCTCACTGCAAGGTCATTTAGTCTCACCACTAAAAAATGTCTTCACCAATGCATTTACCTTACCACTTGGATTGCGCAATATGCTGCAATATCTTGGTGACGTCACAAGGTTGACAATTTCACATGTAATTTGAGTCTGAGATAAACCCCACTCTTTTATCACTTTAGTTCATGTGTAGACTAAACTATCGGTAAAGAAGATCTCTGATGTGTCTTATCACCCCCACAACAGCAACCCTCTTACCACTAAAAAATACCACCCACCATTAAAGAATACTCCCACCAATACACTTTTTCCCATTACTTGGATTGTGCAATATGCTCCAATATCTGTCTTATTACCCTTGATAACGTCATATACTCCCACCAATGCAAAATGGCCATACCACTTGCATAGCTCAATATCAATCCCCAACACTAAGAAATGCCATCCACGCTTACCTCCCACCACTTGGTTTGCGCAATATGATATCTTGATGATGCCACAAGATTAACAATATGTGGTTTGAATCTGAGCTAAACCCCACTTTTTTACCATGCGTAGGCTAAACTATCGATAAAGAAGATCTCTGATATTACCCATCCACCGCTGCAACCCCCACCAATACGCAATATATCTACCCCCACCACTGCAATATAATTTATTCCTACCATTGGGCAATATGCTGCAATATCTTCGATGACGTAATATACCCCCACTATTACATTAACAGGAATTACCCCCTTCACCAATATCCGTCTTATCTTTGATGACGTCATGTGGCTATATCACCTATATGCATTGCGCAATATGCTGCAATATTTGTTCCGCACCACTGCAGCGTCATATACTCCAACCTTTGCGCAATATGCTGCAATATCTTCGATGACGTCATATAACCTTACTACTACATTAACATGAATTGCCCCCTCCACTACAACCCTCACCAATACGCAATATATCTACCTCTACCACTGCAATATCATTTATTCCAACCATTGCGCAATATGCTGCAATATTTGCCCCACACTACTGCAGCGTCATATACTCCAGCCATTGTGCAATATGCCACAATATCTTCTATGACGTCATATACCCCTTCCCCAACCAGTGCTACCCCCACCAATACATTTCCCCCACCACTACAACCCTCACCATTAAAAAATTCCTCCACCAGATGTATTGCGCAATATCTTGATGACGTCACAATAACCTTCAATCTCAAAAGTGGTTTGAGTCTGGGTTAAATCCCTCTCTTCGGGTTAAACTGTCGGTAAAGTAGATCCCTGACGTCAATGATAACTAACATTTAGAATCGGCCTTACTTAACTACTATCAGCAACGAATTGAAGTTCCCTTAATTCATGACCTGCAGTTGAGTTAACAGTATCATTCAAGCCTTCGGGTTTCTTAATAGTCAAAACATCAGCATACTTTATGTTCTTTAGAGTTTTATAGTGGTGACCTTTTACATTAGTTTTACAAAAATAATATTTATCTGGTTTATGATAAGGCTGATGATGCTATATCATCGGAGAAGATGAGGAAATTCGAATTTTCTGGCAACTGTTCGATTTATATGTCTTGAATTTTTATGAAAACTCAGTACAAGCGAATTCTAGTTCATACCATCAATCAGAAGTAGCATATTTAAGTGTAAAGAAATCATTGTATCTATCAACCAGAGTTTTATTATTCTTTAACTTCACATGATGCTTCTCATCCACCAATAAACCACATATGAAACAAAACTTATTGCGATTATCACCCATTTTTTCATCAAAAATTAAAGCAAAGCAATAAAACTTTGACGTTTAAATAAGGTTAAATTACAATAACACTTTCTTTTCTTATTCAAGATACAGTGTGAACTTAGGTACACTTGAGAACCTTTTTCATATTTCTATTAAAAAACAAATGCATGATAATCGCAATAAATTTTATTTTATCCACAGTATATTTGTGGATAAGCATCATTGTTTAAAACTGTAATTGATGGCCTCAACCATTTTTTTTGCAACCTAGCGTATATCACGTCTGATCGTTGGTATAAACCGGAATTCACGTAGGCTAAGTGCTCTTCAAAATTCAAGAAATGGGAATCGAAAAGTTGACACAAATTTAGAATTTAGGGGAGAGTAGCCAGTTGTGAGACGGCTCCAGTTGTGAGACAGTCCATTTTTTTTAACACGAAATCTAAAAAGGCTGATTGGTATACATAAAAACATTTATTTCTATACGAGCTAACTTTTGCGTGTACACCGAAGCGGATATATGTATTGTTTGTGTTAGATGCCAACACTGTGTGTGAAAATCGACTAAAAAACTTTTTTTCAACATGTGCAAAGTACTTTTTTTTTAAGTTAATTATTTGGAAAAGCTAAATGTTATGCATTTTTATTTAGTATTTTCCTTATATTTTGTAATGCAATATTGCATTGTTTCAATCTACAGTTGGAAATTTTTTTTTTTCCTCTTTCAAAATAGCGCGAATTTCCGGTTGTGAGACACAGCAAGTCACCAATTGTGAGACGGTGGCGCCGCCCATCTGGGATAGCTTATACTTTTCGTTATGCAGCATAAAGCGCTCTGTTCAGTTTAGTTCGTTACGTACATTTGATAACACAACAATTATTTAAAGTGTGGGAACATGTGCACAATTTATTTCATTTCCCTACATTGCGACAGCGATTTTGATGAAGAAAACTGATAGTCATATTTAAAAGAATAAATATTTTTATTAAGTATATAATAATATGTATTATCAATATATTTAGTTATTTATAGTAAACATAATGTTTCATGCCAAATTTGTTAAATTTTAGCATTTTTTTATAAGTGTCTCACAACTGGACACCTTTTTTTTTTGACTAAAAAGATATGCTCGGAAAATTGATCATAAAATTTTTCGAGTTCATCTGAACACTACACTTTCTATGAATAAAAGTTGCGTATTTAAGTTAATTTTTGAACGGTGTATTTTATTTACGATTTCGTTTACCTATTTCCAATTTATAAGTCAAAAATAAAACCCGTCTCACAACTAGCGACTCTCCCCTACTTATCTTCTCCGCTCGTATTATATCACCAAACAATCCAAAATGCTCACGTTTCAATTTAAACAAAGGAATATCTTGGAAGAAGATTTCAGGATCTCGCTAGTCCGCAAAAGTTGATGGTCAAAATTCTTTCAGAGAAATTTACAACGCTGGAGGAGACAATAGCAGCATACAAAAATTTTAAAAAAGTATTTCGTTTCATAAGCTACGCTACATATGAATGGCAAATAATCAGCGACTTTATAGTACTAATAAATAATACAAACGAATGAGATTAAACAAATAATTTTAAAACAAAGAGCATTTCCTTGACATTTTTGAAAGTTATTGCCAGTTCTGTTATGTACTGCATAGTTCCGTACTGCACTGTACGCTACTGAATATTCCAATAAAAGTTATTAATTTGTAATGACATTTGTTATAATTTGCATGCTTTGCAACGCGTCCTAATGCTATTTCAAAGTAATAATTATACGTATATACAAAATGAGTAAAAAATTTAATGGTCTTAAATATCACATAACTCTATCAGTTTTTATCAAATTACATTCAAATATAGCTCATTCGACGCGGAATCAAATTTAATATAACAATAATGCACTGAAAAAAATCCCCAATATCGGATAATATTGAAAAATGTCGTCAAAGTTAAAAAAATAGAGAAAAAATAAACAAATTCCAAACGCTTTCATCTACAGTTTCGTTAGTTCTTATTTCAGCAAAATTATCAACACACTGTCGGAAAGCTTTGTTTTTGCTCTTTCAAACTAAAAAAAAAGGTTAAAAATCGGATAGAAATTAGCGAAATTATGAGTGATGTTTCACATCAACCTACAGAAAAACTGTTTTTTGTCCATAAAATGAGATTTTTTAGGTGTATTGGAAATTTCACCTATACCACTTTTCTTAGTTTTACTAGACCTACAAGTTGTGCTATGTCCGCAAAAAAGTATATTTAGATTTTTTTATTTTGTAGCACAGTGTTATTACACTTGTCATTATTTACAGCATGTTTGATAATTCTTTTTTTAATATAATTTGTCATCAAATTAAAAATATGTCCAATCAGGGATTTCCGAAAGAAATTATTATTTTCCAACTTTAATGACATTTTTCTCAATAACAAGACTCTGAGTTGAATTGGAATTTACCAAAGTAGAACTTTCAATATTAAACAATAACATAATAAAATTGCGCAAAAATCTAATTGTTTTTCTCGTAAAAATTAATAAATTCGCGCAATAAAATGTGACAAATGTTCCAGCTAACATTAAACGTCGTGTAAATATGAATATTTTTTAAACCAGGTTCTTAATCTCTATGAAACTTTACAGGCATATTTCTGTAATTATTATTGTTTTATTCTTAAATTTTGAACAGTTTCTGATCAATTTGAAAATGAGGTTGAAAATCCTTAACTTTCGTTAAAGTTAAAGTTAACTTTTGAAAAAATTAAATTAGAAATATTAAAAAAAACTCGTTGTCAACTGTATGTACAAAACATTGTATAAGGCTTGATAATTGTGCTGTAAAAATGTAGTAGTTTTTGAAATTGTTTCTAAATTTATATATTGAAACTGTAGAATGTATTCTAGGTGTTAATCAAATAAACCGTACTACTATCAATGTGTTTTTACTACTTTACCTAATCCGTTACTTTCTAATAAGCAATTTATAAGTAAAATATTTATTTATCGGACCTAATATTTTCATTTTAATATGTTAAAATTTACTATGTGTTACGTAAAGCGATTTATTTCCATCGTGTCACAATACAAAATACAATGAAACTTTTTACAATTCCAGTGCATTTTCTGTTGGTAGGGAATAAATTATGTATTTTACAACTGTAAAATTTAGTATATTTTTACTGAAAGGAGAAGGTACATTTTAAAACGATGTGGCCAAGACGTTCAAAATTTAAAGAAGCTTGACAATATAGCTTATGGTTTCATGCTTACCATTTCATGCTACTCTCCTTGTCCCTTTCCATTTCATGCGTCATTACATGCGATAGAGAAAGAGAAAAATAGCAAAACTCTTTGGCTTAGAGGGATCGTGGATCTTTCTTTTTTAGTCTAGACTAAAAATACATCGCTTGAGTGTCCGTTCACATTGGCCGCGCGCATCTCGATGCGCACCATGCGTCAAGTCAGGCCCAACAAGACCCACCCCCTAATCCACCCACTACTCTTGCGCGGTACTTCACGATTCTACGGTCTCTCGCGGTTTTCGTTATGATCTTCAAAATTTGAGATCATATATGCAAAAGTGGGTGGTGGGTGGCATTTTGAAAATTTAAGTCACAATACATTAGTTTGGTAGGTGGGTGGTGTTGCCAATAGAACAGTTGCTCTAAAAACATATACTAAATGGGTGGTGGGTGGGGGGTGTTAGGCATACGATACATACATTCAAAACACATACTAGGTGAAAATGTGGGTAGTAGGTTGTGGGTGGTAGTACCAAAGACATGTAACTTATTTCTAACATAAATGTTAACAACAATTTATTGTTTATGCGAATTCTACAGATGGATGGTGTCAGAAAGACATGCAAATTAGTCCTAAGGTAAAAGTTAACAACAATACGCAGTTTGTGCTATTTGGAAAGGTTAAGATTTTAAGTTAAACTTGGTGCGATTCGATTGCAGCGCCGTCTATGGAGAAATCCCCCGCCTTGAAAACCTACCTTACCGTCGAGCAAGCAGGTAATCTGCATTACGGACACAAGGTAACACCATATGGTAACACACGCGAAGTCTGCATTACCGACCGACGGTAATTTATCAACGAAAAGCTAAAAATCCATTGCAGATAACTGACTGCGGCGCCACCTAGTGGCAAAAATAGGAACTGTGCGCTGGTGTACCTCTAGTTACACTACTTGTCCGAATGATGGCTACTGACTTTACAATTTTTTGCTAAAATTGATTAGTTTCTAGCTTGAAAACAGTCTGGCAAAAGACGACAAGGTCTTGTATAGCCGAACAGTAGGTGCTGACTTAAAACTTTTTTTTGCTAATCTTAGTCAGTTTTCAGCGTGAAAAATGTCTAGGAAAGGACGACAATGTCAGTAGTATAGCCGAACCATGGCTACTGAGTTAAGAATTTTTTTGCTAAGCTTAATCAGTTTTTAGCGTGGGAAAACTCTGGCAAAAGACGACAAGCTCTTTTATATGGCTGACCATTCCTAAAATCTATATGATTATAGCGTGGGAAAAGTCTGGCAAAAAATGACAAGGTCAGTAATACGGCCATACTATAGCTACTGATATGGGGATTTTTTTTCTAATCTTAGTCCGTTTCTAGCGTGGGAAATGTCTGGAAGAAGACGACAAGGTTAATAGTATATCCGAATGATGGCTACTAACTTTACAACTTTTTGCTAAAATTAATTAGTTTCTAGCGTTGGAAAAGTCTAGCAATAGACGACAAGGTCTTTAGTATAGCTAAACTATGGCTTCTGACTTTAGAATTTTTTTGTTAAATTTAATCAGTTTCTAGCGTGCGGAAAGTCTGGCGCAAGACGACAAGGTTTTTAGTGTTTTTGACAAACTATTGCTACTGACTTAAGAATTTTTTTAGTAAAAGCTGTCAGTTTCTAGAGCTGGAAATGTTTGGCAAAAGTCGACAAGGTCAATAGTATAGCCGATCCATGTCTACTAATTTTAGAATTTTTTTGCTAAAATTAATTAGTTTCTAACTTAAAAAAAGTCTGGCACAATACAACGTGGTCAGTAGTATGGCCGAACTATGGCTACTGACTTTAGAATATTTTTGTTAAAATTAATCAGTTTCTAGCGTACAAAACTCTGGCAAGAGACGACAATGTCTTCATCGTAGCCGGACCATAGCTACTGACTTTAGAATTTTTTTGTTAAAATTAATCAGTTTCTTTCGCAAGAAAACTCTGTCAAAAGATGACAAGGTTAGTGGTATGGCCCAACTCTGGCTACTAACTTAAAATTTTTTTTAGTGAACAAAGTCATTTTTAAGATTAAAAAAAGTCTGGCAAGAGACGACAATGTCTTCATCGTGGAGGAACCATAGCTACTGATATTAGAATTTTTTTGCTAAAATTAATCATCTTCTAGCGTAAGAAAAATCTGTCAAGAGACAACAATGTCTTCATCGTGGCCGAACCATAGCTACTGACTTTATTTTTTTTTGGTAAAATTAATCAGTTTCTTTTATAAGAAAACTCTGGCAAAAGATATAAAGGTTAGTAGTATGGCCGAACAATGAACAATAAAAGTAACAATTACGCTTTTGCGGGAAATTGAATTGCCGGCATCGCCATCGGGTCGAGGCGAGCGGTGTTGGTACAAAGTCTCGTCGTCTCTATATTCACGACCGCAAATCAAAATGCAAATTTTTAATAGACACCTGTTCGGATTTATTAATTCTACCAGTTGCTTATTTTTGAGGTCGAAATTCTACAAAAATGTTTTTGTACGCCGCGAATGAGAGCAAAATAGCTACTTATAGAAAAAAACGACTAGATTTAAACTTGGGTTTTAGGAATTACATTTTTTGGAGTTTTTTCGTTGCAGCGGTTTCGCGGCCCATATTAGGTGCAGATTTATTGTCTCACTACGGATTAGAAGTCGATTTGAAAAACCGTAAATTGGTCGATTTAAAAGCAAAATAAAATAGCATCGGAGTATTAAGAGTTCCTATTTTAACCGGAATTAGTACGATAAATAATAATAATCCGTACAGCAAAATTTTGCAAGAATTTCCCGAGATCACGAATTTTTATCAGAAGTTGGTACTTCCAGCTGTGGGTGTATGTCACCATATCGAACCCTTTGGGCCCCGCTAAAAAATGAAAAAACAATGAAAATATGTACATATTAGTCAAATGTTGTAAAATTCTAAAAGTGTTCACCAAAGGTATGCAGCTATGAGAGCGGTTAGGTACTTAAAGATTTCTAAATTAAGATTGCATAATTTATGTTACCAAATAATTATTAATATTTATATTATTATCGTTTGCACTGGGGGGAAGGGGGTTGTAATGGTCTCTTTTGACGGGACCCTCTCCTTATGTATCTGTCCCTTCATAGGGCGAATGGTGTGAGGTGAGTGAGCGAATAGCGATTAATCAGAAGGATATTAACTACCTACCTAGTTGGTTGTATAGAGGGAGTGCTGTGACGTATTGGCGGACATTGTATATGGTTAATTATAATAAATATTATAAGTGGTGCATTATGGTGTAGTAAATATCGTTGCCCTTCGATATATGGAGTTTAAGTGTGATCCGAATATCAACAGCTAGGATCCACACAATGTTTTACGGTTTGTATATTCTGTTCATGGAATTTTGGTTGTGAAAGTTTTAAGGCTCTGTCTGTTAAATTATAAATAATAGCAATTTTTTTGAACCCGAGGATGTTGTGATTTAAAATTCAAAATACGTCCAGAAAAAGTGGGTTTTTGATAAGTTTGTTATAATTTTTTATTATTAAAACATCCAAAAAATGTAGACTACTGTTTTCTGCTATTTCATAAGTGAATTGAACTCTATTGTCATAACTATTAAAACTATTATTTGTTTCATGTAATTTGTTTTTTGGTATGCATGTAAAGATATCATCAACATATTGAACAAAAAATTTTAGTGTGTAGGACAATTTTTCAATCTAGGACTCCTCCAAATCGGACATAACAATATGAGAAAACAAACCTGATATTGATAAACCCATAGGTGTTCCATAAATCTGTTTGTAATATTGTTTGTTAAACTTAAAATATGTGTTATGAAAAAAAAGAAAGAAAATTTTCTTATTATGTTTACTTTATTTTAACGTTATTTTAATTTTAGATAAACTTTACTTGAACTATAATTTAACTATACTTTAACTACACTTTAACGTTACTTTAACTTTAGTTTTACTTTACTTTAACTATAGTTTAACAATCATTCAACTTTACTTTAACGTTACTTTAAACATTTCTTTTAAATTTACATTTATTATACAATATTTTATTTTAAAAGTGTAAATTTAACAAAATTATAAGTTCCGCCAAGATATTTCATTTAAAGCTGCTTAGAAGATGCAGTCTCTTGTATCATTCCAAAAGCACTAGTTTCTCTTCAAAATATTTTGTGAATCTTGATGGTAGGTATGTAATAAAGTCAGCATCTCATTCAGCAATGATCCTTAATCCATCCATATTTCGTCTAGACTTCCTTTAATTTCGTGCGTAACATTACAAACCCCATTTTTAACCAGTTCATTGAGAAGTTTGATAGGTAGATAACTTTAAAAGCATCCTATTGCATTAACTTTTTCAAGATCCATAGTGATGAGAAAATCTGAAAAATAATGAAAATCATGTTTAAAAATTAAAAGAATAAAAAAGAACTTTAAAAGTTCTCTTAAATCCCCACCATCAAAGAGCTGCGTGCACACTTGACACACCTTCTGGCCAATCACCTGGCTGCTGCGCGCGCAACGTGCTTCCTTGTGATGCACTGAAAAGTGAGGGAATCCCTGTGGCAAGCGGGAAATTTAAATATAATTTAACACTTACCTAATCTCACTGACACTGACGCGAAATTTCAAACCCGATCGCACAAGATTTTGGGAACCACATATCGGTTGGTAAGGTGACATACCGACTCTGACATACCGACTGGGTTGAAACTCGTGTCAGGGATGTACATTACCGACTAATGGTAATTCAAAATACCCTACAAAAATCGCATTTTTTTAAACAAAACTAGCGCCATCTAACTGTGGTGGTAAAAAGCAGCTCGGTCGCTAAAATAGAAGACTGCAGGAACACCACTTTTCACGGTCGGTAAAGTAGAAATCTACATTACCGACGGTCAGTAACTGCGTTCGTACCCTCCTTCCGTCACTACTGTTTAAACAGTTGTAATATATAAGGGGCGAATTTTCTCAAGTGCCCAGCGTCAAAATTAAAAGTTGTTGGATCGGACTAATTATTATTTGCACAAACTTTAGTGCTATGGGTAAGTACTTTAACCACCAAATATTATGCAATTTAATATAAAATTGTAGAGAGGGGAAGGGTTTAAAGATTTGGGTAAAGTAAGAACATTGAGTTTTTCAAAAAATCGTAGCCGCTAAATAACGAAATGAAAAAAACTTTTACCTATTTGTTTTCTAAAGATTTTTTCCTGCTCTTTCACATGGTAAAAAAGTTTTTTTTTATCAAAATGCGCATCCAACGAGCCGTATTTGAAGTATTTTGAATAATTTTATGATTTATAAATAAATAGGTATAAAAAATTAATGAACAAATAAATATAATTCATAAAAATAAAGGTACAGTGTTAAATTTTTTTTTTTGTTATGAAAGTTTTACAATCCTACATTAAATAATATCTAGCTAAAGTATTTCCAACTATTCAAAATGTATATAAGACATTTTTATATCAAAATTCATAACACTACATTAAACGCGCACTAAAATTAAAACATCTATAAATTCAGTTTGGATGAAAAAATGTTAAATATTTTCTCCAAGAGAAAGAAGAAAGTAATTAAATTAAGTTTAAAAAAAAGGGTCAGGACCGTTTTTTGAATATGTTTTCAAAAAATAAGGAATTAACCAATTATTATTCAAACCTTTTTACAAAAAACAAGAATTTTGGATATTAAATTCTATGAATACGAACATTAACAAACTTCTATATATTTTTCCAGTTAAGAACACGTAAATCTACATACATGTACCAAATTGCAGCATCTTAAGTCAAATAGTTTGGAAAATTAAGGGCGGGGGACATGGTCATTTTTTCGAAATTTTTGTCAAAAAAATCTACTGCGCAACCGTAAGTGCTATAGAAAACTACTGCGCAGCATTTTAAGTTTTCAAAAATTGATTTGAAATCCTATGTGCATGGGATCCTATGTACAGTGTTCGTTCGAGGGTTCGTGCCAAAGTTCCCTGGTACACAGGATCCCATATGGGAACCCATGTAGGAACCTTTAAGGGATCCCATACGGGAACCCAAACAGGAACACACGTGGGAACACATACGAAATTTTTAATTGGGAAGTAACTTTAACGAAGTTGTACAGCGCGACGCGGCGTATGCATAAAGATATAGATGTAATAATGTCTTATTTAAATTTTCATTAGTTGGAAATACTTTAGCTAGATATTATTTAATGTAGGATTGTAAAAATTTCCTAACAAAAAAAATGTAACACTCTACCTTTATTTTTATGGATGATATTTATTTGTTCATTAATTTTTTATACATATTTATTTATAAATCATAAAATTATTTAAAATACTTCATATACGGCTCGTTGGATGCGCATTTTGGTAAGCTTTAAAGTGGTGTATTCAGAATTGCCGTAACTTAATTTTTTTGTAAAATATTTCAATTTTTATAAATTTTTTAAAATTAATTACTTAATAATTCGAAAACAACAAAAAACGTCATTTTGTTCTTTTGGTATGTTTAAAGTACACAACTTAAACCTTCTTTTACGACAAAAAAAAAAAAAAAAAATCCATTTTAAAAAAAAGTCAAAAAAATTTTTAATTTAAAACAAGGGGTAAATTTTGATTTAAAAAAAAAAAAATTTTCACCATGTGAAAGAGCAGGAAAAAACGTTTGGAAAACATATAGGTAAAAATTTTTTACATTTCGTTATTTAGCGGCTACTTTTTTTTCTTACTTTACCCAAATCTTCAACCCCCTCCCCCCTCTAAATTAAATTGCATAATATTTGTAATATTTGGTGGTTAAAGTACTTACCCATAGCACTAAAGTTTATGCAAATATTATTCCGATCCAACAACTTTTAATTTTGACTCTGGACACTTGAGAAAATTTGCCCCATAAATTTAATTTAATAAATTTTTTTTTATTTCTAAAAACAAATTTTTAATAAATTTTAATTTTTGGTTATTTAAAACTTAAGGGTGTATTTCTATGGTCGAGGCTGTTTTGAAGGCTTATTTCAATATTCTTTTTTATACAAAATAACATTAAATTATGACAACTTTTTTTTACATTTTTTTATTTACATTTTTAACTATTTAAAAAAAATTTTTTAAAACTTTTTCAATTTAATTTGTTTACAATATTATAAATTAAAGATGGCAGCTTCGAAGTGAGGTAGGTGGTTGGTACGGGTTCTCGTTCCCCTGAACGTCCTCTAAAACAAATAAATCCAGTAGATTATCGTTTTGTATGCTTGTGGTTATCGTCCGTAGTAAAATAAGACATTTTTATAAATAAATAACAAAATGGCTGACTTGTAAACAAAAACGTTTAAAAATCGTGGTTTTTTAATAAACAAAAAGTTGAATAAAAAAAAAAATTATTATTAAAATTAAATAATTTTACTACGGACCAGAGCCATGGTTGTATAGAATAACATATTAAAAAATGAAAGCAATCGGATGGATAGTTTCCTTTCAATCACTCGCACGGTTTTGAAAAATGTCATTTTGAGAAATACGCGTTTAAAGTTGAACAATAACATTCAAGTATGCTATGCATTAAAAAATGTTTGAAATGGTTAAAAAATGTTTACTCGGGGGTTTTTGGGGTCGCTGATCACGAATCTGAAGTCAAAATTTAAAAATTCAAAATGGCGGATACAATTTGGCAACAAGAAACTTTTAAAATAATTGTATTTAGTTGAAACTTTCTATTTAGGGGTTTTTGGGGTTGCTGATTACAAATCTGAAGGCACTTTTTAAAAATTCAAAATGATAGATCCAAAATGGCGGATCCAATATGGCGGACAAGAAATTTTAAAAATAATTGTATTTGCTTGAAACTTTCTACTCGAGGGTTTTTAAGGTCGCTGATCACGAAATCTGAAGTCAAAATTTAAAAATTCAGAATGGCGGATCTAATATAGCGGACAAGCCCTCTCGTGGTGTCACCTTGTCGTGGTGGGGGGGGGGGGCTTAGGACCGGCCAGGCGCTTAACCTTCGGACGCCATCACTGGACGAGCTGTTCGGCTCTTCCCAGAACTCATCGACTCCCGATGTCTGGCGAGTTTGGGCACAGGGGAATAAACGGGACCCCGTTAATTCGGGTAGCCGCCGTTTTTCGAACCTGTGCACTAGCTATCCTGTGCAAATGATGTTAATTCGGATTCCAAATGGGGGCTAACCATCCTCGTCAGCTGTGGACGACATGGGTTCTGGGAAGAATAGGACATTCCTGCCTTCTTGGTTTTCCTAAGTTGGTGTGAAGTAGTCTCGATCTAAGGTTGATGCCCGGCGGACCGGTTGTCTGTCCGATCTGACCAACGACACTAGCCGATCCGCACCTTACAGGCAGTACACTGGGAGTGATAAGTCCGGTCACGGCGTTTCCAACCGTGACATGTACGAGTCTGATGTAAGCATTGCTCTGCCGAGGTGGACCTGCGGTAGGGTGTCAGGAGCCAGCACCTTTGGGATTGATCGGCGAGTGCGTAATGGATGTAAGGGATCGGAACCTGCATTTTTACTGGCCAGTCCATTCCGTCCGTGTATTCCGGAAACGGCTAAGCAGATGATTGGGCCTCAGGGATCTGGGGTAGGATCGCAGTATCCGAGGGTGTACCCGCTCTCAATCAAGGCGGCTCGCCACTTTACGCACGAGGCGCTGGTAAACTAACAAAGCATGGAGAACCAAGAGGAAAAATCATTTGAGAAAATGGAGGTAAGCGAAAACCAAGTAGAGACTTTGCCATCTATGTCTGGTCAAGCTAATCTTCTTCTTACGAGTGTCCTTATTAGTGGACAAGAACGGTTTAAAGCAAACGTCGTCCAACAGTTGGGCGAAATTCCTGAGTTCTTTGAAACCATTAAGAAGGGCATAGGGAAGCAGAAAAGCATTAAAAAGGAAGTCCAAGCGGCAATCATAGCACTCGAGGCAGCCTTTGAAGTAATTCGCAAAAATTTGCGGTTTGTTGAAGGGCAGACCCAGACATCTGCAAAGGCAACCTCGATGAATGCAAGCTTGGAAAAGCCGGGCGACGACAGAAAACGGCGCCTTACCGAAGGCGATAGTCCACCGGCGGTACCTGCTAGGGAAACCAAGCAAAGGGCCCCCTTGAAAAGGCGTACGCTTCCCTCTGCGAAGTCGGTAACACCCTCTAAGACCAGCGAGGCAGCCAAGAATGCCGAAGGCCTTCAGCCTCAGAGGACATGTGCTCAGGTCCTTTCAGGCGTAGAAACGTCCGCAGGCCCCTCTGTCATTCAGCCTCCTGTAGGAAAAGACGATGACAACTTTGAGGTAGCCAAGGACAAAAAAAATAGGCTTGCAAGCGCTACAAAGCCAAGAGAGTGAAGAAGCAAGCCGAAAAGTCCCGGAAGGAAAAAGCTCCTTCTCTGAGACTCAGGCAAACCGAGGCAGTCAGGATTTCAGCGAAGGATCCTAATTCCTACGCTGAAATCCTGAAGGACTTGAAGAAGACCCTGAAGCTAGAGGACTCAGGAGCAGAGGTTTTAAGGACACGGAGAACACTTAACAACGAGGTTCTCCTAGACCTAAAAAAAGGAGGAAACACGTCCCAGTTTGCGGGTGCGTTGACCGAGGCCCTCCAAGAAGAGGCCACGGTCACGGCCCTTGTAAACAAACGGACATTAGAGATCAGGGATCTCGACAAATCAACCTCCAAGGAGGATGTTGCTGAGGCCCTGACTGAAAAGCTCGGCAATACCAACCCGGAAAGATCGGTCAGCATTGTTCCGCGATTCCGCGGATCAATGTTGGCGTTGGTACGCCTGCCTGAGGCAGAGTACAATACCTTGCTGAAGGTCGGAAAAATCCGAGTTGGTTGGATTAACGCCCCAATTCGCGAATATTTAGAGTCCATTAGATGCCAAAAATGCATGGCATATGGACACCCGACCCGCACTTGCAAAGGCCCCGACAGGATCAAAAACTGTCGGAGATGCGGCGGCGTAGATCACCAGGCCAAAAGCTGTACGGTTCAAGAACCCAAGTGCATCACTTGCGATGACATGGGCAAAGCAGAAACAAGGCACTGGGTCGGCAGCACGGCCTGTCCGGTATATAAAGCAGAACTGCAGAAGCTTAAACAGGCAAAAGCCTAAAGTTTCTGCAGATCAATCTGCATAAGTGCCAGGAGGCCCAAGATCTCCTCATGCTGACAGCCGAGGAGAAAATGATCGATGTCTTGTTCTGCACTGAACAGAACAGAAAGAATGATCTCGCTCCCTGGTATCAGGATAAATCGGGAAGAGCAGCCATTCAGATCTGCAATTCCGAGCTGCGGGCAGATAAGTTCCTGGAGACGAACAGTGGATTCGTGTGGATGAAAATGGCAGAAATACGTATGTATAGCTGCTATTTCTCGCCCAACGATAAACTGTCAGTCTTCGATGATCAAATATACGACTTCGAAATGAGCCTTAGAGAATCCAGGTTGGATACCCTCATTACAGGTGTCTTTAATGCTAGGTGACCAGAATGGGGCGAGACAAGGCTCGATAAAAGAGGAATCTTGGTCGGAGAAATGATCTCCAGGAACAACCTGATGGTTGCGAACCAGGGTAGGTCTTGGACTTTCGGGAGAAACGGGCAGGGATCGATTATTGATCTTACGATCACATCGACCCTCCTGACTAAAAGGATTAAGGATTGGCGCGTCCTGGAGGATTATACCTACAGTGACCACCAGTATATTGAGTTTTCAGTCTCAAGGGGAGACACACCGAGGGCCAGGAACCACAGAATTCTTACTGAGGAGCTGGGATGGGTGAAGAGGCCGAATAATCTTGACGGGGAAGTGCGGACGGTGAAAAATATGATTGTCACCGCATGCAACGCGTCAATGCCGCGCCGTAGAAGCACAACTCCAAGAAGAAAGAATGTATATTGGTGGTCAGAGGAACTGGCCTCTTTGCGAAAAGCATGCCTCAAAGCAAGAAGGAGATTTGACCGTTCTAACGGAGATCCTTTGCTGAAGGAGGCATATACAGAGGCCAAGAGAATCCTCAAGAAGGAGATACGCGAAGCGAAAAGGAAGTGCTAGAAAGACCTAATCGGTGAAGACGACAATGATCCATGGGGTCTGGCCTATAAAATCGTTAGCAAGAAATTGTTAACGAGGCAAAAGACCCCCGGTCTGGACAATCCCGATTGGGTCCGGCAAATTATAAAGGCTTTGTTTCCTCCGGCAGAACCATGGCCTAGGATGGATTGGAGTAACTGCCAAGTCGGTGAGGATGAACTCTTCACTTTTACAGAACTACAGAATGCAGGCAGTAGGTTGAAGCCAGGCAAAGCGCCTGGAATCGATGGGATAAGCAACGAGATCCTTAAACAAGTGATCGCTGCTTCACCCCAGATTCTTTTGGAATGCTACAATAACTGCCTTAAGAGAGTAGTGTTCTTCCGCGACTGGAAAAGACAGAGGCTGGTCCTCCTAAGGAAAGGAGACAAACCTCTAGATAAGTTCTCATCCTACAGGCCTATTTGCCCGTTAGATACGATGGGGAAACTTCTAGAGTACATGGTTCTGCAGAGAATGCAGTCTCACCTGACCGGTGAAAATAGTCTATCTGAAAATCAATTTGGTTTCCGTAAAGGCCTATCCACAGTAGACGCCATTCAGAAGGCGGTGGACCTAGCCAGGGAAGGAAAAAACAAACTGGGACAAGGGAAGAAAAAGGGATTCTGCGCGTTGGTAGCCATTGACATACGGAACGCGTTTAATACCGCGCGATGGAAAGATCTCATCCAGTCGATGAGAAACAAAGGAATACCGCCCTACCTGTCGCGGATAATGGATAATTATCTTAGCGACAGGTGGGTTATATATGAGGGTGACACCTACACTCTGAAGGAAGAGATGCAACGAGGTGCCCCTCAAGGCTCGAGGATAGGACCATTCGTATGGAATGTTTCTTACGACGACTTCCTGCGAATGGGTCTACCTAAAGGCGCGGTGATCATTGGCTTCGCGGACGACGCGTTGATTGTATGCACTGCCGAAACTGCAGAAGCCCTGGGCGTATTGGTGAACGAATGTCTAAGACGGGCAAAGCGCTGGCTGGAAAATAGAGGCCTCCAAATGGCACTGCAAAAGACCGAAGCGCTTCTAGTCACAGACAGACGTGGTTATACAGCCCCTGGTATCCAGATAGACAGATTCGAGGTCCAGTGGAGGAACCATATAAAATACTTAGGTGTAGAATTAGACAAATTTTTGAATTTCAAACACCACATATCCGTAGCATGTCAGAAGGCCGAACAATGTTCGTCAAGTTTAGCTCGACTAATGCCAAACATTACAGCGCCTGTATGGGCTCCTACCCTGCGAAATGACAAAAGTAAAACCATATGTAAAAGGATACTGTCCGCGCAAAGAAATGTTACTACACGTATCATTTCGGCCTATCGGACAGTACCGACGTGTGCAGCCCAGGTCCTTGCCAGCGTCCCGCCGGCAGACCTTTTGGCGCAAGAAAGAAAGGAAGTATTCCTCCTTTTCAAAGATAGATTGTCTACCCGATATACGGATGACAATAGACCCAGCCAGGACCAAATTCGCCGCGGTGCGAGAAGCAGACTCGTCGAGAGATGGCAAGAAAGATGGAGCGGGGAGGAGACAGGCCAATGGACGTATCGGCTGATACCAACACTCGCCACCTGGATAAGTAGAAAACATGGAATTGTTTCCTACTACTTAACCCAAGCCCTCACAGGGCACGGATGTTTCGGATCATACCTTGAGCGATTCAAAAAGACCTAAAGCTCCGAGTGTGTGTACTGCTAATTCTCAGTGGACGAACCAGAGCACACACTCTTTAGCTGTAAGCGTTGGGACGCGGAGAGGCAGGTCATGTTCACCGGTGTAATCCGCAAAGTTACACCGGAGAACATGATTCTGCTTATGACTCGTTCTATAGAAAATTGGCGAATCGTCGAGACCTTCATACATTATGTTATGAGGGTCAAAGATCTCGACGGTCGTCAAAGAAGGGAAGTCCCGTAGGATAGGGGAGAAAGTCGCTCCAGCGACAAAGTAGGGGATAGAAGACCACTCCTGATGGCGATACGCGCGGAAAGTGCTAGCCGGGAGTGGCCTTAAGGTCCCCAAATAAGGGTGTGTTTTTAGTGGGTCGGTAGAACATCGCCACCCCCGCATAACCCTGTAGTGCGGGCTACAGTGTACCTGGTAGCAGGTTTTCACATCCTTCGCAAAAAAAAAAAAAAAATATTGCGGACAAGAAATTTTAAAAATAATTCTACTTGCTTGAAACTTGCTACTCGGGGCTTCTTAGGGTCACTGATTACGAATTTGTTATTAAAATTTATGTAAATAATTTTATTTTGTAAAAAAATTATACTTACATTAATCGGCAATGCCAGGAGCATAGAGCAGACCCTCTGTCTTCTCGTACGCGTCGTTTTCCGATGGTTTGTCTGCTCTACTTGTGGCCTTCACTTTTTTTTGATAATTTTGATAATTCTGTATCTTTTTCAGACTATATTTATTTCCACGAAACTTTCTTTTCTTTTCACCATAACATGCGCGTTTATTGGAACTTTTAGAATGTTTTCTGTCCATTTTTAAAAGATGCTTAGTAACCGAAAGTCAGGCTTCAACTGACGACTAACGGCGAAACACTTATAGAAACCAAATAGTATATACACATATATTCCGTCCCTTTATACCTGAGAGCAGCTCCATATAAGTTCGTACACAAACGTGTATACAGTAAGGTCAATTGTCTAGCAGTCAGCCCACGAGTGTGACAAGGACACTCTTATATGCGTAAAGCTATTTGAGTCTCACTCGCACTCACGCTTCCCTTTGACCACTTGCCAATTGACCATACTGTATATATAATATCGACGCCCCCCGTTGATAACATGTTTATTAAAAAGCAAATGAAATAAAATGTTAATTTAAAAAACAGTCGAAAATCATTTTTATTCATAATTTTGTAAGATATTCTTTGTATTCAATTGTTTGTTTAATTAAATGTCTGTTGAAGTTGTGTGCCACAGAATGTTAATTGGACCGAACGTACACTATAATGTTTATTTAATCAAATATTTGCAATAACATTCTATTTTAATCTTCAAAACTATATTATAAACTTAATACAAGGCTATATATATGTAAAAGAAGTATTCTTTTTTAATCTTGTACCTAAAAAGTACAATTCTGCTCAAATTTTTTATATTGTTTTAATTAATAATATTTTTTTAGTTAAAAATATTAAAACCTGAATTAATAATTAAATATAATTTGAAATAATTAAATAAAAATATTAAAATTAAAAACTTGAATTTATCTACTAAAATTGATTTTTTTTAAACTTTGTCATTTCATTAAAATTTAATATTATTTTTCAAAAGTTAAACATATTCTTTTTTCAAAAATTTATTATTTTTTCCATTAAAAAATTGTATTCAAAGTGAATTTTATCTAAATTATAATATATTTTAATAAATTTGAAATAAAAAATTATTATGTGTCGTATAACAATAACAATAATAATGATGATAATAATACTAATAAAAAGGTAAGTTCATACTTTTTGCTTACCTGTATATTTTAAAGTTCATGAGTTAAATATTAAAAATTATCATAATAGCTACTAATTGTACAATTTCTAATATTTCTAAAATTTTGTTCTAAATAAGATGTTTAGAGTTCTATTTGATAATTTTATTTTGATTTAAAATATAATTAAGCACTGATTGTTTGATAAAACTTATGTGGTTTTTTGAGTTTTTAAATAAATAATATATTTTTTACAGTTTATACAGTTTGGAATCTTTTTAAGTTTTCATATCTTTGTTTCAATAATAATAATAATAATAATAATAAAAATGTAAGTTAATATTATTTGCTTACCTGTATAGTTTAATGTTCGTTAATTAAATAATAAAAATTGTTTTCAAAGCTACTAAATAGCGCAATTGAACCGCCGGCGTTCAAAATTATGTTAAATCGAAGTCTCGATCATTTCTTTTAACTGGTGTGTTTGAAATAAATATAAACAGATTTCAAACCTAATTTTATTTAAATTTGTGAAGAACAATCAATAAGATTCTTTGTAATGGACTAGATAACATCACAATGATTACGACGAATTTTACACGCTTAAATAAATTCCTAAAAGAATAATGTTAAATTTAACAAATTTTCAATGCTTTGATTTATTTTTTGAAATTATTTTATAGGTAAGGATTTTAACTTTTGATCTTTAGTTTAAAACATCAAAAATCTGTAAAAAAAATTAGTAACAAATAACACTTTTCAGATGCAGTCAATTTCAGTCTTAATAAAATCAGTAAAATTCAACTACAGATGCAGAAAAAACAATTTTGATCTTTTATTGAATCTACTACTATAAGATAAATATTATATAAAAAAAAAGGTCATTAAATTCATCTACATATTATAAGATAAATAACTTTAGATGGTGAATTTGATATATCAAAAATACGAAGGAAAAAAAGTTTAATCACATTATTTTAATAATACATTAATTTACTTAAATAGGAGTAAAAAAATAAAAAAATATTAAAAGATATGTCAAAATATTGTGGATAATATTGTAAAATAAATATTACTAAAAGAATAGTTAATCATAGAACTTAAAACATTTCATTATCAAACAAAAATATTTCATGCTTATTCCATGAAAAATACAAGTAGTCTCAACTGCAAATTTTAAAAGTAAAAAGTTAATGTCTTAATAACTCAAGAAGCTATTTTCTTAGAATTTTGGAGTAACTCACGAACTTTAAACTATACAGGTAAGCAAATAATATTAACTTACATTTTTATTATTATTATTATTATTGAAACAAAGATATGAAAACTTAAAAAGATTCCAAACTGTATAAACTGTAAAAAATACATTATTTATTTAAAAACACAAAAAACCACATAAGTTTTATCAAACAATCAGTGTTTGATTATTTTTCAAATCAAAATAAAATTATCAAATAGAACTCTAAACTTCTTATTTAGAACATAATTTTAGAAATATTATAAATTGTACAATTAGTAGCTATTATGATAAATTTTAATATTTAACTCATGAACTTTAAAATATACAGGTAAGCAAAAAGTATGAACTTACATTTTTATTAGTATTATTATCATCATTTTAATTGTTATTGTTATACGACACATAATAATTTTTTATTTCAAATTTATTAACTTATATTATAATTTAGATAAAATTCACTTTGAATACAATTTTTTAATGGAAAAAATAATAAATTTCTCAAAAAAGAATATGTTTAACTTTTGAAAAATAATATTAAATTTTAATGAAATGACAAAGTTTGAAAAAAAGAAATTTTAGTAGATAAATTCAAGTTTTTAATTTTAATATTTTTATTTAATTATTTCAAATTATATTTAATTATTAATTCAGGTTTTAGTATTTTTAACTAAAAAAATATTATTAATTAAAACAATATAAAAAATTTGAGCAGAATTGTACTTTTTATGTACAAGATTAAAAAAGAATACTTCTTTTACATATATATAGCCTTGTATTAAGTTTATAATATAGTTTTGAAGATTGAAATAGAATGTTATTGCATATATTTGATTAAATAAACATTATAGTGTACGTTCGGTCCAATTAACATTCTGTGGCACACAACTTCAATAGACATTTAATTAAACAAACAATTAAATACAAATCATACCTTTCAAAATCATTAATAAAAATTATTTTCGACTGTTTTTTAAATTAACATTTTATTTCATTTACTTTTTAATAAACATGTTATCAACGGGGGGCGTCGATATATATTAGGGTGGTCTATAATAATTATTAATTAATTATTAATTATTAATTTTACAAATTAATGACCTCCGATTAGAATAAGACAAGATATTAACTATTATTTATTACTTTTACTTTGTCTAAATAATTTATTATTGTTAATTTATAACTTATAGTCAATAATTTGTCTCATTTTAATTAGAGGCCATTAATTTGTAAAATTAGGAAACAGTTGTGTCCTTCTAGGTGCATTTGTAAAGAATTAATAATTATTTACAATAATTTCTTTAAACAATTGCAAATGTTGTTGTGGTTAATTTTACTGAATACTTTTTTCAATTAATTAACTAATTAATTTGTAAAATTAGAAAAAAGTTGTGTCCATCTAGGTGCATTTGTAAAGAATTAATCATTATTAACAATAATTTGTTTAAACAATTGCAATTGTTGTTGTGGTTAATTTTACTGAAAGTTTTTTTTAATTTAATAATTAATTTGTAAAATTAGGAAAAAGTTGTGTCTTCTAGGTGCATTTGTAAAAAATTAATAATTATTTACAATAATTTGTTTAAACAATTGCAATTGTTGTTGTTTTCATTTGTTTAAACAAATGAAAAGTACAGTAAAATATCTATGAACATTGTTATTCATTGGGTTTAAACTTTTGTGGAGCTACTTAGGTATAAAGATATGGAATAACAATACGCAGATAAGACCGTTGCATTTATCGCTCGGTTCGCAGCAGGTGGTCCTGATCTGTTCTCGGCAACAGGCTATATCTTAGTAAATATTTTGTATTTATGTCTACAATTTACACAGTACACTCTGAATATAGTGTACTTTCGAAATATGTAAAGAAAAAAAATCGATTTTTTGAAGCCCGAACATAGGAATACACCCTTAAAAAAAATTAGAAGTAATTGTAAGTCTATAAGTTTATTTGACTAAAAATTGGTAAGTAACAATAATAATTTGTTTGAACAAATTAACAATTACATGAAATAATTAGTAAAAGTTTAGAAGTAGGCTATTTTTGCAATATATTGCTAGAAACTCATAAAATGAGCAAAGAAAACCCCGGGTAGACACGAGTTTGTTTATTTGTAATTTTACAAAAGAGACTTAAAATCATTTAAGTTTTTTTCTATATTTGTTGTGTGTCAACAAATAGTACTTTTTACTAATATTGCGATGAATTTTGCGAATGTTTAAACGATTTATTATTGCAAAATTGTAAAATTTCCAAAGTAAGCAGCGAGACCAACAGAATGAAAAAATTGAAAAAATTTTAGCTTTGATATGTACTAAATCAATAATTTATATAAGATATTAATATAAAACAGTTATAAATATTAATAAAAAATTGTTAAAACAAATTATTATTAAAATACCCTGAGTTACCTTAGTAAATCTCGCTTACATACATTTACAAATGTTATAAATAAACAAGAAGAAATGTAAAAAAAAATTTTTGTTCTAATTTTTCGAAATTAAATAAAAATTTGTTGAGTGACTTAAAATTGCGATTAGATTAAATAAAATCTCTAAAAGTTATCTCAATTTAAACATTTTCGTGTCTACCCGGGGTAGCATCCGGTAGCGCGAAGTTTAAGGTAAGAATCAGGCACGGATTGGCCATTCGGGATACCGGGAAAAATCCCGGTGGGCCTCCGCCTGGAGGGCCAGTATTTTTGTAGGTCTAATTAATAATTTAATTTATGTAATTAAATTAAATTTAATTTTCAATTACTCTTTTCTATTTTTAATTAATTTTACAACATTCAATCATTTTTGGCTTCTTTCAAAGTTCTTTTCAATCACAAAAATTGTAGAATTTTAATTAAATTGTTCAATTCTACAACTATTTTCTACAATTCTTAATTATTATTATCTTCAACTTTCAATTCCATTCTTCAATTTTTAATTCCATTCTTCAGTTTTCAATTATTATTTTCTTCTATATTCAAGAATTCTAGAGTTTTTCAATTACTCCTTTCAATTTTTAACCCGTCAGCGGTCGCGCTGTTTTTAGTGTCTCTCTCGCACTACACGAGCGCCCTATAGGTTGAGTAGTGTTGCGTGAGCATTTCTCTCACGGCGCGACCGCTGACGGGTTAATTATATTTTTCAAATTTCCATTACATTCTTAAATTTTCAATTGTCTCCTTCAATTTTTTCAAGTTTCATTGATTCTTATAAAATTTTATAACTAATCTTTAACTTTTTAAATTATTTTGTTCTCTTGACGATTATTTCTTAGTGCTTTACGATATCAAGACGATACGATATTTGAGCAATATTTATATTGATCTCAAAATCTCTTGACCATCAAAATATTGTCTCGAGTTGATGATATCGACCTAAAATAACTAAAAAATTACGAAAATAATTGACAAATGAAAAAAATTGGAATAATGACAAGAATAATAAATCGACAATTGACAAAAAGAATTAAAAAAATTAAAGAACAAATATAATACTTAAAAAAAACAATTGGAAATTAAAAAATTACCGGGCAAGTGCGAGTCGGACTCGCGCACAGAAGGTTCCGAACACGAACTTAAAATGAATTGAAAATTTTTTTTAATTATTTATTTTTAACGATTCATTTCAATTATTTATTAGATATTTTTTATTTGAATTATTTAAATAATAATAAATTAAATTTATAACTTTTTTATTTTTTTTTAAATTTAAGTATAAACTTAACCCTTTTTATTAGATTAAAAATTTCAAATTAAATAGACTGAGCTTTTTATATAATTTTGAATTTTAAAGACGAAAATAAATTTCATTTTTTAAAAATTTTTTTTATTTTCAAACTGGTAAAGCAATTTAAACATCAAAATAAACATTTTGTACAAAAAAATAATCTGAAATTGTGGTAAAATGTAGCTGTTAAGAAGGAAAAAAATTTTTCGAAGAAAATGCTATTATAATAAATTTAAACCACAATGTTTATGGTTTTATTAAAAATTCTGCTTAAAATTACACATTTTTGCCAATTCTCAACTTTTCAGGATAAATACGCTAAACTCTAGCATAGGGGTATTTTGTCTTTTTAAACTTTTAATTAACAACTTTTGAAATCTAAGTCCAACAACGTTAGCTATATTTTTCCTGTAATCTACACGTAAAAATACCTAGGTATACCAACTTTCAAACCTCTAGGTCAAATGGTTTAGAAGATAAAGGTGTGGGAGGCACGTATTTAGAAAAAAAAAGTTTTTCCTTGACAACGCTATGACTATCAACTCCAATCATGTTCTCTATACTTTTCCTGTACTCTACTCGCGAAAATACATATGTGTACTAATTTTCAACTCTCTATCTCAAATAGTTTGGCCGCTAGAGGGGGGTGGGGGGAGAATGGTTTTGGGGGACGGACAAACGAATGAAAACATAAGGGTTCCGGATTTGACACTTTGTGTCCGGAACCCTAAAAAGGGAAAAAATTACAGGAATAATTGTAGAAAATAATTGAAAACAATTTTGATTTTAAAAAATTGACCTGGATTCAAATTTGAAGAAATAATCGCAAATTGCTAAAAAGAAAATGATATTAAAAATTGAAAAAATAATTGAAAAATGAAGAAACTAAATGTGAATTAGACATAAAAATTGAGGAATTAAGGAATTAAATTGAAATTTAACAAAAATTATTGATAATAAATAATTTACAAATTACTATTAATAAATAAATAAATAGTAGAAAAAAAGTGAAAAAGCCCAGGATTGGTGAATATTAAAGAAAATAATTGCCAATTTAAATCTAAAGAAAACTGTAAAAATAATTATAACAAATAATTGAAAATTGAATGGGAATTCAAAAAGTTAAAGTTGGTTGAAAATTGAAGAAAATAATTGAAAATTAGAAGAAATAGTTAAAAATTAAAAAAAATATTTCATTTGAGACTGCGATCTATTGCACCTATTATTTGCTTCCGTTTCCGGTACCGTTCGTGGTAGTTGGGAAAATCTTTACGTGGGAATTTTTGTGCTGTGTTAAGGTGGTTTGAGTGCAGTGTAAAAGCGTGGGTGAGTTACAAAAGGTAAGAGAGTGTGTGTATTTTGCGTGTGTGATTGAGGGGTAAGTGTAAGAGAAAGGAGGGTGTGTGAAATAAGGGTGAAAGTAAAGGTGAAATTGAGGTTAGGTGTGTTTGCGGTGGAAATGGGCGGTGAGAGGAGAGAGAAGGTCTGAGCAGGTGAGAGAAGAGAAAAAGGCTGGGTAGGTGAGAAGAAAGTGAAAGGCTGGGTAGGTGAGAGGTAAGAGAAAGGTTGGGTAGGTGATAGAGTGACGTGAATGATGGATGAAGAGATAGTGATGGAAGTCGACAGAGGGAAGCAGAGGGCGGACGGCGAAGGGACTAACTCAAAGCAGGCAAGTAAGAACTAGTCAATTCAGGGGGAAATCCCAGTAGCAGAGGAGGAATTGTTCGCAACTCCGAAGTCGGGTATGGAGACAGCACAGGCTAGAAGAGGTAGATTAAGCAATTTAGAGAGGCTGGAGCGCGCGGGTAGTTTGGGGTCGGAGAGGGATTTAAGGGGATGGTTGAATAAAGGAAGGAAGATACTTAGAGACGAGGGGTACTTTGAGGACAGTCTAGATCAGATGACAAAGGCGGTAAAGGAATTAACGCTAGGGACAAAGCAGAGATTTGAAAAGGTAGAGGGGGAGTTAGAAAAGTGTAAAAGTGGAGGGGAAAACAGGGAACAACAGTTAAAGGAAATATGGGAGGAGAAAAAGGAAAATTCGGAAGAAGTTGGATAAATGGGATGACGGATGGAAAGAAGAGCAAGATAAGGTGAAGGAAAGGTGTGATAAGTTGGAAAAAAGGGGAGAGAAGGAGGAAAGAGAGAGAAAGGAGATCAGGAAAAGAATAGAAGGGTTGAAAGGGAGGGGGAACACCAGGGGACAGGGAGGGAGTAGTGAAGAAGCGAAGGCTTCTTCACTATGGATATGGATATGGAAGAAAAGGTGAGGGTGTTGGAGAGGAGATTGGAGCTTATAGAGAAGGATAATGAAAAGCTAATATAATAATAAGAGGCTGGAAGTAGAGAAAGGAAAAGAAATGGTAGAAGTAGAAAAGGTGTTAAAGGAAATAGAGGCAAAGGTGACAGTGAGGAAAGTAATATGAGTCGGGGGGAGGGAAAGTCAGAGACCAAAGGTATGCGTTGATGAGCTAGGGAGTGAAGAAGAAAAGTGGCAGGTAATGGAGAACAAAAAGGCGTTGAGAGGTAGGAAAGAGAGAATAGAGAAGGATTTAACGCAGAGGGAGAGGAGGATGAATTGGTGGATCAACCAGAAAGCCTGGGAGGAGAGAGGAAAGGGTAAGAGTGTAAGGGTGGGAAGAGGGGGTAAATGGGTGGATGGAGAGAAATTAAGGTTCGCAGAGAGAGAAGGGGGATGGAGTTTAGGAGAGAGGGTAACGAAAGGGAGGAAGCGGAGAAGAAAGAGCAGGGGTTCCAGGAAAAGAAAGGAAGGGAGATGGAGGGATTAGGGAGAACCGAGGTATCACAGTTGCATTCTGGAATGTAGCGGGGTTAGGAAATAAAAATGATGGCTTTTGGACAACAATAGAAAAATGAGATGTGATGTTTCTAAGTGAGACTTGGGCGGATGAGGGAGATTGGAGAAAGTTAAAATGGAAAGCTCCTAAGGGTTATGTGTGGGAGGTGGAAGCAGCAATAAAAGAAAAAAAGCCAGGAAGAAAGTCTGGTGGAATGTTGGTAGGAGTGAGAAAGAGCATAAAGTTGGCGAGGAAAAAGAAGGGAGAGAGAGGGGTGGAGGGGTGTATGAAGAGGAGAATAAAGATTGGGAAAGAGGAAATATGCCTGGTAGAGATGTACAGAAGGAGAGGAGAAGAGGAAGGGTGGAATAGGCTAGAGGAGTGGATGGAAGAAGGCAAAGATAAGATAGTGATAATAGGAGGTGATCTCAATGTGTGGACAGTGGAAAGGGGAGGGGGTTGGTGGGATGAAGAAAAATTGGAGTTTTGTAGGAATTCAAAGCATAAGAAAGTGGATAAGAAGGGGAGGAAGCTGTTATGGATGTTAGGAGAGAGAGGGTGGTCGATATTAAATAGGAATACAAGTGGGGATGAGGAGGGAGAATTTACGCTTCAGGGTAAGGGTAATTCGGTGATTGACTACATATTGGCGAAGGAGACTAGGAGGAAGATAGTGAAGAAGTTAGAAGTAGGAAGTGAGGTGGGGTCGGATCACTTTCCAGTGGTAATAGACTGAAAAGGAAAGACTAAAAATAAGATAATAAAGAAAGGAGAGAGGAAGGTAAAGAGGATGGGAAAATAGAAGGAAGACAGTCTAAGGAAGTATCAGAATAGGATGAAGGATTGGGTTAAGTTGGAGTTAGGTAAAGTTAAGGTGGAGGACAGAATGTCAATTTTGAAATAGAGAATAGGTAAGGTGAAGGAGGAGGTAGGAAGGGAGTTAGAGGAAGAAAACGGGGGGTAGGGAGGTTGGTGGGATGAGGAGTGCGAAAAGAGCAAAGAGGCTTTAAGAGAGGATGTCAGGAATTGGAGAAAAGGAAGGGTAGATAAGGTAGAATATAATAGAAGACATAGAGTGCATGGAAGGTTTCTGGAGATGAAGAGGGAGTTAGACAGAAAGACGTATGTAGAGAGTGTAAAAAAAGGCGATAAGGGAAGATAGAGAATGGGAAATAATAAGTAGAGAAAGGAGAAAAGAACAGGAGATCAATGTAGAGATTAGCTTGGAAGAATGGACGGGATACTTTAAAAAGATGTGTGTAGGGGTAGAGGTGAGAGTAAGGGGAGAAGGTAGAGATAAGGCAGCGGGGATGGAAGGAATGGAAAATGAGTAACTGAAATATGGAGGAGCTGGGGTATGGAAGGAGATATGGAGGTTAATTAGTGATGTATGGGAAGGAAAAGGATGGCCGGGGGAGTGGAAGACAGGAGTGATTGTACCTATAGTGAAAAAAGGGAAGTGGAGAAACTTAAAAGATTATAGAGGGATTACATTGATGCCGTTGGCGTACAAGGTGTATGCTGAGGTAGTCAGAAGTAGGTTGGAAAAGAAGGTAGAAGCGTCACGCTGCATTTCACATAATCAAACGGGATTTAGAAAAGGAATGGGGACGATGGACAATATATATGTCTTGAATCACTTAGTGAGTAGGGGACTGGAGAAGAAAGGGGGGAAGTTGGTGGCGGTGTTTGTTGATTTTAAATCGGCTTTCCCGTCAATAAACAGGGGGTGCTGTGGAACGTACTGAGAGAGAGAGAGAGAGAGAGAGAGAGATTGAATCAGGGGTGTCTGCTGAGCCCCTTGTTCTTCAACTTGTTAATTGCGGATTTGGTGGAAAGGTTATGGAGGAGAGAAAAAGGAAGTGTATTGTTAGGGCGATCGAGGATATATACCCTGGCGTATGCGGATGATGTGTTTTTACTTCCGGAGGATATTGGTGAAATGAGGTTGTTGTTGAGTGAATTGGAGAAGTATGTGTGTGAGAGAGATTTGTTGGTGAATGTGGAGAAGACAAAAGTAGTGAGATTTAGGAAAAGGAAGGATGCGAGAAGTGAGTTGCTTAGATTAAATGGGAAAGTTGTGGAGGAGGTAAATGAATTTTGCTACTTAGGATATTGGTTTGAGTCGAATGGATTGAATGAGTTGAATGTAAGGAAGAGAGTGGAAAAGGCAAGTAGAGTAATAAGACAAGTGTGTTCGATATTCAATTATTAAATTAAATTAAGTAGGAAAATATAATGAAACACTACACTATTAAGCTTAACTCAGTTTATTCAACTATCCTTGTAAGAATACACAGGTAACTGAACGTAGATTCAGGTAGAAAACTCATCGAACCTTCCCTATTTTCTTATCGTAGAAGGAAGAGGAAAGGGGGAAAAGGTCTTATTTTGTTGCTTGTCGTAATAGAAAATGAATCATTAACTAAATGTAAACAGGTATAATGAGTGAAGGTAATTGCTTCCTTCTTACAATTGTATAAATAAATAAAACAAATTAAATAGGATTGTACGACAATCCATACTCCCCCCTCGATGAGAAAGTTAACATATCATAACGAAAGAACTAATTGCTAATTAATGGAATAAAATTTTGTTCTCAACTCAACCATTTACGGTATCCTTGCTTGTTTCAATTGGCAAGGGTGCTAATTTTCTAACATTTCGTTTGAGGGTAGTTGAAGCCGTCTTGACGTTGACAACTCGCACAACGCCGTCTGTTCCTGGAAAAGTGTCGATGACGCGGCCCAATAACCACTGCAATGGGGGGATGTTGTCCTCTTTTAGGAGTACTATAGATCCTTCTTGAATTTTGTGTTCGCCACTTTTCCACTTGTGTCTAACGTTTAATTCATTGATGTACTCCTTATACCATCTGCTCCAGAAATCTTGTCTCATTTTCTGGATGTGTTTCCATCTAGCTAATGGGGGTGGCGTTGTTGATTTGAGATCAACTTCTGGCAGGCACGTGAGCGAATCACCTATCAAAAAATGAGCAGGAGTGAGAGCAATGAGGTCATTTGGGTCAGTGGAAATGGGTGTAAGGGGGCGTGAATTTAAGATCGCTTCGACTTCGATGGCAAACGTGTTGAACTCTTCAAATGTATATAGAATATTTCCTACAACCCTTTTAAAATGACTTTTGAATCCCTTTACCGTAGATTCCCATAGACCACCGAAGTTGGGTGACTGGGGTGGAATGAATCGCCATTCAATTCCCTGATCGCTTAGAAAGTAACTGGTTTGTTTTTGATGTGACTCGGATTGCATCAATTCTTGTAGCTCTCTGAGTTCATTGTTTGCGCCAATGAAGTTTGAACCGTTATCGGTGTAAATGAGATTAGGTCTTCCGCGTCTAGCAACCAATCGTCGGAGGGCAGCTAAGAATCCCTCAGTGGTCATATCGCTGACCACTTCGAGATGAACCGCTTTAACAACGAGACAGACGAATACTGCGACGTAAATTTTAATTCTTGATTTATTCCGATATTTTTTTTCTTTTATGTAAAATGGGCCGCAGTAATCAATCCCTACGTTGGAAAATGGACGTGCTTGTGTGATTCTAATTCTTGGCAAATCACCCATTGAGTACTTGGCTGTTGCTGGATTAGCGCGAAAACAACGAATACATTTGCGTGTGATCTTTCTAACTTGATTTCGACCATCGATGGGCCAAAATCTACTACGTAAAGAGTAAAGTGTCGTCTGAATCCCAGCGTGTTTGTTGCGTGAATGTTCGTTTCGAATGATTAAATCGGTTACATGATTTGATCGTGGCAAAATCATGGGGAATTGTTGTGATTGAGGAAGGTTTGATTTTTTTAATCGACCTCCGACTCGAATGATTCCATCCTTATCGATAAAAGGATTAAGTGGCGCAAGCTTACTCTTCTTGTCGACTCTTTTTCCCATCTTTAAATCGCGTACTTCTGCTGCGAAGTGAGACATTTGGATTGCGCGAATTATGGCCTTTTCGGCATTAATAAGTTCTGCAGCCCTTAATTGTTCCTTTTCAACGTTTTTTAATTTAAACCGAAGACAATAAGCGATTATCCGTTTCAATTTGGGGAATGAAGAGAATTTATCGAAGAATTCTGCGTTTGGAAGAGCTACTAGACATGATTCTTTCTTAAACCCTGGTTGTTTATTCTGTCTAGTAATTTTGATGACGGGCCATGCAGACTCTTTGTTGATAAGCCAATCCGGTCCAAATTTCCAAAGATTGTTTTTTATAAATGTGGAGGGCATTTGTCCTCTCGATAAAGCATCGGCTGGATTGTCTTCTGATGATATATGTCTCCAATTATCGATCTTTGTTTGGCCTTGTATTTGAGACACTCTGTTGGCGATGAACGTTTCTAACTGATGAGGCGAAGTATGGATCCAGTGGTATACAATTGTTGAATCAGTCCACAAAAAGGTTTTGTTTATTGGAACAACGATAGCTTTTCTAACAGCTGAAAACAAATTGGATAGTAGCTGTGCACCACAAAGTTCCAATTGTGCAATGCTGATTGTTTTTAGAGGGGCTACTCTGGATTTCGCACACAGCAATCTGCTTTTTGCATGACCTTGATTGTCAAGGGATTTTACGTAGATGCAAGCACCGTAACCCTTTGAGCTGGCGTCGCAGAAGCCATGAAGTTGTATGTCGATAGCTTCTTTCACCAGTATCATTCTATCGAATTTAAGTTCATTTACCAGGTCCATTTGCGAATGAAAATCTGTCCAAGTTGTCTGGATGACACTGGGTACTGATTCGTCCCAATCTAGTTTTAGTTCCCAAAGCCTTTGCATGATGATTTTAGCGAATAAAGTTATCGGTCCAAGTAAGCCCAATGGGTCAAAAAGCTTCGCAATTGAAGAGAGTATTATTCTTTTTGTGATTTTCGAATTTAATAAGATGGGGCGTACAGAGTAAACTATCTGATCTTCTTTTGAGCTCCACGAAATCCCTAATGTCTTCAGCATTTTATCGTCAGTGAATTGAAGTTTTTGATTCACGTCACTTTTTGGAATCCCATGCAGAAGTCTCTCATCGTTTGATGCCCATTGTCGTATTTTTAATCCACCACGGCTCAGAATTTTAGTTATGCCATTACGAATTTCGATTCCTTCTTCGATTGTTTCAGTGCCTGTAATGAGATCATCGACGTACAGATCATCCTTCAGAATAACTGCTGCCTTCGGGTATTCATGACCTTCGTCCTTAATTAATTGTTGAAGAGCACGTATTGCGAGGAATGGAGATGAACTCATTCCAAATGTGACTGTATTCAATTCAAAGGTTTCAACGTTGATGCCATCACGTCGCCACAGGATTCGTTGAAACTTTTTGTCTTGTTCACGAATTTCGAATTGACGATACATCTTTTCGATGTCGCCTGTCAATACGTAATTATAGAATCTGAATCTTAGTAAATGAGAGAAGATGTCCTTCTGGATGGTGGGACCTACCATTAATGTGTCATTCAAGGAAAGACCAGATTGAGACTTTGCTGAACCGTCAAAGACTATTCTTATTTTTGTCGTTGAACTATCTGCCTTGAAAACCGCATGGTGTGGTAAATAAAAACCAAATTCTTCTTCCTCTCTCACTGGCGACATGTGTCCAAGTTTTAAATATTCTTCGAAAATGTTAGAATATTGTCTTTTTAACTCAGGTTGACGTTTAAATCTTTGCTCTAGATTATTTAAACGTTTCATAGCTCTCGACCGAGACTCTCCTAACGACTCGACATTGTCACGGAAGGGTAAAGCGAGAACATATTTACCTGACTCGTTACGTTTTGTATGATTTTGAAAATGTTCTTCGCATGCGATTGCTTCGTCAGATAAATGAATTTGCCCGTAACATTCTTCCAATTCCCAAAACTTTCTTATAGCGGATTGTAAGTCAGAAAAATTGCATTTTGCTGTATATGGCCCTGTGATGAATGGAGAAGTGACGTTTCCACCTATGACCCATCCTAATTGAGTTTTTTGAAGAATAATGTCGCAACCTTTAAAGGACAAATCTATTTGACCAAAGCAAAACATAGATAATGATGGTCCGGATCCTAAAAGCATATCAACAGCAGCTGGTTGATGAAAGTTTGGATCTGCGAGTTGTACGTTAGAAGGTATTTCTAATATATCACGTGGAAAAGTTTCGCTAGGTACTAGATCCGATATTCGTGGTACTATGAGAAAACTAAGTGTTTTCTCATAATCGGTGTACATTGAGCGAATTGTGATTTGTACGACAGCTTTAGCAACTGTATTTAAATCGTTTAATGCGCCCACAGGAACAAAGCATCTTTTTTTTGGCAATCGTAGTGTGTTAACTAGATTCTCAGTGACAAAGTTGGCGGATGAACATGTGTCTAGCAGAGCTCGGCATCGTAACGACCGCGCATCTCTATCTAATGATTGAATTATTGCACTTGTCACCAATTGTCCAACCGGAACACCTGCCGCAAAAGAAATGCTTTGTTGTTTGTTTTCTGTGCTGTGTAATTGTCATTGCCGTGAAAATTGTGGTGTTGTTAAATCTTGGTGTAGAAGTGTATTGTGTTTTTTGTTACAAACCATGCAATTACCAAATTTGCACTCTTCTAAATTGTGATTGGAACGCATGCAATTTACACAAAGCGATGCATCTTTAATAATTTGCATTCTTTGAGGAATCGAGAACACACGAAATTTTTCGCATCGAAAAATCGGATGTGTCTTTAATCTGCAAGCAGGGCAAGGTCTCGTAGTTGTATTTAAGCAGGTAGCTTTCGTGCTTTTGTGAATTCCTGAGGCCGAAGGTGTTTCGCTTTTTGGCAAATTTGGTATTTCTCGCTGAGATAATCGAGTGGCAGTTCTATACAAAAATTCCAACATGTCATCAAGTTTTGGAAATTCGTTTCGTTTTAAGCCTTCGTCCCATTTTTCTAATGTTTGTTTGTGTAGTTTCTCTTCGATGTTTTGTACGAGAATTTCTTCTGAAATATTAATACCGAGTGATTCTAATGAAAGCATGTGCTGTTGCGTTTCGTCAGCTAGTCGTATCAAACCTTCAGCAGTCTGTTTTTCCTGAACCGGTAAACGTAAGATTAAACTTAAATGACGTGAAATAATTAAACGTTTGTCAGCGTACGTTTTTTCCAAAAGATCCCACGCGCGAGTGTAATTTTCTTCTGTTATCGAAAAGATTAATATTTTTTGGGCTGCCTCGCCTTGCAGAGCTGATTTTAAATATTGCATTTTTTCAACATTATTTAAATCCGTTTGGTTATGTATTAAAGATGTAAACGAGTCTTTAAAAGCAAGCCACTCTTCGTAGCGACCATCGAAGGTTGGCAATGCAGCTTGCGGCAATTTTACTTTCCGTTTCGTTTGATTAACATCGATTGTGTGTGATTGATTTTTATCTAATGTACGATCAGAATTATTAACCGTTTGATCTCTAACCCGGGCCGAACCAATTAAATTTTGTGCTTCTGCACAAACTTCAAGAAAATCATCTTGAATTGCATAACGATCAAGAACAAGATCAACGTGTGGAGTTTCACTATCTAAAAGTTCGATTTCTTCTTGAATATCATCAAATTTTTTAAAGGCATCTTGTAATCTTTGTAAATGAACATTTAATTTTATCGCGTCTGGTGCCCCTTCTCGGTATTTAGCCAAAAACTGTTTAAAATGAGAAATTTGATCTTTTATCGTATTTTTCTTTTTATTTAGAGTACTAACACGCTCGCTTGCCATGGCTACAAGAAGATTTGGAAAGAATTAATAACGTGTAACTTGGAAACTGATCACCTTTTATCCAAATAAGTTGAAACTCACGATTATACCTCTGCCTGTAGTCCAAAGCACATTCAGCTCCCAAAAATGCGTTGAAAGTCTTTATAAAAAATCCTTGCACATCCGGCTCGATGGACCAATTTTGTTCGATATTCAATTATTAAATTAAATTAAGTAGGAAAATATAATGAAACACTACACTATTAAGCTTAACTCAGTTTATTCAACTATCCTTGTAAGAATACACAGGTAACTGAACGTAGATTCAGGTAGAAAACTCATCGAACCTTCCCTATTTTCTTATCGTAGAAGGAAGAGGAAAGGGGGAAAAGGTCTTATTTTGTTGCTTGTCGTAATAGAAAATGAATCATTAACTAAATGTAAACAGGTATAATGAGTGAAGGTAATTGCTTTCCTTCTTACAATTGTATAAATAAATAAAACAAATTAAATAGGATTGTACGACAATCCAAAGTGTGGGGAACTGAGAAAAGAAGGTTTAAGAATTATTGGAAGAGTATGGATGTTTGATGCGCTGGTGTGGTCGGTCGTAAGCTATGGTGTGGAAGTATGGGGATGAAAAGAAAGAGGGATGGTTGAAAGGCTGCATGAAAGGTTTCTGAGATGGGTGATGGGTGTGAGTGGAAGCTGCCCAGGGTATATGATCAGAGAAGAATTGGGTAGGGATAAAATGATTGTTAGGCAAAGGAAAAGGGTATGGGGATTTGAGGAAAAGTTAAGGAAAAGAAGAGGTAGCAAAATAGCACATATGTGTTGGAAGGAGGTAATGGAACGGGAGAAGAAAGGGGTTAAGAGTAGAATCGGAGGAGAGAAGGAAAGATGGCTGGTGAGAAAAGAAGAAAGAGGAAAAGGTGGAGAAATTGGGAGGAATTGGAAAAGCATCTGAGAAGTAAGGATCAGGAGGAGAGATGGACGAGAATTAAAGAGTCGAATTATAACAGATGTATTAGATGGTGAAAAATGAGGGTGTGCCGAGGTATTTGAATGTATAAAAGAAAGAGAGAAAGTGGAATAGAGTGTTAAGATTTAAAATAGGGGAGGGGATGAAAGAGTGTAAATACTGGATGGATGAGGAGAGGTTATGTAGGGTATGTGGTTTTGAGCAAGAGGATTGGGCGCATATTTTGGCTGGATGAAAGTGGGCAGGGGGCAGTATGGATGAGGGAGTTGGAAGAACGGAGAGAGCGAATGAAGTTAGGGACGGGCTGATACATAAAGAAATGATGGTTTAAGTAAACAAGGAGTAAGAAAAGTCGTGAGGCTCGCATTTGAGAGCATTAAGGTTAGGAAACAGAAGCCCTGGCACACGAGTAGGTTAAGTAGAATATAAGATAGCGTGCGGCGTTGGCGATGTAGGATAAGATTTAATGTATATAGTTTGTAAGCAAGTGTAAAGGGAACGGGAGACCATCAAGCCCGTAAAAGGGAGAATAAACTATTTATATTGCACCTTTTAATTTACTCAACTTACTTATCTTTTCTGAGACTTGGATAAATTGTGAATTTTAATCTTCCGAATTAGGTCTAACTAACTTTAATTTTTTATGTAATATTTTTAGTACTGTGTTATTTGTGCGTTGGATATGTATGTTCTTATTGGAAGCTTAAGAGACTCAAAATTTCAAAGTTTATCTCTGATCTGCGCATATTTGATAAATAAACTAACTCAGCCTGTAAAGTATAACCTAATAATGTTATATGAGTACTTATGTACTAAAGGGTCTTTTCGTATATGGCCCGTTGATTTGTAAATAAATAAATAATAAATAAATAATTAATATATAATAATATTGAAGAAAATAATTGCCAAATGGAAATAATTCTAAACATGGTAAGATTATTAAATTGACAGTTGACAGAAATAATTTTAAACAGAAAAAGATAAACATGATAAAAAAACTAAAAAGAAAGAAAATGATAGGAATAATTCTAGAAACAATTGAAAGTTTAATTGCTTTTTGAAAAATTAAACTGTATTAAAATTCGAAGAAAACACTTGCAAATTGAAAAAATATTTGAAAATGAAGAAAATACTTATAAAAATTCATATTGATATTGATCAATAAAACAAAATAATTGTGATTGGATACAAATATAAAAGGAATTAAAGAACTGAATTGAAATTTTAAAAAAATGATTAATAATAATTGAATAATATATAAGAATATAATTGAAAAAAGACTAAAATAAAGGACAATTGCAAAAAATTTGAAATATTTCAATATACAAATATTCAGACTTTAACAGAATTATCTTTAAAGTTAAGAATGTAAATTTAAGATTTAGAACAGAAATACTAAGAATAAAAATTGAAAAAATGTTATTGTAGTAATTGTAGAAAATATTTGTAAATTTAATTGGATTATAAAAAATTGAACTGGATTGAAAATCTTTGAAAATAATTGCATATTGTAGGAAACAAGTGCAAATTGAGAAATAATTGAAAAAACGAGAATGTTTGAAAATTAAAAAAATAATTGAAAAAACGAGAATATTTGAAAACTGAAAAAAATAATTGAAAAAAACCGATAATATTTGAAAATTGAAGAAAACATTTGAAAACTAGAAAACAATTGAAAAAATGAGAATTATTTAATATTAACGGAAACAATTTAAATATGATAAAAATATTGCAAGAAGCCGAAAATTATTGAGTATTGAAGAGAATATTTGAAAATTGAAGAACATGATTGAAAATTAATTAAAATACTTTTGAATATAAGCAAAAAACTGTTGAATTGAAGAAAATAATTGAGATTTGAAGAAAATAATTGTGAATTAAATAAAGTAATTGTGTATTGAGATATTGAAAAAATGATTTTTAGGTAAATGAAAACCAACTTTTTTTATGCTGAAGGGGGCAAAGTAGATAGAAATTTATTCTGAGCAATTTTTAAAGCCAGGAAATTCTCTAAAAAACTTTTTATTATATTTGATTTAAAAGAATTTTCCATTTCTTGATTGAAGATTAAGGGATGATTTTAAAGGGTTGTTTTTGATGCTTAAGGGGTTTAGGTAGATAGGAATACATTCAGAGCAATTTTTAAACCCAGGTTATTTTCTCAAAATTTTTTTAATATATTTGTTTAATAGAAGTTGTCCATTTTTTGTCTTTTAAAATTGGTTAAAACCAAATTGAGATGTTCATTAACCTAATAAAATTACTGCTGCTTTCGTACAAATGGCAATAAAGAATGCCATCAAGAAATTCCAAATAATTAAATTATTGATAAGTTTAAATAAAATAATTTAATATTGTTATATTTTAGTTTTAAATGTTTATAAAAATTTTCAATTATATAGAAAGTGGCCGCTTTGAATATCTTTCCCGGGCCGCTTTTAATTCCCAATCCGGCCCTGAATAAGAACATTGTATTGCAAAGGGAAGAGCTCCACGCTTTTTGGTAATGAAGCAAGTACAATGAGATATTCAGCTACATCTACTTATCCCCTCCATACATCTCATTGCACCCGCCTCATGACCAAAAAGCACGGAGCTCTTGCATCTGTAGTAAAATGTTTTAACCTTTAGAGCCTAGATACTTCTAACGCTGTAAATAATAAAAATTTTACACTCAAAGCTAAGCAAAGACGCCTGCTATAAAAGTATAAGGCACTTTCATGCTACAAAAGTAAGAGTTTTCGCTGCGTGCAAATAATTAGTAGAAAATATTTTTAACAAATTTTAAATAATTAAAAAGGTTGTTTGTTTTGTTTCCCGTTCTTGGTCATAAATCAGTTAATTTAGTTTTTTTTCATTACATTTATTATAACGTTTCGGTTGCATGTTGCAACCCTCTTCAGATCTACAAAGAACAAGGTTGTTAAAATTATTTGGATTACATTTTTATATAAAAGGGTTATTTTTCCTATTTATCTATTTACACAGTCTTCTTTATACACTAACGTCAGTTGTTGTATTGTTTAGGACAGAGTCCGTCGTTGATGTACATATTTTCGTCAGTTTTTTTAAAAAATAAATGACTAAAACCTATATTAAAAAAAAAACCAGTTACATTTAGAATATTATTTTAATTTGACAAGTGTAAACATCAAGGTTCGGTAACAGCGTCGGATTTTTCTGCTTTAGTACAATTGTCAAGGATCAACTGTAAGTGTGGTAACGAAACGTACTGGCTGTAACCTACGTCATCAATACTTGCACTCCGTTCGTTTTAGATGACACGACTATTATAAATTATATTCTTGTACACATGATTTAAATATTTTACGTCGGTTTTAGTATTTACAAAGTTGGGATTCTTAATTATATTGTACATCTCAATAAAATTTCGTTTTATAAGGTTTTGTTCAGCCTCTAAAATTGTAACATTTCGAAAATCGAAAAGATGGTCTTCTTTGTGTGAGTGCTGTGCCAGTGCAGATAACGAGTCGTCGTTTACACATGATCTTTTATGTTGGTTTATTTTTTCTTTCACTTTTTGTAACGTTTGTCCAATGTAGACACCGTTACAACCTTTACAAGGTATTTAATAAATAACGTCTGTTTTGTTTTCAAGAGTTATAGCCCTATCGATAGAAAGTGACTAGAAAATGAGTGAAAAATGTCTAATCAGTCATTTTTCAGTCATTTTTATTTTTAAATATATAAAAAATAATCTATTTAATAATAAATTTGTTGAATACTATTTAATGTGCTCTTAGGATTATATTCTCTTCATATTTTTAGAATAAACAATGAAAAATGTTAATTTTTTATTATTTATTTAAATTTTTTGTTAAATATTTTTTTTATTGTTTTAATGTTATAAACCATTTCTGAAGTGCGCTTGAACATTTTTATAAAGAATCACGAAGCTCGGTGTCATTTAAAATGGTCTAAAAGCAATTTTAAAAAGAAAAAATCATTCGACATTTTCTAGGTACGAAATCATTCAAATCGTACCTCAAAAATGACTGAATCCATTCAGTCATTTTGGCCAGTCTTTTTTTAGGTATTCTCTATCGGTAGGGAGGGTCCTTCAGGTTGCGGAAAGTATCAGAGTTATTTTTGCATGGAGTAAAAATCACATTTAGACTATATTTTTTAAAAATATTTTTAATTTGTAAATGATTTTCGTGGATGTAAGGTATCACGACTGTATTACTGATATCGAAAGTTTTATTTAAATTGTTATTGTTCGCAGGATTTTTTATTTTATTTATTCTTTGTTTTACATATTTTTCAATAAATTTAATAGGAAAGTCATTTTTTAATAAGGTATTTTTTACTAGATTTATATTTTCTTTATGAAACCTCGGGTCGGATAAAATACTAAAACCGACGTAAAATATTTAAATCATGTGTACAAGAATATAATTTATAATAGTCGTGTCATCTAAAACGAACTAAGTGCAAGCATTGATGACGTAGGTTACAGCCAGTACGTTTCGTTACCACACTTACAGTTGATCCTTGACAATTGTACTAAAGCAGAAAAATCCGACGCTGTTACCGTACCTTGATGTTTACACTTGTCAAATTAAAATAATATTCCAAATGTAACTGTTTTTTTTTTTTTTTTTAATATAGGTTTTAGTTATTTACTTTTTAAAAAAACTGACGAAAATATGTACATCAACGACGGACTCTGTCCTGAACAATACAATCAACAATTAGTTAATTTGTACAAAAAATGTATAAATAAATTATTGGATGTTGTTCTTTGAATGGTTGTAAAGAGAAACAGCGATATCCGTTTAAGGAATGTTGATTTTGTCGGATGTTCTACCAAATCTACGAGCAAATCGACGAATAGCTTTATTTTTCTCATGCAAAATAATGCAAAACTTCATTGGCTTTGAGCTTCCTCTGAATATTATATAATAGATAAAGAAAAATAAATTAATTTTTTCGTGAAAACAATAATCCTAGAGGATGAAGGCATACAAAATTGAAAAGTTTTTTTCTATAATCGATTTTGAACCACCCTATTGCATAAGCAAGCAGCGCATGTATGCTTATGCACTTAAGTTTGTTGCGGACATCAATCGAATATGTGTAAGAGGTTTGTATGCCGCGTTAGAATAATATGTCTAACCTGAAAACCTGTATATGCATTCTGAACATATTCTGTTGGTGTCCATAACGTATAGTAATTTTCGACGAGTATTCCTTTGCTTTTACGGAATAACGGCGAAAAATACGAGTCAAAAGTTCTCTGTTTTTAAAACGTTAAATTTAAAAAATTTATAAGTTCGGTAATTTTTATTTAATAAGAAAATAAAAAATTAGGTGATTCCTTCGTTGTTATTTAGAATTAGAAAAAAATTAATTCAAGCTAGAATGTGTTCTGAATTAAAACGTCACTTTGTATGTCTCTTGAAATATATCTCTCTTAAAATATAAGTATTAGCATACCTGTTATATCTATTGCTCTCAATGTATCTAAAATATTTTCTGTTACATCTTCTGGTATACGGGTTAGTTTGTTGTTTTGTAAACTAAGAGTTTCCAGAGAATTTAGGTTGTCAAACACCATAGTCGGTAGAATTTTTATTCTAAAACAAACATAAGTGCCTGTGATTATTATTAATCACTGACGAAATGTACAATTACATAAAGCAATGTTTTTAAGTCAATATGTTCAATCACAGAAAAAGCCCAAATCAACTTCCATACTTGAATCGTATCTATTAGATGTAATCAACTTTTATACAGCAAATTTTATATGTTTGTTAAGTGTAAGGGCCCAGGGGCGAAACTTCGGTCAAGGGGTTTACAGATTTCAGAATAACACGACACGAAAAAATAAAAATTAGATGCCACACCGAACGTGGCAACTAATAACTTACCTTTGCTTTGCTCAATCGAAAATATGTAAGCGATGTAAACAAATAGACGTATGACTGATATGTTTTGCCAAAGTGTGCCTCAACCAGTCGCAGGTGGTCTGAAAATGTAACAACAAACGGCTAACGTGGAATTGTCCTAAATGGCTCCCAGATTTCAAATTTTCAAGATTTGAAATCCTAGCTGCTCCACTTTTTGAAATTTCTACGTGGGAGTTCCATATTTACCATGAAAACGCCTAAGAGGCTATCAACTCAAGAAAATATCAGAAAAAGTCGTGTCATTACGTATTATTACTGTAAATGTCGATAAACCCGACTTTGTTAAAGGCGAAATACTTCTTAGCAATAGACAACCCCCCCCCCCCAAGTCGTCACCCCCAAGGATTACAGAATTGTTTATTAAAATCAAACAAAATTTTATCCACGATAATTACAAACATAGAGGGGAAAGGTGTTCAATGAAGGCGGGTGGTTGTCAAAGATCCAACAACGATGAGTATCAATAACATTTTTAATTATCGTGGATAAAATTTAGATTCAATTAAATAAGCAATTCTGTCATCCTTGGGAAGAGATTGGTGGGCAGTTACATAGAGGGCTAAAGAGAGGGGCAAAGATTAATAAGGGTGGTTAGGCAAAGACACTACAATGATGAGTATCAATAACATTTTCAATCATCGTAGATAAAATTTCGATTCAATTCAATAAGCAATTTGTCCTCCTTGGAGGGGGTCAGGGTGGTTACATAGAAGACAAAAGAGAGGGGGAAAAGGTGTTTAATGAGGGTAAAAGGGTTAGGCAAACAACCTACAACATGGATTCAGTTGTCCTTTTTGCGTTACGTTATTTTTTTTATTCGCACTTTAAAGCCCATTTTACACTTCGTTCAGCAAACGTTAGTTTTCTACGTATTGCGAGAGGTGCAATGTAAGCCGTTTTTAGAACTGAGTTATAAAAAGTATTATTAAAGCTGTTTTTATATTTCTTACGTAGTAAGAAAGTGGAATTTAGTTTTATTTTAATTAATATCCTCACAGATTCAAAAAAATTTTGAGTGCAAGAAGCTCTTAATTAAATCTGCTACAGGTACACCGGCATAGATTTGTGTAAATTTGTACTGTGATACTACAATATGTTTCTTATGAAAAACGAAAAATTAAATCTTCCAACTTAAAAAACTTTTAATAAGAAGCAAATTATCACGACTAAAAGGGAAACAAATTATTGTTGACATACAACAAAAAGTTTGGAGTATTTCTTGAGCGAATAAGAAAATTGTTGTTATATTAGTTTCTAACAAAACTTGAAAATGACAAGATTTTTTTTAACTTTTAGTCTACTTATTATGCCCACTAACTGAAGTGATCAACAACCAGAACGGTGAGTGAAGAAGACTCAAAATGCTAAAAAGTTTAGAAAATGATGAGAGTAACTAACATAAATTTAAGAGTCAAGTTAGACCATATTAACTGTGATTGAAAATTTATGTATATTTTTAAAATTGTAGAAACAATTATAAAAATCAAGAGTTTACAACAAAACAAAAAATACTTTTAGACCTTTTTTAATATTTTTATTTTTTTTGTGTACTAACAAATTTTTGCAACGTTTTTCGAAAAAAAAATAATAACTCAAAATTCGTTAGCTATAAATTAATGTTGATTTTTTTTTGTAGTCGAAAAAAGAAATACTCTTTTAAAAGTGTATACACTGTAAAAAGAAACATCTTAAAATGCATTGTAGTCACTTTTGAGATGTTTAAAGTATCTTATATTTCAGCTTCCATCTTAGAAAACTAATGCATTTTAAGATACTTTTGCTATCTTTTCGGAAACATCTTAAAAGTGACTACAAATGTATCTTAAATTAAGATGCTTACTTTTTGCAGTGTAAATATTAGGGTGTCCGTTATTTTTCGAAAGTTGGAATTTTTTAGGTCGACAGGCTGAATTTTCTTTAGAATGTAACATTTATTTAGAATGTAAATTTAGGATGTAAATGTTGCACAAGGACAGATCAATCGATCAACATTAACCCGTGTCACAGAAGAGTTAAATTCCACATGGGGATTTTACATAGGATTAGTGCACTTTTTTACATTTTACATGATAACTTTTCTTTTATTAATGTTTTGCTTTGACGATATATATATTTATGGTTTTGGAAGTGCTGAACACGAATTCGATGTCAAAAATAAGTTTTAACAGTTCCTATCTGTTAATAAAGCTGTCAATCTTTTAATGATTTTGACAATTGGCAGCTGACAAAACTTATTTTTGACATCGAACTCGTGTTCAGCACGTCCGAAACCATAAATATACATATCATCAAAGCAAAAGAATTATAAAAAAAATTATCATACAAATAAGTAAAAAAGTGCACTTATCCTTTGTAAAACCCCATGTAAACTTTAATCCTTCAGTGACATGAATTAATATTGATTGATTGGACTGTCCTTCTGCATAGGTCATTTTTTCACATTCTAAAGCAAATTCAGCCAGGCTACCTAAGAAATTCCAACTTTCGCAAAATAACGGTCACCCTAATAATTATGAAATTAAATTGATAAAAATACAATATTTTTAATAACAATTTGATAAACAATTAAAAATATTTATAGGTTCTAGAGTAAAAGTTATAATTTAACTTATGGCATTAAAGTCAAGGGTTAGTAGGATTTAAATTGTTAAAGGTTTAAGGGGTTACATGGGTTTCACAGTTTTAAAAAATCAAATTTTTTTTTATTATCTTATTAATTTCTTCAACATCTCGAGAATATTATCCTAAATTTCCAAGTCGATCCGAATAAAAGCTTCGGAGATACAGCCTTCGAAAGGTGCGCGCTCAGAGTCAGGTATTATGTGTGCGCAGCTAAAAAAAATCTGCGAGCGAGACTCGCGAATCCAGGATTCATCATACACAGGAGCAAAAGGATGCCCTAGATACTACAGCTGCTGCAGGTTCTTTACTCTATGGCCCAGAAATTGACGATTCAATGGAAGTTAACAAAAATGTTTTATTTCCAGTTTTATTGTTACTCAAACTTATGCGTTTTTCTTGAAACTGTGTTTTCAAAGTCGGTTGTCAAAATTTCTCTGAAACTACCCAACCGATCTTAATGAAATTTTGCACAGGCCTTCGAGATACAATTCTCCAGTACTTTCAGATGATTCTGTCAGGAATTGTGCTGTCAACGCGGACGCACCTTTTTCCGAGGGGTCACCGGAAATGACGTCTCAATGGCTGACTTCTGAATATTTTTCTCCGCAAATTTCAAAAATTCTTCTTTAAATATATATATTTAAGAAATTAAAAAGTTATAATACAATAATTCCTTCTTTATATAAAAAAAAAATTGTTGAAAATAGACCTTTTTTGCTGAGTAAACCCATGTAACCCCTTAAAGGATTCAAAATTATTACTGACATATTGTGCCAGGAGTTCTTACACTTTCTCTAGTTTCACTTAATCTTTATTCCAACAGTAATACAATTTTACAATTATAATATTATAATTAGTTTCTCACTCACTACAACACATGAATAATTATTGGCAACCGAGACAATACAAATTGACATTATTACTCGCTGGAATAAGTAGCGATAAGTGTGAGAACTAAGTTTGAATATACTACTCAAAATTGTGGACTATGGTACCAGTCAATCTTTACGGAAAGTGAACCGGAAATGACCGTGTTAAACAAGAACTGATTTTTGGTTTTGCCTAATTTTTTAAGAAACCTCGGTTCTCTGTATTTTTATCCCGTCCAGGATTTAACGTATGCTCCATGCAAAACGCAGGAAAAATCATACATTTTAGGCGATAAAATGTGCTACACTTGAGTGTTGCACATCCACATCCGGTTGATTAATTAAAGTTCTAAATTTTAAAACTCCTCAAGATTCAAGTATTGATTTTTAGAAAAATTTAAGAATATAGTATATTTGCGAAGTTCATTGGCATCTGAACTCAACAGGTCACGGAGACGTGACACCTCCCCTATTTTTAATTTGGAAAATAAAAATGAAATTGGAGATTTTGCGAATCCAAATCTTGAATTTAAGTTTAACTGAAATTTGAGAATTTAGCATTTTAGAGAAATAGCATATTAGAAAAATATCACTTAGAATAGTTTAGAGAGTACAAATTTAGAGTTTTAAGTGACCAACGTCAAAAAATGTATCATACTGCAAAATGACAATAATTTAAATGTATGAATTATTTATTATGAATTATGAATTATTTATTAATACCGCAAAGGCCACACAATACACACAATATATTTTACCACAAGTATTTAAATAACATTTTGCTTTATAAATATTTTTAAAGACAATAGTCTTAAAGAAAATTTTAGCATATACGCGCAAAGAGTGAGAAAAAAACTTGAAATAATTCAAGTGAAAACTTACAAAACTTCAACAAATAGTACAAACGCGGACATTAGACGCCCTTTTGCCCTTAGGGTAAGAATACAAAAGAGAAGCTTGAGTATTCGATGTTTTGTAAAACACTCATAGTTTAAAAAATAGAAACGCTTTACATTTGTTTACTAGATATACGACGTATCTGCCAGCCAATTATTTTTAGATTATTATGGAATAATTATGTGTGAATACATATATTTAACTTCTTCCATTTCCTAGTATACATGATTAAACTGATACTCGTATACATTTAATCCTACATTGATTTAAATTAACACAGACATTTTATATAAACATTCGTATAGATATAGTAGGAATACTGAGAAGGTGGAATGTTTTCTAATATTAAGTGATTAATATTCTCCTTACTTAATTCATCATACCAATTATAGTATCGTACTTAAAATTTCGACTTGAATAATTTGCTACACGATTCGCAAAAACTTTCATGACTTACAATTCTCAATTTCATTGATAAAAGGTCTCTTCTGATTGATAATTTTATTTTACTCAAAATTTTATTTCGTTTCTTTAACAACTTGCTTTATCATGATTTTCGAATAAGTCGCTCAAAAAAAATTTTATTTTCTGCATATTTTAAATAACATTTACCAGTGGCGTAACAATAGGGGATGCAGGGGAACCGAAACATCAGGGCCCCCGGGGGCTGGGGTCCCCCAAAAATGAAACAGATTAAAGTTTTTTTTTAGTATTCAATATCGCTTTAGATTCCGAGAGGCCCCAAGTTTTTTTTCCCATCAGGGCCGCGAGTTTTCTAGTTACGCCACTGACATTTACGTAGCAAAAAATTTTTATAATTTACTTTCTATACCCAGATTAAATAATTTATTTAGGGAGTATTTATAAAATACTAAATACTGATACAAAGATGTCCCCATACTATTTAGAAATACACATATATTTATATATATATATATATATATATATATAAACACTCTTACACAACTATACATAAAATGTTTGAATTGCTTAAGATAAATTGCCTTTTATCATTTCAACCCTTTTTGCTTGCTTATAATTTGCTTAATTAATGAAATAATATTATTTCAATTAAATTTCGTCATTTTACTGAACATGTGTAAAATCTTCTCAATAAACATTTTATGTACATCTATTTAAATCAGGCCTCAACAAGCGAGCAGCTCCGGAGTACGCGAAAGGGGAAGTGGTCTCCTACCATGCGGACAGATAGGCATGTGCGGAGGTAAGAGAGGCAGAGCGAAGGGTGAAACGTACGCATGGTGAGAGAACGCTTCCCCTGACGCGTGCTTCCAACCTGCTCTCTTGTGCAGGCCTGATTTAAATTGCTGTTCCATTCCATTAAGGTTTTGCTTCTGTGAGCATTAGAACATCGTGAAGCTACATGATCCCGTGAAGAACATTTCTAAGAAGATGTTAGCCATTTAAATACACTTATTTTTTTTTTAATTTTGAGTAAAATTTAAATCATCTTCAGTATATGATTTACAAAGTTCATATCGATTTAAGATTTTATTAAGCATTTTGGTTGCTAATTCTTTCTTTGTTTCTTTGTTTGTATTTCTACTGAATATATTTATTTCAAAGGAATCCGTATCAATTTGAATCAAAAGTATATATATAGTTTTTGCGTCTACAGAACAGCTTGAAATTAGGAGTACTCGCATTTGCCTGGACCACCCGGCGTATTGGGTTTGCTCGCCAGTGGAGAGGGAAAACTGTAGAAAAACCTTTCCATAGTACAACCGGTTTATCGACAGTCGAGTTATAGTGATCTGCACAGGTCGATTACCGACAGTGCATATCATTATACCTCGACGTCTTTACCTTCCACTGAAGTTATCTCACAGACGGATTTCCGGCTATAATGATATGCACTGTCGGTAATCGACCTGTGCAGATCACTAGAACTCGATTGTCGATTAAACGGTTGTACTATGGAAAGGTTTTTCTACAGTTTTTCCTCTCCACTGGCAAGCAAACCCAATATACCGGGTGGTACAGGCAAATGCGAGTACTGCTAATTTCAAGCCGTTCTGTAGACGCAAAAACACTTAGAAGACATAAAGAAAAAGTACTGAATTCTAGGAACTCCCTACGGGGGACACTCATTGGGCCTGTAAGGTCAAGAAAATACAATACAATACAATAATATTAAATACAAGCGACACTTAGAAAAATTTGTCTTATACTCCGGTAGCTTTTCGTCGGAATCGAAATTATAAGCAGCATCTTGTATCACGTATTGCTCGGGAAATCACAAGTGATAACCGTAGACTCTATAGGGAGCATCGTGCTCAGTTAAGGCCAGATTCCTCCAAAAAACGTGTTTTTTTTAAACTTATTTTATTGATATTACAAAAAATATTTTTGAATCAAACTTTTTCATATACAAAGACACATAAAAATACTAAATAAAAGTTTTTTTTTTAAAATGGCGGCACCGAAAATGTCTGTTTAAAAAAATCCCTTTTGTTGGTGGGTGTCACGATATCTCTGGATTCATTCAATTGAAAGCAAAAATCAAAATAGTTTCTTATTCTGTATGATATTGGCTATGGTGTGAACTAGAATGAAATATTTTCACCAAAAAAAAGAAAAACAAAATGGCAGACTTTCCAATTTTTAACCCTCTTTTTCACTTTTAATTGTTTATAACTTTTTTAAATGATGATGAATATTTTTGGTTCTAGTTCACACCATAGAGAAATATTTGAAGAGTAAAATGCCGTTTGGTTCATGTTGATAAGTACAGTAGTTTCTAAATAAGAATGACACCTAGTTCAAAAAACGTTGTTTTGAGAAAAACGTGGTTTCGAGAAAAAGTCAATTAAAGTTTTTGTTAGTAAAAAATCGTTTAAAAAGTGGATTTTACACATGTATTCAATCCGCCTGCGTACACAACTTCTTCCTGGTCGTCATAGATGTCATTTTCAAGTATTTTTGCATTTCTTGCTGCAGTCCTGTAATCTTTAGACGCTTCTGTGGCCGCTCGTGCGGCCGGATTTACCGCTTAGCGTGCACCGCTCTCCCCTCTTGTATACCTTCTTCTCGGTCGTGCGGACCTTCGAGACTAATTCTATATTATTTCTAAGTGTATTTTCTAGCAATTTACAAGGAAAAGAATTTTAGATTTTTTAAAATTGTTTGGAGAAACCTGGCCTTAATTTGTGATCCGACGATTAAAAATTATTAAAAGCGTTAAGTGAAGTGTAAATCATTATAGTTTACATCAACGATATGACATCGATTGAGTGGCATCTTGGTTGCCTCAACATTCCTGCGCTTTGCTAATTGTTTCCTAAACCCACGATTCTTATGTTAGTAATTTAATATTAATAACTGATATGAATATTTATTGATAACCTAAAATAATAATTAAAATCGATTGTTTGACATATGACGATTGGACTGATTGAATGATTACGCATTACGATTATTTACATGTTATAATTATAAAACTTGTTCATCTATAATTACCTTGCAACATATTTACAATTTGTCTAGCCCATACTGGCTTATGCTGGCCCAGTATTGGCACCTTTTTATTTGAAACTAAGACAGTTTAATATCATTTCTAATAACATATCATTATACACGCATTATATCGTTCTTTAAAACTATTTTTGCAATATTGGTTCAGTATTGGCCCCGGGGGCGGACAAACGCCCGGGCAAGCCGGGCGACCGCCCAGGGCGCCAAGATTGTCTTAATGCAAAATGGGCGCCGAAAATAGGCCTAGGGTGCTGAAAAGCGCCCGCCCCCTATGGTTTGTCCGGGTAAAAAGTTTAGCTTGGACCGCCCCTGATTGGCCCAGCACTGGTTCAGTAATGGCCTATTAAAAAGGCACTTGTCAATTGACTATTGTATAACCACAATTATTAGGAAATGCGATGGGTGACTTGCTTATGTTATGAACACTTTGCACTGTTAATTTAACTGGATTATTTGTTGTAGTTTTGCCATATCAGATTAATTATTAAAATAAAAATCATATATGAAATACTTGATTATTTATTAACTCATATCCTATAGATCTGTTAGTGAAAACGTTTCCTAAAAAAAATAAATATAAAAGCTAGTCTCTTGCTAGCTAATCAGATTGTTGCTATTCCTTTCTTATTTAGATATTATTTTAAATAACCTCGCTTTCGCTTGGATGTAACACAGAGAATCTGATTTGGAAAATTTAGAGCAGAAAAAGAAGTTGTATGTTGGAAATCGTAAAAATGGACTCGTATTAAAGTAGGGGAGGGTTATACCATACCGACCTCTCGTACCATACCTACCCCCCTCTATTTCTCAGAGATCGTGTTACTAGACAAATTGTAAATACCATCAAAAGAACACTTTTATAACTCTGACGTATTGACCAAAGGTAATAATCTCTTGGTCCAATTGTATCTAGGAATTTTACGTTAAATTAGTTTTTTGCCTTAAGTTTTGGTTTTTGACTTAAGTTAAAAATGTTGAATTGAGTTCAGGAAAATTTAAGTATAAGTTTTTTTGGTTGTTTATTGTCTCAACTTTAATACACAATATTCAAAATCAAACTCTTTCATTGACATGAATGATCGGCAAGACATTATGTAAAAATACTGGGGGTGGTCCGAAACCAATCCTCCCCCTTTTCTTGCATTGTAATTGTAACTAAATTATTTGTAATTACCAAATAATACCAACAAATGTATTTTAATAAAATAACAATAATTAAGCTAAGATAATATAGTGTTACATCCGTAACTTTATTAGAGTTTACACTATTCTTGTGAACTTGAAAAATAAAACACCTGCCTTTCGTCTAATTGAATTTGACATTTAAAGTAGAATCACTCGATACCACCGTCCGACACGATTTTTCACACACAAAAAAACCAAACATTTTCGGAAACTAGGACAAAAAAAAATACCCATATTTGGCCGTTTTGCTAGATCAAGTCGTTCGTGGTTTTTAGGGGTAAAAACAACCCTTCAATGAATGGTGACATAATATTTTTGACAAATATATTAATTTTTTATAAAACTTGATATCTAGGAGTTTTCGGACTCTCTGATTACAAATCCGATGTGAGTTTTTCAAAATTTAAAATGGCAGATCCAATATGTCAGACAATTTTTTTTAAAAATATATTCAATTTGCCTGAAACTCGTTACCCCGGGGTTTTTGGGGTCGCTGATGACGAATCTGATGTCAGATTTTTAAAATTCAAAATGGTGGATCCAATATGGCTGTCAACTTTTTTAAAAATAAATTTAATTTTCCTGAAACTCGTTACTCGGAGGTTTTTGGGAACGCTGATGACGAATCTGATGTCAAATTTTCAAAATTTAAAATGGCGGACCTCATAAAGGTGAAGATTATAAAAAAATTTAAACATTTCCACAAATGTGTCTTTGCATATTGGCAATTTTTTAATAACGAAGCAAACTTTGCAGTAGGTAAGTATATTTGATAATAGGAAGCTTAAGTTAGATGACTTAATAAATATAAAGTGATTGTTTAACACTTCTTTTTTAAGTAACAATAACAACGATTGACATTAATTTGATATATATATACTATTTTCTTTAGCTATGCCACTGAATATCAAAATATAACAAATGTCATTTGTTTTCTGTTTGTATATCAGAATTGAGAGTGTTCTTGAATAAAAATGGATTGTCCTAAACGTAATTTTTGTTTTTATTTTCGCCATATTGGATCCACCATTTTAAATTTTAAAAATCTGACATCAGATTCGTAATCAACGACCCCAAAAACCCACGAGTAACAAACTTCAGGAAAATTGAATCTATTTTTAAAAAAGTTGTCCGCTATATTGGATCCACCATTTTAAATTTTAAAAATCTGACATCAGATTCGTAATCAACGATCCCAAAAACCCCCGAGTAACGAGTTTCAGGCAAATTGAATCTATTTTTAGAAAAAGTTGTCCGCCATATTGGATCCGCCATTTTGAATTTTGAAAAACTGACATCGGATTCGTAACCAGCGAGCCCGAAAACCCCTAGACATCAAGCTTCATGAGAAATTAATATGACTTAAAAAAATATCTTGTCTCTTTTCATTTAATGGTTGTTTTCACCCCTAAAAACCAGAAACGCCTTGATGTAGCAAAACGGCCAGACACGGTATTTTTTTTGGTCCTAATTTCCGAAAATGTTTGATTTTTTGTGTGTGAGAAAAAAAGTTAATTTTTGTTGGACGGTGCAATAGGAGTGGTCATTGACACGCGCTGGCCCTTTCACTTTTTAAGACCCTGCGATGTGACTACGCATCGATGCAATGGTGGATGGACTAGGTTCCTTTATTAACATATTACTTTTCTAAGCAATTTGTAATTGGATGAAAGTAAGAATGTGTGTGTGTAGACTTTATAACTTTTTGTGGCTAAAAGGTTAAAATAATGACAGATGGTTTAATATCGATCCCACATGTACCAATACATTCAAATATTTTATAAGAAACCAACTTACGCACACTAAAACGATATTTCGCGGACGCACCTTGAAATGTTTGTCACTCCCCTAAGGAGTAGGGAAGAAATACGCCTCAGGGCACGAATTCGTCTATTTAAGAAAAAATGTATTGTACGAAAATTAGTCTAAACCGGCCCTCTAAAATGTTCCCATCGTCCCTCGGGAAGAAGTCTATTTGCCCCTTTGTCTTTTATGTTAAGTCTAAACCGGCCTTAAATCTATGGCAATTGAACCTTGACCTGCTGAGTCTGATGAAGAGTTTCAAATAGCTTAGAAAGGTAAATAATTTTATATTGGAATTTTATTAACGTTTTCGAAAAGAGTTTTGAATTAACTCTTTGTATTTTCCTTTAAGGAGGGTCATGAAATTAAGATTTATAAGATGTTGGGAAAACTGATTACAAATCTGGAATTGATTGAAAACTTTAAAATTTGGGGAAAACAAAACTTCAAGTTTATTAACTTAATCAAGTCAGCTTTGGGAGAAATTTACCTGAATAACACTTTGGATTCTTTTGTATTTGAATAATAAAGAGTTTAATAATTAAAAAATTCATTGACTGTTATCACCCGCACACCTTTCCCACACTGAAAGTCACCGACTGTTCTTTAGTTTATAATAAATGGATGATGTATGTTGCTCTATTTATTTAGACGTAACAATAGCTTGTAAGTAAGATCAGTCTAAAAAACTCATTTTTTATTGTAATGATAACTCTTTTACTCTTTTTAAAAAGGCCTTATATAATGTATTTGAATAAAGTAAAAGTAATTTAAGTTCATTCTAGTTTGTTGTTTTCTAATTGAAATTACAATACAAGTTCAAAATTTTGTTTGTTTTCGCTATTTCTTGCAATAAAAATAGGAGGTCGGTTTCAGACTACCCTTTTTGAGATTGTCAAAAACGTCAATTTTTGATTTTCTCTCTGTATCTCCTACTTAATGAGATCTAGAGCCTCGGGAACAAGTGGAAACATGGAAAAGTGATTCCTTCACTGAAAAAAAATTTGACCACAGCAATGAAACAAGTTTTTGGCACCTTTTTGTCTTTTGCCTTTTAGGGGGTCGGTTTGGGACCACCCTCCTTTATATATAGTTAATATAATCAATGTTCATATGAAAATGAATTTTATATTATGTGAATTCTCTTTTTTTTTACTTCAAATATGTGTTCATAGTGATTTTGAATGAAAGATTCTAATTTTTTTTATAGTGAATACTTTATTTTCTTTGATTTGCATTTGACAATTAGCTAATACTTTCTCTGAGAAATTTGATTATTTACTAGATAATTTATGGAAATAATTACTAATGATTCCTGTAAGTGATGTACATATTATTTTAAAATTTTAAATAGAAAGATTCAAACCAAGTGTCATTTAACGTGAAGAACATGTTATCACTAACTTCCATGTATTTATGGATAAAAATGTGAGATTATTTAATAAATTAATCGCTTCTAGTCCCACCTGCAAAAGAAAATAAATTTTATTAGTTTGATTGTTTTATTTTAATTATAAACAATTAGAGATTACAAGTACAATGTTAAAAAGAAAGCATGACAATTAAATATATATTTTTGTTGTTGAAAACATTGTACTTATTCTTAGATTTTTTAATACACTTATTGTAGAATCGTAAGTTCAATAACTAAAGGATTAATGTAAAAACACAGAATTTTTTTGAACAATTAAATAAAAGAACAAAATTACATTTTACGCTTCTAATCAAGCTTACGCTCCGACGCTCTACAGAGAACTAACTCTCACTCCCCACTCTTCTCGCAGAGACATCTACCTTATCTTTTGACACTAAACTAATAGATGCGAGGTAAATTCAAAAATAAGTTCGAAATATTTCTGGCCCCACACTCGCTCATCCTGTAATTGACAAGGACCTGTTGTCTTAGATTATTAATCCTCAGCTTCATTTTCCGAGTCAGAACCGAAACTTGGTGTTCGGCTGTTTAGCCACGGTTTCATGTGGTCGGCTTCTGTACTCCTGCGAAATAGTCCCTCGTGATCTCCAACTATCTCAATAAGGTAGCAATCGTTCCGTAATACAGAAACTATTTTGTATGCATGTAAGAAGTTTGGTCTTAATTTTAGGCCAGGTACTCCTTGAGTGCGTTTGATCGCAACTAAATCTCCTAACTTGTAGATGTGAGCAGCCTTGCGTTTGCGAAGTGATGCTTTCCGATTCTCTTCCTGGATTTTGGCTAAGTTGCTTCTGAACATCTTTTTTTAATTCCATATTCGTCGCTATCATTAACTCGAAGGGAGTCATGCCGATGCTTCTGCTGAACGACGAATTTAGGTGTTGCTGAACTTAGTCGACGTATCTATACCAATCAGCTGAATTCTCTACGGATAGCTTCGCTAGTACTGGGATGATAATCCAGTTCATCCTTTCAACTTGTCCGTTACCACAAGGTATCCCCGTGGTAATCAGGATTTGTTCAATTCCTTGCTCCTTACATTAATCTCGGAAGGTGTTTGAGGTAAACGCTGTACCTTTGTCTAAAATAATTCGTCTTGGATTGCCAAAAGAAGTAGTCTGCCTCCTCAAACGTTCTATGGCCTCTTCTGCTGTAGTAGATCTTGTAGGGTATATCCAAGTGAACTTCGTAAAGGCATCTGTAACAACGAACAAATGATTATACCTTTTCTTGGAAGAGAGTATTGGACCCAAATGATCAATGTGATAAGAGTCTAACAGCTTGGTACCCTTGTTAATGGGATGTAAGGACACCTCAGATTTTTCTGCCTTTTTCTCGATTAATATGCACTGAATGCAATTTTTTAGAAATTCCTTAATTTTAGCTCTTACATTGGGAACCGAAATTCTTGCTGAATGTCATACTCCGTTTTTCTCTTTACCATTTTTTGTCTTTTCGATAATCTTTTGTATTTCCTTGTCTTTTTCTTGCGCAGTCCCGACTTGACTATTTCGAGCGTCCTTCACTTCCTGCACCAGTCAAACAGAAGGTAGACTTCTATTCAAGGCGTCAACGTGCCGCATAGAAGTTCCAGGCCGATGTTCGATGCTGTAGTGAAACTCTCCTATCATGATCGCCCATCTTACCACCCGCAAACACGTATCCTTCTTCTGCATTGTCTGTACAAAAGCAGCACAATCAGTTACAATTTTGAATTGAATATCTAGCAAATAGACTCTAAACTTCTTAAGAGCTTTAACCAATACCAACATTTCAAGTTCAAAGCTGGTTAGTTTTATTTCCTGCGGCGTCGTCTTCCAACTCGCAAAGAACACTGGATGCAACAATCCATTCTCTTTGTCCTTTTTGAATAAAATAGCTCCTAAATCAATTTGTGATGCGTCGGTATGTAGTTCAGTCACAGCACCAACACAATATAGTTTAACACTGGATCTTGAGTAAAACTATTTTTCAAATCTTGAAAAGCACGAGATTGATCTGGACCAAACTGAAATTCCACTCCATCTTTTAGCACCTGGATCAGAGGTCTAGCTATTACGGCATAATTTGGAACAAATTTCCGGAAGTAACTAGACAATCCAACGAAACTATAAACTTCCTTACAGGATTTTGGCGTCGGAAAAAACTTCACTGCTTGTATTTTTGCCTTAGTCGGTTTCACTGTTCCTCCTTCAACAATGTATCCCAGAAATTTCACTTTTCTCACCAAAAACTTACACTTGTTACAATTAATTTTTACATCGTATTCGCCTGTCACTGTCAAAACTTCCTCTAGTATCCTCAAGTTTTCTTCCTCAGTCATGGTCGGGATTATAATGTCGTCTAAATATGATTGAATCTTCTTTTCAGGCAGTAGAGATTTAAAAATTGCTCTGATATGACGCTGGAATACCCCTGGAGAGTTACTTAGACCAAAATGTACTCTCAGAAAATCCACGTGCGCATCAGGCAGAACAATGGCTTTGAATTTAGTGCTTTCCTCTTCAATCTTTACTTGAACAAAACTATTCTCGAAGTGAAGTGTGCTAAATCCTATTGCACTTTGTAGTTCATCAAGAAGATCTTCTATTAAAGGCAGAGGAAATCTGTCACGCACTATCTTTTTGTTAACCATTCGAAAATTAGAGCACAGTCATAATTCGCCATTCTTCTTGGGTGCTAACACAACCGGTCTACCGTAATCCGATATACTATCTTTTACTATTCCTTTCTCACGCCACTTCTCAATAATGCTGTTTGCAGCTGATCAGCTGATAATCTACGCGGATTTTGAAAACCTGGAATTTCGTCTGTTAGGATAATTTTCATCCTTACTCCACTATCTTTCACTGCATCTGGTTTATAATTCTCGATGAGCTCATCCACTTTTGTCTTCCACGTAGGATTATAAATATACGATGTCAAAGGATTGAAGTTAGGACCCTCGGGATGGATGTTGACGTTCATTTAGGGATTGCAATCCCGCAGCTTTTGATGGCTTGCGGATCCCGCATAATATTTTGCGGGATCCGAAAAATTATGCGGGATCCGTAAAACTGACATTTGTTTTTTATATGAGAGATTCCATATGAAGTGATCAAAGTAAAAAAAATTGTTAGCCAATCATGCTTAAATTCGAAGCATTTATAGTGCGTACAGATGGTAATCTTTGGTGATTTTTTTTTGTCCAATATTATCCGAGTGGGAGGGGGGTAATCTTTCTGGGTTTTACGGTACAACGCAAATTTTAGTAATTTTTTTATATTTAACAATAAATTTAAAAAAATTTCCTACTATCAGTTTCGATAGAGTTTTTCATGTTTTTTCGATTGGTGATATGTAGGTATATAAAAAAATAAAATTTTTTTGGTGAAAAAAATATATAAATACCTTATTACAAATACCTCGAGTTTAAGCATGATTGGCTTAAACTTAAATATGAGTGTGTCTTATTTACTCATCTTTTTTTACATCACCTAATAAATAAAGGGCAAACATTTGTCTATTGTTTACGACTATTTAAAATCTATAACGCCAAGCAGTGTAGAAGCAGAAAGAGCGTTTTCAGCAGCAGGATACATTTGTAGTTCCTTAAGAAGCAGGTTGGGTAAAAAAACTCGATTTTTTTTTTAAAAAAATAAGAATATTGTAATATGTAAGGCAGATAAGGGGAATGTAACTGTCATTCTTGACAGAAAAAACTGTCTTCAGAAGTGTTATACCTTATTAAATGATGACAAAGTTTCCAAAAAATTAAAATCAGATCCCACACAGTCAATTCAAAGAGTTTTAAATAAAAAGGTGACCAATTTACTACTTAAAAACTATATAAATTGCCCTATGTCGAAAAAGCTACACTCGTATAACTCAGTGGCACATAAATTTTACGGACTGCCTAAAATACACCAAGACAACTGCCCTATGAGACCTGTTACTTCTTTTTGTGGATCACCCACGTACAATCTATCAAAATTTATTAGTATTCCGATTCAGAAGATGTAAAAAATAGTTTTGATTTTGTCGAGAAAATTAAAAAAATAAATGTTCCACCAGGTTTCAGAATGGTCTCATTAGACGTGAAGTCATTGTTTACCAACTATGACGTTGCAATTTTGCACGTCACAAAAGTTGCGTTTAATTAATGATAATTGCACCAATACTTTACTTTATTGTCATTTTGATCTTGGAAAGAATTTGAGGGCGAGGTCCTCGACGAAAACTCCACTCCACGAATCGGTCACGAATTCGATAATTTTATTTTAAGAAATTTCTGCCGTTTGTTTTCCGTTTTTTTTGTTAAGTCGCTGCTACCTGAGAACTAAGAATCTCCTGACCAGGAAGAAGACGAATCAACAGGAAACACATTTCTCCTGTCTGGAATGGCCGAATGAAATTTTATTTTTTCAACAAGGATCCACATCACAACACTAGTTTGCCGCTTCCTGACACGATCTACCAGCTTCTGCAACGAAAAAGGACTCAAAGGATGTTGTTACGATTGGAACGATACATTACCTTCGCCGCTGCAAGACTCGAGCTTTGTTACAGATGAGCGCGACGAAAGAAAAGTCAACTTGGTTCACCCCTTTTGGTATGGCAAGACACAAACCTTAGTAATTGGATGAGCTTACTGAAGAGGCACCATTTTCGTTACGCTAACACATCCTGACCAAAAAAAAACAAGACTCTGCTTTGTGACAGATGAGTTTGAGGTTAGAATGTTTTGTTATGAAACTGCTGCCAACGACGGGAAAAGATCCACATCTAGTACTCGGATAAACCCCCTAGTTGGCGACACCTATCACTATCTGGCCCTCTGGAGTCCTCATTTAATTTAAATATTAGCTGAAAATTAATTGTTTGCCGAGAGTTGAGTAGAAGAAATTTAGCAAATCGTCACGAGAAGTGGTTTGGACTTCAAGTCAAGACTGGATATCTGAAGAAAAGTTGATTTAATTTCGATTGGATTTTAACAAGAATTCGAATTTGAACGGTTTTCACGCCACTTCCAGACTCGGAGAATGTGTCCACCAATCGGCGCTAAGTTACGCTATAGGGGACTCGCCAATCGCCGCCAAGAATATTCCGCTCTAGATATTGTTCTCGGGTCTTCTTCGCTTTAGACTGAAAAATCTGACATTATTGTAAAAGAGCTCGCTCTCAAAAGTCTTAATCAAAACTAGACAGTATAATTTAAACTAGATAAAACCAATAGGTTTAAAATATTATATCTTAATTGGTAAGTTGATTTCATCATATCTTCTGAACTCACTCTGATTAATTTTGTTTAAATAATGATTTTATCAATGTTAGAATTGTGAAATTCGCAAAGCATCTTTTCACGTGGCGGGAGCACGCCACGCCGATCTCCGGTTTGTCGGTTTTGAATAATTATTGCCGTACAAGTGTGAGTTTCAGAGTCATGCCAGGACAAAATTAATCGCTGATCGGTTACGCTATTTATGATTGATTAATATGATAACGATTCGTGTTTTTAGTGTTTATTTTCTCAATTTAGTCGGTGTGGTGAAGGAATTGACTTGCTATTTTCAAATTAATTTCTGCTATAGTTTCAAATCAGTGTCGCGACAAAATGACCAAAAATTAAGCGAAAATTTCGCTTCTCTCCCTTTTTACCTTTTGGGTGCAAGTGTCAGTGATTTCACCACACCGGGAGATATTTATCTGAGGTGATAAGTTGCCTCGAACTCAGGGACGCCATTTTGCCGACATGTTAAATTCTAAATTCCGTGGGTAATTCCTTTTTTTAACACGACAGAATTGTGAATATCGTCGAAGCTTTCTTTTTTTTTTTTTGATTATGAGGATAGCTTTCATAAGGAATACTCGGTGATCTCTTCATTTGCTCTTATTGAAGTCAGAATATTTAGAGATTTTGTTTTAGCGAATCGTGGAGTGGAAAAAAAATATTGTTGAATCTTGTTATTTTGGTAATTAAATTTAGGCAACTTTCTTTATTCTCTACAGTTTCCTACTACATTTCGGGAATCCTTTTTTTTTTGCGGGAAATTATTTCTTTTGTTATTAGCTTAAACGCGATCAAATAGGATAGAAAATTATGGTAAATCTCGTTGCTTTATTATTATGGATGGTAGTAGCAGATTTTTGTGTAACTCGTTAATTAAATTTAGACCAAAATTCCACTTTTGAGATTTTCTTCTTTGTTTACGAATGCAAATGTTGCCCAGCAATTTCCGTTTTAACTTAACAATTAAATTGTTTTAATCATTCCAAGTTATGGTCTTATTTATTTCGAACTTTCTAACACGGACGAACCTCCCCTCTCTCCCTTGTTTTCAGCTGCTCTAATCGGACAAATGGGAAGCTCCCCTTTCTCAATTCTCGAGATTTAACTATTTGAAATTTAAATGCAAACTTCAGTTCTTTTATTTTTGGTTGTTATGTTGGTAGTTACGATGGCTAACTAGTTAGCCAGGCGCCCAACAAATCGGTTAAGTAAAGATCCTCTCCCTCTCTTCTTTATTAATTAAGTCAATCAGTCAGCTAAGTTAAGATTTTATGGAACTTAGAGAAGAGGATTTATTTGGGTTGTTTAACATTATAAGTCTAGTTATTTTTTTTGGAATTTAATTGCGTAAGACGAATTGAGAGTAGGGTCGATGCTTGAGAAATTTGGTCATGAGAAAATAAGCGGATCCGAATTATGAATCATAATTTCGGATTATTTTAACTTTTTTGGGTAAGTTAAAATTATTTTATTTTATTTAAATCACTTTCTTTTTTTTTGAGACCCAACCACCTCCCCGAAATTTTTGGTTCACACACAACATCCCAAAGGCATTAGTCATTAATCTTCCAAACTATTTGACTTAGGATGCTGAAATTTGGTACACGTATGTAGATTTATGTGTAGATTACAGGGAAATTATACAGAAAGTGATGATTATAGAGCTGTCAAAGTTATAACACTAAACTATGGCCCATATGTTAAAAAAATGGTCAAAAATATTGTTATTTCCCTGACAACGCTATGTTCAACACATACAATCATCTTCTCTATAATTTTCCTGTAATCTATGCGTAAAAATACATTTGTGTACCAAATTTGAAATCTTTAAGTCTAATAGTTTGGAAGTTCAGGGGGGGGGGGAAATACGACCATTTTTAATTTTTTTTTAAAAAAATCGTTTTTTTTTTGCTAAAAAACGCTGTGATAACAGCCTGCAACAAGGTTTTCTATAGTTTTTCTGTAATCTACACGTCAAACTACATAAGTGTACCAAATTTCAGCATTCTAAGTACAATAATTTGGCAGATAAATGGCAGGAATGGTACAAATTAAACGCATTTTTTTGAAAAAATGACCGTACTCCCCTCTTATTTGCCAAAAAATATCAAAATTTCTTTAAAATCTTGTTATTTTCTTGACAACGCTATAATCAACCCCTAGAATTCCAAAAATAAAGATAGCGTAGAGTTCAAATACAGTCTGATTATCAAAACATCTTGAAATTATTTTTTGTTTTTTTATTTTTGAATAAAATTTCAGTTTTCAATTAAAATTTTCAGTTCTGAACTATTTCACATCGGCATAGTAAATCTCATCCATATCAGCTCGGGTATTTATACTAAAATGGACTGTTGACTTTCTAAATTATATATCTAATCTAGAGAGCGTACGCTTCACTTTAAATATCTTTAATTGACCATTATCTGTGACTCTTGCGTATTCACGTGGACATTTTAATATTTTCCACTTTTTTTACAATATTTTAAATGGTGTGGTTAATTTTTCGAGCCAGTTTTGGGAGAAAAAAATTCCTTTTTTCTTTTTTATTCGTGCTTATATTTATATTTTAATTTAAAAAATGTGAAGTTGGAAAATCCGCATTGGTAAGTCAACATTCTGTAGTATTTTCCAAAGAAACGACAAAGTTATATTTAATTGTTTTAACACACGATTTTTTTTATTATTTTTGTTATTTAAAATACCGATGTCTTATGTCTCGTATATTTATTTTACAGTTTCGTAATTAATTGTCTGAAGAGGCCCAACGTGGATGAGCAAAAGGCTTACAATATAAATAAATAAATGTGGATTTTTTCAAAAAATAAATAACATCTTTCACTGCAATTATATAGAATCCAAAAAAACATTACATCTTCCTCTAAAAAAATTACAGATTATAATTATAATTTCCAATCTTAATAAATACCTATTACTTAAACATAAACACACATATTTTCTTTCTTGATTACAAAAGTGAGTCTAATTGTACAGTACAATAGTCTTTTTATTATTAAATTTTTTTAATAAAAATAGTTTTAATTTTGAAGTTCCCATCATATTAGAATTATCTAATCAACAGAATTTATTTATTAAATTATGGACTTACACGCAGAAAAAACCATGAACGCGGGAAAAATTACAAAAAAACACTGCGGGATCCTGCGGGATTGTTGCCGGATCCCGCAAATGATCCCGCGGAATTGAAAACTGTGTGGGATTGCAATCCCTACTCCTCTCTTAAGGCAGTTGTTGTAGCATTCCAAAGAATCTGGGGTGAAGCAACTATCACTTGTTTAAGGATCTCGTTGCTTATCGCATCGATTCTAGGCGCTTTGCCTGGCTTCAACTCACTGCCTGCATTCTGTAGTTCTGTAACAGTGAAGAGTTCATTCTCACCGACTTGGCAGTTACTCCAATCCATCCTAGGCCATGGTTCTGCCAGAGGAAACAAAGCCTTTATAATTTGCCGGACCCAATCGGGATTGTCCAGACCGGGGGTCTTTTGCCTCGTTAACAATTTCTTGCTAACGATTTTATAGGCTAGACCCCATGGATCATTGTCGATTTCACCGACTAGGTCTTTGCAGCACTTCCTTTTTGCTGCGCGTATCTCCTTCTTGAGGATTCTCTTGGCCTCTGTATATGCCTCCTTCAGCAAAGGATCTCCGTTAGAACGGTCAAATCTCCTTCTTGCTTTGAGGCATGCTTTTCGCAAAGAGGCCAGTTCCTCTGATCACCAGTATACCTTCTTTCTTCTTGAGGTTGTGCTTCTACGGCGCGGCATTGACGCGTTGCATGCGGTGACAATCATATTTTTCACCGTCCGCACTTCCCTTTCAAGATTATTCGGCCTCTTCACCCATCCCAGCTGCTCAATGAGGCGGGATTCTTGTAGGGACCGGTCGAACTTCCCCTTGTCGAGTTTCTTAATGTTCCACTTTAGGCCGTTCTCACGGTGAATTCTGTGGTTCCTGGCCCTCGGTGTGTCTCCCCTTGAGACTGAAAACTCAATATACTGGTGGTCACTAGGGATTGCAATCCCGCACAGTTTTCAATCCCGCGAGATCACTTGCGGGTTCCGGCAACAATTCTGCGGGATCCCGCAGTGTTTTTGTAATTTTTCCCGCGTTCATGGATTTTTCTGCGTGTAAGTCCATAATTTAATAAATAAATTCTGTTAATTAGATAATTCTAATATGATGGAAACTTCAAAATTAAAACAATTTTTATTAAAAAAAGTTAATAATAAAAAGACTATTGTACTGTACAATTAGACTCACTTTTGTAATCAAGAAAGAAAATATGTGTGTTTATGTTTAAGTAATAGGTATTTATTAAGATTGGAAATTATAATTATAATCTGTAATTTTTTTAGAGAAAGATGTAATGTTTTTTTGGATTCTATATAATTGCAGTGAAAGATGTTATTTATTTTTTGAAAAAATCCACATTTATTTATTGATATTGTAAGCCTTTTGCCCATCCACGTTGGGCCTCTTCAGACAATTAATTACGAAACTGTGAAATAAATATACGAGACATAAAACATCGGTATTTTAAATAACATAAATAATAAAAAAAGTCGTGTGTTAAAACAATTAAATATAACTTTGTCGTTTCTTTGGAAAATACTACAGAATGTTGACTTACCAATGCGGATTTTCCAACTTCACATTTTTTAAATTAAAATATAAATATAAGCACGAATAAAAAAGAAAAATGGAATTTTTTTCTCCCAAAAGTGGCTCGAAAAATTAATCACACCATTTAAAATATTGTAACAAAAGTGAAAAATATTAAAATGTTCACGTGAATAGGCACGAGTCACAGATAACGGTCAATGAAAGATATTTAAAGAGAAGCGTACGCTCTCTAGATTAGATATATAATTTAGAAAGTCAACAGTCAATATTAGTATAAATACCAGAAGCTGAAATGGATGAGATTTACTATGCCGATATGAAATAATTCAGAACTGAAAATTTTAATTGAAAACAGAAATTTGATTCAAAAATAAAAAAACAAAAAATAATTGCAAGATCCCATGTTGTTTTATTCTTTCTTTAATATACTGAGAGGTCTCACCAATATATACAGCGCCACATTCACATCGTATACTGTATACAACGTGATTCCTTTATTTGAACTCTACGCTATCTTTATTCTTAGAAAAAACACTAAAGGGGTCTTTTTAGGGTTCCGTACACCACAAATGTACGCACGGAACCCTATTGGAAAGACTTTGTCGAAAATCGTATCCCCCCCCCCCCCTAGCCGCCAAACTATTTGACTTAGAAAGTTCAAATTTGGCCCACATATGGATTTTCACGTGTAGATAAAAGAAAAATTATAGAGAACATGATTCTAGGGGTTGATCATAGCGTTGTTAAGGAAATAAAATGATTTTTGAGTATTTTTTATGGATATTTGCTAAAATCTTTGGATTTTTCGTTGACAGCGCAATCATCATCACGTTCTCTACAATTTTTATGTAATTTACACCTGAAAATACATTCCTGTATAAAATTTGAACTCTCTACGTAAAATATTTTGGAAGATAGGGGGGGGGTGGTCCATTTTGTATAAAAAATTCATTATATATTATATTTTATATATTATATTACATATAATATTTATAATATATTTATATATTTAATAGTATTAAATATATTAAAAATTATTTTGTTTTGTGTACGGAACCCTCGATTTTAGTGCGAGTGTAACTCGAACTTGCCCTATTATTTTTATAATTAAATACTAAATTAATATTGAAGTCCTTAAACAAATTGATGAGAAAATCTTAAAGTTTAGTAACGAAGGGTAAAACTATTAATCTGCTAGTGTCAAAAGGCTCTTTTTCAGTTGTAATATCAGAAAAAATATGTTGAAATCTGTAGTTAATATATTTTGTTAAAAATGAAGGTGGGTAGTTGTTTTTTAAAAGTGTGTCGAAAATAAAGACCAAGTTCTCGTTATAAAACCTCTCGTTTGAAAGTTTAATACCCCTATCAATTAATCCATAGATGATAGAAATTTTGTCTTTTATAGATGTGTTAGAGTTAAAATCGATATATCTACCAGAGAATGTACTTCTATGGTACCAATTTGTGGTGACATGGTTTCCTTCTCTGATGATCATGGTGTCAAGAAAACTTATACAGTCTTTATCGTCAACTTCAATTGTAAACTGTATATTCTCATCGAATTCATTAAAGGCCTCTAATAGTTTTTGAATGTCATTAAGTCTGACAAAAAGGAAAATGTCATCAACATATCGACGGTAAAATAAATAAGGAATTTTTAATTTCTTCCAATCTTTCCATTACGAGATCCGCAATTACTCCTGATAGTGGGAAGCCCATAGGTGTACCAAAACATTGTTTATAATAATCACCATCAAAAGCGCAGTATGCATTATCAATACAGAATTCAAGAATATCTAAAAAACATCAATGGGTAAATTAGTATGTATACGAATCTTACTCCATCTCAGCTTCACGCACTTAATGACTAATGCCTTTGGGATGTTGGTAAACAATGACTTCACGTCCAATGAGACTATTCTGAAACCTGGTGGAACATTTATTTTTTTAATTTTCTCGACAAAATCAAAACTATTTTTTACATGTGCTTCAGTTTTACCTAACACCTTCTGAATCGGAATACTAATAAATTTTGATAGATTGTACGTGGGTGATCCACAAAAAGAAGTAACAGGTCTCATAGGGCAGTTGTCTTTGTGTATTTTAGGCAGTCCGTAAAATTTAGGTGCCACTGAGTTATACGAGTGTAACTTTTTCGACATAGGGCAATTTATATAGTTTTTAAGTAGTAAATTGGTCACCTTTTTATTTAAAACTCTTTGAATTGACTGTGTGGGATCTGATTTTAATTTTTTGTAAACTTTGTCATCATTTAATAAAGTATAACACTTCTCAAAATAGTTTTTTCTGTCAAGAATGACAGTTACATTCCCCTTATCTGCCTTACATATTACAATATTCTTATTTTCTTTTAAAAAAAGTCGAGTTTTTTTACCCAACCTGCTTCTTAAGGAACTACAAATGTATCCTGCTGCTGAAAACGCTCTTTCTGCTTCCACACTGCTTGGCGTTATAGATTTTAAATAGTCGTAAACAATAGACAAATGTTTGCCCTTTATTTCTTAGGTGATGTAAAAAAGATGAGTAAATAAGACACACTCATATTTAAGTTTAAGCCAATCATGCTTAAACTCAAGGTATTTATAATAAGGTATTTATATATTTTTTCACCAAAAAAAATTTATTTTTTTATATACATATCACCAATCGAAAAACCATGAAAAACTCTATCGAAACTGATAGTAGGAATTTTTTTTTAATTTATTGTTAAATATAAAAAAATTACTAAAATTTGTGTTGTACCGTAAAACCCAGAAAGATTACCCCCCTCCCACTCGGATAATATTAGACAAAAAAAATCACCAAAGATTACCATCTGTACGCACTATAAATGCTTCGAATTTAAGCATGATTGGCTAACAATTTTTTTACTTTGATCACTTCATATGGAATCGCTCATATAAAAAACAAATGTCAGTTTTACGGATCCCGCATAATTTTGCGGATCCCGCAAAATATTGTGCGGGATCCGCAAGCCATCAAAAGGTGCGGGATCCCGCGGGAGTGCAATCCTTAGTAGTCACTGTAGGTATAATCTTCCAGGACGCGCCAATCCTTAATCCTTTTAGTCAGGAGGGTCGATGTGATCGTAATATCAATAATCGATCCCTGCCCATTTCTCCTGAAAGTCCAAGACCTACCCTGGTTCGCAACCATCAGGTTGTTCCTGGAGATCATTTCTCTGACCAAGACTACTCTTTTTTTCGAGCCTTGTCTCGACCCATTCTCGTGACTTAGCATTAAAGTCACCTGTAATGAGGGTATCCAACCTGGATTCTCTAAGGCTCATTTCACCCACACGAATCTACTGTTCCTCTCCAGGAACTTATCTGCCCGCAACTCGGAATTGCAGATCTGAATGGCTGCTCTTCCCGATTTATCCTGATACCAGGGAGTGAGATCATTCTTTCTGTTCTGTTCAGTGCAGAACAAGACATCGATCATTTTCTCCTCGGCTGTCTGCATGAGGAGATCTTGGGCCTCCTGGCACTTATGCAGATTGATCTGCAGGAACTTTAAGCTTTTGCCTGTTTAAGCTTCTGCAGTTTTGCTTTATATACCGGACAGGCCGTTCTGCAGGCCCAGTGCCTTGTTTCTGTTTTGCCCATGTCATCGCAAGTGATGCACTTGGATTCTTGAACCGTACAGCTCTTGGCCTGGTGACCTACGCCGCCGCATCTCCGACAGTTTTTGATCTTGTTGGGGCCTTTGCAAGTGCGGATCGGGTTTCCATATGCCATGCATTTTTGGCATCTAATGGCCCTTAAATGTTCGCGAATTGGGGCGTTAATCCAACCAACTCGGATTTTTAGATCTTCAGCAAGGTAGTGTACTCTGCCTCAGGCAGGCGTACCAACGCCAACATTGATCTGCGGAATCGCGGAACAATGCTGACCGATATTTCCGGGTTGGTATTGCCGAGCTTTTAAGTCAGGGCCTCAGCATCATCCTCCTTGGAGGTTGATTCGTAGAGATCCCTGATCTCTAATGTCTGTTTGTTTACGAGGGACGTGACCGTGGCATTTTCTTGAAGGGCCTCGGTCAACGCACCCGCAAACTGGGACGTGTTTCCTCCTTTTTTAAGGACTAGGAGAACCTCGTTGTTAAGTGTTCTCCGTGTCCTTAAAACCTCCGCTCCTGAGTCTTCTGGTTTCAGGGTCTTCTTTAAGTCCTTCAGGATTTCAGCGTAGGAATTAGGATCCTTCGCTGAAATTCAGACTGCCTCGGTTTGCCTTAGTCTCAGAGAAGGCGCTTTTTTCTTCTGGGACTTTTCGGCTTGCTTCTTTACTTTCTTGGCTTTGTAGCGCTTGCGAGCCTCTTTTTTTTTGTTCTTGGCTACCTCAAAGCCGTCATCGTCTTTGCCTACAGGAGGCTAAATGACAGAGGGGCCGGCGGCCGTTTCTACGCCTGAAAGGAGCTGAGCACATGTCCACTAAGGCAGGAGGCCTTCGGCATTCTTGGCTGCCTCGCTGGTCTTAGAGGGTGTTACCGACTTCGCAGGGGGAAGCGTATGCCTTTTCAATGGGGCCCTTCGCTTGGTTTCCCTTGCAGGTACCGTCGTTGGACTATCGCCTTTGGTAAGGCTGCGTTTTCTGTCGTCGCCCGGCTTGTCCAAGCTCGCATTCATCGAGGTTGCCTTTGCAGACGTCTGGGTCTGCGCTTCAATAAACCGCAAATTTTTGCGAATTACTTCAAAGGCTGCTTCGAGTGCTATGATTGCCTCTTGGACTTCCTTTTTAATGCTTTTCTGCTTTCCGATGCCCTTCTTAATGGTTTCAAAGAACTCAGGAATTTCGCTTAACTGTTGGACGACGTTTGCCCTAAACCGTTCTTGTTCACCAATAAGGACACTCGGAAGAAGAAAATTAGCTTGACCAGACATAGATGGCAAAGCCTCTACTTGGTTTTCGCTTACCTCCATTTTCTCAACTGATTTTTCCTCTTAATTCTCCATGCTTTGTTAGTTTACCAGCGCCTCGTGCGTAAAGTGGGGGGCCGTCTTGATTGAAAGCGGGTTCACCCTCGGATACTGCGATCCTACCCCAGATCCCTGAGGCCCAATCAGCTGCTTAGCTGTTCCCGGAATACACGGACGGAACGGACTCGCCAGTAACAATGCAGGTTCCGATTCCTTAAATCCATTACGCACTCGCCGATCAATCCCGAAGGGGCTGGCTCCTGACACCCTACCGCTGGTCCACTTCGGCAGAGCTACGCTCGCATCAGACTCGTACCTTCCACGGTTGGAAACGCCGTGACCGGACTTATCACTCTTAGTGTACTGCCTGTAAGGTGCCGATCGGCTAGTGTCGTTGGTCAGATCGGGCAGACAACCGGTCCGCCGGGCGTCAACCTTAGATCGAGACTACTTCACACCAACTTAGAAAAACCAAGAAGGCAGGAGTGTCCTATTCTTCCCAGAACCCATGTCGTCCACAGCTGACGAGGATGGTTAGCCCCTATTGGGAATCCAAATTAACATCATCCGCACAGGATAGCTAGTGCACAGGTTCGAAAAACGGCGGCTACTCGAATTAACGGGGTCCCGTTCATTCCCCTGTGCCCAAACTCGCCAGACATCGGGAGTCTATGCGTTCTGGGAAGAGCCGAGCAGCTCGTCCAGTGATGGCGTCCGAAGGACAAGCGCCTGGCCGGTCCTCAGCCTCCCCACCACGACAAGGTGACACCGCGAGGGGGCGTGTGCATTATATTTCATCCACCCTTTTCTTTTGTCATTAATAAAATAAATGTTTCTTTTATTTGCTGTTCTTTGATTTTAGCAATTTATAAGTATTTTCACCGAAGTGAGTTTATTTTCTTCGTATTTCGAAAAATGGCAAATGGGTGTAAAATCGAATTTTCTCCAAATGAGGAAATTCGAAATAAAGATTAATTAATTTATTTTAATATTAATTATGTTACGAATTATCATAACAAACCGCCGTGAATATTCCCGTTTTCGTCCCCGAAATCTCGTTGCGGTAGAAATAAACTCTATGTAAAGATATACGACACTCGTGTTTTTCGGATTGATATAAATCTTTTAATCCTAAATACCCTTTATTATTCTCATACCGTTACTTAATCTACTTATATTACAAAGATTTGTCCGTAAGAATTCATATATGCACATATTTTTGCGCTTATATGTCCCAGTATAGGCAAAACCCGAAACTGTGTGCCGCCAGTACTAGCGGGCGAGTCTTGTCTTTTTGTCGCTTTTTCCGGTTTAATTTTTAACAATTGATTTTACAAATGCGTTTACTATCTTCCATATCTGGACTACTTCTGAGAATACCTAACTATTATTAACATTGTAGCTTCTGATTAGTTATTAACAAGAAATAACAAAAACAACAAAAACTTTGTCGAGTTGTTTAATGGCAGAGTTCTTCCTTAAAATATCAACTATTTTTTCATGATTTACAGATAGGTTTTTCGAAACTTAGTTAATGTTAATAATAATAATAACAATAATTATCGGATAATAGCTAATTAAGTTCACTTAATTGGTCGTTCTCAATCCGTTCAGATGTAGAAGATAGAGTGTCGTGATTGTCAATAAATTTTGCAAAATATAGGAATTTTGATGCTTTGAACATTTTAAAATTTTTACAATTACTTGCCTAGACTTACATACATGCGTATGCACACGCAATTGAGTATATAAGTATTGAATTCTAGCGCTTTTTATGCTTATATGACCCAATGTAGGCGTGGTGCGAGGCAGCGCGACGCCAGTACTGGCAGCCACCATGCTTCTTATGTTTTTTATTCTAAGTAGATTCTAAACATTCGTACACCATCTGTGCAATTTGGTGTACATTTTGTGCCCACATAATCTTACATGCGTTCATACGTATTTAAACATTTATTCAGCATACACTTTATCGTTTGCATAAGGCAACATAATTCAATAATAAGTAATAAAACAGTAAAATACAGTAATATAATACTGTGGTAAAACGAGTTTACCACTAAACGTTTAATTTAATTAAATAAAATTCTTCTGTTAATTAATGTACTAACAAAATTAAATAACATTAATACGCCGTATTAGAATTGTTAATAAGCTTTTTCATACGTTTATTTTCCTTAATTTTTCATTTGAAAAAAAGGTTATTTGTTATTAAGAATTATAATGATTTTCTTTTCTTTTTTTCATTATAAATAATTCATACAGTAATTGAATTTAAAATTAAAAACCATTATAATTTTTAAGCTTTCCCCTTTTCCCATATACAACTATAAGATAATCTACGACCAATAATCTATTCATTTTATAATCGTACAACTTTGAACGGTTTATCACTTTTAATATCCATCATGTGTTTCCAATTTTCTTTAATTATTGAATTTTACTGACAAATATTTTAAGTCAGTTTATATTATTTTATTGGAGTTTAAACCCAGGTAGCTCGAGCATTCGCATGTTGCTTACGCGGCATTTTCACAAATATGTCTTTGTTACAAGGTCTTTCTTTGCTATGAGGAAACGTTCTAATTTCAAAATTGTGTCATTCCTCATCGTTAACAGATTCAGAGGTGACTGACTGTAACCGGACGTGGGCGTAAGACGTTCCGTAGCGGAAGCGAATTTGTTTTCATTCTTCTAATAATTCATTTCATTTCGCTATTGGTTACTAATTTTTGTTCTTAATGGAATGCAAGACTAAGCTCACTAATATAGTTACTCTACATACGAATATTACTTTTTATAATGCTTCTAAAAGTGCAAGGAAAATAAAAACTAATGAACGGAAATAAATTTTATAGGTATGGTCATTATAAGTGTAGTTGTCTATCAGCATACCCAAGTCGGCCAACATGCTGAACGACACATTGCGGGATTCCCTTATTCGTACCATTTTTTTTTCGATGGAAAAATAATAATAATGTTTAATTTGAAAAATTACTGTTGACAATAATAATAATAAATAATTAAAACAACAATAAATATTTAAATCAATTAATTAAATTAATTAAGAAAATAACAACAATAAATAATTAGTGTACATAAATAATTAAACTAATTAAGATAATATTAACAAAATAAATAATAGTAATTATAATAATAAATAATTAAACTAACAATAATTAATTAAACTAATTAATTTAACTGATTAAAATAATAATGATAATTGTAATGATACGACTTTTTCTTAATTTAACAAGTTGCTCCGGAATACGCTCGTCGGATGGGGCCAACGTACATAACCTCCATATCGATGAAATTTTCAACCCAACGATGATTCAAACTTAAATTCTAGCTGAAACTTAAAAGAAAAGCAAAAGCAATATAAATCTTAGCCTGCTGGCTGACATTTAACGTTAATTGAATTTACTTAATTTTCTTAAGAATAAGTATGGGATTAGTCAGAGAAAACTAAATATTCTTATTTTAAGAATTTCAAATAGAAAATATATTTAACAAAAATAAAAGGTAAATTATACAAATAGAAAAATATAAAAATATAAATGAATTTAAATAAATCAACAAATTATAAATAAAAAAATCCGACAATATTATCGAGAATAAATTTTTCCTTGTGAATTTAAACATTTTGTACCAAGTTGACGGACGCTTCTAGCCATCTTCTTTGTTATCGATTTTTAAGCTTGGATCTGTAACAAAATTATTTCGCCTAGTCTTAACTAAAATAAATTACAAAATTTTCCCGATATATTAAATTTCCCTATCTCAGTTTTCTGGTTTGTACCTTCAATACTTTCGACTAAATTAAATTTTACAAATTTTAAAATGCAATATTTCTAAATAATTATATATTACAATTTAAACCACCACCACCCCCTACCGCCTATTTTCAACAAATCCCTCCAAGGGAAGAGTTGAGTCTATTCTTTGGGTAGAGAGAAAGCAAACAGGGGCACCTATATTTTTCTCTCTCTAGCCAAGAAACTGAGAACCTAGAAGAACACGAATTACAACGTCACGGGAGCACCCATAGACGTTGCAAGCATCCATTTCCGTTCGCCAATCCGAAGAGGAGCACCTCTATCAGTTCGGTGAACGCCTAGGAAATCCTTCACCTCAAGGGTTCCGGATTTTACGTATGAGTTTTGAGAGAGGAGCACCTCTACTCAATCCCCACACGCTCTCAGCAGTCTATCTGGCTTTACTAGTCACTCATGGTAGTGGGGGAATGCGGCGGGGGCACCGACACGCATATCTCCGTTTACCTGAGCTTCCACCTGTGCCGGTGAGCACACGGGTGGGGAGCGGTACAAGCGGTAGGTAGGGAGCGGCACAGCTTGGTCGCATTGACGCGACGTCACAGCCGCCTAGAATTAAAATATATAGTAATGGCATGAATTAAAATATAACTCCTAATTTTCACGCCATTACATTCCCCCCCCCCTCCACTTTAAAAAGTGAACAAAGTGAGCGTTCAAAAAAAAATAAAAATTTAAACTCTTTTAAATGCCACTTACGTCATGAGGTCTTGTGATGTGTCTCACCATCCCATTGGACTGATCGAGTCGCAGGCCCCATTTTTTTTCCATTAGCTACAAATCGATAACGCTTTACCCCCACTGGAATCTGTACCCATGGTCCATTGGGGATTTTAGCGAATACATATGGGTAATTAGTGTGTCTTGCATCGAGGGGAATAAAGTCCGTTGGTGCAGAGACGAGTGGTAGAATTGCTCCTAATTGCGATGAGGCGAGAACTTCCGGTGATTCTTCAAAGACATCTGGTATATTATGAATTCCTTCCGGTAAGAGGCCAACAACTTCCGGTTCTAATTTTGAAGTCGCTGGTAACATCTCACTAGCCTCTTGAACAATTTCTGGTGTGTCTGTCAGAAATTTCGTCACTTCCGGAAAATCTTCCGGAAAGTGCTCCATTGAAAAAAAAACTTCATTAGAATTTCCCCCTGCAGATAATGGATCTTCAGGAATTAATACAGAATCCAGAATTTGTTGACTACAGTCCATAGCCTCGAAAACTGGATCCACATCAGTGCAATAATGTTGTAAATCAGACACGAGATCTTCTAATGTCTCTGGAAGGAAAGCACTAGAGTCCAGCGAGCATTCAAGATGATCTGCCTTAATAATTTCGAGATCATCTTGACTAGATGCGAGATTGTCCAAGTCTCGACTACTAGAAGCGCAACTAGAATTAATTACTTTTTCAGTATATTCCAACTGACTAGAGGACCTAGGTAGACTTATAGGTAAGTCTAAGTTGCTCGTTTTACAAATCTTATATTTATTAATGGCTTTAGGCTTAATAATTGAAACTCTATTTTTTTTTATCTAGTTTTTCTTTTTTCTATCTCTTTAATCATAATTGGGGTAAGAGGCATAGTTTTCTTACTCCACTTTCCAGAAGATAACGTAGGTGTAGAGCTAGTTGACGGTGAGGGCGAGACGTCATGAAGGTTAAGCGAAGCTGCAGGAGCCGGTGCTGGTGCGGAGAGAGGGGCGTGTGATGCTAGGGCTTCTTCGGAGCGGGGAGCGGTGACCACTGGCGGCGAAGAGGGGGTAACTACTACACTCTCAATTTTACTTCGAGGCAAAAGAACCGCACTTTTTACAACTTTCTTGTTTTTTAACTTATCTTTAGAAATAATGTCAATAAGTTTAAGAGTTTCACCGAACAACTCTTTATTTTTGGTTCCAGAAATGCAAGCAATGTTTTTAACTTTACAAGGAACCTCAAAACTAGGCGTTCGAGCTGGAGGCGTTATTATCTTCGAAAAACCACTTTTCCGCGCAATATTATTTTCCAAGATAACCGCACTTTGCACATTATTGTTAATAGTGTCTATATTATCTATATTATTCTGTAAATCACAAATATTTGTTTCATTGTCATTAGAAATAAACTTTTCTATCCTCCCAAATTGTTTATTAAACAAGTCATTAAATTGTTCCGTACTCATTGTGTCTTTAGACATTTTCAAAGAGAATTGTTAAATCAAATCACTATTAAACACCAAAATTTGCGACTTTACTCGATCAGAAGCAAAACACAAGTGAATTTATTTTAGGAAATAATCGACGAATTTATGATGTTATCTAGATAAGAAGGGGAAGGGCAAACTTTATCTTACGTCAACTTTGACAACTAGTAAACTTCTTCACGTCTTTCAGGTGCACGTGTTTATACAATTTACCCTTCTCATCGTTTAAATCAAAAATAACTGGAGAAACTCTCTTTTTCACAACAAACGGACCAGAAAATTTTTCCAATAATTTAAAATTTTGTTTCTTCATTTTATTAGATAAATTGAAATTTCTTTTTAAAACTTTTTCACCTATTTCAGGTGACCATTCTCTTTTACGCAAATTATAAAATTTTTGTTGTGACTGAAAATTTTTAGCGAGATTAATCCGCACTAATTCAAGAGCATCGGCAATTTTTTTCATTCTAGATTCCACCAAAACTGGATTCGAATTTAAACGGAAATCCTGAAAACCAGGCGGCAAAAATTCTCTACCGGTGTTAAGATACGCCGGAGTAAAGCCGGTTGCAGTATGTCGGGCGGTATTATACGCGAACTGCAATTCACAAAGATGAAGATCCCAATTTGTTTCTCCTTTTCCTAAATATTGGCGCATCTTCATCATTTTGTTGACTCTTTCCACTGGATTACATTGTGGCGAATAAGGCGGCGTTTTTCGATGTTGAATATTGTAGTCTGACAAGAAATCCGAAAAAACTTTTGAAACAAATTGTCGACCGTTGTCTGAGACGATTACTCTAGGGCATCCATGCTGTAGAATAATCTTTTCTTTGATAGTTTGTATTACCGTAGAACTAGTAGCATGGCGTAAAGGTTTTAATTCCACCCATTTAGTGAAACGATCTTGAATAACACAGAGAATGGTGTTTCCAGAATTTGTACGAAGAAGTGGTCCCACGAAATCTACTGAAATCATTTCCCAAGGTGTGTCCACTAGTGTTGCGTGCATTTTATTTGCTGGAGCTTGCTGCGAAGCTTTATTTTTCTGACAGTTTTCGCAAGTTCTTACGTAGGTAGCTCCATCACGCAACATTCCTGGCCAATAAAAGAATTGTGCTAGTCTAGCTAAAGATTTGGTTATACCTAAATGACCTGCTGTTGGATCATCATGCACTTTTTTTAGAATTTCAAGACTTTGAAATTTCGGTACACAATTTCCACTGATCTTCATAGGCCGTGTCATTAAAATCTACCGTATGAAGTACATGATGATACAATTTTCCTCCCTCAATCCTAAAATCAGGATTATTCTCAGAATCCTTTTTTACCTCTTTAAAAATCCGATGATACCAAGGACAATCAGAAATTTTATTTATTGTAGAAATTGGTAAAGGTGAGCGTGATAGAAAATCTGGAAGACGATTTTCTATACCTTTCTTATAATGAACTTCAAAATCCCACTGCGATAATTCCATTATCCATCTCGCGAGACGTCCAGAGGGAGTTTCAATTGATTCCAGACACTTCAAGGATTGGTGATCTGAAATCACTATAAAATGGTATCCTTCGAGGGATACATTACAGTTAACAATAAATAATTAAACTAATTAAGATAATAATAACTAATATACAAATAGTAATAATCATTAAGTAACTAAAATAATAACTAATAGTTAGAATAATAATAAAATAACAATAACTATATTAAATAATTAAAATAATAATTAATTCAAATAAATACACTTACAATAAATAGTTAAAATAAAAAAATAAAAGCAATAATAATAATAATTAGTGTAAATAAATAATTAGACTAATTAAGAATATAATAATAATAAACAATTTAAAGAGCAATAAATAATTAAATTAATTAAAGAATTAATAATAGTAAGTAATTAGTGTAAATAAATAATAAAAATAATAATTTAAATGAATAAAATAACAATAACTATTATTTATTTATTTGCTTTATAACCTTTTGGTTTATACAAAGAGGTTTGTGTATCTTGTCTAAATTAATATTACAAAAAAAGAAATAAATTATCGTTGATTTCTGGTTACAAGAGCAGAAATTAAAAATTTAACAATTCTTTCCATAGAGCCCTTTTGAGGATAATTTAAGATATCAAGCAAAGTATTTTTGACAATCTTAGGATCCTCACTTTCACAAATTAATTTCTTTCTATTTTCTTCATATGACGGACAATCTATTAAAATATGATACAAAATTTCTTTTGATCTCATTTCACAGCCTGTACAACTTTGTGATAGGTCGATCTTATAAATTTCATTTTTCGTTATTATTCTCGAATTGTAATTGTTTATTAGTCTGATTTGAGCTATCAATCTAAGATATATTAACGGAATTTTCAATCTTAAATAGTTTTGGCAACCATCTCTCAAAGTAAGATAAGGCAAAATTTGCAAAGACTGCGAAACTTCGAGGCTATTTAAGTCTTCGGCGTACAGGAATGCTTGATATGTTTCGATTAATCTAACTTTATTTAATTTTAGATAATTACAAGATAAGTTACTTAATGTAGTTTTTTCTCCTATAAATTCAAAAAAATTTTCTAATTGTTTAAACCAGTTAAATTTAGTAACAGTTTTAGATGTTTTATATAAATGCAGGAGTCGGTAAAAACACAATTTTGGATATCTGTTATCCTCCATTTTCATTAATCTAATTATCATGTTAAGAGTTAATTTCAATACGTTGGATGCCAATTTATGAACGCCAACTTCTAATCTAACCGCGTAATTAGGAGTGTTCGGTGGTACATGTAATACTTTTTTATAAAAATCGGTTTGTACCTTCTCAATCTCGTCCAGGTAATTCAAACCCCAGACTTGCAATGCATAAAATAGTGAGCTAGTAGTAAAGGCATTAAAAGTTTTGGAAACAGTCGACCATGAGTTAGGATTAATTTTATTTATTAAAGAACGAGTTGAATCAGATGCTAAATTGGCCTTGGATATAGCAGCCTTAGAAGCGTTGACAAAAGTTGCTGATTGTGAGAAAAGAACTCCTAAGTACTTATAAGATTTAACCACTTCTATTTTAAATTTAGAGTCGCCATATAAAAAAGAATTAAATATTTTGTTGTGCCGGTGACCACCTTTTCGAAAAATTAAAATTTTAGTTTTATTTACATTAACTTCTAGTTTATTAACCTTACAATACTTATGAAGAGCATTTAAGATTTTTATCATTTCTCTTGGTGAGTCAGCCAACAACGCAATATCATCGGCGTACGCTAATAATATTATTTCAATTAAGTGGTTTAAAGAAACTCCCCTGACACCTTCGGCCTTCAGAAAATCTTCAAAGTCTGCCAAGAACAAGGAAAACAGTAAGGGGCTAATAACAATAACTATAATAAATAATTAAAATAATAATTAATGTAAATAATTACAGCTAACAATAAATAATTAAACTAATTAAGATAATATTAACTAAATAAATAATAGAAATTATAATAATAAATAATTAAAATAACGATAAATAATTAAACTAAATAATTAAACTAATTAAAATAATAATAAATAAACAATAAATAATTAAACTAATTAAAGTAATTGTGACACTTTTGGATTTTTAGAAATTTGAGAAAGAGAACGAATATCCTTTCCTAGATTATCTTTCTTCTCAAAAACGTTTCAAATTTTAAACATATTTTATACTCATTGCGGAGTAGTAATATTGTAGGTCTGACTTCCGGTCTATTTATTCAGACCGTTTCGATTTTATGCTTCGTTTCGGAAATTGATAGGTTTTGGATGCTGAAATTTTTTAAGGAAATAAAATTTTACTTTAATAACGAACACGCACTTTTGTTTTAAAATTTTTGTTGGTTTATTGAACACAATAAATTTACAAGTCGAAATTCGAACAGATTCTTATTTTCACGATCACCCGCGAAATGAATTAAAATAATAGGGCAAGTTTGAGTTACACTCGCACTAAAATCGAGGGTTCCGTACACAAAACAAAATAATTTTTAATATATTTAATACTATTAAATATATAAATATATTATAAATATTATATATAATATAATATATAAAATATAATATATATTGAATTTTTCATACAAAATGGACCACCCCCCCACCCCTATCTTCCAAAATATTTTACTTAGAGAGTTCAAATTTTGTACAGGAATGTATTTTCAGGTGTAAATTACATAAAAATTATAGAGAACGTGATGATGATTGCGCTGTCAACGAAAAATCCAAAGATTTTAGCAAATATCCATAAAAAATACTCAAAAATCATTTTATTTCCTTAACAACGCTATGATCAACTTCTACAATCATGTTCTCTACCATTTTTCTGTAATCTACACGTGAAAGTACATTTGTGTACCAAATTTGAACTCTCTAAGTCAAATTGTTTAGAAGTTATGGGAGGGGGGATGCGGTCATTTTTTAGCATTTTGTTTAAATCGTTGGTTTTCACTTAAAAACACTATGATAACGATCTGCAACAAAGTTCTCAACAGTTTTTCTGTAATCTATATGGCAAACTTTATATGTATACCAAATTTCAGCACTCTAAGTACAATAGTTTGGCAGATATGGAGGTGGAATTGTACACTTTTAGTGCATTTTTGCTAAAAAAAATGACCGTATCCCCCCCCCCCCTTATCTTCCAAACTATTTGACTTAGGATGCTGAAATTTGGTACACTTTTGTAGATTTATGTGTAGATAACAGGGAAATTATAGAGAAAGTGATGATTATAGGGCTGTCAAAGTTATAACACTAAACTATGGCCCATATGTTAAAAAAATGGTCAAAAATATTGTTATTTTCTTGACAACGCTATGTTCAACACATACAATCATGTTCTCTATAATTTTCCTGTAATCTATGCGTGAAAATACATTTGTGTACCAAATTTGAATTCTTTAAGTCTAATAGTTTGGAAGTTCAGTGGGGGCGGATACGGCCATTTTTTTTTTTTTTTTTGTACTTTGGTACAAAAATGTAGTATCATATGTAGATTACAGAAAACTTATAGAGATTGTTGTGGTGATAGCGCTGTCAAAGAAATGGCAAAAGTTATCAGCCAAAAAATATCAAAATTTCTCTAAAATCTTGTTATTTTCTTGACAACGCTATGATCAACCCCTAGAATCATGTTCTTTATAATTTTCCTTTCATCTACACGTGAATATCCATATGTGGGCCAAATTTGAACTTTCTAAGTCAAATAGTTTGGCGGCTAGGGGGGGGGGGGATACGATTTTCGACAAAGTCTTTCCAATAGGGTTCCGTGCGTACACTTGTGGTGTACGGAACCCTAAAAATATAGTGTAATGACTGTGTGCGTGTGTGTGTGTTGTTTTGATACATATTTACCTTAGTAAGATGAAAGATTCTAGATTGAGTACAGAGACTTTAATTTATTATCTCAAATTTATCCCGTTTTATTTAAATAATTAAATTCGATTCAAAATCAAGTTCAGAGTCTTGATGTTATTATCTCTAGTTTATTTTGTTTAATTTAAATAATTAAATCTTATACGAAGCCCGAATTGCGCTATGTGGCAAATCAGCGACGGATCCGCGACCAGTTATAATCGGCTTGAAAGAATTTAGAAACAAAAGAAAAAAAGTATTTTCTAACACACATGCACGAAAAGCTCGTGTTTCGTTCGCGTTAGTGGGTCAGCACTCACAGTTTTTAGGTCAGTGAACGTTAGAGGTAAAAAAACTTCCGAACAGTGAAAAAAACTCTCATCGCGCATTGCGGCGCGCCGCCATGCGCCTGCGCGATGAGAGTTTTTTTCACTGTTCGGCGTTTAGCTCTTGAATTGCAGCAGCATAACTTTCTCCCTCGTCATAGGTAAGTACACCCGCTAATGGACCAGCAATTTGTCCCAAAAATCCAAATAATGGAGCTGATCTTTTTGCCCTAAGTTGAGAGCCTAATTTCTTGGGTAAATTCTGCTTTGTGTTCTCCAATTCTTCTATTTGGGTTCAAAATTGTTCTTGGAGCTCTGAGGCCATTTCCCAGCGATCTTCCCACTAGAACGATCTGACCCATCGTTTGCATGACCTGTTGGAAGTTGCGCATTGATTTTGTAGAAGTTCCTGTCTATACTCTGTTCCACGAGAGAATGCTTTTTGTCGCGCACCTTTTTTCTTAACGGGTAAAGGGCATAATTGTATTTCTTATATGTCAAGGGTTCCGTCCATTGATGTACAACGTTTGCTATCGCGCCTGCAGTATCATGACTAGTTTTTGGAACATGAATCTCGGTGTCCGATAGCTTAGGAGAGAAGGGGGATGAAGAAAAATCACAAAAAGGTACGTCGATGTTTATTAACAAACTCACAAGGGGCGCGCACTTCACTGTATCACTAGGTTGTAATCTTCGAGGCGCAATATTCACTTTTCGTTTAACACTTTCTCCCATCCGTTCTACATTATTGTCTTTAGATTCTGGGAAAGGGGTCGATTGTGCACCTGGGATGGTTGACTATGGTCCAGGTGTTGATGCTGGTAATCTTGGGAATGTTTCTTCATTTTCCTCCAAGATTTCAGGAACATCCATGAAGAGAACAGTGCTTTTTTTTCCCCTTGAGAGTTGGAGACCAGCTTTAGGGGTGCTCTTTGTGGCACCAATTACTGGTGGAACAGCTTCCCTAGTGGAGGTGGATAACTCTTTAGCTCTTGGGCTTGTGAAACGTTCCTCATTAACTTTTCGGAGGAAGTCATTCACCCTTATGGAGAATAAGTAATCGTCGTGTTCTGTGCATGGATCTAGGGTTTCTAAATAATTAAGGTACTTCTCGTCGCTTTCTCCTTCAGATACAAAGGGTCCTCTTATGGTTTGATTAAGTCCTTCGTGGTCCCATGCTAGTGTCTGGTTAGAAAGGTCAGAAGGGTATATTCCTTTTCTAATTAGAGTCTCTTTAAACCTTTTGATAGATTGGTTGAGGCTGTCCACTCTGCGACTTACGGGATCCACTAAATCTTCATCTCCAGAAGACTGATCACTATCAGAGGCGCGGGAGGCTCCAGTGACGATTATCTCATCCAAGGGGAGTTCTGGCGCGGGTTCTTCCTCTGATGATTCCGATGAGAATGATTCTGAGGGAGGTTCTAAAAGGGCTTCTTCTCTTGCCAGTCGGTCGGCATTTTCGTTCCCATTAATCCCTTCGTGACCAGGAACATGTTCCCAAACAACATCTACATGTTTTAGGGCCTTTATGAATCTCTCGTAGGCTTTCTGATTTTTAACAGGTTTATTGTCGTTAGTTTTTTATTCGTTTTGCTGCCATTTTGGCACTCACTCCGTTATTCCTTGCACGAGAACTTTTGAATCCGTTTTGATTTTTAGTTGACGAATTCCGGCCTTTCTCGCTTGTCGAATAGCCATGGTAGCTGCTTCATTTCCGAGGAGTTGTTGGTCTGTCTACCCTTATATCGTCGAGAGACGTTAAGGGCATGTCTAACATTGTTGACTAAAGTATAGAATTCTACCTTATCCCCCATATTTAATTTGTTCATAACATGACTGTTTTTCAAAATTATGAATAAAACAAAGATTCATGACGCACTTTATGACCTTCTAAGACGACTCCAAAAATTTCAAATCAATATCGTTTTTTGTTTAGGCTAAAAGACGTCCAAAAAATTTTACCAATATTTTAAAATGTCGGCAATTTCCTAAATTTTTTGGACGTCTTTTAGCCTAAACCAAAAACGATATTGATTTGAAATTTTTGGAGTCGTCTTAGAAGATCATAAAGTGTGTCATGAATCTTTGTTTTATTCATAATTTTGAAAAACAGTCATGTCATGAACAAATTTAATATTCGGGATAAGGTAGAATTCTATATTTTAGTCAACAATGTTAGTCATGCCCTTAAGATGGTGGTCTGGACCAAACCAGACTCCTATTCCAGCACGAGGCCTTACACTTGGGAATCAGAATCTTCGTCTGCATACCTTCCAGAGTGACTGTCATCCAATGATGTAGAAGGGCTTGCTGGTTGGGAACCTGCATCCTGTGTAGAGAGTATAGCATCACGTTTCCTTAGTCGTTGAGCTATACAGCTGACGTTCGGATCAGGATGTGTCTTCTCAGTGGGTGGGATATAAGGGTCATCTCCGTCAGGATCTTTGGGTTTGGTAGTCCCCTTGGGTCTTCCTCTGGGTTTAGGGATGTTGTCCTCTAGCTTAGAGGATGGTCCAGGGACAGGGGAGCCATCTGCATGAATAAGAGTAGCAGTTGAAGGAACAACTTTGGTCTTTTTAAGGATAGTTTTTAATTTTTCCTTAGCCGCAATTTTTTTTTCCAAGGTTCCCGAGGACTTACCAGGGCATGAAGATAACAAGGTCGACGGTTGTTTCTTTGCAATCTTTGAAACTGGGATCGTGGGAAACTTAAATGCAGGCATTGGCCTCAGGAAGGTTTTCCCTTCCCTTAAGCTCTGTGAACGCGTGAGGGATCTAGTGGGCCCTGGTTTCGTTGGGATGTCTTTTTTAGCCTTCGCTGGTTTGGTAGGATCTGTTTCCGCAGTATCCTTTTCATTTTTCTTCCTGGACGAAGAACTGGTTATGGGCCCGTAATTGTTCCACTTCCACATATTGTTTGAGAGCAGGGTCTTGTACACTGTGGTCCTCAAGGTCGTCAAAACAGTCGGTCCATTCCGTTTCTGATGAAAGATTCCTATCCCCACTTACTTGATCGTCGTTCACAGGATTGTTAGATAACGCTTCTACAATCTGATTAATTTTACCTGGCCCCAACAGCATACTCAGAGGCGTCGGTTGTCAGTTTAAACCTTTTATTAAAATTTGGATACTGAAGGATTGGTTTGCGGTAGAGGTATTTCCTAAGTTTTGAGATACTTTCTTGTTGTGGTTTACCTTAATTCCATTCGATATCCTTTTTTAGTAAGTCAGACAGTGGTTTTGCCAATTCGGCAAAACTATTAATAAATCGGCGGTAATAACCGGAAAGGCCAAGGAAACTTCGAATTTCCTTTTGAGTTTTTGGCTGTGGAAAATTCTTGACGGCCTTGATTTTATCCAGATTTGGTTTAACACCATTGCCGCTGATTACGTGGCCGACATAGGCCACTTTCGTCCTTAGAAAATTGCACTTATCGGGTTGCAATTTTAAGTTTGCTTCACGGAGTCTATTGAAAAGCCGCCTGGCTCGTTTGTCGTGTTCTTCAACTGCGTCTGAGTGAATGATGATATCGTCAAGATACACGAATGCTTCGGTATCTAGCATCGCACTTAGCACACTGTTAAGTAATCGTTGAAAGGTGGGAGGGGCATTTTTTATACCCATCGGCATTCTTCGATATTCGAAATGGCCATTGCGAGATGAAAAGGCAGTCTTGTGCCTGTCGTCCGGGTGGGTCTCAACTTGGTGAAATCCACTGGCGAGATCGAAAACGATAAGTATTTCGCATTTCCAAGCCTATCAAAGATGGCACTGATGTTGGGAAGGGGGAAAGCATCACCTATTACCTTTTCGTTTAATGCTCGATAATCGATTACAACTCTCCACTTCTTTTCGCCGGAAGCATCGAGTTTTCTCGGCACAATTAAAAGTGGTGAATTGTAATCCGAGTTTGAATGACCGATTATTCCACTATTTTATTGCTTATGTAGTTCAGCATCTATTTGCTCAAGGGCCTCGTTGGGTGATCTATATTGTTTCTTTCTGATCACCTTATCGTCAGTAGTTGATCGGATAGAAATCGAACGAAATCAATTCTTGCGGAGCCACGTGTACGTCGATATCGTCCTCGGTGGTATTGATTGCCATGGCATGACAAACACCATCTCTACTAGAGACTACAGACTCTCCTAGATAGATGCCCTTAGGAGTCTGCATTCGAGGAAGATATCCTTCCGCAATTTCTGGGTTAGTTACATCAATCGCGATTGGTCTTTTGCTCCTTGCCTTTAATGTCGGACCTCAGCTCTTCCCTTGCTCTTAAGGACTTTGGGTCAATAAAAGGGATAGGTGTTATTGGGTCACTTATTGTAATTAGAGCGTTGTGCCTAAAGGATATTTGGGCTTGCTCTTTTCGTAGGTATGGTCGTCCTAGAATACCGTGGGCGGAAATAGGGAAGTTGTTTCGAACTATATGGAACTCGACTGGGGTGTTCGAAAGCGTGATGTTGACAGTCCCTAAGGTTCTCACGGTATGATTTGTAATCCCGGCAATCTCAGCGAATTTAGTTCTTGTAATTAAGAGCTCGGGTTTCAAGGCGCATAGTTTAATCAAGTTTGTGTCAGATCCCGGATCTACAAGAAAATTTGTCTTTAGTTCTCGCAATTCGGGTGCAGCCAATTTGACTACTGGGGAGTCCTCGGCCTGGGATTCTGCTCTAAGGACCCTACCGAATCCTCCGAGAAGTGGACGTTCTTCTGACGTTGGGGAAGAGAACTCGCCATCGCGTCGGAATGTCGAGTCTGTTGGTAGTTTAAACTACCTTTTTGTAAAATTTGATTTGCTTGTGGTCCTGAGGACGCTGACCAAGGGGGGGTGTGACTTGTCCTAAACCCCGAATTTTGTCTCGGATAGTTGCCTAGCTGATGATAAGGGGTAGACGTTTGTTGTATCGGGGGTGGCTGGTAATTGAGGCATCATCGACCGATAGAACGAGGCTAGCTGTTCGGCGGTGAATTGCAAGACATCATTAGAAGGGTTTCGCGAAGGTCTAATAGGGGTTGGTTCTCTGACACTATCTAATCTTCGTCTTTCGTTAGGGGCTGATTTTTCAGCTTGCCTAGTAAATGGACTGGGAGATCGAGGTCTTTCCTCTGACCTTGAAATATGATATGAAGAGCCCTTTGACCTATCCGTATATTTTTAGCGTTCTTCTGCGCGAAGGGCGAGCTCAAATGCTTCCTCAAGGTCTACCGGGTTTCTGGTATCGACAAAGGTTGACATTTCTTCCGGTAGTCCTCTGATGAAAGATTCGAGGGCACAATCGATAAACGGTTGCATTATGATCTCGCTTTCTGTTACTTCCAGTCGCGATCCTGATCCCGCAGGCACATACTTCTTATTGTACTTCGCCTCAAGGGCGTGCTTGGCGCCGCTTATTAGTCCTTGTAAACGATCGTTATAGTCACTAACAGTTTAGGTTTGTCTTAATCGTATAGTCATGATACTCTCGAAATACCATTGGTATTTCTTGGTTGATGCAAATCGTTTCTTTAGATGTAAAATTAAGTCATTGACATGACCGAAACGCTTATTTTCAACACTTTCGCGTGCCGCGCCTTTTAACTTACTAAGGACAGCTTTAACAAAACCCAGTTCAGTGGCTTCGGTGATAAAAACGGCACCGTTGGTTACATCTTGTAAAAATTCCTTGAGGGGGGGATTTCGCCCACCAAAAGGAGGTATGTAGTACTTACTCTGTTGTAGGGTCATGCATTCAAGGACAGAAGCCATGGCGGCTGTTGTGTCCTGATTCTGGTTAGGACCAGATAGATTGGCGAATTCCCCTTCCATCTGTACTCCAACATTTCGGCTTTGATTGTGGTCGGTTGGCATCTTGTTAAATTAGCAAAAAAAAATGATCAAAAAACAAAAAAAAACTAGAACCAGTTGTGGTCTGTACCTTGATCTTTTTATTTCAGTAAGTCAATTTTTGCCACCACGGAATATTCCTGCAAGCTAGCAAAGCGAGAATAGTCCAAAGGTCAGGGAAAATTTTTAAATAAATTTTATTGCGGTTGGTCAGAAAATTTAGTTTAATCTCAAGCTACTCATCATTTCCTCAAGATAAGAAACGGACGTTTTTAATCGCGTAGTTTGATAGTGGATGATTTTAATTAAAGATAAATAAAGCTCGGATTTTTTCTGCAAGAACCCGATTTTTAAATCTAGGTTAGTGTTACGTTGAGTTAGGTCAGTGCTCTTACTGATTGCACTTACAAGCCTTTGTTCGAGTTGTACTAATTGTCCGACCGAATTATCTAAAGGGACATTTATCCAATCAGGTGTCATTGATCTCGAATCTATTTTAGACTAAGCTGTCGAAAATCTTTAACCAATGAATTTATAGATTGTTGTGGTTGCGCGACCTTTTCTCTGAGATCTATAACACTTTTTGACAAAATATCATTAGAACCTGAGAGAGCAAGTAGCCATTGGAGCAAAAAGTTTACACGCTTTTCTATACGTTCTGCGCGACAGTTCAAAGCTAGCTGATGGATATACAGCTGTTTGTTATATTCTTCTACTTGTTCTACTCTTTCCGAGATTTATTACCGTTCTATTTACTCGAGAAAACAAGAAATTTGGCATAGTATCACATAGTTTATGAAAATTCAAAATTCGACCGTAGTGTTCAACTCATCCGTCTACAGTCAACACATCATCTTTATCTGAATCGTAATCCGACGAGTCTGACGAGCTTGAGTCTACCAAAATGGGTTCAGAGTTCAACGGTCTAGCGCGATTTTGTTGGCGGAGAGCTATCTGTTGCACTGCCCAGGCAACGTCTGCGTCTAGGTCACTTTCGACGTATCCAGCCGGTACTTCCGGTGCGCGTTCCGGTATTACTTCCGGTGCTCGTTGAGGAACAGTAGGCTTATGTCTGGGTAAAACCGTGCAGACTGGATGAACCTTTATTTGTGGTTTAGTGGGGTTATAGTAGATTTGGGAGTAGAATGGGATTTTTCGAATTTCAGGATCTTCTGAAGATTCGAGAATTTCTGGAACCTCTTGATCTGCCGGAACTTCAATATTTTCGTAAAGTTCTGGAAGTTTAATATTTTCGTAAAATTCTGGAAGTTCAATATTTTCGTGAAATTCTGGAAGTTCAATATTTTCGTGAAATTCTGGAAATTCAATATTTTTGTGAAATTCTGGAAATTCAATATTTTCTTGAAGTTCTGTGAGTTGAAGGTTCTCTAAAAGTTCGGGAACAGGCACTGCTTCCTTTCGTCTGTGTTTTCTGCCTAATCTTTTCTTTTTCTTATACGGGGGTTCGCCTGGAAGTAGTTCGCAAGACATTTTGAAAAGTCATTTTGAGAAACAGGAACTTTAGAAATGGCTTTTGAAAAGGTAGTGTTACTCTCTCAAGTTAAGAATTGTTACACTGGCAACAAACTTTGCGCGTACGCATACCAAATATTGATAAGTTGTATTATTCCAGGTATTCCAAGCAGGTAAGATAAAAAGAAAATTAGAATATAATTTTTCTTATAGTCTTAACTCGAAATCGCAGAGGAATTTTCGAACTTCTCAGTTTTGTGTTAGCAACAGCTAGTGAGTTTCTAGCTTTCTCGTACGCACTTGCAACAGCTAGAAAGCCATGGTTATGATCAACTACCAAGGTTGTATAACTTCCTCAAATGATTAATTGTTACACTAATAACGCACTTTGCTCGTACGCATACCAAATTTTGATAAGTTGTAATAATCCAGCTTTTCCAAGCAAGTTAGATTAAAAGAAAATTAGGATATAATTTTTCTTAAAGTCTTTACTCGAAATCGCAGAGGAATTTTCGAACCTTTCAGTTTTGTGTTAGCAACAGCTAGTGAGTCGTGGTTATTGATAACAAGATTTGTTTTCAAGAACTCTATTTTTTTGTAACAATCTCACAATTGGTGAAGTTACGGATAGGATTTTTTTTTATTTCAAGATTTTACCACGATATGGCAGACTTTGCGCGTACGCATTTGCATACAGAGAAGACTGTACTATTCCAGCTCTTTCGAGTGATCCGGATTATAAAGCAATCAATAATTTCTTAATAATCTCTACTCAAAATTGCAGTGAGTTTTCTAGCTTCTTAGTACGCACTTGCAATAGCTAGAAAGCCGTGGTTAATTAAAACAATTGTTTTAATTAACCCTGTTTTGTGATAAAATCATGGAGTCAAAATTCAGATTGTGGTCGTGTGTTTCTCTTTTTGCTAAAATGTTAAAAATAAAAATTGGGTTAGTTGGTTTAAGGATTAGGTTCATTCTTTTTATCCTCTTTAAACCACGAATTTTAAATTTAGTCAGCGATAAAAAAAATATCGAATTGAATAATTTATGATGTAAGAGCAAAATTTATTTTTTTATTTTTTAATTACTAGACCCGAAAGTTGCATTGATTTACTGCACCACTTAAATCACGTCACGGCTTGCCGTTTATTTAAGATAAATAGTTCTTGATTTTCTTACAGGTGGTTGCTAACCGACGATACTTTGACTCGATTTACTTTATCATTACTTGCTGCTCTTTTCTTAATTTAGTTTCCCGTCTTGTTTAATAAATATTCGAAATATTTTGAAAATTTTCCCCAACAGTTTGGCACTTCCCTGATGGCCTGTATTTTTGATGTGCAAGACCTTTTGGAATATTTTTCACTATGGTGGGAATAAATTTCGTTACAAAATTTTTTAACAATCGGAAAAATTATGAATTCAGATTCAAAAATTACAATTTTCTCAATAAGTACCTACAACATTATGTAAAAATCATTTAATAGAAAAACAAAGAAACTAGAAAAATAAGTAAGGAGAAGATATTAGAATAGTTCATTGAATGAAAGGCATTCAAAATGCCATTGCTGGCACATTAAAAACAATTTTAAACATTTACCATCAATTAGCAAGGCTAGTAAATAGTAAATGAAAGATGGCCGACAGTCGCGTGAGGAAAGATCCCACCGCTACCACCAGAAGCTTGTAACAAACCAAAATAATTTATTTAATGTCTAAAAGAAAAATAGCTGTTCGAAAATTCAAAGCTTTTAGATGAAATAACAACTTTTGAGATGGTCCTTTATTTTTGATTTGCGGAGGCACCAAGCTTCCAAGATCAATAGAACAAGTTTAAATTTTTGCGGGATCGTTTATCCTCTTTTAAATAAACAATCGAAATGTGAAGACCATCTTGATAAACTAATTTACTTTAGTGACATAATGGATTCAGGGATAATAGAAAAAGAAGAGTAAAAATTACAAGCTTTCCCTTTTTATTGAATTGAATTTATTCTTGAACATATTCCAAATATCTAATACAAACAACAATTGAATTTAAAGTTAAAATTAGAAATAATTGCACAATTATTAAAATAAACGCATGGAACGATACATTCTGAAATGTTTACTTACTTACTCTATGAATTAATTTTACCGTCGGAAGTCAGCGAAGTGTTGATACAATTGATTGGTTTCCGACGGGCAGAAAATTCTTGATGTGTGTGTCACCTCTGTGGCACTATTGTCTTTATTTTAAACACGCACAATTACGCACTTGCGGTTCCTAACAAACTTGGACGGACAGGCACTACGCGTGCGGACTGACCGGTCAAATGTTTGACAAAAATTCAAATAATTGAATTTAGTCAATATTTGAATTTCCACCAAAATTTGCTTGCCGCTGGACTTTAACTAAGCAAAAGTTTTTGAATTTTAGTTATCGACCGCTCGAAATTTGGTCACTATCTCGTAGTGGACCTTCAAATCCGAACTTAATTCGCGGTCGGGCGTGGTCTCGATATTTCGACTCGAGTGTTGTTCTGTGAGGAACAGAACTTCCGTACGAACGAAACGTGTACTGCGAAATTATTTTGTTTGTGCTTAACTTTTATAGAAACGTTGGGACTCTTTGGGTGGGATATTGACCATGTGTAAGTTCATTGGCAATAAAATTTAGAACATTGAACCATTGCTCAATGTGAATTTTGCAGTTTTGCACTTTCGGCGTATTGCAGGTATATCGACGGAAATGGCACAGCCATTTCACAACTTATTAACTGTTTATTGGAGTATCTTATACTCTATTTTTTTTTGGAACACCCCTTTTTGTTTGGCGTTGCATTTTTGCAACTTCCAAACCGAGGTTTTGTTATCCGTACCCCAGCAGTTATTTACATCTGAAAAGAGTTCGATGGCACCATACGCAACAGCCTAAAGTTGCAAAATCATAATTGCCTGAACTTAATACTCATTCTTTTTTTCATTCTTTTCTTTTCTTTAAGGGCTTTAAGGGAGGTTTTTGGAAAGATCTTGTAAAAGGTTAAAAAGGTTAAACTTTGGAAACGTTCACATAAATTCAGCACGAACAATATCGTTTCCAAATTTTCTATTTCCGCGTTACTTTCACCGAACAAGTCCAAATTGCGATTATGCCTGTCATCCAAGCTTGGCGGAAGGTTGCAAGTGCTCAATATCTGATTGACAATAATTTGTTTTATTAGGCTTGTAAAAACTGTTACATGCCGTTAATTTAACTCTAGCATAATCTAGAGTAGTCACTCCGAAAATCACGAGTAAACTTAAAATTTCCTTACATCTTTCACGTGTGCATTATATTTCATGCACTCTTTTCTTTTGTCATTAATAAAATAAATGTTTCTTTTCTTTGCTGTTCTTTGATTTTAGCAATTTATAAGTATTTTCACCGAAGTGAGTTTATTTCCTCCGTATTTGGAAAAATGGCAAATGGGTGTAAAATCGAATTTTCTCCAAATGAGGAAATTCGAGTTAAAGATTAATTAATTTATTGTAATATTAATTATGTTATGAATTATTATAACAATATATTCAAATCCTCAAATTATTGGAAGATCCCAAAAAAAAGTTAGATGCTTTAAAAAATCTTGAAAATTTTCACAAGTACAAATTTTTTAAATTATTTTAAAATAATGTATTTTAATAAGATTTCTATTACTTTTATGATCAAAATAACGGGATTTATATTTCTGGTAAGTTTTGATTTCTAATATTTAATAATTTTTTTAAATATAACGTGTTTTCAAAAAGTGACAAATTTAAGGTTACGAAATCACATAGTAAACCTCCTACATTTCATTAATAATAACTCTTAAAAAAATAGAATTTACACAATAACACTATGGTTATTGGATTCAGAAAAGTTTGAAGTTTCATATTTTCTGAAACTTTTTTTTCAAAAAATATGTCAGCGACAGCCCTCAGACGAAAGTCAATGGTTTGACCCATTTAGAAAATTTATTTACCACACAGAATAAGATTTGAAAAAGATATTTGGTTTTACAAAATCATTTAAATTGTCTACGTCTGGGAATAACGAAAGCTGCATATTCGCGTGACTTTAGATCTATTGGAATAATAATAGTAGCTTTAGATAACGTATCTAGTATCGTATCCATGCGGGGCAAAGGGTACGCAGGCTTTTTCGTAATTTTATTTAATTTGCGATAGTTCATGCAATTTTTCGTATTTTTCGTATTCGTTTGTCCACAATTTTACTTGCTTCCATACTATGGCGATACGGCTAAAGTTTAAAAGGCATTTTGTAAGTTATTCAATGACGTATGTAGTCAAGTTCGTGACCCCTGTTTCCGAACTGGGGTTCGATAACTTTGTATCGAGGAATTCGTCAATAATTGTTCGCTGTTCGGGCGTCAGCTTGATTAACTGTATAGAATACCGAGAGATGAGGGCATAAATTGCTAAAATTAATGGGAGCTGCACGCTAGAGCCATTTATGAACCAATATCCGTAGATTGCGTCAATTCTGACTTTCCAGGACATTATAAAGTCCATGCCTAATATTAAGGACGTTGACAGTCCGTCTAGGATAGCGAACCATAATTCGTCGTAGCAATTATTGATTTCAACATTGAATTTCGTGGAATAACGTGGCGCGGCGACGTGATCGCGTTGTGCGAGTTGTACGCTAACGCGTGTTATCGTGTCCCTAATCGGCTCGCCGTTTCTCAGTTCCTTTATTGAGTCATACAGCTCTCCTGACATGAAAATTCTATCACTTCCCGTGTCAATAAGGGCTGCATATTTCTTATTGCCTATTTTAACCGTTGTCATAATTGTGATCCACTTGTTTGACGGTAAGGGCGGTGCAGGGCCTTTATTTACTCTGCATGGCTTATTGACTGCTACTGATAAGCAGGCAGTTTGGTTAGCTATGTGCAGTGTCGGAACCGAGGAGATGCTCGGTCCTACCGAGTCAGAAGGTTCGGTGGAGAGGAAGTCCTCCTCTCAGTCAGTGTACTCTGTCTCGGATTCCAAATAAAGCTCGTCGTCGTAGTCGCAGTCGGAACCACTAGTGTAATTTCTGCTGGCACACGATTGATTCAGCGTAAGTGCGTTTCGAGAAATAAAAGAAATGTTTACGTTAGTCTCGTCAGGGAGATTTAATCCCTCCAGGCAAACCTGTCGTTTTTTGACATGAACGGGTTCGGCGCGTTTTGACCGTCATTAACAGGAGCCTCTTGATTATAATCTTTGTGCCAAGGTTGCAATGGGGTCGCGTGCTGCGATGGAGGGGTTGCGGCGCGTAATTACTGCCCTGGAAATCCGGTTCGCGGGTTTGTCGGTAGTGGGGGGCGTACTTGATAATAATCTTAATTTTGATTATTGTAATTACAGTTATAGCCACCCCAGTTACTTCTGTTACCACGCCTGTTGTTATTGTATCGGTTTCCCCCTCTATAACCATTACCGCGTCCGTTGTTATGTTGCTGGTTGTTCTCAGCGTCATATTTTCTACTTGGATACGCTCCGCGTTTCTCTCCCCCCTTCTGTGACGAAGCAGAAGCAGAGGAGCGTGAAGACCTGGAAGTAAATACTTGGTTTTCGGTTTCCCCCCCGATAATTTTTGTTCCAGAGTGTTAATTTGACGTTTATAAATTTCAATTTTATTTAAATATGTTTCTGGTTTAAATTCGTTTTGTTTTTTCTTACTTTTATTTTGTTTATGTTTATTTTCGGTTTTAATTTCCAATAACGTGTTTATTTGTGGTGTTTCATCAGTTTCGGTCGTTGGTGTTTCCATCGCGTATAACTGATATTTACCACGCGTTGCACGAGTCTTTTTCGATTCTTGTTCTTGCAATTTGTCGGTTAATTGCATTGTAGCAATTTTTTCCGCGTATTTTCGGAGTTTTTCTATTAATGGGGGGTAAGGGTTTTAGTGTTAAAAAAACACCTTTTTGACAATTTTTTTTAGTAATATGGATAAAACAAATTTATTCAAACCTTTTATACGTTATTAAGTATCTTCTCAAGAACATTCTGTAATTTTTCTATGTTAAAATATTGACAAACAAGCCGCTGAGAAAGCTTTTCCAAGAACGTCCTTGGAAAAAAGTGATTTGCGGTGTTCACTGTATCTCAGCTAAAAATTATCTAAAATCAAGAATCTTTAACATTTAGTCAAAGTATCATAAACTTCTCCCCCCAATGTTCCCTGATTATAATTTTTTTCATTTTTAAATTTTTGGTGGTCATTTAAAGTAAAAATTGTTATTTTTCACAAAAAACTCCGTCTTTTTGTAAGTGGAAAACCCCCTTAATGTAAAATAAAATTCCAAAAATCAACGTTGGGGGGAGATATTTTATATGAAGAAAGTGTGTACCAAGTTTGAAATAAATCGGTAATGTAGTTTTTAAATGTCAGTGAACACCGAATTTAAAAAGTGTTTTTGAGAAAAATGTATTGCCAGACCAGATATACAAAAATTGTACTTAAAGTTTGGCATTGATTTTAAACATTTAAACTCAATTTAAAAAATGTTTTAATAGTCATTTCTTCTGGCGTTCAAATATTCATAACTTTGTCAATTTTTCTTCGATTGACTCGAAATTTTAAAACAATACTCAAGAGATATTATGCATTCAAATAAAAAAAATTTTAATACCTTCCCCCCCCCCCCCTTAATACCAACCCCCAGTTGGTTTTTTCTGGTATCTTTTTCTACAATTTATTAAACAGCGATCCTATTCTAATTACGAATTCTATTCCGCTCTCGTTTTCGAGTTGTACGGCGCGCTGAAATTTTTTTTATTGATCTGTTGATCATCATTCGCGTAACCAAAGGTTTTTCGAAATTAAACTGAAAATTCAGTCCACGTTTTTCACGTACTTTTGAATGTGGTGAACCACATATAAGCAGAGTTTGAAAAACTTGGGACATCGTTCGAAGCGCGTCGTTTGGGTTGAAAGCGGAGGCGTTAAGCTTGCGCTTGAATTCGTCAAGAAATTCATCCGCATCCAACTTGCCTGGGTATTTTAATTCCCAGGATTTTACAATCTATTGTAAATTTGGAACCTGGTCCTAGTCGTTGCTGTTCCCGCGCTGACTGTCGTAACTACTCCGGTGCCCGCAGCGGATACCGTTGTGGTGGTAAGAGTAGGTGGTAGGGAGGTAGTAGGGGGTAAGTAACTTGTAATAACGCTAAAGCCATGGTCAATTGATTTACATCGTGGATCATGCTAAGGTGATTAGTTAAGTCTCGTCTGTAACGCCGAGACCTGTAGCGTTAGTGCCTGGATCGCATTATTTGTTTCTGACCGAGGATCTTTAAACACTTTGGTAGCTTCACTTTTGAAAGTTTCGATTTTTTGACTACACGAGACCGAACGCGCGCTTCAGCGCGCGTGCTTACGTACTCAGATCTGGTATGTTGGTGAGTTATAGAATGTATGTTTAAAGCTTGACTTGTAAAATTTCGAAACCAAATGAGAATAGCAATTATTGTATTTATGATTTAATTATAAAGGAAATGAGTTTATGAATTGAATTCTCGTGTTAAAAGAATGAGCACAAAAAAATACAATGTGACAATTCTGTTCTACAATGAAAAAACACACGTAAGTAACAATTTGGTGGAAAATGAGTTTTTGGTATCAGTGTATTCGTGAGAGAAAACTTTATCTAACTGTACAAATTAAAATTGAAAATATTGATTATTTATAATAAATAATTGACATTGAATATATTGCAATTCGCGGAAATCAAAAATTACAACGGAAAAAAATACATAAAGTTCTTTGTGGAGACCAAAGTCTGTAGGAGGAAAATAAATTAGGCTCTTTAATAAATTATTTTCAAGTTCTAAAATTTGTAATCATGTTTCATTACACAATTCTTTATGAATACTTTGATTGCGAATTAACATAGCAATACAGTTAAATCGAAATTTTAATTCGTAAGGTGAGGAGTTTGGAGGATTTAAAGTAATTAAGTATTCAGGTAAAATAACGTCGTCGATATGACCCATTATCGCAATTATCAGTACTATGAATATTTCTATAAATACGCTCTGTTGTTTTATCAAGCAATTTAACAACTTTTCTGTTCATTTCTTCAACATTAACATTCCTATCAGATAATATGGCAACATCTGCAACATCAATGTATCAACGATTTCTAATTAATTCTCCAGATATTTCTTCAACAATACCTGTAGCCTGTAGAATGAAACATTGTTCTGGATACACAATGTTGTTAACTCTGATCGATTAGCATTTGGTTAACAGGTAGTAATTGTCTAAAATCTGCACCTAATAACACAGTTTTTACTCTAAAAGGTAAATTAATATTCATGAAATCACATAAAGTTCGATCAATTAATTCTAAAGCATATCGTAGTGCCATTGGAGCTTCGTCCCAAATTAAAATATCTACTGATTTAAGAAAGTCAGCTTCTTTAGTTAGGCATTTACTGTCTGACACGGAATCATGAAACAGTAGAACTGTCATACTGAAAGTTTTATGTAGGGTTTTATCACATAGAATTTAATGGCTACAATGCCTGTGAAGGACATTGTACAAACAATTTTACTTTTACTTTTTAGCATATGATAGAGTGTTGTATATAATATATGTTTTACCAGATCCACCTGGACCATCGAGTTACAAACATGACGTAGATATTCTTTGCATAACAACCATAAAGATGGTATTAACTACGTTCTTCTGTTTGCAATTCAATGTTAAATTTTGTGTTTCACTAATGTGCGCATGATCAAACTTGGAAGTGTTTACATTAATATCATTGACGAAACGAATAAAATAATTTTTTAACTGAATGATTGTAAAAAAATTAATTGATGTCAGAACCGTCTTTTAAAAAAAAGTTATTAATTTCTTCATAAGCTTGGTGATAAGCTTTCTCATCGCTATACTACCTTTTGAACTTATTTGATAAGACCTCTTTAAATGTATCCCATGATTCATGTGGACAAATTGGTTCGCAATGAATTAAGATACGAACTATTTGTTCCTATCGATGTCTTAACTCTCTAGGCTTTATCAAAGTTTGTCCTTCCTTCATAGTATTATGCTAATCTGCATGATGTTAAATTAGACCTAAAGATAGATATGCATCACGAAGATTGTCATAAGTTTCTCCATTAACTGTTACTGTTCCCTTGACAGTAAGAAGTAACAATCGAAGATGAAATAGTTCTACATGAGTGGGACTTATAGAATACATAAATACATACGACCAATAACATTAAATCGTGTTTCACGTCTTAACAATTTGCATGTAGTTTCCATTTTGTTAAACACGTGATGGCATTGTATTTCAGGATACGCGAAATGTTAAGCTCCTTAATCACGTTCATTTAAATGAAAATAATCGATTACACAGCCCCACAAAAAAAAAAGTGTCATGTACTTTTGACCGAAATACCCTAGCCCTATGTATTTTGACGCGCTGAACACGAATCCGAAGTCAGTTTTGCTCCATCACGTCAGGATTTTTTCCTAACCTCAAAATCAATAAAATGACACTTTTTGTTCATTAGCATGTGAACCCGACTTAAGATTAATAAATGTCTAGGGCGAATAGAAAGCTTGGATTGTGACCTTTAAAACGCTTTTTTTTAAAATTGTTCTACGATGATTTTTAACGAAGTTATGATGTTTTATTTAAAATCATTTTTTTCCATTACACCATACCACATCAATAATTGAAGTGTTATTTACATTTGGAAAAAATTTATATTTTAAATAAAACATCATAACTTCGTTAAAAATCATCGTAGAACAATTTTTAAAAAAGGGTTTTAAAGGTCACAATCCAAGCTTTCTATTCGTTCAAGGCATGTATTAATGTTAAGTCGGGTTCACATGCTAATGAACAAAAAGTGTCATTTTATTGATTTTGAGGTTAGGAAAAAATCCTGACGTGATGGAGCAAAATGGACTTCGGATTCGTGTTCAGCGCGTCAAAATACATAGGGCTAAGGTATTCCGGTCAAAAGTACATGACACTTTTTTTTTTTGTGGGGCTGTGTTATCAGGGTTTGCTTTTCTAAGACAGTTGTAATGAAATCCCTATTGTCTCTCAGATGAATAACGTTAGTTTGTTAATAAGGTAGATGAACTGCTAAGGGAGTGATTGCATGAATTTAACATAGTAGTGGTCTTCCAAATATTCTATCACACGCTTCAACAGGTCCAACATAGAGTGTATCTATCAAGTGTTTTATTTCATTATGTTTTAAAATAGGATTGATACTGTTGGCTGCAGTAATAACAACAGCAGCAGAATCATTTCCTTTGTAAATGTACTTATACAAATATTTAACAGACTTAATGCTTTAAGCAATTTCAACATGAATGTAACAATTAAATCTTTGTAGTAATTGCGTTTATTATAAGGTATTACATACTGATTGTCTGCTGTTTGTCTATTCGGATTATTTTAAACACCGGTATTTCTTCCACGATAAGTTGGATAACAATTTTCATCAAGTGATGTTTCTTTCTAAAAGGGTTTAGAAAAATGTTTGGAACATTGTCTTTTGTCGTCTTGACGCACGGAGCCTCATGGACCATGAATCATATTTTTTATAACAATATCATGAAGCTGAGGATTATTATCATTTAGAAATGGAATTTCTGCAGAAGTGTATTTATCGACAACTTCACATACAGCTATTTTATAATTTTGCTTTAATGTGACTCAGATATGAACAGGTGGTAATTCACGCTTTTGATATTCAACAGCATAAACATATGCAAGTATCTCACGGAATTAGTGTTGCTTAACTTTATAATTAATAAGTCCATTCTTCTTTAATTGGAAAACCCGTGAAACAATGTCGGGTCTATCTGATGCAGTCTGATTTGGTAATAAATTTTATTGAATTTCACGCCAATGTGGACTGCATGTCACTGTTATGAATATATCTTGCTTACCAAATTTACGTACAATATCAATCTTGATAGTGTTGCAAAATATTCCGTAAATGTAGATGGTAAAATAAGAATTTTTCCTACTTGTAAATATAGTTCATGTCCTCTTTGTTGCAAATGATCTATTAATCCTGCATAACTGTCGTCAAGAAGTGTCTTTTAATTCATTTTACAAAAATGTGTTCTGTCTTTTTCAACTTTAACATAACTATCAACAATCCATTGTCAAAAAAGTATTCCTAGTTTTAAAAAAATTTTATTATTTCTTGTTGTCATTCTATACTTAATATATCCTGTCCGTTTCACACGGTTATGAGTTTCATTTTTTAATAAAATATTATTATAGCAACCTATTGTACCATGTGGATAAAATTATGGATAAATCCAAGGTTCCACATAAGGATTCATGCTGCTAATAGGTATATTACAATTCTTGATTATTTTCGTTACGTATACTGACATACGACTCTGGAATTTCACCGCCAGCTGTTGTTGCGAAAATAGCTGCAATTTCATTAATTTTTTGTACATTGTACCGTCTAGTATCCATTTCTGGTTGTAATGTAAATAATAAATACATTTGAGGTTCAATATCTTTGTTATTATCCCATCAACGCCCAAAACCTAAACATTTTTTGTATACTTTCAAGCTATGATCCTAGAAACAAACAAAATAATATTTCTTACAGAAGATACATTTTCTTTATGTTTTGAGTGTGTTATTATCGAATATTAAGTTACAAATTAATATTTTTCAAACCAAAATAAAACACGGTGGTTTTAATGTAAAAAAAAACATTCAAATTTTCAATTTTGATTTTTTTCTCACCCAGAGAAAGTGTATAAATACCCGAAGCTGATATAGATGAGATTTACTATGCCGATGTAAAATAATTCAGAACTGAAAATTTTAATTGAAAACAGAAAATTTAATCAAAAATAAAAAAACAAAAAATAATTTCAAGATGTAATGATAATCAGACTGTGATAAATGCGATTAAGCGCTGTTAAATCAGTTTTTTTATTAATAGAATTTTTATTTTTTAGAATATGAAAAACTTCTCTAAATTTCCTTCTGTAGTAATTAGTTTTATTACACACAATCCTTGTACTGTAGAATTGGAAATAATGGTGAAAAACATGAGAGTGTTCAACCAAAGCGGAGCTTCTATTATCCTTTATACAATCTCTCCCATGTTGTTTTATTCTTTCTTTAATATACTGAGAGGTCTCACCAATATATACAGCGCCACATTTACATGGTATACTGTATACAACGTGATTCCTGTATTTGAACTCTACGCTATATTTATTCTTGGAAAAAACAACAAAGGGGTCTTTTTTATAATCAAATACTAAATTAATATTGAAGTCCTTAAACAAATTGATGAAAAAATCTTTAAGTTCAGTAACGAAGGGTAAAACTATTAATCTGCTATTGTCAAAAGTCTCTTTTTGAGTTGTAATATCAGAGAATAAATGTTGAAATCTGTAGTTAATATATTTTGTTAAAAATGAAGGTGGGTAGTTGTTTTTTAAAAGTGTGTCGAAAATAAAGACCAAGTTCTCGTCATAAAACCTCTCTTTAGAAGGTTTAATACCACTATCAACTAATTCATAGATGACAGATATTTTGTCTTTCATAGATGTGTTAGAGTTAAAATCGATATATCTACCAGAGAATATACTTTTATGGTACCAATTTGTGGTGACATAATTTCCTTCTCTGATGATCATGGTGTCAAGAAAACTTATACAGTCTTTATCGTCAAATTCAATTGTAAACTGTATATTCTCTTCGAATTCATTAAAGGCCTCCAATAGTTTTTGAATGTCATTAAGTCTGACGAAAATGAAAATGTCATCAACATATCGACGGTAAAATAAATAAGGAATTTTTAATTTCTTCCAATCTTTCCAATACGAGATCCACAATTACTCCTGATAGTGGGGAGCCCATAGGTGTACCAAAACATTGTTTATAATAATCACTATCAAAAGCGCAGTATGCATTATCAATACAATCATCTCAGCTTCATGCACCTAATGACTAATGCCTTTGGGATGTTGGTAAACAATGACTTCACGTCCAATGAGACCATTCTGAAAACTGGTGGAACATTTATTTTTTTAATTTTCTCGACAAAATCAAAACTATTTTTTACATGTGTTTCAGTTTTACCTAACACCTTCTAAATCGGAATACTAATAAATTTTGATAGATTTTACGTGGGTGATCCGCAAAAAGAAGTAACAGGTCTCATAGGGCAGTTGTCTTTGTGTATTTTAGGCAGTCCGTAAAATTTAGGTGCCACTGAGTTATACGAGTGTAACTTTTTTGACATAGGGCAATTTATATAGTTTTTAAGTAGTAAATTGGTCACCTTTTTATTTAAAACTCTTTGAATTGACTGTGTGGGATCTGATTTTAATTTTTTGTAAACTTTGTCATCATTTAATAAGGTATAACACTTCTCAAGATAGTTTTTTCTGTCAAGAATGACAGTTACATTCCCCTTATCTGCCTTACATATTACAATATTCTTATTTTCTTTTAAAAAAAGTCGAGTTTTTTTACCCAACCTGTTTCTTAAGGAACTACAAATGTATCCTGCTGCTGAAAACGCTTTTTCTGCTTCTACACTGCTTGGCGTTATAGATTTTAAATAGTCGTAAACAATAGACAAATGTTTGCCTTTTATTCATCAGGTGATGTAAAAAAAGATGAGTAAACAATACACACTCATATTTAAGTTTAAGCCAATCATGCTTAAACTCGAGGTCTTTATAATAAGGTATTTATATATTTTTTTCACCAAAAAAATTTTTTTTTTTTATATACATATCACCAATCGAAAAACCATGAAAAACTCTATCGAAACTGATAGTAGGAATTTTTTTTTAATTTATTGTTGAATATAAAAAAATTACTAAAATTTGCTTTGGACCGTAAAACCCAGAAAGATTAGCCCCCTCCTACTCGGATAATATTGGACAAAAAAAAATCACCAATAATTACCATCTGTACGCACTATAAATGCTTCGAATTTAAGCATGATTGGCTAACAATTTTTTTTACTTTGATCACTTCTTATGGAATCTCTCATATAAAAAACAAATGTCAGTTTTACGGATCCCGCATAATTTTGCGGATCCCGCAAAATATTATGCGGGATCCGCAAGCCATTAAAAGGTGCGGGATCCCGCGGGATTGCGGGATTGCAATCCCTAGATCCAATATAGCGCATGAAAAGTTTTCATTTTCGTCTGATTCAGTTAAAATTTGTTATAACATATTTGGCATAACATGTAAGTTCTAATGACACAATGTTTTGAAGAACATTTGTTTTGTTTACTTTTATTACCTGTGTCGTGTGGATTTCCAACTTTCAAAGCATCGTTTCCAGTATACGTATAGTGTTTTATAATTGCAAGAACAAATTTCTGTGTTTTAATATTATGTTTCTTTAAATTAGCTGAACTGTGTAATAATAAAATTGCATTCCTAATTCATTATTCCTGATTACTTGTCTTTCATGTTTTTTTGATCAGTATCCGACGATATTTTGTAGATTAGTTTTTCCTATGTTGGCGTCTGCGCAGAAGCTAGTTGTTATGGCGACGAACTAATGCGCAGTCGCTGTAATAAAAGTTATCTTATCATAAGGTTCTTTTTCGAAACTAGCTTATTATCATAAGCTAGATGGTGTAACCAGCCTCCATATGAGAGAATGTTATCTTTTGGGGTCGCCTGCATTTCCTCTAAAACTCAATTGACCGAATTTGTAATTGACAGAAATTTAATTGTCCGAATATGTAATTCTCCGAATTTGCATTTGTCTGAATTTGCAATTCTTCGACCTTGCATTTATCCAAACTTTTAACTTCCCGAATTTACATTTGTCGTAATTTTAGAATCACTGAGCTCCCATTTGCCAAAACATTTAAATTGACCAAATGGCCTTTAATAAATGTTCAACTCCCCAAACTCGTATTTGTCTACACCTCAAAATTCCAAAATTTTGTATTTGTCTGATCTTTAAAATCAACGAACTTATTGCATTTGACAAAACATTCAATTACTTGAACTTGCATTTCTTCGTACTTTAAAATCACCGAATTTGCATTTGTCAGACCCACAGAAAGTAGCCTCTCTCAAGGAGCTTTCTGATTGTCTGGTAACGTTTCAGGGAAAGTTACCCGCTAATCAAAAGGCTCCTTTAGAAAGGAGGGTCTGATAAATGCAAATTCGGTGACTTGCGTAGTCGGTGAGTTAAAGGGTCTGACAAATGATAGTTCGAAGAGTTGAATGTTTTGACAAATGCGTGTTCGGTGACTTTAAAGTTTGACCAAATGTAAATTCGGACAAATGAACATTTTGCATTTTAAGTTTTCTCTCAAATGTAAATTTTTACTAATACAATTTCGGACAAATGAAGATTCTGTCGAATGTATATTCTGGTATTTAAGTATTCGATTAACCTAAAGTTCTGTAACATAAAAATTATTCTAAATTAAAATTCGTTTAAATTTGAATTCTTTTAAATGAAAAGTCGGTTAATGGAGTTTTACATGCAAAAGTTCATTTTTTCTGACCTCCCTTCCCCCATTAAGCGTTACGTAATATATGGACGACCCCTAACCTAAAACTTCTGTTAGGTCAAAATTCGGATTAATTTATGTTTGATTGAAAACATATTCAAAAATTGTGAAATTACGACTAAAAGAAGATTCTTCCTAATGAAGTTCTATAAAATACATATTCTAAATAATTAATTTTAGAACTTAATCTTACGTCCCGATTTTACAACGATATTAAACTATTTACACACTTCAAAAATGTTGGATTACACGATGCACTATTATTTCATTATTATAAAATAATTCTTTTTAAAATAACATGCAATTTACTTAATTATTTTCACAGAAATGTCAAGTTAAGAATACATAACCTCTACCTGGCAAAATTACTTTTATAACGAAATTACACAATTTACATAATTTTAACAAATGTCGTTCCACACGATACACTGTTACTTCATAACATAATTCATTCTGCTTTCGGCTATAAACAAATACTTATGAAAAGAATACATATTTATTTCACTATATATCTTTATTAACAAATGTTAACACACATTAGATTTCAGCAAACTTCACTGTTTACAAAAAACACGTGGCGAAACAAAACTGCCAATATTATTACATGCAATACAACAATGGTTATTTAATTTTAGTAATTCAAATTTTCCCAGAATTTTTTATGTAGAGCTTTGTAGTTTAAATGGTTATTTAAGTTAACCACATTTCATTTTACCAACAATTAAAAAAAAATCGATAATATATTTTCAATAAAAAAAATTAATGTTAATATATATTATTATTAATAAACTTTTGATTTTGACAATTTAAAGAAAGATTAATAAAAAATGATATGTCGAAACGTCATATTATGGTTAATACAAGATAAACCCTACAGAAAATATAAATGATAAATAACATAATATATATATATACCTATATATATATATATGTATAATGTATATATATCATCCAGTAAGAAATATATCAATATAAACATTTTTATATAAAATCTAATTATGGAAGAAATTGTTGTTATTATTACTAACCTAAACAATAATAATTTATGTTTTTTAAAAATAAAAATAAATTTTTTAATCTTTTATTAAAATAATTTTATAAACAGTATAATAATCATTTGATTTAATGAAGAACAATAATTACAATTTAATAAAAGAAAAATTAAAATCTTTTAAATTCTAATTACAATAAAGCAACTTACCCTACGCTAAATTTGTATTTAATTCATTTTCATTAATTATTTTCTGTAAAATTAATTTTTTTAATACACGATGCACTATGAATTCATTATTATAAAATTATATTTACTAAAACAACATGCAATTAGAAATTGTGAGTCGTTAAGAATATATAACCTTTACCTGTCAACATCACTTCTACAACGAAATTACACATTTTACACAATTTTAACAAAAGTCGTTTTTCACACTATTACTTCAGAATAATATAAAGAAATACATATGTCTTTCACTATATATCTTTAAAGACAAATGTAAACACACTTTAAATTTCAACCAACTTCACTGTTTACAAAAAAGACGTGGCGAAACTGAACTTTGACTGAACTCCCAATGAAATTACATGCAATGTAACTATAATTCTTTAAGTAAACGACAATGCATTTTAATAACAATTTTCACTAAATAAATATAAATATATGTTATTAATAGCAAGCTTTAATTTTTAAAATTTAAAGAAATATTAATCGATAAGTTCATTTTCGAAATTATCGAACAAACTAATTGACCAATAGGAAACGCAGGAAACGAGTTACGCGTGAACGTAGCCAAAAGGGTTCTCGTTTTTCTTTTAGGAGAATCCGTTCTTACAGCGTTAATTTGACTATTTTCGGTTTTCTACCGTGGCGCGTTTGGATCACTATTTTTGGAATTCCCCCCGTTCGTGATTTGTTTTTTGGCGTTTCGTCATGAGTACATTTTGTACAGTCGTGATCGCTTTGCGATTCGCCGTGGTCGCTTTCCGTTCCATTCTGATCGCTTTGCGATCCTGTTTAAGCGCTTTGCGTTCCTTCGGGGGAGTTTGGTGTTTCGATTAGGACGCGTTGCTTGTAGTTGTGACCGGAAGCATTATCACGGTTTTTTGAATCATTACTATCGTCAAGATTTTCTTTTTCCTGATTCATTTCGGGGTGGTTGCCTGGTGGTGGTGAACAGGTTAGTGTGTGTGCTGGTTGAAATTTCTGGGTTCGTTATCCATAGTCTTTTAAATTCAATAAAGTAAAATGCAATTAAGGGTAAATCTACAAAATCGCACCCTACAAAAGAAGGGGAAAAAGGAACAAATTTTATTTTGTTAGCGATAGCCGAAATTTAATAAAATACTTTAAAAATGATTTTACTCATTTACAATTATTAATGAAAAATAGAAAAATTTATTCGATAAATATATTCTTGTGATTTGGAGTTTTGAATGATTTTAGATATAAAATTTTGAAATATTATCTTTTGAATAAATGGCTCCACAATTAAGAAACGAATTTGAGATGTGTTTATAAACACTGCCTTGTTTATATTCCGTTGTGTGGCTCTCCTAGAGATTACGCGTTTCGATGCTGTTACAATGTTCGCTACACGTTTTTTGTACAAACCACACGCAAAAAGCAAAATCTAAATACAATTTCGTGCATAAATGTGAAGCAAAAGATTTATTAAGCAAAAAAATTATTTTTATTTATTAAGCAAAAATGATTAAAGAAAGCGAATCATTTTTATAATAATAATGGTAATATTAATTATTCATTCTAGTATGCAAACATTCATACTTAGCACACACTTGGATTAAATAGCTATTTAAATTATAAAAAGCATTTATTTTAACAAAATTGGTGAGAAAGAAATGCAAGCAATTAAAGAAAAGCTATATTTTCCACGTTAAAACACTATGTAAAAAGGAGGCGTTTGTCTGAAAGAAAACATTCCGAGAAACAGCGTTTGAAAAAGTTAATTTTTAGTAATAGTAGTTGTGAAGCACGTTAATGAGGGTTGTTTAAATAAACATCAAAGAGAATATTTCGTCGCTTGGGAGAAGAACTCTAGCATTTCGATAAAGCTCTGAAAACAAAACCAACTCGCAAGAGCTCTGAAAACTGCGCTAGTCTAATTGGCATTTGAAGAAAGTGCCATTTCGGAATTGCCAGATTTTGTTTTTAAATTTAGGTTGGCAACGCGACAGATTTTTATTAGGTTAAGAATGTCTGTATAAAAAAACAAGCTCAGGTGATTTAACAAATTTAAGAATTAAAATAAATTTACAATTATGTCTTAGTATTGATCACCTGAGTTTGTTTTTTTATACTGACATTCTTAACTTACTAAAAATCTTTCGCCTTGCCAACCTAAATTTAAAAACAAAATCTGTCAATTCCGAAATGGCACTTTCTTCAAATGTTAATTAGAATGGCGCAATTTTCAGAGCTCTTGCGAGTTGATTTTGTTTTCAGAGCTTTATCGAAATGGCAGAGTTCTCCTGCCAAGCGACAATTTATGCAAGTTATTTTCATTTAAACCTAATATAGTTTTTTTAAGAGTACAAGAACAACCAAATTTTGTTGAATGTAGTGTATACGCCATTGCGTTTGCTGTTTCTTTATATTTTAATATTAAACCTAAAAATGTTGCATATAATCATGCTTTAATGAGAACTCATTTGTACATGATGTTTGAAAAAAATGTGTCATCTCATTTTCGGATAATTTTACAAAATTGTATAAACTTGGAATTAGCAATATCGAATAAATAAACAACAATAATTTACATGTGAGGAATGTAAAAGATGCGACACAGAAGAGAAAATTAGATTATCAAACTAATGACGGCTTTACAGAAATGAAAGGAGATAGTAGTAGTCCTTCATTACATACAAAAATAGGACAGAAAAAAGTTGTTAATATACCTGACTAAGAAACTAAAAAATCCAGTACCAAATATGAAAAAATTTATTGTAAAAGACCTAAGTTAAAAGGAGTGATGGGAAAGAGAGACAAATAACAAATATAGAAAGTGTAAATAGGGACAGAATTTAAATATTTGTAAGAAAAAACGTGTGGGAAATGCGTCAAATTCTATGGAAGTAGTAAAAGAAGGTAATAATTATAAAATATTAGAAACAATAGTAGTAAGAAGATAGTTTTTAGCAATGCTAGAGAGAAAAGTAGAAAAACTAGATCAGAATATCAGAAAGGATATAGCGAAATGATGAAATTAAAACAAAAAAAATTGATAACAAAGAAACAGAAATATCAGTTATGGAAGATGTATGTTAAAGTAGTGAAATAGATTTGAATTTCACTAAAAAAAACACATGGATAGTGCTGTTGAAGAAGAAAAGATAGATAATAATTCTGACAAATTAATAATTTCTAGCGATTGTAATGAGACAAGTAAAAAAAGTCGTGCAGAATATAAAAAAATGTTAAAAGGCAGTTAAAGTATCTTAAAGAAGTAGACGAAGATAATAAGAATGAAAAATTACAAAGAATAGTGAGCAAGACAAAAATTGTTAACACCTCTAATCATAAAATTAAAAAAAAGTAGAGCAGAATATAAAGAAAAGCTATTGTCAAAGATTGAAATTAAAACAAAAGATGTGCCATGATAAGGATGAAAATAATGAATTACTATATTTAAAATTATGCAAGAGAAAGATGTAAGAATTTGGGATGAGAAAATGAAAAAAGTCACGCAAAATAACAAAAACAATAACGTAATAGATTAAAATTAAAAAGAAACGTAATAGATGAGGAAAAAATAGATGTTTCGGAACATACAGGTAAAAAAATCGAGTCATTTATGCGAATGAAAACATTGATATTTGTAATTTTGTTTATGCAGAAAAAAATATTAATAACATACATGTTCCAACTTATAACGAACATTATCTTCGTAAAATGTCGTTTTTTGCAAAAGATGCAAGGCTAAACATTTTGAGAAAGAAAAAGTTCAAAAGAAATTAACTTATAATTATTGTTGCAGTCAAGGTGGTGTATCGTTGCTTTCAGAAAAATACCCTCATGAATTAAAAAAATTGATTAATGGATCTCATAAGATATCTGGCCATTGTGGTATTGTGATCTGGCCATTGTGATCCGTAAAACTGACATTTGTTTTTTATATGAGAGATTCCATAAGAAGTGATCAAAGTAAAAAAAATTGTTAGCCAATCATGCTTAAATTCGAAGCATTTATAGTGCGTACAGATGGTAATCATTGGTGATTTTTTTTTGTCCAATATTATCCGAGTAGGAGGGGGCTAATCTTTCTGGGTTTTACGGTCCAAAGCAAATTTTAGTAATTTTTTTATATTTAACAATAAATTAAAAAAAATTTCCTACTGTCAGTTTCGATAGAGTTTTTCATGGTTTTTCGATTGGTGATATGTATATAAAAAAATAAAATTTTTTGGTGAAAAAAATATATAAATACCTTATTATAAAGACCTCGAGTTTAAGCATGATTGGCTTAAACTTAAATATGAGTGTGTATTGTTTACTCATCTTTTTTTACATCACCTAATGAATAAAAGGCAAACATTTGTCTATTGTTTACGACTATTTAAAATCTATAACGCCAAGCAGTGTAGAAGCAGAAAGAGCGTTTTCAGCAGCAGGATACATTTGTAGTTCCTTAAGAAACAGGTTGAGTAAAAAAACTCGACTTTTTTTAAAAGAAAATAAGAATATTGTAATATGTAAGGCAGATAAGGGGAATGTAACTGTCATTCTTGACAGAAAAAACTATCTTGAGAAGTGTTATACCTTATTAAATGATGACAAAGTTTCCAAAAAATTAAAATCAGATCCCACACAGTCAATTCAAAGAGTTTTAAATAAAAAGGTGACCAATTTACTACTTAAAAACTATATAAATTGCCCTATGTCGAAAAAGTTACACTCGTATAACTCAGTGGCACCTAAATTTTACGGACTGACTAAAATACACAAAGACAACTGCCCTATGAGACCTGTTACTTCTTTTTGTGGATCACCCACGTACAATCTATCAAAATTTATTAGTATTCCGATTCAGAAGGTGTTAGGTAAAACTGAAGCACTTGTAAAAAATAGTTTTGATTTTGTCGAGAAAATTAAAAAAATAAATGTTCCACCAGGTTTCAGAATGGTCTCATTGGACGTGAAGTCATTGTTTACCAACATCCCAAAGGCATTAGTCATTAAGTGCATGAAGCTGAGATGGAGTGAGATTCGTAAAAATACTAATTTACCCATTGATGTTTTTTAGATATTCTTGAATTCTGTATTGATAATGCATACTGCGCTTTTGATAGTGATTATTATAAACAATGTTTTCGTACACCTATGGGCTCCCCACTATTAGGAGTAATTGCGGATCTCGTATTGGAAAGATTGGAAGAAATTAAAAATTCCTTATTTATTTTACCGTCGATATGTTGATGACATTTTCATTTTCGTCAGACTTAATGACATTCAAAAACTATTGGAGGCCTTTAATGAATTCGAAGAGAATATACAGTTTACAATTGAATTTGACGATAAAGACTGTATAAGTTTTCTTGACACCATGATCATCAGAGAATAAAATTATGTCACCACAAATTGGTACCATAAAAGTACCTTCTCTGGTAGATATATCGATTTTAACTCTAACATATCTATGAAAGACAAAATATCTATCATCTATGAATTAGTTGATAGAGGTATTAAACCTTCTAACGAGAGGTTTTATGACGAGAACTTGGTCTTTATTTTCGACACACTTTTAAAAAACAACTACTCACCTTCATTTTTAAAAAAATATATTAACTACAGATTTCAAGATATATTTTCTGATATTACAACTCAAAAAGAGCCTTTTGACACTAGCAGATTAATAGTTTTACCCTTCGTTACTGAACTTAAAGATTTTCTCATCAATTTGTTTAAGGACTTCAATATTAATTTAGTATTTAATTATAAAAAAGACCCCTTTGGTGTTTTTTCCAAGAATAAAGATAGCGTAGAGTTCAAATACAGGAATCACGTTGTATACGGTATACCATGTAAATGTGGTGCTGTATATATTGGTGAGACCTCTGTATATTAAAGAAAGAATAAAACAACATGGGAGAGATTGTATAAAGGATAATAGAAGCTCCGCTTTGGTTGAACACTCTCATGTTTTGGACCATTCTTTTCATTTCCACAGTACAAGGATTGTGTGTAATGAAACTAATTACTACAGAAAGAAATTTAGAGAAGTTTTTCATATTCTGAAAAATAAAAATTCTATTAATAAAAAAACTGATTTAACAGCGCTTAATCGCATTTATCACAGTCTGATTATCATTACATCTTGAAATTATTTTTTGTTTTTTTATTTTTGATTAAAATTTCTGTTTTCAATTAAAATTTTCAGTTCTGAATTATTTCACATCGGCATAGTAAATCTCATCCATATCAGCTTCGGGTATTTATACTTATATTGACTGTTGACTTTCTAAAGTATATATCTAATCTAGAAGGCGTACGCTCCTCTTTAAATATCTTTAATTGACCGTTATCTGTGACTCGTGCCTATTCACGTGGACATTTTAATATTTTCCACTTTTGTTACAATATTTTAAATGATGTGGTTAATTTTTTGAGCTACTTTTGGGAGAAAAAAATTCCCTTTTCTTTTTTATTCGTGCTTATATTTATATTTTAATTTAAAAAATGTGAAGTTGGAAAATCCGTATTGGTAAGTCAACATTCTGTAGTATTTTCCAAAGAAACGACAAAGTTATATTTTATTGTTTTAACACACGACTTTTTTTTATTTTTGTTATTTAAAATACCGATGTCTTATGTCTCGTATATTTATTTTACAGTTTCGTAATTAATTGTCTGAAGAGGCCCAACGTGGATGGGCAAAAGGCTTACAATGTATATAAATAAATGTGGATTTTTTCAAAAAATAAATAACATCTTTCACTACAATTATATAGAATTTAAAAAAACATTACATCTTTCTCTAAAAAAATTACAGATTATAATTATAATTTCCAATCTTAATAAATACCTATTACTTAAACATAAACACACATATTTTCTTTCTTGATTACAAAAGTGAGTCTAATTGTACAGTACAATAGTCTTTTTATTATTAACTTTTTTTAATACAAATAGTTTTAATTTTAAAGTTCCCATCATATTAGAATTATCTAATTAACAAAATTTATTTATTAAATTATGGACTTACACGCAGAAAAAATCATGAACGCGGGAAAAATTACAAAAACACTGCGGGATCCCGTGGCATCCCGCGGGATTGTTGCCGGATCCCGCAAATGATCCCGCGGGATTGAAAACTGTGCGGGATTGCAATCCCTATATATCAAATCAACAATTGTCTATTTCCTGAAATTGATAATGATCCATCTTTTTGTCAATTATTCCTGCTAGATCTAGAAGAAGCAATTTGTTATATACTAACAAACATGACAACTTAGATGAGGATATATTATTTAGTATTGACAAATTATTGAGAGATTGTAACGCATATAGAAAGTCTTTTTTTATGATGTCTGAGATCATTAAAATGGAAACTGCGGTAGCAAAAAAAAATAATGAAGAAATTCCAGAATTACAACTAATGTTTACTTTAAAAACAAGATTGGATATAGGAAGGTACAATTTTTAAAGGTGTAATGAAGTTGCTGCTATTTTTAATATAAATGCTGAAAGTTGAATACGAGAGTCTTCTGTAACGATTTATAATACATCGATTAAACAATTGCAATTGGTTAATCATTTAGGTCTAAATGTTGAACCTTGGATATATTCTATACTTTATCCTCTAGGAAGCAAGGGTTATAGTCTCGATATGATTCGTACTGATAGTGACAAACCAGCCAGAAATCTAACTGTGTCCAGATCTGCTTATATAAAATATAAAATTTTGAGGTGGTCTTTTGACCTCGATGGAATTTTTTAAAAACTGTATTTTTGAACACTGTTAGGGTCATACAAAAGCACAGTAGGTGCTATACGTTTGGTTAATTTTCTTATACCTAAAAGTCATTCCAGGGAACCGTGCATCTCGAATATTTTACGATATTCTACAAAACTAACATAAGTAGAAGTTAATTCTAGGTTGGCACTTAGGTAGTGTTACTTGCTCATACACGTAAAAAACAATTCAGTAAAATGTTTTGAGTAAGTCAAAATCAGTGGATGTCATTTTTTCAAAAATATATACCAAAAAGTACAATAATCATCCTCGAATTTTTTCATGTATTTGTACAAAGTCTCCAAAATAATGCTTTCTGACGCGCAATCGGAAGTTATCTACCGCTACAATCTTGACAGTTCCCAAAGTGTTTGGGAAAATGCAGTACAGTGGCCAAGTACCATAGAACGCTTGGTTCACTCAATCATGTTTTGTTCTTCCAATAATTCAACCGCGTTCTTAGCTCAGTTGCACACAGTGAAGATTTTGTAACCTTAAGGAACTAAGTTCGAATACTCATAGATGAAAACTTTTTTTACAAACTAAAAAAAAATCCACTTTCTGGTGTACTTCCGTAAAATCTTTTAACAGTTTGGGAAGTTTTCTTGAAATTCATTCCAATTCTTCTAGAATAATCGTTTAAAGTTTAGGAAAAATGTTAATAAAATCTCCTAAATAATTCTCATTTCCACCGTTCTTGAGTTATTTCAGTAATTATTATTGAATTATATTTTTCCGTGTATTGAAAAAGAAACTAAAAGAAATTATCTTCTTTTTATTGATGAATAGTGTTTAAAAAATTAAATTATTAAAAATTAAAATAAGTCAATAAACATAATAATTACAAATTTTTCTGCAGATTTAAGAACGTTATCGAATCACCATATCCAGCGAAGGTGTCTTCTAAGATTGCAGTTATGTTATTTGTTCTCAAATCCAGATGGCGCAAACGATGAAGACGGCGTAGTGCTTCACTTGGAATTGAATGTAGGTTATTATCACCCAGACGTAAATATTGTAAATTTTCTGTAACATATAAAGAGAATAGGTTTAAGTTGGTACTGTTTTTATTAATTTCAAGAGTCAACACTGGTACATTTGATTCTAGTAAAGGAATTCTCTAATTGGAGCAAAATCTCTTAAGTGTACTAATCGAAAAAATGAAAAGGGCTAATATTTCCACCAAGGGTCGTTCATAAATCACGTGATAAGTTTTATGCCAATTTTAGACCCCCACCCACCACGTGAGCAACCGTTATCTTCTCTGAGACCCCCCACCCCTCGGGGTCGTCCATAAATCACGTGATAAGTTTTATGCCAATTTTAGACCCCCCACCCCCTCCACGTGAGCAACTGTGATGTTCTTGAGACCCCCCCACCCCTCCTCGACTATCACGTGACTTTGAATAACTATAAATTGTTGCAAATTCCTCGTTCATTTAAATTAGAAGTCCGTTGTATATTATTTATTTTTTCATATATGGGACATTCTTTCTCAATTCGGCAACCCTCTGTACATTTTAATTTCCAAGATAGAAGACATTATTATAGCTTAAAATAACAAAAAAAAATAATAATAATAATAATAAATAATAAATAATAAATAAATAATATAAAAAATAGCTTTTTAATGTCGTATGGTGGTTTTTATTTCCACCTAAGGGTTGAAAATGATCATGCATAAAGTCCAAAAAAACCCACAGAGTATAAAAATTATGCGGAAAATAAACGAAAAAATAAAATTTATAGTCTAAATAACTAGGAAATTTAAATAAAATACTTATTCGCATTCAAAGAAATAATCGAACCTTACCAAACATTATAATAAGGAGCAACCCTTCATATCACAGCCACAAAAAGAAATCAAGTTCCATGGCCTGGGTATAAGACTCATATTTTCCTATGTATTTTGATGCGCTGAATCCGAATCCGCCATCAGAATTGGTCCAGCGAGTCTGATTTTGGACCTAACCTCAAAATTAATAAAATGACACTTTTTGTTTTTTAGAATCTGAACCAGATTTAACTTTAATACATGACTAAAGCCAATAGAAAGCTTGATTTATGACCTTTAAAACGTTTTTTAAAGATTGTTCTACGATGATTTTTAACAAAGATTTGATGTTTTACATAAAATAATTTTTTTTCATAAGTTACTATATTCACGCATTTTTAACATTTTAAAAAATCTTATGTTAAGTAAAACAACATATCTTCGTTAAAAGTCATCGTAGAACAATTTTTAAAAAAGCGTTTTAAAGGTCATGAAACAAGCTTTCTATTGGCCTTAGTAATGTATTAAAGTTAAATCTGGTTCAGATTCAAAAGAACAAAAAGTGTCATTTTATTAATTTTGAGGTTAGGTCGAAAATCAGACCCGCTGGGCCAATTCTAATGGCGGATTCAGTTTCAGAGCATTAAAATACATGGGAAAATATGGGTCTCATACCCAGGCCAGGGAACTTTTTTTTTGTGTGGCTGTGTAGTCGTCCCTAAACACGAATTAAAAAAATAACAAATATTCTTAAACAAGTAAACAAAAAACAATCTTTAGAGGATTCACAAACTTTGAAATTCAATAAGAATAAAAACCTATAAAATTTACCTCTATTAGCATCGAAAATCACCCTTTAAAGTCACCCCTTAATTACTTAAAACCTTGCTTTGAATGTATTCTTATCTACCTTATCTCCTTCAGCATCGAAAACCACACTTGAAAATCATCCCTTAATCTGAAATAAAGAAATTGACGAAAAAAAAACCGCTCAAAATTTATTCTTTTTTACCTTACATAGGAATACATTCTGAGCAATTTTTAAAGCCTGAGAATACTCTCAACATTGTTTTAGTTTATATATTTAATAAAAAATTGTCAATTTTTTTGGATTAAAGATTAAGAGAAGATTTTTAAGGGTGGTTTTTGATGCTGAAGAGGCAAGTTTCGTAGAACTCTTATTCTTAGTAATTTTTAAAGTTTGTGAATTTTCTAAAGAATGTTTTTGTCTACTTGTTTAAGAATATTTATCAATTTTCGAAAATTCATGTTTAGGGGATGATTTTGAGAGTATTCTTCCTTATTATAATGCTTGTTCAGGTTTGTTTTTTTTTTAATGCGATTAAATAATTTATGTTAATTTCTTAGTTATTTAGACCTATAATTTTTAGTTTTTCGTTTATTTTTCGCACAATTTTTATATTTTTTGGAGGTTTTAAGCGTTTATGCATGATATTTTGCAGCCCTTAGCTGGAAATAAAAAAGACTATACGACATAAAAAAGTTGATATATTGACGAAAATTTTAAGCTATAGTAACGTCTTTTATCTTGAAAATAAAAATATTATTAGATTTTATTAACTAATTTTACTAATTAATTAAAATGCGCAGGTGGGTGGTCGAATCGAGAAAGAATGCCCAATATTATACGGAAAAACTTCCTTACTTATGGAAGATTATTTCGAAACAAAAAAACAAAAAATCTATAACGTCTTTCTTTGAGAAAAAACACTTTTCATAACGCAGTCTTAAAAATGGCGTGATTTGGTTCTCTATAGATAACCAGAAAGTTACAGATTTAAGAACGACTCACTATGTGATGTCAGAGTGCAAACAAGTACAGTCCAAATTGCATGTCTCCCACTTTTCTACTTTTCTTGCACGCACTGTTTGACCAACAGAACAGAGTCGATGTCTTTAGCGTGAGTAGTAAAGCTTCAAAATCTAACCTGACAGTATCACTAGCGCGGCGTGTTGACAAGTAAAAAAGTGTGAGACATTCAATTTGGATTGTATTTGTATACACTCTGACGTGACATAGTGAATCGTTTTTCATTCTGCAACTTTCTGGTTATTTATACAGAGAACCGAATCACGCCTTTTATGACTTTGTTATGAAAAGTATATTTCGTAACATGCGTGACAAGCATGTTACGAAATATACTATTTTAAGTTTTATATTAATTTTTAAGGTATTTTTTCTTCATATTAATTATTTCTTATTGCACATATCGAAAGGTAAAAAAAAATAAATTAAAAGAATTTTTGCTTAAGAAATGACTGTTTCCCCATACTGCTATAGTTTTTTTAGTAACGTTGAAAAACACAGAGACAACAAAAATAGGTATAATGTAATAGCTCGTACATTATGCTTAAAAGTTAGTCGACATTTTATTTATAAAAGTGAAAAAGGGATTACTGCAAAATGTCAAAAAAAATAAATTGTTATGATAAATAAATTGCTTGGAGAAAATAATCCTCTAGGCAAACAGTTTCATTTCTATATTATTGTTACTTGGATCTCGGAACAAACTAAACAATACTGAAAAGAATACGGGATGCTCATTAGACATATAGTTATAGTTGACAGTTGTTCTAGACATTAGAATACTATAGTAATGAATATTAAATTCTGCATCGTTGTGTCACCCATTCGTTACATAACCTAATAATGTAACTCGTAGTATCGCCCGTCATATATAAATAAAATACAAATACGATATTGCAGTATCTATATTAGTAATATCTTATACTTTATATAACCATAAGTCTGCAAGTACCGACGAATTGTTTCTTTCAGTGAAGACACTAAAGATCACAACTGAACTTCAAGGTTAACATTAGCCTTCATTTCTTCATTAACAAAAAAGTTTTTGCAGGTGTTATACATCTCTAAGCTACATTTAATAAAAAATTTGTTATATTCAGTGAATTCATTTTCTCAGTGTAAGAGCAGACAAGAATTTCGCGCGCGTAGCGCGCTTTTGAAGTTCTAGTAATAAAAAAAACACGTATGTTTATGCTGCAATAAAGATTTAAAAAAAAACTATTCCAAGCAAATCAAATTTTTGAATGAAGATAATCCGAAAAATTCCCAGGAATGTAGAACTAAGAAAGTCTCTGTTTTTAATAAAAATTTGCAGTTAAAATATCACGTGATCAGAGGGGAAACCCCCTACCCCCCAGGTGATAAACCGTGATAATTTTCATGACCCCCCACCCCCCTTGTTGGCTCACGTGATTTATGGACGACCCCAAAATGTTGTATTCTATGTCAGGCACTAGTCTTCTTGGTCAGTACTCAAACCACCAATTATTATGAAATTCTAAAGAAAATTGTAGAAGAGGGAAGGGGTTGAAGATTCTGGTCAAGTGTGAATAGGGGATTTTTTTGAAAAATCATAACTATGATGCAACAGGGTGGACAAAAAATTGAGCTATATGTTTTCGAAAGATTTTTTCCTCCTCTTTTCAATAATGCAATTTTGTTTTAAATTTAACACATTTTTAAAAATTTTTTTTTACTTTTTTTGAAAAAAAACGTTTTTATTAATTAAGAAATTAATAAAAATTAGTAAAAAATGAAATATAAAACAAACAAATAAACTTTTGGTAATTTTGGGCTTACTAACGTATAGCTTATCAACATCCAGATCCAACAAGCATAATTTGAAGTATTTTTGATAAATGAATACTAAAAAAATAATAATTATTTGAATGAAAAATGTGTATTTCTTTAGTATCCATTTATTAAAAATACTTTAAATTATGCTTGTTGTATCTGGATTTTGATAAGCTTTACGTTAGTAAGCCCAAAATTACCAAAAGTTTATTTGTTTGTTCAATATTTCATTTTTTACCTATTTTTATTAATTAATTAATTAATAATTCAATAACAAAAAAAAGACATTTTATCCATTGTGTGTATTGAAAGTGCACACATTAAACTTTATTTAAAAAAAAAGAAAAAAAAAGAAAAAGAAAAAAATGTCTTTTTTCAAAAAAAGTAAAAAAAAAGTTTTGAAAAAATAGGTTATATTTTAAAAAATTTTCAAATTTTTTGCACCATTGAAAAGAGGAGAAAAATACGTTTCGTTAATAAATGGGTCAAATTGTTGTCCACCCTGTAGCATAATAGTTATGATTTTTCAAAAAATCCCCTATTCACACTTGACCAGAATCTTTAACCCCCTCCCTCTTCTACAATTTTTATTAGAATTTCATAATAATTAGTGGTTTGAGTACTGACCAAGAAAACTAAAGCCTGACATAGAATACTACATTTTGTTCAAATATTAGCCCTTTTAATTTTTTCGATTGATACACTTGAGAAATGTTGCCCCAATTGTTATAGATTGTGAAACATGTGTTTCGAAAAACGTACGACATTATTGTAAGGTGTAATTTGTCTTACAACAAGTAAAAAATGTTTCTAAACTTATTAAAACATGTTACCCAAAGGTATTTCAGACCGCCTACTGTTATTATTAATCTTGTATCATTTTTTAAAAAGTGTTTTGACTTGGAGGATTAAATAAGTCTGTTAGCATCTTCAAAAGTTTATCAAACTTGGTTAAAACTTATCACTTGGTAGTTTCTAGGATTACATTTTAGTATAACAAATTTAGATTTGATTCTTATATGGTGGACGTTATATATTTACGTGACATTTAACTGAACAAAAATATCTATAATTTTAAGTTATTATTTGAAATAGTACCAATCCTGGTAGAAGTAAAATTAAAGTGTCCTCTTGATACAAAGTACCAAAAACAAGGATTCTTTAAAACTTTAATGTCATGGTCAATTTTTTTGTACTTTCGACAACTTATCAAAAATCTAAGTCAGTATGTATGTTTATTCTGGTGTATTTTGATACGCTCATTACGAATATCATAATACAAATTGTCGCAAATTTAATTTTAATGATAAAGACAATAAAAAATTACCTCACGGGTTTTTGCTATTATCTCATTAAATATTCGTAATTTAAAAATAACTTGCTAACAAAAGTTTTCGAACTTATTAAAATGCTCATTTTATGTTTTATACAGTCTTTATTAACAGTTAATATTTTTTTAAACAAATACAAAAAAGTATTAACAGCCATGGAAATAATCCATAGTTACATTATCACTAAACAGTACTCCAGTAAAATGAAACAAATGTTGAATATGGGGCAAAATTCCTGAACTGTCTAGGTCAAAAAATAAAATTTATTCAAACTTTGCTAAAGTGTTTCCATTGTTAGTAGGAGTGTAAATACCAAATATTTTCAAATTCCACGAAATATTTTTTGAGTTACACAGTTTTAAAATTTTGAATTTTTTTAAAATGTAGTTTTTTAAATGTATTATATTTCTAAGTAGATTGCATTAAAGTTAACATATATATAGTGATTTTAAAAGGTTTTTTTACAGGCTATCATGTGGTTTGTGATTTTCCGAATTTAACTTTGTAAAGTAAGTTTAATTTACTGTTTCGTTTGTGTAAGCTAGAATAAGTGTTTTTCTTCAAATCTTTTAAATCTTTCGGTAGGTTTACAGCTTAGTCTGAACCGTCAATTAATTTCAATTTGTATGTTGCTTAATCTGCCTCTATGTTTTATGGTCTTCTAGACAGGTCTCAGACTCATGAAAGTCTTTGTTACATTCCAGATTTTTTCAAGTTCGATGAGAACATCCATTGTTTAAATCCTTCTAAGGTTTATGGTCTTTGAGCTTGGTCTGTGACTCATAAAAGGTTTTTGTAACTTTCGGGTCACTTTCAGGTTCGGCAGACCAGTAACATTAATAATTTTCGAGATTCGCCTCAAACTAATAATCTTTTCGTCACCTTTGACACTGTTTTAGGTTCGACAACTAACTATCATTGTGCCTTTGTTTTTTAATTTGCAGATCAACTCAATTACATGCTACATTTGTTTATCGTGTTTGTTAAGAGATCAACATGTCATCTCTCCTCACCTCTCAGCAATCTTTGGTAATTATTGTGGCACAGATAGCTGATACCATGATTCATGCGGAGCCGGATACTTGGACTCGGGGAATGGTAGAGGGCCGTCTCGAAATGCTACGAGGTTATTGGAACAGACTATAAGCTAACTATCTAAACCTTGTGGGCACAGAAGGAATTAAAGAGAACCATTATTTTACTAAAAATTTATACGAACTCAATGAAACCGCCATACTGGAAGAGTTTTGCCACCTTTATAGCGCGCGTAGTCGTTTCAACTCAGATCAGCAGGTTACTTCACATTCGGTACCTGTGTCGAACCAGTTGCCTCGTATTAGTTCTTCAATCTTCAATGGGATACAGAAATATTGGGAATCTTTTCACGATCTTTACAAGGCTGTCGTCCACAGCAGCACAGCACTGACCAATGTCCAAAAGTTATGTCATCTAAAAGCTGCTTTGCAAGAAGAAGCAAAAGCAGCCCTGGATGAGATTCCAATCACAGATGCCAACTACTTGGTTGCTTGGCGTCTCTTGCAGACCCGTTATGGCAATACCCGGATCTTGGTGCAAGAAAGTTGTTGTTGCTCGTCTCTATCAATGGACTAAAGAAGGAAAATGCCGGGGATATGTAGTCGCTTTAATACACCATTAGTAACAAAAGAGTCACTGAAGGCTCTTGGAATCCAGTTGAACATTGGGACGATTGGTTTACTTTTCTTGCTGCTCGCGGTATGGACCCTTGTACCCGACGTGACTGGGAGCAGGAATTTGGAGGCGAAAATAAAATTCCTACTTTTGCTAAAGTTAAGTCTTTTCTACAACGAAAAGTTTGGGCTCTGAAGGCGACGGAAGCTAGCATCAATGAAAAGCCCAAATCTTCAACTCACAATGCGAGAAACCAAAGGACTTCTTCTTGATGGCCGTATTTACCTTTAAGGGTACTTGTAACATTTGCGGAGAACAACACTATGTAAGTCATTGTCCTGAATTCAAGAAACAACATCCCGAACAGCGGAAGAGAACCATTATACAATTAAAGTTGTGTTTTAATTGTCTTCGGAACGGGAACATGTCGCAGGAATGTCCTTCAAAAGCCAGGTGTCTTCTGGTTAGAAGATTCGCATCTGAGTTCCCATCGATTCAGGCTCTGAGGCAAGTTTTGTCTCTTGTGTCCTGGCTCGCCGTCTAGCTTTGATGCAACGTGTGACGAATATACCCATTAGCACTATCGATGGTTGTCAGATAGAGACTGTACGTAGGACTGGTACTCTTTATCTGCACTTAAAACAAACGTCCGCATCTCTTGAATTGCATGCTTTCGTTCTTCGATCATTATTAATAACAACATCATAGAGAGAAATCATCCGATCTAATTGACCGCACTTTAAGAATATCTGTCTTGCTGATCCAGAGTTTACAAAGCCTTAAGGCATTTAAATCTTTTTTGGCGCCGATATTTACGGGTTACTTCTTCTTCACGGACGTCATCCGGGTCAATCTAGTGCTCCTTTTGTCCATCAGACGATCTTCGGCTGGATCATTCTAGGTCGAGTTAAAGATTCGCTTTCACCATCCCAGAGATCAGAAACACGCTTTCTCTAAAAAGCAGTCTCAGTTTAAACGATAGACCCTCCTGACGACTTGTCCATCGACCTAGAACGCTTTTGGAATCAAGAGGATATCTGAGCAACTTGGACACATGCGACCCGTTCTCCCTTAATCGCTCGTGTCTTCTGAATTACCACTAAACTACATCCCTTATCACGCAATTTGGCAGAATTCGGATGGAAAACCGAAGCTGCGCATTGTGTTTAACGCCTTACGACCCAGAATGACAGGACAAGCTGTTAATCAAGTGGTGCACTCTGGCCCCAAGCTTCAATTCCTAGGGAAAAGGCGGTCACTCAGTTTTAGCTCCTCACGTTAACTTATGGAATGTCTAGCTCTCCTTACTTGGCTCTCTGAACTATGCAGCAGCTCGCATCACACGAGGAAGACAGACATCTAGATGCAGCTCGAATTCTGCGCGAGAACCCCTATGTGGATCACGTTTATAGTGGAGCTGACAGCGTGGTGATTATTGCTCAGAGAAAAGATCAACTTACCTCTATGCTGTCGACCGCAGGCTTGCATCTAAAAAAATGGGTTTCGAATTGTCCACTTCTCTTGCAGGATGTCCCAGAGGGTGATAGACTTCGTTCTCATTGGAAGCATTTTGAAACCGGTGGACCTATTAATGCGCTGGGTGTGGCTTGGGAACCTGTTTGCGATGCGTTTCGTTTCCAACCCCCTATCATTGAGAACGAAAGCACAAAGAGGACTGTTCTGTCTGCCATCGCCCGACTGTTTAATCCACTTGGTTGGCTATCTGCAATCATCATCCTCGCGAATATCAATCTCAGATATTCCGTGCTCCCGCTAGTTAGGAACCCAAGAAACAAGACTCTTATGAGATCAATGGCTTCGGCGATGACATCAAAACTGCCTAGGCTGCGACCGTCTTTATCCGTATCTGAACACAAACAGGGGTCGCATCCGGCGTTCTAACAGCGAAAACGCGAGTAGCACCTGTTAAAACCCTGACAATTCCACATCTGGAGCTCTGCGCAGCAGTTTTAATGACACGACTGGTAAAAAGCATCGTCTCCGAACTAGAACTATCTTACAGCCCCATTATCTCTGGACTGATTTACAAAACGTGTTTCATTAGATTGATTCCCCGGAACCATCTCGTTGGCTCACATTTATCGCTAACAAAGTCTCCCAGATTCAGCGAGCACTTCCGTCTGCCTTATAACGCTATGTTCCTACCAAGAATAATCGAGTGGTCATTGCAACGCGAGGAACTAATACTAAGTTTCTTGCTGGTCTAAAACTTTGGTGGAAAGAACCTGCATGTCTCTCAAGAAGCAGTGACAAATGGCCGTCGATTGAACCATTTAACGACCGACCTACAAATTTCCTTGATGACGATCTCTCAGGAACTTGTTTTACGACAGTCATTCTGCAAATGTGCCTTGATATTTTTACTCGCTTGTCATCTCTCACTCGACTCGTCAGAGTCATTGCACGTTGTCTACGTTGGAAGCTATCAGTTAGACCTCCTGCAGAGCTTACCATCTTTCTCCAGCCCAAGCGAGTTGCAGCAGGCTTTTCTATGTTGTGTTTTTTGGACGCAACAGAGGCATTTTAACGAATAAATGCAAATTCTAAAGCGCGAGGTAGCACAGTCACGACGAGGACCACTCGCCAGTTTGCACCCCTTAATTGATCCAGCAGGAATCTTAAGAGTAGGTGGACAGCTGGCCAACTCCTCATTGCCATACGAACAAAAACATCCAGCAGTATTACCAGGACGGATCATACTTGCTGATTAAATTATTAAGTGGGCTCATAAGACAGCACTCCATAGCGGGTTTCAGCTTACTTACTCTTGTGCTATTTAGCGAACTTGAATTATCAAGGGAAAGGTGTGTGTCAAAAGACACTTAAAGAACTGTGTCATCTGTGCCCGCACAAGGATCCAAAAGGCAAGCCAGCTCATGGGTCAGCTACCCGTTAAAAGAGTTACTACATCTCGTCCTTTCACGAAAAGCAACGTTGACTAAGCAGGTTCTTTCGCTTTAAAACACACGAAAGGTCAAGGTTATCATATTGTTAAGGGCTACATAGCTCTCTTTGTCTGTTTGAGCTCTAAGGCTGTCCACTTGGAGGTCATGGGAGATCTCACTACCGATTCATTCTTGGCAGCTCTCAGTCGCTTCATCGAACGTCGAGGACTACCGCAAGAAATTTAGAGCGACAACGCCAATACCTTTCACAGAGCAGACTCTGAATTAAGGTAAATGTTAAGAGAGGCGGAAATCGAGTGGACTGCGCTCCAGGATATTCTTGCTAACCAAAAGATTGCTTTGCGCTTCATCCCTCATTCTGCGCCACATTTCGGCGGGTTATGGGAGGCTGGCGTCAAGTCAGCAAAGTCAGACCTTAAACGAATTCTTGATCCTCGTAAGTTGTCTTACCAAGAGATGACGACACTGTCTTCGAGACTGGTCTCAGGCTCATAAAAGTCTTTGTCACCTTTGAGATTATCTTGGACTCGATGAGAACATCCATTGTTTAAGTGCTTCTAAGGTTTATGGTCTTATCGGGGGCCCTGTGATCGCGATGCCTGAGCCTTTAGATGTGGACCAGATAAGTGATCGTAAAACTCACTGGCATCTTGTTAAGAGGTTACGAGACAATTTCTGGGCACACTGGGCGCGTGAGTATATTCACACCCTCCAGCAGAGAAAGAAATAAACACGGAAAGAAGTAAATCTTACACCTGGCGATATAGTAATGATCGCTGACTCCTCCCTTATTAAAGCAAACCGATAGTCACTAGGAAAGATAGTCAATGTCTATCCAGGGCCTGATGGATTAGTTCGCACCACCAAAGTTCACACCACTTTCGGAACCAGTGACAGACCTATCCATAAACTGTGTCTGTTGCCAACTTTATCCCAGTCCCATTAACTGTTGCAGAACTGTTTCGTCACGGCGAGCTGCAGGATCAAAGTTAAGCACATTTGTCGAAATACGCTATTTTGGGGTCCTCCCTAGGTATTTTTCAAGAAAATTTAAAATAATCCGCGGAGCCGTTTTTGAAAAATTCATTTTTTTGGTTTGAAATTACCTAAATTAAGAACTTGACAAGTGTACCTACATTTTGTATAAATATTTTAACTTAATTTGTGGTTAAAATATTTTAGGTGATAAACAAGATTATAGAAATAATTATATCATATAATATTTATTTATATTTTACAATATTTATTTATATTTTACAATATTTTTTATAATTTATTAAAAGAAAATAATCAAACATGCAAACGATTGAACAAATTATACAAATAATTTTTAAAAATAGTTACTTGAATTTTTTAAATTTCAGTTACACTAAAAGTACACTGTATCTTTGTACACATTAAAGAATTTTGAGAAAAAGATCAAGGTAATCAAGTACGATTTAATTACTTAGCACACAAGCATTCGTATTCGTCCTATTTAATTTTGAAATTATTTGGGCAGAACACATCTCATTCAAAATGTGATCAACATTTGTTAATTGCAGTTTTTGAATTCAATAGTTTGCATGTTTAATAATTTTCATTTAACAAATTATAAAAAATATTCTAAATATGAATAACTGTTATAATCATTACATAGGGGTCATTCATAAATTTCGTCACACTTTATCAGGGGTAGAGGGGTCTAGAGAAATGTAACTGTCATTATGAAATTTCAAATGCTCCCTTGTAAAAAGTCTGACACAGGGAGGGGGATAAAAATTCATCAAAATTTGGGTGACGTAATTTATAAATGGTCTACAGTGGTCTGAAACCCGGTTCTAGCCGGACAAAACTATTAACTCAAAATCGCTTTAATGAAATTTCAAACCACTTTGTTTCTAGCAGTTCTTGTGCTCGCTGATTACGAATCTCAAGTCAGATTTCAAAAATTCAAAGTGGCGGATCAAATATGGCGGACGAAAATACAAAATTCTTACCGAAATTTATGAAATTTAGTACATAGGGGTTTTCGAAGTCGCTGATTTCGAATCCGTTCACAATTTTCCAAAATTTAAAATGGCGGATTCAATATGGCGGACGAAAAATCAAAATTTCAGCCAAAATGAATGAAACATGGTATAAAGGGGTTTTTGGGGACGCAGATTACGAATCTATATATAATTTTTCAAAATTAAAAATGGCTGACGAAAATTCAAAATTTCTGTTAAAATTTATAAAACATGATGTATAGGGGTTTTTGGGTCGCAGATTAGGAATTTAAAAATATTGTTTCAAAATCAAAAATGTTGGACAATAGTTTTAAAAAATTAGTGTATTTTTATAACAATTACGGGCTTTTTTAGGGCTTTTTGGATCCGCTATTTTCAGCTTTAAAACACTCACTGCAGATTTGTAATCAGCGACCCCAAAAAGCCTTAAATCCTCATTTTTATTCAAATACACTAATTTTTTAAAATTAATAATGTCTGCCATATTGGAGCCGCAATTTTTAATTCTTAAATCTGACTGCAGATTCGTAATCAACGACCCTAAAAAGCCTTAAATCGTAATTGTTATTCAAATACACAAATTTTTTAAAATTAATGTCCGACATATTGGATCCGCCAATTTTAGTTTTGAAAAATTATGTATAGATTCGTAATCTACGACCCGAAAAACCCCTTTATACCATGTTTCATAAATTTTGGCTGAAATTTTGAAGTTTCGTCCTCCATATTGAATCCGCCATTTTGAATTTTGGAAAACTGTGAATGGATTCGGAAACAGCGACCCCGAAAACCCCTATGTACTAAGTTTAATAATTTTCGGCAAAAAATTGCATTTTTGTTCACCATATTGAATCCCACATTTTGAATTTTTAAAATCTGACTTTAGATTCATAATCAGCGACTAAAAAACTGCTAGGAACAATGTGGTTTAAAATTTCATCAACGACTTTTTGAGTAAATAGTTTAGAATCGAGTTTCAGACGACTGTGCACCACGTGTAGGCCTGACTTTTCGCGCACACAACGTCGCGTACCACCCGGTTTGAAGACAAATATTTCTAAAAGTGGTAAAAATTGGCAAAAATCTTTTAGGTTTATCGAAAGTTAACGTCTGAATGAACATTTCTTAATAAATAATTTTTTGGCAGTTGTCGAAATAACTGGATAACAGGATTAAAAATAGAGAAATATTTTCAAAAATATCTCACTAACAGTAAAATAAACTGCTAAGTTAATATATGCATTATTTAAATATGTTAATTTGAATGGCCACAAGCTGCAAATAACTGAAGATGTGAGTTTTACGGCAAAATCTAGTAAGAGCAAGGCTGAAGCGGTTAAGACCATGATACATTAATAAAAAAGATGTTTGATGGCTGAAATATTCTGAATCAAACACAATAGATATAATAGATCATAATAATAATAATAATTTGGCTAATAATAATAAACAAAGTGCTTTGCAGGTGCTATATCAACAACCTCTCTCGGCTACATTTAATCAAAAATTAGTTATATTTAGTCAACTTATTTTCTCAGTGTTTATATAATCTTGTTTTTCACATAAATATTTTGCTAAAATAATTAAACCAAAAATTTAATTAAAGTATTTATACAAAATGTAGTTGCACTTGGTCATTTTCTTAATTTAATTAATTTTAAAACAAAAAGTGATTTTTTCAAAAACGGCTCTGTGAATTATTTTGAATTTTCTTGAAAAATGTTCAGGTAGGCATCCAATATTGCAATCAACACGAAAACTCCATTTCGCTTAACCTTTGATTTAAATATCATTCAAGCACACCGTGTGGTAATTACTTTATAAAAATAACTGCACACTACCCAGTAAGAAAGCTTTCAGTAAAAAGTATTAACATTTTTAATACATTTACTCGATATGCTAGGCTCGTTCTGGATAGAAAAGTGTTAGTGCATATGTGTGTGAGCTAAGCATGTGTGTATCCGTGTGATGGTCCAGAAGTTGCCAGTATGGAATGTCACCTACACTAGAACTCGTATCAAGCGGACTCATATCGATCGGAAACAGTAGGCAATTGACGGGACGAAGGGAGAAGGGAAGAAGGAGCTCCATTCTGTTAACACGTCAACGTGCCCTGACATATCAAGCGGACACAAACCCGAGCTGTCCGCTCGATAGTTAACACGTTTTAACCAAAAGGTTTTGTAACTATGAAATGTCTTCCATATATTAAATTTGGGCACTTTTCTGAATTTTTCAAAAAAAAAAATTGAAAATCTTTCATTGAGCCGTTTTTTGGAAAATAAGTTTTTTATATCAAAACATTAGTTTTTTCGTATTCTATGGAAAACATTGAGTAACATAACTAAAAAAATGTATATAAAACATATTTTTATAAAGTGAAAGTCAGGCCTGCACAAGAGAGCAGGTTGGGAGCACGCGTCAGGGAAAGCGTTCTCCCACCATGCGTACGTTCCACCCTTCGCTCTGCCTCTCTTACCTCCGCACATGCCTATCGGTATGCATGGTAGAAGACCACTTCCTCTTACGCGTGCTCCGGAGATGCTCGATTGTGCAGGCCTGGTGTAAGTATTATTAAAGCTGTCTTGACATTTTTAACATGGCAAAAAAGTGGAATTAGTTTTATTTTAATTAATTACCTCACAGATTCAAAAAAATTGTTGAGTGCAAAAAGCTCTTAATTAATAAGGAGTTCTATTGTATCAAGTGACATGCCGTCAACAGTATTTTTTTGACCAAAAGTATTTTATGACAGAAAATATTTTTTGACAACATATATTTTCTGAGAGAAAGTATTTTTTGACAAAAATTATTTTCATGCAGAAAGTGTTTGAAACAAACTTTTCTAAACAACATGATTCTCTTCCAAAACTTAATCAATTCTAATGTGCTTTATTGGATATACTTCCGATTAGCACATATTTTCGAATTATTTGAAAGTACGTTACTTGCGTCTTTTGATATGCTGTCTACGAATATCATAATGAAAATTTGCGTCAATTTTTTTATAGTGTTTAAAAACAAAATTCTACAATAATTTAGATTTTTTTGCTGATATCTTATAAAAAATATTCCTAATTTTAAAAATGTTTTAGACAAAAAATGTAGATTTGATAAAAATACGCATTTCATGCCCTATAAATTTTTTTATTAAAATAAATATTCTTCGAGAAAAAGTGAATAACTAGAAGTCAAGTTTTGTAAATTGCTACCCTTGGAACTGTAAATTATTTTTCAAACAGATAAAAGGAAGGGGCTTTCAAAAAAAGTATAATTTTTTAAACGGAGGTTTAATGCAGGGGGTTTGGGTGCTATAAAAAGTAGAACCGCGATTTTTATATAATCTAGAATATCTTTTATTAAACTTCACACCCCAGATAGCAACCGAATTTCTGGGAAGTTTCCCATTGTAAGATCGGAAGTTACGAACTGAAGTCTCCAGGAAACATTCTAGACATAGCGAAATGTCCTTCTCCTAGGAAGTTACCCTTAAAAACTTCCTAAAAGAGTCCCTTTGAATCTTCCCTGAAACTTCCCGTAAACATCCCTTGCATACTTCCTGGAAGCTTCCCGGAAACATTTCTTTAAAACTTACTGGAATTTCTCGGAAATTTCCTGAAAGCCTTCCTTGTAAACATCCTGGAGCATTCCTTTGGAAACTTCCCGGAAACATACCTTGGAAACTTTTTATAAATTATTTATTATTTAAATTTAAAAAACAATAACTGCGAAGTTTCAACGGAAGTTTTCACGAAAATTATCCGAGGGAAGTTTCCGGGAAGGTTCCCTGATCTTTCTAAGAAAAACTTCCTAGGAGGAAAACATTTTGCTATGTTTAGGAAGTTTTCTGAAGACTACCGTTGAAAAGTACTGACCTTACTATGAGAAACTTCCCGAAAATTAAAGTGCTATTACCAAAAAGAATACTCTCACATGTAAAAGAATATTCAACTTGGTCTATGACTCAATATTATTAAATAAATAATAGGATATTGAGGAAAGAAAATAATTTTTAATTAAAAAATTAAATTATAATTATAATTATGTCGTCTTCGGAAGTACACCCTTTACTTGTTAACTGATACATTTTATAATATTTTCAGCATATAATTGTGCAGAAATGATTTTTTTAGGCTCTATAATGTCTAATTTCCTTAAAAAGACCAATTTATATGTTTGATAAAATCCGAGTTACCGACCTATAGTACACACCTATTCCAAGTATAACTGCAATTTTTTTGATTAACTGATTTCTCGTTTTTTTAACTAAAAAATTTAGGTTTAAAAATTCTTATTTTATACCGTTACATCAGAATTTAGGTAGAATCTGTTTTATCTACAGACTGAATTATAAAGTCTTTTGCTTGCTCCTATTTTTATTTATATCAATCTTACAATGGACTCTAAAAATATTACTGTAGCCGTGATTTTGATTTTTCAAAAGCTTTAGTTTAAGCTGATCATAACTTGCTGGTTTCTAAACGTAAGATGTTTAAATTTTCTAAATCGGCCCGCTGTTGGTTCTAATCTTTTCTCAGTGGTAGACTGCAGAGAGTTCTCAGGGATCCCCTCTTGCCCCGCTTTTATTTAAACTTTATATTTCAGATTTAGGTTAAGGATTCTGTTTTCGTAAGTTTATTAAATTTGCTGACGACTTCAAATTTTTTATATCGGAGACTTTAAGCTCTCTTCCGTTACTCATTGATAATGTTCAAGTAGAGATCGATGACATCATACTTTGGGCTAAAGAAAACGGATTGATGCTCAACCCTGATAAAACACAAGCTATGGTGTTTAGTCCTTTTAACTGTCCTTCAATGCCTTCCGTGTTAGTCCTGCGTCCCTTAATGGTTGAGAACTCTCCCGTTGTGTTCAGAGAATTAGTGAGGGATCTTGGCCTGATATTAGATCTTACCCTGTCCTGGAAAGAGCATGTTCTCTCTATTTCGCGGCGAGTTTATATGGTAAATCACCAGCTTTATAGAAAGAAAGACTCTCTGCCTACATGAACGCGGCTATTGTTAATAAAGACGCTTATCCTACCTTACTTTGATTATTGTTGTCTAGTTTACGACGATATCACAGATGATCTCAATAAAAAGCTGGAAAGATCTTTAAGTGCCTGTATTCGTTTTGTTAACAAACTACCTAGATATCAACATATTTCTGAGTTCCAAGCAAGGGCTGGGTTACTAAATGTGTCTACAAAAAGGCAATTTTTTATAGGTAATCTACTTTTTTCCTTATTTAAAAATGAAGTTCCACATTACCTGTATGATTATTTTAAATTTAAAGTGTTTGATGGTGCTTGTCGAGTTAGCTTACGTAATAGTTAATCAGTTTTGAAGGTGGCAGTTCATAGGACCTGCAAACTTCAAAGATCTTTTATTATTATTAAAGGAGCTTGTTTATGGAATTGCATTCCCTCTTCTTTTATAAACGTTTCTTCACAATTGGTTTTTAAAAGATTGTCCTTCAATTTCATATTTAACTGCAGAAGCAATGTATTTGAGATAACTTATTGGTAACTTCTGATATGTTTTTAGTCTTATTTAGCTGACATGTTATTACGCTTTATAGTTATTTGGTATTTTTAATTTTGCTGTTTAGTTAATACATTCTACTCAGTATTGTCAAATTTTTATTATTTTCATATTTTATATACTTGTTGATATACAACTTGATTTATATGTATCCAATAGGGACGACTTTAAAAAAAATTATTAAATTGTTATAAAATTTGTTACTCGGGGGTTTTTGAGGTTTCTGATAATAGATCTTAAGTTGTATTTTGAAAATGCGAAATGGCTGATCGAATATAGCGGATGACTTTAAAAAGAAATTATAAAATTTCCATGAAACTTGTTACTCTAGGGTTTTTGAAGTCTCTGATTGCAAATTTGAAATAATTCTTTTAATATTTTAAATAGCGGATAAAATATGGTGGATACATTTTTTAAAAGTTCATGATGGATCATTTATGTGAAGTTTCAGATAAATAATGTAAAAAACATATAAATAACTAAAATAACATAATAACTAAAAAGGTAAAAAATATATTGTTGGACTAAAAGTTCTAAAAATTCTTTTGAAAGTGGTTCGCTGTCTTTAGGTTGATATTTTTGTAAACTTGTTATAAGCGGATCCGAAGAAGCAAGAATTAATAGTTATAGGGGAAAGTCAGGTAACCCTGGACACATAAGTCTTTTGGTTAACCAATTTGTTTAATATTTTTGAAATATTATTTAAATCATCTTATGACAAAGACATGACCTCTGTCCATCTTTGAAATAAATTCGATTATAAAATAAACACAGTAATTAAGAGAAAAATGAGATCATATATATGAGTAGTAAAATATTAGCCCTCAAAAATTTGTCTGGTGTCACCAGACAGAGAAAATAAAAGTGCATATTTAATTTGTTTAATTTTATAAAGTGCAAATAAATTGTTTCTTAAATAATGACGTAAATTAATTTTTAGAAATAAATTATAACATCTATTCAATATGAACAGAAAGTCCAAATATAATAGAATTTTGTATGACGTATAATACGATACACGTTTGTCAAATTATCTAGACAATTTAAGGTTACATTTCGAGATTACTTATTTTCAAAAAGAAGAAATGAGAATATAAATTAATATACTAAAAAACGTAAGCTGAAGTGAATTTAACACAGTTTGTAATTAGTTTCAATTATAAAAATGAACTATTATACGTGAAAAATATAGTGTCCGGGGCTATCTGACTTTCCCCTAATCAATTCAATGAAAAACAGACTCAAAGCCCTCAAGCCTATATATGACAGCGGTGACTATAATATATATATAGTAATGAGAGAAGTAGATCAAAGCAGCTATTTTCAGATGTTTAAAAATAAATACACCTTAATTTACATGATTTAAGGGGAAACATCGCGGAACTGGGCGGAACTCGTACTTTTGAGATGTTTTTAGTTAAGTTTTCAGTTTAATGTGAATTTTCAGAAAGGACACTTTGATGCATTTACCAACACAAATAACAAAATTTAAATTGAACTAATCTTATTTAAAACTTATTATACGTTCCCGCAGCAACACTTTCCTTACTATTAACACGGGATTATATCACTAGAATTGAAAAATAAAGCGCCTTCAACCGAGTTCAAATTTTTACATTTTAATGCGTTTCACACAGGTACGTAAAATGATCAACTTTGACATTTTGTCAAGACTCGTACTGGTAAGATATAATTCCACATTTTCGGTATTAGAAGCAGAAATATCTTGTTTATCAAAGACCATATTCAGTGAAATGTTAAAAAAATTTCACTTTTTGAATTTTGGCCAGCTTTTTCATCTTCTTACCCATTGTGCAGCTGTCGTATATCTATTTTCTATCTATCTATCTATATCTATAAAATCAAAGTTTTTTCTGTACATTGCTTAGAATTTAAAAATTCATGTATAATTTTTCATTTCAAGCTACAAAAACTCAAAAAATCACTTTAAAATTTATTTTCTGTCTGTCTGTCTGTCTGTCTATCTGTGTGCACCAAAACTTTCTTCGAATATCACACGTGAACGACTCGACCAAATGAAGTGAAATTTGGTGTGCATTTGTGTATTAGTTCAACTAATGATCTCCAATTTACAGACTTCAAAAATATTAATTAGAATCTGACATATGCATGTACCACATAAGTGCACATACACATGCATACAAAAGCATTTTTTGATGTTTTGCAGAAAATTTATTTACTCCTGTATTATTGTAGTTCGTTAATATTGAAATTCATTTTTGGGCCAAAAATTCAAATTGGGCCTTATAAGGCACAAAATACAAAAATGTAGTTTTGTACAGTTCTTTTCAGAAAATCTTCTAAAATATAAAAAAGATTGTTAATAATAATAAAGCTGTTCATTTTGGGTCAAAAAAAAACTAGGCATTATAGGGCGCAAAATAAAAAAACCATTTCTGCACAATTATATGGGTGATTCTCCACAAAGTAGTAACTTTTAATAACATTACATTTTTAAGTAAAAAATATTTTTCCTTAAATATTTCTTATGTATAATTGATAAACAATTATTTTAAAATATAATTTAAAAAATTTTTGAGCTTTTATTAACACCCTTAGTCTTACATAAAAAATTTTAAGTTTAAAATTTTAAAGGTTACAAACATTTTTTTAAAATATTTAATTTTTTACCTTAAACGATTATCCTAAGGATGTTAGCTTATTTAGAGAATGTTTGTAGGACATCAAAGAAAATTCTTGAAACACTTGATCACGAATTAAAAAAAGTATAATTACATATATAATTATACAGAAATTAATCAATATTTTGATTAAAAACTCAGGTTAATGATATTCTTATAAAAAACAAAACACTATTCCTATGTATTTCGAATTTTATGAACCGGAGTTTACAGAAACCGGAGTTAACGAATCAAAGAAAATAAATTATTATAGCAGAAAAACTTAATAAAATATAAAGGTCTTTGCAGAATACTGCATAGATTTGACTACTTTATATCACCATTATTTTTTGTATTTTATTTTAAATTTAAACAATTCAATTATTTTTGAAGAACCGGAGTTTACATGTCATTAAAATACGCAGGAAATTAATATTAATTTTTGAAATTATAAAACTAAATATCCTATTTCTTCAACTAAGTTGGACTTAAATCAAATTTTTTACCTCAATAACATTAATATTCAGTGAAAATTCAATATAAAAATGATTAAAATTACTGAAAAACAATGAACATATAAACTCCTGTTCCAAATAACAAAAGGGTGGAGAAAGTATTTAAAAATTATTTTCGCAAAAGTTATCAATAAAAACTGGAAAACAATACACAAAAAACGAAGGTTTTGAGATAAACTGTCGATTAGAACAGATAAAAATATTTTAAAAATATGTTTTATTTAAAAAAAATTTATTAAATCTCACGAGTCCTATGTGGAGAACCTAAAAAAGTGCAGATTTGAGGTATTTTTAACCATTTCATGTCCTTTGATGTTAAAAAAAAATATTTTTCAATCATGATATTAATAAACATAATAACAAAGAATAACTGTACAAAGAATTAAATATTTATTTATATAAGGTTAAAAGTTATTAAGTGGGGAAGTAAAAATAACCACTCAGTGAAGAATCACCCATATGTACCAAATATTATATAAAATTTATCAGTAAACAGGTAAAGGGTGTACTTCCGAAGACGACTGTAACGATCTAGAATCGTTATATTGTTAAAAGTTGAATTTGCTGTTCCCCGGGAGAGTTTTCTCTTTGCTTCCCGCGTTTACGGGGAAATTTCCGCTCGGCAATCTCCGGGTACGTTCGGGCGCCTTCGTCGTTCCACGCGAGACCGGCTGTTCGCGAAGACGGAAGCAGAGAGAAGTGAGACTTCTTAGCGTCCGCTAATTTATCCGACCACGTTGTATTTAATAATTAATTGTACTAACTTTATTAAAGTTGTTTTGTGCACTGTGTTGTGTAGTGCACTAATAAAGGATTATTGTTCGAAATTAACGCCTAGTTTATTAACAATTACCAGCGCAATAAACAACCCGCCAGAGGAACAACCAGTTGATCCGACCACGCTTTCCACCGAATTTGGTAAGTTCGCCTGATAGGAATTTTACTCGTGGCTTTCAGCATTTCCACCTGTAGACTCGCAATTGCTCTTTACTCGCACCGCTGGTTGTTCATTTTTAATGGTTAAGGAACGTCAAACGACTCTTTTTAGTAAGTATGGTTATTGTGCCAGTGTAAGAATGTGCTTGCCGGTACGCGTCGAATCTCACGCTCGGGTTCAGATAATTAATTATTTAAATTAAATCCATTTCAAAATAAATCGCGTATAATTCTATTGCAACTTCTCACACAGCACAAAATATTTCCTGAAAGTTTCCTAACCCTAACACTTCAAGTTTCGAAATATTCAAATCAATGTCCTAGTAACATTGGTGGAAGCAGGGGCGGCTTTAGGCAAAGTGTTCGGAAAGGGCGATATATGGGATAAAAAGATATAGCAACACAGTGCTATCTCTCTATCTCTTATACAAATATAAGATTCTCGGGAGGGGCGGGCGCCCCAATCGCCCCCACGTAAAACCGCCACTGGGTGGAAGTCCGAAAATGTCCGCTTGTGAGGCAAGATTCATACCGAAAATGGCCTGAACATTGCAATGCAATGTAATGTTCAGGAAGTATTACACAAGGAGATTTGTTCAATATGCAGGCAATACTTTAAAAAAAGTTTATTTTTTTTTGTGTAGTTCCGAATAAGGGGGACCTCTTTTACCCTTTGCCCCCAAGTACCCACAGAAAATGGTTTTTCAAAGTATGAAAGATGGAAAACTTTGAGAACAAAATTTGGTATATTTTATAAATATTAAAAAGAATAAATTTAATAAAATTAAATAAATTTTTAACATTTTTATTAGTTTTTATATTCAATAATATAAATTTTTTTCTCAAATTTTTTGAATTTTAAAATTTTTATTGCAAATAAACATTCTTTTCTATTATAGTTCATTATTTGCTGTAGTAGTAGTTGTTTATTTTACGTTGGCTCTATACTGGCTTTGTGCCTATATATCTGGCCATGAACTGGTGGATGAGTGGAGCTTAAGCCCAAAGCACAACGAATACGGCTACGGGAGCAGGGCATGAGACAATAAAGGACAGAGACTATTTCTGTCCTTTTCCGTCTCATGCTCTGGTCCCGCAACCGCATTTCTATCTGCTTAGGCCATTAATATCTGTGAACAAAGTGCGAAAGCGGCGCGAACGCCGTTCCAGGTGCGCGGCGGTACAAGCACGCAGCCAATGAAGGCTCACCGATTGGACCACCGCACACTGCCATCGTGAGTGTTATTGAGAGAGCGCAAAGTTTGAAAATAGTGAAAAATAATATAAAAGTTAAATACGGATATTGGCGCGTTTTAAAAATCTAAAGACATGAGAGACAATTCTAGTGGTAGGATTAGTTAGAAATTGAACGCTACTAAAAGGAGGGGGTCATTTTAAAGCTTTTTCAAGTGATTTTAACAGATCCGGTCGGAATGCATCGTATCTAGGACAAGACCAGAGTATGTGATCAAAGTCCTCCTCGAAGTCAGGGCAATGTGGACAGTCACCACATTGAATGTAATTCTTTCTAGATAAACTAGCGTTTAAGTTGTAGTGATTAGATCTCGCTCGACAAATTGTGGAGATCCATAGTTTACGGGCTACGAAACTCGCGAACCATGGTTTTTTTCTTGGTTTGTAAAAGTATTGCATGTATTTGGTGCCCTTGTTTTTACCCACATCCACAAAATGCGAGTCGCAGCTATCAACTAATTACTTGCGTGCCACACAGTAAAAGTCAGAAAATGAGAGTGGTATGTTAACCTAGGTAGGATCATTGGATGCTTCTTTAGCCGCTTTGTCTGCCTGCTCGTTACCGTCAATTCCCGAATGACCAGGAATCCAAACAAGAGTTACAGAGCGGTTTAAATTAGAGAGTATTTTTAATCTGTTTTTAATTATAAAAATTATGTAAGATTTGGTTTTGTAAGCGTTTTTAGAAGCTAAATTATTGAGTACACTGAGGGAGTCTGAGAATATAATTGCATTAGAAATATTAGAGTTGATAATGTAATCTAGGGTAAATAAAATTGCAAATGCTTCGAGTGAAAAAATTGAGGCGTAAGTTGAAATTTTAAATTTAGAATTTATGTTCTTTGAGGGGCAGACAAAAGCGCATCCCGCCACTCTATCAGTTTCCGACTTTGAGTCATCAGTAAAGAAGAAAGTATGATTTGGAAAGTTAGAGTGACTTAAGTCTTGAAATAAGACTGAAGGGTTAGTTGATTGTTGTAGTGATTTTCCCCAATCAAAAATAATTTGAGGGATAAATAAGTGATCCTCAAAGAGGAATTCGAAGTAAGGATCAAGATCTTTACTTCTGATTAATTCGCCGTAATTTTTCTATTTTTCGAAAGCAATTAAGAGGGGGTAATTAAATTTTTTGTTAGAGTTATTGGTGAGGCGAGAGAGTTCTAAAAGTTTGACCGACAGGGGGTGTGTGGTATTTGAAAAAACTTTAAAGAGATATTTTTTAGCAAGGAAATTAAATCTTGTTCTTAAAGGGGGTTCACAACATTCTGCTAACATTACGTTAATAAGGGTGCTCTGTCTATAGCCTACGGATAGTCTCAGCGCTTTGTTACGGATTTTTTCTAATCGGGCAAAGTTTTTATGAGATTTAAAGTTTGCAGCTTGAGAACTTTTGATGAAGTATTGATGATGTTTTGATGAAGTTTTTAAGAAGTTTTGTATTGATTTTTAATGAATTTTGCGGGAGTCTATTTTTGTCGTTTTCGAAATAGATTTCTCTAGTTTGTATTTGTTGTTGTTGATGCTGACGTGGCTCATCGGTGAGCCTGGCGCCCAACATTTTGCGTTTTGATTTGAGTTTAAATTTAAATTGTTCAATGAAGATTTAATTTAATTTTGCTGACAAAATTTTGTTGCGACCGAGATCAGTGCCGAAGGTGGTTGCGTCATATTTCTCAATGGCAGAGAAATAGCAATTAATTTAGAAAAACCCCTTCCTCAGGTAAGAAGATTTATTTGTTTTTTATTATTTTGATTTTGATCTTTTCTGCCCTGAGAGAAAATTTTTCTAATATCACAAACTAAATGATTAAATTTTTAAAAAGATTTTTTAAACAATAATTAAATGAAAGATATTCTCACAGTTTGTTAATTAATTTTTACCCCCCCCCCCCCAAGTACCCTCAGAAAATGATTTTCCAAAGTATGGAAGATTGAAAACTTTCACAACAAAATTTGCTACATTTTATAAATATTTAAAAGAAAAAAAGAATAAATTTAATAAAATTAATTAAATTTTTAACATTTTCTTAAGTTTTAATAATATTTGTAAACTATTACTCGGTGTAATTAATTCACATGTATAACTGAATTTATCGATTTCTCCGAGTCAGTAAAAAATTTAAAAGTAAAGGTTAAAAAAACACTTTTTTTGACGTTTCGACAGTCATTGCTGTCCTCAGCAGAACTTCTAAAAAGTTTTTTGAAAAGTTCTGCTGAGGACAGCAATGACTGTCGAAACGTCAAAAAAAAGTGTTTTTTAAACCTTTACTTTTAAATTTGTTACTGACTCGGAGAAATCGATAAATTCAGATACACATGTGAATTTTTATTAGTTTTTATATTCAATTATATAAATTTTTCATTCAAATTTCTTAAATTTCAAAATTTTGATTGAAAATAAATATTCTTTTCTATTAGTAGTCATTAATTGCAGTAATAACGAAAAAAAACCACTGCGCATACGCAATCTTTGAATTTAATTCCAGCACATGTGTGACTATCACAGTGCATCACTGCGCATGTGTAATAGCAATAGTAAATTACTGATCATTGGAAATGCTAATGTGTCGTTGTTCACACGTTTACCCAGCTTTAGGGTACTACTGCGCATGTACATCAATATGTTGTACATGAAAAAATGTTAAATTTAACATGCCTGATACGAATAGTGCCAGTGCGCATAGTTACAAACTGAAATAACACGCGAAAAAGTACATTTTTGTTAGCTGCCTATTAAAAAAAGTAAGTGAACTTTAAATTATGTACGACGAAGGTATCTTAGTAATATAAAAGAATACTAGATCTACAAAAATGCGCGCTATGCGCGAGAAAGGAAGTGACACAGATCTAAAAGATGACAATGATAAAAAAATTTATGAAAATATGTTTAACGATTTATCCAATATAACTTTTCCAATGCAAAGTACCAAGGCATGTTTAGTAGTTAAGATAAAATTCAACTAAATGTTGATGATAATATGACAATAAAAAATTAAGATAAAAACTTGAAATTAAAAAATAACTAAAGCTTCTAAAATGCAAATTGAAAAAAATATATTAACAACTATCTTTTACATTAAAAATTGATTGTATTAGTTCATTAGAAAAAACAAAATTTTCCGTATTTTTTAAAATTTGTTGAACATCTATTGCTCCTTTCATGATCCCAGGCCCGGATTGGCCATTCAAGATACCGGGAAAAATCCCGGTGGGCCTCCGCCTGGAGGGCCAGTATTTTTGTAGGTCTAATTAATAATTTAATTTATGTAATTAAATTAAATTTAATTTTCAATTACTCTTTTCTATTTTTAATTAATTTTACAACATTCAATCATTTTTGACTTCTTTCAAAGTTCTTTTCAATCACAGAAATTGTAGAATTTCAATTAAATTGTTCAATTCTACAACTATTTTCTACAATTCTTAATTATTATTATCTTCAACTTTCAATTCCATTCTTCAATTTTCAATTCCATTCTTCAGTTTTCAATTATTATTTTCTTCTATATTCAAGAATTCTAGAGTTTTTCAATTACTTCTTTCAATTTTTAATTATATTTTTCAAATTTCCATTACATTCTTAAATTTTCAATTGTCTCCTTCAATTTTTTCAAGTTTCATTGATTCTTATAAAATTTTATAACTAATCTTTAACTTTTTAAATTATTTTGTTCTCTTGACGATTATTTCTTAGTGCTTTACGATATCAAGACGATACGATATTTGAGCAATATTTATATTGATCTCAAAATCTCTTGACCATCAAAATATTGTCTCGAGTTGATGATATCGACCTAAAATAACTAAAAAATTACGAAAATAATTGACAAATGAAAAAAATTGGAATAATGACAAGAATAATAAATCGACAATTGACAAAAATAATTAAAAAAATTAAAGAACAAATATAATACTTAAAAAAAAACACTTGGAAATTAAAAAATTACCGGGCAAGTGCGAGTCGGACTCGCGCACAGAGGGTTCCGTACACGAACTTAAAATGAATTGAAAATTTTTTTAAATTATTTATTTTTAACGATTCATTTCAATTATTTATTAGATATTTTTTATTTGAATTATTTAAATAATAATAAATTAAATTCAAAACTTTTTTATTTTTTTTTAAATTTAAGTATAAACTTAACCCTTTTTATTAGATTAAAAATTTCAAATTAAATAGACTGAGCTTTTTATATAATTTTGAATTTTAAAGACGAAAATAAATTTCATTTTTTTAAAATTTTTTTTATTTTCAAACTGGTAAAGCAATTTAAACATCAAAATAAACATTTTGTACAAAAAAATAATCTGAAATTGTGGAATATTGTAGCTGTTAAGAAGGAAAAAAATTTTTCGAAGAAAATGCTATTATAATAAATTTAAACCACAATGTTTATGGTTTTATTAAAAATTCTGCTTAAAATTACACATTTTTGCCAATTCTCAACCTTTCAGGATAAATACGCTAAACTCTAGCATAGTGGTATTTTGTCATTTTTAAACTTTTAATTAACAACTTTTGAAATCTAAGTCCAACAATGTTAGCTATATTTTTCCTGTAATCTACACGTAAAAATACCTAGGTATACCAAATTTCAAACCTCTAGGTCAAATGGTTTAGAAGATAAGGTGTGGAAGGCACGTATTTAAAAAAAAAAGTTTTTCCTTGACAACGCTATGACTATCAACTCCAATCATGTTCTCTATACTTTTCCTGTACTCTACTCGCGAAAATACATATGTGTACTAATTTTCAACTCTCTATCTCAAATAGTTTGGCCGCTAGAGGGGGGTGGGGGGAGAATGGTTTCGGGGGCCGGACAAACGAATGAAAACATAAGGGTTCCGGATTTGACACTTTGTGTCCGGAACCCTAAAAAGGGAAAAAATTACAGGAATAATTGTAGAAAATAATTGAAAACAATTTTAATTTTAAAAAATTGACCTGGATTCAAATTTGAAGAAATAATCGCAAATTGATAAAAAGAAAATGATATTAAAAATTGACAAAATAATTGAAAAATGAATAAACTAAATGTGATTTAGACAGAAAAATTGAGGAATTAAGGATTTAAATTGAGATTTAACAAAAATTATTGATAATAAATAATTTACAAATTACTATATTAATAAATAAATAAATAGTAGAAAAAATGTGAAAAAGCCCAGGATTTGTGAATATTTAGGAAAATAATTGCCAATTTAAAACTAAAGAAAACTGTAAAAATAATTATAACAAATAATTGAAAATTGAATGGGATTTCAAAAAGTTAAAGTTGGTTGAAAATTGAAGAAAATAATTGAAAATTAGAAGAAATAGTTAAAAATTAAAAAAAATAATTCATTTGAGACTGCGATCTATTGCACCTATTATTTGCTTCCGTTTCCGGTACCGTTCGTGGTAGTTGGGAAAATCTTTACATGGGAATTTTTGTGCTGTGTTAAGGTGGTTTGAGTGCAGTGTAAAAGCGTGGGTGAGTTACAAAAGGTAAGAGAGTGTGTGTATTTTGCGTGGGTGATTAAGGGTGTAAGTGTAAGAGAAAGGAGGGTGTGTGAAATAAGGGTGAAAGTAAGGGTGAAATTGAGGTTAGGTGTGTTTGTGGTGGAAGTGGGCGGTGAGAGGAGAGAGAAGGTCTGAGCAGGTGAGAGAAGAGAAAAAGGCTGGGTAGGTGAGAAGAAAGTGAAAGGCTGGGTAGGTGAGAGGTAAGAGAAAGGTTGGGTAGGTGATAGAGTGACGTGAATGATGGATGAAGGGATAGTGATGGAAGTCGACAGAGGGAAGCAGAGGGCGGACGGCGAAGGGACTAACCCAAAGCAGGCAAGTGAGAACTAGTCAATTCAGGGGGAAATCCCAGTAGCAGAGGAGGAATTGTTCGCAACTCCGAAGTCGGGTATGGAGACAGCACAGGCTAGAAGAGGTAGATTAAGCAATTTAGAGAGGCTGCAGCGCGCGGGTAGTTTGGGGTCGGAGAGGGATTTAAGGGGATGGTTGAATAAAGGAAGGAAGATACTTAGAGACGAGGGGTACTTTGAGGACAGTCTAGATCAGATGACAAAGGCGGTAAAGGAATTAGCGCTAGGGACAAGGCAGAGATTTGAAAAGGTAGAGGGGGAGTTAGAAAAGTGTAAAAGTGAAGGGGAAAACAGGGAACAACAGTTAAAGGAAATATGAGAGGAGAAAAAGGAAAATTCGGAAGAAGTTGGATAAATGGGATGAGGGATGGAAAGAAGAGCAAGATAAGGTGAAGGAAAGGTGTGATAAGTTAGAAAAGAGGGGAGAGAAGGAGGAAAGAGAGAGAAAGGAGATCAGGAAAAGAAAAGAAGGGTTGGAAGGGAGGGGGAACACCAGGGGAGAGGGAGGGAGTAGTGAAGAAGCGAAGGCTTCTTCACTATGGATATGGATATGGAAGAAAAGGTGAGGGTGTTGGAGAGGAGATTGGAGCTTATAGAGAAGGATAATAAAAAGCTAATATAATAATAAGAGGCTGGAAGTAGAGAAAGGAAAAGAAATGGTAGAAGTAGAAAAGGTGTTAAAGGAAATAGAGGCAAAGGTGACAGTGAGGAAAGTAATATGAGTCGGGGGGAGGGAAAGTCAGAGACCAAAGGAATGCGTTGTTGAGCTAGGGAGTGAAGAAGAAAAGTGGCAGGTAATGGAGAACAAAAAGGCGTTGAGAGGTAGGAAAGAGAGAATAGAGAAGGATTTAATGCAGAGGGAGAGAAGGATGAATTGGTGGATCAACCAGAAAGCCTGGGAGGAGAGAGGAAAGGGTAAGAGTGTAAGGGTGGGAAGAGGGGGTAATTGGGTGGATGGAGAGAAATTAAGGTTCGCAGAGAGAGAAGGGGGATGGAGTTTAGGAGAGAGGGTAACAAAAGGGAGGAAGCGGAGAAGAAAGAGCAGGGGTTCCAGGAAAAGAAAGGAAGGGAGATGGAGGGATTAGGGAGAACCAAAGTATCACAGTTGCATTCTGGAATGTAGCGGGGTTAGGGAATAAAAATGATGGCTTTTGGACAACAATAGAAAAATGAGATGTGATGTTTCTAAGTGAGACTTAAGCGGATGAGGGAGATTGGAGAAAGTTAAAATGGAAAGCTCCTAAGGGTTATGTGTGGGAAGTGGAAGCAGCAGTAAAAGAAAAAAAGCCAGGTAGAAAGTCTGGTGGAATTTTGGTAGGAGTGAGAAAGAGCATAAAGTTGTCGAGGAAAAAGAAGGGAGAGAGAGGGGTGGAGGGATGTATGAAGAGGAGAATAAAGATTGGGAAAGAGGAAATATGCCTGGTAGAGATGTACAGAAGGAGAGGAGACGAGGAAGAGTGAAATAGGATAGAGGAGTGGATGGAAGAAGGCAAAGATAAGATAGTGATAATAGGAGGTGATCTCAATGTGTGGACAGTGGAAAGGGGAGGGAGTTGGTGGGATGAAGAAAAAAAGGAGTTTTGTAGGAATTCAAAGCATAAGAAAGTGGATAAGAAGGGGAGGAAGTTGTTATGGATGTTAGGAGAGAGAGGGTGGTCGATATTAAATAGGAATACAAGTGGGGATGAGGAGGGAGAATTTACGCTTTAGGGTAAGGGTAATTCGGTGACTGACTATATATTGGCGGAGGAGACTGGGAGGAAGATAGTGAAGAAGTTAGAAGTGGGAAGTGAGGTGGGGTCGGATCACTTTCCAGTGGTGATAGAGTGAAAAGGAAAGACTAAAAATAAGATAATAAAGAAAGGAGAGAGGAAGGTAAAGAGGATGGGAAAATGGAAGGAAGACAGTCTAAGGAAGTATCAGAATAGGATGAAGGATTGGGTTAAGGTGGAGTTAGGTAAAGTTAAGGTGGAGGACAGAATGTCAATTTTGAAATAGAGAATAGGTAAGGTGAAGGAGGAGGTAGGAAGGGAGTTAGAGAAAGAAAACGGGGGGTAGGGAGGTTGGTGGGATGAGGAGTGCGAAAAGAGCAAAGAGGCTTTAAGAGAGGATGTCAGGAATTGGAGAAAAGGAAGGGTAGATAAGGTAGAATATAATAGAATTCATAGAGTGCATGGAAGGTTTCTGGAGATGAAGAGGGAGTTAGACAGAAAGACGTATGTAGAGAGTGTAAAAAAAGGCGATAAGGGAAGAGAGAGAATGGGAAATAATAAGTAGAGAAAGGAGAAAAGAACAGGAGATAAATGTAGAGATTAGCTTGGAAGAATGCACGGGATACTTTAAGGAGATGTGTGTAGGGGTAGAGGTGAGAGTAAGGGGAGAAGGTAGAGATAAGGCAGCGGGGATGGAAGGAATGGAAAATGAGGTAGGGGATTGAATCAGGGGTGTCTGCTGAGCCCCTTGTTCTTCAACTTGTTGATTGCGGATTTGGTGGAAAGGTTATGGAGGAGAGGAAAAGGAAGTGTAGTGTTAGGGCGATCGAGGATATATACCCTGGCGTATGCGGATGATGTGTTTTTACTTCCGGAGGATATTGGTGGAATGAGGTTGTTGTTGAGTGAATTGGAGAAGTATGTGTGTGAGAGAGATTTGTTGGTGAATGTGGAGAAGACAAAAGTAGTGAGATTTAGGAAAAGGAAGGATGCGAGAAGTGAGTTGCTTAGATTAAATGGAAAAGTTGTGGAGGAGGTAAATGAATTTTGCTACTTAGGATATTGGTTTGAGTCGAATGGATTGAATGAGTTGAATGTAAGGAAGAGAGTGGAAAAGGCAAGTAGAGTAATAAGATAAGTGTGGGGAATTGGGAAAAGAAGGTTTAAGAATTATTGGAAAAGAAGAGTATGGATGTTTGATGCGCTGGTGTGGTCGGTCGTAAGCTATGGTGTGGAAGTATGGGGATGGAAAGAAAGAGGGATGGTTGAAAGGCTGCATGAAAGGTTTCTGAGATGGGTGATGGGTGTAAGTGGAAGCTGCCCAGGGTATATGATCAAAAAAGAATTGGGTAGGGATAAAATGATTGTTAGGCAAAGGAAAAGGGTATGGGGATTTGAGGAAAAATTAAGGAAAAGAAGAGGTAGCAAAATAGCACATATGTGTTGGAAGGAGGTAATGGAACGGGAGAAGAAAGGGGTTAAGAGTAGAATCGGAGCAGAGAAGGAAAGATGGCTGGTGAGAAAAGAATAAAGAGGAAAAGGTGGAGAAATTGGAAGGAATTGGAAAAGCATCTGAGAAGTAAGGATCAGGAGGAGAGATGGACGAGAATTAAAGAGTCGAATTATAATAGATGTATTGGATGGTGAAAAATGAGGGTGTGCCGAGGTATTTGAATGTATAAAAGAAAGAGAGAAAGTGGAATAGATTGTTAAGATTTAAAATAGGGGAGGGGATGAAAGAGTGTAAATGCTGGATGGATGAGGAGGAGAGGTTATGTAGGGTATGTGGTTTTGAGCAAGAGGATTGGACGCATGTTTTGGCTGGATGAAAGTGGGCAGGGGGCAGTATGGATGAGGGAGTTGGAAGAACGGAGAGAGCGAATGAAGTTAGGGACGGGCTGATACATAAAGAAATGATGGTTTAAGTAAACAAGGAGTAAGAAAAGTCGTGAGGCTCGCATTTGAGAGCATTAAGGTTAGGAAACAGAAGCCCTGGCACACGAGTAGGTTAAGTAGAATATAAGATGGCGTGCGGCGTTGGCGATGTAGGATAAGATTTAATGTATATAGTTTGTAAGCAAGTGTAAAGGGAACGGGAGACCATCAAGCCCGTAAAAGGGAGAATAAACTATTTATATTGCACCTTTTAATTTACTCAACTTACTTATCTTTTCTGAGACTTGGATAAATTGTGAATTTTAATCTTCCGAATTAGGTCTAACTAACTTTAATTTTTTATGTAATATTTTTAGTACTGTGTTATTTGTGCGTTGGACATGTATGTTCTTATTGGAAGCTTAAGAGACTCAAAATTTCAAAGTTTATCTCTGATCTGTGCATATTTGATAAATAAACTAACTCAGCCTGTAAAGTGTAACCTAATAATGTTATATGAGTACTTATGTACTAAAGGGTCTTTTTGTATATGGCCCGTTGATTTGTAAATAAATAAATAATAAATAAATAATTAATAAATAATAATATTGAAGAAAATAATTGCCAAATGGAAATAATTCTAAACATGGCAAGATTATTAAATTGACAGTTGACAGAAATAATTTTAAACAGAAAAAGATAAACATGATAAAAAAACTAAAAAGAATGAAAATGATAGGAATAATTCTAGAAACAATTGAAAGTTTAATTGCTTTTTGAAAAATTAAACTGTATTAAAATTCGAAGAAAACACTTGCAAATTGAAAAAATATTTAAAAATGAAGAAAATAACTATAAAAATTCATATTGATATTGATCAATAAAACAAAATAATTGTGATTGGATACAAATATAAAAGGAATTGAAGAACTGAATTGAAATTTTAAAAAAATGATTAATAATAATTGAATAATATAAAATAATATAATTGAAAAAAGACTAAAATAAAGGACAATTGCAAAAAATTTGAAATATTTCAATATAAAAATATTCAGACTTTAACAGAATTATCTTTAAAGTTAAGAATGTAAATTTAAGATTTAGAACAGAAATACTAAGAATAAAAATTAAAAAAATGTTATTGTAGTAATTGTAGAAAATATTTGTAAATTTAATTGGATTATAAAAAATTGAACTGGATTGAAAATCTTTGAAAATAATTGCATATTGAAGGAAACAAGTAAAAATTAAGAAATAACTGAAAAAACGAGAATGTTTGAAAATTGAAAAAATAATTGAAAAAACGAGAATATTTGAAAACTAAAAAAAATAATTGAAAAAAACCGATAATATTTGAAAATTGAAGAAAACATTTGCAAACTAGAAAACAATTGAAAAAATGAGAATTATTTAATATTAAAGGAAACAATTTAAATATGATAAAAATATTGCAAGAAGCCGAAAATTATTGAGTATTGAAGAGAATATTTGAAAATTGAAGAACACGATTGAAAATTAATTAAAATACTTTTGAATATAAGAAAAGAACTGTTGAATTGAAGAAAATAATTGAGATTTGAAGAAAATAATTGTGAATTAAATAAAGTAATTGTGTATTGAGATATTGAAAAAATGATTTTTAGGTAAATGAAAACCAACTTTTTTAATGCTGAAGGAGGCAAAGTAGATAGGTATTCATTCTGAGCAATTTTTAAAACCAGGAAATACTCTAAAAAACTTTTTATTATATTTGATTTAAAAGAATTTTCCATTTCTTGATTGAAGATTAGGGGATGATTTTAAAAGGTTGTTTTTGATGCTAAAGGGGTTAAGGTAGATAGGAATACATTCAGAGCAATTTTTAAAGCCAGGTTATTTTCTCAAAATTTTTTTTAATATATTTGTTTAATAGAAGTTGTCCATTTTTTTGTCTTTTAAAATTGGTTAAAACCAAATTGAGATGTTCATTAACCTAAGAAATTACTGCTGCTTTCGTACAAATGGCAATAGAGAATGCCATCAAGAAATTCCAAATAATTAAATTATTGATAAGTTTAAATAAAATAATTTAATATTGTTATATTTTAGTTTTAAATGTTAATAAAAATTTTCAATTATATAGAAAGTGGCCGCTTTGAATATCTTTCCCGGGCCGCTTTTGATTCCCAATTTGGCCCTGCATGATCCTACAAAAAATCATACCAAAGAGAAGGTATCCTATATAAGAAATTACTTAGCTCTTTTCTGTAAACGCTGTGCATGCGAGAGAGACAAATGTATTAGGTAGGTTAAAGATTGAGAGAGACACTAGACATTTCTGTAGACGCAATGTCTACAGGAAAAGAGACAAATGCTTTAGGTAGCTTAAAGATGGAGAGAGACACTAGATATTTCTGTAGACGTTCATATTATATCGTTTTAAGCTATTAGATGCTCCAACGCATAAACATTTATGCACAGATGCATAAGTGATTGTCATGTCCGAAGTTTATTCTAGAGTAAAATTATTAGGTAAGTGTTAATCTTATAAAATGAAGTCGGTTTGTTTATTTGTCAAACATAAACTTGTAGGGTGTTTATTTTGTAAATGTAGGTGAGAAGGCCCCAAGATGAACAGTGACCCAAGATGGACATTTCGTATAAAATTTTTGTTCAAGGTGACAGCGCCTTGTGTTTTCTATCATTTTTGTTGATTGTATAGTCGAAGATTTTGATGCACATTTGAATAAGAACAAACAGTTTGTTTTTCTTCTACACATACTTCATGATTTTGTGTCTAAAAAAGTTTAGTTGCAGTTTTTTCTTAAGTTGGTAATGTTATTCAAATTTGTGAATTAGTAGAATAAGTACTTAAGGTTATAATATCATTTGCTTATCGTATAATAATATTCTAACATGATTTTACTAATATTGTGTTTGAACCCAAATTTTTACTGGGGCTCAAAAAATGGTGTCATCGACCTTAAGATGGACACCTGCCATATCTCAATGTATTTATTTTCATACTTCTGGTAGCACACTTTTTTCAATAATTTTTTAAGACAATTATTTGAAATTTTTTATTTTTCACCATAAAATGTGATATCGTCGTACACTGAAAAATTCACGTCTGCTTTCCCCATAGGTAACTTAAACTGTATAGTTTCTTATGTTATTATTATGTGTAACAATGCGCACTGGCACTATTCGTGTCAGACATGTTACATTTAACATTTTTGCATGCTTAACACATTGTTCCACATGCACAGTAGTGCACTACCACTGTCTAAATGTGCGCACTACGACACCTTGGCATTTTGCATGCGCAGTAGTTCGTTATTTATGTTACGCATGCGCAGTGATGTAATGTGATAGTCACACATGTGCTCTGGTCAAATTAAAAATTGCGCATGCGCATTGTTTTTTTAAGTCCATAGGAAAGTAAGATTTTATTGTTTTTCATGTGCAAAATTTTGTATGTGCAATTTACTCTTAAAAATTGTATGTTCTACACAATGTCTGTAACTTTTTTGTTAACGTGGTTTTCTATGTCCTTTCGCTTGGACATAGTTGAACTGTCATTTCTCCTCGAAATTTTAACAACTGCGCATGTGTAGAGTTTAGAGAAATCTATTGCGCATGCGTAACTACCTAAGGGAGCCATTGTGCAAGTGCAGGGTTGATAGAAAGCTGTGCGAATATGTTTTTATTGTTAAATATTATCCATTTGCTTTTTATTAGGTTTCTTGAAATATATATTTCTGCAATTTTTAAATAATTGCTTTTTGAATTTTAAACTGTATATTGTAGTTATTTTTTAGTTACATGTAGTTACATACATTTAACTTAATATAATTAGCTGTATTTTGTTTGTTGAAGAAATATGGATTACCCAATATTTATTTATTGGTGATATTGGCAATTAATTCTAAAACATTTACACCAGATGTTAATCGTTACATTTCAGCTGAGTTACCTGATAAGACTGTAAATCTTCCATTGCATTAAATTATAATGGGAAATAATATTCATGGCCCTTGTGGAGATTAGTGTTTAGTTGATAAAAAAAGTTCTAAAAATTTTCCTGAAATTCAACAAGAAGAAACTACCGTAGAAGAGAATTGTTATGTCGCATATCGTCGAAGAGATGCAGGTTAAACTCATATGAACCTAAATGGTTTTGTTCTTGACAATCGTTTTGTTGTACCTTATTCTCCCAAATTGTCAAAAAATTTAATTGTTAAAAAAAATGTTGAAGTAGTATCGGGTATGAAGTCTGTGAAATATTTATATAAATATATATGTAAAAGGGTCATGATACCGCATCAATTATCATATTACCAATAGTAGTGGAGAATCTACTATTAATCATAATGAAATGAATCAGTTTGAAGAAAATAGATATGTAGGTCCAGTTGAAGCTGCAAGGAAAGTTTTAAGTAAACATTTATAAAAAAAATCATAACATATGTCGTTTACCGCTGCATTTACCGAATGAACCAAATGTTTTTATTTAACAAAAACAAGGAAGTCAAGGAATATCATTTGATTTTAACAAAAATATACAGTTATCTGATTATTTTAATTTAAGTAAACGTAATGCTAATGCTTATACATTTTTTTTCATCCCACATGCACGAACTCGACGCTATGTTATGACTCGAAGTCGTGTCGAATCAGAGCTCCTTTCTCCTAAGCGGTCTAAAATAATTTCTTGTTGACGCTAGGGCCAACAAGAAATTCATTTTAACCCACTCAGAAGAAATGAGCTCCTCTAGCCCCTCTTTTTCGGCCTAATATGCGTCTTGTTCGTGCATTAGGAATGAAAAGCATCGTAAGCTACACGCATGAAATTTGCCATTGTTAACTGTTCGACTGAGCGTCGGCAACTGTCGGCTTTATTCCGCACCTTCAGTAATATACATACGTCAAAGTGTAGCTGTTGTTGCAAGGTAAATATATGTAATAAAAAATTATTTTAAAACTTATTTTAATTTATCGCGCACCTTACTTTTTGTCGATGTTCGAGGACAGATGGTTCACTGCTCTATAAATATATGAATAAGTAAAACATAACTTTTTTAATGAATGTACAATTTTTTAATTTATGAATAAGTAAAACTTTTATTTAGCAATAAGTAATAATTTTACTTTCCTTAGATATATGTAGTTCACAAACAATTTTGGTATGTGCTTCCTTGTACCAATGTTCAACGCAAGCTTGCAGGCATGTAATTGGAAGATAAAATGACACGAAAACGTTAAACTTTGTGTCGCTGGTGTTTACGGTATTTTTCTCCAAAAGCACTTGGATTTTAGGGGTGGTAAACCATACTTGGAAGATAAACGTATTCTATTTTTTCTTTAAAACTAGAAAAAAAGCGCACGCTAAAACGCACGCCAAATTTTATTATTTCCTTAAATAATGTTTTATTTATGTATAATTATGTGAAATAAAAGAAATACATAATATAATAAAAAAAGGAAATTAATGATAAGAAGACATTGCAATAAATTTAAATTGACGTGATCTTTAATTCATCGTGTATATCAATTTGCAAATTTTGATTAATCAAACATTAATTAAATTAAATGAAGATAAAAAATAAAATAAAGAATATGAGGAACAATTATAAAAAATTATGATATACCTAATACCATTTAAAAACTTTACTTTAAAAAGTAAACCGATCAACACTTTCAGCTCTTAATATTTTAGAACCTTCTTCCAATATAACCAATAAATGAATGTGTGGTAAACCGCGCTTTTGAAATTCAATAAGATAGACATACGACTTTACTTGTCCAAATAGTTCATCTTCTACTATAGTTTCAATTAATTTTTTTTACTTTTAAATGAAAGACTCTTGCAACCGTGTCAGGTTTATTAGAAGCTGACTGATTAAGTAATAAATTTTCCTTAATTTCTTTCCATTTTGAACTACTTGTCATTGTAATAAATAAATCTGCTCTATCATGAAAAGCTACATAATGGTCATTGCATATTGATATTGTTTTAACATGTTACGAGGTGATACTATAAATGTTGAAGGCAGTATCAACATCTTGCCAACATGTACATTATTTTTAATTTCTTGATTATCTAAATGAACAGTTAATCCTTTGAGAGTTTCACTTCTTAATTATGTTTTATTATTTTTACAAAAATGTAACCTAACTATTTCAACTTTGACATAATTATCAACTAAACATTGCTGAAACATTCTTCCACAATATAAAAATTGATTGAAGGTATGATCTCTTACTCCCATTTTATATTTTATATAAGCAGATCTGGACACAGTTTGATTTCTGGTTGGTTTGTCACTATCAGTACGAATCATATCGAGACTATAACCCTTGCTTCCTAGTGGATAAAGTATAGGATATATCCAAGGTTCAACATTTAGATCTAAATGACTAACCAATTGCAATTGTTTAATCGATGTATTATAAATTGTTGCAGAAGACTCTGGTATCCAACCTTCAGCATTCATATTGAAAATAGCAGCAACTTTAAAGTTTGTTTTTAAAACTTTGTTTTTAAAGTAAACATTAGTTGTAATTCTGGAATTTTTTCATTATTTTTTTTTGCTACCGCAGTTTCTATTTCAATGATCTCACACATCATCAAAAAAGACTTTGTATATGCGTTACAATGTCTCAATAATTTGTCAATACTAAATAATATATCCACATCTAAGTTGTCATGTTTGTTTAGTATATAACAAATTGCTTCTTCTAGATCTAGCAGGAATAATTGACCAAAAGATGGATCATTATCAATTTCAGAACATAGGAAATTGTTGATTTGATAATAAATTCGACCTTGAATTATTTATTAAAATGGTCCCCGCCTTCTATTATTAAAATTAACTACATTAGCATTTTAAGATGAAAAAGCAAATGAATTATTGTAGAGTCTTATATTATTACTAAAATGGCCAGATATCTTATGAGATCCATTAAGCAAATTTTTTAATTCATGAGGGTATTTTTCTGAAGGCAACGATACACCACCTTGACTGCAACAATAATTATAAGTTAATTTCTTTTGAACTTTTTCTTTCTCAAAATGTTTAGCCTTGCATCTTTTGCAAAAAACGACATTTTACCAAGATAATGTTCGTTATAAGTTAGAACATGTATGCTATTAATATTTTTTTCTGCATAAGCAAAATCACGAATATCAATGTTTTCATTCGCATAAATGATTCCATTTTTTTACCTGTATGTTCCGAAACATCTATTTTTCCCTCATCTATTACGTTTCTTTTTAATTTTAATCTTTTACGTTATTGTTTTTGTTATTTTACGTGACTTTTTTCATTTTCTCGTCGCAAATTCTTACATCTTTCTCTTGCATACTTTTGAAAATAGTATTTAATTATTTTCATCCTTATCATGGCACATCTTCTGTTTCAATTTCAATCTTTGACAATAGCTTTTTTTTATATTCTGCTCTACTTTTTTTTAATTTTCTGATTAGAGGTGTTAACAATTTTTGTCTGGCTCACTATTCTTTGTAATTTTTTATTCTTATTATCATATTATCTTATTTTCATTCTTATTCTACTTCTTTAAAATACTTTAACTGCCTTTTAACATTTTTTGATATTCTGCACGACTTTTTTTACTTGTCTCATTACTATCGCTAGAAATTATTAATTTGTCAGAATTATAATCTCTATTTTCTTCTTTATCGGCACTATCCATGTGTTTTTTTTTTTAGAAAAATTTGAATCTGTTTCACTACTTAAAGATACATCTTCCATAACTGATATTTCTGTTTCTTTGTTATCAATTTTTTTTGTTTTAATTCCATCATTTCACTATATCCTTTCTGATATTTTGCTCTAGTTTTTCTACTTTTCTCATTAGCATTGCTAAAAAATATCTTCTTACTACTATTGTTTCTAATATTTTATAATTATTACCTTCTTTTACTACTTCCATAGAATTTGACGCATTTTTCACACGTTTTTTCTTACAAATATTTAATAAATAAAATATAACGTATAGTCTCTAGACCAAGTCCTATACGTTATATTTTATTTATTGATATTAATTCCCAGACGTTAAAAAAACAAAGGTCTTTTACAATACATTTTTTCATATTTTTCCATCATAGTAATCATTGTTTCACATGTTTATCTCCTCTCATTGTCTCATTCTATTATCTAATATTTTCACCTCATTTCTCTCATTGTCTTGTCTGTTTTTTTATATCATTGTCTCATCTTATTTTCTCATGTTATTGTCTCATATCTTTATCTCACCTCTTTTATATAATTATATAATTAACACTTCTTTTACATTGTAACGATTCTTTAAAAACATTATAATCATTTTATTATTTATTAAACATTTACAATTAATTTATTTATTAAACAGTTATCAATCACTTGTTTAATGAATCCACAATCGCAATTTATGAACACTTTTAGCATTTCATAACACTAACTTTATTGACAATAAGAAGGAAATAAAAAATTTACACACTTTCTAAATATTGTTACTTTAGTCAACACATTTTGCCCACTTTAATTTTAATCACTGTGACTTCTCACATTTAATTTTTACTATATTTTTACTATTAGAGTCACTTTATTATTTATTATTTATCACTTACAGTTCATTTTTTTAATTAACACTTTTTGTTCACCGTATTAAGAACTATTCAACACAAACTTTTAATAAACTATAAGCATATTAATACTATACACTTTTAAATTAATTACATTTCTATTATAAACACTTAATAAAAAATACACAATAATTAGCATTATTCACTCCCACATTATACACACTCAAGTTCTATTCATTAATAACCTTCACTACCATGCACTTCTATAACACGCACTAATGTATTTATCTCTATTTTCGTTAAAGCTGGAAATCTATTCCGTCATTAAATAAAACATTGCTGTCAAAAGATGTTTATAGCCATAAAGTTTAAAAATTTTCTTTCATAATTAGTATAATCAAGGCATCATACATGTTTTTCTTTGCTTAATTCGCTTGGTCGTAGGAGACGAAAATAGTATATTAAGCAACAAGGGGTTAAAGGCAGCCATTTGTTTACGCTGATGTTGTAATAGGATTTATAATTTGAATAAGGGGCCGTCCATAAATTACTAAGAATTTTTTTTTGGTAATTTGATCCCCACCCCTCTCACTATGTAAGATTTATTACATGCATTAGCTTCATTTTTTCTATTGGTCGGAAGATTTGCTGTATCCCTCCTCCCCTGAAGTCTAATATATTTTATAGATGGACCCGAAGTACATTATTTGAATGATTTTATTGTTTTGAATGAAAAATGTATGAAACATTGTAAATATAACAATTGAAAGATAGCAGAGCAATTACATATATTAGTTTCTACATAACATATCAAAATAGAAAGGTGCAGAGAGATGATTTGTACTCTTTAAATCTTAATTAGTCAAAAACTACTATTTAGGGGTTAAAATCGTGTACTACTAATTCTTTTAGTACACTGAATTTTTTTTTCTGAAATATCCGACTACTTTCCCTTAGTAGAATAAAAATCAATTAATTAAACTACTTTTGGAGTACAGTAAGACATTTTAACTTACTAAAATGAACTGCTTTTTCTTAGTTGTAAAAATATCATTAAAACAATTGTAAAAAGTAGTAGAATTAATTACAAAACAACAGTTAATTGGTGAAAGTAGTAAAATCAATGACAAAGAATATTTCCGTTAATGGTATTCTTAGTCCACTTAACTAAGATTTCATATTTGCCGTAATTGGCAAATATGAAATTGGGGATGAATAATTGGGGACTTATTGAACTAAGAACTTTAGTTAAAAAGTAGTCTAATCTACTAGCAATTCTTTCAGTGTAGTTTAATATATCCTAAAATTACTTTGACTAATTAAAGTAACTAACTAACTAAAGTATTAGTAAAAAATTACTATTTGAAACGGTAAACGAGTTTTAACTGTTAAAACAGTAGTTTTTAACTATTTCAGATTAAGAAAGTATGTCTGCGATGTACAAGACGAGCAATTTTAAATATAATTGTTTCGTTATCTTTTAAATTTTAAATTCCATTCTTCAATTTTTATTTCCATTCTTTAGTTTCCAATTTTTTTCTTCAATATTGATTAATTTTTGGCTTTTTTCAATTACTTTTCTCCAGTTTTCTTTCATATTTTTGAAGTTTCAATCCCATTCTGCAATTTCTTCACTGAAAAAACTGGATGTTCAAAATTCGATGTTTAAGAGAAATAATTAACCCTTAATATATAAATGTTTAAGTTTAACATCTAACATATTAAATTTTAACATTTGGATATTAAAGCTTAACATCTTGATGTTAACCTTCAACATTTAGATAACTGTCCCCATGTCAAATGATAAATATGTTGAGCGTTAACATACAGATGTTAAGGGTTAACATCTATTTTTCTCAGTGCAATTAGTTTTTTCAATTTGAATTATTTTTTTCGATTTGTAATTCAGCTCTTAAATGTGCAATTATTTCCAACAATTATTTGATCAATTTTATTTATTTATTTATTTTCAAGTTAACGGTGTTAAAAAAGAAATAACAATGCCCTTTAGTACATTAGGTACTGTAATAAGAATTGTATGTAATGTAAAAGTAAAAAATAATTGCGTAAATATTTAATTAATTAAGTTATTTAATTAAATAGATAATTTTTTAATTTTTCAACAATTTTCTTTAAATTTATTATATTTTCTGATGAACTTTATCAGGGAAGTTAACCTCAAAACCTTGACTTCTCTGAAGTGCAGAAGTACTTAACCGATGTCCAGGTCATTTACGGACAACTTTTTCAGGAAAGTTAACCTCAAAATGAAGAAACTTACTTTTCAGATGTACCCTACTTTGTTTACTCTTGCTTCTGTTTATGAAATTTATTATTATTAATTACCGTAAAATGGGGTAAAGTCGGCCATGCGGGGAAAGTCGGCCGGCATTTTAAATACAGAAATATTGTATTATAATTATTGTTTAACATTTATTCTAACTACAAAAACTATAAAACTTGGATTTTCTCTTGAAAAAAGTAATAGTAAATCTTTAAAGTGTTTAAAACTGCTGGCCGACATTTCCCTACATGGCCGACTTTACCCCATTTTACGGTAGTTAATTAATACATTATATGTTGTAAAAAACAATTTCTTTTCTATTTAATTATAACAAAACATACCTTACAAACCACAACAAAACAAACCTTTCGAGCTAACGCACTTACACATATAAACGTTTAACACAGATACTGGAAAATACGCAGTTTCTCATTTTTCCCGCCAGGACTTCCACTTCTGCGAGAGTCTACTTTCACAGTCATTTGTTCTCTAAAGTGGGGACATATTTTTAAGAGAATCGCTATAGAGTGAACTCTCCCTATTATTACTTCGTGGTTGGGACTTTCGAGAAGTCGATTGTTTTAATTTGAAGTAAACTTCCCTAAAGAAGTTGACCGGAAGAGACCTGGACATTAGCTGGGTACTGGAGAACTTCTGAGAAGGAATTTTTTTCATTTTCAGGTTATCTTCTCTGAGGAAGTTGTCCGGAATTGACCTGGACATCGGGTGGGTACTTAGGTACTTTGGAGTAGTCGATCTTAACTTCCCTGAAAATTTTGACTGGAAAAATCCAGTTATGCTTTAGATACACTAAGCCCAGCCAGTTCCTTACTATTTTTTGTGTTCTCATTTTGAAAAGAATTAGCCCTTCCAGCCCCTGACCAGAAAGCAATTTCTATTTTGGCTAACCAGGGCTATTTCTACACTGTAAATTGTCAAAGTAAAAAAATTTTTAAATTAAAAAATTGGAGATTTGGTTATTGGAAAATTCACAAATTAAAAAATTGAAAAAGTAGTTATTGGAAAATTAAAAAATTTTAAATTGGTAAATTGAAAAATTAACAAAATAGAATAATTCGCCAACTGGTAAATAGAGAAATTAGAGATTTTTTTATTACGAAATTGACAAGTTAAAGAAATTGGTAAGTATAAATTTGGACAATTGGGAAAGAAAAAAACAAGAGCACATATTTGCGCGCGTAGGCTTTAGAAGCTCTAGTTTTAAAACTATTTATAAGAAAAAAAGAATAAATTTATTAAAATTAAATAAATTTTTAACATTTTTATTAGTTTTTATATTGAATAATATAAAAATTTCTCTCAAATTTCATAATTTTGTTTGAAAATAAATATTCTTTTCTATTATAGGTCATTCATTGGAATAATAACAAAAAAAACCACTGCGCATACGCAATCATTGAGTAGCCTATTAAGAAAAGTAGGTCAACTTAAAATTGTGTACCACGATAAACAAGGTTTTCTTCGTATCGTATTAATATAATAGAAGATTGCATGTACCAATTTGTGATTTCTGGGAGAACTTTAAAACTCCACATTCGAAGTAAATAAGTTAATTTTTAAAAAGATGATTTAGATATTTAAATGGAAGATTTTCTCACAGTTTATGAATTAATTTTTACACCCCCCCCCCCCCGGCTTAGCCAAGTACCACTAGAAAATAGTTTTTCAAAATATGAAAGATTGAAAACTTTCAGAACAAACTTTGTTATATCCTACTAGCGCAGTCGACGGCCGCGAGCGGCCGCCTCCCTTGCTAATCCTTTCTGTTCAATTTAGTGTCTATATGTATTCTCCATTGTTTCTTACATTAAGGATTGTAACTTATAACTTACTTTTGCTATTCCCTATTAATATGTATTATACTACATTTTCGTCTTTTAAAAATAAAACTTAAAATTTAACTTCTGCATATTTGTGGCATCACTATTATCACTGTAAAAAGAAAGTCTTATTTTAATGCAGAAATCTGTCTTATTTTAAGACGCAACATTTTCAAGACAGCTTCTTCTGATTTTACAGAATTTTCCTTTGCTTTTTTCTATGCACAAAACAAATTAAAAACTTCAAATTTGCATAAAAAGGTGAAGTACTAATTAATTTAAACAAGTAAATTTATAATTATTGTAAATTCATCTTAATTAAGATACTGGTTTTTACATAAACATTTATATAGGTAGCAGGGCTTTCTGAATTTAAGACAAGTCTTAAATTACGAGTAAGACTCTCTTTTTATAGTGTTCAATGCAATTATAACGTTATAAGTTTCAAAAATTTTTATTATAAAAATAAATTATTTCATATTTTCCATACTATATTTGTATAGTTAAAATTAAACGCTATAATGAAATTTTATATTACTTTATTTTTTAATTATATATCTTAATTATATAAATTGTTAGCACCATTCAATGTCTCAATTTTTGTTTCAAACAGTTTTATATTTTTTAAAATTCAGAAGCAAATATGATCTTGTAGGCTAAGAGTCCCAAATTTGCTTAACTTACGGCATGTAATAGATATTTTAGACTCTCATCAATTGTTATTATCGATTCATGATAGTACCCGGTAAGAAGGCTGGAATAACCTAGAATTAATTTTATCAATTCTATTTAATACTTGAATTTTCCTTCATTTTATGCTTTTGCATTAGGAATATAAAATAACAGAATTCTATTCCTTGTAATTCAGTTTTTGAAAAAATTTCAATAAATATAAGAATCGATCCCAAGTTTTTATGTCACAAGTCTATGAAAGTAACCACTGAGCTACTCGTGACTTGAATATATACTCTCTAAATTTGAATCAGTAAAATATCACTGGTGAATCAGTGCGAAAAACTGATTGAATCAGTGAGGTTACTGAATCAATCAGTAAGATATTTGACTGAGAATCAGTTAAATTTGATTGATTCTCAGTCAAAATCTCACTGATTGAAATCAGTGGCTCATTTCGCACTGATTCACTAGTGACATCCCGAGTCGAAATTCGGACCCTGAAAAAGATTTGAAAAAGAACTGTTGAATGGAAACTGCACAGGTGCGAGCAATGCATTAAGAAGTGATGAAAAAGTCATTAAAAATCTTAAAATTTCCGAATTCAGTATGTTTTGAAACTTTTTTCAGTACTTTCTCCCACCTAGTTTTAGGGGTTCCACAGGTATAGAAAGGGTCGTTTAGAATTTGTTAACTATAGTTTAAATTATTTATTTTTATAACATTATACTCGTTATTTGTGAAATTAGTAAATATATGCCATTCTTATTAACACAATATATATACTTCTAGTCCAAAATTCAAATATGATATTAGTTTTTTTATATCTGCTATTGTTTATGAGATATGATATTATTCTTTTCAATTTAGGACTTTCGTGGAAATTTTTATATGTACGTAATTGTTAGAATATACAGATTTTGAATTAAAAAGAAACAGAACTCTAAAATTAAAATTTAAACAATTTATTTTGTTAAGGAACAAATTTTTGATGGGCACATTATTAATATATTCAAAGTCACGGAAAAGGGTCTACAGATGTCATAAAACTTGAGCCACCCTGAATATAATTAAAAATCAGAAACAAAAATCTCTGTAAGTTTGCATTAATGAACTAATGAGTTAAAAATTAATATTCTACGTGTTCCAACGATAAAATGTATCTAAACAGTTCTTTAAAAAAGTTATTTTTTATAAAAATAAACAAATATTTAAAAATTTAATCTCCTTAAATTTTAATATTTTTTATCACACTTACATCAAAAGTTAGATTTTACGGCTTGTTTGGAAACCTTTAAGAGCTCATTTCACGGCCTAGGCCGTAAAGTAAATGAACTCGCAATCTGATTGGCTGATGCTGGTCAGCTGACCTTTACTTTATAGTACAGCTGCCCAAACTGGCCCAAACTACACGGCTGTTCACGGGTTTCGCCGCCCTCCGGGGGCATTTCTAAGTCTGTCGACCTACTCCCACCTAGAAATGCCCCCTGAGGCCCTTTTTTACGATAACCACCTCTCCCTAGGTTCGAATTCTCAGTTTTTTGTGTGATAAAAAATGTTATATGACACTTGAACCCTTTCGGCACTTAAGTTCTCGTGTATCGTACAACTCGCCACAGCCACATCAGAGCCTCGGCTACTTTTCGGTGGAGCCTCGGCTTCATATCTTCACTTCACCTCGGCTTCGCCTCGGCTACGTTCGATGAAGCCTCGTCACCACCTCTACTTCGCCTCGGCTGCGATTGGACTTAGGCTCGTATTACGATACTTACTCGTACTATAAAGTGCCATTTAGGGTCCTTGTGTCATAAATAACTATTTTAGAAATTTTTTAGATATTCATAATCGTGAAAACGCGTAGATTTCATATTTTCGTATTTGAAATTTCAATTTTTTGGATTGCAAAAGTTTGTAGTCATAAAACTTTTGGGTCACTCAGGTCATGGAAACCATAAAAGGGGAAAAAATACATCAAGAATCTGTAGAATTTTGCTCAAAATATTTCCAAGTCCAAATTCAGTACATTCACAACCTTTTCAGTACTCTGAAATGCTGGGAGTGGGGTAAGCAACCCTTTTCATCATATTTTGAAGACTTTTAAAACTTTTAAGTCAAATTTAGGACTATTGCAGTATTTTCATAACTTTTTCAGTATCGGAATTTCGGCTCGGGATTTCACTAATTCAAATTTAGAGAGTAAACATAAATGAACCTTTTAAATGGAAACTGTGAAAGAATTGCCAGGAAAAGAAAAAATTTCTACTGTGTTCTCTATTACGGAATTAAACATTTTGGAGACTCTATTCCAGAAGGAATTATTGAGGATACAAGAATCATGAATGCCTATACTGTTTTACAGAATAGTAGAAATTTCTGGAATTAAAAACATTTTAGTTATATTTTGCTGCATGAAATTCAAAATCATTTTAGAATAAAGCAGAATCAATTTCAAAAATATTGTTTTCTATTTCTAGAAGTAAGTATTTGAGGGAAATTCAAGTTTTTAATAGAAAAGAAATCATTGCGATTTTGATTAAATAATAAATAAAATAATTTCTTTTCTTTTCAAGGCTTCTTGCCGGGTAATTATATATTTTGTCATTTTAAGAAATCTATAGTGAAATTTTTAATTAAAACAGGATTTACACTTTATCAGTTTACATTTATCATTTATATTTATCGTTAAAATATTGATATTATATATTAATAATATAAATTAGTGGATTGTAAAATTTTTCGAAATACAGGGGGTTTTTTTAGGTTTTAATGCGAAGCGGGTTTAAATTAGTGTAAGTATATAATAATATTATAATCTACTACTTTAAACCCGCTTCGCCTTTAAACCTAAAAGGACCACCCTGTACACTCAAAGTCCCATCGGTGGACCTTCGATCGGTGGAACACTGTTTACTTAGTTCGTCGAAGTTTGTTTGACGAAGTGGAATGGAGGGAAAAGCGGATACTCTGAAGCGACGAATCAAAAGCTTTAAATTCTCATTCGATCCGTGGGGTTCCATCCCCGATCAACCCCACTGATGGGACTTTGAGTGTATTTCGTATAATTTTTCACGCACTCCTTAATTACACTGTCTTTTTCTTCGTGCTGCATTACATTTGTTTTCGGGAAAATGAAATTTCAGGATATTGATAGTTATGGTAATCGATATGCTAGCATTAAATTTCAAAATTTTTGAGTCCTTTCGAGTTTTTCTAATTATAGCTTTTTAAAGAAAGGATAATTATCTTCATCTCTTTTAATCAAAGGTTGTCCCAAAGAGCTTATTAGTTCACAGATGATTTTTCAAGATAAATTCAAAGAATTTTAACATTTTTGTCCTCCATCTTAAATCCACTATTATGTATTTTTCAAATTACAAAACATATTCGAATTCAACGTCTTAAAAAAATCCCAAATAACCATTTTCAGTTAAAATCAACGATTTTTAAAAAATTTTGTTTACTATCTCGAATCTGCCAATTTGAATTTTTGAATTTAAGAAACATATTCCAACTTAGTTACCCCAAAAAACCACGAGTTATCATTTTCAGACAAATTAAACAATTTTAAAAATCTTGTCACCCATCTTGAATTCGCTATTCTGAATTTTTGAATATAACAAACACATTCGAATTTAGCGACCTCAAAAACCGTAGAAATCATAATTATGAATCGGATTTTTTTCGTTTCATTTTTTGAGAATTAATATTTTTTGCCAATATAATAACCTATTTTGTTTTACTTTTGGTCAATTTTTGGGTCCTTTAAAAAGAAATAAACCTAACAGGTTTTATATTTATGTAAATAATTGAGTGCTATTCTGTGAGTATTTGTAAAGAGAAACAGAGTAGTCCTGTAGAAAATTATAGATTTTCAACTATTTTACTGGATATCTAAGAAAAAAATTTTTCTGCCGCTTGCAAAATACATACAAAACGACCACCCTAATATTCACAAAGATTTTTTTTGCTTTTTACATAAATAAAAAAAATTTTGCATCCCTTAGCATTAGGTATTTGTAATGTTTTTATGTATGATTTTAATGGTAAAAGTGTGTGTTCCCAATTTCAAGATTTTCTAAGAAAGGATCACAAAAAATCCTCACTCTCTATTATATCTTTCTCTAACTCATCCATTCTCTTCCACATATCTTCCGCCTCCTTATCCCAACTTGCCTCCCACTGTTCAACCCTCTCTAAAATTGCTTTCACTGCCTTTCGTAATCCCTCAATTTGTTTAAACCTCTTTTTCTCCAGTTTCCTAATTTCCTCCATTTCCTCCCAGGCTTCATTAAACTGCTCATCATTCTCATTCACTGTTCTTTTGATTAGACTTAGTAAAACTTGACAATCCTTGCATTCAAAACTTTTCCTGTCTAATCCCTTTTCAAATTTTCGCGCCTTAGACTCATTCCCGTCTTTACCACTTGTGTCATTGCTTTTCTCTTTATTCGACATTGTCAAGCTCTACCTTATCTACCCAGAAGCACTACTTTTTATCTTTGTCACTCTCTCGCTCTCTCACTCTCACTCAACACGCTTTTATCCTAACCTCACAATTTTGCCTCCTTTCTCACGTCTTTTTACCATTCATTTCACACTTACTTCCACATACACTTTTTTCATTCAACTCACATCCATTTACTCTATACTCACCAATCACTCCACTACCCTCCCTTCACTTAGTATTATCAGAGTTTCCAAAAAACTATTTCCCCTTCACAAAACGCGTCAACTACTCATCGGTACCGGAAACGGAAGCCTGGTATTTATTAGTAATATTATTTTTTATTAAATTTAATTACAGGTTCTTAAATAAGTCCGCGCATTTTCGGCTCTGACCAATCAGATTATTTCAAATCACTGTAGGTTCATTATGTTCGTTTCTGAACGTGTCAAATATATATTCATAAAGTAAACTTTTTTTAGCTTTTATTACATAATTTCAATTAAGACTTTAATTCTTATTATTATATTTAATGATACTCAAGTATTTGTAAATTATATTTAAAAAATTGTATTAAGTTTAATTATAGGTTTTTAAATAAGCCCGCGCAATATCAGTCCTGACCAATCAGACGATGTCAAGTCAGTATAGGTTATGTTCATTACGTTTGTTTCTGAGCGTGTCAAATATATTCATAAAGTATATTCTTTGGCTACTTATTACATAATTTCAATTAAAACCTTAATTCTTATTATCGAATGTAATACTACTAAGGTATTTATTAGTAATATTTAAAAAATTTTATTAACTTTAATTACAGGTTTTTAAATAAGCGCGCTCAATCTCGACACTGACCAATCATATACGATTTCAATTCAGTATAGGTTATGTTTATTACGTTCATGTTTGAACAAGTGAAATATCTAAAAATATTATTCATAATGTATGTTATTGGCTTTTTACACAAATAAAAAACTTATTAAGTGCTTTAGCAATTATTATGTAAGTTTATAATATGTGATTTTAGTGGTTAAATGTGTCTATAATTTCGAGATTTTCGATGTCTTTTGAGATATTTCGATGTATTTCGAGACATTTCGAGATTTTTCGAGTTATTCTCATACAGTCTTTTTTAAGAAAGGATATAAGAAATTAGTTAGCTTTTTTCTGTAGACACTGTGCAGGGGATAGAGACAAATGCATTAGGTAGGTTAAAGATTCAGAGAGATACTAGACATTTCTGTAGACGCTACGTCTACAGGAAAAGAGACAAATGCATTAGGTAGCTTAAAGATAAAGAGAGACACTAGAAATTTCTGTAGACGCTCAAAGGTGTAAGTTCAGGGGCTCACGAGTTTCGAGCAGAATAGGCCAATCAGATAATTGCCCATATTGAAAAGCAAGTTCTGATTGGTTTGTTCTATTTCCTTTATCTCTGAAATTGAGAGAGACAAAAGACAGATTGTTATTATGAGGCGCCTATGTGAAACCCCTGCATGTTTGATGTCTATATCGTTTCGAGCTATTAGATGCTCCAACGCATATCCAGTCGGGGCCATTGATGCCTTCACATTTTCCACTAGATTTTTTCATGTGCTTCCATAAAAAATCTAGTGGGAAAAAGGGAAGGCATCAAGGTCCCTGACTGTACATATATGCACATTTGCATTGTCATGTACGAAGTTTATTTTGGACCAAAATTATCACCCAAAATGGACATTTCGTATAAAATTTTTGTTCAAAGTGACAGCGCCAAGTGTTTTCTATCATTTTTGTTGATTGTATAGTCGAAGATTTTGATGCACAGTTGAAGAAGAAAAAACAGTTTGTTTTTCTTCTACACATACTACATGATTCTGTGTCTAAAATAGTTTTGTTGCAGTTTTTTCTTAAGTTGGTAATATGATTCTAATATGATTTTACTAATATTGTGTTTGAACACAAATTTTTACTGGGGCTCAAAAAATGGTGTCATCTACCCCAAGATATGGACATTTGCCATATCTTTATGTATTTATTTTCATACTTCTGGTTTCACACTTTTTCAATAATTTTTTGAGACATTTAACTGAAATTGTTTATTTTCTATAATAAAATGTGATGACGTAGTACACTACAAAGTCCACGTCTGCTTTCCCAATAGGCAACTTAAACTGTACAGTTTCTTATGTTATTATTATGTGTAACAATGCGCACTAGCAATATTCGTGTCGGTCATGTTACAGTTAACATTTTTGAATGCTAAACACACTTTTGCACATGCTTTTGCTTGGACATAGTTGAACTGTCATTTATCCTCGAAATTTTAACAACTGCGCATGTCTAGAGTTTAGAGAAATCTATTGCGCATGCATAACTACCTAACGAAGCCATTGCGCAGGTGCTGAGTATATGAAGCCAAATGGTTTTGTGGTTGACAATCGTTTTGTTGTACCTTAATTCTCCTAAATTATCAAAAGAATTAATTGTCAAAAAAATTTTGAAGGAGTATCCAGTATTAAGTCAGTGAAATATTTATATAAATATATATTTAAAGGGTCATGATGCCGCATCAATTATCATATTACCAAAAGTAATGGAGAATCTACTATTAATCATAATGAAATAAATCATTATGAAAAAAATAGATATGTAGGTCCAGTTAAAGATGCATGAAGAGTAGGGTGGGTCGATTCCGGAATTTTTTCGATTCGAGATTTCTAATAGTGCGCAAAAGTTGCCATAGTACTTCCTGATTCCAAAGCAATTTTACTTTTTGTGATCGGACTGCATCTTTAACTCCAACTCTGACCTTAAAGTTTTGGAAATTTACCTAAAATCGTGAATTAACTACCTAGCATTTGTAATACGCCACTCATGGCAAAATCCTATATAAGAAATCAGCTAGCTATAAGCCTTTTACGCAAAAATGTTACGCAGGACGGTTATGTAGAGAGAAAAGAAGATTAAAATATGTTTAAGATTGACAGAGATAAGAAAGGTTGGTATAATTTGAAAATTTTCGTATAATTAAGACTTAAACCTAATTATCCTAATTTGGGATAACAGGTATCTTCAAAGAGAGAGAGAGAGAGAGAGAGAGAGAGAGAGAGAGAGAGAGAGAGAGAGAGAGAGAGAGAAAGAGAGGCAGTGAGAGATAATGGAAAAAGGTATACTGGTAATTTAAAAAATTGGAGACAAAATTACCCCTCCTTTACCCTTATTACCTGCTAGGAGGTGGTTGGCATTTCAAATTTCATAGAAAGTCGTGTTTAACGAACAAATAAATACTTACAATTTTAAAAACATTGCCGAAAACGACTAAAAAGTAACTTTTCATTTATTGTTCTGTTCAATTTGGTAATAAAATATTTGATAAACAAAATTTCTCTTTTAAAATTCCGAGAAGAAGATTCGATGTCAAATTTATGTACCTTTTAATTTAAAAAAAAATTGGGATGTTAAAATTGAACATAACAAAATTATTTAAATATGGTTAATTATTTTATGATTAATTATGAATTATTTTTAAACAATAATTGGATTTTTAAAAAAATAAACTTTAAAATCTTAAATAATTGCAATTTTGTCAAACTAGAATCAAAACAATGGTATAAACAATGCCAAAAACGACTAAAATGTAACGTTTTATTTATTTGTTGATAACAAAATCAAAACATTTTTTAAAAAAAACACTTTTGCTTAAAACTGTTTTTTTTATAGTTGCTTAAGTAGTACTAATAATTTTTAAACAAAACTTTGGTAAAAATAAGAAAATATTAGGTACTCTTTAAAAATAGAAAAAATTTTCTTGTTTAATTTGTTAATTAAATATTTAATGGATTTTTAAATACTAAAGTTTAAAACCTTAAATAATTGCAAATTTGTCAAACTAGGATCAAAACAATTTTATATATATTGCCAAAAACGACTTAAATGTAACTTTTTATTTATTTGATAATAACAAAATCAGTGTTTCAATTAAACACTGTTGCAATGAAAAAAATATTTAGTCATAACAACAAAAATTGGGTTGAGCCAACCGAATTATTTGGTTGTTATTTAATCAACCAAACTGTTTGGTTGAGACAACTAAATTATTTGGTTCAGTGTTGTTTGTTGGCATAAAAAAACTTTTAATTGTCACAACTATATTTTTTTATTCGGGATAACAAAAATTTTGGTTGTCATAAAAAAAATTTTATTTGGGAGCTAACTGACCCTGGTGCGAATTTTCTGTCGTCCGACACATATAATTACATAATTCACATGTTATAAATTTAATTATTTCAATATAAGCAGATGAGAATGTAGAAATTTAATATTAATGAAAACCTGAAACAGAAAAATGTCATTAGTCATGAAGATTCGAAACCGGGTTTTCCAGCTACCAGTTTAGTAGGCTAACCATTAGCCCATGAGAGATATAAATGACCAATAAGGAATAAACCTTATAGCTAGACAGTTCAGTGAAACACACCGTTGGCCCAACTATCAGACCCAGGTTCGGCCGACTAGACTGTCTGGTATTTGTTTTTATTTAGATTTTATTTATACTATTATCGGCAGCTTACTTACAAACTAATCACCAATTTTTTTTAATATTTGTTTGGTTGTCACAACCAAATTATGTTTGGAGGTCACAACCAATTTCTGTTAGGTTGTCACAACCAAATTATGTTTGGTTGTAACAACTAAATTATGTTTGGATCCAACCAAATAAGTGCAACAAAATAATATTGTTGCCACAAACAACTTGCTGTGTTACGACAACCATATTGTTTTGTTATACCAATCAAAATATTGTTGTTACAACCAACAAAGGTCAACTAAAAAATATTGTTGCTAAAACTAAACCTTTTTTCTCAGTGTGCTTAAAACTATTTTTTAATAGTTGTTTAAGTAGTACAAATCATTTTTAAACAAGATTTTGTGAATTTAAGAAAATAGTACACTTTGAAAGTAGAAAAACTGTTTTGTTCAATTTGTTAATTAAATATTAAATAAACAAAATTTTTCTTTAAAATTCCGAGAAGAAGATTCTATGTCAAATTTGTCTACCTTTAATTTAAAAAAAAATTAGGATGTTGAAATTGAACATAACAAAATGATTTAAATATGGTTATTTATTTTTTGATTAATTATTAATTATTTTTTAAACAATAAATAGATTTTGAAAAACTAAACTTTGAAACCTTAAATAATTGCAATTATGTCAAACTAGAATCAAAACAATTGTATAAACAATGCCGAAAACGACTAAAATGTAACTTTTTATTTATTTGTTAATAAAAAAATCAAAAAAAAATTTTAATTTTCTCAAGCGCGCGAGGTTATTTGAAATGTATTTTTGAAAAATGTATTTACAGTTCCACTCTGATTTTTACATATCTTATAGGAAAAAAGTCAAACTTTCCATTGAAATAGGTAAAATTTTTTTTAAAAAATCCGATTTCGAGATACAATCAAAATAACACTTTGACCTTGAATTTCAAGGTCAAATTTTCATTTTACAAAAAAACATTTACTATATTGAATACCCTGTAAAAAAAGCTTTAAAAATCACTATATATATATGTTAAATTTTATGCAATCTATTTAGAAATAAAATAAATTTAAAAAGAATAAATATTAAGAAAATTCAAAATTTTAAAACTGTGTAACTCAAAAACTATTTCATGGAATTTGAAAATATTTGATATTCACACTTCCACTAACAATGGAAACACTTTAGCAAAGTTTGAATAAATTTTATTTTTTGACCTGGACAGTTCAGGAATTTTGCCCCATTTGTAAAATTATTTTATTTTTTAGCATTATTTTTATTTAAAAATCGTGGAGTTTCTTTCTTAAGAACAGTATGATAATAGCTTCCAACCAAGTTTTCTACAATTTTTCTGCAATTTATTTGTCAAATTACAAAAGCCTAGCAAATTTCAGATCTCGCATTACAAGAATTTGATGAATACGGTGCAGGAATGGTACAAATTAAAAGCATTTTTCCCAAAAAAATTAACCGTATCCCCATACTGCTATACTATCTCAGTAACGATGAAAGAGACAGAGACAACAAAGATAGGTATAATATAATAGCAGGTAGCTCATTATTTTAATTTAGTTAAAAAGTCTTTTATGAAAATGAAAAAGGAATCATTACAAAATATTGAAAAAGGAAATTTCTACTTAGAAATTTGTCAAAATATAAACATTGATAAAATCGAGAATTGGAAAATTTTGTGAAATAATAAATAGAGAAATCTGAGTCTTAGTTATAGGAAAATTGGCATATTAATTATTAACCTTTGTTTAATTGAGACTTAAACTTAAACCGTCATCTAATTATCCTAATTTGGGATGTCAGGTAGCTTGAAAGAGAAAGAGAGAGAGAGAGAAAGAGAGAGAGAGAGAGAGAGAGAGAGAGAGAGAGAGAGAGAGAGAGAGAGAGAGAGAGAGAGAGAGAGAGAGAGAGTGAAAATAGTTCTAAGATTGAAAGAGATAATAAAGGTAATCTAATCCACTTCGTCTAATTAAACCTTCGTCTAATAATCCTAATTTGGGATGTCAGGTAGCTTGAAAGAGACGGAGAGAGTGAGCGAGATATAATGAAACAAATTATTCAAATTATTTAATAACTTTTTAAAAAATAAAGAATTTATTTATAACAATTGCTTAAATAAGTTATTGTGATTATTTATTAATTTTTTCTTATTTATAATCATTGTTTAAACAAGTTATTGTAATCATTTATTTACTTTTTTTAATAATCTACTTGTTAACGATTATTATTATGTTAGTGGCCTGAAATTTTTAGTCACTTAAACGCGTAAAGCGCGTCAGGCGAATAGAAATAATGTTGATATTTCTATTTCTCAATAGAGAAATGGCAATCATGGGTCAACCATGGGCCTACCATGGCTATTTTTAAAACTAAATAAGTAATTTATATAAAATAAAAAATTTCTCAAATTCTATTTTTTTGCATATTAGAAGAACTTTTAATTTATTTCTATTTATTGTGCAAATGTATAAGTTTGCTTAATAATAATCCACTAATTAACAATAAATTTATTTATTGCAGCAAGTCAAGCTTTGGTGGCATTCAAGTGCCTCTTTAACTTTTTTTTCAAATTCATCTCTATTTACAGAAACACTTTCCATTTTGAGCTAAGAAAAGTAATGTGACATTCGCGTAAAGCAAGGAGAGACTAAATTTGATTTTGAATATTGTACAATATTAATTTTAGAAGATAGTTTTAACTAACAATATGTAAATGCAAAGATTATAAACACTGATTTATAATCAAAATATCAACATTATTTCTATTCACCTGACGCGTTTTCCGCCTTTAGGTTAATGCCTAAGCATTAACCTAAGTGACTAAAAATTGCAGGCGATTAACAGAATAATAATCGTTAACAAGTAGATTTTCCTATTCACCCGCGTATAGCTTAAACCCTAGGCTTTAAGCTAAAAGACGGATTTTTGTTTTCGCCTACGACATATATATATGACTTTTTTGAATGAATAAAACTATTTAAAATCTTGTTAAATTTTTTTAAAATAACTGACTTCTTATTTTCTATAGAATGAAAAAACTGATATATTACAAAAAAATTGAAAAAGGGAGCAGCAACGATTTTAAGATTTATGGATTTTGAATATTTAGAAGTTTAGTAAACTCGCTACAGAGACCAAAATTAGATTCATTTTTAAAAGACCTACCCGCCCTTGAGGATAGGCGTCAGCTATTTATGTTTGCTATAGTGAAAACTAAGCATCAAACTTGTTTATGTATATTTTTATCTATATTAATAAAATAAGATTTTTGTCTGAACATTGCTTAGAACTTTAAATTTCATGCATAATTATTCGTTTTAATCATCAAGGAATTCAAATATACCCATAAAAAATTTCATGTCTGTATGTATGTATGTATGTGTTACGTATGTAACAATTAATTATTTTATTATAAGATTTTATACTGTTTTTCCCATTTATATATTCTAAATGTTTACTCTATTACTAAGAGTTAAGCTTATTTACCACACTGATCGATAATACCGCTCGCTATTTGATTGAACTAACTAAAAGAATAACCTTAGAGGGCCAGGCGCTTGTCCTTCGTACGCCATCACTGGACGAGCTGTTCGGCTCCTCCCAGGGCTCATCGACTCCCGATGTCTGACGAGTTTGGGCACAGGGGAATGAACGGGACCCCGTTAATTCGGGTAACCGCCGTTTTTTGAACCTGTGCACTAGCTATCCTGTGCGGATGATGTTTATTCGGATTCCAAATGGGGGCTAACCATCCTCGTCAGCTGTGGACGACATGGGTTTTGGGAGGAATAGGACACCCCTGCCTTCTTGGTTTTTTAAGTTGGTGTGGAGTAGTCTCTGTCTAGGGTTGGCGCCCGATGGACCGGTTGACTGTCCGATCTGACCAACGACACCCCCAATCCAAGGTTCTTACACCGTGCCGATGGATGGATGGCACCTGGGTAAAAAAATCCGGTCGTGGTGTTGCTGGGGATAGTGCGAACGTCGCCCAACCTACGTGCTCTTCAATTTGGCGTCTGTAAAGTGCAGGCGTCGGTTGCTGATGCCGGGGGCCTGGGCGGTGGACGCACTGTCGTCGTCAGTGTCACGCTCGAAGGTGTCGCGAGCTGTGGCCCTAGGACACCGGGCGCCCTCCTAGTGATTTAATGCCTTACCCACATATCGGAGCTCTATGTGGGCGGACCGTTTTTTCTCCAAGGCTCGTGGGATTCGTATGGATGGACTAAAAATAATCTTAACAGACGTTATGCAGGAAATGGAGGTCAGTGAAGACCAAGTAGATGCTCAGCCATCTACGTCTGGTTCAACCAGCCCTCCCGAGAGAGCTCCGACTTGTGAGCAGGAAGTATTTAGGGAGAACGTCGTCCAACAGTTGGGCGCCATCCCTGAATATTTTAAAGCCATAAGGAAGGGCATCGGGAAGCAAAAAAATATTAAAATGGCAGTGAAGGATGCTATTAAAGCTCTCGAGGCGGCCTTCGAAGAAATCCGTAAAAATTTGCGGTTTATCGAAGTGCAGACCCAGAAATCTGCAAACGAAGCCTTGACGAATGCCGCCATAGAAAAAGGTGGAGACGGAAAAAAGCGCCCCCGTACAGAGAGTGAAAGCCCATTAAAGTTATCTGAAAGGGAAACTAAGCGTAGGGCCCCACCTACAAGGCGTAATGTCCTCCCGAACAAGACGTTGCCCTCTAATACCGGTGAGGCAAACAGGAATGCCGAAGGAGAGCAGTCGCAGAGGACTTGTGCCCAGGTTCTTGCGAACGCAGGGGCGGCCCCCGGGCCCTCTGGCACGCATCCCGCACAGCCTCCTGTAAGCCAGGACGAAGAAAGCTTCGAGCTTCTTAAAAACAAAAAAAAGAGGCCCGTCAACGCTATAAATTAAATAAGAAGAAGCAAGCGGAGATGCCTGGAAAAGAGAAAGTGAGTTTTCCGAGGCTTAGGAGAACAGAGGCAGTCAGGATTTCGGCGAAGGATCCTAATTCCTACCCTGAAATCCTAAAGGACTTGAAAAAGACCCTGAAGTCAGAGGACTCAGGGGCAGAGGTGCGGTGCACACGGGGAATTCTAAACAACGAGTTTCTCCTTGTCCTCAAAAAAGGAGAAAACACGTCCCAGTTTGCGAGAACGTTGACTGGGGCTCTTCAAGAGAGGGCCACAGCCACGGCTCTCGTGTACAAACGGACGCTGGAGATCAGGGACCTCGACGAGGCAACCTCCGAGGAGGACCTTGCTGAGGCCCTTAACGAAAAGTTGGGCGGTACTAACCCGGAAAGGTCGATCAGCATTGTTTCGAGATTCCGCGGAACAATGTTGGCGTTGGTACGCCTACCCGGAGCAGAGTATAATACTCTGCTGAAGGCTGAGAAAATCCGGGTTGGTTGGATTAATGCCCCAATTCGCGAGCACTTGGAGGTAATGAGATGCCAAAGATGCATGACATATGGTCATCCTACCCGCGCCTGCAAAGGCCCCGACAGAATTAAAAACTGTCGGAGATGCGGCGGCGCAGGTCACAAGGCAAAGGAATGCACAGTTCAGGAACCCAAGTGCATTACTTGCGAAGACCTGGGTAAAAGCGAAAAATGACACTGGGCCGGCAGCATCGCCTGTCCGGTATATAAAGTAGAACTGCAGAAACTCAAACAGGCAAAAGCCTAAAGTTTCTGCAGGTTAGCCTGCATAAGTGCCGGGAGGCCCAAGACCTCCTCATGCAAACAGCCGGGGAGAAAAACATCGATGTCTTGTTCTGCACTGAGCAGAACAGAAAGAACGATCCTGCTCCCTGGTATCAAGATAAATCTGGAAGAGCAGCCATTCAGATCTGCAATTCCGAGTTACGGGCAGATAAGTTCCTGGAGACGAACAGTGGGTTCGTGTGGGTGGAAATGGCAGGAATACGTATGTATAGCTGTTATTTCTCACCCAATGACAAACTGTCAGCCTTCGAAAATCAAATATACGACCTCGAAATGAGCCTTAGAGAATCCAAGTTGGATACCCTCATTACAGGTGACTTTAATGCTAAGTCACCTGAATGGGATGAGATAAGGCTCGATAAAAGAGGAATCTTGGTGGGAGAAATAATCTCCAGGAACAACCTGATGGTTGCGAACCAGGGGAGGTCTTGGACCTTTAGGAGAAACGGGCAGGGTTCGATCATTGATCTAACGATCGCAACGACCCTCCTGAAAAAAAGGATTAAAGATTGGCGCGTCCTGGAGGATTATACACACAGTGACCACCAGTATATTGAGTTTTCAGTCTCAAGGGGAGACACACTGAGGGCCAAGAACCACGGAATTCTTCGTGAGAGCGGCCCAAAGTGGAACATTAAGAAACTCGACAAGGAGAAGTTCGGCCATCCCTAGAAGAATCCTGCCTCATTGAGGAGCTGGGATGTGTGAAGAGGCCGAACACTCTGGACGGGGAGGTGCGGACGGTGAGAAAGACGTAGGAACGTATACTGGTGGTCAGAGGAATTGGCCTCTTTGCGAAAGGCATGCCTCGAAGCAAGAAGGAGATTTGACCGCTCTAACGAAGATTCTCTGCTGAAGGAGGCATATACAGAGGCCAAGAGAATCCTCAGGAAGGAGATACGCGCATCAAAAAGGAAATGCTGGAAGGACCCAATCAGGGAAGTCGAAAACGACCCATGGGGCCTGGCTTATAAATCGTTAACAAGAAATTGTTAACGAGGCAAAAGACCCCCGGTCTAGACAATCCCGATTGGGTCAGGCAAATTATAAAGGCTCTGTTTCCTCCAGCAGAACCGTGGCCTAGGATGGACTTTAGTGACTGTCAAGTCGGTGAGGGAGAACTCTTCACCCTTATAGAATTACAGAAAGCAGGCAGTAGGTTGAAGCCAGGCAAGGCGCCTGGAATCGATGGGACAAGCAACGAGATCCTTAAACAAGTGATCGTTGCTTCACCCCAGATTCTCCTAGATTGCTACAATAACTGCCTAAAGAGAGGAGAGTTCTTCCGCGACTAGAAACGACAGAGGCTGGTCCTCCTAAGGAAAGGTGATAAACCTCTAGATAAAGTCTCATCCTACAGGCCTATATGTCTGTTAGATACGATGGGCAAACTTCTAGAGGACATGGTTCTGCAGAGAATGCAGTCTCACTTGACCGGTGAGAATAGTTTATCTGAAAACCAATTTGGTTTCCGCAAGGGCCTGTCCACAGTAGACGCCATTCAAAAGGCGGTGGGCTTAGCCAGACAAGGAAAGGACAAATTGGGACCAGGGAAGAAAAAGGGCTTTTGCGCGTTGGTAGCCATTGACATACGCAACGCGTTTAATACCGCGCGATGGGAAGATCTCATCAAGTCGATGAGAAACAAAGGAATACCCCCCTACTTGTTGCGGATAATGCAAAATTATCTTAAAGACAGGTATGTCATACACGAGGGTGACACCTGCACTCTGAAGAAAGAGATGCAAAGAGGTGCCCCTCAAGGATCGAGGATAGGACCATTCGTATGGAATGTCTCGTATGATGACTTCTTGCGAATGGGTCTACCCGAAGGCGCGGTGATCATCGGCTTCGCGGACGACGCGTTGATCGTGTGCACTGCCGAGAGCGCAGAAGCCCTGGGCATAATGGTGAACGAATGTCTGAGACGAGCAAAGCGCTGGCTTGAAGGCAGAGGCCTACAAATGGCTCTGGAAAAGACAGAAGCGCTTCTAGTCACAGACAGACGTGGTTATACAGCCCCTGGTATCCAGATAGACGGATTCGAGGTCAAGTGGAGGAAACATATAAAATACTTAGGCGTCGAATTGGACAAATTCTTGAATTTTAAACATCACATCGCCGTAGCATGTCAGAAGGCCGAACAGTGTTCGGCAAATTTGGCTCGCCTAATGCCGAGCATTGGGGGGCCTTCTGAATCGAAGAGGAGACTGGTGGCGAGTGCTGCCTTATCAAAGCTGCTATTCGCAGCACCTGTATGGGCTCCTACCCTGCGAAATGACAAAAGTAAAACCATCTATAAAAGGGTACTGTCCGCGCAAAGAACTGTTACTAAACGTATCATTTCGGCATATCAGACAGTACCGACGTGTGCTGCTCAGGTCCTTGCCAGCGTCCCGCCGGCAGATCTTTTGGCACGAGAAAGGGAGGAAGTTTTCCTCCTTTTTAAAGATAGTATGTCCACCCGTAATACGGATGACAATAGACCCAGCAAGGACCAAGTTCGCCGAGATGCGAGAAGCAGACTCGTCGACAGATGGCAAGAAAGATGGAGCGGGGAGGAGACAGGCCGATGGACGTATCGGCTGATACCAGCACTCGCTACCTGGATAAGTAGGAAACACGGAGTAGTTTCCTACTACTTAACCCAGGCCCTCACAGGGCATGGATGTTTCGGATCATATCTTGAGCGATTCAAGAAGATTGAAATTTTAGAGTGTGTGTACTGCGGGTTTCCAGTAGACCATCCAGAACACACACTCTTCAGCTGTAAGCGTTGGGACGCAGAGAGGCAGGTGATGTTCGCCGGTGTAAACTGTAAAATTGCACCGGAGAACATGATCATGCTCATGACTCGCTCTATCGAGTATTAGCGAACCATCAAGAACTTCATACATTATGTTATGAGGGTCAAAGATTTCGATGGTCGCCAAAGAATGGATGTCCCGTAGGATTAGGTAGGAAATCACGTCAGTGACAGAATAGGGGATATAGGACCACTCCTGATGGCGATACGTCTGAAATTGGCTAGCCGGGAGTGGTTTTAAGGTCCCCAGATAAGGGTGTGTTTTTAGCGGGTCGGCATGTACCTGAGAGCAGGTTTTCACATCCTACGCAAAAAAAAAAAAAACCAGAGGGTTACCGTAAAAGGCAGTGTAAATAAATGTGGTGAAAAAAAGGTGCAAATTTACGAAAATTAAAACTCCCCTTGATGCACTTTTATCAATTAAAAAGGACTATATAAGGTCCTATGAGGAGCTGTGTCAATTCAGTTTAATTCAACCCCGGAAACTGTAAATATCTTCAATCTCTACAAGTAACAAGTCAGTTCTAATTTAACCCCCAAACTCTGTCAATTTTTCATTCCCAGTCATTTGGTACAAGTACATTTCAAGACCAGAATCTCTGTAAATTAACATCTCTGACAACTTAACCAACAACGAAAACAACTTGTCAACTGGCTGGTTGCCAGTACTTCGCCAAGGTTTAACCGACATCATACCGAATTCCCAACTGGCTGGTTGCCAGTATTCCGCCAGTATTCCGCCAGTATTCGGCCAACGTCAATCTAACATACACCTGGCTGGTTGCCAGTTCCTGCCAACGTTGGACCAACAGCGCTTTATATACAGCTGGCTGGTTGCCGGTTTTCCCCAACTCTGGTGAACCTTCTAACCTGAGATCTCTACTCAATAGTCTCCATTTCAAATAAAGGTAAGTCTTGATAATTCTTTCATCCTTAGTACTTCTTTCCTTTATCTCCTTGCTCTTCTAAACGTATAATCTGTTTCAGATTATCCGCACCTAACCACCAGCTCTCGCCGCTCTCTAAATCCTATTGGTATTAAGATTGGTATCGCCAAGCCTTATTGTAAACAATAAACTTCAAAATATGTACAAATGTCTCTCTATTCATTTTACCTGTACGTCTAACCCTCACTGTTCAAACCACCGATTGAATAAAAAATTATTTTTGTATGTTATGTTTTCCATGACGTAACATACATTAATTTGGTGCATCGTCCTGTGTGTACAGTAAGGGTTAAATGGTTGAGAGCTTTTTGTGCATTTGTTTTCTCTTTTCACATTTTTCAAGGTTTTTAGAAAGCTAGAGAATTTTGGTAAACTATTGTTAGTATTGTTATTCTTATATATGTGTATTATGTAAAACATTTTGATAATTTAATATGATATGTCGCAACCAAATAAACATAATGAAAAAGTAACAAGAATTACAACTAAAAATAACGAAGAATTAGCTAAAGAGGTTGAAAAAAAATAAAATTAATCTTGATTCTAAAAGTGGACTTCCAATAAATCTTGATAACTCTATTATTACTCATTAGAAAATACTCCTTGTCCAGAATTCTTTGATAAAATATTAATTGAAAAACAATTAGAAATTGAAAAATTTAAAGAAACTTTAGATCGTAAAAATATCCTTGATAAAGAATTCGAATCGTCCCTAAATGAATCTCGTTAGTTATTATATAAGGTTTTAACTAGTCCTTCTTCAAAAACAATTAAGACGGAAAATCAAACTAAGATAGAAACAAAAATGTCTAATAATAATAATAATCCTGGTGGTTCACGAGATCAGGCTGTAGGAGATCCTAATGTACAAGTAGCCTATTATCCCCACAATCAGACGATATCATTACGCGATGCAATTAAAGTAGTTCCATTATTTGACGGAAAAACAATGTCTCTAGAAAATTTTATTGATGGCTGCACAGAAGCAAGACAAATGCTTCCTTTGGCGGCAGAAGGAAATTTAGTAAAAATGATACGATGTAAACTTATTGGCGAAGCTAGAAAAAGTGTTTTTGGTACGACATTCAATAATGTAGATAAATTTATAAATGCTTTAAAAAGATGGTATTTAGTATCAAAATCAGTTTACCAACTACAGGGTGAGCTAGGGAATACCTTTATGTGGCAAGAAGAAAATGTTTTATATTACGCAACTAGACTTAAAGAAATTTCAGAAAAAATTTTAGACGCTCATAAAATGGCAAATAATCAAGTAATCGATAAAAATTTTAGTACAGGGTTAAATAGAGATTTAATAGATTGTTTCATAAGAGGGTTAAGGCCAGAAATACAAATTCGCGTACAACGAGCAAATACATTAAGAGAAACAATAACTTCGGCAATAGAAGTAGAAAAAAGATTAAAAGTGAGTCAAGATTTAATGAGAAATAACATTCCAAATTCAGAGTTGGACATACCACAAAGAAGTAGTAATATTCATTCCCGAAACAATAAATAAATAAACATACTTTACAGGAAAATATAGTGAACTGTCAAATTTGTGGCGGAAAACGTCACATTGCCCCAGTTTGTAATAAATTAAATATGAAAAATCAAACAGTTGCAAATCAACAATTTTTACCAAATCAACAACGAAATTTTTCAAATAGTCAAAGTCAGCGGTATAATACCAATCAATTTAAAAGAAATTTTCAAAATGCAAATTTTAATCGAAATTTTCAAAATCCTAATTTTAATCTAAATTATTCTAAAAATTTTCAAAATCCAAATTTTTCTAGACAAAATACAAATTTTCCTAAACAAAATTTTCAAAATTCAAATTTTTTAAGAAGCCAAAATATTCAATATCCAAATCAAGAAAGATTCTAAAATAGACAACATTTTCAAAATCAATCAAATTTTCAGAATCAACAAAAATTTCAAAACCAACAAAATTTTCAAAACCAACAATATTTTCAAAATCAACAGAATTTTCAAAATAATTATAACAGACCAATAAATTCTAATAATCAAAATCAAAAAGGTAACAATTCTTCTCCTAATACAAATCCTAATTTACAAAGTCAACAAGCGCAAAATTCTCAAGTTAAAGTGATGTGTAATTATTGCAAAGAAGAAGGTCATCTTATAAATGACTGTGCTTTAAGAACTTGTAATAATGCTCGAAAATTATAACAGCCGCAATTGGGAAACTCGAACAACCTTCTCTTAGTAGATGCGACAGATGAGGTTTTAAACGAAGAAACGCATCTTTGAACGTTAAAAATGAAAATAATATTAAAAAAGAAACTCAACCGGAAAATAGCGAACAAATTAATGCTACTATGTCAAGTAGTATCCCATATATTTCGATAAGTGCAGCTGGCTTACAAAATACCGTAACCACGATGATCGATACTGGAGCAGGTCCGAACCTTTTAAAAGAAGGGGTCGTTGGACCTGATGTTTACATTAATACGGAAGAATGCCTGCGACTCACTGGTATCTACGAACATCCTGTTTTCACCCCCGGACAAATAAAGTTAAATATACTAGGTCACTCTACGATTTTTAATCTAATCCCGAATGATGTTCCAATTAGTCATGAAGGAATTTTAGGCACACAGTTTTTTAACAACAACAATGTAAAAATAAATTATGCGGAAAAACATATTAAAATCGATGATAATTTTTATCCATTTTCTACACAAGACTACATAACAGTACCAGCAAGAACTATTGCAACAATTTTTGTTAACATTAAAAATAAAGATAAAAAAGTTTTTTATATTCCAAAATTACTTATTGGTGAAGGACTTTTTATTGGAAATGCTTTAGTGACAAATGTAAATGGTCGAGCTTATTTAAAAATTGCTGATACTTGTGTGGAAGCAATGAATATTCCTATATTAACAGTGGAATTACTTGATTTTATAGAAAATAAAGAAGAAAATGTAACAACAATTAAAACAAATTATAAATATTCAAAATTAATACAGTCTACAATTAACACTCAGTTCAGATCATCAGAAAATTTTTTAAATGGCTTTATTAATAACAATAATGAAAAATTAAATAAACTTTGTCAGGTATTTAATATTACAGGTATTAATAGAATAGAAACCGTAAAGAAATTTTTAAGGTTAGATCATTTAAACGAAGAAGAATTAACTCATGTAATAAACATAATAACAAAAAATATCGATCGCTTTCAAATACCAGGAGAAACTTTAGAAGGTACTAACATTTTAGAACACACTATCCCCACTACCGACGATCAACCAATTTTTACACGTCAGTACCGTTTTCCACCAATTCATAAAAAAAAAATTAAAAGACAAGTTAATGTACTTTTAGATCAAGGAATAATTAAACCTTCACAATCCCCATATAACACACCAGTTTGGATAGTACCTAAGAAATCAGATTCTCAGGGAAATAAACGTTGGAGAATGATCTTGGACTTTCGCAAACTAAATGAAAAAACAATTAAAGATAATCATCCTTTGCCAAATATAATTGATTTGTTAGACCAGCTTGGAAATGCAAAATATTTTTCAGTTTTTGACCTGGCATCAGGTTTTTATCAGATTAAAATGAATAAAGAACATTCACACAAAACAGCTTTTTCTACACCGGACGGTCATTATGAATTTGACCGCATGCCTTTTGGTTTAAAAAATGCGCCTGCATGTTTTCAACGTCTTATGAATGCTTGTCTTACCGGATTAATTAATACAGATTTATTTGTTTATTTAGATGATATTGTAATATATGCAGATACATTAGAGGAACATGAACAAAAATTTAATGCATTAATGGAAAGATTACGTTTAGCTAACCTCAAATTGCAACCGGATAAGTGTGAATTTTTACGACCCGAAGTTAACAATTTAGGTCATATTATTGATATACATGGCGTTAGACCCGATCCGAAAAAACTAGTAGCCGTAAAACAATTTCCAATTCCCAAAAATCAGAAAAATATCAAACAATTTCTCGGTTTAGCTGGTTATTACAGAAGATTCATCAAAAATTTTTCGAAAATAGCTACACCACTTTCAAATCTTTTAAAAAAAGACGTACCTTTTTCCTGGTCAGACGAACAACATGATGCTTTTGAATACCTCAAAACAAAATTATGTGAGGAACCTCTTTTAATTAGACCCGATTTTTCGAAACCATTTGTTGTTACGACTGATGCTTCAGGATTTGCAATAGGTGGCATATTGTCACAAGGCCCAGTAGCAAAAGATCAACCAATTTCTTATACATCTCGAGTTTTAAATGAAAATAAAAGAAAATACGATACATACGAAAAGGAAGCTCTAGCAATAATCTACTGCGTTACACAATTTAGACGATACTTATACGGAAGAAAATTTACATTAGTTACCGACCATAAACCATTAGTATGGTTTCAAAATTCCAAAGACCCGTGCTCAAGAGTAACTAGATGGCGTTTAAAGCTTGCGGAATATGCTTTCGATGTAGTTTATAAAGCAGGAAAAACCAACGTGAATGCAGATGCATTATCGAGAAACCCCGTAACATTTATACGAAAAGAAGATGACTATGAAACTGAAGAAGAAACATCTGATAATGAAGACCCTATTGACTTGTATTGCGATGAAGAAATTAATCAGTCTTATAATGAATCTGATACCGATGATGAAATTGAGAATAATAATATAAAAATAAATTCTGTGAACCTTTCAACGTCAAAAATTTTAACAATCAATAATGGAAATTTCATAAATAATTTATTTCATCAATTTCACATTAAGAAAAATAAACTTCAATGCTTCTTACAAATTTTTACACTTTTTTCAACTTTATTTTCTTCATCCGAAGAAAAGAAAAAAATAAATGAAGAAAAATGCTACATAACAACTCGTAATAAGTCTTATAATAAAAATAACTTTAAAAATAAAGAAACTTATGAACAACCAGAAAATTAAGATCATCCTTTAAGAATTAGCAAAAGGAAGCGTGGTAGACCTAAGAAGTACTTAGAAGAAAATCAAGATTTGACAACAAAAGAACCAAGAAAACGAGGAAGACCAAGGAAAACTCTTAAGGAACCTGAAAGAAACGAAAATGCAGCAGTGACAAGAAAACGTGTTAGACCTAAAAAACCTAAATGTAATGAAATTAAAGAGAAAATGAATGAAACTAATAATTATTATTCTGATACCGACTCAGATGATAAATCGGAAGATACTAATGTATCCGACCTTGAAAATTATTCTGATCCTGAAAATCCTTTTAATCCTGGAATAAATCCAGATCCTAAATATTATGATGAGAAGAAATCCAGAAATCCTAAAATGAATCATAGAAGTGATTCAAATCCTGAATATTTAGATGTTAAGAAATCAAGAAATCGTCGGAAGAAAAAAGGTAGAAATGAAGTTAATAAGACGAAATGTCAAATTATGAGGAAATAAGTCAAAGTAATTTAAAAGATAAATTGTAGAATGTCGGGATCAATTAACAATGAGGAAAGATAATTATGCGTATTTTGTAACTTGTAATGGAGTATTACGTGATAATGGATCTAATGGTCTAGATAAAAATAATAAATTACCAAAATTTAAAAATTTATTAAAAGGTCAAGCAAAAGAAACAAAAAAGGGTCAACAATATCATATTGCTTTACCAATTGAAGAAGAAGAAAAAGAGAATCTTGAACAAACATTAAATAATATTAAATTAACAATTTCTTCAATGTATGAAATCGCGGAAAAACTTAATCTGAAATCAATTTCTATTGCAAAAACTTTAAGAGTAAATCATATATCATGGAATGAAATCGTATCTATACTAAACTCTACTTTCTGTAAATGAAAAATAAAAATTATTATTTGTAATGGAATCGTTCAATATCCGACAAAAGAACAAAGTGTTAAATCAATCGAAGAAGCACACTCGTCAGCTATAGGCGGTCATAACGGAGTAACAAAGACTTACAACAGAATTGGACAAAAATTTTATTGGAGTAACATGAAGATTGATATACAGAAATATATTCAACTATGCCTCAAATGTCAAGTTAAAAAATTCGTTAGCGTAAAAACAAAAAATCCTATGGTTATAACGGATACTCCAGGTGTTGCTTTCGAAAAAATTTCAATGGACATTGTAGGTCCTTTACCTAAAACAAGTTTAGGCAATGAATACATTCTGACTATTCAAGATAATTTTACAAAATTTTCTCTTGCTATTGCTTTACCGAATCAACAAGCTAGCACTATTGCAGATGCTTTTACTAAAAAATGTATATGTATTTTTGGATCTCCAAAAGGAGTATTAACAGATCAAGGAAGAAATTTTTTGAGTAATTTAATCAAGAGTCTAGCAAAGCGTTTTAGAATCAGACAATTCAAAACTACAGCATTTCAGCCCCAATCGAACGGATCAATAGAAAGATCACACCAAGTACTAGGCGAATACTTAAAACAATTTATTGAAAAGAACTCAGAATGGGATGATTGGCTAGAATTAGCCATGTTTTCATACAATACCAGTATGCATGAAGGTACAAAATGTACACCACATGAATTAGTTTTCGGAAAGTTAGCGCGTCAACCGTCCAGCGATCCTCTTTTGCAACATGAAAAATTAGAAACATATCATGACTATTTAAAGGATCTCGTGACGAAATTACATGAAATAAGGAATATAGCAAGATTAAACTTAATTTCAGCAAAAGAAAAATCTAAACACTACCATGATAGGAAAATTAATCCACAGAATTTTAAAGTTGGAGATAATGTATTTTTACTAAGTGGTCCGAAACCACACAAATTTGGAAATCAGTATACAAGCCCGCATCAAGTACTAGAAATTTTTCAAAGTGTAAATGTCAAAATTTTAATTAAAAGTAAAGCTAAAATAGTTCACATTAATAGATTAAAATTATCGCATATTAAATAAATAAATGTTTAAATGTAGTATATTATAAAATCATTTTTATGAATAATAATATCGTTCAATATTCTATAATTTAAAAGTAGATTTATTTTTAATAAATATTTACTTTAATAGAGTAAAATATAAATATATTTGGAAACGTAGTCTGATATAAGAAGCTTTTGCAAAAACCTTTACATTTTAACAAGAATATGTACACTGATTAAAATATCTAATGTCTTAAGAAAATTGAATAAACTACGAGCAACTCAATTGTTACACTTGATCACGATTAAAATTTGTATAGGGGAGAGTGGCCATCAATGTACCAGTTTTTTCAATGAACCATTTCAATTTTCTCAGAAACAATTAAATAAAAATTCTCCTATTTTTAAATATAAATGAAGTTTGCGTAAAAACACTACGTCCATAAGTTTAAGACATGTGGATTTATTCTTTACAGAGAAAACTAAAAAAAACTGTTTTTGATGCACTGAAGAAAAAATTTACCTAAAATACAAACACGTTTTTTAATTGCAATAAGGTAATTTAAAAATAAATAAACTTACGATCTATTTTGTATCGGGCCTTAAGACTATCATAAACAAAAAGTTTATTTCCATCATAGTAATCATTGTTTCACATGTTTATCTCATCTCATGGTCTCATGCTATTATCTCATATTTTCACCTCATATCTCTCATTGTCTTGTCTGTTTTTTTTTTATATCATTGTCTAATGTTATTTTCTTATGTTATTGTCTCATATCTTTATCTCACCTCTTTTATATAATTATATTATTAACACTTCTTTTACATTGTAACGATTCTTTAAAAACATTATAATCACTTTATTATATATTAAACATTTACAATTAATTTATTTATTAAACAGTTATTAATCACTTGTTTAATGAATCCACAATCTCAATTTATGAACATTTTTAGCATTTAATAACACTAACTTTATTGACAATAAGAAGGAAATAAAAAATTTAAACACTTTCTAAATATTGTTACTTTAGTCAACACATTTTGCCCATTTTTATTTTAATCACAGTCGCTTTTCACATTTAATTTTTACTATATATTTACTATTAGAGTCACTTTATTATTTACTATTTATCACTTACAGTTCATTTTTTTAATGAACACTTTTTGTTCACCGTATTAAGAACTATTCAACACAAACTCTTAATAAACTATAAGCATATTAATACTATACACTTTTACATTAATCACATTTCTATTATAAACTTAATAAAAAATAAACAATAACTAGCATTATTCACTTCCACATTATACACACTCAAGTTCTATTCATTAATAACTTTCACTACTATGCACTTCTATACCACGCACTAATGTATTTATCTGTATTTTCGTTAAAGCTGGAAAATTTTTTTTTCCAAAACCAATTAAAACACTCATTATGCAAGGGTTGGCTCGAAAAACGATGGGCTAATTTAGTCTATTGTTTGTATTTAGAAAGAAAAATTTAAATTTGAAGAATATTTGAATAATGAGGTAAAATTTCACAATTTAATTTCATTTCTCTCTTTTCATTAAAACTCGAAATTTTTTTCTCTTTTCCTAAAGCCATTAACCCTCATTATACAAGGGTTTGATCGAAGGATAATGACACCCTGCAGGTGGTCTAATGTTTTTATTAAGAAATAAAATTTAAATTTGAAGGTAATTTGTATAATGAGCTAAGAGTTTCCTTTTCCGTAAACTTTTAACAAATACTTTCTCTCTCTAACCAAAGAACCAAGTATAAAAGCATCCTTTTTCGTTAACTTTTAACGCTTACCTTTAGTGTCTTAAATTGGACAAAAATGTTTTAAATTAAGATATTTTTGGTGTCTAAGATATGAAAAATGTCTTTATTTAAGACATTTTTGAAAAATTAAAGACACTTGTTTTTGCAGTGATGTTACTTAAAAAATTGAATAGATTTGTTGTAGTAAGATTTAAAAATGAGTAATAGAATTTATATTCAAATATTTATTAATTTTACATTATAAATTTATATGTGAATTATCAGTTCAAAAATAGTTATATGAGTAGCACTGCCGCAAAGCCGTGTCGACAGAGTGGAACACTCAAAACTTCCAAAATTATTAACTGGACAAAATAATAAATTACATTGTTAAAAGTTACCAAGTTTTCTTAGGACCATTTAAAACTTTAATAACAATATTTTTTATATCATTTAAAGATTCCCTTAGGGTAAGAAAACAATGTTTTGTAGAGAAAGTTTAAACAGATCTCTTACGCTGCTATACGCTTGCCGTGTGTAAAGTCGTGCAGTCAAAACTTCAAAAATTAATTTTTCCACAAAATCAAAAATCACGTCTTTGACACTTATAGGGTCTTTAAAGTACATTTCGAACTTTAATAAAAATATTTATCCAATCCATTTGGCGATTCCCTTCAGGTAAAAAAACAATATTATGTAGGTTGAGTTTGAACAGCTCCCTGGCGCTGCCACGCAAGTCGTGTGTACAGAGTCGCGCAATCTAAACTTCAAAAATTAATTTCTCGACAAAATCAAAAAACACATCTTTGAGACTTACAGCGTTTTTCAAGGACATTTCAAACTTTAATAAAAATATTTTTTTATGTCATTTGCCGATTCCCTTCGGGTAAAAAAACAACAATAAAAAATTATTGTTTAAACAAATTAGTCAAAAAATTAATAAAATTATTTTTAAGAATAATATTCTTAAAATCTAATATTTTCCCTACAATTTTCATGTTATGCATTTTTTTCTAGGACCAATAGTTTACGAGATAAAAATTCATGAAAAAAAGTGCCTTAAAATTTCAATAAACAATATTTTGCAAAATTTTTGTTTTTTTGCAAAACTCTTTGATATACTTTATCTGCACCCCCAATACAACAAAATGCTCAAGTATTAACAAAATCTGAAATTCAAAAGTTCCCCGACAAATGGAATGCCCCAAATAGAGAAATTGGAGATTTTACTAGTAAAGTTACTGTCAAAAGATGAAGTAATGTTAGTTCAGAAAAGCACTTTTTTTAGATTGTTGGAAGACGAGGAAAAATAGGAAAAAACACTATTTTTCACAATACGACACCGTTCCGGTGGCTTGGTTTGCCATTATCATCAGGTTACTTTAATATAAAATAAATAGATTATATACATTAAAATTAACAGCGGAATCACATACATTAAATTCACAAAAATAATAAGACAATATCCAGTTAAAAAATTGTTAATCACATCGAAAAATTGTCAAAAAAGGTAAAATAACATTTTAAAATAATAAAATATTGTCATTAAATTAAAATGGAAAATTACAGACAGAGTTTAGCCAGTTATAAGTCAAAACTGAGGTGCGATATTGACAATTACAGATTATATACAAAAGACAGGGACAATGAAATTGATCGAAGTAATATGAAGAATAATCACTTTTTCAATTTTTGTAATAAAGGCAAATAAGTATTACTTAAGGGTTGTTTACTCCAGTTATCGGTTTTAATAACTGAAGGATTTTATTCCTTTTAAGTTCCATGGTTGTAAAATTATAAATAAATTTTTTGTAGAAAACGATAATTTTTATTAAAAAAAATGTTTGATTATTTTTTTTACGGGTTACTTTTAAGGGTGGTAAACCCTTGTTATCTTTTAAAAAAATTAGAGGAAATTTTTTAAAGTTACTTTTTTGTTTTCAAAGTTGAGAATAATTTTTTGTAGAAAATTATGTTTTATCAGAATAATTTTAGAAATTAAAAAAAATCTATTTATTTGTTGTTATGTAATTAGTTTAATTAAATTATTAAATTTTACATTTAAATGACTTTCCTGATTTGTGTTGATTGTTCATAATAAATTTTTTATTACATAAATATATCTCCTTCTATTCTCTAGACTGATAATTTATTTAACGTTAGTTAATTATTTTATCTTTTATTAAAATTCTATCTTAAGTTCTGTGCAACATTTATTTTACATAATTTACTGTTTATTTGTGACTAATTTTGTCAAGAATTCTTTTTTAAAACAATTCTGAGTTTAATTAATAAATTTGAATGCGAGCAGTTTTGCGGCACTCTTATGCAACTTTAATAGTGTGAACTAGACTACAGTCGACTAGAAGCTAGTTTTTTGTGTTTTTTTTCTATAAATTAATTATTTATTTCTTTACTTCTTATCTGAATTCTTTAAATGACATGTTTATCATAATAATTTTTTTGGGAATTCATTTTTTTGATTTTTCACTTGTTTTCTAGCGAATTCCATAAAGTAGACCTAACGTGGACCTAAGTTGGAGTCAATTGAGTCCGCGCTATGACCCACATTTTCGCCGGGGTAAGAATTTTTAATTTTTTTTGTATAAAATCAAAAGCATAATTATTGTCTCGAAGAATTTTTATAACTTTTTTTATATTATCCTAATGGAAAGAATCATGTGAAAGTAAAATTGCCCTGTTATATAAATTGTAAACAATATTCTTTTTTTGTTGTAATGGATGACAGGAATAATAGTAAATCAATCTGTTTGAAGATATAGGTTTTTGAAACCAATCGCTAATAAGTTGATTCTTTCTTTTTATCAATGTTAAGTCAGGAAAATTAATTTTTTCCACTTATGCACAAAAACTCACGTTTTTGTACGCATGAGCCATGGCTGAAAATCAAAGTTTTAAGGTGAGATGACTTTGACTTCAACCATGGTTCACCCGCACAAACGTGAGTTTTACGCATTTGTAAGAGAAAATAACGTATGAACCACGGATGGACCTCGTTTTTTGACGACCACAATGTTCGACTTGTTCATCGAACATTGTGCTCGTCAAAAATATCGGATTTTTCACCCTTGGTGCATAATATACCATTGGTTGTCAGATTCTAGTTTATAAGTAAACTTTAAGTTAACATTTAAAGAATTAAAGGTATTAATAATCAAGTCAATGTGTTCTTTATCCACTGAAAAAAGTGTGTCATCAACATATCTAACATAAATCAAAGGAACCACGGAGTTAGCTCAGTTGGTTAAATACTAGACTCTGCGGTCGCACCGAGTCCAGCTTGCTGAGTTCGCGCCCCGATGAGTCTGGGATTTTTCTAACTCGTGAGATAACTTCAGTGGAAGGTTTGACGTCAAGGAATAATGATATGCACTGTCGGTAATCGACTTGTGCAGATCACTAGAACTCGACTGTCGATAAACCGGTTGTATTCAGGAAGAGGTTTTTCTACAGTTTTCCCTCTCCACTGGCGAGAAAACCCAATATACCGGGTGGTCCAGGCAAATGCGAGTACTCCTAATTTCAAGCCGTTCTGTAGACGCAAAAAAACACTTAGGAAAATATATAGTACTGAATTCTAGGAACTCCCAACGGGGGACACTCATTGGGCCAGTAAGGTCGTTAAAACGAGTGTATAATAAATAAATAAAAAAAAAACATAAATCAAAGATATACAATCATGATCTTTTTTGAGTAAATTAAGACATTTAGTTTCTAAGTCTTCCATTACAATATTAGCAAACAATGGTGAGATAGGTGAACTCATAAGGGTACTATAAATTAGTTGATAAATTTTGTTGTTAAACACAAAAAAGGTATTATTAAAAATAAATTTAGTACAGTCAATAATCTCGCCGAAGGGAATTTTACAAAGATTGTGAATTTTTTTAAATCTTTTATCCAAACTTTGAATAACTAGATTACAAGGAATGTTGGTAAAAAGAGAACTGACATTAAGTGAAAGTAGTACAAAATTATTTGGTATAACAATATTATTCAATCTTTCTTTTAATTCAAAACTATTATTTATGTGAGATTTTGGAAGAGAAATAGCAGTTTTTAATTCTTCGTATATTGTTTTTGCTAAAAAATGTGTTGGTCTATTAATGAGAGAAACAATTGGATAAAGGGGCAAATTATCTTTGTGAATTTTGGGCAATCCATAAACTTTTGCTAATGAAGTGTCTGTCATGGTTAACTGGTTATGATGAAATTTATATTTAAGATAATCGTTTTCATTTAAATTATTAAGAATTTTTTGAGTGCTAGATTGCAGTTTAGTTAAAAGTTTTTTTGTTAAAATTTCTTTATAAACCGATTGATCTGAAAGTAGATCATTGGCTTCGGATAAGTAGTCAGATTTTTTTAAACAAACAGAAACATTGCCCTTATCAGAATTAGTAAAAAGGATGTCAGGATTATTTTTCAAAAACATTTTTGTCGGTTTTAATTTTGATAAGAAAATTTTTTTTCAAATGTATAATGGAGTTTTTTATTCAAATTACACACAACATTATTACTAACTCTCTTTCTAATCTCATTCTTAATGTCAGTATCTAAATCTAAGTTTGAAATGGAAATTTTAAAATTTTTTATAATATTAATTGCATCTTGTTTAGAATTTTTTTTTGAGGTAAACTATAGTTTTGACCAAGTGATGCAATTTTAGCAACTTCTTCGGGGATGTTAGTGTCACTCAGATTGATTAACCAATTGTTATTCTTTTTTGAATTAATATCATAACAATTATATTTCTTATTGAATAACGAAGTGAATTTCTTTATAAGTCCTTAATTAAATTTTTCACAGATAGAGATAAACTTTTGATTTAAGAGAACAAAAAAATTGTCAAGAGTAATTGTATCAATGGACGAGTTCAAAATCTTATTTTTAGTACATTGTAATTGTTTATTAATATAATTGATATGGAAATGGATGTCTCTTATTTCGTAATTTAATAACATATGTGCAAAGTGATGATTAAGTTTGTAAAAATTTTTTTTACAAGAATTACTATAAAAAGATAAATGAGCCAAACGATTACTTATATGTAAAAAATGTATTTTTAACTAGGTATTGTCTTATTATTTTTGTGAATTTAATGTATGTGATTCCGCTTCCAATTTTAATTTATATAATTTATTTATTTTTTATTAAAGTGACCTGATGATGGTGGCAAACCAAGCCACCGAAACGTCGTCGTATTGTGAAAAATAGTGTTTTTTTATATTTTTTCTTAATCTTCCAATAATCGAAGAAAAGTGCTTTTCTTATAAATATAATGGAAGAAAAAATTATTACTTACAAAGTTAGTTAAACTTCGAGCAAATTAAAAAAAAAGCTTTCTATCTTGATTAGGACTCAACTTTTGGTCTTTTTAAAATGAACATTTTTATTCACTTTTGATAAATATCTCTTTTTGGCAGTTCTACTTAGTTTTAAATTACCAATATTTTAAAAAATAGTCGTTGCTAAGGGTAACAATTTTATTATTTTAAGATATTTTGTGTGTTTTGTTCTTAATCTTAATATATGTATCAAAATTTCGTCGTTCTGTCATACAATAAACTTCATTCTAAATATTAAAGGTGTTCACAAAATGTTCATTAAAAGTTTTCTGACTTAGTCTCTGACTTTTATCAATTATTTTTTAAAATATTGGTAATTTAAAACTACGTAGAACGTATAAAAAAAATATTTATCAAAAGTAAATAAAAATGGTCATTTTCAAAAGACCATAAGTTTAGTCCTAATCGAGATAGAGACCTTTTCTTTTTTTTAATTTGCTTGAAGTTTAACTAACTTTACTTCATTTTTTGACAGTAGTAACTTTAGATGTATAAAAAACTATGTATTTCGCAAAAACTTAAAATTTGTTTCCTTTTAAGAAACAAGATCGACCTGCGCGACACGGCGCGCTTGTTATTTTTTTCTTAATGAAAAATCATCACATGAAATCACATGAAATAGAATAGAAACAAACATTCTAATCTTAAATTACTCATATAAAAATAATTAAAAAGAATTAATAATAGTATACTAAGCAACAAGGGGTTAAAGACAGCCATTTGTTTACGCTGATGTTTGTGTACGAGTGACAGTCGAGGGCGAAGCACGAGACAAAACGAGTACACAAACATCATTGTAAACAAATTGGACTGACTTTAAACCCGTGTTGCTTACGATACTTTTTATTCCAAAGACACAAACTTGGTGCTTTTAAATGTTTGTAGGTTAGGGTCTAAATGCATTCACTTGTTTGACCGAATGAAAATGGCTGCCATTTTTGCCCTGTGGTAAAAAAATGCATAGATCAGCTGTTCATTTTTTCCCTAGGGAAAAAATGGAAGCCATTTTTACCAGGTCGAACAAATGAATGCGTTAAGACCCTGCCTACAGGCATCTAAAAGCGCCATGTTTGTGCCTGTAGGATAGAAAATATTATTTTTAATACAAAAATAAATAATTCAATATATTAGTTAAAAGTAATGAATTGTTATTAGTTTTAATATAATAAATAAAAAATGTAAATAATAAACAACACAATTGTTTTAAATGTAAATAAACTGTTTTAAATAAACTTAATAAAATGAATTACTTGACAAAAAACTTTAATGATAATGATCACATAATGTAATTATTGAATTACAATGGAAACAAACCTCCTAACCGCAAATGACATTTATCAATATGATAATTTAATGAAGAAAATACAACTATCGAATTAATGTAATATGAAAAAAGATGAATAAATTAGAAGCTTACAATAAAATGAAATAAAATTATTGAAAATTATTATTATTACTTACCTGTCACTAACCTGTACTACGTAACTGGAGAATGACAACAAAAACATAACCTTAAACACTGAAGTATAATATTTTTATTTTACAGAAACTTAAAAAGTTGATGAATTATAAACATACAATAAAACAAAATAAAGAACTAAAAATTATTATAACTTACCAGTTTCACAATTTCCCTTTGACTTAAAAAAATCCGTTGCCAATCACCACATGCTTTAGAATAAAAAGAAATATCAGAACCTTAAGTGACAAATAATTATGATACTTTAAAAAAAATGTAATAATAGAACTAAAAAACAGATAAATAAGTTACAAATAAAGTAAATAGAAATAAAAGAATATTAGTATTATCATCATTACTCACCTGTCGGAAACGAATGCCAATGTAAACAAAACATTCTTTCACTCAAAACACTATAACCTTAACAACTTTACTAAAATCACTATCACTTCTTAAACTATTACTCCTCAACTATTAGAATTTAATTTAGTTTTAATTTATTATGATTTAATAAAATGCAATTATTTATTAAACGAAGATTTTAAATAAATTGAAAAATACTTCATATAAATGTCTAAACTGTGATGTTATTGTTGACAAAAAATATCGAAAATCTCCTAGCCAATCAGAAGCCCAATAAAACGTGTTACACCTCTGAAGTTGGTCGAAAGGGTTCTCGTATAGGGAAGTGAAGGTCAAAGCTAATATCTATGTATTAACTATTTTAATGAAATTTTTTGTTATTTTAGATGGCTAACATTATAAGAAATTTTATAAAATAAACTTGAAGTTACAATATTTAATTAAAAGATTTAAATTCATCTGCAAAACAAAAAATCGTAACTGAAAATTATCGAAAGTGAGGTTTGATATGTACTGACCAATGGGAGACTCGGAAATGGAGTTACACGTCTGAAGTTAACCACAACGTCTGTTCTTTTTAGAATAGGATTTTATGCAAAAAAAATGATTCCAGAAGGTAGTAACTTATAAATTACTCTCTTCCAGTACATGTAAACTTAAAATTTTCTATACAAAAATTAAATCCTATAAAATTTTCTGTAAATGAAAAAAAAAATTAAAACTTTATCTGTAAATTATTACAGATAAAGTTTTAATTTTTAAAAAATTAAATCCTATAAAATTTTCTGTAAATGAAAAAAAAAATTAAAACTTTATCTGTAAATTATTACAGATAAAGTTTTAATTTTTTTTTTCATTTACAGAAAATTTTATAGGATTTAATTTTTGTATAGAAAATTTTAAGTTTACATGTACTGGAAGAGAGTAATGTGCAAAAAAATAAATTATGAACAGGTTTTTCAAGGTTTTTCATGAATTTTTATGGGTTTTTATTGTCGCAAGAAATTCATCGCTGAGAGCCTTTTTTCTACTGCTGATATAAACAACTTAAGCTGTTAAAGTGATTACTGTTATTTATTTTCTTAAAAATAAGTGGACTAATATTTTTTTAAAAACAAAGGAAAAATGAGTTTTCTCATAAACGGCTAGAGCGATTTTTTTCTTTTTCAGCTGAAAATGATTGAAAGGCATCCTATAAACAAGTTCAAGAAAAAAACCGGAGGTGCAAGCATGTTCGGGTTGAACTTGGATCAAGGTAGAAGCTTATGTAACGCGCAGAGTGACTTTACGCGCCAAATCTACCAAATTTCAAATCTCAATAATTATTAAAAGTCAAATTTGATTCAGCAACGAAACGAAATCGACGATGAGATATATCCACAAGCTCGTTCCACAATTAAGAGCTTAGAAGCGCAACTCCCGCAAAGAAAGTAACTGCCTTCTTATAATATGTAAACTGAAAATTTACTAAAAGGAAAACTATCAAAATAAAACTCAGTAAATTAAAGTTAAGTACCAACTATAGATTTATTTGAAACGTTTCAACAGAGTACAACTATTCATTCCTTCTTAAGATCTTTTGTAATTTTGATCTTGTCGGTACCAGTCAAAATCTCTATCTGACGACCCAAAACATCATTGTCGCTGACCTGGGGCCTTACGCCCCACTTCATTGCAAATTCTTCGTGGTTTAAGAGAGGGAAAATACCCCCTGACCTTGTCCCCCTCTAAATGGAGGCGACGAAAACAGGAGACCCTTTTTTATAACGCAGGTCAAGAAACGGCTTGAGGAGTTTTATGACAACCAGATGTGCGCCATATTTAAGTATCTTTTAGATTTAGAGAAACCATAAAATAGGGAATTCCGGGAACGTGACAAACAAGCCCATATGCATTTCGTCTTGGACTTTTAAAAGGGTTTAATCTTTTCTACCATTGTTTGTAATAAAGGGTCGAGTTTTCGTTTCCTCTATTACATGCTATAATTTATCCTTTATTCAATTTCTTCAGTTTTTTGCCTAAAAACTGAACGTGAGAAAATTATGTTTTCTTACGAGTCGATTTGCCCATGTTGCTTGCCATTATTACCAATTATAAGAATTACGTCGATGAAATAAATCATTTTTAAATTAATAAATATTTAAATTAAACCGTGCATTTAAAGCGCCCTCTAACATAAAAGGAGCACATTACACACAGGCGTTACACTCCCCCCCTTAAAAAAAGGCACATTCCAAAAAATTGTCTTTTTTTTTAAAAGGTGTATATCATATTTAATCGCAATAGTTATGAATAACACTCACACAACATAGACAAATGATTAACTCAGTGATATATTAGATCTATTCATATGTACATTAGACTACGGCGAATATCACAAAAATTTAACTTTCGAATTTAGCAAATTCTAAAAACACACTAGAATGTTCAAAATTATAAAATATGAAAATTTTTAAAACCCATCCGCAATTTTTTTTGAAAATATGCCTTAATACTCAGCAAAAAAGGAGCGATTAAATATATTAATTTTTACTATTTTTGAAGCATTTTTTAAAAAAAAAAGTCTTGTATTTCTGAAATAAGTTTATGTTTTTTGACCTAAAATAAATATTATATTACAAAAAAAAAATTTTAGAATTTTTTTTGACGCTTTTGATCAGTTGATTATTTAAAAAAAAAAATTTTTAATTTTTCATCTGAACAGTTAGTGTTAAAATCAAGTCTATAAAAAAAAGCCGTAAATTTACAAGCTGATAGTATTTTTTTGAAATTATAATACTCTTTGGGCATTTATCCTCTTGCATATAATCTAAATATTTATATAGTAATATAACCTAAAGGTTATAACGATGGAATTCGTGAAAATATAAGTCACGCTCAAATGCAAACAAGCGACATCGGCATTATTCTTGAAGTCGACTATTATTATTATTACTATTATTATTATCATTATTATTATTATTCAATAAGTAGAAACAAATTTCTTTACCTTAGAAAGCACCTGCTTTATATGTTTCGCCTTCAGTTTCCTTTAGAGCTAGTTCTAAATTGCGTTTCCTAATTTTTGTTGCGCGCCTTACTTTTTGGTACACCTTATGATTTCGATGAATGCTTTGCTGAGCCCGGTTTCTATCACGCTTATGCGCAATTTTATTGCCAATTTGTTCAAACGACAAGTTTATTGATTCTCAAAATGCTTCTGCTGATTTTCTAAAACCATCGCTATATTTTGATACAGCTTCAGCTACAGTTATTCTTAATCTATGTTTGGAAACGAAATATTCCTTTGGACATTTATTCCAAATCAAACTGTAGAGACTTTCATTTGCATTTTGAGTTTTGCATTGAGAACATCGACTGAGCAACTCTTCATCATACATCTTTTCAAAAACTGGCAAGATTTTTTCAAAGACCTGACGAATAAAATAAGAACAGAAATAAATAAATATTTTACATTTTTAAATAATTTAGAAAAACAAATATAGATATATCTATTTGATTTACTTTTTCACTTATTGGAGTTCTGACATTTTTTGCATGAGAAGGAGTTGGAAGTTGTTTAGCAGTTGCAGCCTGGTAAAAGCACCAAGAATTTGCTCCTACTGGGCAAAACTGATAATGAGGATTTTTTTAGTGGATGTGCCACGGTAAATAATTGCCATAATTGCATTTTTCATTGCAGTGATGTCATTTTTGTTGCGATAAATAGCAACTTTGTAATATTTACACAGCTTATCAATGGTAGTAGCTTTTAGTGCACCATGAGGAACGTCCACCAAGTGTGACTCCACGATTTCGCCACACTTTGACTACTTCTCGAAGAGCAGTTCCCAATCTATAGATTAGTTAGTGTTACTGCTATTATTATTTTTAAAAGAATTATTCCAAAATGTACACGGAAAAAAATAATTGAATAATAATTACTAGGGAAACTCAAGAGCGGTGGATGTGAGAATTATTCGTTAGATTTTATCAGCAATTTTTTGAAAAACTCCGAACAATTATTCTAGAAAAATTAGAATTAAGTTCAAGAAAACTTTTCTAACTGTTATCAGATTTTACCGAAATTTTTATTTCGGATTTACTTCAGAAATTAAATTTTTTTTCTATGAGTACTCGAACTCAGTTCTCCGAGACTACAAAATCTCCGCTATGTCCAATTGAGCTAAGTACTTTGTTGAATTACTGGCAAGTGCAAACATACTTGGATGAGCCAAGCTTGGGTCTACATTTCAGCAGTAGAGAGCTTCTGATTGCACGTCATGAAAAATTATTTTGGAGGTTTTGTAGAAATATTTGGCTGAACCAACCAAGGAGTGTTGCATAAAGACGTCATTTACGATTATACTTGTCTGGCAAGGAGACACACATCGATCTTTGGAATAGGATGTCTTATATATATACTGCCTCTTCATATACTTGATTTTGAAATAACTTCGAAATATTGTTATAAATGTATGAGCAGTAACATTGAACTCGGAGAGGATAGCTACAACAGCAGCTGCTAAAATTTGAAGCAGATCTGGATAATATGGTCAAACATATCATCTCTCTCTCTGATGGAGAACTAAAAAAACCACTCTAAAATTCATGCAGTAAATTTAAAAAGTCTCAAAAATAATTGTTCATAAAACGCAATCAGAAGCTCTCTACTGCTGAAATGTGGACCAAAGCTTGGCTCATCTAAGTATGTTTTCACTTGCTAGTAATTGAACAGAGTACTTAGCTCAATTGGACATAGCGGAGATTTTGTAGTCTCGGAGAACTGAGTTCGAGTACTCATAGAAAAAAAAATTTAATTTCTGAAGTAAATCCGAAATAAAAATTTCGGTAAAATCTGATGACAGTTAGAAAAGTTTTCTTGAACTTAATTCTAATTCTTCTAGAATAATTTTTCGGAGTTTTTCAAAAATTGCTGATAAAATCTAACGAATAATTCTCACATCCACCGCTCTTGAGTTTCTCTAGTATTTATTATTCAATTATTTTTTTCCGTGTACATTTTGGAATAATTCTTTTAAAAATAATAATAGCAGTAACACTAACTAATCTATAGATTGGGAACTGCTCTTCGAGAAGTAGTCAAAGTGTGGCGAAATCGTGGAGTCACACTTGGTGGACGTTCCTCATGGTGCACTAAAAGCTACTACCATTGATAAGCTGTGTAAATATTACAAAGTTGCTATTTATCGCAACAAAAATGACATCACTGCAATGAAAAATGCAATTATGGCAATTATTTACCGTGGCACATCCACTAAAAAAATCCTCATTATCAGTTTTGCCCAGTAGGAGCAAATTCTTGGTGCTTTTACCAGGCTGCAACTGCTAAACAACTTCCAACTCCTTCTCATGCAAAAAATGTCAGAACTCCAATAAGTGAAAAAGTAAATCAAATAGATATATCTATATTTGTTTTTCTAAATTATTTAAAAATGTAAAATATTTATTTATTTCTGTTCTTATTTTATTCGTCAGGTCTTTGAAAAAATCTTGCCAGTTTTTGAAAAGATGTATGATGAAGAGTTGCTCAGTCGATGTTCTCAATGCAAAACTCAAAATGCAAATGAAAGTCTCTACAGTTTGATTTGGAATAAATGTTCAAAGGAATATTTCGTTTCCAAACATAGATTAAGAATAGCTGTAGCTGAAGCTGTATCAGAATATAACGATGATTTTAGAAAATCAGCAGACGCATTTTGAGAATCAATAAACTTGTCGTTTGAACAAATTGGCAATAAAATTGCGCATAAGCGTGATAGAAACCGGGCTCAGCAAAGCATTCATCGAAACCATAAGGTGTACCAAAAAGTAAGGCGCGCAACAAAAATTAGGAAACGCAATTTAGAACTAGCTCTAAAAGAAACTGAAGGCGAAACATATAAAGCAGGTGCTTTCTAAGGTAAAAAAATTTGTTTCTACTTATTGAATGATAATAATAATAATAATAATAATAATAATAATAATAGTAATAATAATAACAGTCGACTTCAAGAATAATGCCGATGTCGCTTGTTTGCATTTGAGCGTCACTTATATTTTCACGAATTCCATCGTTATATCCATCAGGTTATATTACTATATAAATATTAAGATTATATGCAAAAAGAGAAATGCCCAAAGAGTATTATAATTCCCAAAAAATACTATCAGCTTGTAAATTTACGGCTTTTTTATAGACTTGATTTTAACACTAACTGTTCACATGAAAAATTAAAAATTTTTTTTTTTAAATAATCAACTGATCAAAAGCGTCAAAAAAAATTCTAAAATTTTTTTTTTGTAATATAATTTTTATTTTAGGTCAAAAAACATAAACTTATTTCAGAAATACAAGACTTTTTTTTTTAAAAAATGCTTCAAAAATAGTAAAAATTTATATATTTAATCGCTAATTTTTTTCTGAATATTAAGGCATATTTTCTAAAAAATTACGGATGGGTTTGAAGAATTTTCAATTTTTACACTTTTAAATAATTCAAGAGTGGTCAAAATATAATTTGGTCAGTTTTTCCATACGTATATTGAAAAATATACGTAAAACCTCACGAAAAATTACTATAAAAATAATTTTGTTGAAAATTTAAAAAAACTCCTTCATATAGTTGAAAAAATAGGTATACCCTCCTCTTAAACAGGACAATTCTGATAAAAATTACAAGTCCCACATCGATATGGTATTACTTACACGGAAAATTCTGATAAAAATTACAAGTCGCACATCTATGTGGTATAACATAAATGGAAAATTATTATAAAAATTAGAAGTCCGACATTGACGTGGTTTTACTTAAACGAAAAATTCTGATAAAAATTACAAGTCCGACATCGACGTGGTTTTACTTGAAGGGAAATTTCTGATAAAAATTAAAAGTCCCACATGTATGTGGTTTTACAAAAATGGAAAATTTTTATAAAAATTAGAAGTCTCACATCGACGTGGTTTTACTTAAATGAAAAATTATTATAAAAATTAGAAGTCCGACATCGACGTGGTTTTACTTGAAGGGAAATTTCTGATAAAAATTACAAGTCCCGCATCAACGTGGTTTTAATTGAAGGGAAATTTCTGATAAAAATGACATGTCCCACATCGACGTTGTTTTACTTAAACGGAAAATTATTATAAAAATTAGAAGTCTCACATCGACGTGGTTTTACTTAAACGGAAAATTCTGATAAAAATTACAAGTCCCGCATCTACGTGGTTTTAATTGAAGGGAAATTTCTGATAAAAATGACATGTGCAACATCGACGTTGTTTTACTTAAACGGAAAATTATTATAAAAATTAGAAGTCTCACATCGACGTGGTTTTACTTAAACGGAAAATTCTGATAAAAATTAGAAGTCTCACATCGAGGTGGTTTTACTTGAACTGAAAATTCTGATAAAAATTACAAGTTCGACATCGACGTGGTTTTACTTGAAGGGAAATTTCTGATAAAAATTACAAGTCCGACATTGACGTGGTTTTACTAGAAGGGAAATTTCTGATAAAAATTACAACTCCCACATCTATGTGGTATTACATAAATCGAAAATTCTGATAAAAATTAGAAATCTGACATCGACGTGTTTTTACTTGAAGGGAAATTTTTGATAAAAATTACAAGACCCGCATCAACGTAGTTTTAATTGAAGAGAAATTTCTGATAAAAATGACATGTCCCACATCGACGTTGTTTTACTTAAACGGAAAATTATTATAAAAATTAGAAGTCTCACATCGAGGTGGTTTTACTTGAACGGAAAATTCTGATAAAAATTAAAAGTCCGACATCGACGTGGTTTTACTTGAAGGGAAATTTCTGATAAAAATGACATGTCCCACATCGACGTTGTTTTACTTAAACGGAAAATTATTATAAAAATTAGAAGTCTCACATCGACGTGGTTTTACTTAAACGGAAAATTCTGATAAAAATTACAAGTCCCGCATCTACGTGGTTTTAATTGAAGGGAAATTTCTGATAAAAATGACATGTGCAACATCGACGTTGTTTTACTTAAACGGAAAATTATTATAAAAATTAGAAGTCTCACATCGACGTGGTTTTACTTAAACGGAAAATTCTGATAAAAATTAGAAGTCTCACATCGAGGTGGTTTTACTTGAACTGAAAATTCTGATAAAAATTACAAGTTCGACATCGACGTGGTTTTACTTGAAGGGAAATTTCTGATAAAAATTACAAGTCCGACATTGATGTGGTTTTACTAGAAGGGAAATTTCTGATAAAAATTACAACTCCCACATCTATGTGGTATTACATAAATCGAAAATTCTGATAAAAATTAGAAATCTGACATCGACGTGTTTTTACTTGAAGGGAAATTTTTGATAAAAATTACAAGACCCGCATCAACGTAGTTTTAATTGAAGAGAAATTTCTGATAAAAATGACATGTCCCACATCGACGTTGTTTTACTTAAACGGAAAATTATTATAAAAATTAGAAGTCTCACATCGAGGTGGTTTTACTTGAACGGAAAATTCTGATAAAAATTAAAAGTCCGACATCGACGTGGTTTTACTTGAAGGGAAATTTCTGATAAAAATGACATGTCCCACATCGACGTTGTTTTACTTAAATGGAAAATTATTATAAAAATTAGAAGGCTCACATCGACGTGGTTTTACTTAAACGGAAAATTCTGATAAAAATTACAAGTCCCTCATCAACGTGATTTTAATTGAAGGGAAATTTCTGATAAAAATGACATGTCCCACATCGACGTTGTTTTACTTAAACGGAAAATTATGATAAAAATTAGAAGTCTTACATCGACGTGGTTTTACTTAAACGTAAAAGTCTAATAAAAATTAGAAGTCTCACATCGACGTGGTTTTACTTGAAGGGAAATTTCTGATAAAAATTACAAGTCCCTCATCAACGTGGTTTTAATTGAAGGGAAATTTCTGATAAAAATGACATGTCCCACATCGACGTTGTTTTACTTAAACGGAAAATTATTATAAAAATTAGAAGTCTCACATCGACGTGGTTTTACTTAAACGGAAAATTCTGATAAAAATTAGAAGTCTCACATCGAGGTGGTTTTACTTGAACTGAAAATTCTGATAAAAATTACAAGTTCGACATCGACGTGGTTTTACTTGAAGGGAAATTTCTGATAAAAATTACAAGTCCGACATTGACGTGGTTTTACTAGAAGGGAAATTTCTGATAAAAATTACAACTCCCACATCTATGTGGTATTACATAAATCGAAAATTCTGATAAAAATTAGAAATCTGACATCGACGTGTTTTTACTTGAAGGGAAATTTTTGATAAAAATTACAAGACCCGCATCAACGTAGTTTTAATTGAAGAGAAATTTCTGATAAAAATGACATGTCCCACATCGACGTTGTTTTACTTAAACGGAAAATTATTATAAAAATTAGAAGTCTCACATCGAGGTGGTTTTACTTGAACGGAAAATTCTGATAAAAATTAAAAGTCCGACATCGACGTGGTTTTACTTGAAGGGAAATTTCTGATAAAAATGACATGTCCCACATCGACGTTGTTTTACTTAAATGGAAAATTATTATAAAAATTAGAAGGCTCACATCGACGTGGTTTTACTTAAACGGAAAATTCTGATAAAAATTACAAGTCCCTCATCAACGTGATTTTAATTGAAGGGAAATTTCTGATAAAAATGACATGTCCCACATCGACGTTGTTTTACTTAAACGGAAAATTATGATAAAAATTAGAAGTCTTACATCGACGTGGTTTTACTTAAACGTAAAAGTCTAATAAAAATTAGAAGTCTCACATCGACGTGGTTTTACTTGAAGGGAAATTTCTGATAAAAATTACAAGTCCCTCATCAACGTGGTTTTAATTGAAGGGAAATTTCTGATAAAAATGACATGTCCCACATCGACGTTGTTTTACTTAAACGGAAAATTATTATAAAAATTAGAAGTCTCACATCGACGTGGTTTTACTTAAACGGAAAATTCTGATAAAAATTACGAGTCCCGCATCAACGTGGTTTTAATTGAAGTGAAATTTCTGATAAAAATGACATGTCCTACACCGACGTTGTTTTACTTAAACGGAAAATTATTATAAAAATTAGAAGGCTCACATCGAGGTGGTTTTACTTGAACGGAAAATTCTGATAAAAATTACAAGTCCGACATCGACGTGGTTTTACTTGAAGGGAAATTTCTGATAAAAATTACATGTCCCAAATCAACGTGGTTTTATTTGAAGGGAAATTTCTGATAAAAATTACAAGTCCCACATCGACGTGGTTTTACTTAAACGAAAAATTCTGATAAAAATTAGAAGTCTTACATAGACGTTGTTTTACTTAAACGGAAAATTCTGATAAAAATTACAAGTCCGACATTGACGTGGTTTTACTTGAAGGGAAGCTTCTGATAAAAATTACATGTCCTACATCTATGTGGTTTTACATAAATGGAACATTATTATAAAAATTAGAAGTCTCACATCGACGTGGTTTTACTTGAAGGGAAAAATCTGATAAAAATTACAAGTCCGACATCGACGTGGTTTTACTTGAAGGGAAATTTCTGATAAAAATTACATGTCCCGAATCAACGTGGTTTTACTTGAAGGGAAATTTCTGATAAAAATTACAATTCCCACATCGACGTGGTTTTACTTAATCGAAAAATTCTGATAAAAATTAGAAGTCTTACATAGACGTGGTTTTACTTAAACGAAAAATTCTGATAAAAATTACAAGTCCGACATCGACGTGGTTTTACTTGAAGGGAAATTTCTGATAAAAATTAAAAGTCCCACATGTATGTGGTTTTACAAAAATGGAAAATTTTTATAAAAATTAGAAGTCTCACATCGACGTGGTTTTACTTAAATGAAAAATTATTATAAAAATTAGAAGTCCGACATCGACGTGGTTTTACTTGAAGGGAAATTTCTGATAAAAATTACAAGTCCCGCATCAACGTGGTTTTAATTGAAGGGAAATTTCTGATAAAAATGACATGTCCCACATCGACGTTGTTTTACTTAAACGGAAAATTATTATAAAAATTAGAAGTCTCACATCGACGTGGTTTTACTTAAACGGAAAATTCTGATAAAAATTACAAGTCCCGCATCTACGTGGTTTTAATTGAAGGGAAATTTCTGATAAAAATGACATGTGCAACATCGACGTTGTTTTACTTAAACGGAAAATTATTATAAAAATTAGAAGTCTCACATCGACGTGGTTTTACTTAAACGGAAAATTCTGATAAAAATTAGAAGTCTCACATCGAGGTGGTTTTACTTGAACTGAAAATTCTGATAAAAATTACAAGTTCGACATCGACGTGGTTTTACTTGAAGGGAAATTTCTGATAAAAATTACAAGTCCGACATTGACGTGGTTTTACTAGAAGGGAAATTTCTGATAAAAATTACAACTCCCACATCTATGTGGTATTACATAAATCGAAAATTCTGATAAAAATTAGAAATCTGACATCGACGTGTTTTTACTTGAAGGGAAATTTTTGATAAAAATTACAAGACCCGCATCAACGTAGTTTTAATTGAAGAGAAATTTCTGATAAAAATGACATGTCCCACATCGACGTTGTTTTACTTAAACGGAAAATTATTATAAAAATTAGAAGTCTCACATCGAGGTGGTTTTACTTGAACGGAAAATTCTGATAAAAATTAAAAGTCCGACATCGACGTGGTTTTACTTGAAGGGAAATTTCTGATAAAAATGACATGTCCCACATCGACGTTGTTTTACTTAAACGGAAAATTATTATAAAAATTAGAAGTCTCACATCGACGTGGTTTTACTTAAACGGAAAATTCTGATAAAAATTACAAGTCCCGCATCTACGTGGTTTTAATTGAAGGGAAATTTCTGATAAAAATGACATGTGCAACATCGACGTTGTTTTACTTAAACGGAAAATTATTATAAAAATTAGAAGTCTCACATCGACGTGGTTTTACTTAAACGGAAAATTCTGATAAAAATTAGAAGTCTCACATCGAGGTGGTTTTACTTGAACTGAAAATTCTGATAAAAATTACAAGTTCGACATCGACGTGGTTTTACTTGAAGGGAAATTTCTGATAAAAATTACAAGTCCGACATTGACGTGGTTTTACTAGAAGGGAAATTTCTGATAAAAATTACAACTCCCACATCTATGTGGTATTACATAAATCGAAAATTCTGATAAAAATTAGAAATCTGACATCGACGTGTTTTTACTTGAAGGGAAATTTTTGATAAAAATTACAAGACCCGCATCAACGTAGTTTTAATTGAAGAGAAATTTCTGATAAAAATGACATGTCCCACATCGACGTTGTTTTACTTAAACGGAAAATTATTATAAAAATTAGAAGTCTCACATCGAGGTGGTTTTACTTGAACGGAAAATTCTGATAAAAATTAAAAGTCCGACATCGACGTGGTTTTACTTGAAGGGAAATTTCTGATAAAAATGACATGTCCCACATCGACGTTGTTTTACTTAAATGGAAAATTATTATAAAAATTAGAAGGCTCACATCGACGTGGTTTTACTTAAACGGAAAATTCTGATAAAAATTACAAGTCCCTCATCAACGTGATTTTAATTGAAGGGAAATTTCTGATAAAAATGACATGTCCCACATCGACGTTGTTTTACTTAAACGGAAAATTATGATAAAAATTAGAAGTCTTACATCGACGTGGTTTTACTTAAACGTAAAAGTCTAATAAAAATTAGAAGTCTCACATCGACGTGGTTTTACTTGAAGGGAAATTTCTGATAAAAATTACAAGTCCCTCATCAACGTGGTTTTAATTGAAGGGAAATTTCTGATAAAAATGACATGTCCCACATCGACGTTGTTTTACTTAAACGGAAAATTATTATAAAAATTAGAAGTCTCACATCGACGTGGTTTTACTTAAACGGAAAATTCTGATAAAAATTACGAGTCCCGCATCAACGTGGTTTTAATTGAAGTGAAATTTCTGATAAAAATGACATGTCCTACACCGACGTTGTTTTACTTAAACGGAAAATTATTATAAAAATTAGAAGGCTCACATCGAGGTGGTTTTACTTGAACGGAAAATTCTGATAAAAATTACAAGTCCGACATCGACGTGGTTTTACTTGAAGGGAAATTTCTGATAAAAATTACATGTCCCAAATCAACGTGGTTTTATTTGAAGGGAAATTTCTGATAAAAATTACAAGTCCCACATCGACGTGGTTTTACTTAAACGAAAAATTCTGATAAAAATTAGAAGTCTTACATAGACGTTGTTTTACTTAAACGGAAAATTCTGATAAAAATTACAAGTCCGACATTGACGTGGTTTTACTTGAAGGGAAGCTTCTGATAAAAATTACATGTCCTACATCTATGTGGTTTTACATAAATGGAACATTATTATAAAAATTAGAAGTCTCACATCGACGTGGTTTTACTTGAAGGGAAAAATCTGATAAAAATTACAAGTCCGACATCGACGTGGTTTTACTTGAAGGGAAATTTCTGATAAAAATTACATGTCCCGAATCAACGTGGTTTTACTTGAAGGGAAATTTCTGATAAAAATTACAATTCCCACATCGACGTGGTTTTACTTAATCGAAAAATTCTGATAAAAATTAGAAGTCTTACATAGACGTGGTTTTACTTGAAGGGAAATTTCTGATAAAAATTACAAGTCCGACATTGACGTGGTTTTACTTGAAGGGAAGCTTCTGATAAAAATTACATGTCCTACATCTATGTGGTTTTACATAAATGGAACATTATTATAAAAATTAGAAGTCTCACATCGACGTGGTTTTACTTAAACGGAAAATTCTGATAAAAATTACAAGTCCCGCATCAACGTGTTTTTAATTGAAGGGAAATTTCTGATAAAAATGACATGTCCCACACCGACGTTGTTTTACTTTAACGGAAAATTATTATAAAAATTAGAAGGCTCACATCGAGGTGGTTTTACTTGAACGGAAAATTCTGATAAAAATTACAAGTCCGACATCGACGTGGTTTTACTTGAAGGGAAATTTCTGATAAAAATTACATGTCCCGAATCAACGTGGTTTTACTTGAAGGGAAATTTCTGATAAAAATTACAAGTCCCACATCGACGTGGTTTTACTTAAACGAAAAATTCTGATAAAAATTAGAAGTCTTACATAGACGTTGTTTTACTTAAACGGAAAATTCTGATATAATTTACATGTCCCGAATCAACGTGGTTTTACTTGAAAGGAAATTTCTGATAAAAATAACATGTCTCACATCGACGTGGTTTTACTTAAACGGAAAATTCTGATAAAAATTACAAGTCCCGCATCTACGTGGTTTTAATTCAAGGGAAATTTCTGATAAAAATGACATGTGCAACATCGACGTTGATTTACTTAAACGGAAAATTATTATAAAAATTAGAAGTCTCACATCGACGTGGTTTTACTTAAACGGAAAATTCTGATAAAAATTAGAAGTCTCACATCGAGGTGGTTTTACTTGAACTGAAAATTCTGATAAAAATTACAAGTTCGACATCGACGTGGTTTTACTTGAAGGGAAATTTCTGATAAAAATTACAAGTCCGACATTGATGTGGTTTTACTAGAAGGGAAATTTCTGATAAAAATTACAACTCCCACATCTATGTGGTATTACATAAATTGAAAATTCTGATAAAAATTAGAAATCTGACATCGACGTTTTTTTACTTGAAGGGAAATTTTTGATAAAAATTACAAGACCCGCATCAACGTAGTTTTAATTGAAGAGAAATTTCTGATAAAAATGACATGTCCCACATCGACGTTGTTTTACTTAAACGGAAAATTATTATAAAAATTAGAAGTCTCACATCGAGGTGGTTTTACTTGAACGGAAAATTCTGATAAAAATTAAAAGTCCGACATCGACGTGGTTTTACTTGAAGGGAAATTTCTGATAAAAATGACATGTCCCACATCGACGTTGTTTTACTTAAATGGAAAATTATTATAAAAATTAGAAGGCTCACATCGACGTGGTTTTACTTAAACGGAAAATTCTGATAAAAATTACAAGTCCCTCATCAACGTGGTTTTAATTGAAGGGAAATTTCTGATAAAAATGACATGTCCCACATCGACGTTGTTTTACTTAAACGGAAAATTATTATAAAAATTAGAAGTCTCACATCGACGTGGTTTTACTTAAACGAAAAATTCTGATAAAAATTAGAAGTCTTACATCGACGTGGTTTTACTTAAACGTAAAAGTCTAATAAAAATTAGAAGTCTCACATCGACGTGGTTTTACTTGAAGGGAAAATTCTGATAAAAATTACAAGTCCGACATCGACGTGGTTTTACTTGAAGGGAAATTTCTGATAAAAATTACATGTCCCGAATCAACGTGGTTTTACTTGAAGGGAAATTTCTGATAAAAATTACAATTCCCACATCGACGTGGTTTTACTTAAACGAAAAATTCTGATAAAAATTAGAAGTCTTACATAGACGTGGTTTTACTTGAAGGGAAATTTCTGATAAAAATTACAAGTCCGACATTGACGTGGTTTTACTTGAAGGGAAGCTTCTGATATAAATTACATGTCCTACATCTATGTGGTTTTACATAAATGGAACATTATTATAAAAATTAGAAGTCTCACATCGACGTGGTTTTACTTAAACGGAAAATTCTGATAAAAATTACAAGTCCCGCATCAACGTGTTTTTAATTGAAGGGAAATTTCTGATAAAAATGACATGTCCCACACCGACGTTGTTTTACTTTAACGGAAAATTATTATAAAAATTAGAAGGCTCACATCGAGGTGGTTTTACTTGAACGGAAAATTCTGATAAAAATTACAAGTCCGACATCGACGTGGTTTTAATTGAAGGGAAATTTCTGATAAAAATGACATGTCCCACATCGACGTTGTTTTACTTAAACGGAAAATTATGATAAAAATTAGAAGTCTTACATCGACGTGGTTTTACTTAAACGTAAAAGTCTAATAAAAATTAGAAGTCTCACATCGACGTGGTTTTACTTGAAGGGAAATTTCTGATAAAAATTACAAGTCCCTCATCAACGTGGTTTTAATTGAAGGGAAATTTCTGATAAAAATGACATGTCCCACATCGACGTTGTTTTACTTAAACGGAAAATTATTATAAAAATTAGAAGTCTCACATCGACGTGGTTTTACTTAAACGGAAAATTCTGATAAAAATTACGAGTCCCGCATCAACGTGGTTTTAATTGAAGTGAAATTTCTGATAAAAATGACATGTCCCACACCGACGTTGTTTTACTTAAACGGAAAATTATTATAAAAATTAGAAGGCTCACATCGAGGTGGTTTTACTTGAACGGAAAATTCTGATAAAAATTACAAGTCCGACATCGACGTGGTTTTACTTGAAGGGAAATTTCTGATAAAAATTACATGTCCCGAATCAACGTGGTTTTACTTGAAGGGAAATTTCTGATAAAAATTACAATTCCCACATCGACGTGGTTTTACTTAAACGAAAAATTCTGATAAAAATTAGAAGTCTTACATAGACGTGGTTTTACTTGAAGGGAAATTTCTGATAAAAATTACAAGTCCGACATTGACGTGGTTTTACTTGAAGGGAAGCTTCTGATAAAAATTACATGTCCTACATCTATGTGGTTTTACATAAATGGAACATTATTATAAAAATTAGAAGTCTCACATCGACGTGGTTTTACTTAAACGGAAAATTCTGATAAAAATTACAAGTCCCGCATCAACGTGTTTTTAATTGAAGGGAAATTTCTGATAAAAATGACATGTCCCACATCGACGTTGTTTTACTTAAATGGAAAATTATTATAAAAATTAGAAGGCTCACATCGACGTGGTTTTACTTAAACGGAAAATTCTGATAAAAATTACAAGTCCCTCATCAACGTGGTTTTAATTGAAGGGAAATTTCTGATAAAAATGACATGTCCCACATCGACGTTGTTTTACTTAAACGGAAAATTATGATAAAAATTAGAAGTCTTACATCGACGTGGTTTTACTTAAACGTAAAAGTCTAATAAAAATTAGAAGTCTCACATCGACGTGGTTTTACTTGAAGGGAAATTTCTGATAAAAATTACAAGTCCCTCATCAACGTGGTTTTAATTGAAGGGAAATTTCTGATAAAAATGACATGTCCCACATCGACGTTGTTTTACTTAAACGGAAAATTATTATAAAAATTAGAAGTCTCACATCGACGTGGTTTTACTTAAACGGAAAATTCTGATAAAAATTACGAGTCCCGCATCAACGTGGTTTTAATTGAAGTGAAATTTCTGATAAAAATGACATGTCCCACACCGACGTTGTTTTACTTAAACGGAAAATTATTATAAAAATTAGAAGGCTCACATCGAGGTGGTTTTACTTGAACGGAAAATTCTGATAAAAATTACAAGTCCGACATCGACGTGGTTTTACTTGAAGGGAAATTTTTGATAAAAATTACATGTCCCAAATCAACGTGGTTTTATTTGAAGGGAAATTTCTGATAAAAATTACAAGTCCCACATCGACGTGGTTTTACTTAAACGAAAAATTCTGATAAAAATTAGAAGTCTTAAATAGACGTTGTTTTACTTAAACGGAAAATTCTGATATAATTTACATGTCCCGAATCAACGTGGTTTTACTTGAAAGGAAATTTCTGATAAAAATAACATGTCTCACATCGACGTGGTTTTACTTAAACGGAAAATTCTGATAAAAATTACAAATCCCGCATCTACGTGGTTTTAATTGAAGGGAAATTTCTGATAAAAATGACATGTCCAACATCGACGTTGTTTTACTTAAACGGAAAATTATTATAAAAATTAGAAGTCTCACATCGACGTGGTTTTACTTAAACGGAAAATTCTGTTAAAAATTACAAGTCCGACATCGACGTGGTTTTACTTGAACTGAAAATTCTGATAAAAATTACAAGTTCGACATCGACGTGGTTTTACTTGAAGGGAAATTTCTGATAAAAATTACAAGTCCGACATCTATGTGGTATTACATAAATCGAAAATTCTGATAAAAATTAAAATTCTGACATCGACGTGTTTTTACTTGAAGGGAAATTTTTGTTAAAAATTACAAGACCCGCATCAACGTAGTTTTAATTGAAGAGAAATTTCTGATAAAAATGACATGTCCCACATCGACGTTGTTTTACTTAAACGGAAAATTATTATAAAAATTAGAAGTCTCACATCGAGGTGGTTTTACTTGAACGGAAAATTCTGATAAAAATTAAAAGTCCGACATCGACGTGGTTTTACTTGAAGGGAAATTTCTGATAAAAATGACATGTCCCACATCGACGTTGTTTTACTTAAATGGAAAATTATTATAAAAATTAGAAGGCTCACATCGACGTGGTTTTACTTAAACGGAAAATTCTGATAAAAATTACAAGTCCCTCATCAACGTGGTTTTAATTGAAGGGAAATTTCTGATAAAAATGACATGTCCCACATCGACGTTGTTTTACTTAAACGGAAAATTATTATAAAAATTAGAAGTCTCACATCGACGTGGTTTTACTTAAACGGAAAATTCTGATAAAAATTACAAGTCCCTCATCAACGTGGTTTTAATTGAAGGGAAATTTCTGATAAAATGACATGCCCCACATCGACGTGATTTACTTAAACAGAAAATTCTGATAAAAATTAGAAGTCTCAAATGGAAGTGGTTTTACTTGAACGGAAAATTCTGATAAAAATTACAAGTCCGACATCGACGTGGTTTTACTTGAAGGGAAATTTCTGATAAAAATGGAAGTCCCACATCGACGTGGTTTTACTCGAAGGGAAATTTCTGATAAAAATTACAACTCCCACATCTATGTGGTATTACATAAATGGAAAATTCTGATAAAAATTAGAAGTCCGACATTGACGTGGTTTTACTTGAAGGGAAGCTTCTGATAAAAATTACATGTCCCACATCTATGTGGTTTTACATAAATGGAAAATTATTATAAAAATTAGAAGTCTCACATCGACGTGGTTTTACTTAAACGGAAAATTCTGATAAAAATTACAAGTCCCGCATCAACGTGGTTTTAATTGAAGGGAAATTTTTGATAAAAATGACATGTCCCACATCGACGTTGTTTTACTTAAACGGAAAATTATTATAAAAATTAGAAGTCTCACATCGAGGTGGTTTTACTTGAACGGAAAATTCTGATAAAAATTACAAGTCCGACATCGACGTGGTTTTACTTTAAGGGAAATTTCTGATAAAAATTACAAGTCCGACATTGACGTGGTTTTACCTGAAGGGAAGCTTCTGATAAAAATTACATGTCCCACATCTATGTGGTTTTACATAAATGGAAAATTATTATAAAAAGTAGAAGTCTCACATCGACGTGGTTTTACTTAAACGGAAAATTCTGATAAAAATTACAAGTCCCGCATCAACGTGGTTTTAATTGAAGGGAAATTTCTGATAAAAATGACATGTCCCACATCGACGTTGTTTTACTTAAACGGAAAATTATTATAAAAATTAGAATTCTGACATCGAAGTGGTTTTACTTGAACGGAAAATTCTGATAAAAATTACAAGTCCGACATCGACGTGGTTTTACTTTAAGGGAAATTTCTGATAAAAATTACAAGTCCGACATTGACGTGGTTTTACTTGAAGGGGAGCTTCTGATAAAAATTACATGTCCCACATCTATGTGGTTTTACATAAATGGAAAATTATTATAAAAATTAGAAGTCTCACATCGACGTGGTTTTACTTGAAGGGAAATTTCTGATAAAAATTACAAGTCCGACATTGACGTGGTTTTACTTGAAGGGAAGCTTCTGATAAAAATTACATGTCCCACATCTATGTGGTTTTACATAAATGGAAAATTATTATAAAAAGTAGAAGTCTCACATCGACGTGGTTTTACTTAAACGGAAAATTCTGATAAAAATTACAAATCCCGCATCAACGTGGTTTTAATTGAAGGGAAATTTCTGATAAAAATGACATGTCCCACATCGACGTTGTTTTACTTAAACGGAAAATTATTATAAAAATTAGAATTCTGACATCGAAGTGGTTTTACTTGATCGGAAAATTCTGATAAAAATTACAAGTCCGACATCGACGTGGTTTTACTTTAAGGGAAATTTCTGATAAAAATTACAAGTCCGACATTTACGTGGTTTTACTTGAAGGGGAGCTTCTGATAAAAATTACATGTCCCACATCTATGTGGTTTTACATAAATGGAAAATTATTATAAAAATTAGAAGTCTCACATCGACGTGGTTTTACTTAAACGGAAAATTCTGATAAAAATTACAAGTCCCGCATCAACGTGGTTTTAATTGAAGGGAAATTTCTGATAAAAATGACATGTCCCACATCGACGTTGTTTTACTTAAACGGAAAATTATTATAAAAATTAGAAGTCTCACATCGAGGTGGTTTTACTTGAACGGAAAATTCTGATAAAAATTACAAGTCCCGCATCAACGTGGTTTTAATTGAAGGGAAATTTCTGATAAAAATGACATGTCCCACATTGACGTTGTTTTACTTAAACGGAAAATTATTATAAAAATTAGAAGTCTCACATCGAGGTGGTTTTACTTGAACGGAAAATTCTGATAAAAATTACAAGTCCTGCATCAACGTGGTTTTAATTGAAGGGAAATTTCTGATAAAAATGACATGTCCCACATCGACGTTGTTTTACTTAAACGGAAAATTATTATAAAAATTAGAAGTCTCACATCGACGTGGTTTTATTTAAACGGAAAATTCTGATAAAAATTACAAGTCCCGCATTAACGTGGTTTTAATTGAAGGGAAATTTCTGATAAAAATTACAAGTCCGACATTGACGTGGTTTTACTTGAAGGGAAGCTTCTGATAAAAATTACATGTCCCACATCTATGTGGTTTTACATAAATGGAAAATTATTATAAAAATTAGAAGTCTCACATCGACGTGGTTTTACTTGAACGGAAAATTCTGATAAAAATTACAAGTCCCGCATCAACGTGGTTTTAATTGAAGGGAAATTTCTAATAAAAATGACATGTCCCACATCGACGTTGTTTTACTTAAACGGAAAATTATTATAAAAATTAGAAGTCTCACATCGAGGTGGTTTTACTTGAACGGAAAATTCTGATAAAAATTACAAGTCCCGCATCAACGTGGTTTTAATTGAAGGGAAATTTCTGATAAAAATTACAAGTCCGACATTGACGTGGTTTTACTTGAAGGGGAGCTTCTGATAAAAATTACATGTCCCACATCTATGTGGTTTTACATAAATGGAAAATTATTATAAAAATTAGAAGTCTCACATCGACGTGGTTTTACTTGAAGGGAAATTTCTGATAAAAATTACAAGTCCGACATTGACGTGGTTTTACTTGAAGGGAAGCTTCTGATAAAAATTACATGTCCCACATCTATGTGGTTTTACATAAATGGAAAATTATTATAAAAAGTAGAAGTCTCACATCGACGTGGTTTTACTTAAACGGAAAATTCTGATAAAAATTACAAATCCCGCATCAACGTGGTTTTAATTGAAGGGAAATTTCTGATAAAAATGACATGTCCCACATCGACGTTGTTTTACTTAAACGGAAAATTATTATAAAAATTAGAATTCTGACATCGAAGTGGTTTTACTTGATCGGAAAATTCTGATAAAAATTACAAGTCCGACATCGACGTGGTTTTACTTTAAGGGAAATTTCTGATAAAAATTACAAGTCCGACATTTACGTGGTTTTACTTGAAGGGGAGCTTCTGATAAAAATTACATGTCCCACATCTATGTGGTTTTACATAAATGGAAAATTATTATAAAAATTAGAAGTCTCACATCGACGTGGTTTTACTTAAACGGAAAATTCTGATAAAAATTACAAGTCCCGCATCAACGTGGTTTTAATTGAAGGGAAATTTCTGATAAAAATGACATGTCCCACATCGACGTTGTTTTACTTAAACGGAAAATTATTATAAAAATTAGAAGTCTCACATCGAGGTGGTTTTACTTGAACGGAAAATTCTGATAAAAATTACAAGTCCCGCATCAACGTGGTTTTAATTGAAGGGAAATTTCTGATAAAAATGACATGTCCCACATTGACGTTGTTTTACTTAAACGGAAAATTATTATAAAAATTAGAAGTCTCACATCGAGGTGGTTTTACTTGAACGGAAAATTCTGATAAAAATTACAAGTCCTGCATCAACGTGGTTTTAATTGAAGGGAAATTTCTGATAAAAATGACATGTCCCACATCGACGTTGTTTTACTTAAACGGAAAATTATTATAAAAATTAGAAATCTCACATCGACGTGGTTTTATTTAAACGGAAAATTCTGATAAAAATTACAAGTCCCGCATTAACGTGGTTTAAATTAAAGGGAAATTTCTGATAAAAATGACATGTCCCACATCGACGTTGTTTTACTTAAACGGAAAATTATTATAAAAATTAGAAGTCTCACATCGAGGTGGTTTTACTTGAACGGAAAATTCTGATAAAATTACAAGTCCGACATCGACGTAATTTTACTTGAAGGGAAATTACTGATTAAAATAACATGTCCCACATCGACGTGGTTTTACTTAAACGGAAAATTCTGATAAAAATTACAAGTCCGACATCGACGTGGTTTTACTTGAAGAGAAATTTCTGATAAAAATGACATGTCCCACATCGACGTTGTTTTACTTAAACGGAAAATTCTGATAAAAATTACAAGTCCCGCATCAACGTGGTTTTAATTGAAGGGAAATTTCTGATAAAAATGACATGTCCCACATCGACGTTGTTTTACTTAAACGGAAAATTATTATAAAAATTAGAAGTCTCACATCGAGGTGGTTTTACTTGAACGGAAAATTCTGATAAAAATTACAAGTCCCGCATCAACGTGGTTTTAATTGAAGGGAAATTTCTGATAAAAATGACATGTCCCACATCGACGTTGTTTTACTTAAATGGAAAATTATTATAAAAATTAGAAGGCTCACATCGACGTGGTTTTACTTAAACGGAAAATTCTGATAAAAATTACAAGTCCCTCATCAACGTGGTTTTAATTGAAGGGAAATTTCTGATGAAAATGACATGTCCCACATCGACGTTGTTTTACTTAAACGGAAAATTATTATAAAAATTAGAAGTCTCACATCGACGTGGTTTTACTTAAACGGAAAATTCTGATAAAAATTACAAGTCCGACATCGACGTGGTTTTACTTGAAGGGAAATTTCTGATAAAAATTACATGTCCCGAATCAACGTGGTTTTACTTGAAGGGAAATTTCTGATAAAAATTACAAGTCCGACATTGACGTGGTTTTAGTAGAAGGGAAGCTTCTGATAAAAATTTGAAGTCTCACATCGAGGTGGTTTTACTTGAACGGAAAATTCTGATAAAAATTACAAGTCCGACATCGACGTAATTTTACTTGAAGGGAAATTTCTGATAAAAATGACATGTCCCACATCGACGTGGTTTTACTTAAACGGAAAATTCTGATAAAAATTACAAGTCCCTCATCAACGTGGTTTTAATTGAAGGGAAATTTCTGATAAAAATGACATGTCCCACATCGACGTTGTTTTACTTAAACGGAAAATTATTATAAAAATTAGAAGTCTCACATCGACGTGGTTTTACTTAAACGGAAAATTCTGATAAAAATTACAAGTCCGACATCGACGTGGTTTTACTTGAAGGGAAATTTCTGATAAAAATTACATGTCCCGAATCAACGTGGTTTTACTTGAAGGGAAATTTCTGATAAAAATTACAAGTCCGACATTGACGTGGTTTTAGTAGAAGGGAAGCTTCTGATAAAAATGAGAAGTCTCACATCGAGGTGGTTTTACTTGAACGGAAAATTCTGATAAAAATTACAAGTCCCGCATTAACGTGGTTTTAATTGAAGGGAAATTTCTGATAAAAATGACATGTCCCACATCGACGTTGTTTTACTTAAACGGAAAATTCTGATAAAAATTACAAGTCCGACATCGACGTGGTTTTACTTGAAGGGAAATTTCTGATAAAAATGACATGTCCCACATCGACGTTGTTTTACTTAAACGGAAAATTCTGATAAAAATTACAAGTCCCGCATCAACGTGGTTTTAATTGAAGGGAAATTTCTGATAAAAATGACATGTCCCACATCGACGTTGTTTTACTTAAACGGAAAATTATTATAAAAATTAGAAGTCTCACATCGAGGTGGTTTCACTTGAACGGAAAATTCTGATAAAAATTACAAGTCCCGCATCAACGTGGTTTTAATTGAAGGGAAATTTCTGATAAAAATGACATGTCCCACATCGACGTTGTTTTACTTAAATGGAAAATTATTATAAAAATTAGAAGGCTCACATCGACGTGGTTTTACTTAAACGGAAAATTCTGATAAAAATTACAAGTCCCTCATCAACGTGGTTTTAATTGAAGGGAAATTTCTGATGAAAATGACATGTCCCACATTGACGTTGTTTTACTTAAACGGAAAATTATTATAAAAATTAGAAGTCTCACATCGACGTGGTTTTACTTAAACGGAAAATTCTGATAAAAATTACAAGTCCGACATCGACGTGGTTTTACTTGAAGGGAAATTTCTGATAAAAATGACATGTCCCACATCGACGTTGTTTTACTTAAACGGAAAATTATTATAAAAATTAGAAGTCTCACATCGACGTGGTTTTACTTAAACGGAAAATTCTGATAAAAATTACAAGTCCCGCATCTACGTGGTTTTAATTGAAGGGAAATTTCTGATAAAAATGACATGTGCAACATCGACGTTGTTTTACTTAAACGGAAAATTATTATAAAAATTAGAAGTCTCACATCGACGTGGTTTTACTTAAACGGAAAATTCTGATAAAAATTAGAAGTCTCACATCGAGGTGGTTTTACTTGAACTGAAAATTCTGATAAAAATTACAAGTTCGACATCGACGTGGTTTTACTTGAAGGGAAATTTCTGATAAAAATTACAAGTCCGACATTGACGTGGTTTTACTAGAAGGGAAATTTCTGATAAAAATTACAACTCCCACATCTATGTGGTATTACATAAATCGAAAATTCTGATAAAAATTAGAAATCTGACATCGACGTGTTTTTACTTGAAGGGAAATTTTTGATAAAAATTACAAGACCCGCATCAACGTAGTTTTAATTGAAGAGAAATTTCTGATAAAAATGACATGTCCCACATCGACGTTGTTTTACTTAAACGGAAAATTATTATAAAAATTAGAAGTCTCACATCGAGGTGGTTTTACTTGAACGGAAAATTCTGATAAAAATTAAAAGTCCGACATCGACGTGGTTTTACTTGAAGGGAAATTTCTGATAAAAATGACATGTCCCACATCGACGTTGTTTTACTTAAATGGAAAATTATTATAAAAATTAGAAGGCTCACATCGACGTGGTTTTACTTAAACGGAAAATTCTGATAAAAATTACAAGTCCCTCATCAACGTGATTTTAATTGAAGGGAAATTTCTGATAAAAATGACATGTCCCACATCGACGTTGTTTTACTTAAACGGAAAATTATGATAAAAATTAGAAGTCTTACATCGACGTGGTTTTACTTAAACGTAAAAGTCTAATAAAAATTAGAAGTCTCACATCGACGTGGTTTTACTTGAAGGGAAATTTCTGATAAAAATTACAAGTCCCTCATCAACGTGGTTTTAATTGAAGGGAAATTTCTGATAAAAATGACATGTCCCACATCGACGTTGTTTTACTTAAACGGAAAATTATTATAAAAATTAGAAGTCTCACATCGACGTGGTTTTACTTAAACGGAAAATTCTGATAAAAATTACGAGTCCCGCATCAACGTGGTTTTAATTGAAGTGAAATTTCTGATAAAAATGACATGTCCTACACCGACGTTGTTTTACTTAAACGGAAAATTATTATAAAAATTAGAAGGCTCACATCGAGGTGGTTTTACTTGAACGGAAAATTCTGATAAAAATTACAAGTCCGACATCGACGTGGTTTTACTTGAAGGGAAATTTCTGATAAAAATTACATGTCCCAAATCAACGTGGTTTTATTTGAAGGGAAATTTCTGATAAAAATTACAAGTCCCACATCGACGTGGTTTTACTTAAACGAAAAATTCTGATAAAAATTAGAAGTCTTACATAGACGTTGTTTTACTTAAACGGAAAATTCTGATAAAAATTACAAGTCCGACATTGACGTGGTTTTACTTGAAGGGAAGCTTCTGATAAAAATTACATGTCCTACATCTATGTGGTTTTACATAAATGGAACATTATTATAAAAATTAGAAGTCTCACATCGACGTGGTTTTACTTGAAGGGAAAAATCTGATAAAAATTACAAGTCCGACATCGACGTGGTTTTACTTGAAGGGAAATTTCTGATAAAAATTACATGTCCCGAATCAACGTGGTTTTACTTGAAGGGAAATTTCTGATAAAAATTACAATTCCCACATCGACGTGGTTTTACTTAATCGAAAAATTCTGATAAAAATTAGAAGTCTTACATAGACGTGGTTTTACTTGAAGGGAAATTTCTGATAAAAATTACAAGTCCGACATTGACGTGGTTTTACTTGAAGGGAAGCTTCTGATAAAAATTACATGTCCTACATCTATGTGGTTTTACATAAATGGAACATTATTATAAAAATTAGAAGTCTCACATCGACGTGGTTTTACTTAAACGGAAAATTCTGATAAAAATTACAAGTCCCGCATCAACGTGTTTTTAATTGAAGGGAAATTTCTGATAAAAATGACATGTCCCACACCGACGTTGTTTTACTTTAACGGAAAATTATTATAAAAATTAGAAGGCTCACATCGAGGTGGTTTTACTTGAACGGAAAATTCTGATAAAAATTACAAGTCCGACATCGACGTGGTTTTACTTGAAGGGAAATTTCTGATAAAAATTACATGTCCCGAATCAACGTGGTTTTACTTGAAGGGAAATTTCTGATAAAAATTACAAGTCCCACATCGACGTGGTTTTACTTAAACGAAAAATTCTGATAAAAATTAGAAGTCTTACATAGACGTTGTTTTACTTAAACGGAAAATTCTGATATAATTTACATGTCCCGAATCAACGTGGTTTTACTTGAAAGGAAATTTCTGATAAAAATAACATGTCTCACATCGACGTGGTTTTACTTAAACGGAAAATTCTGATAAAAATTACAAGTCCCGCATCTACGTGGTTTTAATTCAAGGGAAATTTCTGATAAAAATGACATGTGCAACATCGACGTTGATTTACTTAAACGGAAAATTATTATAAAAATTAGAAGTCTCACATCGACGTGGTTTTACTTAAACGGAAAATTCTGATAAAAATTAGAAGTCTCACATCGAGGTGGTTTTACTTGAACTGAAAATTCTGATAAAAATTACAAGTTCGACATCGACGTGGTTTTACTTGAAGGGAAATTTCTGATAAAAATTACAAGTCCGACATTGATGTGGTTTTACTAGAAGGGAAATTTCTGATAAAAATTACAACTCCCACATCTATGTGGTATTACATAAATTGAAAATTCTGATAAAAATTAGAAATCTGACATCGACGTTTTTTTACTTGAAGGGAAATTTTTGATAAAAATTACAAGACCCGCATCAACGTAGTTTTAATTGAAGAGAAATTTCTGATAAAAATGACATGTCCCACATCGACGTTGTTTTACTTAAACGGAAAATTATTATAAAAATTAGAAGTCTCACATCGAGGTGGTTTTACTTGAACGGAAAATTCTGATAAAAATTAAAAGTCCGACATCGACGTGGTTTTACTTGAAGGGAAATTTCTGATAAAAATGACATGTCCCACATCGACGTTGTTTTACTTAAATGGAAAATTATTATAAAAATTAGAAGGCTCACATCGACGTGGTTTTACTTAAACGGAAAATTCTGATAAAAATTACAAGTCCCTCATCAACGTGGTTTTAATTGAAGGGAAATTTCTGATAAAAATGACATGTCCCACATCGACGTTGTTTTACTTAAACGGAAAATTATTATAAAAATTAGAAGTCTCACATCGACGTGGTTTTACTTAAACGAAAAATTCTGATAAAAATTAGAAGTCTTACATCGACGTGGTTTTACTTAAACGTAAAAGTCTAATAAAAATTAGAAGTCTCACATCGACGTGGTTTTACTTGAAGGGAAAATTCTGATAAAAATTACAAGTCCGACATCGACGTGGTTTTACTTGAAGGGAAATTTCTGATAAAAATTACATGTCCCGAATCAACGTGGTTTTACTTGAAGGGAAATTTCTGATAAAAATTACAATTCCCACATCGACGTGGTTTTACTTAAACGAAAAATTCTGATAAAAATTAGAAGTCTTACATAGACGTGGTTTTACTTGAAGGGAAATTTCTGATAAAAATTACAAGTCCGACATTGACGTGGTTTTACTTGAAGGGAAGCTTCTGATATAAATTACATGTCCTACATCTATGTGGTTTTACATAAATGGAACATTATTATAAAAATTAGAAGTCTCACATCGACGTGGTTTTACTTAAACGGAAAATTCTGATAAAAATTACAAGTCCCGCATCAACGTGTTTTTAATTGAAGGGAAATTTCTGATAAAAATGACATGTCCCACACCGACGTTGTTTTACTTTAACGGAAAATTATTATAAAAATTAGAAGGCTCACATCGAGGTGGTTTTACTTGAACGGAAAATTCTGATAAAAATTACAAGTCCGACATCGACGTGGTTTTAATTGAAGGGAAATTTCTGATAAAAATGACATGTCCCACATCGACGTTGTTTTACTTAAACGGAAAATTATGATAAAAATTAGAAGTCTTACATCGACGTGGTTTTACTTAAACGTAAAAGTCTAATAAAAATTAGAAGTCTCACATCGACGTGGTTTTACTTGAAGGGAAATTTCTGATAAAAATTACAAGTCCCTCATCAACGTGGTTTTAATTGAAGGGAAATTTCTGATAAAAATGACATGTCCCACATCGACGTTGTTTTACTTAAACGGAAAATTATTATAAAAATTAGAAGTCTCACATCGACGTGGTTTTACTTAAACGGAAAATTCTGATAAAAATTACGAGTCCCGCATCAACGTGGTTTTAATTGAAGTGAAATTTCTGATAAAAATGACATGTCCCACACCGACGTTGTTTTACTTAAACGGAAAATTATTATAAAAATTAGAAGGCTCACATCGAGGTGGTTTTACTTGAACGGAAAATTCTGATAAAAATTACAAGTCCGACATCGACGTGGTTTTACTTGAAGGGAAATTTCTGATAAAAATTACATGTCCCGAATCAACGTGGTTTTACTTGAAGGGAAATTTCTGATAAAAATTACAATTCCCACATCGACGTGGTTTTACTTAAACGAAAAATTCTGATAAAAATTAGAAGTCTTACATAGACGTGGTTTTACTTGAAGGGAAATTTCTGATAAAAATTACAAGTCCGACATTGACGTGGTTTTACTTGAAGGGAAGCTTCTGATAAAAATTACATGTCCTACATCTATGTGGTTTTACATAAATGGAACATTATTATAAAAATTAGAAGTCTCACATCGACGTGGTTTTACTTAAACGGAAAATTCTGATAAAAATTACAAGTCCCGCATCAACGTGTTTTTAATTGAAGGGAAATTTCTGATAAAAATGACATGTCCCACATCGACGTTGTTTTACTTAAATGGAAAATTATTATAAAAATTAGAAGGCTCACATCGACGTGGTTTTACTTAAACGGAAAATTCTGATAAAAATTACAAGTCCCTCATCAACGTGGTTTTAATTGAAGGGAAATTTCTGATAAAAATGACATGTCCCACATCGACGTTGTTTTACTTAAACGGAAAATTATGATAAAAATTAGAAGTCTTACATCGACGTGGTTTTACTTAAACGTAAAAGTCTAATAAAAATTAGAAGTCTCACATCGACGTGGTTTTACTTGAAGGGAAATTTCTGATAAAAATTACAAGTCCCTCATCAACGTGGTTTTAATTGAAGGGAAATTTCTGATAAAAATGACATGTCCCACATCGACGTTGTTTTACTTAAACGGAAAATTATTATAAAAATTAGAAGTCTCACATCGACGTGGTTTTACTTAAACGGAAAATTCTGATAAAAATTACGAGTCCCGCATCAACGTGGTTTTAATTGAAGTGAAATTTCTGATAAAAATGACATGTCCCACACCGACGTTGTTTTACTTAAACGGAAAATTATTATAAAAATTAGAAGGCTCACATCGAGGTGGTTTTACTTGAACGGAAAATTCTGATAAAAATTACAAGTCCGACATCGACGTGGTTTTACTTGAAGGGAAATTTTTGATAAAAATTACATGTCCCAAATCAACGTGGTTTTATTTGAAGGGAAATTTCTGATAAAAATTACAAGTCCCACATCGACGTGGTTTTACTTAAACGAAAAATTCTGATAAAAATTAGAAGTCTTAAATAGACGTTGTTTTACTTAAACGGAAAATTCTGATATAATTTACATGTCCCGAATCAACGTGGTTTTACTTGAAAGGAAATTTCTGATAAAAATAACATGTCTCACATCGACGTGGTTTTACTTAAACGGAAAATTCTGATAAAAATTACAAATCCCGCATCTACGTGGTTTTAATTGAAGGGAAATTTCTGATAAAAATGACATGTCCAACATCGACGTTGTTTTACTTAAACGGAAAATTATTATAAAAATTAGAAGTCTCACATCGACGTGGTTTTACTTAAACGGAAAATTCTGTTAAAAATTACAAGTCCGACATCGACGTGGTTTTACTTGAACTGAAAATTCTGATAAAAATTACAAGTTCGACATCGACGTGGTTTTACTTGAAGGGAAATTTCTGATAAAAATTACAAGTCCGACATCTATGTGGTATTACATAAATCGAAAATTCTGATAAAAATTAAAATTCTGACATCGACGTGTTTTTACTTGAAGGGAAATTTTTGTTAAAAATTACAAGACCCGCATCAACGTAGTTTTAATTGAAGAGAAATTTCTGATAAAAATGACATGTCCCACATCGACGTTGTTTTACTTAAACGGAAAATTATTATAAAAATTAGAAGTCTCACATCGAGGTGGTTTTACTTGAACGGAAAATTCTGATAAAAATTAAAAGTCCGACATCGACGTGGTTTTACTTGAAGGGAAATTTCTGATAAAAATGACATGTCCCACATCGACGTTGTTTTACTTAAATGGAAAATTATTATAAAAATTAGAAGGCTCACATCGACGTGGTTTTACTTAAACGGAAAATTCTGATAAAAATTACAAGTCCCTCATCAACGTGGTTTTAATTGAAGGGAAATTTCTGATAAAAATGACATGTCCCACATCGACGTTGTTTTACTTAAACGGAAAATTATTATAAAAATTAGAAGTCTCACATCGACGTGGTTTTACTTAAACGGAAAATTCTGATAAAAATTACAAGTCCCTCATCAACGTGGTTTTAATTGAAGGGAAATTTCTGATAAAAATGACATGCCCCACATCGACGTGATTTACTTAAACAGAAAATTCTGATAAAAATTAGAAGTCTCAAATGGAAGTGGTTTTACTTGAACGGAAAATTCTGATAAAAATTACAAGTCCGACATCGACGTGGTTTTACTTGAAGGGAAATTTCTGATAAAAATGGAAGTCCCACATCGACGTGGTTTTACTCGAAGGGAAATTTCTGATAAAAATTACAACTCCCACATCTATGTGGTATTACATAAATGGAAAATTCTGATAAAAATTAGAAGTCCGACATTGACGTGGTTTTACTTGAAGGGAAGCTTCTGATAAAAATTACATGTCCCACATCTATGTGGTTTTACATAAATGGAAAATTATTATAAAAATTAGAAGTCTCACATCGACGTGGTTTTACTTAAACGGAAAATTCTGATAAAAATTACAAGTCCGACATCGACGTGGTTTTAATTGAAGGGAAATTTCTGATAAAAATGACATGTCCCACATCGACGTTGTTTTACTTAAACGGAAAATTATGATAAAAATTAGAAGTCTTACATCGACGTGGTTTTACTTAAACGTAAAAGTCTAATAAAAATTAGAAGTCTCACATCGACGTGGTTTTACTTGAAGGGAAATTTCTGATAAAAATTACAAGTCCCTCATCAACGTGGTTTTAATTGAAGGGAAATTTCTGATAAAAATGACATGTCCCACATCGACGTTGTTTTACTTAAACGGAAAATTATTATAAAAATTAGAAGTCTCACATCGACGTGGTTTTACTTAAACGGAAAATTCTGATAAAAATTACGAGTCCCGCATCAACGTGGTTTTAATTGAAGTGAAATTTCTGATAAAAATGACATGTCCCACACCGACGTTGTTTTACTTAAACGGAAAATTATTATAAAAATTAGAAGGCTCACATCGAGGTGGTTTTACTTGAACGGAAAATTCTGATAAAAATTACAAGTCCGACATCGACGTGGTTTTACTTGAAGGGAAATTTCTGATAAAAATTACATGTCCCGAATCAACGTGGTTTTACTTGAAGGGAAATTTCTGATAAAAATTACAATTCCCACATCGACGTGGTTTTACTTAAACGAAAAATTCTGATAAAAATTAGAAGTCTTACATAGACGTGGTTTTACTTGAAGGGAAATTTCTGATAAAAATTACAAGTCCGACATTGACGTGGTTTTACTTGAAGGGAAGCTTCTGATAAAAATTACATGTCCTACATCTATGTGGTTTTACATAAATGGAACATTATTATAAAAATTAGAAGTCTCACATCGACGTGGTTTTACTTAAACGGAAAATTCTGATAAAAATTACAAGTCCCGCATCAACGTGTTTTTAATTGAAGGGAAATTTCTGATAAAAATGACATGTCCCACATCGACGTTGTTTTACTTAAATGGAAAATTATTATAAAAATTAGAAGGCTCACATCGACGTGGTTTTACTTAAACGGAAAATTCTGATAAAAATTACAAGTCCCTCATCAACGTGGTTTTAATTGAAGGGAAATTTCTGATAAAAATGACATGTCCCACATCGACGTTGTTTTACTTAAACGGAAAATTATGATAAAAATTAGAAGTCTTACATCGACGTGGTTTTACTTAAACGTAAAAGTCTAATAAAAATTAGAAGTCTCACATCGACGTGGTTTTACTTGAAGGGAAATTTCTGATAAAAATTACAAGTCCCTCATCAACGTGGTTTTAATTGAAGGGAAATTTCTGATAAAAATGACATGTCCCACATCGACGTTGTTTTACTTAAACGGAAAATTATTATAAAAATTAGAAGTCTCACATCGACGTGGTTTTACTTAAACGGAAAATTCTGATAAAAATTACGAGTCCCGCATCAACGTGGTTTTAATTGAAGTGAAATTTCTGATAAAAATGACATGTCCCACACCGACGTTGTTTTACTTAAACGGAAAATTATTATAAAAATTAGAAGGCTCACATCGAGGTGGTTTTACTTGAACGGAAAATTCTGATAAAAATTACAAGTCCGACATCGACGTGGTTTTACTTGAAGGGAAATTTTTGATAAAAATTACATGTCCCAAATCAACGTGGTTTTATTTGAAGGGAAATTTCTGATAAAAATTACAAGTCCCACATCGACGTGGTTTTACTTAAACGAAAAATTCTGATAAAAATTAGAAGTCTTAAATAGACGTTGTTTTACTTAAACGGAAAATTCTGATATAATTTACATGTCCCGAATCAACGTGGTTTTACTTGAAAGGAAATTTCTGATAAAAATAACATGTCTCACATCGACGTGGTTTTACTTAAACGGAAAATTCTGATAAAAATTACAAATCCCGCATCTACGTGGTTTTAATTGAAGGGAAATTTCTGATAAAAATGACATGTCCAACATCGACGTTGTTTTACTTAAACGGAAAATTATTATAAAAATTAGAAGTCTCACATCGACGTGGTTTTACTTAAACGGAAAATTCTGTTAAAAATTACAAGTCCGACATCGACGTGGTTTTACTTGAACTGAAAATTCTGATAAAAATTACAAGTTCGACATCGACGTGGTTTTACTTGAAGGGAAATTTCTGATAAAAATTACAAGTCCGACATCTATGTGGTATTACATAAATCGAAAATTCTGATAAAAATTAAAATTCTGACATCGACGTGTTTTTACTTGAAGGGAAATTTTTGTTAAAAATTACAAGACCCGCATCAACGTAGTTTTAATTGAAGAGAAATTTCTGATAAAAATGACATGTCCCACATCGACGTTGTTTTACTTAAACGGAAAATTATTATAAAAATTAGAAGTCTCACATCGAGGTGGTTTTACTTGAACGGAAAATTCTGATAAAAATTAAAAGTCCGACATCGACGTGGTTTTACTTGAAGGGAAATTTCTGATAAAAATGACATGTCCCACATCGACGTTGTTTTACTTAAATGGAAAATTATTATAAAAATTAGAAGGCTCACATCGACGTGGTTTTACTTAAACGGAAAATTCTGATAAAAATTACAAGTCCCTCATCAACGTGGTTTTAATTGAAGGGAAATTTCTGATAAAAATGACATGTCCCACATCGACGTTGTTTTACTTAAACGGAAAATTATTATAAAAATTAGAAGTCTCACATCGACGTGGTTTTACTTAAACGGAAAATTCTGATAAAAATTACAAGTCCCTCATCAACGTGGTTTTAATTGAAGGGAAATTTCTGATAAAAATGACATGCCCCACATCGACGTGATTTACTTAAACAGAAAATTCTGATAAAAATTAGAAGTCTCAAATGGAAGTGGTTTTACTTGAACGGAAAATTCTGATAAAAATTACAAGTCCGACATCGACGTGGTTTTACTTGAAGGGAAATTTCTGATAAAAATGGAAGTCCCACATCGACGTGGTTTTACTCGAAGGGAAATTTCTGATAAAAATTACAACTCCCACATCTATGTGGTATTACATAAATGGAAAATTCTGATAAAAATTAGAAGTCCGACATTGACGTGGTTTTACTTGAAGGGAAGCTTCTGATAAAAATTACATGTCCCACATCTATGTGGTTTTACATAAATGGAAAATTATTATAAAAATTAGAAGTCTCACATCGACGTGGTTTTACTTAAACGGAAAATTCTGATAAAAATTACAAGTCCCGCATCAACGTGGTTTTAATTGAAGGGAAATTTTTGATAAAAATGACATGTCCCACATCGACGTTGTTTTACTTAAACGGAAAATTATTATAAAAATTAGAAGTCTCACATCGAGGTGGTTTTACTTGAACGGAAAATTCTGATAAAAATTACAAGTCCGACATCGACGTGGTTTTACTTTAAGGGAAATTTCTGATAAAAATTACAAGTCCGACATTGACGTGGTTTTACCTGAAGGGAAGCTTCTGATAAAAATTACATGTCCCACATCTATGTGGTTTTACATAAATGGAAAATTATTATAAAAAGTAGAAGTCTCACATCGACGTGGTTTTACTTAAACGGAAAATTCTGATAAAAATTACAAGTCCCGCATCAACGTGGTTTTAATTGAAGGGAAATTTCTGATAAAAATGACATGTCCCACATCGACGTTGTTTTACTTAAACGGAAAATTATTATAAAAATTAGAATTCTGACATCGAAGTGGTTTTACTTGAACGGAAAATTCTGATAAAAATTACAAGTCCGACATCGACGTGGTTTTACTTTAAGGGAAATTTCTGATAAAAATTACAAGTCCGACATTGACGTGGTTTTACTTGAAGGGGAGCTTCTGATAAAAATTACATGTCCCACATCTATGTGGTTTTACATAAATGGAAAATTATTATAAAAATTAGAAGTCTCACATCGACGTGGTTTTACTTGAAGGGAAATTTCTGATAAAAATTACAAGTCCGACATTGACGTGGTTTTACTTGAAGGGAAGCTTCTGATAAAAATTACATGTCCCACATCTATGTGGTTTTACATAAATGGAAAATTATTATAAAAAGTAGAAGTCTCACATCGACGTGGTTTTACTTAAACGGAAAATTCTGATAAAAATTACAAATCCCGCATCAACGTGGTTTTAATTGAAGGGAAATTTCTGATAAAAATGACATGTCCCACATCGACGTTGTTTTACTTAAACGGAAAATTATTATAAAAATTAGAATTCTGACATCGAAGTGGTTTTACTTGATCGGAAAATTCTGATAAAAATTACAAGTCCGACATCGACGTGGTTTTACTTTAAGGGAAATTTCTGATAAAAATTACAAGTCCGACATTTACGTGGTTTTACTTGAAGGGGAGCTTCTGATAAAAATTACATGTCCCACATCTATGTGGTTTTACATAAATGGAAAATTATTATAAAAATTAGAAGTCTCACATCGACGTGGTTTTACTTAAACGGAAAATTCTGATAAAAATTACAAGTCCCGCATCAACGTGGTTTTAATTGAAGGGAAATTTCTGATAAAAATGACATGTCCCACATCGACGTTGTTTTACTTAAACGGAAAATTATTATAAAAATTAGAAGTCTCACATCGAGGTGGTTTTACTTGAACGGAAAATTCTGATAAAAATTACAAGTCCCGCATCAACGTGGTTTTAATTGAAGGGAAATTTCTGATAAAAATGACATGTCCCACATTGACGTTGTTTTACTTAAACGGAAAATTATTATAAAAATTAGAAGTCTCACATCGAGGTGGTTTTACTTGAACGGAAAATTCTGATAAAAATTACAAGTCCTGCATCAACGTGGTTTTAATTGAAGGGAAATTTCTGATAAAAATGACATGTCCCACATCGACGTTGTTTTACTTAAACGGAAAATTATTATAAAAATTAGAAGTCTCACATCGACGTGGTTTTATTTAAACGGAAAATTCTGATAAAAATTACAAGTCCCGCATTAACGTGGTTTTAATTGAAGGGAAATTTCTGATAAAAATTACAAGTCCGACATTGACGTGGTTTTACTTGAAGGGAAGCTTCTGATAAAAATTACATGTCCCACATCTATGTGGTTTTACATAAATGGAAAATTATTATAAAAATTAGAAGTCTCACATCGACGTGGTTTTACTTGAACGGAAAATTCTGATAAAAATTACAAGTCCCGCATCAACGTGGTTTTAATTGAAGGGAAATTTCTAATAAAAATGACATGTCCCACATCGACGTTGTTTTACTTAAACGGAAAATTATTATAAAAATTAGAAGTCTCACATCGAGGTGGTTTTACTTGAACGGAAAATTCTGATAAAAATTACAAGTCCCGCATCAACGTGGTTTTAATTGAAGGGAAATTTCTGATAAAAATTACAAGTCCGACATTGACGTGGTTTTACTTGAAGGGGAGCTTCTGATAAAAATTACATGTCCCACATCTATGTGGTTTTACATAAATGGAAAATTATTATAAAAATTAGAAGTCTCACATCGACGTGGTTTTACTTGAAGGGAAATTTCTGATAAAAATTACAAGTCCGACATTGACGTGGTTTTACTTGAAGGGAAGCTTCTGATAAAAATTACATGTCCCACATCTATGTGGTTTTACATAAATGGAAAATTATTATAAAAAGTAGAAGTCTCACATCGACGTGGTTTTACTTAAACGGAAAATTCTGATAAAAATTACAAATCCCGCATCAACGTGGTTTTAATTGAAGGGAAATTTCTGATAAAAATGACATGTCCCACATCGACGTTGTTTTACTTAAACGGAAAATTATTATAAAAATTAGAATTCTGACATCGAAGTGGTTTTACTTGATCGGAAAATTCTGATAAAAATTACAAGTCCGACATCGACGTGGTTTTACTTTAAGGGAAATTTCTGATAAAAATTACAAGTCCGACATTTACGTGGTTTTACTTGAAGGGGAGCTTCTGATAAAAATTACATGTCCCACATCTATGTGGTTTTACATAAATGGAAAATTATTATAAAAATTAGAAGTCTCACATCGACGTGGTTTTACTTAAACGGAAAATTCTGATAAAAATTACAAGTCCCGCATCAACGTGGTTTTAATTGAAGGGAAATTTCTGATAAAAATGACATGTCCCACATCGACGTTGTTTTACTTAAACGGAAAATTATTATAAAAATTAGAAGTCTCACATCGAGGTGGTTTTACTTGAACGGAAAATTCTGATAAAAATTACAAGTCCCGCATCAACGTGGTTTTAATTGAAGGGAAATTTCTGATAAAAATGACATGTCCCACATTGACGTTGTTTTACTTAAACGGAAAATTATTATAAAAATTAGAAGTCTCACATCGAGGTGGTTTTACTTGAACGGAAAATTCTGATAAAAATTACAAGTCCTGCATCAACGTGGTTTTAATTGAAGGGAAATTTCTGATAAAAATGACATGTCCCACATCGACGTTGTTTTACTTAAACGGAAAATTATTATAAAAATTAGAAATCTCACATCGACGTGGTTTTATTTAAACGGAAAATTCTGATAAAAATTACAAGTCCCGCATTAACGTGGTTTAAATTAAAGGGAAATTTCTGATAAAAATGACATGTCCCACATCGACGTTGTTTTACTTAAACGGAAAATTATTATAAAAATTAGAAGTCTCACATCGAGGTGGTTTTACTTGAACGGAAAATTCTGATAAAATTACAAGTCCGACATCGACGTAATTTTACTTGAAGGGAAATTACTGATTAAAATAACATGTCCCACATCGACGTGGTTTTACTTAAACGGAAAATTCTGATAAAAATTACAAGTCCGACATCGACGTGGTTTTACTTGAAGAGAAATTTCTGATAAAAATGACATGTCCCACATCGACGTTGTTTTACTTAAACGGAAAATTCTGATAAAAATTACAAGTCCCGCATCAACGTGGTTTTAATTGAAGGGAAATTTCTGATAAAAATGACATGTCCCACATCGACGTTGTTTTACTTAAACGGAAAATTATTATAAAAATTAGAAGTCTCACATCGAGGTGGTTTTACTTGAACGGAAAATTCTGATAAAAATTACAAGTCCCGCATCAACGTGGTTTTAATTGAAGGGAAATTTCTGATAAAAATGACATGTCCCACATCGACGTTGTTTTACTTAAATGGAAAATTATTATAAAAATTAGAAGGCTCACATCGACGTGGTTTTACTTAAACGGAAAATTCTGATAAAAATTACAAGTCCCTCATCAACGTGGTTTTAATTGAAGGGAAATTTCTGATGAAAATGACATGTCCCACATCGACGTTGTTTTACTTAAACGGAAAATTATTATAAAAATTAGAAGTCTCACATCGACGTGGTTTTACTTAAACGGAAAATTCTGATAAAAATTACAAGTCCGACATCGACGTGGTTTTACTTGAAGGGAAATTTCTGATAAAAATTACATGTCCCGAATCAACGTGGTTTTACTTGAAGGGAAATTTCTGATAAAAATTACAAGTCCGACATTGACGTGGTTTTAGTAGAAGGGAAGCTTCTGATAAAAATTTGAAGTCTCACATCGAGGTGGTTTTACTTGAACGGAAAATTCTGATAAAAATTACAAGTCCGACATCGACGTAATTTTACTTGAAGGGAAATTTCTGATAAAAATGACATGTCCCACATCGACGTGGTTTTACTTAAACGGAAAATTCTGATAAAAATTACAAGTCCCTCATCAACGTGGTTTTAATTGAAGGGAAATTTCTGATAAAAATGACATGTCCCACATCGACGTTGTTTTACTTAAACGGAAAATTATTATAAAAATTAGAAGTCTCACATCGACGTGGTTTTACTTAAACGGAAAATTCTGATAAAAATTACAAGTCCGACATCGACGTGGTTTTACTTGAAGGGAAATTTCTGATAAAAATTACATGTCCCGAATCAACGTGGTTTTACTTGAAGGGAAATTTCTGATAAAAATTACAAGTCCGACATTGACGTGGTTTTAGTAGAAGGGAAGCTTCTGATAAAAATGAGAAGTCTCACATCGAGGTGGTTTTACTTGAACGGAAAATTCTGATAAAAATTACAAGTCCCGCATTAACGTGGTTTTAATTGAAGGGAAATTTCTGATAAAAATGACATGTCCCACATCGACGTTGTTTTACTTAAACGGAAAATTCTGATAAAAATTACAAGTCCGACATCGACGTGGTTTTACTTGAAGGGAAATTTCTGATAAAAATGACATGTCCCACATCGACGTTGTTTTACTTAAACGGAAAATTCTGATAAAAATTACAAGTCCCGCATCAACGTGGTTTTAATTGAAGGGAAATTTCTGATAAAAATGACATGTCCCACATCGACGTTGTTTTACTTAAACGGAAAATTATTATAAAAATTAGAAGTCTCACATCGAGGTGGTTTCACTTGAACGGAAAATTCTGATAAAAATTACAAGTCCCGCATCAACGTGGTTTTAATTGAAGGGAAATTTCTGATAAAAATGACATGTCCCACATCGACGTTGTTTTACTTAAATGGAAAATTATTATAAAAATTAGAAGGCTCACATCGACGTGGTTTTACTTAAACGGAAAATTCTGATAAAAATTACAAGTCCCTCATCAACGTGGTTTTAATTGAAGGGAAATTTCTGATGAAAATGACATGTCCCACATTGACGTTGTTTTACTTAAACGGAAAATTATTATAAAAATTAGAAGTCTCACATCGACGTGGTTTTACTTAAACGGAAAATTCTGATAAAAATTACAAGTCCGACATCGACGTGGTTTTACTTGAAGGGAAATTTCTGATAAAAATTACATGTCCCGAATCAACGTGGTTTTACTTGAAGGGAAATTTCTGATAAAAATTACAAGTCCGACATTGACGTGGTTTTAGTAGAAGGGAAGCTTCTGATAAAAATTAGAAGTCTCACATCGAGGTGGTTTTACTTGAACGGAAAATTCTGATAAAAATTACAAGTCCGACATCGACGTAATTTTACTTGAAGGGAAATTTCTGATAAAAATGACATGTCCCACATCGACGTGGTTTTACTTAAACGGAAAATTCTGATAAAAATTACAAGTCCCTCATCAACGTGGTTTTAATTGAAGGGAAATTTCTGATAAAAATGACATGTCCCACATCGACGTTGTTTTACTTAAACGGAAAATTATTATAAAAATTAGAAGTCTCACATCGACGTGGTTTTACTTAAACGGAAAATTCTGATAAAAATTACAAGTCCGACATCGACGTGGTTTTACTTGAAGGGAAATTTCTGATAAAAATTACATGTCCCGAATCAACGTGGTTTTACTTGAAGGGAAATTTCTGATAAAAATTACAAGTCCGACATTGACGTGGTTTTAGTAGAAGGGAAGCTTCTGATAAAAATGAGAAGTCTCACATCGAGGTGGTTTTACTTGAACGGAAAATTCTGATAAAAATTACAAGTCCGACATCGACGTAATTTTACTTGAAGGGAAATTTCTGATAAAAATGACATGTCCCACATCGACGTGGTTTTACTTAAACGGAAAATTCTGATAAAAATTACAAGTCCCTCATCAACGTGGTTTTAATTGAAGGGAAATTTCTGATAAAAATGACATGTCCCACATCGACGTTGTTTTACTTAAACGGAAAATTATTATAAAAATTAGAAGTCCCTCATCAACGTGGTTTTAATTGAAGGGAAATTTCTGATGAAAATGACATGTCCCACATTGACGTTGTTTTACTTAAACGGAAAATTATTATAAAAATTAGAAGTCTCACATCGACGTGGTTTTACTTAAACGGAAAATTCTGATAAAAATTACAAGTCCGACATCGACGTGGTTTTACTTGAAGGGAAATTTCTGATAAAAATTACATGTCACGAATCAACGTGGTTTTACTTGAAGGGAAATTTCTGATAAAAATTACAAGTCCGACATCGACGTAATTATACTTGAAGGGAAATTTCTGATAAAAATGACATGTCCCACATCGACGTGGTTTTACTTAAACGGAAAATTCTGATAAAAATTACAAGTCCCTCATCAACGTGGTTTTAATTGAAGGGAAATTTCTGATGAAAATGACATGTCCCACATTGACGTTGTTTTACTTAAACGGAAAATTATTATAAAAATTAGAAGTCTCACATCGACGTGGTTTTACTTAAACGGAAAATTCTGATAAAAATTACAAGTCCGACATCGACGTGGTTTTACTTGAAGGGAAATTTCTGATAAAAATTACATGTCCCGAATCAACGTGGTTTTACTTGAAGGGAAATTTCTGATAAAAATTACAAGTCCGACATTGACGTGGTTTTAGTAGAAGGGAAGCTTCTGATAAAAATGAGAAGTCTCACATCGACGTGGTTTTACTTAAACGGAAAATTCTGATAAAAATTACAAGTCCCGCATCAACGTGGTTTTAATTGAAGGGAAATTTCTGATAAAAATGACATGTCCCACATCTATGTGGTTTTACATAAATGGAAAATTATTATAAAAATTAGAAGTCTCACATCGAGGTGGTTTTACTTGAACGGAAAATTCTGATAAAAATTACAAGTCCGACATTGACGTGGTTTTACTTGAAGTGGAGCTTCTGATAAAAATTACATGTCCCACATCTATGTGGTTTTACATAAATGGAAAATTATTATAAAAATTAGAAGTCTCACATCGACGTGGTTTTACTTGAAGGGAAATTTCTGATAAAAATTACAAGTCCGACATTGACGTGGTTTTACTTGAAGGGAAGCTTCTGATAAAAATTACATGTCCCACATCTATGTGGTTTTACATAAATGGAAAATTATTATAAAAAGTAGAAGTCTCACATCGACGTGGTTTTACTTAAACGGAAAATTCTGATAAAAATTATAAGTCCCTCATCAACGTGGTTTTAATTGAAAGGAAATTTCTGATAAAAATGACATGTCCCACATCGACGTTGTTTTACTTAAACGGAAAATTATTATAAAAATTAGAAGTCCCTCATCAACGTGGTTTTAATTGAAGGGAAATTTCTGATGAAAATGACATGTCCCACATTGACGTTGTTTTACTTAAACGGAAAATTATTATAAAAATTAGAAGTCTCACATCGACGTGGTTTTACTTAAACGGAAAATTCTGATAAAAATTACAAGTCCGACATCGACGTGGTTTTACTTGAAGGGAAATTTCTGATAAAAATTACATGTCCCGAATCAACGTGGTTTTACTTGAAGGGAAATTTCTGATAAAAATTACAAGTCCGACATCGACGTAATTTTACTTGAAGGGAAATTTCTGATAAAAATGACATGTCCCACATCGACGTGGTTTTACTTAAACGGAAAATTCTGATAAAAATTACAAGTCCCTCATCAACGTGGTTTTAATTGAAGGGAAATTTCTGATGAAAATGACATGTCCCACATTGACGTTGTTTTACTTAAACGGAAAATTATTATAAAAATTAGAAGTCTCACATCGACGTGGTTTTACTTAAACGGAAAATTCTGATAAAAATTACAAGTCCGACATCGACGTGGTTTTACTTGAAGGGAAATTTCTGATAAAAATTACATGTCCCGAATCAACGTGGTTTTACTTGAAGGGAAATTTCTGATAAAAATTACAAGTCCGACATTGACGTGGTTTTAGTAGAAGGGAAGCTTCTAATAAAAATTAGAAGTCTCACATCGAGGTGGTTTTACTTGAACGGAAAATTCTGATAAAAATTACAAGTCCGACATCGACGTAATTTTACTTGAAGGGAAATTTCTGATAAAAATGACATGTCCCACATCGACGTGGTTTTACTTAAACGGAAAATTCTGATAAAAATTACAAGTCCCTCATCAACGTGGTTTTAATTGAAGGGAAATTTCTGATAAAAATACCATGTCCCACATCGACGTTGTTTTACTTAAACGGAAAATTATTATAAAAATTAGAAGTCTCACATCGACGTGGTTTTACTTAAACGGAAAATTCTGATAAAAATTACAAGTCCGACATCGACGTGGTTTTACTTGAAGGGAAATTTCTGATAAAAATTACATATCCCGAATCAACGTGGTTTTACTTGAAGGGAAATTTCTGATAAAAATTACAAGTCCGACATTGACGTGGTTTTAGTAGAAGGGAAGCTTCTGATAAAAATGAGAAGTCTCACATCGACGTGGTTTTACTTAAACGGAAAATTCTGATAAAAATTACAAGTCCCGCATCAACGTGGTTTTAATTGAAGGGAAATTTCTGATAAAAATGACATGTCCCACATCTATGTGGTTTTACATAAATGGAAAATTATTATAAAAATTAGAAGTCTCACATCGAGGTGGTTTTACTTGAACGGAAAATTCTGATAAAAATTACAAGTCCGACATTGACATGGTTTTACTTGAAGGGGAGCTTCTGATAAAAATTACATGTCCCACATCTATGTGGTTTAACATAAATAGAAAATTATTATAAAAATTAGAAGTCTCACATCGACGTGGTTTTACTTGAAGGGAAATTTCTGATAAAAATTACAAGTCCGACATTGACGTGGTTTTACTTGAAGGGAAGCTTCTGATAAAAATTACATGTCCCACATCTATGTGGTTTTACATAAATGGAAAATTATTATAAAAAGTAGAAGTCTCACATCGACGTGGTTTTACTTAAACGGAAAATTCTGATAAAAATTACAAGTCCCGCATCAACGTGGTTTTAATTGAAGGGAAATTTCTGATAAAAATGACATGTCCCACATCGACGTTGTTTTACTTAAACGGAAAATTATTATAAAAATTAGAATTCTGACATCGAAGTGGTTTTACTTGAACGGAAAATTCTGATAAAAATTACAAGTCCGATATCGACGTGGTTTTACTTGAAGGGAAATTTCTGATAAAAATTACAAGTCCGACATTGACGTGGTTTTACTTGAAGGGGAGCTTCTGATAAAAATGACAAGTCCCTCATCAACGTGGTTTTAATTGAAGGGAAATTTCTGATAAAAATGACATGTCCCACATCGACGTTGTTTTACTTAAACGGAAAATTATTATAAAAATTAGAAGTCTCACATCGACGTGGTTTTACTTAAACGGAAAATTCTGATAAAAATTACAAGTCCGACATCGACGCGGTTTTACTTGAAGGGAAATTTCTGATAAAAATTACATGTCCCGAATCAACGTGGTTTTACTTGAAGGGAAATTTCTGATAAAAATTACAAGTCCGACATTGACGTGGTTTTAGTAGAAGGGAAGCTTCTGATAAAAATGAGAAGTCTCACATCGAGGTGGTTTTACTTGAACGGAAAATTCTGATAAAAATTACAAGTCCGACATCGACGTAATTTTACTTGAAGGGAAATTTCTGATAAAAATGACATGTCCCACATCGACGTGGTTTTACTTAAACGGAAAATTCTGATAAAAATTAGAAGTCTCACATGGAAGTGGTTTTACTTGAACGTAAAATTCTGATAAAAATTACAAGTCCGACATCGACGTGGTTTTACTTGAAGGGAAATTTCTGATAAAAATGGAAGTCCCACATCGACGTGGTTTTACTCGAAGGGAAATTTCTGATAAAAATTACAACTCCCACATCTATGTGGTATTACATAAATGGAAAATTCTGATAAAAATTAGAAGTCCGACATTGACGTGGTTTTACTTGAAGGGAAGCTTCTGATAAAAATTACATGTCCCACATCTATGTGGTTTTACATAAATGGAAAATTATTATAAAAATTAGAAGTCTCACATCGACGTGGTTTTACTTAAACGGAAAATTTTGATAAAAATTACAAGTCCCGCATCAACGTGGTTTTAATTGTAGGGAAATTTCTGATAAAAATGACATGTCCTACATCGACGTTGTTTTTCTTAAACGGAAAATTATTATAAAAATTAGAAGTCTCACATCGAGGTGGTTTTACTTGAACGGAAAATTCTGATAAAAATTACAAGTCCAACATCGACGTGGTTTTACTTGAAGGGAAATTTCTGATAAAAATTACATGTCCCACATCTATGTGGTTTTACATAAATGGAAAATTATTATAAAAATTAGAAGTCTCACATCGACGTGGTTTTACTTGAAGGGAAATTTCTGATAAAAATTACAAGTCCGACATTGACGTGGTTTTACTTGAAGGGAAGCTTCTGATAAAAATTACATGTCCCACATCTATGTGGTTTTACATAAATGGAAAATTATTATAAAAATTAGAAGTCTCACATCGTTGTGGTTTTACTTAAACGGAAAATTCTGATAAAAATTACAAGTCCCGCATCAACGTGGTTTTAATTGAAGGGAAATTTCTGATAAAAATGACATGTCCCACATCGACGTTGTTTTACTTAAACGGAAATTATTATAAAAATTAGAAGTCTGACATCGAGGTGGTTTTACTTGAACGGAAAATTCTGATAAAAATTACAAGTCCCGCATCAACGTGGTTTTAATTGAAGGGAAATTTCTGATAAAAATGACATGTCCCACATCGACGTTGTTTTACTTAAACGGAAAATTATTATAAAAATTAGAAGTCTCACATCGAGGTGGTTTTACTTGAACGGAAAATTCTGATAAAAATTACAAGTCCCGCATCAACGTGGTTTTAATTGAAGGGAAATTTCTGATAAAAATGACATGTCCCACATCGACGTTGTTTTACTTAAATGGAAAATTCTGATAAAAATTACAAGTCCGACATCGACGTGGTTTTACTTGAAGGGAAATTTCTGATAAAAATGACATGTCCCACATCGACGTTGTTTTAATTGAAGGGAAATTTCTGATAAAAATGACATGTCCCACATCAACGTTGTTTTACTTAAACGGAAAATTATTATAAAAATTAGAAGTCTCACATCGACGTGGTTTTACTTAAACGGAAAATTCTGATAAAAATTACAAGTCCCTCATCAACGTGGTTTTAATTGAAGGGAAATTTCTGATAAAAATGACATGTCCCACATCGACGTTGTTTTACTTAAACGGAAAATTATTATAAAAATTAGAAGTCTCACATCGACGTGGTTTTACTTAAACGGAAAATTCTGAAAAAAATTACAAGTCCGACATCGACGTGGTTTTACTTGAAGGGAAATTTCTGATAAAAATTACATGTCCCGAATCAACGTGGTTTTACTTGAAGGGAAATTTCTGATAAAAATTACAAGTCCGACATTGACGTGGTTTTAGTAGAAGGGAAGCTTCTGATAAAAATTAGAAGTCTCACATCGAGGTGGTTTTACTTGAACGGAAAATTCTGATAAAAATTACAAGTCCGACATCGACGTAATTTTACTTGAAGGGAAATTTCTGATAAAAATGACATGTCCCACATCGACGTGGTTTTACTTAAACGGAAAATTCTGATAAAAATTAGAAGTCTCACATGGAAGTGGTTTTACTTGAACGTAAAATTCTGATAAAAATTACAAGTCCGACATCGACGTGGTTTTACTTGAAGGGAAATTTCTGATAAAAATGGAAGTCCCACATCGACGTGGTTTTACTCGAAGGGAAATTTCTGATAAAAATTACAACTCCCACATCTATGTGGTATTACATAAATGGAAAATTCTGATAAAAATTAGAAGTCCGACATTGACGTGGTTTTACTTGAAGGGAAGCTTCTGATAAAAATTACATGTCCCACATCTATGTGGTTTTACATAAATGGAAAATTATTATAAAAATTAGAAGTCTCACATCGACGTGGTTTTACTTAAACGGAAAATTTTGATAAAAATTACAAGTCCCGCATCAACGTGGTTTTAATTGTAGGGAAATTTCTGATAAAAATGACATGTCCTACATCGACGTTGTTTTTCTTAAACGGAAAATTATTATAAAAATTAGAAGTCTCACATCGAGGTGGTTTTACTTGAACGGAAAATTCTGATAAAAATTACAAGTCCAACATCGACGTGGTTTTACTTGAAGGGAAATTTCTGATAAAAATTACATGTCCCACATCTATGTGGTTTTACATAAATGGAAAATTATTATAAAAATTAGAAGTCTCACATCGACGTGGTTTTACTTGAAGGGAAATTTCTGATAAAAATTACAAGTCCGACATTGACGTGGTTTTACTTGAAGGGAAGCTTCTGATAAAAATTACATGTCCCACATCTATGTGGTTTTACATAAATGGAAAATTATTATAAAAATTAGAAGTCTCACATCGTTGTGGTTTTACTTAAACGGAAAATTCTGATAAAAATTACAAGTCCCGCATCAACGTGGTTTTAATTGAAGGGAAATTTCTGATAAAAATACCATGTCCCACATCGACGTTGTTTTACTTAAACGGAAAATTATTATAAAAATTAGAAGTCTCACATCGACGTGGTTTTACTTAAACGGAAAATTCTGATAAAAATTACAAGTCCGACATCGACGTGGTTTTACTTGAAGGGAAATTTCTGATAAAAATTACATATCCCGAATCAACGTGGTTTTACTTGAAGGGAAATTTCTGATAAAAATTACAAGTCCGACATTGACGTGGTTTTAGTAGAAGGGAAGCTTCTGATAAAAATGAGAAGTCTCACATCGACGTGGTTTTACTTAAACGGAAAATTCTGATAAAAATTACAAGTCCCGCATCAACGTGGTTTTAATTGAAGGGAAATTTCTGATAAAAATGACATGTCCCACATCTATGTGGTTTTACATAAATGGAAAATTATTATAAAAATTAGAAGTCTCACATCGAGGTGGTTTTACTTGAACGGAAAATTCTGATAAAAATTACAAGTCCGACATTGACATGGTTTTACTTGAAGGGGAGCTTCTGATAAAAATTACATGTCCCACATCTATGTGGTTTAACATAAATAGAAAATTATTATAAAAATTAGAAGTCTCACATCGACGTGGTTTTACTTGAAGGGAAATTTCTGATAAAAATTACAAGTCCGACATTGACGTGGTTTTACTTGAAGGGGAGCTTCTGATAAAAATGACAAGTCCCTCATCAACGTGGTTTTAATTGAAGGGAAATTTCTGATAAAAATGACATGTCCCACATCGACGTTGTTTTACTTAAACGGAAAATTATTATAAAAATTAGAAGTCTCACATCGACGTGGTTTTACTTAAACGGAAAATTCTGATAAAAATTACAAGTCCGACATCGACGCGGTTTTACTTGAAGGGAAATTTCTGATAAAAATTACATGTCCCGAATCAACGTGGTTTTACTTGAAGGGAAATTTCTGATAAAAATTACAAGTCCGACATTGACGTGGTTTTACTAGAAGGGAAGCTTCTGATAAAAATGAGAAGTCTCACATCGAGGTGGTTTTACTTGAACGGAAAATTCTGATAAAAATTACAAGTCCGACATCGACGTAATTTTACTTGAAGGGAAATTTCTGATAAAAATGACATGTCCCACATCGACGTGGTTTTACTTAAACGGAAAATTCTGATAAAAATTAGAAGTCTCACATGGAAGTGGTTTTACTTGAACGTAAAATTCTGATAAAAATTACAAGTCCGACATCGACGTGGTTTTACTTGAAGGGAAATTTCTGATAAAAATGGAAGTCCCACATCGACGTGGTTTTACTCGAAGGGAAATTTCTGATAAAAATTACAACTCCCACATCTATGTGGTATTACATAAATGGAAAATTCTGATAAAAATTAGAAGTCCGACATTGACGTGGTTTTACTTGAAGGGAAGCTTCTGATAAAAATTACATGTCCCACATCTATGTGGTTTTACATAAATGGAAAATTATTATAAAAATTAGAAGTCTCACATCGACGTGGTTTTACTTAAACGGAAAATTTTGATAAAAATTACAAGTCCCGCATCAACGTGGTTTTAATTGTAGGGAAATTTCTGATAAAAATGACATGTCCTACATCGACGTTGTTTTTCTTAAACGGAAAATTATTATAAAAATTAGAAGTCTCACATCGAGGTGGTTTTACTTGAACGGAAAATTCTGATAAAAATTACAAGTCCAACATCGACGTGGTTTTACTTGAAGGGAAATTTCTGATAAAAATTACATGTCCCACATCTATGTGGTTTTACATAAATGGAAAATTATTATAAAAATTAGAAGTCTCACATCGACGTGGTTTTACTTGAAGGGAAATTTCTGATAAAAATTACAAGTCCGACATTGACGTGGTTTTACTTGAAGGGAAGCTTCTGATAAAAATTACATGTCCCACATCTATGTGGTTTTACATAAATGGAAAATTATTATAAAAATTAGAAGTCTCACATCGTTGTGGTTTTACTTAAACGGAAAATTCTGATAAAAATTACAAGTCCCGCATCAACGTGGTTTTAATTGAAGGGAAATTTCTGATAAAAATGACATGTCCCACATCGACGTTGTTTTACTTAAACGGAAATTATTATAAAAATTAGAAGTCTGACATCGAGGTGGTTTTACTTGAACGGAAAATTCTGATAAAAATTACAAGTCCCGCATCAACGTGGTTTTAATTGAAGGGAAATTTCTGATAAAAATGACATGTCCCACATCGACGTTGTTTTACTTAAACGGAAAATTATTATAAAAATTAGAAGTCTCACATCGAGGTGGTTTTACTTGAACGGAAAATTCTGATAAAAATTACAAGTCCCGCATCAACGTGGTTTTAATTGAAGGGAAATTTCTGATAAAAATGACATGTCCCACATCGACGTTGTTTTACTTAAATGGAAAATTCTGATAAAAATTACAAGTCCGACATCGACGTGGTTTTACTTGAAGGGAAATTTCTGATAAAAATGACATGTCCCACATCGACGTTGTTTTAATTGAAGGGAAATTTCTGATAAAAATGACATGTCCCACATCAACGTTGTTTTACTTAAACGGAAAATTATTATAAAAATTAGAAGTCTCACATCGACGTGGTTTTACTTAAACGGAAAATTCTGATAAAAATTACAAGTCCCTCATCAACGTGGTTTTAATTGAAGGGAAATTTCTGATAAAAATGACATGTCCCACATCGACGTTGTTTTACTTAAACGGAAAATTATTATAAAAATTAGAAGTCTCACATCGACGTGGTTTTACTTAAACGGAAAATTCTGAAAAAAATTACAAGTCCGACATCGACGTGGTTTTACTTGAAGGGAAATTTCTGATAAAAATTACATGTCCCGAATCAACGTGGTTTTACTTGAAGGGAAATTTCTGATAAAAATTACAAGTCCGACATTGACGTGGTTTTAGTAGAAGGGAAGCTTCTGATAAAAATTAGAAGTCTCACATCGAGGTGGTTTTACTTGAACGGAAAATTCTGATAAAAATTACAAGTCCGACATCGACGTAATTTTACTTGAAGGGAAATTTCTGATAAAAATGACATGTCCCACATCGACGTGGTTTTACTTAAACGGAAAATTCTGATAAAAATTAGAAGTCTCACATGGAAGTGGTTTTACTTGAACGTAAAATTCTGATAAAAATTACAAGTCCGACATCGACGTGGTTTTACTTGAAGGGAAATTTCTGATAAAAATGGAAGTCCCACATCGACGTGGTTTTACTCGAAGGGAAATTTCTGATAAAAATTACAACTCCCACATCTATGTGGTATTACATAAATGGAAAATTCTGATAAAAATTAGAAGTCCGACATTGACGTGGTTTTACTTGAAGGGAAGCTTCTGATAAAAATTACATGTCCCACATCTATGTGGTTTTACATAAATGGAAAATTATTATAAAAATTAGAAGTCTCACATCGACGTGGTTTTACTTAAACGGAAAATTTTGATAAAAATTACAAGTCCCGCATCAACGTGGTTTTAATTGTAGGGAAATTTCTGATAAAAATGACATGTCCTACATCGACGTTGTTTTTCTTAAACGGAAAATTATTATAAAAATTAGAAGTCTCACATCGAGGTGGTTTTACTTGAACGGAAAATTCTGATAAAAATTACAAGTCCAACATCGACGTGGTTTTACTTGAAGGGAAATTTCTGATAAAAATTACATGTCCCACATCTATGTGGTTTTACATAAATGGAAAATTATTATAAAAATTAGAAGTCTCACATCGACGTGGTTTTACTTGAAGGGAAATTTCTGATAAAAATTACAAGTCCGACATTGACGTGGTTTTACTTGAAGGGAAGCTTCTGATAAAAATTACATGTCCCACATCTATGTGGTTTTACATAAATGGAAAATTATTATAAAAATTAGAAGTCTCACATCGTTGTGGTTTTACTTAAACGGAAAATTCTGATAAAAATTACAAGTCCCGCATCAACGTGGTTTTAATTGAAGGGAAATTTCTGATAAAAATGACATGTCCCACATCGACGTTGTTTTACTTAAACGGAAAATTATTATAAAAATTAGAAGTCTCACATCGAGGTGGTTTTACTTGAACGGAAAATTCTGATAAAAATTACAAGTCCCGCATCAACGTGGTTTTAATTGAAGGGAAATTTCTGATAAAAATGACATGTCCCACATCGACGTTGTTTTACTTAAATGGAAAATTATTATAAAAATTAGAAGTCTCACATCGACGTGGTTTTACTTAAACGGAAAATTCTGATAAAAATTACAAGTCCGACATCGACGTGGTTTTACTTGAAGAGAAATTTCTGATAAAAATTACATGTCCCGAATCAACGTGGTTTTACTTGAAGGGAAATTTCTGATAAAAATTACAAGTCCGACATTGACGTGGTTTTAGTAGAAGGGAAACTTCTGATAAAAATTAGAAGTCTCACATCGAGGTGGTTTTACTTGAACGGAAAATTCTGATAAAAATTACAAGTCCCTCATCAACGTGGTTTTAATTGAAGGGAAATTTCTGATAAAAATGACATGTCCCATATCGACGTGGTTTTACTTAAACGGAAAATTCTGATAAAAATTAGAAGTCTCACATGGAAGTGGTTTTACTTGAACGGAAAATTCTGATAAAAATTACAAGTCCGACATCGACATGGTTTTACTTAAAGGGAAATTTCTGATAAAAATGGAAGTCCCACATCGACGTGGTTTTACTCGAAGGGAAATTTCTGATAAAAATTACAACTCCCACATCTATGTGGTATTACATAAATGGAAAATTCTGATAAAAATTAGAAGTCCGACATTGACGTGGTTTTACTTGAAGGGAAGCTTCTGATAAAAATTACATGTCCCACATCTATGTGGTTTTACATAAATGGAAAATTATTATAAAAATTAGAAGTCTCACATCGACGTGGTTTTACTTAAACGGAAAATTCTGATAAAAATTACAAGTCCCGCATCAACGTGGTTTTAATTGAAGGGAAATTTCTGATAAAAATGACATGTCCTACATCGACGTGGTTTTACTTAAACGGAAAATTCTGATAAAAATTACAAGTCCCTCATCAACGTGGTTTTAATTGAAGGGAAATTTCTGATAAAAATGACATGTCCCACATCGACGTTGCTTTACTTAAACGGAAAATTATTATAAAAATTAGAAGTCTCACATCGACGTGGTTTTACTTAAACGGAAAATTCTGATAAAAATTACAAGTCCGACATCGACGTGGTTTTACTTGAAGGGAAATTTCTGATAAAAATTACATGTCCCGAATCAACGTGGTTTTACTTGAAGGGAAATTTCTGATAAAAATTACAAGTCCGACATTGACGTGGTTTTAGTAGAAGGGAAACTTCTGATAAAAATTAGAAGTCTCACATCGAGGTGGTTTTACTTGAACGGAAAATTCTGATAAAAATTACAAGTCCCTCATCAACGTGGTTTTAATTGAAGGGAAATTTCTGATAAAAATGACATGTCCCATATCGACGTGGTTTTACTTAAACGGAAAATTCTGATAAAAATTAGAAGTCTCACATGGAAGTGGTTTTACTTGAACGGAAAATTCTGATAAAAATTACAAGTCCGACATCGACGTGGTTTTACTTGAAGGGAAATTTCTGATAAAAATGGAAGTCCCACATCGACGTGGTTTTACTTGAAGGGAAATTTCTGATAAAAATTACAAGTCCGACATTGACGTGGTTTTACTTGAAGGGAAGCTTCTGATAAAAATTACATGTCCCACATCTATGTGGTTTTACATAAATGGAAAATTATTATAAAAATTAGAAGTCTCACATCGACGTGGTTTTACTTAAACGGAAAATTCTGATAAAAATTACAAGTCCCGCATCAACGTGGTTTTAATTGAAGGGAAATTTCTGATAAAAATGACATGTCCCACATCGACGTTGTTTTACTTAAACGGAAAATTATTATAAAAATTAGAAGTCTCACATCGAGGTGGTTTTACTTGAACGGAAAATTCTGATAAAAATTACAAGTCCCGCATCAACGTGGTTTTAATTGAAGGGAAATTTCTGATAAAAATGACATGTCCCACATTGACGTTGTTTTACTTAAACGGAAAATTATTATAAAAATTAGAAGTCTCACATCGAGGTGGTTTTACTTGAACGGAAAATTCTGATAAAAATTACAAGTCCTGCATCAACGTGGTTTTAATTGAAGGGAAATTTCTGATAAAAATGACATGTCCCACATCGACGTTGTTTTACTTAAACGGAAAATTATTATAAAAATTAGAAGTCTCACATCGACGTGGTTTTATTTAAACGGAAAATTCTGATAAAAATTACAAGTCCCGCATTAACGTGGTTTTAATTGAAGGGAAATTTCTGATAAAAATGACATGTCCCACATCGACGTTGTTTTACTTAAACGGAAAATTATTATAAAAATTAGAAGTCTCACATCGAGGTGGTTTTACTTGAACGGAAAATTCTGATAAAAATTACAAGTCCGACATCGACGTAATTTTACTTGAAGGGAAATTACTGATTAAAATAACATGTCCCACATCGACGTGGTTTTACTTAAACGGAAAATTCTGATAAAAATTACAAGTCCGACATCGACGTGGTTTTACTTGAAGGGAAATTTCTGATAAAAATGACATGTCCCACATCGACGTTGTTTTACTTAAACGGAAAATTCTGATAAAAATTACAAGTCCCGCATCAACGTGGTTTTAATTGAAGGGAAATTTCTGATAAAAATGACATGTCCCACATCGACGTTGTTTTACTTAAACGGAAAATTATTATAAAAATTAGAAGTCTCACATCGAGGTGGTTTTACTTGAACGGAAAATTCTGATAAAAATTACAAGTCCCGCATCAACGTGGTTTTAATTGAAGAGAAATTTCTGATAAAAATGACATGTCCCACATCGACGTTGTTTTACTTAAACGGAAAATTATTATAAAAATTAGAAGTCTCACATCGACGTGGTTTTACTTAAACGGAAAATTCTGAAAAAAATTACAAGTCCGACATCGACGTGGTTTTACTTGAAGGGAAATTTCTGATAAAAATTACATGTCCCACATCGACGTTGTTTTACTTAAACGGAAAATTCTGATAAAAATTACAAGTCCCGCATCAACGTGGTTTTAATTGAAGGGAAATTTCTGATAAAAATGACATGTCCCACATCGACGTTGTTTTACTTAAACGGAAAATTCTGATAAAAATTACAAGTCCCTCATCAACGTGGTTTTAATTGAAGGGAAATTTCTGATAAAAATGACATGTCCCACATCGACGTTGTTTTACTTAAACGGAAAATTATTATAAAAATTAGAAGTCTCACATCGACGTGGTTTTACTTAAACGGAAAATTCTGAAAAAAATTACAAGTCCGACATCGACGTGGTTTTACTTGAAGGGAAATTTCTGATAAAAATTACATGTCCCGAATCAACGTGGTTTTACTTGAAGGGAAATTTCTGATAAAAATTACAAGTCCGACATTGACGTGGTTTTAGTAGAAGGGAAGCTTCTGATAAAAATTAGAAGTCTCACATCGAGGTGGTTTTACTTGAACGGAAAATTCTGATAAAAATTACAAGTCCGACATCGACGTAATTTTACTTGAAGGGAAATTTCTGATAAAAATGACATGTCCCACATCGACGTGGTTTTACTTAAACGGAAAATTCTGATAAAAATTACAAGTCCCTCATCAACGTGGTTTTAATTGAAGGGAAATTTCTGATAAAAATGACATGTCCCACATCGACGTTGTTTTACTTAAACGGAAAATTATTATAAAAATTAGAAGTCTCACATCGACGTGGTTTTACTTAAACGGAAAATTCTGATAAAAATTACAAGTCCGACATCGACGTGGTTTTACTTGAAGGGAAATTTCTGATAAAAATTACATGTCCCGAATCAACGTGGTTTTACTTGAAGGGAAATTTCTGATAAAAATTACAAGTCCGACATTGACGTGGTTTTAGTAGAAGGGAAACTTCTGATAAAAATTAGAAGTCTCACATCGAGGTGGTTTTACTTGAACGGAAAATTCTGATAAAAATTACAAGTCCCTCATCAACGTGGTTTTAATTGAAGGGAAATTTCTGATAAAAATGACATGTCCCATATCGACGTGGTTTTACTTAAACGGAAAATTCTGATAAAAATTAGAAGTCTCACATGGAAGTGGTTTTACTTGAACGGAAAATTCTGATAAAAATTACAAGTCCGACATCGACATGGTTTTACTTAAAGGGAAATTTCTGATAAAAATGGAAGTCCCACATCGACGTGGTTTTACTCGAAGGGAAATTTCTGATAAAAATTACAACTCCCACATCTATGTGGTATTACATAAATGGAAAATTCTGATAAAAATTAGAAGTCCGACATTGACGTGGTTTTACTTGAAGGGAAGCTTCTGATAAAAATTACATGTCCCACATCTATGTGGTTTTACATAAATGGAAAATTATTATAAAAATTAGAAGTCTCACATCGACGTGGTTTTACTTAAACGGAAAATTCTGATAAAAATTACAAGTCCCGCATCAACGTGGTTTTAATTGAAGGGAAATTTCTGATAAAAATGACATGTCCTACATCGACGTGGTTTTACTTAAACGGAAAATTCTGATAAAAATTACAAGTCCCTCATCAACGTGGTTTTAATTGAAGGGAAATTTCTGATAAAAATGACATGTCCCACATCGACGTTGCTTTACTTAAACGGAAAATTATTATAAAAATTAGAAGTCTCACATCGACGTGGTTTTACTTAAACGGAAAATTCTGATAAAAATTACAAGTCCGACATCGACGTGGTTTTACTTGAAGGGAAATTTCTGATAAAAATTACATGTCCCGAATCAACGTGGTTTTACTTGAAGGGAAATTTCTGATAAAAATTACAAGTCCGACATTGACGTGGTTTTAGTAGAAGGGAAACTTCTGATAAAAATTAGAAGTCTCACATCGAGGTGGTTTTACTTGAACGGAAAATTCTGATAAAAATTACAAGTCCCTCATCAACGTGGTTCTAATTGAAGGGAAATTTCTGATAAAAATGACATGTCCCATATCGACGTGGTTTTACTTAAACGGAAAATTCTGATAAAAATTAGAAGTCTCACATGGAAGTGGTTTTACTTGAACGGAAAATTCTGATAAAAATTACAAGTCCGACATCGACGTGGTTTTACTTGAAGGGAAATTTCTGATAAAAATGGAAGTCCCACATCGACGTGGTTTTACTTGAAGGGAAATTTCTGATAAAAATTACAAGTCCGACATTGACGTGGTTTTACTTGAAGGGAAGCTTCTGATAAAAATTACATGTCCCACATCTATGTGGTTTTACATAAATGGAAAATTATTATAAAAATTAGAAGTCTCACATCGACGTGGTTTTACTTAAACGGAAAATTCTGATAAAAATTACAAGTCCCGCATCAACGTGGTTTTAATTGAAGGGAAATTTCTGATAAAAATGACATGTCCCACATCGACGTTGTTTTACTTAAACGGAAAATTATTATAAAAATTAGAAGTCTCACATCGAGGTGGTTTTACTTGAACGGAAAATTCTGATAAAAATTACAAGTCCCGCATCAACGTGGTTTTAATTGAAGGGAAATTTCTGATAAAAATGACATGTCCCACATTGACGTTGTTTTACTTAAACGGAAAATTATTATAAAAATTAGAAGTCTCACATCGAGGTGGTTTTACTTGAACGGAAAATTCTGATAAAAATTACAAGTCCTGCATCAACGTGGTTTTAATTGAAGGGAAATTTCTGATAAAAATGACATGTCCCACATCGACGTTGTTTTACTTAAACGGAAAATTATTATAAAAATTAGAAGTCTCACATCGACGTGGTTTTATTTAAACGGAAAATTCTGATAAAAATTACAAGTCCCGCATTAACGTGGTTTTAATTGAAGGGAAATTTCTGATAAAAATGACATGTCCCACATCGACGTTGTTTTACTTAAACGGAAAATTATTATAAAAATTAGAAGTCTCACATCGAGGTGGTTTTACTTGAACGGAAAATTCTGATAAAAATTACAAGTCCGACATCGACGTAATTTTACTTGAAGGGAAATTACTGATTAAAATAACATGTCCCACATCGACGTGGTTTTACTTAAACGGAAAATTCTGATAAAAATTACAAGTCCGACATCGACGTGGTTTTACTTGAAGGGAAATTTCTGATAAAAATGACATGTCCCACATCGACGTTGTTTTACTTAAACGGAAAATTCTGATAAAAATTACAAGTCCCGCATCAACGTGGTTTTAATTGAAGGGAAATTTCTGATAAAAATGACATGTCCCACATCGACGTTGTTTTACTTAAACGGAAAATTATTATAAAAATTAGAAGTCTCACATCGAGGTGGTTTTACTTGAACGGAAAATTCTGATAAAAATTACAAGTCCCGCATCAACGTGGTTTTAATTGAAGAGAAATTTCTGATAAAAATGACATGTCCCACATCGACGTTGTTTTACTTAAATGGAAAATTATTATAAAAATTAGAAGGCTCACATCGACGTGGTTTTACTTAAACGGAAAATTCTGATAAAAATTACAAGTCCCTCATCAACGTGGTTTTAATTGAAGGGAAATTTCTGATGAAAATGACATGTCCCACATCGACGTTGTTTTACTTAAACGGAAAATTATTATAAAAATTAGAAGTCTCACATCGACGTGGTTTTACTTAAACGGAAAATTCTGATAAAAATTACAAGTCCGACATCGACGTGGTTTTACTTGAAGGGAAATTTCTGATAAAAATTACATGTCCCGAATCAACGTGGTTTTACTTGAAGGGAAATTTCTGATAAAAATTACAAGTCCGACATTGACGTGGTTTTAGTAGAAGGGAAGCTTCTGATAAAAATTAGAAGTCTCACATCGAGGTGGTTTTACTTGAACGGAAAATTCTGATAAAAATTACAAGTCCGACATCGACGTAATTTTACTTGAAGGGAAATTTCTGATAAAAATGACATGTCCCACATCGACGTGGTTTTACTTAAACGGAAAATTCTGATAAAAATTACAAGTCCCTCATCAACGTGGTTTTAATTGAAGGGAAATTTCTGATAAAAATGACATGTCCCACATCGACGTTGTTTTACTTAAACGGAAAATTATTATAAAAATTAGAAGTCTCACATCGACGTGGTTTTACTTAAACGGAAAATTCTGATAAAAATTACAAGTCCGACATCGACGTGGTTTTACTTGAAGGGAAATTTCTGATAAAAATTACATGTCCCGAATCAACGTGGTTTTACTTGAAGGGAAATTTCTGATAAAAATTACAAGTCCGACATTGACGTGGTTTTAGTAGAAGGGAAGCTTCTGATAAAAATGAGAAGTCTCACATCGAGGTGGTTTTACTTGAACGGAAAATTCTGATAAAAATTACAAGTCCGACATCGACGTAATTTTACTTGAAGGGAAATTTCTGATAAAAATTACAAGTCCGACATTGACGTGGTTTTACTTGAAGGGAAGCTTCTGATAAAAATTACATGTCCCACATCTATGTGGTTTTACATAAATGGAAAATTATTATAAAAATTAGAAGTCTCACATCGACGTGGTTTTACTTGAAGGGAAATTTCTGATAAAAATTACAAGTCCGACATTGACGTGGTTTTACTTGAAGGGAAGCTTCTGATAAAAATTACATGTCCCACATCTATGTGGTTTTACATAAATGGAAAATTATTATAAAAATTAGAAGTCTCACATCGACGTGGTTTTACTTAAACGGAAAATTCTGATAAAAATTACAAGTCCGACATTGACGTGGTTTTACTTGAAGGAAAGCTTCTGATAAAAATTACATGTCCCACATCTATGTGGTTTTACATAAATGGAAAATTATTATAAAAAGTAGAAGTCTCACATCGTTGTGGTTTTACTTAAACGGAAAATTCTGATAAAAATTACAAGTCCCGCATCAACGTGGTTTTAATTGAAGGGAAATTTCTGATAAAAATGACATGTCCCACATCGACGTTGTTTTACTTAAACGGAAAATTATTATAAAAATTAGAATTCTGACATCGAAGTGGTTTTACTTGAACGGAAAATTCTGATAAAAATTACAAGTCCGACATCGACGTGGTTTTACTTTAAGGGAAATTTCTGATAAAAATTACAAGTCCGACATTGACGTGGTTTTACTTGAAGGGGAGCTTCTGATAAAAATTACATGTCCCACATCTATGTGGTTTTACATAAATGGAAAATTATTATAAAAATTAGAAGTCTCACATCGACGTGGTTTTACTTAAACGGAAAATTCTGATAAAAATTACAAGTCCGACATTGACGTGGTTTTACTTGAAGGGAAGCTTCTGATAAAAATTACATGTCCCACATCTATGTGGTTTTACATAAATGGAAAATTATTATAAAAAGTAGAAGTCTCACATCGACGTGGTTTTACTTAAACGGAAAAATCTGATAAAAATTACAAGTCCCGCATCAACGTGGTTTTAATTGAAGGGAAATTTCTGATAAAAATGACATGTCCCACATCGACGTTGTTTTACTTAAACGGAAAATTATTATAAAAATTAGAATTCTGACATCGAAGTGGTTTTACTTGATCGGAAAATTCTGATAAAAATTACAAGTCCGACATCGACGTGGTTTTACTTTAAGGGAAATTTCTGATAAAAATTACAAGTCCGACATTTACGTGGTTTTACTTGAAGGGGAGCTTCTGATAAAAATTACATGTCCCACATCTATGTGGTTTTACATAAATGGAAAATTATTATAAAAATTAGAAGTCTCACATCGACGTGGTTTTACTTAAACGGAAAATTCTGATAAAAATTACAAGTCCCGCATCAACGTGGTTTTAATTGAAGGGAAATTTCTGATAAAAATGACATGTCCCACATCGACGTTGTTTTACTTAAACGGAAAATTATTATAAAAATTAGAAGTCTCACATCGAGGTGGTTTTACTTGAACGGAAAATTCTAAAAAAATTACAAGTCCCGCATCAACGTGGTTTTAATTGAAGGGAAATTTCTGATAAAAATGACATGTCCCACATTGACGTTGTTTTACTTAAACGGAAAATTATTATAAAAATTAGAAGTCTCACATCGAGGTGGTTTTACTTGAACGGAAAATTCTGATAAAAATTACAAGTCCTGCATCAACGTGGTTTTAATTGAAGGGAAATTTCTGATAAAAATGACATGTCCCACATCGACGTTGTTTTACTTAAACGGAAAATTATTATAAAAATTAGAATTCTGACATCGAAGTGGTTTTACTTGATCGGAAAATTCTGATAAAAATTACAAGTCCGACATCGACGTGGTTTTACTTTAAGGGAAATTTCTGATAAAAATTACAAGTCCGACATTTACGTGGTTTTACTTGAAGGGGAGCTTCTGATAAAAATTACATGTCCCACATCTATGTGGTTTTACATAAATGGAAAATTATTATAAAAATTAGAAGTCTCACATCGACGTGGTTTTACTTAAACGGAAAATTCTGATAAAAATTACAAGTCCCGCATCAACGTGGTTTTAATTGAAGGGAAATTTCTGATAAAAATGACATGTCCCACATCGACGTTGTTTTACTTAAACGGAAAATTATTATAAAAATTAGAAGTCTCACATCGAGGTGGTTTTACTTGAACGGAAAATTCTGATAAAAATTACAAGTCCGACATCGACGTGGTTTTACTTGAAGGGAAATTTCTGATAAAAATTACATGTCCCGAATCAACGTGGTTTTACTTGAAGGGAAATTTCTGATAAAAATTACAAGTCCGACATTGACGTGGTTTTAGTAGAAGGGAAGCTTCTGATAAAAATGAGAAGTCTCACATCGAGGTGGTTTTACTTGAACGGAAAATTCTGATAAAAATTACAAGTCCGACATCGACGTAATTTTACTTGAAGGGAAATTTCTGATAAAAATTACAAGTCCGACATTGACGTGGTTTTACTTGAAGGGAAGCTTCTGATAAAAATTACATGTCCCACATCTATGTGGTTTTACATAAATGGAAAATTATTATAAAAATTAGAAGTCTCACATCGACGTGGTTTTACTTGAAGGGAAATTTCTGATAAAAATTACAAGTCCGACATTGACGTGGTTTTACTTGAAGGGAAGCTTCTGATAAAAATTACATGTCCCACATCTATGTGGTTTTACATAAATGGAAAATTATTATAAAAATTAGAAGTCTCACATCGACGTGGTTTTACTTAAACGGAAAATTCTGATAAAAATTACAAGTCCGACATTGACGTGGTTTTACTTGAAGGAAAGCTTCTGATAAAAATTACATGTCCCACATCTATGTGGTTTTACATAAATGGAAAATTATTATAAAAAGTAGAAGTCTCACATCGTTGTGGTTTTACTTAAACGGAAAATTCTGATAAAAATTACAAGTCCCGCATCAACGTGGTTTTAATTGAAGGGAAATTTCTGATAAAAATGACATGTCCCACATCGACGTTGTTTTACTTAAACGGAAAATTATTATAAAAATTAGAATTCTGACATCGAAGTGGTTTTACTTGAACGGAAAATTCTGATAAAAATTACAAGTCCGACATCGACGTGGTTTTACTTTAAGGGAAATTTCTGATAAAAATTACAAGTCCGACATTGACGTGGTTTTACTTGAAGGGGAGCTTCTGATAAAAATTACATGTCCCACATCTATGTGGTTTTACATAAATGGAAAATTATTATAAAAATTAGAAGTCTCACATCGACGTGGTTTTACTTAAACGGAAAATTCTGATAAAAATTACAAGTCCGACATTGACGTGGTTTTACTTGAAGGGAAGCTTCTGATAAAAATTACATGTCCCACATCTATGTGGTTTTACATAAATGGAAAATTATTATAAAAAGTAGAAGTCTCACATCGACGTGGTTTTACTTAAACGGAAAAATCTGATAAAAATTACAAGTCCCGCATCAACGTGGTTTTAATTGAAGGGAAATTTCTGATAAAAATGACATGTCCCACATCGACGTTGTTTTACTTAAACGGAAAATTATTATAAAAATTAGAATTCTGACATCGAAGTGGTTTTACTTGATCGGAAAATTCTGATAAAAATTACAAGTCCGACATCGACGTGGTTTTACTTTAAGGGAAATTTCTGATAAAAATTACAAGTCCGACATTTACGTGGTTTTACTTGAAGGGGAGCTTCTGATAAAAATTACATGTCCCACATCTATGTGGTTTTACATAAATGGAAAATTATTATAAAAATTAGAAGTCTCACATCGACGTGGTTTTACTTAAACGGAAAATTCTGATAAAAATTACAAGTCCCGCATCAACGTGGTTTTAATTGAAGGGAAATTTCTGATAAAAATGACATGTCCCACATCGACGTTGTTTTACTTAAACGGAAAATTATTATAAAAATTAGAAGTCTCACATCGAGGTGGTTTTACTTGAACGGAAAATTCTAAAAAAATTACAAGTCCCGCATCAACGTGGTTTTAATTGAAGGGAAATTTCTGATAAAAATGACATGTCCCACATTGACGTTGTTTTACTTAAACGGAAAATTATTATAAAAATTAGAAGTCTCACATCGAGGTGGTTTTACTTGAACGGAAAATTCTGATAAAAATTACAAGTCCTGCATCAACGTGGTTTTAATTGAAGGGAAATTTCTGATAAAAATGACATGTCCCACATCGACGTTGTTTTACTTAAACGGAAAATTATTATAAAAATTAGAATTCTGACATCGAAGTGGTTTTACTTGATCGGAAAATTCTGATAAAAATTACAAGTCCGACATCGACGTGGTTTTACTTTAAGGGAAATTTCTGATAAAAATTACAAGTCCGACATTTACGTGGTTTTACTTGAAGGGGAGCTTCTGATAAAAATTACATGTCCCACATCTATGTGGTTTTACATAAATGGAAAATTATTATAAAAATTAGAAGTCTCACATCGACGTGGTTTTACTTAAACGGAAAATTCTGATAAAAATTACAAGTCCCGCATCAACGTGGTTTTAATTGAAGGGAAATTTCTGATAAAAATGACATGTCCCACATCGACGTTGTTTTACTTAAACGGAAAATTATTATAAAAATTAGAAGTCTCACATCGAGGTGGTTTTACTTGAACGGAAAATTCTGATAAAAATTACAAGTCCCGCATCAACGTGGTTTTAATTGAAGGGAAATTTCTGATAAAAATGACATGTCCCACATTGACGTTGTTTTACTTAAACGGAAAATTATTATAAAAATTAGAAGTCTCACATCGAGGTGGTTTTACTTGAACGGAAAATTCTGATAAAAATTACAAGTCCTGCATCAACGTGGTTTTAATTGAAGGGAAATTTCTGATAAAAATGACATGTCCCACATCGACGTTGTTTTACTTAAACGGAAAATTATTATAAAAATTAGAAGTCTCACATCGACGTGGTTTTATTTAAACGGAAAATTCTGATAAAAATTACAAGTCCCGCATTAACGTGGTTTTAATTGAAGGGAAATTTCTGATAAAAATGACATGTCCCACATCGACGTTGTTTTACTTAAACGTAAAATTATTATAAAAATTAGAAGTCTCACATCGAGGTGGTTTTACTTGAACGGAAAATTCTGATAAAAATTACAAGTCCGACATCGACGTAATTTTACTTGAAGGGAAATTTCTGATTAAAATAACATGTCCCACATCGACGTGGTTTTACTTAAACGGAAAATTCTGATAAAAATTACAAGTCCGACATCGACGTGGTTTTACTTGAAGGGAAATTTCTGATAAAAATGACATGTCCCACATCGACGTTGTTTTACTTAAACGGAAAATTCTGATAAAAATTACAAGTCCCGCATCAACGTGGTTTTAATTGAAGGGAAATTTCTGATAAAAATGAAATGTCCCACATCGACGTTGTTTTACTTAAACGGAAAATTATTATAAAAATTAGAAGTCTCACATCGAGGTGGTTTCACTTGAACGGAAAATTCTGATAAAAATTACAAGTCCCGCATCAACGTGGTTTTAATTGAAGGGAAATTTCTGATAAAAATGACATGTCCCACATCGACGTTGTTTTACTTAAATGGAAAATTATTATAAAAATTAGAAGGCTCACATCGACGTGGTTTTACTTAAACGGAAAATTCTGATAAAAATTACAAGTCCCTCATCAACGTGGTTTTAATTGAAGGGAAATTTCTGATGAAAATGACATGTCCTACATTGACGTTGTTTTACTTAAACGGAAAATTATTATAAAAATTAGAAGTCTCACATCGACGTGGTTTTACTTAAACGGAAAATTCTGATAAAAATTACAAGTCCGACATCGACGTGGTTTTACTTGAAGGGAAATTTCTGATAAAAATTACATGTCCCGAATCAACGTGGTTTTACTTGAAGGGAAATTTCTGATAAAAATTACAAGTCCGACATTGACGTGGTTTTAGTAGAAGGGAAGCTTCTGATAAAAATTAGAAGTCTCACATCGAGGTGGTTTTACTTGAACGGAAAATTCTGATAAAAATTACAAGTCCGACATCGACGTAATTTTACTTGAAGGGAAATTTCTGATAAAAATGACATGTCCCACATCGACGTGGTTTTACTTAAACGGAAAATTCTGATAAAAATTACAAGTCCCTCATCAACGTGGTTTTAATTGAAGGGAAATTTCTGATAAAAATGACATGTCCCACATCGACGTTGTTTTACTTAAACGGAAAATTATTATAAAAATTAGAAGTCTCACATCGACGTGGTTTTACTTAAACGGAAAATTCTGATAAAAATTACAAGTCCGACATCGACGTGGTTTTACTTGAAGGGAAATTTCTGATAAAAATTACATGTCCCGAATCAACGTGGTTTTACTTGAAGGGAAATTTCTGATAAAAATTACAAGTCCGACATTGACGTGGTTTTAGTAGAAGGGAAGCTTCTGATAAAAATGAGAAGTCTCACATCGAGGTGGTTTTACTTGAACGGAAAATTCTGATAAAAATTACAAGTCCGACATCGACGTAATTTTACTTGAAGGGGAATTTCTGATAAAAATGACATGTCCCACATCGACGTGGTTTTACTTAAACGGAAAATTCTGATAAAAATTACAAGTCCCTCATCAACGTGGTTTTAATTGAAGGGAAATTTCTGATAAAAATGACATGTCCCACATCGACGTTGTTTTACTTAAACGGAAAATTATTATAAAAATTAGAAGTCCCTCATCAACGTGGTTTTAATTGAAGGGAAATTTCTGATGAAAATGACATGTCCCACATTGACGTTGTTTTACTTAAACGGAAAATTATTATAAAAATTAGAAGTCTCACATCGACGTGGTTTTACTTAAACGGAAAATTCTGATAAAAATTACAAGTCCGACATCGACGTGGTTTTACTTGAAGGGAAATTTCTGATAAAAATTACATGTCCCGAATCAACGTGGTTTTACTTGAAGGGAAATTTCTGATAAAAATTACAAGTCCGACATTGACGTGGTTTTAGTAGAAGGGAAGCTTCTGATAAAAATTAGAAGTCTCACATCGAGGTGGTTTTACTTGAACGGAAAATTCTGATAAAAATTACAAGTCCGACATCGACGTAATTTTACTTGAAGGGAAATTTCTGATAAAAATGACATGTCCCACATCGACGTGGTTTTACTTAAACGGAAAATTCTGATAAAAATTACAAGTCCCTCATCAACGTGGTTTTAATTGAAGGGAAATTTCTGATAAAAATGACATGTCCCACATCGACGTTGTTTTACTTAAACGGAAAATTATTATAAAAATTAGAAGTCTCACATCGACGTGGTTTTACTTAAACGGAAAATTCTGATAAAAATTACAAGTCCGACATCGACGTGGTTTTACTTGAAGGGAAATTTCTGATAAAAATTACATGTCCCGAATCAACGTGGTTTTACTTGAAGGGAAATTTCTGATAAAAATTACAAGTCCGACATTGACGTGGTTTTAGTAGAAGGGAAGCTTCTGATAAAAATGAGAAGTCTCACATCGACGTGGTTTTACTTAAACGGAAAATTCTGATAAAAATTACAAGTCCCGCATCAACGTGGTTTTAATTGAAGGGAAATTTCTGATAAAAATGACATGTCCCACATCTATGTGGTTTTACATAAATGGAAAATTATTATAAAAATTAGAAGTCTCACATCGAGGTGGTTTTACTTGAACGGAAAATTCTGATAAAAATTACAAGTCCGACATTGACGTGGTTTTACTTGAAGGGGAGCTTCTGATAAAAATTACATGTCCCACATCTATGTGGTTTTACATAAATGGAAAATTATTATAAAAATTAGAAGTCTCACATCGACGTGGTTTTACTTGAAGGGAAATTTCTGATAAAAATTACAAGTCCGACATTGACGTGGTTTTACTTGAAGGGAAGCTTCTGATAAAAATTACATGTCCCACATCTATGTGGTTTTACATAAATGGAAAATTATTATAAAAAGTAGAAGTCTCACATCGACGTGGTTTTACTTAAACGGAAAATTCTGATAAAAAATACAAGTCCCGCATCAACGTGGTTTTAATTGAAGGGAAATTTCTGATAAAAATGACATGTCCCACATCGACGTTGTTTTACTTAAACGGAAAATTATTATAAAAATTAGAATTCTGACATCGAAGTGGTTTTACTTGAACGGAAAATTCTGATAAAAATTACAAGTCCGACATCGACGTGGTTTTACTTTAAGGAAAATTTCTGATAAAAATTACAAGTCCGACATTGACGTGGTTTTACTTGAAGGGGAGCTTCTGATAAAAATTACATGTCCCACATCTATGTGGTTTTACATAAATGGAAAATTATTATAAAAATTAGAAGTCTCACATCGACGTGGTTTTACTTAAACGGAAAATTCTGATAAAAATTACAAGTCCCGCATCAACGTGGTTTTAATTGAAGGGAAATTTCTGATAAAAATGACATGTCCCACATCTATGTGGTTTTACATAAATGGAAAATTATTATAAAAATTAGAAGTCTCACATCGACGTGGTTTTACTTGAAGGGTAATTTCTGATAAAAATTACAAGTCCGACATTGACGTGGTTTTACTTGAAGGGGAGCTTCTGATAAAAATGACAAGTCCCTCATCAACGTGGTTTTAATTGAAGGGAAATTTCTGATAAAAATGACATGTCCCACATCGACGTTGTTTTACTTAAACGGAAAATTATTATAAAAATTAGAAGTCTCACATCGACGTGGTTTTACTTAAACGGAAAATTCTGATAAAAATTACAAGTCCGACATCGACGCGGTTTTACTTGAAGGGAAATTTCTGATAAAAATTACATGTCCCGAATCAACGTGGTTTTACTTGAAGGGAAATTTCTGATAAAAATTACAAGTCCGACATTGACGTGGTTTTAGTAGAAGGGAAGCTTCTGATAAAAATGAGAAGTCTCACATCGAGGTGGTTTTACTTGAACGGAAAATTCTGATAAAAATTACAAGTCCGACATCGACGTAATTTTACTTGAAGGGAAATTTCTGATAAAAATGACATGTCCCACATCGACGTGGTTTTACTTAAACGGAAAATTCTGATAAAAATTAGAAGTCTCACATGGAAGTGGTTTTACTTGAACGGAAAATTCTGATAAAAATTACAAGTCCGACATCGACGTGGTTTTACTTGAAGGGAAATTTCTGATAAAAATGGAAGTCCCACATCGACGTGGTTTTACTCGAAGGGAAATTTCTGATAAAAATTACAACTCCCACATCTATGTGGTATTACATAAATGGAAAATTCTGATAAAAATTAGAAGTCCGACATTGACGTGGTTTTACTTGAAGGGAAGCTTCTGATAAAAATTACATGTCCCACATCTATGTGGTTTTACATAAATGGAAAATTATTATAAAAATTAGAAGTCTCACATCGACGTGGTTTTACTTGAAGGGAAATTTCTGATAAAAATTACAAGTCCGACATTGACGTGGTTTTACTTGAAGGGAAGCTTCTGATAAAAATTACATGTCCCACATCTATGTGGTTTTACATAAATGGAAAATTATTATAAAAATTAGAAGTCTCACATCGTTGTGGTTTTACTTAAACGGAAAATTCTGATAAAAATTACAAGTCCCGCATCAACGTGGTTTTAATTGAAGGGAAATTTCTGATAAAAATGACATGTCCCACATCTATGTGGTTTTACATAAATGGAAAATTATTATAAAAATTAGAAGTCTCACATCGACGTGGTTTTACTTGAAGGGAAATTTCTGATAAAAATTACAAGTCCGACATTGACGTGGTTTTACTTGAAGGGAAGCTTCTGATAAAAATTACATGTCCCACATCTATGTGGTTTTACATAAATGGAAAATTATTATAAAAAGTAGAAGTCTCACATCGACGTGGTTTTACTTAAACGGAAAATTCTGATAAAAATTACAAGTCCCGCATCAACGTGGTTTTAATTGAAGGGAAATTTCTGATAAAAATGACATGTCCCACATCGACGTTGTTTTACTTAAACGGAAAATTATTATAAAAATTAGAAGTCTCACATCGACGTGGTTTTACTTAAACGGAAAATTCTGATAAAAATTACAAGTCCCGCATCAACGTGGTTTTATTTGAAGGGAAATTTCTGATAAAAATGACATGTCCCACATCGACGTTCTTTTACTTAAACGGAAAATTATTATAAAATTTAGAAGTCTCACATCGAGGTGGTTTTACTTGAACGGAAAATTCTGATAAAAATTACAAGTCCAACATCGACGTGGTTTTACTTAAAGGGAAATTTCTGATAAAAATTACAAGTCCGACATTGACGTGGTTTTACTTGAAGGGAAGCTTCTGATAAAAATTACATGTCCCACATCTATGTGGTTTTATATAAATGGAAAATTATTATAAAAATTAGAAGTCTCACATCGACGTGGTTTTACTTGAAGGGAAATTTCTGATAAAAATTACAAGTCCGACATTGACGTGGTTTTACTTGAAGGGAAGCTTCTGATAAAAATTACATGTCACACATCTATGTGGTTTTACATAAATGGAAAATTATTATAAAAATTAGAAGTCTCACATCGACGTGGTTTTACTTAAACGGAAAATTCTGATAAAAATTACAAGTCCCGCATCAACGTGGTTTTAATTGAAGGGAAATTTCTGATAAAAATGACATGTCCCACATCGACGTTGTTTTACTTAAACGGAAAATTATTATAAAAATTAGAAGTCTCACATCGAGGTGGTTTTACTTGAACGGAAAATTCTGATAAAAATTACAAGTCCCGCATCAACGTGGTTTTAATTGAAGGGAAATTTCTGATAAAAATGACATGTCCCACATCGACGTTGTTTTACTTAAATGGAAAATTCTGATAAAAATTACAAGTCCGACATCGACGTGGTTTTACTTGAAGGGAAATTTCTGATAAAAATGACATGTCCCACATCGACGTTGTTTTAATTGAAGGGAAATTTCTGATAAAAATGACATGTCCCACATCGACGTTGTTTTACTTAAACGGAAAATTATTATAAAAATTAGAAGTCTCACATCGACGTGGTTTTACTTAAACGGAAAATTCTGATAAAAATTACAAGTCCCTCATCAACGTGGTTTTAATTGAAGGGAAATTTCTGATAAAAATGACATGTCCCACATCGACGTTGTTTTACTTAAACGGAAAATTATTATAAAAATTAGAAGTCTCACATCGACGTGGTTTTACTTAAACGGAAAATTCTGAAAAAAATTACAAGTCCGACATCGACGTGGTTTTACTTGAAGGGAAATTTCTGATAAAAATTACATGTCCCGAATCAACGTGGTTTTACTTGAAGGGAAATTTCTGATAAAAATTACAAGTCCGACATTGACGTGGTTTTAGTAGAAGGGAAGCTTCTGATAAAAATTAGAAGTCTCACATCGAGGTGGTTTTACTTGAACGGAAAATTCTGATAAAAATTACAAGTCCGACATCGACGTAATTTTACTTGAAGGGAAATTTCTGATAAAAATGACATGTCCCACATCGACGTGGTTTTACTTAAACGGAAAATTCTGATAAAAATTACAAGTCCCTCATCAACGTGGTTTTAATTGAAGGGAAATTTCTGATAAAAATGACATGTCCCACATCGACGTTGTTTTACTTAAACGGAAAATTATTATAAAAATTAGAAGTCTCACATCGACGTGGTTTTACTTAAACGGAAAATTCTGATAAAAATTACAAGTCCGACATCGACGTGGTTTTACTTGAAGGGAAATTTCTGATAAAAATTACATGTCCCGAATCAACGTGGTTTTACTTGAAGGGAAATTTCTGATAAAAATGGAAGTCCCACATCGACGTGGTTTTACTCGAAGGGAAATTTCTGATAAAAATTACAACTCCCACATCTATGTGGTATTACATAAATGGAAAATTCTGATAAAAATTAGAAGTCCGACATTGACGTGGTTTTACTTGAAGGGAAGCTTCTGATAAAAATTACATGTCCCACATCTATGTGGTTTTACATAAATGGAAAATTATTATAAAAATTAGAAGTCTCACATCGACGTGTTTTTACTTAAACGGAAAATTTTGATAAAAATTACAAGTCCCGCATCAACGTGGTTTGAATTGTAGGGAAATTTCTGATAAAAATGACATGTCCTACATCGACGTTGTTTTTCTTAAACGGAAAATTATTATAAAAATTAGAAGTCTCACATCGAGGTGGTTTTACTTGAACGGAAAATTCTGATAAAAATTACAAGTCCAACATAGACGTGGTTTTACTTGAAGGGAAATTTCTGATAAAAATTACAAGTCCGACATTGACGTGGTTTTACTTGAAGGGAAATTTCTGATAAAAATGGAAGTCCCACATCGACGTGGTTTTACTCGAAGGGAAATTTCTGATAAAAATTACAACTCCCACATCTATGTGGTATTACATAAATGGAAAATTCTGATAAAAATTAGAAGTCCGACATTGACGTGGTTTTACTTGAAGGGAAGCTTCTGATAAAAATTACATGTCCCACATCTATGTGGTTTTACATAAATGGAAAATTATTATAAAAATTAGAAGTCTCACATCGACGTGGTTTTACTTAAACGGAAAATTTTGATAAAAATTACAAGTCCCGCATCAACGTGGTTTGAATTGTAGGGAAATTTCTGATAAAAATGACATGTCCTACATCGACGTTGTTTTTCTTAAACGGAAAATTATTATAAAAATTAGAAGTCTCACATCGAGGTGGTTTTACTTGAACGGAAAATTCTGATAAAAATTACAAGTCCAACATAGACGTGGTTTTACTTGAAGGGAAATTTCTGATAAAAATTACAAGTCCGACATTGACGTGGTTTTACTTGAAGGGAAGCTTCTGATAAAAATTACATGTCCCACATCTATGTGGTTTTACATAAATGGAAAATTATTATAAAAATTAGAAGTCTCACATCGACGTGGTTTTACTTGAAGGGAAATTTCTGATAAAAATTACAAGTCCGACATTGACGTGGTTTTACTTGAAGGGAAGCTTCTGATAAAAATTACATGTCCCACATCTATGTGGTTTTACATAAATGGAAAATTATTATAAAAATTAGAAGTCTCACATCGTTGTGGTTTTACTTAAACGGAAAATTCTGATAAAAATTACAAGTCCCGCATCAACGTGGTTTTAATTGAAGGGAAATTTCTGATAAAAATGACATGTCCCACATCTATGTGGTTTTACATAAATGGAAAATTATTATAAAAATTAGAAGTCTCACATCGACGTGGTTTTACTTGAAGGGAAATTTCTGATAAAAATTACAAGTCCGACATTGACGTGGTTTTACTTGAAGGGAAGCTTCTGATAAAAATTACATGTCCCACATCTATGTGGTTTTACATAAATGGAAAATTATTATAAAAAGTAGAAGTCTCACATCGACGTGGTTTTACTTAAACGGAAAATTCTGATAAAAATTACAAGTCCCGCATCAACGTGGTTTTAATTGAAGGGAAATTTCTGATAAAAATGACATGTCCCACATCGACGTTGTTTTACTTAAACGGAAAATTATTATAAAAATTAGAAGTCTCACATCGACGTGGTTTTACTTAAACGGAAAATTCTGATAAAAATTACAAGTCCCGCATCAACGTGGTTTTATTTGAAGGGAAATTTCTGATAAAAATGACATGTCCCACATCGACGTTCTTTTACTTAAACGGAAAATTATTATAAAATTTAGAAGTCTCACATCGAGGTGGTTTTACTTGAACGGAAAATTCTGATAAAAATTACAAGTCCAACATCGACGTGGTTTTACTTAAAGGGAAATTTCTGATAAAAATTACAAGTCCGACATTGACGTGGTTTTACTTGAAGGGAAGCTTCTGATAAAAATTACATGTCCCACATCTATGTGGTTTTATATAAATGGAAAATTATTATAAAAATTAGAAGTCTCACATCGACGTGGTTTTACTTGAAGGGAAATTTCTGATAAAAATTACAAGTCCGACATTGACGTGGTTTTACTTGAAGGGAAGCTTCTGATAAAAATTACATGTCACACATCTATGTGGTTTTACATAAATGGAAAATTATTATAAAAATTAGAAGTCTCACATCGACGTGGTTTTACTTAAACGGAAAATTCTGATAAAAATTACAAGTCCCGCATCAACGTGGTTTTAATTGAAGGGAAATTTCTGATAAAAATGACATGTCCCACATCGACGTTGTTTTACTTAAACGGAAAATTATTATAAAAATTAGAAGTCTCACATCGAGGTGGTTTTACTTGAACGGAAAATTCTGATAAAAATTACAAGTCCCGCATCAACGTGGTTTTAATTGAAGGGAAATTTCTGATAAAAATGACATGTCCCACATCGACGTTGTTTTACTTAAATGTAAAATTCTGATAAAAATTACAAGTCCGACATCGACGTGGTTTTACTTGAAGGGAAATTTCTGATAAAAATGACATGTCCCACATCGACGTTGTTTTAATTGAAGGGAAATTTCTGATAAAAATGACATGTCCCACATCGACGTTGTTTTACTTAAACGGAAAATTATTATAAAAATTAGAAGTCTCACATCGACGTGGTTTTACTTAAACGGAAAATTCTGATAAAAATTACAAGTCCCTCATCAACGTGGTTTTAATTGAAGGGAAATTTCTGATAAAAATGACATGTCCCACATCGACGTTGTTTTACTTAAACGGAAAATTATTATAAAAATTAGAAGTCTCACATCGACGTGGTTTTACTTAAACGGAAAATTCTGAAAAAAATTACAAGTCCGACATCGACGTGGTTTTACTTGAAGGGAAATTTCTGATAAAAATTACATGTCCCGAATCAACGTGGTTTGAATTGTAGGGAAATTTCTGATAAAAATGACATGTCCTACATCGACGTTGTTTTTCTTAAACGGAAAATTATTATAAAAATTAGAAGTCTCACATCGAGGTGGTTTTACTTGAACGGAAAATTCTGATAAAAATTACAAGTCCAACATAGACGTGGTTTTACTTGAAGGGAAATTTCTGATAAAAATTACAAGTCCGACATTGACGTGGTTTTACTTGAAGGGAAATTTCTGATAAAAATGGAAGTCCCACATCGACGTGGTTTTACTCGAAGGGAAATTTCTGATAAAAATTACAACTCCCACATCTATGTGGTATTACATAAATGGAAAATTCTGATAAAAATTAGAAGTCCGACATTGACGTGGTTTTACTTGAAGGGAAGCTTCTGATAAAAATTACATGTCCCACATCTATGTGGTTTTACATAAATGGAAAATTATTATAAAAATTAGAAGTCTCACATCGACGTGGTTTTACTTAAACGGAAAATTTTGATAAAAATTACAAGTCCCGCATCAACGTGGTTTGAATTGTAGGGAAATTTCTGATAAAAATGACATGTCCTACATCGACGTTGTTTTTCTTAAACGGAAAATTATTATAAAAATTAGAAGTCTCACATCGAGGTGGTTTTACTTGAACGGAAAATTCTGATAAAAATTACAAGTCCAACATAGACGTGGTTTTACTTGAAGGGAAATTTCTGATAAAAATTACAAGTCCGACATTGACGTGGTTTTACTTGAAGGGAAGCTTCTGATAAAAATTACATGTCCCACATCTATGTGGTTTTACATAAATGGAAAATTATTATAAAAATTAGAAGTCTCACATCGTTGTGGTTTTACTTAAACGGAAAATTCTGATAAAAATTACAAGTCCCGCATCAACGTGGTTTTAATTGAAGGGAAATTTCTGATAAAAATGACATGTCCCACATCTATGTGGTTTTACATAAATGGAAAATTATTATAAAAATTAGAAGTCTCACATCGACGTGGTTTTACTTGAAGGGAAATTTCTGATAAAAATTACAAGTCCGACATTGACGTGGTTTTACTTGAAGGGAAGCTTCTGATAAAAATTACATGTCCCACATCTATGTGGTTTTACATAAATGGAAAATTATTATAAAAAGTAGAAGTCTCACATCGACGTGGTTTTACTTAAACGGAAAATTCTGATAAAAATTACAAGTCCCGCATCAACGTGGTTTTAATTGAAGGGAAATTTCTGATAAAAATGACATGTCCCACATCGACGTTGTTTTACTTAAACGGAAAATTATTATAAAAATTAGAAGTCTCACATCGACGTGGTTTTACTTAAACGGAAAATTCTGATAAAAATTACAAGTCCCGCATCAACGTGGTTTTATTTGAAGGGAAATTTCTGATAAAAATGACATGTCCCACATCGACGTTCTTTTACTTAAACGGAAAATTATTATAAAATTTAGAAGTCTCACATCGAGGTGGTTTTACTTGAACGGAAAATTCTGATAAAAATTACAAGTCCAACATCGACGTGGTTTTACTTAAAGGGAAATTTCTGATAAAAATTACAAGTCCGACATTGACGTGGTTTTACTTGAAGGGAAGCTTCTGATAAAAATTACATGTCCCACATCTATGTGGTTTTATATAAATGGAAAATTATTATAAAAATTAGAAGTCTCACATCGACGTGGTTTTACTTGAAGGGAAATTTCTGATAAAAATTACAAGTCCGACATTGACGTGGTTTTACTTGAAGGGAAGCTTCTGATAAAAATTACATGTCACACATCTATGTGGTTTTACATAAATGGAAAATTATTATAAAAATTAGAAGTCTCACATCGACGTGGTTTTACTTAAACGGAAAATTCTGATAAAAATTACAAGTCCCGCATCAACGTGGTTTTAATTGAAGGGAAATTTCTGATAAAAATGACATGTCCCACATCGACGTTGTTTTACTTAAACGGAAAATTATTATAAAAATTAGAAGTCTCACATCGAGGTGGTTTTACTTGAACGGAAAATTCTGATAAAAATTACAAGTCCCGCATCAACGTGGTTTTAATTGAAGGGAAATTTCTGATAAAAATGACATGTCCCACATCGACGTTGTTTTACTTAAATGGAAAATTCTGATAAAAATTACAAGTCCGACATCGACGTGGTTTTACTTGAAGGGAAATTTCTGATAAAAATGACATGTCCCACATCGACGTTGTTTTACTTAAACGGAAAATTATTATAAAAATTAGAAGTCTCACATCGAGGTGGTTTTACTTGAACGGAAAATTCTGATAAAAATTACAAGTCCCGCATCAACGTGGTTTTAATTGAAGGGAAATTTCTGATAAAAATGACATGTCCCACATCGACGTTGTTTTACTTAAATGGAAAATTCTGATAAAAATTACAAGTCCCGCATCAACGTGGTTTTAATTGAAGGGAAATTTCTGATAAAAATGACATGTCCCACATCGACGTTGTTTTACTTAAACGGAAAATTATTATAAAAATTAGAAGTCTCACATCGAGGTGGTTTTACTTGAACGGAAAATTCTGATAAAAATTACAAGTCCCGCATCAACGTGGTTTTAATTGAAGGGAAATTTCTGATAAAAATGACATGTCCCACATCGACGTTGTTTTACTTAAACGGAAAATTATTATAAAAATTAGAAGTCTCACATCGAGGTGGTTTTACTTGAACGGAAAATTCTGATAAAAATTACAAGTCCGACATTGACGTGGTTTTACTTGAAGGGAAGCTTCTGATAAAAATTACATGTCCCACATCTATGTGGTTTTACATAAATGGAAAATTATTATAAAAATTAGAAGTCTCACATCGTTGTGGTTTTACTTAAACGGAAAATTCTGATAAAAATTACAAGTCCCGCATCAACGTGGTTTTAATTGAAGGGAAATTTCTGATAAAAATGACATGTCCCACATCTATGTGGTTTTACATAAATGGAAAATTATTATAAAAATTAGAAGTCTCACATCGACGTGGTTTTACTTGAAGGGAAATTTCTGATAAAAATTACAAGTCCGACATTGACGTGGTTTTACTTGAAGGGAAGCTTCTGATAAAAATTACATGTCCCACATCTATGTGGTTTTACATAAATGGAAAATTATTATAAAAAGTAGAAGTCTCACATCGACGTGGTTTTACTTAAACGGAAAATTCTGATAAAAATTACAAGTCCCGCATCAACGTGGTTTTAATTGAAGGGAAATTTCTGATAAAAATGACATGTCCCACATCGACGTTGTTTTACTTAAACGGAAAATTATTATAAAAATTAGAAGTCTCACATCGACGTGGTTTTACTTAAACGGAAAATTCTGATAAAAATTACAAGTCCCGCATCAACGTGGTTTTATTTGAAGGGAAATTTCTGATAAAAATGACATGTCCCACATCGACGTTCTTTTACTTAAACGGAAAATTATTATAAAATTTAGAAGTCTCACATCGAGGTGGTTTTACTTGAACGGAAAATTCTGATAAAAATTACAAGTCCAACATCGACGTGGTTTTACTTAAAGGGAAATTTCTGATAAAAATTACAAGTCCGACATTGACGTGGTTTTACTTGAAGGGAAGCTTCTGATAAAAATTACATGTCCCACATCTATGTGGTTTTATATAAATGGAAAATTATTATAAAAATTAGAAGTCTCACATCGACGTGGTTTTACTTGAAGGGAAATTTCTGATAAAAATTACAAGTCCGACATTGACGTGGTTTTACTTGAAGGGAAGCTTCTGATAAAAATTACATGTCACACATCTATGTGGTTTTACATAAATGGAAAATTATTATAAAAATTAGAAGTCTCACATCGACGTGGTTTTACTTAAACGGAAAATTCTGATAAAAATTACAAGTCCCGCATCAACGTGGTTTTAATTGAAGGGAAATTTCTGATAAAAATGACATGTCCCACATCGACGTTGTTTTACTTAAACGGAAAATTATTATAAAAATTAGAAGTCTCACATCGAGGTGGTTTTACTTGAACGGAAAATTCTGATAAAAATTACAAGTCCCGCATCAACGTGGTTTTAATTGAAGGGAAATTTCTGATAAAAATGACATGTCCCACATCGACGTTGTTTTACTTAAATGGAAAATTCTGATAAAAATTACAAGTCCGACATCGACGTGGTTTTACTTGAAGGGAAATTTCTGATAAAAATGACATGTCCCACATCGACGTTGTTTTAATTGAAGGGAAATTTCTGATAAAAATGACATGTCCCACATCGACGTTGTTTTACTTAAACGGAAAATTATTATAAAAATTAGAAGTCTCACATCGACGTGGTTTTACTTAAACGGAAAATTCTGATAAAAATTACAAGTCCCTCATCAACGTGGTTTTAATTGAAGGGAAATTTCTGATAAAAATGACATGTCCCACATCGACGTTGTTTTACTTAAACGGAAAATTATTATAAAAATTAGAAGTCTCACATCGACGTGGTTTTACTTAAACGGAAAATTCTGAAAAAAATTACAAGTCCGACATCGACGTGGTTTTACTTGAAGGGAAATTTCTGATAAAAATTACATGTCCCGAATCAACGTGGTTTTACTTGAAGGGAAATTTCTGATAAAAATTACAAGTCCGACATTGACGTGGTTTTAGTAGAAGGGAAGCTTCTGATAAAAATTAGAAGTCTCACATCGAGGTGGTTTTACTTGAACGGAAAATTCTGATAAAAATTACAAGTCCGACATCGACGTAATTTTACTTGAAGGGAAATTTCTGATAAAAATGACATGTCCCACATCGACGTGGTTTTACTTAAACGGAAAATTCTGATAAAAATTACAAGTCCCTCATCAACGTGGTTTTAATTGAAGGGAAATTTCTGATAAAAATGACATGTCCCACATCGACGTTGTTTTACTTAAACGGAAAATTATTATAAAAATTAGAAGTCTCACATCGACGTGGTTTTACTTAAACGGAAAATTCTGATAAAAATTACAAGTCCGACATCGACGTGGTTTTACTTGAAGGGAAATTTCTGATAAAAATTACATGTCCCGAATCAACGTGGTTTTACTTGAAGGGAAATTTCTGATAAAAATTACAAGTCCGACATTGACGTGGTTTTAGTAGAAGGGAAACTTCTGATAAAAATTAGAAGTCTCACATCGAGGTGGTTTTACTTGAACGGAAAATTCTGATAAAAATTACAAGTCCCTCATCAACGTGGTTTTAATTGAAGGGAAATTTCTGATAAAAATGACATGTCCCATATCGACGTGGTTTTACTTAAACGGAAAATTCTGATAAAAATTAGAAGTCTCACATGGAAGTGGTTTTACTTGAACGGAAAATTCTGATAAAAATTACAAGTCCGACATCGACGTGGTTTTACTTGAAGGGAAATTTCTGATAAAAATGGAAGTCCCACATCGACGTGGTTTTACTCGAAGGGAAATTTCTGATAAAAATTACAACTCCCACATCTATGTGGTATTACATAAATGGAAAATTCTGATAAAAATTAGAAGTCCGACATTGACGTGGTTTTACTTGAAGGGAAGCTTCTGATAAAAATTACATGTCCCACATCTATGTGGTTTTACATAAATGGAAAATTATTATAAAAATTAGAAGTCTCACATCGACGTGGTTTTACTTAAACGGAAAATTCTGATAAAAATTACAAGTCCCGCATCAACGTGGTTTTAATTGAAGGGAAATTTCTGATAAAAATGACATGTCCTACATCGACGTTGTTTTAGTAGAAGGGAAGCTTCTGATAAAAATTAGAAGTCTCACATCGAGGTGGTTTTACTTGAACGGAAAATTCTGATAAAAATTACAAGTCCGACATCGACGTAATTTTACTTGAAGGGAAATTTCTGATAAAAATGACATGTCCCACATCGACGTGGTTTTACTTAAACGGAAAATTCTGATAAAAATTACAAGTCCCTCATCAACGTGGTTTTAATTGAAGGGAAATTTCTGATAAAAATGACATGTCCCACATCGACGTTGTTTTACTTAAACGGAAAATTATTATAAAAATTAGAAGTCTCACATCGACGTGGTTTTACTTAAACGGAAAATTCTGATAAAAATTACAAGTCCGACATCGACGTGGTTTTACTTGAAGGGAAATTTCTGATAAAAATTACATGTCCCGAATCAACGTGGTTTTACTTGAAGGGAAATTTCTGATAAAAATTACGAGTCCGACATTGACGTGGTTTTAGTAGAAGGGAAACTTCTGATAAAAATTAGAAGTCTCACATCGAGGTGGTTTTACTTGAACGGAAAATTCTGATAAAAATTACAAGTCCCTCATCAACGTGGTTTTAATTGAAGGGAAATTTCTGATAAAAATGACATGTCCCATATCGACGTGGTTTTACTTAAACGGAAAATTCTGATAAAAATTAGAAGTCTCACATGGAAGTGGTTTTACTTGAACGGAAAATTCTGATAAAAATTACAAGTCCGACATCGACGTGGTTTTACTTGAAGGGAAATTTCTGATAAAAATGGAAGTCCCACATCGACGTGGTTTTACTCGAAGGGAAATTTCTGATAAAAATTACAACTCCCACATCTATGTGGTATTATATAAATGGAAAATTCTGATAAAAATTAGAAGTCCGACATTGACGTGGTTTTACTTGAAGGGAAGCTTCTGATAAAAATTACATGTCCCATATCTATGTGGTTTTACATAAATGGAAAATTATTATAAAAATTAGAAGTCTCACATCGACGTGGTTTTACTTAAACGGAAAATTCTGATAAAAATTACAAGTCCCGCATCAACGTGGTTTTAATTGAAGGGAAATTTCTGATAAAAATGACATGTCCTACATCGACGTAGTTTTACTTAAACGGAAAATTATTATAAAAATTAGAAGTCTCACATCGAGGTGGTTTTACTTGAACGGAAAATTCTGATAAAAATTACAAGTTCAACATCGACGTGGTTTTACTTGAAGGGAAATTTCTGATAAAAATTACAAGTCCGACATTGACGTGGTTTTACTTGAAGGGAAGCTTCTGATAAAAATTACATGTCCCACATCTATGTGGTTTTACATAAATGGAAAATTATTATAAAAATTAGAAGTCTCACATCGACGTGGTTTTACTTGAAGGGAAATTTCTGATAAAAATTACAAGTCCGACATTGACGTGGTTTTACTTGAAGGGAAGCTTCTGATAAAAATTACATGTCCCACATCTATGTGGTTTTACATAAATGGAAAATTATTATAAAAATTAGAAGTCTCACATCGACGTGGTTTTACTTAAACGGAAAATTCTGATAAAAATTACAAGTCCCGCATCAACGTGGTTTTAATTGAAGGGAAATTTCTGATAAAAATGACATGTCCCACATCGACGTTGTTTTACTTAAACGGAAAATTATTATAAAAATTAGAAGTCTCACATCGAGGTGGTTTTACTTGTACGGAAAATTCTGATAAAAATTACAAGTCCCGCATCAACGTGGTTTTAATTGAAGGGAAATTTCTGATAAAAATGACATGTCCCACATTGACGTTGTTTTACTTAAACGGAAAATTAGTATAAAAATTAGAAGTCTCACATCGAGGTGGTTTTACTTGAAAGGAAAATTCTGATAAAAATTACAAGTCCTGCATCAACGTGGTTTTAATTAAAGGGAAATTTCTGATAAAAATGACATGTCCCACATCGACGTTGTTTTACTTCAACGGAAAATTATTATAAAAATTAGAAGTCTCACATCGACGTGGTTTTACTTAAACGGAAAATTCTGATAAAAATTACAAGTCCCGCATTAACGTGGTTTTAATTGAAGGGAAATTTCTGATAAAAATGACATGTCCCACATCGACGTTGTTTTACTTAAACGGAAAATTATTATAAAAATTAGAAGTCTTACATCGAGGTGGTTTTACTTGAACGGAAAATTCTGATAAAAATTACAAGTCCAACATCGACGTGGTTTTACTTGAAGGGAAATTTCTGATAAAAATTACAAGTCCGACATTGACGTGGTTTTACTTGAAGGGAAGCTTTTGATAAAAATTACATGTCCCACATCTATGTTTTTTTACATAAATGGAAAATTATTATAAAAATTAGAAGTCTCACATCGACGTGGTTTTACTTAAACGGAAAATTCTGATAAAAATTACAAGTCCCGCATCAACGTGGTTTTAATTGAAGGGAAATTTCTGATAAAAATGACATGTCCCACATCGACGTTGTTTTACTTAAACGGAAATTATTATAAAAATTAGAAGTCTGACATCGAGGTGGTTTTACTTGAACGGAAAATTCTGATAAAAATTACAAGTCCGACATCGACGTGGTTTTACTTTAAGGGAAATTTCTAATATAAATTACAAGTCCGACATTGACCTGGTTTTACTTGAAGGGAAGCTTCTGATAAAAATTACATGTCCCACATCTATGTGGTTTTACATAAATGGAAAATTATTATAAAAATTAGAAGTCTCACATCGACGTGGTTTTACTTAAACGGAAAATTCTGATAAAAATTACAAGTCCCGCATCAACGTGGTTTTAATTGAAGGGAAATTTCTGATAAAAATGACATGTCCTACATCGACGTAGTTTTACTTAAACGGAAAATTATTATAAAAATTAGAAGTCTCACATCGAGGTGGTTTTACTTGAACGGAAAATTCTGATAAAAATTACAAGTTCAACATCGACGTGGTTTTACTTGAAGGGAAATTTCTGATAAAAATTACAAGTCCGACATTGACGTGGTTTTACTTGAAGGGAAGCTTCTGATAAAAATTACATGTCCCACATCTATGTGGTTTTACATAAATGGAAAATTATTATAAAAATTAGAAGTCTCACATCGACGTGGTTTTACTTGAAGGGAAATTTCTGATAAAAATTACAAGTCCGACATTGACGTGGTTTTACTTGAAGGGAAGCTTCTGATAAAAATTACATGTCCCACATCTATGTGGTTTTACATAAATGGAAAATTATTATAAAAATTAGAAGTCTCACATCGACGTGGTTTTACTTAAACGGAAAATTCTGATAAAAATTACAAGTCCCGCATCAACGTGGTTTTAATTGAAGGGAAATTTCTGATAAAAATGACATGTCCCACATCGACGTTGTTTTACTTAAACGGAAAATTATTATAAAAATTAGAAGTCTCACATCGAGGTGGTTTTACTTGTACGGAAAATTCTGATAAAAATTACAAGTCCCGCATCAACGTGGTTTTAATTGAAGGGAAATTTCTGATAAAAATGACATGTCCCACATTGACGTTGTTTTACTTAAACGGAAAATTAGTATAAAAATTAGAAGTCTCACATCGAGGTGGTTTTACTTGAACGGAAAATTCTGATAAAAATTACAAGTCCTGCATCAACGTGGTTTTAATTAAAGGGAAATTTCTGATAAAAATGACATGTCCCACATCGACGTTGTTTTACTTCAACGGAAAATTATTATAAAAATTAGAAGTCTCACATCGACGTGGTTTTACTTAAACGGAAAATTCTGATAAAAATTACAAGTCCCGCATCAACGTGGTTTTAATTGAAGGGAAATTTCTGATAAAAATGACATGTCCCACATCGACGTTGTTTTACTTAAACGGAAAATTATTATAAAAATTAGAAGTCTCACATCGAGGTGGTTTTACTTGAACGGAAAATTCTGATAAAAATTACAAGTCCAACATCGACGTGGTTTTACTTGAAGGGAAATTTCTGATAAAAATTACAAGTCCGACATTGACGTGGTTTTACTTGAAGGGAAGCTTTTGATAAAAATTACATGTCCCACATCTATGTTTTTTTACATAAATGGAAAATTATTATAAAAATTAGAAGTCTCACATCGACGTGGTTTTACTTAAACGGAAAATTCTGATAAAAATTACAAGTCCCGCATCAACGTGGTTTTAATTGAAGGGAAATTTCTGATAAAAATGATATGTCCCACATCGACGTTGTTTTACTTAAACGGAAAATTATTATAAAAATTAGAAGTCTCACATCGACGTGGTTTTACTTAAACGGAAAATTCTGATAAAAATTACAAGTCCAACATCGACGTGGTTTTAATTGAAGGGAAATTTCTGATAAAAATGACATGTCCCACATCGACGTTGTTTTACTTAAACGGAAATTATTATAAAAATTAGAAGTCTGACATCGAGGTGGTTTTACTTGAACGGAAAATTCTGATAAAAATTACAAGTCCGACATCGACGTGGTTTTACTTTAAGGGAAATTTCTAATATAAATTACAAGTCCGACATTGACCTGGTTTTACTTGAAGGGAAGCTTCTGATAAAAATTACATGTCCCACATCTATGTGGTTTTACATAAATGGAAAATTATTATAAAAATTAGAAGTCTCACATCGACGTGGTTTTACTTAAACGGAAAATTCTGATAAAAATTACAAGTCCCGCATCAACGTGGTTTTAATTGAAGGGAAATTTCTGATAAAAATGATATGTCCCACATCGACGTTGTTTTACTTAAACGGAAAATTATTATAAAAATTAGAAGTCTCACATCGACGTGGTTTTACTTAAACGGAAAATTCTGATAAAAATTACAAGTCCCGCATCAACGTGGTTTTAATTGAAGGGAAATTTCTGATAAAAATGACATGTCCCACATCAACGTTGTTTTACTTAAACGGAAAATTATTATAAAAATTAGAAGTCTCACATCGAGGTGGTTTTACTTGAACGGAAAATTCTGATAAAAATTACAAGTCCGACATTGACGTGGTTTTACTTGAAGGGAAGCTTCTGATAAAAATTACATGTCCCACATCTATGTGGTTTTATATAAATGGAAAATTATTATAAAAATTAGAAGTCTCACATCGACGTGGTTTTACTTGAAGGGAAATTTCTGATAAAAATTACAAGTCCGACATTGACGTGGTTTTACTTGAAGGGAAGCTTCTGATAAAAATTACATGTCCCACATCTATGTGGTTTTACATAAATGGAAAATGATTATAAAAATTAGAAGTCTGACATCGACGTGGTTTTACTTAAACGGAAAATTCTGATAAAAATTACAAGTCCCGCATCAACGTGGTTTTAATTGAAGGGAAATTTCTGATAAAAATGACATGTCCCACATCGACGTTGTTTTACTTAAACGGAAATTATTATAAAAATTAGAAGTCTGACATCGAGGTGGTTTTACTTGAACGGAAAATTCTGATAAAAATTACAAGTCCGACATCGACGTGGTTTTACTTTAAGGGAAATTTCTAATAAAAATTACAAGTCCGACATTGACGTGGTTTTACTTGAAGGGAAGCTTTTGATAAAAATTACATGTCCCACATCTATGTGGTTTTACATAAATGGAAAATTATTATAAAAATTTGAAGTCTCACATCGAGGTGGTTTTACTTGAACGGAAAATTCTGATAAAAATTACAAGTCCAACATCGACGTGGTTTTACTTGAAGGGAAATTTCTGATAAAAATTACAAGTCCGACATTGACGTGGTTTTACTTGAAGGGAAAATTCTGATAAAAATTACATGTCCCACATCTATGTGGTTTTACATAAATGGAAAATTATTATAAAAATTAGAAGTCTCACATCGACGTGGTTTTACTTAAACGGAAAATTCTGATAAAAATTACAAGTCCCGCATCAACGTGGTTTTAATTGAAGGGAAATTTCTGATAAAAATGACATGTCCTACATCGACGTAGTTTTACTTAAACGGAAAATTATTATAAAAATTAGAAGTCTCACATCGAGGTGGTTTTACTTGAACGGAAAATTCTGATAAAAATTACAAGTTCAACATCGACGTGGTTTTACTTGAAGGGAAATTTCTGATAAAAATTACAAGTCCGACATCGACGTGGTTTTACTTTAAGGGAAATTTCTGATAAAAATTACAAGTCCGACATTGACGTGGTTTTAGTAGAAGGGAAGCTTCTGATAAAAATTAGAAGTCTCACATCGAGGTGGTTTTACTTGAACGGAAAATTCTGATAAAAATTACAAGTCCCTCGTCAACGTGGTTTTAATTGAAGGGAAATTTCTGATAAAAATGACATGTCCCACATCGACGTTGTTTTACTTAAACGGAAAATTATTATAAAAATTAGAAGTCTCACATCGACGTGGTTTTACTTAAACGGAAAATTCTGATAAAAATTACAAGTCCCTCGTCAACGTGGTTTTAATTGAAGGGAAATTTCTGATAAAAATGACATGTCCCACATCGACGTTGTTTTACTTAAACGGAAAATTATTATAAAAATTAGAAGTCTCACATCGAGGTGGTTTTACTTGAACGGAAAATTCTGATAAAAATTACAAGTCCGACATCGACGTAATTTTACTTGAAGGGAAATTTCTGATAAAAATGACATGTCCCACATCGACGTGGTTTTACTTAAACGGAAAATTCTGATAAAAATTACAAGTCCCTCGTCAACGTGGTTTTAATTGAAGGGAAATTTCTGATAAAAATGACATGTCCCACATCGACGTTGTTTTACTTAAACGGAAAATTATTATAAAAATTAGAAGTCTCACATCGACGTGGTTTTACTTAAACGGAAAATTCTGATAAAAATTACAAGTCCGACATCGACGTGGTTTTACTTGAAGGGAAATTTCTGATAAAAATTACATGTCCCGAATCAACGTGGTTTTACTTGAAGGGAAATTTCTGATAAAAATTACAAGTCCGACATTGACGTGGTTTTAGTAGAAGGGAAGCTTCTGATAAAAATTAGAAGTCTCACATCGAGGTGGTTTTACTTGAACGGAAAATTCTGATAAAAATTACAAGTCCGACATCGACGTAATTTTACTTGAAGGGAAATTTCTGATAAAAATGACATGTCCCACATCGACGTGGTTTTACTTAAACGGAAAATTCTGATAAAAATTAGAAGTCTCACATGGAAGTGGTTTTACTTGAACGGAAAATTCTGATAAAAATTACAAGTCCGACATCGACGTGGTTTTACTTGAAGGGAAATTTCTGATAAAAATGGAAGTCCCACATCGACGTGGTTTTACTCGAAGGGAAATTTCTGATAAAAATTACAACTCCCACATCTATGTGGTATTACATAAATGGAAAATTCTGATAAAAATTAGAAGTCCGACATTGACGTGGTTTTACTTGAAGGGAAGCTTCTGATAAAAATTACATGTCCCACATCTATGTGGTTTTACATAAATGGAAAATTATTATAAAAATTAGAAGTCTCACATCGACGTGGTTTTACTTAAACGGAAAATTCTGATAAAAATTACAAGTCCCGCATCAACGTGGTTTTAATTGAAGGGAAATTTCTGATAAAAATGACATGTCCTACATCGACGTTGTTTTACTTAAACGGAAAATTATTATAAAAATTAGAAGTCTCACATCGAGGTGGTTTTACTTGAACGGAAAATTCTGATAAAAATTACAAGTCCAACATCGACGTGGTTTTACTTGAAGGGAAGCTTCTGATAAAAATTACAAGTCCGACATTGACGTGGTTTTACTTGAAGGGAAGCTTCTGATAAAAATTACATGTCCCACATCTATGTGGTTTTACATAAATGGAAAATTATTATAAAAATTAGAAGTCTCACATCGACGTGGTTTTACTTGAAGGGAAATTTCTGATAAAAATTACAAGTCCGACATTGACGTGGTTTTACTTGAAGGGAAGCTTCTGATAAAAATTACATGTCCCACATCTATGTGGTTTTACATAAATGGAAAATTATTATAAAAATTAGAAGTCTCACATCGACGTGGTTTTACTTAAACGGAAAATTCTGATAAAAATTACAAGTCCCGCATCAACGTGGTTTTAATTGAAGGGAAATTTCTGATAAAAATGACATGTCCCACATCGACGTTGTTTTACTTAAACGGAAAATTATTATAAAAATTAGAAGTCTCACATCGAGGGGGTTTTACTTGTACGGAAAATTCTGATAAAAATTACAAGTCCCGCATCAACGTGGTTTTAATTGAAGGGAAATTTCTGATAAAAATGACATGTCCCACATTGACGTTGTTTTACTTAAACGGAAAATTATTATAAAAATTAGAAGTCTCACATCGAGGTGGTTTTACTTGAACGGAAAATTCTGATAAAAATTACAAGTCCTGCATCAACGTGGTTTTAATTGAAGGGACATTTCTGATAAAAATGACATGTCCCACATCGACGTTGTTTTACTTTAACGGAAAATTATTATAAAAATTAGAAGTCTCACATCGACGTGGTTTTACTTGAAGGGAAATTTCTGATAAAAATTACAAGTCCGACATTGACGTGGTTTTACTTGAAGGGAAGCTTTTGATAAAAATTACATGTCCCACATCTATGTGGTTTTACATAAATGGAAAATTATTATAAAAATTAGAAGTCTCACATCGAGGTGGTTTTACTTGAACGGAAAATTCTGATAAAAATTACAAGTCCAACATCGACGTGGTTTTACTTGAAGGGAAATTTCTGATAAAAATTACTAGTCCGACATTGACGTGGTTTTACTTGAAGGGAAGCTTCTGATAAAAATTACATGTCCCACATCTATGTGGTTTTATATAAATGGAAAATTATTATAAAAATTAGAAGTCTCACATCGACGTGGTTTTACTTGAAGGGAAATTTCTGATAAAAATTACAAGTCCGACATTGACGTGGTTTTACTTGAAGGGAAGCTTCTGATAAAAATTACATGTCCCACATCTATGTGGTTTTACATAAATGGAAAATTATTATAAAAATTAGAAGTCTCACATCGACGTGGTTTTACTTAAACGGAAAATTTTGATAAAAATTACAAGTCCCGCATCAACGTGGTTTTAATTGAAGGGAAATTTCTGATAAAAATGACATGTCCCACATCGAAGTTGTTTTACTTAAACGGAAATTATTATAAAAATTAGAATTCTGAGATCGAGGTGGTTTTACTTGAACGGAAAATTCTGATAAAAATTACAAGTCCGACATCGACGTGGTTTTACTTTAAGGGAAATTTCTAATATAAATTACAAGTCCGACATTGACGTGGTTTTACTTGAAGGGAAGCTTCTGATAAAAATTACATGTCCCACATCTATGTGGTTTTACATAAATGGAAAATTATTATAAAAATTAGAAGTCTCACATCGACGTGGTTTTACTTAAACGGAAAATTCTGATAAAAATTACAAGTCCCGCATCAACGTGGTTTTAATTGAAGGGAAATTTCTGATAAAAATGATATGTCCCACATCGACGTTGTTTTACTTAAACGGAAAATTATTATAAAAATTAGAAGTCTCACATCGACGTGGTTTTACTTAAACGGAAAATTCTGATAAAAATTACAAGTCCCGCATCAACGTGGTTTTAATTGAAGGGAAATTTCTGATAAAAATGACATGTCCCACATCAACGTTGTTTTACTTAAACGGAAAATTATTATAAAAATTAGAAGTCTCACATCGAGGTGGTTTTACTTGAACGGAAAATTCTGATAAAAATTACAAGTCCAACATCGACGTGGTTTTACTTGAAGGGAAATTTCTGATAAAAATTACAAGTCCGACATTGACGTGGTTTTACTTGAAGGGAAGCTTCTGATAAAAATTACATGTCCCACATCTATGTGGTTTTATATAAATGGAAAATTATTATAAAAATTAGAAGTCTCACATCGACGTGGTTTTACTTGAAGGGAAATTTCTGATAAAAATTACAAGTCCGACATTGACGTGGTTTTACTTGAAGGGAAGCTTCTGATAAAAATTACATGTCCCACATCTATGTGGTTTTACATAAATGGAAAATTATTATAAAAATTAGAAGTCTCACATCGACGTGGTTTTACTTAAACGGAAAATTCTGATAAAAATTACAAGTCCCGCATCAACGTGGTTTTAATTGAAGGGAAATTTCTGATAAAAATGATATGTCCCACATCGACGTTGTTTTACTTAAACGGAAAATTATTATAAAAATTAGAAGTCTCACATCGACGTGGTTTTACTTAAACGGAAAATTCTGATAAAAATTACAAGTCCCGCATCAACGTGGTTTTAATTGAAGGGAAATTTCTGATAAAAATGACATGTCCCACATCAACGTTGTTTTACTTAAACGGAAAATTATTATAAAAATTAGAAGTCTCACATCGAGGTGGTTTTACTTGAACGGAAAATTCTGATAAAAATTACAAGTCCAACATCGACGTGGTTTTACTTGAAGGGAAATTTCTGATAAAAATTACAAGTCCGACATTGACGTGGTTTTACTTGAAGGGAAGCTTCTGATAAAAATTACATGTCCCACATCTATGTGGTTTTATATAAATGGAAAATTATTATAAAAATTAGAAGTCTCACATCGACGTGGTTTTACTTGAAGGGAAATTTCTGATAAAAATTACAAGTCCGACATTGACGTGGTTTTGCTTGAAGGGAAGCTTCTGATAAAAATTACATGTCCCACAACTATGTGGTTTTACATAAATGGAAAATTATTATAAAAATTAGAAGTCTCACATCGACGTGGTTTTACTTAAACGGAAAATTCTGATAAAAATTACAAGTCCCGCATCAACGTGGTTTTAATTGAAGGGAAATTTCTGATAAAAATGACATGTCCCACATCGACGTTGTTTTACTTAAACGGAAATTATTATAAAAATTAGAAGTCTGACATTGAGGTGGTTTTACTTGAACGGAAAATTCTGATAAAAATTACAAGTCCGACATCGACGTGGTTTTACTTTAAGGGAAATTTCTAATAAAAATTACAAGTCCGACATTGACGTGGTTTTACTTGAAGGGAAGCTTTTCATAAAAATTACGTGTCCCACATCTATGTGGTTTTACATAAATGGAAAATTATTATAAAAATTAGAAGTCTCACATCGAGGTGGTTTTACTTGAACGGAAAATTCTGATAAAAATTACAAGTCCAACATCGACGTGGTTTTACTTGAAGGGAAATTTCTGATAAAAATTACAAGTCCGACATTGACGTGGTTTTACTTGAAGGGAAGCTTTTCATAAAAATTACGTGTCCCACATCTATGTGGTTTTACATAAATGGAAAATTATTATAAAAATTAGAAGTCTCACATCGACGTGGTTTTACTTAAACGGAAAATTCTGATAAAAATTACAAGTCCCACATCAACGTGGTTTTAATTGAAGGGAAATTTCTGATAAAAATGACATGTCCCACATCGACGTTGTTTTACTTAAACGGAAATTATTATAAAAATTAGAAGTCTGACATCGAGGTGGTTTTACTTGAACGGAAAATTCTGATATAATTTACATGTCCCGAATCAACGTGGTTTTACTTGAAGGGAAATTTCTGATAAAAATTACATGTCCCGAATCAACGTGGTTTTACTTGAAGGGAAATTTCTGATAAAAATTACAAGTCCCGAATCAACGTGGTTTTACTTGAAGGGAAATTTCTGATAAAAATTAGAAGTCTCACATAGACGTTGTTTTACTTAAACGGAAAATTCTGATCTAATTTACATGTCCCGAATCAACGTGGTTTTACTTGAAGGAAAATTTCTGATAAAAATAACATGTCTCACATCGACGTGGTTTTACTTAAACGGAAAATTCTGATAAAAATTACAAGTCCCGCATCTACGTGGTTTTAATTGAAGGGAAATTTCTGATAAAAATGACATGTCCAACATCGACGCTGTTTTACTTAAACGGAAAATTATTATAAAAATTAGAAGTCTCACATCGACGTGGTTTTACTTAAACGGAAAATTCTGATAAAAATTAGAAGTCTCACATCGAGGTGGTTTTACTTGAACTGAAAATTCTGATAAAAATTACAAGTTTCACATCGACGTGGTTTTACTTGAAGGGAAATTTCTGATAAAAATTACAAGTCCGACATCAACGTGGTTTTACTAGAAGGGAAGCTTCTGATAAAAATTAGAAGTCTCACATCGAGGTGGTTTTACTTGAAGGGAAATTTCTGATAAAAATGACATGTCCCACATCGACGTTGTTTTACTTAAACGGAAAATTCTGATAAAAATTACAAGTTCCACATCGACGTGGTTTTACTTGAAGGGAAATTTCTGATTAAAATAACATGTCCCACATCGACGTGGTTTTACTTAAACGGAAAATTCTGATAAAAATTACAAGTCCGACATCGACGTGGTTTTACTTGAAGGGAAATTTCTGATAAAAATGACATGTCCCACATCTATGTGGTTTTACATAAATGGAAAATTATTATAAAAATTAGAAGTCTCACATCGACGTGGTTTTACTTGAAGGGAAATTTCTGATAAAAATTACAAGTCCGACATTGACGTGGTTTTACTTGAAGGGAAGCTTCTGATAAAAATTACATGTCCCACATCTATGTGGTTTTACATAAATGGAAAATTATTATAAAAATTAGAAGTCTCACATCGACGTGGTTTTACTTAAACGGAAAATTCTGATAAAAATTACAAGTCCCGCATCAACGTGGTTTTAATTGAAGGGAAATTTCTGATAAAAATGATATGTCCCACATCGACGTTGTTTTACTTAAACGGAAAATTATTATAAAAATTAGAAGTCTCACATCGACGTGGTTTTACTTAAACGGAAAATTCTGATAAAAATTAGAAGTCCCGAATCAACGTGGTTTTACTTGAAGGGAAATTTCTGATAAAAATTAGAAGTCTCACATAGACGTTGTTTTACTTAAACGGAAAATTCTGATCTAATTTACATGTCCCGAATCAACGTGGTTTTACTTGAAGGAAAATTTCTGATAAAAATAACATGTCTCACATCGACGTGGTTTTACTTAAACGGAAAATTCTGATAAAAATTACAAGTCCCGCATCTACGTGGTTTTAATTGAAGGGAAATTTCTGATAAAAATGACATGTCCAACATCGACGCTGTTTTACTTAAACGGAAAATTATTATAAAAATTAGAAGTCTCACATCGACGTGGTTTTACTTAAACGGAAAATTCTGATAAAAATTAGAAGTCTCACATCGAGGTGGTTTTACTTGAACTGAAAATTCTGATAAAAATTACAAGTTTCACATCGACGTGGTTTTACTTGAAGGGAAATTTCTGATAAAAATTACAAGTCCGACATCAACGTGGTTTTACTAGAAGGGAAGCTTCTGATAAAAATTAGAAGTCTCACATCGAGGTGGTTTTACTTGAAGGGAAATTTCTGATAAAAATGACATGTCCCACATCGACGTTGTTTTACTTAAACGGAAAATTCTGATAAAAATTACAAGTTCCACATCGACGTGGTTTTACTTGAAGGGAAATTTCTGATTAAAATAACATGTCCCACATCGACGTGGTTTTACTTAAACGGAAAATTCTGATAAAAATTACAAGTCCGACATCGACGTGGTTTTACTTGAAGGGAAATTTCTGATAAAAATGACATGTCCCACATCTATGTGGTTTTACATAAATGGAAAATTATTATAAAAATTAGAAGTCTCACATCGACGTGGTTTTACTTGAAGGGAAATTTCTGATAAAAATTACAAGTCCGACATTGACGTGGTTTTACTTGAAGGGAAGCTTCTGATAAAAATTACATGTCCCACATCTATGTGGTTTTACATAAATGGAAAATTATTATAAAAATTAGAAGTCTCACATCGACGTGGTTTTACTTAAACGGAAAATTCTGATAAAAATTACAAGTCCCGCATCAACGTGGTTTTAATTGAAGGGAAATTTCTGATAAAAATGATATGTCCCACATCGACGTTGTTTTACTTAAACGGAAAATTATTATAAAAATTAGAAGTCTCACATCGACGTGGTTTTACTTAAACGGAAAATTCTGATAAAAATTACAAGTCCCGCATCAACGTGGTTTTAATTGAAGGGAAATTTCTGATAAAAATGACATGTCCCACATCAACGTTGTTTTACTTAAACGGAAAATTATTATAAAAATTAGAAGTCTCACATCGAGGTGGTTTTACTTGAACGGAAAATTCTGATAAAAATTACAAGTCCAACATCGACGTGGTTTTACTTGAAGGGAAATTTCTGATAAAAATTACAAGTCCGACATTGACGTGGTTTTACTTGAAGGGAAGCTTCTGATAAAAATTACATGTCCCACATCTATGTGGTTTTATATAAATGGAAAATTATTATAAAAATTAGAAGTCTCACATCGACGTGGTTTTACTTGAAGGGAAATTTCTGATAAAAATTACAAGTCCGACATTGACGTGGTTTTGCTTGAAGGGAAGCTTCTGATAAAAATTACATGTCCCACAACTATGTGGTTTTACATAAATGGAAAATTATTATAAAAATTAGAAGTCTCACATCGACGTGGTTTTACTTAAACGGAAAATTCTGATAAAAATTACAAGTCCCGCATCAACGTGGTTTTAATTGAAGGGAAATTTCTGATAAAAATGACATGTCCCACATCGACGTTGTTTTACTTAAACGGAAATTATTATAAAAATTAGAAGTCTGACATTGAGGTGGTTTTACTTGAACGGAAAATTATTATAAAAATTACAAGTCCGACATCGACGTGGTTTTACTTTAAGGGAAATTTCTAATAAAAATTACAAGTCCGACATTGACGTGGTTTTACTTGAAGGGAAGCTTTTCATAAAAATTACGTGTCCCACATCTATGTGGTTTTACATAAATGGAAAATTATTATAAAAATTAGAAGTCTCACATCGAGGTGGTTTTACTTGAACGGAAAATTCTGATAAAAATTACAAGTCCAACATCGACGTGGTTTTACTTGAAGGGAAATTTCTGATAAAAATTACAAGTCCGACATTGACGTGGTTTTACTTGAAGGGAAGCTTTTCATAAAAATTACGTGTCCCACATCTATGTGGTTTTACATAAATGGAAAATTATTATAAAAATTAGAAGTCTCACATCGACGTGGTTTTACTTAAACGGAAAATTCTGATAAAAATTACAAGTCCCACATCAACGTGGTTTTAATTGAAGGGAAATTTCTGATAAAAATGACATGTCCCACATCGACGTTGTTTTACTTAAACGGAAATTATTATAAAAATTAGAAGTCTGACATCGAGGTGGTTTTACTTGAACGGAAAATTCTGATATAATTTACATGTCCCGAATCAACGTGGTTTTACTTGAAGGGAAATTTCTGATAAAAATTACATGTCCCGAATCAACGTGGTTTTACTTGAAGGGAAATTTCTGATAAAAATTACAAGTCCCGAATCAACGTGGTTTTACTTGAAGGGAAATTTCTGATAAAAATTAGAAGTCTCACATAGACGTTGTTTTACTTAAACGGAAAATTCTGATCTAATTTACATGTCCCGAATCAACGTGGTTTTACTTGAAGGAAAATTTCTGATAAAAATAACATGTCTCACATCGACGTGGTTTTACTTAAACGGAAAATTCTGATAAAAATTACAAGTCCCGCATCTACGTGGTTTTAATTGAAGGGAAATTTCTGATAAAAATGACATGTCCAACATCGACGCTGTTTTACTTAAACGGAAAATTATTATAAAAATTAGAAGTCTCACATCGACGTGGTTTTACTTAAACGGAAAATTCTGATAAAAATTAGAAGTCTCACATCGAGGTGGTTTTACTTGAACTGAAAATTCTGATAAAAATTACAAGTTTCACATCGACGTGGTTTTACTTGAAGGGAAATTTCTGATAAAAATTACAAGTCCGACATCAACGTGGTTTTACTAGAAGGGAAGCTTCTGATAAAAATTAGAAGTCTCACATCGAGGTGGTTTTACTTGAAGGGAAATTTCTGATAAAAATGACATGTCCCACATCGACGTTGTTTTACTTAAACGGAAAATTCTGATAAAAATTACAAGTTCCACATCGACGTGGTTTTACTTGAAGGGAAATTTCTGATTAAAATAACATGTCCCACATCGACGTGGTTTTACTTAAACGGAAAATTCTGATAAAAATTACAAGTCCGACATCGACGTGGTTTTACTTGAAGGGAAATTTCTGATAAAAATGACATGTCCCACATCGACGTTGTTTTACTTAAACGGAAAATTATTATAAAAATTAGAAGTCTCACATCGAGGTGGTTTTACTTGAACGGAAAATTCTGATAAAAATTACAAGTCCCGCATCAACGTGGTTTTAATTGAAGGGAAATTTCTGATAAAAATGACATGTCCCACATTGACGTTGTTTTACTTAAACGGAAAATTATTATAAAAATTAGAAGTCTCACATCGAGGTGGTTTTACTTGAACGGAAAATTCTGATAAAAATTACAAGTCCTGCATCAACGTGGTTTTAATTGAAGGGAAATTTCTGATAAAAATGACATGTCCCACATCGACGTTGTTTTACTTAAACGGAAAATTATTATAAAAATTAGAAGTCTCACATCGACGTGGTTTTACTTAAACGGAAAATTCTGATAAAAATTACAAGTCCCGAATCAACGTGGTTTTACTTGAAGGGAAATTTCTGATAAAAATTACAAGTCCCACATCGACGTGGTTTTACTTAAACGGAAAATTCTGATAAAAATTACAAGTCCCGCATCTACGTGGTTTTAATTGAAGGGAAATTTCTGATAAAAATGACATGTCCAACATCCACGTTGTTTTACTTAAACGGAAAATTATTATAAAAATTACAAGTCCCACATCGACGTGGTTTTACTTAAACGGAAAATTCTGATAAAAATTACAAGTCCCGCATCTACGTGGTTTTAATTGAAGGGAAATTTCTGATAAAAATGACATGTCCAACATCCACGTTGTTTTACTTAAACGGAAAATTATTATAAAAATTAGAAGTCTCACATCGACGTGGTTTTACTTAAACGGAAAATTCTGATAAAAATTAGAAGTCTCACATCGAGGTGGTTTTACTTGAACTGAAAATTCTGATAAAAATTACAAGTTCGACATCGACGTGGTTTTACTTGAACGGAAAATTCTGATAAAAATTACAAGTCCGACATCGACGTAATTTTACTTGAAGGGAAATTTCTGATAAAAATAACATGTCCCACATCGACGTGGTTTTACTTAAACGGAAAATTCTGATAAAAATTACAAGTCCGACATCGACGTGGTTTTACTTGAAGGTAAATTTCTGATAAAAATGACATGTCCCACATCGACGTTGTTTTACTTAAACGGAAAATTATTATAAAAATTAGAAGTCTTACATCGACGTGGTTTTACTTAAACGTAAAAGTCTAATAAAAATTAGAAGTCTCACATCGACGTGGTTTTACTTGAAGGGAAATTTCTGATAAAAATTACATGTCCGACATTGACGTGGTTTTACTTGAAGGGAAGCTTCTGATAAAAATTACATGTCCCACATCTATGTGGTTTTACATAAATGGAACATTATTATAAAAATTAGAAGTCTCACATCGACGTGGTTTTACTTAAACGGAAAATTCTGATAAAAATTACAAGTCCCGCATCAACGTGGTTTTAATTGAAGGGAAATTTCTGATAAAAATGACATGTCTCACTTCGACGTTGTTTTACTTAAACGGAAAATTATTATAAAAATCAAAGTCTTACATCGACGTGGTTTTACTTAAACGGAAAAGTCTGATAAAAATTAGAAGTCTCACATCGACGTGGTTTTACTTGAAGGGAAATTTCTGATAAAAATTACAAGTCCGACATTGACGCGGTTTTACTTGAAAAGAAGCTACTGATAAAAATTACATGTCCCACATCTATGTGGTTTTACATAAATGGAAAGTTATTATAAAAATTAGAAGTCTCACATCGACGTGGTTTTACTTGAAGGGAAATTTCTGATAAAAATTACAAGTCCGACATTGACGTGGTTTTACTTGAAGGGAAGCTTCTGATAAAAATTACATGTCCCACATCTATGTGGTTTTACATAAATGGAAAATTATTATAAAAATTAGAAGTCTCACATCGACGTGGTTTTACTTAAACGGAAAATTCTGATAAAAATTACAAGTCCCGCATCAACGTGGTTTTAATTGAAGGGAAATTTCTGATAAAAATGACATGTCCCACATCGACGTTTTTTTACTTAAACGGAAATTATTATAAAAATTAGAAGTCTGACATTGAGGTGGTTTTACTTGAACGGAAAATTCTGATAAAAATTACAAGTCCGACATCGACGTGGTTTTACTTTAAGGGAAATTTCTAATAAAAATTACAAGTCCGACATTGACGTGGTTTTACTTGAAGGGAAGCTTTTCATAAAAATTACGTGTCCCACATCTATGTGGTTTTACATAAATGGAAAATTATTATAAAAATTAGAAGTCTCACATCGAGGTGGTTTTACTTGAACGGAAAATTCTGATAAAAATTACAAGTCCAACATCGACGTGGTTTTACTTGAAGGGAAATTTCTGATAAAAATTACAAGTCCGACATTGACGTGGTTTTACTTGAAGCGAAGCTTTTCATAAAAATTACGTGTCCCACATCTATGTGGTTTTACATAAATGGAAAATTATTATAAAAATTAGAAGTCTCACATCGACGTAGTTTTACTTAAACGGAAAATTCTGATAAAAATTACAAGTCCCACATCAACGTGGTTTTAATTGAAGGGAAATTTCTGATAAAAATGACATGTCCCACATCGACGTTGTTTTACTTAAACGGAAATTATTATAAAAATTAGAAGTCTGACATCGAGGTGGTTTTACTTGAACGGAAAATTCTGATATAATTTACATGTCCCGAATCAACGTGGTTTTATTTGAAGGGAAATTTCTGATAAAAATTACATGTCCCGAATCAACGTGGTTTTACTTGAAGGGAAATTTCTGATAAAAATTACAAGTCCCGAATCAACGTGGTTTTACTTGAAGGGAAATTTCTGATAAAAATTAGAAGTCTCACATAGACGTTGTTTTACTTAAACGGAAAATTCTGATATAATTTACATGTCCCGAATCAACGTGGTTTTACTTGAAGGAAAATTTCTGATAAAAATAACATGTCTCACATCGACGTGGTTTTACTTAAACGGAAAATTCTGATAAAAATTACAAGTCCCGCATCTACGTGGTTTTAATTGAAGGGAAATTTCTGATAAAAATGACATGTCCAACATCGACGCTGTTTTACTTAAACGGAAAATTATTATAAAAATTAGAAGTCTCACATCGACGTGGTTTTACTTAAACGGAAAATTCTGATAAAAATTAGAAGTCTCACATCGAGGTGGTTTTACTTGAACTGAAAATTCTGATAAAAATTACAAGTTCCACATCGACGTGGTTTTACTTGAAGGGAAATTTCTGATAAAAATTACAAGTCCGACATCAACGTGGTTTTACTAGAAGGGAAGCTTCTGATAAAAATTAGAAGTCTCACATCGAGGTGGTTTTACTTGAACGGAAAATTCTGATAAAAATTACAAGTCCGACATCGACGTAATTTTATTTGAAGGGAAATTTCTGATTAAAATAACATGTCCCACATCGACGTGGTTTTACTTAAACGGAAAATTCTGATAAAAATTACAAGTCCGACATCGACGTGGTTTTACTTGAAGGGAAATTTCTGATAAAAATGACATGTCCCACATCGACGTTGTTTTACTTAAACGGAAAATTCTGATAAAAATTACAAGTCCCGCATCAACGTGGTTTTAATTGAAGGGAAATTTCTGATAAAAATGAAATGTCCCACATCGACGTTGTTTTACTTAAACGGAAAATTATTATAAAAATTAGAAGTCTCACATCGAGGTGGTTTTACTTGAACGGAAAATTCTGATAAAAATTACAAGTCCCGCATCAACGTGGTTTTAATTGAAGGGAAATTTCTGATAAAAATGACATGTCCCACATTGACGTTGTTTTACTTAAACAGAAAATTATTATAAAAATTAGAAGTCTCACATCGAGGTGGTTTTACTTGAACGGAAAATTCTGATAAAAATTACAAGTCCTGCATCAACGTGGTTTTAATTGAAGGGAAATTTCTGATAAAAATGACATGTCCCACATCGACGTTGTTTTACTTAAACGGAAAATTATTATAAAAATTAGAAGTCTCACATCGACGTGGTTTTACTTAAACGGAAAATTCTGATAAAAATTACAAGTCCCGAATCAACGTGGTTTTACTTGAAGGGAAATTTCTGATAAAAATTACAAGTCCCACATCGACGTGGTTTTACTTAAACGGAAAATTCTGATAAAAATTAGAAGTCTCACATAGACGTTGTTTTACTTAAACGGAAAATTCTGATAAAAATTACAAGTCCCGAATCAACGTGGTTTTACTTGAAGGGAAATTTCTGATAAAAATAACATGTCTCACATCGACGTGGTTTTACTTAAACGGAAAATTCTGATAAAAATTACAAGTCCCGCATCTACGTGGTTTTAATTGAAGGGAAATTTCTGATAAAAATCACATGTCCAACATCGACGTTGTTTTACTTAAACGGAAAATTATTATAAAAATTAGAAGTCTCACATCGACGTGGTTTTACTTAAACGGAAAATTCTGATAAAAATTAGAAGTCTCACATCGAGGTGGTTTTACTTGAACTGAAAATTCTGATAAAAATTACAAGTTCGACATCGACGTGGTTTTACTTGAAGGGAAATTTCTGATAAAAATTACAAGTCCGACATTGACGTGGTTTTACTAGAAGGGAAGCTTCTGATAAAAATAAGAAGTCTCACATCGAGGTGGTTTTACTTGAACGGAAAATTCTGATAAAAATTACAAGTCCGACATCGACGTAATTTTACTTGAAGGGAAATTTCTGATAAAAATAACATGTCCCACATCGACGTGGTTTTACTTAAACGGAAAATTCTGATAAAAATTACAAGTCCGACATCGACGTGGTTTTACTTGAAGGGAAATTTCTGATAAAAATGACATGTCCCACATCGACGTTGTTTTACTTAAACGGAAAATTATTATAAAAATTAGAAGTCTTACATCGACGTGGTTTTACTTAAACGTAAAAGTCTAATAAAAATTAGAAGTCTCACATCGACGTGGTTTTACTTGAAGGGAAATTTCTGATAAAAATTACATGTCCGACATTGACGTGGTTTTACTTGAAGGGAAGCTTCTGATAAAAATTACATGTCCCACATCTATGTGGTTTTACATAAATGGAACATTATTATAAAAATTAGAAGTCTCACATCGACGTGGTTTTACTTAAACGGAAAATTCTGATAAAAATTACAAGTCCCGCATCAACGTGGTTTTAATTGAAGGGAAATTTCTGATAAAAATGACATGTCTCACTGCGACGTTGTTTTACTTAAACGGAAAATTATTATAAAAATCAAAGTCTTACATCGACGTGGTTTTACTTAAACGGAAAAGTCTGATAAAAATTAGAAGTCTCACATCGACGTGGTTTTACTTGAAGGGAAATTTCTGATAAAAATTACAAGTCCGACATTGACGCGGTTTTACTTGAAAAGAAGCTACTGATAAAAATTACATGTCCCACATCTATGTGGTTTTACATAAATGGAAAGTTATTATAAAAATTAGAAGTCTCACATCGACGTGGTTTTACTTAAACGGAAAATTCTGATAAAAATTACAAGTCCCGCATCAACGTGGTTTTAATTGAAGGAAAATTTCTGATAAAAATGACATGTCCCACATCAACGTTGTTTTACTTAAACGGAAAATTATTATAAAAATTAGAAGTCTCACATCGAGGTGGTTTTACTTGAACGGAAAATTCTGATAAAAATTACAAGTCCAACATCGACGTGGTTTTACTTGAAGGGAAATTTCTGATAAAAATTACAAGTCCGACATTGACGTGGTTTTACTTGAAGGGAAGCTTCTGATAAAAATTACATGTCCCACATCTATGTGGTTTTACATAAATGGAAAGTTATTATAAAAATTAGAAGTCTCACATCGACGTGGTTTTACTTAAACGGAAAATTCTGATAAAAATTACAAGTCCCGCATCAACGTGGTTTTAATTGAAGGGAAATTTCTGATAAAAATGAAATGTCCCACATCGACGTTGTTTTACTTAAACGGAAAATTATTATAAAAATTAGAAGTCTCACATCGAGGTGGTTTTACTTGAACGGAAAATTCTGATAAAAATTACAAGTCCCGCATCAACGTGGTTTTAATTGAAGGGAAATTTCTGATAAAAATGACATGTCCCACATTGACGTTGTTTTACTTAAACGGAAAATTATTATAAAAATTAGAAGTCTCACATCGAGGTGGTTTTACTTGAACGGAAAATTCTGATAAAAATTACAAGTCCTGCATCAACGTGGTTTTAATTGAAGGGAAATTTCTGATAAAAATGACATGTCCCACATCGACGTTGTTTTACTTAAACGGAAAATTATTATAAAAATTAGAAGTCTCACATCGACGTGGTTTTACTTAAACGGAAAATTCTGATAAAAATTACAAGTCCCGAATCAACGTGGTTTTACTTGAAGGGAAATTTCTGATAAAAATTACAAGTCCCACATCGACGTGGTTTTACTTAAACGGAAAATTCTGATAAAAATTAGAAGTCTCACATAGACGTTGTTTTACTTAAACGGAAAATTCTGATAAAAATTACAAGTCCCGAATCAACGTGGTTTTACTTGAAGGGAAATTTCTGATAAAAATAACATGTCTCACATCGACGTGGTTTTACTTAAACGGAAAATTCTGATAAAAATTACAAGTCCCGCATCTACGTGGTTTTAATTGAAGGGAAATTTCTGATAAAAATCACATGTCCAACATCGACGTTGTTTTACTTAAACGGAAAATTATTATAAAAATTAGAAGTCTCACATCGACGTGGTTTTACTTAAACGGAAAATTCTGATAAAAATTAGAAGTCTCACATCGAGGTGGTTTTACTTGAACTGAAAATTCTGATAAAAATTACAAGTTCGACATCGACGTGGTTTTACTTGAAGGGAAATTTCTGATAAAAATTACAAGTCCGACATTGACGTGGTTTTACTAGAAGGGAAGCTTCTGATAAAAATAAGAAGTCTCACATCGAGGTGGTTTTACTTGAACGGAAAATTCTGATAAAAATTACAAGTCCGACATCGACGTAATTTTACTTGAAGGGAAATTTCTGATAAAAATAACATGTCCCACATCGACGTGGTTTTACTTAAACGGAAAATTCTGATAAAAATTACAAGTCCGACATCGACGTGGTTTTACTTGAAGGGAAATTTCTGATAAAAATGACATGTCCCACATCGACGTTGTTTTACTTAAACGGAAAATTATTATAAAAATTAGAAGTCTTACATCGACGTGGTTTTACTTAAACGTAAAAGTCTAATAAAAATTAGAAGTCTCACATCGACGTGGTTTTACTTGAAGGGAAATTTCTGATAAAAATTACATGTCCGACATTGACGTGGTTTTACTTGAAGGGAAGCTTCTGATAAAAATTACATGTCCCACATCTATGTGGTTTTACATAAATGGAACATTATTATAAAAATTAGAAGTCTCACATCGACGTGGTTTTACTTAAACGGAAAATTCTGATAAAAATTACAAGTCCCGCATCAACGTGGTTTTAATTGAAGGGAAATTTCTGATAAAAATGACATGTCTCACTGCGACGTTGTTTTACTTAAACGGAAAATTATTATAAAAATCAAAGTCTTACATCGACGTGGTTTTACTTAAACGGAAAAGTCTGATAAAAATTAGAAGTCTCACATCGACGTGGTTTTACTTGAAGGGAAATTTCTGATAAAAATTACAAGTCCGACATTGACGCGGTTTTACTTGAAAAGAAGCTACTGATAAAAATTACATGTCCCACATCTATGTGGTTTTACATAAATGGAAAGTTATTATAAAAATTAGAAGTCTCACATCGACGTGGTTTTACTTAAACGGAAAATTCTGATAAAAATTACAAGTCCCGCATCAACGTGGTTTTAATTGAAGGAAAATTTCTGATAAAAATGACATGTCCCACATCAACGTTGTTTTACTTAAACGGAAAATTATTATAAAAATTAGAAGTCTCACATCGAGGTGGTTTTACTTGAACGGAAAATTCTGATAAAAATTACAAGTCCAACATCGACGTGGTTTTACTTGAAGGGAAATTTCTGATAAAAATTACAAGTCCGACATTGACGTGGTTTTACTTGAAGGGAAGCTTCTGATAAAAATTACATGTCCCACATCTATGTGGTTTTATATAAATGGAAAATTATTATAAAAATTGGAAGTCTCACATCGACGTGGTTTTACTTAAACGGAAAATTCTGATAAAAATTAGAAGTCTCACATCGAGGTGGTTTTACTTGAACTGAAAATTCTGATAAAAATTACAAGTTCGACATCGACGTGGTTTTACTTGAAGGGAAATTTCTGATAAAAATTACAAGTCCGACATTGACGTGGTTTTACTAGAAGGGAAGCTTCTGATAAAAATAAGAAGTCTCACATCGAGGTGGTTTTACTTGAACGGAAAATTCTGATAAAAATTACAAGTCCGACATCGACGTAATTTTACTTGAAGGGAAATTTCTGATAAAAATAACATGTCCTACATCGACGTGGTTTTACTTAAACGGAAAATTCTGATAAAAATTACAAGTCCGACATCGACGTGGTTTTACTTGAAGGGAAATTTCTGATAAAAATGACATGTCCCACATCGACGTTGTTTTACTTAAACGGAAAATTATTATAAAAATTAGAAGTCTTACATCGACGTGGTTTTACTTAAACGTAAAAGTCTAATAAAAATTAGAAGTCTCACATCGACGTGGTTTTACTTGAAGGGAAATTTCTGATAAAAATTACATGTCCGACATTGACGTGGTTTTACTTGAAGGGAAGCTTCTGATAAAAATTACATGTCCCACATCTATGTGGTTTTACATAAATGGAAAATTATTATAAAAATTAGAAGTCTCACATCGACGTGGTTTTACTTAAACGGAAAATTCTGATAAAAATTACAAGTCCCGCATCAACGTGGTTTTAATTGAAGGGAAATTTCTGATAAAAATGACATGTCCCACATCGACGTTTTTTTACTTAAACGGAAATTATTATAAAAATTAGAAGTCTGACATTGAGGTGGTTTTACTTGAACGGAAAATTCTGATAAAAATTACAAGTCCGACATCGACGTGGTTTTACTTTAAGGGAAATTTCTAATAAAAATTACAAGTCCGACATTGACGTGGTTTTACTTGAAGGGAAGCTTTTCATAAAAATTACGTGTCCCACATCTATGTGGTTTTACATAAATGGAAAATTATTATAAAAATTAGAAGTCTCACATCGAGGTGGTTTTACTTGAACGGAAAATTCTGATAAAAATTACAAGTCCAACATCGACGTGGTTTTACTTGAAGGGAAATTTCTGATAAAAATTACAAGTCCGACATTGACGTGGTTTTACTTGAAGCGAAGCTTTTCATAAAAATTACGTGTCCCACATCTATGTGGTTTTACATAAATGGAAAATTATTATAAAAATCAGAAGTCTCACATCGACGTAGTTTTACTTAAACGGAAAATTCTGATAAAAATTACAAGTCCCACATCAACGTGGTTTTAATTGAAGGGAAATTTCTGATAAAAATGACATGTCCCACATCGACGTTGTTTTACTTAAACGGAAATTATTATAAAAATTAGAAGTCTGACATCGAGGTGGTTTTACTTGAACGGAAAATTCTGATATAATTTACATGTCCCGAATCAACGTGGTTTTATTTGAAGGGAAATTTCTGATAAAAATTACATGTCCCGAATCAACGTGGTTTTACTTGAAGGGAAATTTCTGATAAAAATTACAAGTCCCGAATCAACGTGGTTTTACTTGAAGGGAAATTTCTGATAAAAATTAGAAGTCTCACATAGACGTTGTTTTACTTAAACGGAAAATTCTGATATAATTTACATGTCCCGAATCAACGTGGTTTTACTTGAAGGAAAATTTCTGATAAAAATAACATGTCTCACATCGACGTGGTTTTACTTAAACGGAAAATTCTGATAAAAATTACAAGTCCCGCATCTACGTGGTTTTAATTGAAGGGAAATTTCTGATAAAAATGACATGTCCAACATCGACGCTGTTTTACTTAAACGGAAAATTATTATAAAAATTAGAAGTCTCACATCGACGTGGTTTTACTTAAACGGAAAATTCTGATAAAAATTAGAAGTCTCACATCGAGGTGGTTTTACTTGAACTGAAAATTCTGATAAAAATTACAAGTTCCACATCGACGTGGTTTTACTTGAAGGGAAATTTCTGATAAAAATTACAAGTCCGACATCAACGTGGTTTTACTAGAAGGGAAGCTTCTGATAAAAATTAGAAGTCTCACATCGAGGTGGTTTTACTTGAACGGAAAATTCTGATAAAAATTACAAGTCCGACATCGACGTAATTTTATTTGAAGGGAAATTTCTGATTAAAATAACATGTCCCACATCGACGTGGTTTTACTTAAACGGAAAATTCTGATAAAAATTACAAGTCCGACATCGACGTGGTTTTACTTGAAGGGAAATTTCTGATAAAAATGACATGTCCCACATCGACGTTGTTTTACTTAAACGGAAAATTCTGATAAAAATTACAAGTCCCGCATCAACGTGGTTTTAATTGAAGGGAAATTTCAGATAAAAATGAAATGTCCCACATCGACGTTGTTTTACTTAAACGGAAAATTATTATAAAAGTTAGAAGTCTCACATCGAGGTGGTTTTACTTGAACGGAAAATTCTGATAAAAATTACAAGTCCCGCATCAACGTGGTTTTAATTGAAGGGAAATTTCTGATAAAAATGACATGTCCCACATTGACGTTGTTTTACTTAAACGGAAAATTATTATAAAAATTAGAAGTCTCACATCGAGGTGGTTTTACTTGAACGGAAAATTCTGATAAAAATTACAAGTCCTGCATCAACGTGGTTTTAATTGAAGGGAAATTTCTGATAAAAATGACATGTCCCACATCGACGTTGTTTTACTTAAACGGAAAATTATTATAAAAATTAGAAGTCTCACATCGACGTGGTTTTACTTAAACGGAAAATTCTGATAAAAATTACAAGTCCCGAATCAACGTGGTTTTACTTGAAGGGAAATTTCTGATAAAAATTACAAGTCCCACATCGACGTGGTTTTACTTAAACGGAAAATTCTGATAAAAATTAGAAGTCTCACATAGACGTTGTTTTACTTAAACGGAAAATTCTGATAAAAATTACAAGTCCCGAATCAACGTGGTTTTACTTGAAGGGAAATTTCTGATAAAAATAACATGTCTCACATCGACGTGGTTTTACTTAAACGGAAAATTCTGATAAAAATTACAAGTCCCGCATCTACGTGGTTTTAATTGAAGGGAAATTTCTGATAAAAATCACATGTCCAACATCGACGTTGTTTTACTTAAACGGAAAATTATTATAAAAATTAGAAGTCTCACATCGACGTGGTTTTACTTAAACGGAAAATTCTGATAAAAATTAGAAGTCTCACATCGAGGTGGTTTTACTTGAACTGAAAATTCTGATAAAAATTACAAGTTCGACATCGACGTGGTTTTACTTGAAGGGAAATTTCTGATAAAAATTACAAGTCCGACATTGACGTGGTTTTACTAGAAGGGAAGCTTCTGATAAAAATAAGAAGTCTCACATCGAGGTGGTTTTACTTGAACGGAAAATTCTGATAAAAATTACAAGTCCGACATCGACGTAATTTTACTTGAAGGGAAATTTCTGATAAAAATAACATGTCCCACATCGACGTGGTTTTACTTAAACGGAAAATTCTGATAAAAATTACAAGTCCGACATCGACGTGGTTTTACTTGAAGGGAAATTTCTGATAAAAATGACATGTCCCACATCGACGTTGTTTTACTTAAACGGAAAATTATTATAAAAATTAGAAGTCTTACATCGACGTGGTTTTACTTAAACGTAAAAGTCTAATAAAAATTAGAAGTCTCACATCGACGTGGTTTTACTTGAAGGGAAATTTCTGATAAAAATTACATGTCCGACATTGACGTGGTTTTACTTGAAGGGAAGCTTCTGATAAAAATTACATGTCCCACATCTATGTGGTTTTACATAAATGGAACATTATTATAAAAATTAGAAGTCTCACATCGACGTGGTTTTACTTAAACGGAAAATTCTGATAAAAATTACAAGTCCCGCATCAACGTGGTTTTAATTGAAGGGAAATTTCTGATAAAAATGACATGTCTCACTGCGACGTTGTTTTACTTAAACGGAAAATTATTATAAAAATCAAAGTCTTACATCGACGTGGTTTTACTTAAACGGAAAAGTCTGATAAAAATTAGAAGTCTCACATCGACGTGGTTTTACTTGAAGGGAAATTTCTGATAAAAATTACAAGTCCGACATTGACGCGGTTTTACTTGAAAAGAAGCTACTGATAAAAATTACATGTCCCACATCTATGTGGTTTTACATAAATGGAAAGTTATTATAAAAATTAGAAGTCTCACATCGACGTGGTTTTACTTAAACGGAAAATTCTGATAAAAATTACAAGTCCCGCATCAACGTGGTTTTAATTGAAGGAAAATTTCTGATAAAAATGACATGTCCCACATCAACGTTGTTTTACTTAAACGGAAAATTATTATAAAAATTAGAAGTCTCACATCGAGGTGGTTTTACTTGAACGGAAAATTCTGATAAAAATTACAAGTCCAACATCGACGTGGTTTTACTTGAAGGGAAATTTCTGATAAAAATTACAAGTCCGACATTGTCGTGGTTTTACTTGAAGGGAAGCTTCTGATAAAAATTACATGTCCCACATCTATGTGGTTTTATATAAATGGAAAATTATTATAAAAATTGGAAGTCTCACATCGACGTGGTTTTACTTAAACGGAAAATTCTGATAAAAATTAGAAGTCTCACATCGAGGTGGTTTTACTTGAACTGAAAATTCTGATAAAAATTACAAGTTCGACATCGACGTGGTTTTACTTGAAGGGAAATTTCTGATAAAAATTACAAGTCCGACATTGACGTGGTTTTACTAGAAGGGAAGCTTCTGATAAAAATAAGAAGTCTCACATCGAGGTGGTTTTACTTGAACGGAAAATTCTGATAAAAATTACAAGTCCGACATCGACGTAATTTTACTTGAAGGGAAATTTCTGATAAAAATAACATGTCCTACATCGACGTGGTTTTACTTAAACGGAAAATTCTGATAAAAATTACAAGTCCGACATCGACGTGGTTTTACTTGAAGGGAAATTTCTGATAAAAATGACATGTCCCACATCGACGTTGTTTTACTTAAACGGAAAATTATTATAAAAATTAGAAGTCTTACATCGACGTGGTTTTACTTAAACGTAAAAGTCTAATAAAAATTAGAAGTCTCACATCGACGTGGTTTTACTTGAAGGGAAATTTCTGATAAAAATTACATGTCCGACATTGACGTGGTTTTACTTGAAGGGAAGCTTCTGATAAAAATTACATGTCTCACATCTATGTGGTTTTACATAAATGGAACATTATTATAAAAATTAGAAGTCTCACATCGACGTGGTTTTACTTAAACGGAAAATTCTGATAAAAATTACAAGTCCCGCATCAACGTGGTTTTAATTGAAGGGAAATTTCTGATAAAAATGACATGTCTCACTTCGACGTTGTTTTACTTAAACGGAAAATTATTATAAAAATCAAAGTCTTACATCGACGTGGTTTTACTTAAACGGAAAAGTCTGATAAAAATTAGAAGTCTCACATCGACGTGGTTTTACTTAAACGGAAAATTTTGATAAAAATTACAAGTCCCGCATCAACGTGGTTTTAATTGAAGGGAAATTTCTGATAAAAATGACATGTCTCACTTCGACGTTGTTTTACTTAAACGGAAAATTATTATAAAAATCAAAGTCTTACATCGACGTGGTTTTACTTAAACGGAAAAGTCTGATAAAAATTACAAGTCTCACATCGACGTGGTTTTACTTGAAGGGAAATTTCTGATAAAAATTACAAGTCCGACATTGACGCGGTTTTACTTGAAAAGAAGCTACTGATAAAAATTACATGTCCCACATCTATGTGGTTTTACATAAATGGAAAGTTATTATAAAAATTAGAAGTCTCACATCGACGTGGTTTTACTTAAACGGAAAATTCTGATAAAAATTACAAGTCCCGCATCAACGTGGTTTTAATTGAAGGGAAATTTCTGATAAAAATGACATGTCCCACATCGACGTTGTTTTACTTAAACGGAAAATTATTATAAAAATTAGAAGTCTCACATCGACGTGGTTTTACTTAAACGGAAAATTCTGATAAAAATTACAAGTCCCGCATCAACGTGGTTTTAATTGAAGGAAAATTTCTGATAAAAATGACATGTCCCACATCAACGTTGTTTTACTTAAACGGAAAATTATTATAAAAATTAGAAGTCTCACATCGAGGTGGTTTTACTTGAACGGAAAATTCTGATAAAAATTACAAGTCCAACATCGACGTGGTTTTACTTGAAGGGAAATTTCTGATAAAAATTACAAGTCCGACATTGACGTGGTTTTACTTGAAGGGAAGCTTCTGATAAAAATTACATGTCCCACATCTATGTGGTTTTATATAAATGGAAAATTATTATAAAAATTGGAAGTCTCACATCGACGTGGTTTTACTTAAACGGAAAATTCTGATAAAAATTAGAAGTCTCACATCGAGGTGGTTTTACTTGAACTGAAAATTCTGATAAAAATTACAAGTTCGACATCGACGTGGTTTTACTTGAAGGGAAATTTCTGATAAAAATTACAAGTCCGACATTGACGTGGTTTTACTAGAAGGGAAGCTTCTGATAAAAATAAGAAGTCTCACATCGAGGTGGTTTTACTTGAACGGAAAATTCTGATAAAAATTACAAGTCCGACATCGACGTAATTTTACTTGAAGGGAAATTTCTGATAAAAATAACATGTCCTACATCGACGTGGTTTTACTTAAACGGAAAATTCTGATAAAAATTACAAGTCCGACATCGACGTGGTTTTACTTGAAGGGAAATTTCTGATAAAAATGACATGTCCCACATCGACGTTGTTTTACTTAAACGGAAAATTATTATAAAAATTAGAAGTCTTACATCGACGTGGTTTTACTTAAACGTAAAAGTCTAATAAAAATTAGAAGTCTCACATCGACGTGGTTTTACTTGAAGGGAAATTTCTGATAAAAATTACATGTCCGACATTGACGTGGTTTTACTTGAAGGGAAGCTTCTGATAAAAATTACATGTCCCACATCTATGTGGTTTTACATAAATGGAACATTATTATAAAAATTAGAAGTCTCACATCGAGGTGGTTTTACTTGAACGGAAAATTCTGATAAAAATTACAAGTCCCGCATCAACGTGGTTTTAATTGAAGGGAAATTTCTGATAAAAATGACATGTCCCACATTGACGTTGTTTTACTTAAACGGAAAATTATTATAAAAATTAGAAGTCTCACATCGAGGTGGTTTTACTTGAACGGAAAATTCTGATAAAAATTACAAGTCCTGCATCAACGTGGTTTTAATTGAAGGGAAATTTCTGATAAAAATGACATGTCCCACATCGACGTTGTTTTACTTAAACGGAAAATTATTATAAAAATTAGAAGTCTCACATCGACGTGGTTTTACTTAAACGGAAAATTCTGATAAAAATTACAAGTCCCGAATCAACGTGGTTTTACTTGAAGGGAAATTTCTGATAAAAATTACAAGTCCCACATCGACGTGGTTTTACTTAAACGGAAAATTCTGATAAAAATTAGAAGTCTCACATAGACGTTGTTTTACTTAAACGGAAAATTCTGATAAAAATTACAAGTCCCGAATCAACGTGGTTTTACTTGAAGGGAAATTTCTGATAAAAATAACATGTCTCACATCGACGTGGTTTTACTTAAACGGAAAATTCTGATAAAAATTACAAGTCCCGCATCTACGTGGTTTTAATTGAAGGGAAATTTCTGATAAAAATCACATGTCCAACATCGACGTTGTTTTACTTAAACGGAAAATTATTATAAAAATTAGAAGTCTCACATCGACGTGGTTTTACTTAAACGGAAAATTCTGATAAAAATTAGAAGTCTCACATCGAGGTGGTTTTACTTGAACTGAAAATTCTGATAAAAATTACAAGTTCGACATCGACGTGGTTTTACTTGAAGGGAAATTTCTGATAAAAATTACAAGTCCGACATTGACGTGGTTTTACTAGAAGGGAAGCTTCTGATAAAAATAAGAAGTCTCACATCGAGGTGGTTTTACTTGAACGGAAAATTCTGATAAAAATTACAAGTCCGACATCGACGTAATTTTACTTGAAGGGAAATTTCTGATAAAAATAACATGTCCCACATCGACGTGGTTTTACTTAAACGGAAAATTCTGATAAAAATTACAAGTCCGACATCGACGTGGTTTTACTTGAAGGGAAATTTCTGATAAAAATGACATGTCCCACATCGACGTTGTTTTACTTAAACGGAAAATTATTATAAAAATTAGAAGTCTTACATCGACGTGGTTTTACTTAAACGTAAAAGTCTAATAAAAATTAGAAGTCTCACATCGACGTGGTTTTACTTGAAGGGAAATTTCTGATAAAAATTACATGTCCGACATTGACGTGGTTTTACTTGAAGGGAAGCTTCTGATAAAAATTACATGTCCCACATCTATGTGGTTTTACATAAATGGAACATTATTATAAAAATTAGAAGTCTCACATCGACGTGGTTTTACTTAAACGGAAAATTCTGATAAAAATTACAAGTCCCGCATCAACGTGGTTTTAATTGAAGGGAAATTTCTGATAAAAATGACATGTCTCACTGCGACGTTGTTTTACTTAAACGGAAAATTATTATAAAAATCAAAGTCTTACATCGACGTGGTTTTACTTAAACGGAAAAGTCTGATAAAAATTAGAAGTCTCACATCGACGTGGTTTTACTTGAAGGGAAATTTCTGATAAAAATTACAAGTCCGACATTGACGCGGTTTTACTTGAAAAGAAGCTACTGATAAAAATTACATGTCCCACATCTATGTGGTTTTACATAAATGGAAAGTTATTATAAAAATTAGAAGTCTCACATCGACGTGGTTTTACTTAAACGGAAAATTCTGATAAAAATTACAAGTCCCGCATCAACGTGGTTTTAATTGAAGGAAAATTTCTGATAAAAATGACATGTCCCACATCAACGTTGTTTTACTTAAACGGAAAATTATTATAAAAATTAGAAGTCTCACATCGAGGTGGTTTTACTTGAACGGAAAATTCTGATAAAAATTACAAGTCCAACATCGACGTGGTTTTACTTGAAGGGAAATTTCTGATAAAAATTACAAGTCCGACATTGACGTGGTTTTACTTGAAGGGAAGCTTCTGATAAAAATTACATGTCCCACATCTATGTGGTTTTATATAAATGGAAAGTTATTATAAAAATTAGAAGTCTCACATCGACGTGGTTTTACTTAAACGGAAAATTCTGATAAAAATTACATGTCTCACATCGAGGTGGTTTTACTTGAACTGAAAATTCTGATAAAAATTACAAGTTCGACATCGACGTGGTTTTACTTGAAGGGAAATTTCTGATAAAAATTACAAGTCCGACATTGACGTGGTTTTACTAGAAGGGAAGCTTCTGATAAAAATAAGAAGTCTCACATCGAGGTGGTTTTACTTGAACGGAAAATTCTGATAAAAATTACAAGTCCGACATCGACGTAATTTTACTTGAAGGGAAATTTCTGATAAAAATAACATGTCCTACATCGACGTGGTTTTACTTAAACGGAAAATTCTGATAAAAATTACAAGTCCGACATCGACGTGGTTTTACTTGAAGGGAAATTTCTGATAAAAATGACATGTCCCACATCGACGTTGTTTTACTTAAACGGAAAATTATTATAAAAATTAGAAGTCTTACATCGACGTGGTTTTACTTAAACGTAAAAGTCTAATAAAAATTAGAAGTCTCACATCGACGTGGTTTTACTTGAAGGGAAATTTCTGATAAAAATTACATGTCCGACATTGACGTGGTTTTACTTGAAGGGAAGCTTCTGATAAAAATTACATGTCTCACATCTATGTGGTTTTACATAAATGGAACATTATTATAAAAATTAGAAGTCTCACATCGACGTGGTTTTACTTAAACGGAAAATTCTGATAAAAATTACAAGTCCCGCATCAACGTGGTTTTAATTGAAGGGAAATTTCTGATAAAAATGACATGTCTCACTTCGACGTTGTTTTACTTAAACGGAAAATTATTATAAAAATCAAAGTCTTACATCGACGTGGTTTTACTTAAACGGAAAAGTCTGATAAAAATTAGAAGTCTCACATCGACGTGGTTTTACTTAAACGGAAAATTCTGATAAAAATTACAAGTCCCGCATCAACGTGGTTTTAATTGAAGGGAAATTTCTGATAAAAATGACATGTCTCACTTCGACGTTGTTTTACTTAAACGGAAAATTATTATAAAAATCAAAGTCTTACATCGACGTGGTTTTACTTAAACGGAAAAGTCTGATAAAAATTAGAAGTCTCACATCGACGTGGTTTTACTTGAAGGGAAATTTCTGATAAAAATTACAAGTCCGACATTGACGCGGTTTTACTTGAAAAGAAGCTACTGATAAAAATTACATGTCCCACATCTATGTGGTTTTACATAAATGGAAAGTTATTATAAAAATTAGAAGTCTCACATCGACGTGGTTTTACTTAAACGGAAAATTCTGATAAAAATTACAAGTCCCGCATCAACGTGGTTTTAATTGAAGGGAAATTTCTGATAAAAATGACATGTCCCACATCGACGTTGTTTTACTTAAACGGAAAATTATTATAAAAATTAGAAGTCTCACATCGACGTGGTTTTACTTAAACGGAAAATTCTGATAAAAATTACAAGTCCCGCATCAACGTGGTTTTAATTGAAGGAAAATTTCTGATAAAAATGACATGTCCCACATCAACGTTGTTTTACTTAAACGGAAAATTATTATAAAAATTAGAAGTCTCACATCGAGGTGGTTTTACTTGAACGGAAAATTCTGATAAAAATTACAAGTCCAACATCGACGTGGTTTTACTTGAAGGGAAATTTCTGATAAAAATTACAAGTCCGACATTGACGTGGTTTTACTTGAAGGGAAGCTTCTGATAAAAATTACATGTCCCACATCTATGTGGTTTTATATAAATGGAAAGTTATTATAAAAATTAGAAGTCTCACATCGACGTGGTTTTACTTAAACGGAAAATTCTGATAAAAATTACATGTCTCACATCGAGGTGGTTTTACTTGAACTGAAAATTCTGATAAAAATTACAAGTTCGACATCGACGTGGTTTTACTTGAAGGGAAATTTCTGATAAAAATTACAAGTCCGACATTGACGTGGTTTTACTAGAAGGGAAGCTTCTGATAAAAATAAGAAGTCTCACATCGAGGTGGTTTTACTTGAACGGAAAATTCTGATAAAAATTACAAGTCCGACATCGACGTAATTTTACTTGAAGGGAAATTTCTGATAAAAATAACATGTCCTACATCGACGTGGTTTTACTTAAACGGAAAATTCTGATAAAAATTACAAGTCCGACATCGACGTGGTTTTACTTGAAGGGAAATTTCTGATAAAAATGACATGTCCCACATCGACGTTGTTTTACTTAAACGGAAAATTATTATAAAAATTAGAAGTCTTACATCGACGTGGTTTTACTTAAACGTAAAAGTCTAATAAAAATTAGAAGTCTCACATCGACGTGGTTTTACTTGAAGGGAAATTTCTGATAAAAATTACATGTCCGACATTGACGTGGTTTTACTTGAAGGGAAGCTTCTGATAAAAATTACATGTCTCACATCTATGTGGTTTTACATAAATGGAACATTATTATAAAAATTAGAAGTCTCACATCGACGTGGTTTTACTTAAACGGAAAATTCTGATAAAAATTACAAGTCCCGCATCAACGTGGTTTTAATTGAAGGGAAATTTCTGATAAAAATGACATGTCTCACTTCGACGTTGTTTTACTTAAACGGAAAATTATTATAAAAATCAAAGTCTTACATCGACGTGGTTTTACTTAAACGGAAAAGTCTGATAAAAATTAGAAGTCTCACATCGACGTGGTTTTACTTAAACGGAAAATTCTGATAAAAATTACAAGTCCCGCATCAACGTGGTTTTAATTGAAGGGAAATTTCTGATAAAAATGACATGTCTCACTTCGACGTTGTTTTACTTAAACGGAAAATTATTATAAAAATCAAAGTCTTACATCGACGTGGTTTTACTTAAACGGAAAAGTCTGATAAAAATTAGAAGTCTCACATCGACGTGGTTTTACTTGAAGGGAAATTTCTGATAAAAATTACAAGTCCGACATTGACGCGGTTTTACTTGAAAAGAAGCTACTGATAAAAATTACATGTCCCACATCTATGTGGTTTTACATAAATGGAAAGTTATTATAAAAATTAGAAGTCTCACATCGACGTGGTTTTACTTAAACGGAAAATTCTGATAAAAATTACAAGTCCCGCATCAACGTGGTTTTAATTGAAGGGAAATTTCTGATAAAAATGACATGTCCCACATCGACGTTGTTTTACTTAAACGGAAAATTATTATAAAAATTAGAAGTCTCACATCGACGTGGTTTTACTTAAACGGAAAATTCTGATAAAAATTACAAGTCCCGCATCAACGTGGTTTTAATTGAAGGAAAATTTCTGATAAAAATGACATGTCCCACATCAACGTTGTTTTACTTAAACGGAAAATTATTATAAAAATTAGAAGTCTCACATCGAGGTGGTTTTACTTGAACGGAAAATTCTGATAAAAATTACAAGTCCAACATCGACGTGGTTTTACTTGAAGGGAAATTTCTGATAAAAATTACAAGTCCGACATTGACGTGGTTTTACTTGAAGGGAAGCTTCTGATAAAAATTACATGTCCCACATCTATGTGGTTTTATATAAATGGAAAATTATTATAAAAATTGGAAGTCTCACATCGACGTGGTTTTACTTAAACGGAAAATTCTGATAAAAATTAGAAGTCTCACATCGAGGTGGTTTTACTTGAACTGAAAATTCTGATAAAAATTACAAGTTCGACATCGACGTGGTTTTACTTGAAGGGAAATTTCTGATAAAAATTACAAGTCCGACATTGACGTGGTTTTACTAGAAGGGAAGCTTCTGATAAAAATAAGAAGTCTCACATCGAGGTGGTTTTACTTGAACGGAAAATTCTGATAAAAATTACAAGTCCGACATCGACGTAATTTTACTTGAAGGGAAATTTCTGATAAAAATAACATGTCCTACATCGACGTGGTTTTACTTAAACGGAAAATTCTGATAAAAATTACAAGTCCGACATCGACGTGGTTTTACTTGAAGGGAAATTTCTGATAAAAATGACATGTCCCACATCGACGTTGTTTTACTTAAACGGAAAATTATTATAAAAATTAGAAGTCTTACATCGACGTGGTTTTACTTAAACGTAAAAGTCTAATAAAAATTAGAAGTCTCACATCGACGTGGTTTTACTTGAAGGGAAATTTCTGATAAAAATTACATGTCCGACATTGACGTGGTTTTACTTGAAGGGAAGCTTCTGATAAAAATTACATGTCCCACATCTATGTGGTTTTACATAAATGGAACATTATTATAAAAATTAGAAGTCTCACATCGACGTGGTTTTACTTAAACGGAAAATTCTGATAAAAATTACAAGTCCCGCATCAACGTGGTTTTAATTGAAGGGAAATTTCTGATAAAAATGACATGTCTCACTTCGACGTTGTTTTACTTAAACGGAAAATTATTATAAAAATCAAAGTCTTACATCGACGTGGTTTTACTTAAACGGAAAAGTCTGATAAAAATTAGAAGTCTCACATCGACGTGGTTTTACTTAAACGGAAAATTCTGATAAAAATTACAAGTCCCGCATCAACGTGGTTTTAATTGAAGGGAAATTTCTGATAAAAATGACATGTCTCACTTCGACGTTGTTTTACTTAAACGGAAAATTATTATAAAAATCAAAGTCTTACATCGACGTGGTTTTACTTAAACGGAAAAGTCTGATAAAAATTAGAAGTCTCACATCGACGTGGTTTTACTTGAAGGGAAATTTCTGATAAAAATTACAAGTCCGACATTGACGCGGTTTTACTTGAAAAGAAGCTACTGATAAAAATTACATGTCCCACATCTATGTGGTTTTACATAAATGGAAAGTTATTATAAAAATTAGAAGTCTCACATCGACGTGGTTTTACTTAAACGGAAAATTCTGATAAAAATTACAAGTCCCGCATCAACGTGGTTTTAATTGAAGGGAAATTTCTGATAAAAATGACATGTCCCACATCGACGTTGTTTTACTTAAACGGAAAATTATTATAAAAATTAGAAGTCTCACATCGACGTGGTTTTACTTAAACGGAAAATTCTGATAAAAATTACAAGTCCCGCATCAACGTGGTTTTAATTGAAGGAAAATTTCTGATAAAAATGACATGTCCCACATCAACGTTGTTTTACTTAAACGGAAAATTATTATAAAAATTGGAAGTCTCACATCGACGTGGTTTTACTTAAACGGAAAATTCTGATAAAAATTAGAAGTCTCACATCGAGGTGGTTTTACTTGAACTGAAAATTCTGATAAAAATTACAAGTTCGACATCGACGTGGTTTTACTTGAAGGGAAATTTCTGATAAAAATTACAAGTCCGACATTGACGTGGTTTTACTAGAAGGGAAGCTTCTGATAAAAATAAGAAGTCTCACATCGAGGTGGTTTTACTTGAACGGAAAATTCTGATAAAAATTACAAGTCCGACATCGACGTAATTTTACTTGAAGGGAAATTTCTGATAAAAATAACATGTCCTACATCGACGTGGTTTTACTTAAACGGAAAATTCTGATAAAAATTACAAGTCCGACATCGACGTGGTTTTACTTGAAGGGAAATTTCTGATAAAAATGACATGTCCCACATCGACGTTGTTTTACTTAAACGGAAAATTATTATAAAAATTAGAAGTCTTACATCGACGTGGTTTTACTTAAACGTAAAAGTCTAATAAAAATTAGAAGTCTCACATCGACGTGGTTTTACTTGAAGGGAAATTTCTGATAAAAATTACATGTCCGACATTGACGTGGTTTTACTTGAAGGGAAGCTTCTGATAAAAATTACATGTCCCACATCTATGTGGTTTTACATAAATGGAACATTATTATAAAAATTAGAAGTCTCACATCGACGTGGTTTTACTTAAACGGAAAATTCTGATAAAAATTACAAGTCCCGCATCAACGTGGTTTTAATTGAAGGGAAATTTCTGATAAAAATGACATGTCTCACTTCGACGTTGTTTTACTTAAACGGAAAATTATTATAAAAATCAAAGTCTTACATCGACGTGGTTTTACTTAAACGGAAAAGTCTGATAAAAATTAGAAGTCTCACATCGACGTGGTTTTACTTAAACGGAAAATTCTGATAAAAATTACAAGTCCCGCATCAACGTGGTTTTAATTGAAGGGAAATTTCTGATAAAAATGACATGTCTCACTTCGACGTTGTTTTACTTAAACGGAAAATTATTATAAAAATCAAAGTCTTACATCGACGTGGTTTTACTTAAACGGAAAAGTCTGATAAAAATTAGAAGTCTCACATCGACGTGGTTTTACTTGAAGGGAAATTTCTGATAAAAATTACAAGTCCGACATTGACGCGGTTTTACTTGAAAAGAAGCTACTGATAAAAATTACATGTCCCACATCTATGAGGTTTTACATAAATGGAAAGTTATTATAAAAATTAGAAGTCTCACATCGACGTGGTTTTACTTAAACGGAAAATTCTGATAAAAATTACAAGTCCCGCATCAACGTGGTTTTAATTGAAGGGAAATTTCTGATAAAAATGACATGTCCCACATCGACGTTGTTTTACTTAAACGGAAAATTATTATAAAAATTAGAAGTCTCACATCGACGTGGTTTTACTTAAACGGAAAATTCTGATAAAAATTACAAGTCCCGCATCAACGTGGTTTTAATTGAAGGAAAATTTCTGATAAAAATGACATGTCCCACATCAACGTTGTTTTACTTAAACGGAAAATTATTATAAAAATTAGAAGTCTCACATCGAGGTGGTTTTACTTGAACGGAAAATTCTGATAAAAATTACAAGTCCAACATCGACGTGGTTTTACTTGAAGGGAAATTTCTGATAAAAATTACAAGTCCGACATTGACGTGGTTTTACTTGAAGGGAAGCTTCTGATAAAAATTACATGTCCCACATCTATGTGGTTTTATATAAATGGAAAATTATTATAAAAATTGGAAGTCTCACATCGACGTGGTTTTACTTAAACGGAAAATTCTGATAAAAATTAGAAGTCTCACATCGAGGTGGTTTTACTTGAACTGAAAATTCTGATAAAAATTACAAGTTCGACATCGACGTGGTTTTACTTGAAGGGAAATTTCTGATAAAAATTACAAGTCCGACATTGACGTGGTTTTACTAGAAGGGAAGCTTCTGATAAAAATAAGAAGTCTCACATCGAGGTGGTTTTACTTGAACGGAAAATTCTGATAAAAATTACAAGTCCGACATCGACGTAATTTTACTTGAAGGGAAATTTCTGATAAAAATAACATGTCCCACATCGACGTGGTTTTACTTAAACGGAAAATTCTGATAAAAATTACAAGTCCGACATCGACGTGGTTTTACTTGAAGGGAAATTTCTGATAAAAATGACATGTCCCACATCGACGTTGTTTTACTTAAACGGAAAATTATTATAAAAATTAGAAGTCTTACATCGACGTGGTTTTACTTAAACGTAAAAGTCTAATAAAAATTAGAAGTCTCACATCGACGTGGTTTTACTTGAAGGGAAATTTCTGATAAAAATTACATGTCCGACATTGACGTGGTTTTACTTGAAGGGAAGCTTCTGATAAAAATTACATGTCCCACATCTATGTGGTTTTACATAAATGGAACATTATTATAAAAATTAGAAGTCTCACATCGACGTGGTTTTACTTAAACGGAAAATTCTGATAAAAATTACAAGTCCCGCATCAACGTGGTTTTAATTGAAGGGAAATTTCTGATAAAAATTACAAGTCCGACATTAACGTGGTTTTACTTAAAGGGAAGCTTCTGATAAAAATTACATGTCCCACATCTATGTGGTTTTATATAAATGGAAAATTATTATAAAAATTAGAAGTCTCACATCGACGTGGTTTTACTTGAAGGGAAATTTCTGATAAGAATTACAAGTCCGACATTGACGTGGTTTTACTTGAAGGGAAGCTTCTGATAAAAATTACATGTCCCACATCTATGTGGTTTTACATAAATGGAAAATTATTATAAAAATTAGAAGTCTCACATCGACGTGGTTTTACTTAAACGGAAAATTCTGATAAAAATTACAAGTCCCGCATCAACGTGGTTTTAATTAAAGGGAAATTTCTGATAAAAATGACATGTCCCACATCGACGTTGTTTTACTTAAACGGAAATTATTATAAAAATTAGAAGTCTCACATCGACGTGGTTTTACTTAAACGGAAAATTCTGATAAAAATTACAAGTCCCGCATCAACGTGGTTTTAATTAAAGGGAAATTTCTGATAAAAATGACATGTCCCACATCGACGTTGTTTTACTTAAACGGAAATTATTATAAAAATTAGAAGTCTGACATCGACGTGGTTTTACTTAAACGGAAAAGTCTAATAAAAATTAGAAGTCTCACATCGACGTGGTTTTACTTGAAGGGAAATTTCTGATAAAAATTACAAGTCCGACATTGACGTGGTTTTACTAGAAGGGAAGCTTCTGATAAAAATAAGAAGTCTCACATCGAGGTGGTTTTACTTGAACGGAAAATTCTGATAAAAATTACAAGTCCGACATCGACGTAATTTTACTTGAAGGGAAATTTCTGATAAAAATAACATGTCCCACATCGACGTGGTTTTACTTAAACGGAAAATTCTGATAAAAATTACAAGTCCGACATCGACGTGGTTTTACTTGAAGGGAAATTTCTGATAAAAATGACATGTCCCACATCGACGTTGTTTTACTTAAACGGAAAATTATTATAAAAATTAGAAGTCTTACATCGACGTGGTTTTACTTAAACGTAAAAGTCTAATAAAAATTAGAAGTCTCACATCGACGTGGTTTTACTTGAAGGGAAATTTCTGATAAAAATTACAAGTCCGACATTGACGTGGTTTTACTTGAAGGGAAGCTTCTGATAAAAATTACATGTCCCACATCTATGTGGTTTTACATAAATGGAAAATTATTATAAAAATTAGAAGTCTCACATCGACGTGGTTTTACTTGAAGGGAAATTTCTGATAAAAATTACAAGTCCGACATTGACGCGGTTTTACTTGAAGGGAAGCTACTGATAAAAATTACATGTCCCACATCTATGTGGTTTTACATAAATGGAAAGTTATTATAAAAATTAGAAGTCTCACATCGACGTGGTTTTACTTAAACGGAAAATTCTGATAAAAATTACAAGTCCCGCATCAACGTGGTTTTAATTGAAGGGAAATTTCTGATAAAAATGACATGTCCCACATCGACGTTGTTTTACTTAAACGGAAAATTATTATAAAAATTAGAAGTCTCACCTCGAGGTGGTTTTACTTGAACGGAAAATTCTGATAAAAATTACAAGTCCAACATCGACGTGGTTTTACTTGAAGGGAAATTTCTGATAAAAATTACAAGTCCGACATTGACGTGGTTTTACTTGAAGGGAAGCTTCTGATAAAAATTACATGTCCCACATCTATGTGGTTTTATATAAATGGAAAATTATTATAAAAATTAGAAGTCTCACATCGACGTGGTTTTACTTGAAGGGAAATTTCTGATAAAAATTACAAGTCCGACATTGACGTGGTTTTACTTGAAGGGAAGCTTCTGATAAAAATTACATGTCCCACATCTATGTGGTTTTACATAAATGGAAAATTATTATAAAAATTAGAAGTCTCACATCGACGTGGTTTTACTTGAAGGGAAATTTCTGATAAAAATTACAAGTCCGACATTGACGCGGTTTTACTTGAAGGGAAGCTACTGATAAAAATTACATGTCCCACATCTATGTGGTTTTACATAAATGGAAAGTTATTATAAAAATTAGAAGTCTCACATCGACGTGGTTTTACTTAAACGGAAAATTCTGATAAAAATTACAAGTCCCGCATCAACGTGGTTTTAAATGAAGGGAAATTTCTGATAAAAATGACATGTCCCACATCGACGTTGTTTTACTTAAACGGAAAATTATTATAAAATTTAGAAGTCTCACATCGAGGTGGTTTTACTTGAACGGAAAATTCTGATAAAAATTACAAGTCCGACATTGACGTGGTTTTACTTGAAGAGAAGCTTCTGATAAAAATTACATGTCCCACATCTATGTGGTTTTATATAAATGGAAAATTATTATAAAAATTAGAAGTCTCACATCGACGTGGTTTTACTTGAAGGGAAATTTCTGATAAAAATTACAAGTCCGACATTGACGTGGTTTTACTTGAAGGGAAGCTTCTGATAAAAATTACATGTCCCACATCTATGTGGTTTTACATAAATGGAAAATTATTATAAAAATTAGAAGTCTCACATCGACGTGGTTTTACTTAAACGGAAAATTCTGATAAAAATTACAAGTCCCGCATCAACGTGGTTTTAATTGAAGGGAAATTTCTGATAAAAATAACATGTCTCACATCGACGTGGTTTTACTTAAACGGAAAATTCTGATAAAAATTACAAGTCCCGCATCTACGTGGTTTTAATTGAAGGGAAATTTCTGATAAAAATGACATGTCCAACATCGACGTTGTTTTACTTAAACGGAAAATTATTATAAAAATTAGAAGTCTCACATCGACGTGGTTTTACTTAAACGGAAAATTCTGATAAAAATTAGAAGTCTCACATCGAGGTGGTTTTACTTGAACTGAAAATTCTGATAAAAATTACAAGTTCGACATCGACGTGGTTTTACTTGAAGGGAAATTTCTGATAAAAATTACAAGTCCGACATTGACGTGGTTTTACTAGAAGGGAAGCTTCTGATAAAAATAAGAAGTCTCACATCGAGGTGGTTTTACTTGAACGGAAAATTCTGATAAAAATTACAAGTCCGACATCGACGTAATTTTACTTGAAGGGAAATTTCTGATAAAAATAACATGTCCCACATCGACGTGGTTTTACTTAAACGGAAAATTCTGATAAAAATTACAAGTCCGACATCGACGTGGTTTTACTTGAAGGGAAATTTCTGATAAAAATGACATGTCCCACATCGACGTTGTTTTACTTAAACGGAAAATTATTATAAAAATTAGAAGTCTTACATCGACGTGGTTTTACTTAAACGTAAAAGTCTAATAAAAATTAGAAGTCTCACATCGACGTGGTTTTACTTGAAGGGAAATTTCTGATAAAAATTACATGTCCGACATTGACGTGGTTTTACTTGAAGGGAAGCTTCTGATAAAAATTACATGTCCCACATCTATGTGGTTTTACATAAATGGAACATTATTATAAAAATTAGAAGTCTCACATCGACGTGGTTTTACTTAAACGGAAAATTCTGATAAAAATTACAAGTCCCGCATCAACGTGGTTTTAATTAAAGGGAAATTTCTGATAAAAATGACATGTCTCACTTCGACGTTGTTTTACTTAAACGGAAAATTATTATAAAAATCAAAGTCTTACATCGACGTGGTTTTACTTAAACGGAAAAGTCTGATAAAAATTAGAAGTCTCACATCGACGTGGTTTTACTTAAAGGGAAATTTCTGATAAAAATTACAAGTCCGACATTGACGCGGTTTTACTTGAAGGGAAGCTACTGATAAAAATTACATGTCCCACATCTATGTGGTTTTACATAAATGGAAAGTTATTATAAAAATTAGAAGTCTCACATCGACGTGGTTTTACTTAAACGGAAAATTCTGATAAAAATTACAAGTCCCGCATCAACGTGGTTTTAAATGAAGGGAAATTTCTGATAAAAATGACATGTCCCACATCGACGTTGTTTTACTTAAACGGAAAATTATTATAAAAATTAGAAGTCTCACATCGAGGTGGTTTTACTTGAACGGAAAATTCTGATAAAAATTACAAGTCCGACATCGACGTTGTTTTACTCTAACGGAAAATTATTATAAAAATTAGAAGTCTCACATCGACGTGGTTTTACTTAAACGGAAAATTCTGATAAAAATTAGAAGTCTCACATCGAGGTGGTTTTACTTGAACGGAAAATTCTGATAAAAATTACAAGTCCTGCATTAACGTAGTTTTAATTGAAGGGAAATTTCTGATAAAAATGACATGTCCCACATCGACGTTGTTTTACTTAAACGGAAAATTATTATAAAAATTAGAAGTCTCACATCGACGTGGTTTTACTTAAACGGAAAATTCTGATAAAAATTACAAGTCCCGCATCAACGTGGTTTTAATTGAAGGGAAATTTCTGATAAAAATGACATGTCCCACATCGACGTTGTTTTACTTAAACGGAAAATTATTATAAAAATTAGAAGTCTCACATCGAGGTGGTTTTACTTGAACGGAAAATTCTGATAAAAATTACAAGTCCAACATCGACGTGGTTTTACTTGAAGGGAAATTTCTGATAAAAATTACAAGTCCGACATTGACGTGGTTTTACTTGAAGGGAAGCTTCTGATAAAAATTACATGTCCCACATCTATGTGGTTTTATATAAATGGAAAATTATTATAAAAATTAGAAGTCTCACATCGACGTGGTTTTACTTGCAGGGAAATTTCTGATAAAAATTACAAGTCCGACATTGACGTGGTTTTACTTGAAGGGAAGCTTCTGATAAAAATTACATGTCCCACATCTATGTGGTTTTACATAAATGGAAAATTATTATAAAAATTAGAAGTCTCACATCGACGTGGTTTTACTTAAACGGAAAATTCTGATAAAAATTACAAGTCCCGCATCAACGTGGTTTTAATTGAAGGGAAATTTCTGATAAAAATGACATGTCCCACATCGACGTTGTTTTACTTAAACGGAAAATTATTATAAAAATTAGAAGTCTCACATCGAGGTGGTTTTACTTGAACGGAAAATTCTGATAAAAATTACAAGTCCAACATCGACGTGGTTTTACTTGAAGGGAAATTTCTGATAAAAATTACAAGTCCGACATTGACGTGGTTTTACTTGAAGGGAAGCTTCTAATAAAAATTACATGTCCCACATCTATGTGGTTTTACATAAATGTAAAATTATTATAAAAATTAGAAGTCTCACATCGACGTGGTTTTACTTGAAGGAAAATTTCTGATAAAAATTACAAGTCCGACATTGACGTGGTTTTACTTGAAGGGAAGCTTCTAATAAAAATTACATGTCCCACATCTATGTGGTTTTACATAAATGGAAAATTATTATAAAAATTAGAAGTCTCACATCGACGTGGTTTTACTTAAACGGAAAATTCTGATAAAAATTACAAGTCCCGCATCAACGTGGTTTTATTTGAAAGGAAATTTCTGATAAAAATGAAATGTCCCACATCGACGTTGTTTTACTTAAACGGAAAATTATTATAAAAATTAGAAGTCTCACATCGAGGTGGTTTTACTTGAACGGAAAATTCTGATAAAAATTACAAGTCCGACATCGACGTGGTTTTAATTGAAGGGAAATTTCTGATAAAAATGACATGTCCCACTTCGACGTTGTTTTACTTAAACGGAAAATTATTATAAAAATTAGAAGTCTCACATAGACGTTGTTTTACTTAAACGGAAAATTCTGATATAATTTACATGTCCCGAATCAACGTGGTTTTACTTGAAGGGAAATTTCTGATAAAAATTACATGTCCCGAATCAACGTGGTTTTACTTGAAGGGAAATTTCTGATAAAGATTACAAGTCCCACATCGACGTGGTTTTACTTAAACGGAAAATTCTGATAAAAATTAGAAGTCTCACATAGACGTTGTTTTACTTAAACGGAAAATTCTGATATAATTTACATGTCCCGAATCAACGTGGTTTTACTTGAAGGGAAATTTCTGATAAAAATAACATGTCTCACATCGACGTGGTTTTACTTAAACGGAAAATTCTGATAAAAATTACAAGTCCCGCATCTACGTGGTTTTAATTGAAGGGAAATTTCTGATAAAAATGACATGTCCAACATCGACGTTGTTTTACTTGAAGGGAAATTTCTGATAAAAATTACAAGTCCGACATTGACGTGGTTTTACTTGAAGGGAAGCTTCTGATAAAAATTACATGTCCCACATCTATGTGGTTTTATATAAATGGAAAATTATTATAAAAATTAGAAGTCTCACATCGACGTGGTTTTACTTGAAGGGAAATTTCTGATAAAAATTACAAGTCCGACATTGACGTGGTTTTACTTGAAGGGAAGCTTCTGATAAAAATTACATGTCCCACATCTATGTGGTTTTACATAAATGGAAAATTATTATAAAAATTAGAAGTCTCACATCGACGTGGTTTTACTTAAACGGAAAATTCTGATAAAAATTACAAGTCCCGCATCAACGTGGTTTTAATTGAAGGGAAATTTCTGATAAAAATGACATGTCCCACATCGACGTTGTTTTACTTAAACGGAAAATTATTATAAAAATTAGAAGTCTCACATCGAGGTGGTTTTACTTGAACGGAAAATTCTGATAAAAATTACAAGTCCAACATCGACGTGGTTTTACTTGAAGGGAAATTTCTGATAAAAATTACAAGTCCGACATTGACGTGGTTTTACTTGAAGGGAAGCTTCTAATAAAAATTACATGTCCCACATCTATGTGGTTTTACATAAATGTAAAATTATTATAAAAATTAGAAGTCTCACATCGACGTGGTTTTACTTGAAGGAAAATTTCTGATAAAAATTACAAGTCCGACATTGACGTGGTTTTACTTGAAGGGAAGCTTCTAATAAAAATTACATGTCCCACATCTATGTGGTTTTACATAAATGGAAAATTATTATAAAAATTAGAAGTCTCACATCGACGTGGTTTTACTTAAACGGAAAATTCTGATAAAAATTACAAGTCCCGCATCAACGTGGTTTTATTTGAAAGGAAATTTCTGATAAAAATGAAATGTCCCACATCGACGTTGTTTTACTTAAACGGAAAATTATTATAAAAATTAGAAGTCTCACATCGAGGTGGTTTTACTTGAACGGAAAATTCTGATAAAAATTACAAGTCCGACATCGACGTGGTTTTAATTGAAGGGAAATTTCTGATAAAAATGACATGTCCCACTTCGACGTTGTTTTACTTAAACGGAAAATTATTATAAAAATTAGAAGTCTCACATAGACGTTGTTTTACTTAAACGGAAAATTCTGATATAATTTACATGTCCCGAATCAACGTGGTTTTACTTGAAGGGAAATTTCTGATAAAAATTACATGTCCCGAATCAACGTGGTTTTACTTGAAGGGAAATTTCTGATAAAGATTACAAGTCCCACATCGACGTGGTTTTACTTAAACGGAAAATTCTGATAAAAATTAGAAGTCTCACATAGACGTTGTTTTACTTAAACGGAAAATTCTGATATAATTTACATGTCCCGAATCAACGTGGTTTTACTTGAAGGGAAATTTCTGATAAAAATAACATGTCTCACATCGACGTGGTTTTACTTAAACGGAAAATTCTGATAAAAATTACAAGTCCCGCATCTACGTGGTTTTAATTGAAGGGAAATTTCTGATAAAAATGACATGTCCAACATCGACGTTGTTTTACTTGAAGGGAAATTTCTGATAAAAATTACAAGTCCGACATTGACGTGGTTTTACTTGAAGGGAAGCTTCTGATAAAAATTACATGTCCCACATCTATGTGGTTTTATATAAATGGAAAATTATTATAAAAATTAGAAGTCTCACATCGACGTGGTTTTACTTGAAGGGAAATTTCTGATAAAAATTACAAGTCCGACATTGACGTGGTTTTACTTGAAGGGAAGCTTCTGATAAAAATTACATGTCCCACATCTATGTGGTTTTACATAAATGGAAAATTATTATAAAAATTAGAAGTCTCACATCGACGTGGTTTTACTTAAACGGAAAATTCTGATAAAAATTACAAGTCCCGCATCAACGTGGTTTTAATTGAAGGGAAATTTCTGATAAAAATGACATGTCCCACATCGACGTTGTTTTACTTAAACGGAAAATTATTATAAAAATTAGAAGTCTCACATCGAGGTGGTTTTACTTGAACGGAAAATTCTGATAAAAATTACAAGTCCAACATCGACGTGGTTTTACTTGAAGGGAAATTTCTGATAAAAATTACAAGTCCGACATTGACGTGGTTTTACTTGAAGGGAAGCTTCTAATAAAAATTACATGTCCCACATCTATGTGGTTTTACATAAATGTAAAATTATTATAAAAATTAGAAGTCTCACATCGACGTGGTTTTACTTGAAGGAAAATTTCTGATAAAAATTACAAGTCCGACATTGACGTGGTTTTACTTGAAGGGAAGCTTCTAATAAAAATTACATGTCCCACATCTATGTGGTTTTACATAAATGGAAAATTATTATAAAAATTAGAAGTCTCACATCGACGTGGTTTTACTTAAACGGAAAATTCTGATAAAAATTACAAGTCCCGCATCAACGTGGTTTTATTTGAAGGGAAATTTCTGATAAAAATGAAATGTCCCACATCGACGTTGTTTTACTTAAACGGAAAATTATTATAAAAATTAGAAGTCTCACATCGAGGTGGTTTTACTTGAACGGAAAATTCTGATAAAAATTACAAGTCCGACATCGACGTGGTTTTAATTGAAGGGAAATTTCTGATAAAAATGACATGTCCCACTTCGACGTTGTTTTACTTAAACGGAAAATTATTATAAAAATTAGAAGTCTCACATAGACGTTGTTTTACTTAAACGGAAAATTCTGATATAATTTACATGTCCCGAATCAACGTGGTTTTACTTGAAGGGAAATTTCTGATAAAAATTACATGTCCCGAATCAACGTGGTTTTACTTGAAGGGAAATTTCTGATAAAGATTACAAGTCCCACATCGACGTGGTTTTACTTAAACGGAAAATTCTGATAAAAATTAGAAGTCTCACATAGACGTTGTTTTACTTAAACGGAAAATTCTGATATAATTTACATGTCCCGAATCAACGTGGTTTTACTTGAAGGGAAATTTCTGATAAAAATAACATGTCTCACATCGACGTGGTTTTACTTAAACGGAAAATTCTGATAAAAATTACAAGTCCCGCATCTACGTGGTTTTAATTGAAGGGAAATTTCTGATAAAAATGACATGTCCAACATCGACGTTGTTTTACTTAAACGGAAAATTATTATAAAAATTAGAAGTCTCACATCGACGTAGTTTTACTTAAACGGAAAATTCTGATAAAAATTAGAAGTCTCACATCGAGGTGGTTTTACTTGAACTGAAAATTCTGATAAAAATTACAAGTTCGACATCGACGTGGTTTTACTTGAAGGGAAATTTCTGATAAAAATTACAAGTCCGACATTGACGTGGTTTTACTAGAAGGGAAGCTTCTGATAAAAATTAGAAGTCTCACATCGAGGTGGTTTTACTTGAACGGAAAATTCTGATAAAAATTACAAGTCCGACATCGACGTAATTTTACTTGAAGGGAAATTTCTGATAAAAATAACATGTCCCACATCGACGTGGTTTTACTTAAACGAAAAATTCTGATAAAAATTACAAGTCCGACATCGACGTGGTTTTACTTGAAGGGAAATTTCTGATAAAAATGACATGTCCCACATCGACGTTGTTTTACTTAAACGGAAAATTATTATAAAAATTAGAAGTCTTACATCGACGTGGTTTTACTTAAACGTAAAAGTCTAATAAAAATTAGAAGTCTCACATCGACGTGGTTTTACTTGAAGGGAAATTTCTGATAAAAATTACAAGTCCGACATTGACGTGGTTTTACTTGAAGGGAAGCTTCTGATAAAAATTACATGTCCCACATCTATGTGGTTTTACATAAATGGAACATTATTATAAAAATCAAAGTCTTACATCAACGTGGTTTTACTTAAACGGAAAAGTCTGATAAAAATTAGAAGTCTCACATCGACGTGGTTTTACTTGAAGGGAAATTTCTGATAAAAATTACAAGTCCGACATTGACGCGGTTTTACTTGAAGGGAAGCTTCTGATAAAAATTACATATCCCACATCTATGTGGTTTTACATAAATGGAAAGTTATTATAAAAATTAGAAGTCTCACATCGACGTGGTTTTACTTAAACGGAAAATTCTGATAAAAATTACAAGTCCCGCATCAACGTGGTTTTAATTGAAGGGAAATTTCTGATAAAAATGACATGTCTCACTTCGACGTTGTTTTACTTAAACGGAAAATTATTATAAAAATCAAAGTCTTACATCAACGTGGTTTTACTTAAACGGAAAAGTCTGATAAAAATTAGAAGTCTCACATCGACGTGGTTTTACTTGAAGGGAAATTTCTGATAAAAATTACAAGTCCGACATTGACGCGGTTTTACTTGAAGGGAAGCTTCTGATAAAAATTACATATCCCACATCTATGTGGTTTTACATAAATGGAAAGTTATTATAAAAATTAGAAGTCTCACATCGACGTGGTTTTACTTAAACGGAAAATTCTGATAAAAATTACAAGTCCCGCATCAACGTGGTTTTAATTGAAGGGAAATTTCTGATAAAAATGACATGTCCCACATCGACGTTGTTTTACTTAAACGGAAAATTATTATAAAAATTAGAAGTCTCACATCGAGGTGGTTTTACTTGAACGGAAAATTCTGATAAAAATTACAAGTCCGACATCGACGTTGTTTTACTTAAACGGAAAATTATTATAAAAATTAGAAGTCTCACATCGACGTGGTTTTACTTAAACGGAAAATTATGATAAAAATTAGAAGTCTCACATCGAGGTGGTTTTACTTGAACGAAAAATTCTGATAAAAATTACAAGTCCGACATCGACGTAATTTTACTTGAAGGGAAATTTCTGATAAAAATAACATGTCCCACATCGACGTGGTTTTACTTAAACGGAAAATTCTGATAAAAATTACAAGTCCGACATCGACGTGGTTTTACTTGAAGGGAAATTTCTGATAAAAATGACATGTCCCACATCGACGTTGTTTTACTTAAACGGAAAATTATTATAAAAATTAGAAGTCTTACATCGACGTGGTTTTACTTAAACGTAAAAGTCTAATAAAAATTAGAAGTCTCACATCGACGTGGTTTTACTTGAAGGGAAATTTCTGATAAAAATTACAAGTCCGACATTGACGTGGTTTTACTTGAAGGGAAGCTTCTGATAAAAATTACATGTCCCACATCTATGTGGTTTTACATAAATGGAAAGTTATTATAAAAATTAGAAGTCTCACATCGACGTGGTTTTACTTAAACGGAAAATTCTGATAAAAATTACAAGTCCCGCATCAACGTGGTTTTAATTGAAGGGAAATTTCTGATAAAAATGACATGTCCCACATCGACGTTGTTTTACTTAAACGGAAAATTATTATAAAAATTAGAAGTCTCACATCGACGTGGTTTTACTTAAACGGAAAATTCTGATAAAAATTACAAGTCCGACATCGACGTGGTTTTACTTGAAGGGAAATTTCTGATAAAAATGACATGTCCCACATCGACGTTGTTTTACTTAAACGGAAAATTATTATAAAAATTAGAAGTCTTACATCGACGTGGTTTTACTTAAACGTAAAAGTCTAATAAAAATTAGAAGTCTCACATCGACGTGGTTTTACTTGAAGGGAAATTTCTGATAAAAATTACAAGTCCGACATTGACGTGGTTTTACTTGAAGGGAAATTTCTGATAAAAATGACATGTCCCACATCGACGTTGTTTTACTTAAACGGAAAATTATTATAAAAATTAGAAGTCTTACATCGACGTGGTTTTACTTAAACGTAAAAGTCTAATAAAAATTAGAAGTCTCACATCGACGTGGTTTTACTTGAAGGGAAATTTCTGATAAAAATTACAAGTCCGACATTGACGTGGTTTTACTTGAAGGGAAGCTTCTGATAAAAATTACATGTCCCACATCTATGTGGTTTTACATAAATGGAACATTATTATAAAAATCAAAGTCTTACATCAACGTGGTTTTACTTAAACGGAAAAGTCTGATAAAAATTAGAAGTCTCACATCGACGTGGTTTTACTTGAAGGGAAATTTCTGATAAAAATTACAAGTCCGACATTGACGCGGTTTTACTTGAAGGGAAGCTTCTGATAAAAATTACATATCCCACATCTATGTGGTTTTACATAAATGGAAAGTTATTATAAAAATTAGAAGTCTCACATCGACGTGGTTTTACTTAAACGGAAAATTCTGATAAAAATTACAAGTCCCGCATCAACGTGGTTTTAATTGAACGGAAATTTCTGATAAAAATGACATGTCTCACTTCGACGTTGTTTTACTTAAACGGAAAATTATTATAAAAATCAAAGTCTTACATCAACGTGGTTTTACTTAAACGGAAAAGTCTGATAAAAATTAGAAGTCTCACATCGACGTGGTTTTACTTGAAGGGAAATTTCTGATAAAAATTACAAGTCCGACATTGACGCGGTTTTACTTGAAGGGAAGCTTTTGATAAAAATTACATATCCCACATCTATGTGGTTTTACATAAATGGAAAGTTATTATAAAAATTAGAAGTCTCACATCGACGTGGTTTTACTTAAACGGAAAATTCTGATAAAAATTACAAGTCCCGCATCAACGTGGTTTTAATTGAAGGGAAATTTCTGATAAAAATGACATGTCCCACATCGACGTTGTTTTACTTAAACGGAAAATTATTATAAAAATTAGAAGTCTCACATCGAGGTGGTTTTACTTGAACGGAAAATTCTGATAAAAATTACAAGTCCGACATCGACGTTGTTTTACTTAAACGGAAAATTATTATAAAAATTAGAAGTCTCACATCGACGTGGTTTTACTTAAACGGAAAATTATGATAAAAATTAGAAGTCTCACATCGAGGTGGTTTTACTTGAACGAAAAATTCTGATAAAAATTACAAGTCCGACATCGACGTAATTTTACTTGAAGGGAAATTTCTGATAAAAATAACATGTCCCACATCGACGTGGTTTTACTTAAACGGAAAATTCTGATAAAAATTACAAGTCCGACATCGACGTGGTTTTACTTGAAGGGAAATTTCTGATAAAAATGACATGTCCCACATCGACGTTGTTTTACTTAAACGGAAAATTATTATAAAAATTAGAAGTCTTACATCGACGTGGTTTTACTTAAACGTAAAAGTCTAATAAAAATTAGAAGTCTCACATCGACGTGGTTTTACTTGAAGGGAAATTTCTGATAAAAATTACAAGTCCGACATTGACGTGGTTTTACTTGAAGAGAAGCTTCTGATAAAAATTACATGTCCCACATCTATGTGGTTTTACATAAATGGAAAGTTATTATAAAAATTAGAAGTCTCACATCGACGTGGTTTTACTTAAACGGAAAATTCTGATAAAAATTACAAGTCCCGCATCAACGTGGTTTTAATTGAAGGGAAATTTCTGATAAAAATGACATGTCCCACATCGACGTTGTTTTACTTAAACGGAAAATTATTATAAAAATTAGAAGTCTCACATCGACGTGGTTTTACTTAAACGGAAAATTCTGATAAAAATTACAAGTCCGACATCGACGTGGTTTTACTTGAAGGGAAATTTCTGATAAAAATGACATGTCCCACATCGACGTTGTTTTACTTAAACGGAAAATTATTATAAAAATTAGAAGTCTTACATCGACGTGGTTTTACTTAAACGTAAAAGTCTAATAAAAATTAGAAGTCTCACATCGACGTGGTTTTACTTGAAGGGAAATTTCTGATAAAAATTACAAGTCCGACATTGACGTGGTTTTACTTGAAGGGAAGCTTCTGATAAAAATTACATGTCCCACATCTATGTGGTTTTACATAAATGGAACATTATTATAAAAATTAAAAGTCTCACATCGACGTGGTTTTACTTAAACGGAAAATTCTGATAAAAATTACAAGTCCCGCATCAACGTGGTTTTAATTGAAGGGAAATTTCTGATAAAAATGACATGTCCCACATCGACGTTGTTTTACTTAAACGGAAAATTATTATAAAAATTAGAAGTCTCACATCGACGTGGTTTTACTTAAACGGAAAATTCTGATAAAAATTACAAGTCCGACATCGACGTGGTTTTACTTGAAGGGAAATTTCTGATAAAAATGACATGTCCCACATCGACGTTGTTTTACTTAAACGGAAAATTATTATAAAAATTAGAAATCTTACATCGACGTGGTTTTACTTAAACGTAAAAGTCTAATAAAAATTAGAAGTCTCACATCGACGTGGTTTTACTTGAAGGGAAATTTCTGATAAAAATGACATGTCTCACTTCGACGTTGTTTTACTTAAACGGAAAATTAGTATAAAAATCAAAGTCTTACATCGACGTTGTTTTACTTAAACGGAAAATTATTATAAATATTAGAAGTCTCACATCGAGGTGGTTTTACTTGAACGGAAAATTCCGATAAAAATTACAAGTCCGACATCGACGTTGTTTTACTTAAACGGAAAATTATTATAAAAATTAGAAGTCTCACATCGACGTGGTTTTACTTAAACGGAAAATTCTGATAAAAATTAGAAGTCTCACATCGAGGTGGTTTTACTTGAACGAAAAATTCTGATAAAAATTACAAGTCCGACATCGACGTAATTTTACTTGAAGGGAAATTTCTGATAAAAATAACATGTCCCACATCGACGTGGTTTTACTTAAACGGAAAATTCTGATAAAAATTACAAGTCCGACATCGACGTGGTTTTACTTGAAGGGAAATTTCTGATAAAAATGACATGTCCCACATCGACGTTGTTTTACTTAAACGGAAAATTATTATAAAAATTAGAAGTCTTACATCGACGTGGTTTTACTTAAACGTAAAAGTCTAATAAAAATTAGAAGTCTCACATCGACGTGGTTTTACTTGAAGGGAAATTTCTGATAAAAATTACAAGTCCGACATTGACGTGGTTTTACTTGAAGGGAAGCTTCTGATAAAAATTACATGTCCCACATCTATGTGGTTTTACATAAATGGAACATTATTATAAAAATTAGAAGTCTCACATCGACGTTGTTTTACTTAAACGGAAAATTCTGATATAATTTACATGTCCCGAATCAACGTGGTTTTACTTGAAGGGAAATTTCTGATAAAAATTACAAGTCCCACATCGACGTGGTTTTACTTAAACGGAAAATTCTGATAAAAATTAGAAGTCTCACATAGACGTTGTTTTACTTAAACGGAAAATTCTGATAAAAATTAGAAGTCTCACATCGAGGTGGTTTTACTTGAACTGAAAATTCTGATAAAAATTACAAGTTCGACATCGACGTGGTTTTACTTGAAGGGAAATTTCTGATAAAAATTACAAGTCCGACATTGACGTGGTTTTACTAGAAGGGAAGCTTCTGATAAAAATTAGAAGTCTCACATCGAGGTGGTTTTACTTGAACGGAAAATTCTGATAAAAATTACAAGTCCGACATCGACGTAATTTTACTTGAAGGGAAATTTCTGATAAAAATAACATGTCCCACATCGACGTGGTTTTACTTAAACGAAAAATTCTGATAAAAATTACAAGTCCGACATCGACGTGGTTTTACTTGAAGGGAAATTTCTGATAAAAATGACATGTCCCACATCGACGTTGTTTTACTTAAACGGAAAATTCTGATAAAAATTACAAGTCCGACATCGACGTTGTTTTACTTAAACGGAAAATTATTATAAAAATTAGAAGTCTCACATCGACGTGGTTTTACTTAAACGGAAAATTATGATAAAAATTAGAAGTCTCACATCGAGGTGGTTTTACTTGAACGAAAAATTCTGATAAAAATTACAAGTCCGACATCGACGTAATTTTACTTGAAGGGAAATTTCTGATAAAAATAACATGTCCCACATCGACGTGGTTTTACTTAAACGGAAAATTCTGATAAAAATTACAAGTCCGACATCGACGTGGTTTTACTTGAGGGGAAATTTCTGATAAAAATGACATGTCCCACATCGACGTTGTTTTACTTAAACGGAAAATTATTATAAAAATTAGAAGTCTTACATCGACGTGGTTTTACTTAAACGTAAAAGTCTAATAAAAATTAGAAGTCTCACATCGACGTGGTTTTACTTGAAGGGAAATTTCTGATAAAAATTACAAGTCCGACATTGACGTGGTTTTACTTGAAGGGAAGCTTCTGATAAAAATTACATGTCCCACATCTATGTGGTTTTACATAAATGGAAAGTTATTATAAAAATTAGAAGTCTCACATCGACGTGGTTTTACTTAAACGGAAAATTCTGATAAAAATTACAAGTCCCGCATCAACGTGGTTTTAATTGAAGGGAAATTTCTGATAAAAATGACATGTCCCACATCGACGTTGTTTTACTTAAACGGAAAATTATTATAAAAATTAGAAGTCTCACATCGACGTGGTTTTACTTAAACGGAAAATTCTGATAAAAATTACAAGTCCGACATCGACGTGGTTTTACTTGAAGGGAAATTTCTGATAAAAATGACATGTCCCACATCGACGTTGTTTTACTTAAACGGAAAATTATTATAAAAATTAGAAGTCTTACATCGACGTGGTTTTACTTAAACGTAAAAGTCTAATAAAAATTAGAAGTCTCACATCGACGTGGTTTTACTTGAAGGGAAATTTCTGATAAAAATTACAAGTCCGACATTGACGTGGTTTTACTTGAAGGGAAGCTTCTGATAAAAATTACATGTCCCACATTTATGTCGTTTTACATAAATGGAACATTATTAGTCTCACATCGAGGTGGTTTTACTTGAACGAAAAATTCTGATAAAAATTACAAGTCCGACATCGACGTAATTTTACTTGAAGGGAAATTTCTGATAAAAATAACATGTCCCACATCGACGTGGTTTTACTTAAACGGAAAATTCTGATAAAAATTACAAGTCCGACATCGACGTGGTTTTACTTGAAGGGAAATTTCTGATAAAAATGACATGTCCCACATCGACGTTGTTTTACTTAAACGGAAAATTATTATAAAAATTAGAAGTCTTACATCGACGTGGTTTTACTTAAACGTAAAAGTCTAATAAAAATTAGAAGTCTCACATCGACGTGGTTTTACTTGAAGGGAAATTTCTGATAAAAATTACAAGTCCGACATTGACGTGGTTTTACTTGAAGGGAAGCTTCTGATAAAAATTACATGTCCCACATCTATGTGGTTTTACATAAATGGAAAGTTATTATAAAAATTAGAAGTCTCACATCGACGTGGTTTTACTTAAACGGAAAATTCTGATAAAAATTACAAGTCCGACATCGACGTGGTTTTACTTGAAGGGAAATTTCTGATAAAAATGACATTTCCCACATCGACGTTGTTTTACTTAAACGGAAAATTATTATAAAAATTAGAAGTCTCACATTGACGTGGTTTTACTTAAACGGAAAATTCTGATAAAAATTACAAGTCCGACATCGACGTGGTTTTACTTGAAGGGAAATTTCTGATAAAAATGACATGTCCCACATCGACGTTGTTTTACTTAAACGGAAAATTATTATAAAAATTAGAAGTCTTACATCGACGTGGTTTTACTTAAACGTAAAAGTCTAATAAAAATTAGAAGTCTCACATCGACGTGGTTTTACTTGAAGGGAAATTTCTGATAAAAATTACAAGTCCGACATTGACGTGGTTTTACTTGAAGGGAAGCTTCTGATAAAAATTACATGTCCCACATTTATGTCGTTTTACATAAATGGAACATTATTAGTCTCACATCGAGGTGGTTTTACTTGAACGAAAAATTCTGATAAAAATTACAAGTCCGACATCGACGTAATTTTACTTGAAGGGAAATTTCTGATAAAAATAACATGTCCCACATCGACGTGGTTTTACTTAAACGGAAAATTCTGATAAAAATTACAAGTCCGACATCGACGTGGTTTTACTTGAAGGGAAATTTCTGATAAAAATGACATGTCCCACATCGACGTTGTTTTACTTAAACGGAAAATTATTATAAAAATTAGAAGTCTTACATCGACGTGGTTTTACTTAAACGTAAAAGTCTAATAAAAATTAGAAGTCTCACATCGACGTGGTTTTACTTGAAGGGAAATTTCTGATAAAAATTACAAGTCCGACATTGACGTGGTTTTACTTGAAGGGAAGCTTCTGATAAAAATTACATGTCCCACATCTATGTGGTTTTACATAAATGGAAAGTTATTATAAAAATTAGAAGTCTCACATCGACGTGGTTTTACTTAAACGGAAAATTCTGATAAAAATTACAAGTCCCGCATCAACGTGGTTTTAATTGAAGGGAAATTTCTGATAAAAATGACATGTCCCACATCGACGTTGTTTTACTTAAACGGAAAATTATTATAAAAATTAGAAGTCTCACATCGACGTGGTTTTACTTAAACGGAAAATTCTGATAAAAATTACAAGTCCGACATCGACGTGGTTTTACTTGAAGGGAAATTTCTGATAAAAATGACATGTCCCACATCGACGTTGTTTTACTTAAACGGAAAATTATTATAAAAATTAGAAGTCTTACATCGACGTGGTTTTACTTAAACGTAAAAGTCTAATAAAAATTAGAAGTCTCACATCGACGTGGTTTTACTTGAAGGGAAATTTCTGATAAAAATTACAAGTCCGACATTGACGTGGTTTTACTTGAAGGGAAATTTCTGATAAAAATGACATGTCCCACATCGACGTTGTTTTACTTAAACGGAAAATTATTATAAAAATTAGAAGTCTTACATCGACGTGGTTTTACTTAAACGTAAAAGTCTAATAAAAATTAGAAGTCTCACATCGACGTGGTTTTACTTGAAGGGAAATTTCTGATAAAAATTACAAGTCCGACATTGACGTGGTTTTACTTGAAGGGAAGCTTCTGATAAAAATTACATGTCCCACATCTATGTGGTTTTACATAAATGGAACATTATTATAAAAATCAAAGTCTTACATCAACGTGGTTTTACTTAAACGGAAAAGTCTGATAAAAATTAGAAGTCTCACATCGACGTGGTTTTACTTGAAGGGAAATTTCTGATAAAAATTACAAGTCCGACATTGACGCGGTTTCACTTGAAGGGAAGCTTCTGATAAAAATTACATATCCCACATCTATGTGGTTTTACATAAATGGAAAGTTATTATAAAAATTAGAAGTCTCACATCGACGTGGTTTTACTTAAACGGAAAATTCTGATAAAAATTACAAGTCCCGCATCAACGTGGTTTTAATTGAAGGGAAATTTCTGATAAAAATGACATGTCCCACATCGACGTTGTTTTACTTAAACGGAAAATTATTATAAAAATTAGAAGTCTCACATCGAGGTGGTTTTACTTGAACGGAAAATTCTGATAAAAATTACAAGTCCGACATCGACGTTGTTTTACTTAAACGGAAAATTATTATAAAAATTAGAAGTCTCACATCGACGTGGTTTTACTTAAACGGAAAATTATGATAAAAATTAGAAGTCTCACATCGAGGTGGTTTTACTTGAACGAAAAATTCTGATAAAAATTACAAGTCCGACATCGACGTAATTTTACTTGAAGGGAAATTTCTGATAAAAATAACATGTCCCACATCGACGTGGTTTTACTTAAACGGAAAATTCTGATAAAAATTACAAGTCCGACATCGACGTGGTTTTACTTGAAGGGAAATTTCTGATAAAAATGACATGTCCCACATCGACGTTGTTTTACTTAAACGGAAAATTATTATAAAAATTAGAAGTCTTACATCGACGTGGTTTTACTTAAACGTAAAAGTCTAATAAAAATTAGAAGTCTCACATCGACGTGGTTTTACTTGAAGGGAAATTTCTGATAAAAATTACAAGTCCGACATTGACGTGGTTTTACTTGAAGGGAAGCTTCTGATAAAAATTACATGTCTCACTTCGACGTTGTTTTACTTAAACGGAAAATTATTATAAAAATTAGAAGTCTTACATCGACGTGGTTTTACTTAAACGTAAAAGTCTAATAAAAATTACAAGTCCGACATCGACGTGGTTTTACTTGAAGGGAAATTTCTGATAAAAATTACAAGTCCGACATTGACGTGGTTTTACTTGAAGGGAAGCTTCTGATAAAAATTACATGTCCCACATCTATGTGGTTTTACATGAATGGAAAGTTATTATAAAAATTAGAAGTCTCACATCGACGTGGTTTTACTTAAACGGAAAATTCTGATAAAAATTACAAGTCCCGCATCAACGTGGTTTTAATTGAAGGGAAATTTCTGATAAAAATGACATGTCCCACATCGACGTTGTTTTACTTAAACGGAAAATTATTATAAAAATTAGAAGTCTCACATCGACGTGGTTTTACTTGAAGGGAAATTTCTGATAAAAATTACAAGTCCGACATTGACGTGGTTTTACTTGAAGGGAAGCTTCTGATAAAAATTACATGTCCCACATTTATGTCGTTTTACATAAATGGAACATTATTATAAAAATTAGAAGTCTCACATCGACGTGGTTTTACTTAAACGGAAAATTATTATAAAAATCAAAGTCTTACATCGACGTGGTTTTACTTAAACGAAAAAGTCTGATAAAAATTAGAAGTCTCACATCGACGTGGTTTTACTTGAAGGGAAATTTCTGATAAAAATTACAAGTCCGACATTAACGTGGTTTTACTTGAAGGGAAGCTTCTGATAAAAATTACATGTCCCACATCTATGTGGTTTTACATAAATGGAACATTATTATAAAAATTAAAAGTCTCACATCGACGTGGTTTTACTTAAACGGAAAATTCTGATAAAAATTACAAGTCCCGCATCAACGTGGTTTTAATTGAAGGGAAATTTCTGATAAAAATGACATGTCTCACTTCGACGTTGTTTTACTTAAACGGAAAATTAGTATAAAAATCAAAGTCTTACATCGACGTTGTTTTACTTAAACGGAAAATTATTATAAATATTAGAAGTCTCACATCGAGGTGGTTTTACTTGAACGGAAAATTCCGATAAAAATTACAAGTCCGACATCGACGTTGTTTTACTTAAACGGAATATTATTATAAAAATTAGAAGTCTCACATCGACGTGGTTTTACTTAAACGGAAAATTCTGATAAAAATTACAAGTCCGACATCGACGTGGTTTTACTTGAAGGGAAATTTCTGATAAAAATGACATGTCCCACATCGACGTTGTTTTACTTAAACGGAAAATTATTATAAAAATTAGAAGTCTTACATCGACGTGGTTTTACTTAAACGTAAAAGTCTAATAAAAATTAGAAGTCTCACATCGACGTGGTTTTACTTGAAGGGAAATTTCTGATAAAAATTACAAGTCCGACATTGACGTGGTTTTACTTGAAGGGAAGCTTCTGATAAAAATTACATGTCCCACATCTATGTGGTTTTACATAAATGGAACATTATTATAAAAATTAGAAGTCTCACATCGACGTGGTTTTACTTAAACGGAAAATTCTGATAAAAATTACAAGTCCCGCATCAACGTGGTTTTAATTGAAGGGAAATTTCTAATAAAAATGACATGTCTCACTTCGACGTTGTTTTACTTAAACGGAAAATTATTATAAAAATCAACGTCTTACATCGACGTGGTTTTACTTAAACGGAAAAGTCTGATAAAAATTAGAAGTCTCACATCGACGTGGTTTTACTTGAAGGGAAATTTCTGATAAAAATTACAAGTCCGACATTGACGTGGTTTTACTTGAAGGGAAGCTTCTGATAAAAATTATATGTCCCACATCTATGTGGTTTTACATAAATGGAACATTATTATAAAAATTAGAAGTCTCACATCAACGTGGTTTTACTTAAACGGAAAATTCTGATAAAAATTACATGTCCCGCATCAACGTGGTTTTAATTGAAGGGAAATTTCTAATAAAAATGACATGTCTCACTTCGACGTTGTTTTACTTAAACGGAAAATTATTATAAAAATCAAAGTCTTACATCGACGTGGTTTTACTTAAACGGAAAAGTCTGATAAAAATTAGAAGTCTCACATCGACGTGGTTTTACTTGAAGGGAAATTTCTGATAAAAATTACAAGTCCGACATTGACGCGGTTTTACTTGAAGGGAAGCTTCTGATAAAAATTACATGTCCCACATCTATGTGGTTTTACATAAATGGAAAGTTATTATAAAAATTAGAAGTCTCACATCGACGTGGTTTTACTTAAACGGAAAATTCTGATAAAAATTACAAGTCCCGCATCAACGTGGTTTTAATTAAAGGGAAATTTCTGATAAAAATGAAATGTCCCACATCGACGTTGTTTTTCTTAAACGGAAAATTATTATAAAAATTAGAAGTCTCACATCGAGGTGGTTTTACTTGAACGGAAAATTCTGATGAAAATTACAAGTCCGACATCGACGTTGTTTTACTTAAACGGAAAATTATTATAAAAATTAGAAGTCTCACATCGACGTGGTTTTACTTAAACGGAAAATTCTGATAAAAATTAGAAGTCTCACATCGAGGTGGTTTTACTTGAACGAAAAATTCTGATAAAAATTACAAGTCCGACATCTACGTAATTTTACTTAAAGGGAAATTTCTGATAAAAATAACATGTCCCACATCGACGTGGTTTTACTTAAACGGAAAATTCTGATAAAAATTACAAGTCCGACATCGACGTGGTTTTACTTGAAGGGAAATTTCTGATAAAAATGACATGTCCCACATCGACGTTGTTTTACTTAAACGGAAAATTATTATAAAAATTAGAAGTCTTACATCGACGTGGTTTTACTTAAACGTAAAAGTCTAATAAAAATTAGAAGTCGCACATCGACGTGGTTTTACTTGAAGGGAAATTTCTGATAAAAATTACAAGTCCGACATTGACGTGGTTTTACTTGAAGGGAAGCTTCTGATAAAAATTATATGTCCCACATCTATGTGGTTTTACATAAATGGAACATTATTATAAAAATTAGAAGTCTCACATCAACGTGGTTTTACTTAAACGGAAAATTCTGATAAAAATTACATGTCCCGCATCAACGTGGTTTTAATTGAAGGGAAATTTCTAATAAAAATGACATGTCTCACTTCGACGTTGTTTTACTTAAACGGAAAATTATTATAAAAATCAAAGTCTTACATCGACGTGGTTTTACTTAAACGGAAAAGTCTGATAAAAATTAGAAGTCTCACATCGACGTGGTTTTACTTGAAGGGAAATTTCTGATAAAAATTACAAGTCCGACATTGACGCGGTTTTACTTGAAGGAAAGCTTCTGATAAAAATTACATGTCCCACATCTATGTGGTTTTACATAAATGGAAAGTTATTATAAAAATTAGAAGTCTCACATCGACGTGGTTTTACTTAAACGGAAAATTCTGATAAAAATTACAAGTCCCGCATCAACGTGGTTTTAATTGAAGGGAAATTTCTGATAAAAATGACATGTCCCACATCGACGTTGTTTTACTTAAACGGAAAATTATTATAAAAATTAGAAGTCTCACATCGAGGTGGTTTTACTTGAACGGAAAATTCTGATAAAAATTACAAGTCCGACATCGACGTTGTTTTACTTAAACGGAAAATTATTATAAAAATTAGAAGTCTCACATCGACGTGGTTTTACTTAAACGGAAAATTCTGATAAAAATTAGAAGTCTCACATCGACGTGGTTTTACTTGAAGGGAAATTTCTGATAAAAATGACATGTCCCACATCGACGTTGTTTTACTTAAACGGAAAATTATTATAAAAATTAGAAGTCTTACATCGACGTGGTTCTACTTAAACGTAAAAGTCTAATAAAAATTAGAAGTCTCACATCGACGTGGTTTTACTTGAAGGGAAATTTCTGATAAAAATTACAAGTCCGACATTGACGTGGTTTTACTTGAAGGGAAGCTTCTGATAATAATTATATGTCCCACATCTATGTGGTTTTACATAAATGGAACATTATTATAAAAATTAGAAGTCTCACATCGACGTGGTTTTACTTAAACGGAAAATTCTGATAAAAATTACAAGTCCCGCATCAACGTGGTTTTAAATGAAGGGAAATTTCTGATAAAAATGACATGTCTCACTTCGACGTTGTTTTACTCAAACGGAAAATTATTATAAAAATCAAAGTCTTACATCGACGTGGTTTTACTTAAACGGAAAAGTCTGATAAAAATTAGAAGTCTCACATCGACGTGGTTTTACTTGAAGGGAACATTCTGATAAAAATTACAAGTCCGACATTGACGTGGTTTTACTTGAAGGGAAGCTTCTGATAAAAATTACATGTCCCACATCTATGTGGTTTTACATAAATGGAAAGTTATTATAAAAATTAGAAGTCTCACATCGACGTGGTTTTACTTAAACGGAAAATTCTGATAAAAATTACAAGTCCCGCATCAACGTGGTTTTAATTGAAGGGAAATTTCTGATAAAAATGACATGTCCCACATCGACGTTGTTTTAGTTAAACGGAAAATTATTATAAAAATTTGAAGTCTCACATCAAGGTGGTTTTACTTGAACGGAAAATTCTGATAAAAATTACAAGTCCGACATCGACGTGGTTTTACTTGAAGGGAAATTTCTGATAAAAATTACAAGTCCCACATCGACGTTGTTTTACTTAAACGGAAAATTATTATAAAAATTAGAAGTCTCACATCGAGGTGGTTTTACTTGAACGGAAAATTCTGATAAAAATTACAAGTCCGACATCGACGTTGTTTTACTTAAACGGAAAATTATTATAAAAATTAGAAGTCTCACATCGACGTGGTTTTACTTAAACGGAAAATTCTGATAAAAATTAGAAGTCTCACATCGAGGTGGTTTTACTTGAACTGAAAATTCTGATAAAAATACAAGTTCGACATCGACGTGGTTTTACTTGAAGGGAAATTTCTGATAAAAATTACAAGTCCGACATTGACGTGGTTTTACTTGAAGGGAAGCTTCTGATAAAAATTATATGTCCCACATCTATGTGGTTTTACATAAATGGAACATTATTATAAAAATTAGAAGTCTCACATCAACGTGGTTTTACTTAAACAGAAAATTCTGATAAAAATTACATGTCCCGCATCAACGTGGTTTTAATTGAAGGGAAATTTCTAATAAAAATGACATGTCTCACTTCGACGTTGTTTTACTTAAACGGAAAATTATTATAAAAATCAAAGTCTTACATCGACGTGGTTTTACTTAAACGGAAAAGTCTGATAAAAATTAGAAGTCTCACATCGACGTGGTTTTACTTGAAGGGAAATTTCTGATAAAAATTACAAGTCCGACATTGACGCGGTTTTACTTGAAGGGAAGCTTCTGATAAAAATTACATGTCCCACATCTATGTGGTTTTACATAAATGGATAGTTTATATAAAAATTAGAAGTCTCACATCGACGTGGTTTTACTTAAACGGAAAATTCTGATAAAAATTACAAGTCCCACATCAACGTGGTTTTAATTAAAGGGAAATTTCTGATAAAAATGACATGTCCCACATCGACGTTGTTTTTCTTAAACGGAAAATTATTATAAAAATTAGAAGTCTCACATCGAGGTGGTTTTACTTGAACGGAAAATTCTGATAAAAATTACAAGTCCGACATCGACGTTGTTTTACTTAAACGGAAAATTATTATAAAAATTAGAAGTCTCACATTGACGTGGTTTTACTTAAACGGAAAATTCTGATAAAAATTAGAAGTCTCACATCGAGGTGGTTTTACTTGAACGAAAAATTCTGATAAAAATTACAAGTCCGACATCTACGTAATTTTACTTGAAGGGAAATTTCTGATAAAAATAACATGTCCCACATCGACGTGGTTTTACTTAAACGGAAAATTCTGATAAAAATTACAAGTCCGACATCGACGTGGTTTTACTTGAAGGGAAATTTCTGATAAAAATGACATGTCCCACATCGACGTTGTTTTACTTAAACGGAAAATTATTATAAAAATTAGAAGTCTTACATCGACGTGGTTTTACTTAAACGTAAAAGTCTAATAAAAATTAGAAGTCTCACATCGACGTGGTTTTACTTGAAGGGAAATTTCTGATAAAAATTACAAGTCCGACATTGACGTGGTTTTACTTGAAGGGAAGCTTCTGATAAAAATTACATGTCCCACATTTATGTCGTTTTACATAAATGGAACATTATTATAAAAATTAGAAGTCTCACATCGACGTGGTTTTACTTAAACGGAAAATTATTATAAAAATCAAAGTCTTACATCGACGTGGTTTTACTTAAACGAAAAAGTCTGATAAAAATTAGAAGTCTCACATCGACGTGGTTTTACTTGAAGGGAAATTTCTGATAAAAATTACAAGTCCGACATTAACGTGGTTTTACTTGAAGGGAAGCTTCTGATAAAAATTATATGTCCCACATCTATGTGGTTTTACATAAATGGAACATTATTATAAAAATTAGAAGTCTCACATCAACGTGGTTTTACTTAAACGGAAAATTCTGATAAAAATTACATGTCCCGCATCAACGTGGTTTTAATTGAAGGGAAATTTCTAATAAAAATGACATGTCTCACTTCGACGTTGTTTTACTTAAACGGAAAATTATTATAAAAATCAAAGTCTCACATCGACGTGGTTTTACTTGAAGGGAAATTTCTGATAAAAATTACAAGTCCGACATTGACGCGGTTTTACTTGAAGGGAAGCTTCTGATAAAAATTATATGTCCCACATCTATGTGGTTTTACATAAATGGAACATTATTATAAAAATTAGAAGTCTCACATCAACGTGGTTTTACTTAAACAGAAAATTCTGATAAAAATTACATGTCCCGCATCAACGTGGTTTTAATTGAAGGGAAATTTCTAATAAAAATGACATGTCTCACTTCGACGTTGTTTTACTTAAACGGAAAATTATTATAAAAATCAAAGTCTTACATCGACGTGGTTTTACTTAAACGGAAAATTATTATAAAAATCAAAGTCTTACATCGACGTGGTTTTACTTAAACGAAAAAGTCTGATAAAAATTAGAAGTCTCACATCGACGTGGTTTTACTTGAAGGGAAATTTCTGATAAAAATTACAAGTCCGACATTAACGTGGTTTTACTTGAAGGGAAGCTTCTGATAAAAATTATATGTCCCACATCTATGTGGTTTTACATAAATGGAACATTATTATAAAAATTAGAAGTCTCACATCAACGTGGTTTTACTTAAACAGAAAATTCTGATAAAAATTACATGTCCCGCATCAACGTGGTTTTAATTGAAGGGAAATTTCTAATAAAAATGACATGTCTCACTTCGACGTTGTTTTACTTAAACGGAAAATTATTATAAAAATCAAAGTCTTACATCGACGTGGTTTTACTTAAACGGAAAAGTCTGATAAAAATTAGAAGTCTCACATCGACGTGGTTTTACTTGAAGGGAAATTTCTGATAAAAATTACAAGTCCGACATTGACGCGGTTTTACTTGAAGGGAAGCTTCTGATAAAAATTACATGTCCCACATCTATGTGGTTTTACATAAATGGAAAGTTTATATAAAAATTAGAAGTCTCACATCGACGTGGTTTTACTTAAACGGAAAATTCTGATAAAAATTACAAGTCCCGCATCAACGTGGTTTTAATTAAAGGGAAATTTCTGATAAAAATGACATGTCCCACATCGACGTTGTTTTTCTTAAACGGAAAATTATTATAAAAATTAGAAGTCTCACATCGAGGTGGTTTTACTTGAACGGAAAATTCTGATAAAAATTACAAGTCCGACATCGACGTTGTTTTACTTAAACGGAAAATTATTATAAAAATTAGAAGTCTCACATTGACGTGGTTTTACTTAAACGGAAAATTCTGATAAAAATTAGAAGTCTCACATCGAGGTGGTTTTACTTGAACGAAAAATTCTGATAAAAATTACAAGTCCGACATCTACGTAATTTTACTTGAAGGGAAATTTCTGATAAAAATAACATGTCCCACATCGACGTGGTTTTACTTAAACGGAAAATTATTATAAAAATTAGAAGTCTCACATCGAGGTGGTTTTACTTGAACGGAAAATTCTGATAAAAATTACAAGTCCGACATCGACGTTGTTTTACTTAAACGGAAAATTATTATAAAAATTAGAAGTCTCACATCGACGTGGTTTTACTTAAACGGAAAATTCTGATAAAAATTAGAAGTCTCACATCGACGTGGTTTTACTTGAAGGGAAATTTCTGATAAAAATGACATGTCCCACATCGACGTTGTTTTACTTAAACGGAAAATTATTATAAAAATTAGAAGTCTTACATCGACGTGGTTCTACTTAAACGTAAAAGTCTAATAAAAATTAGAAGTCTCACATCGACGTGGTTTTACTTGAAGGGAAATTTCTGATAAAAATTACAAGTCCGACATTGACGTGGTTTTACTTGAAGGGAAGCTTCTGATAATAATTATATGTCCCACATCTATGTGGTTTTACATAAATGGAACATTATTATAAAAATTAGAAGTCTCACATCGACGTGGTTTTACTTAAACGGAAAATTCTGATAAAAATTACAAGTCCCGCATCAACGTGGTTTTAAATGAAGGGAAATTTCTGATAAAAATGACATGTCTCACTTCGACGTTGTTTTACTCAAACGGAAAATTATTATAAAAATCAAAGTCTTACATCGACGTGGTTTTACTTAAACGGAAAAGTCTGATAAAAATTAGAAGTCTCACATCGACGTGGTTTTACTTGAAGGGAACATTCTGATAAAAATTACAAGTCCGACATTGACGTGGTTTTACTTGAAGGGAAGCTTCTGATAAAAATTACATGTCCCACATCTATGTGGTTTTACATAAATGGAAAGTTATTATAAAAATTAGAAGTCTCACATCGACGTGGTTTTACTTAAACGGAAAATTCTGATAAAAATTACAAGTCCCGCATCAACGTGGTTTTAATTGAAGGGAAATTTCTGATAAAAATGACATGTCCCACATCGACGTTGTTTTAGTTAAACGGAAAATTATTATAAAAATTTGAAGTCTCACATCAAGGTGGTTTTACTTGAACGGAAAATTCTGATAAAAATTACAAGTCCGACATCGACGTGGTTTTACTTGAAGGGAAATTTCTGATAAAAATTACAAGTCCCACATCGACGTTGTTTTACTTAAACGGAAAATTATTATAAAAATTAGAAGTCTCACATCGAGGTGGTTTTACTTGAACGGAAAATTCTGATAAAAATTACAAGTCCGACATCGACGTTGTTTTACTCAAACGGAAAATTATTATAAAAATTAGAAGTCTCACATCGACGTGGTTTTACTTAAACGGAAAATTCTGATAAAAATTAGAAGTCTCACATCGAGGTGGTTTTACTTGAACTGAAAATTCTGATAAAAATACAAGTTCGACATCGACGTGGTTTTACTTGAAGGGAAATTTCTGATAAAAATTACAAGTCCGACATTGACGTGGTTTTACTTGAAGGGAAGCTTCTGATAAAAATTATATGTCCCACATCTATGTGGTTTTACATAAATGGAACATTATTATAAAAATTAGAAGTCTCACATCAACGTGGTTTTACTTAAACAGAAAATTCTGATAAAAATTACATGTCCCGCATCAACGTGGTTTTAATTGAAGGGAAATTTCTAATAAAAATGACATGTCTCACTTCGACGTTGTTTTACTTAAACGGAAAATTATTATAAAAATCAAAGTCTTACATCGACGTGGTTTTACTTAAACGGAAAAGTCTGATAAAAATTAGAAGTCTCACATCGACGTGGTTTTACTTGAAGGGAAATTTCTGATAAAAATTACAAGTCCGACATTGACGCGGTTTTACTTGAAGGGAAGCTTCTGATAAAAATTACATGTCCCACATCTATGTGGTTTTACATAAATGGAAAGTTTATATAAAAATTAGAAGTCTCACATCGACGTGGTTTTACTTAAACGGAAAATTCTGATAAAAATTACAAGTCCCGCATCAACGTGGTTTTAATTAAAGGGAAATTTCTGATAAAAATGACATGTCCCACATCGACGTTGTTTTTCTTAAACGGAAAATTATTATAAAATTTAGAAGTCTCACATCGAGGTGGTTTTACTTGAACGGAAAATTCTGATAAAAATTACAAGTCCGACATCGACGTTGTTTTACTTAAACGGAAAATTATTATAAAAATTAGAAGTCTCACATTGACGTGGTTTTACTTAAACGGAAAATTCTGATAAAAATTAGAAGTCTCACATCGAGGTGGTTTTACTTGAACGAAAAATTCTGATAAAAATTACAAGTCCGACATCTACGTAATTTTACTTGAAGGGAAATTTCTGATAAAAATAACATGTCCCACATCGACGTGGTTTTACTTAAACGGAAAATTCTGATAAAAATTACAAGTCCGACATCGACGTGGTTTTACTTGAAGGGAAATTTCTGATAAAAATGACATGTCCCACATCGACGTTGTTTTACTTAAACGGAAAATTATTATAAAAATTAGAAGTCTTACATCGACGTGGTTTTACTTAAACGTAAAAGTCTAATAAAAATTAGAAGTCTCACATCGACGTGGTTTTACTTGAAGGGAAATTTCTGATAAAAATTACAAGTCCGACATTGACGTGGTTTTACTTGAAGGGAAGCTTCTGATAAAAATTACATGTCCCACATTTATGTCGTTTTACATAAATGGAACATTATTATAAAAATTAGAAGTCTCACATCGACGTGGTTTTACTTAAACGGAAAATTATTATAAAAATCAAAGTCTTACATCGACGTGGTTTTACTTAAACGAAAAAGTCTGATAAAAATTAGAAGTCTCACATCGACGTGGTTTTACTTGAAGGGAAATTTCTGATAAAAATTACAAGTCCGACATTAACGTGGTTTTACTTGAAGGGAAGCTTCTGATAAAAATTATATGTCCCACATCTATGTGGTTTTACATAAATGGAACATTATTATAAAAATTAGAAGTCTCACATCAACGTGGTTTTACTTAAACGGAAAATTCTGATAAAAATTACATGTCCCGCATCAACGTGGTTTTAATTGAAGGGAAATTTCTAATAAAAATGACATGTCTCACTTCGACGTTGTTTTACTTAAACGGAAAATTATTATAAAAATCAAAGTCTTACATCGACGTGGTTTTACTTAAACGGAAAAGTCTGATAAAAATTAGAAGTCTCACATCGACGTGGTTTTACTTGAAGGGAAATTTCTGATAAAAATTACAAGTCCGACATTGACGCGGTTTTACTTGAAGGGAAGCTTCTGATAAAAATTACATGTCCCACATCTATGTGGTTTTACATAAATGGAAAGTTATTATAAAAATTAGAAGTCTCACATCGACGTGGTTTTACTTAAACGGAAAATTCTGATAAAAATTACAAGTCCCGCATCAACGTGGTTTTAATTGAAGGGAAATTTCTGATAAATATGACATGTCCCACATCGACGTTGTTTTACTTAAACGGAAAATTATTATAAAAATTAGAAGTCTCACATCGAGGTGGTTTTACTTGAACCTAAAATTCTGATAAAAATTACAAGTCCGACATCGACGTTGTTTTACTTAAACGGAAAATTATTATAAAAATTAGAAGTCTCACATTGACGTGGTTTTACTTGAAGGGAAATTTCTGATAAAAATGACATGTCTCACTTCGACGTTGTTTTACTTAAACGGAAAATTATTATAAAAATCAAAGTCTTACATCGACGTGGTTTTACTTAAACGGAAAAGTCTGATAAAAATTAGAAGTCTCACATCGACGTGGTTTTACTTGAAGGGAAATTTCTGATAAAAATGACATGTCCCACATCGACGTTGTTTTAGTTAAACGGAAAATTATTATAAAAATTTGAAGTCTCACATCAAGGTGGTTTTACTTGAACGGAAAATTCTGATAAAAATTACAAGTCCGACATCGACGTGGTTTTACTTGAAGGGAAATTTCTGATAAAAATTACAAGTCCCACATCGACGTTGTTTTACTTAAACGGAAAATTATTATAAAAATTAGAAGTCTCACATCGAGGTGGTTTTACTTCAACGGAAAATTCTGATAAAAATTACAAGTCCGACATCGACGTTGTTTTACTTAAACGGAAAATTATTATAAAAATTAGAATTCTCACATCGACGTGGTTTTACTTAAACGGAAAATTCTGATAAAAATTAGAAGTCTCACATTGAGGTGGTTTTACTTGAACTGAAAATTCTGATAAAAATTACAAGTCCTACATTGACGTGGTTTTACTTGAAGGGAAATTTCTGATAAAAATTACAAGTCCTACATTGACGTGGTTTTACTAGAAGGGAAGCTTCTGATAAAAATTAGAAGTCTCACATCGAGGTGGTTTTACTTGAACGGAAAATTCTGATAAAAATTAGAAGTCTCACATTGAGGTGGTTTTACTTGAACTGAAAATTCTGATAAAAATTACAAGTTCGACATCGACGTGGTTTTACTTGAAGGGAAATTTCTGATAAAAATTACAAGTCCTACATTGACGTGGTTTTACTAGAAGGGAAGCTTCTGATAAAAATTAGAAGTCTCACATCGAGGTGGTTTTACTTGAACGGAAAATTCTGATAAAAATTACAAGTCCGACATCGACGTGGTTTTACTTGAAGGGAAATTTCTGATAAAAATTACAAGTCCGACATTGACGTGGTTTTACTTGAAGGGAAGCTTCTGATAAAAATTACATGTCCCACATCTATGTGGTTTTACATAAATGGAAAATTATTATAAAAATTAGAAGTCTCACATCGACGTGGTGTTACTTAAACGGAAAATTCTGATAAAAATTACAAGTCCCGCATCAACGTGGTTTTACTTGAAGGGAAATTTCTGATAAAAATAACATGTCTCACATCGACGTTGTTTTACTTAAAAAGAAAATTATTATAAAAATTACAAGTCCCGCATCTACGTGGTTTTAATTGAAGGGAAATTTCTGATAAAAATGACATGTCCAACATCGACGTTGTTTTACTTAAACGGAAAATTATTATAAAAATTAGAAGTCTCACATCGACGTGGTTTTACTTTAACGGAAAATTCTGATAAAAATTAGAAGTCTCACATCGAGGTGGTTTTACTTAAACTGAAAATTCTGATAAAAATTACAAGTTCGACATCGACGTGGTTTTACTTGAAGGGAAATTTCTGATAAAAATTACAAGTCCTACATTGACGTGGTTTTACTAGAAGGGAAGCTTCTGATAAAAATTAGAAGTCTCACATCGAGGTGGTTTTACTTGAACGGAAAATTCTGATAAAAATTACAAGTCCGACATCGACGTGGTTTTACTTGAAGGGAAATTTCTGATAAAAATTACAAGTCCGACATTGACGTGGTTTTACTTGAAGGGAAGCTTCTGATAAAAATTACATGTCCCACATCTATGTGGTTTTACATAAATGGAAAATTATTATAAAAATTAGAAGTCTCACATCGACGTGGTGTTACTTAAACGGAAAATTCTGATAAAAATTACAAGTCCCGCATCAACGTGGTTTTACTTGAAGGGAAATTTCTGATAAAAATTACATGTCCCACATCTATGTGGTTTTACATAAATGGAAAATTATTATAAAAATTACAAGTCTCACATCGACGTGGTGTTACTTAAACGGAAAATTCTGATAAAAATTACAAGTCCCGCATCAACGTGGTTTTACTTGAAGGGAAATTTCTGATAAAAATAACATGTCTCACATCGACGTTGTTTTACTTAAAAAGAAAATTATTATAAAAATTAGAAGTCTCACATCGAGGTGGTTTTAATTGAACGGAAAATTCTGATAAAAATTACAAGTCCCGCATCTACGTGGTTTTAATTGAAGGGAAATTTCTGATAAAAATGACATGTCCAACATCGACGTTGTTTTACTTAAACGGAAAATTCTGATAAAAATAACATGTCCCACATCGACGTGGTTTTACTTAAACGGAAAATTCTGATAAAAATTAGAAGTCTCACATCGAGGTGGTTTTACTTGAACGGAAAATTCTGATAAAAATGACATGTCCCACATCGACGTGGTTTTACTTAAACGGAAAATTCTGATAAAAATAACATGTCCCACATCGACGTGGTTTTACTTAAACGGAAAATTCTGATAAAAATTACAAGTCCGACATCGACGTGGTTTTACTTGAAGGGAAATTTCTGATAAAAATGACATGTCCCACATCGACGTTGTTTTACTTAAACGGAAAATTATTATAAAAATCAAAGTCTTACATCGACGTGGTTTTACTTAAACGGAAAAGTCTGATAAAAATTAGAAGTCTCACATCGACGTGGTTTTACTTGAAGGGAAATTTCTGATAAAAATTACAAGTCCGACATTGACGCGGTTTTACTTGAAGGGAAGCTTCTGATAAAAATTACATGTCCCACATCTATGTGGTTTTACATAAATGGAAAGTTATTATAAAAATTAGAAGTCTCACATCGACGTGGTTTTACTTAAACGGAAAATTCTGATAAAAATTACAAGTCCCGCATCAACGTGGTTTTAATTGAAGGGAAATTTCTGATAAATATGACATGTCCCACATCGACGTTGTTTTACTTAAACGGAAAATTATTATAAAAATTAGAAGTCTCACATCGAGGTGGTTTTACTTGAACCTAAAATTCTGATAAAAATTACAAGTCCGACATCGACGTTGTTTTACTTAAACGGAAAATTATTATAAAAATTAGAAGTCTCACATTGACGTGGTTTTACTTGAAGGGAAATTTCTGATAAAAATGACATGTCTCACTTCGACGTTGTTTTACTTAAACGGAAAATTATTATAAAAATCAAAGTCTTACATCGACGTGGTTTTACTTAAACGGAAAAGTCTGATAAAAATTAGAAGTCTCACATCGACGTGGTTTTACTTGAAGGGAAATTTCTGATAAAAATGACATGTCCCACATCGACGTTGTTTTAGTTAAACGGAAAATTATTATAAAAATTTGAAGTCTCACATCAAGGTGGTTTTACTTGAACGGAAAATTCTGATAAAAATTACAAGTCCGACATCGACGTGGTTTTACTTGAAGGGAAATTTCTGATAAAAATTACAAGTCCCACATCGACGTTGTTTTACTTAAACGGAAAATTATTATAAAAATTAGAAGTCTCACATCGAGGTGGTTTTACTTGAACGGAAAATTCTGATAAAAATTACAAGTCCGACATCGACGTTGTTTTACTTAAACGGAAAATTATTATAAAAATTAGAATTCTCACATCGACGTGGTTTTACTTAAACGGAAAATTCTGATAAAAATTAGAAGTCTCACATTGAGGTGGTTTTACTTGAACTGAAAATTCTGATAAAAATTACAAGTTCGACATCGACGTGGTTTTACTTGAAGGGAAATTTCTGATAAAAATTACAAGTCCTACATTGACGTGGTTTTACTAGAAGGGAAGCTTCTGATAAAAATTAGAAGTCTCACATCGAGGTGGTTTTACTTGAACGGAAAATTCTGATAAAAATTAGAAGTCTCACATTGAGGTGGTTTTACTTGAACTGAAAATTCTGATAAAAATTACAAGTTCGACATCGACGTGGTTTTACTTGAAGGGAAATTTCTGATAAAAATTACAAGTCCTACATTGACGTGGTTTTACTAGAAGGGAAGCTTCTGATAAAAATTAGAAGTCTCACATCGAGGTGGTTTTACTTGAACGGAAAATTCTGATAAAAATTACAAGTCCGACATCGACGTGGTTTTACTTGAAGGGAAATTTCTGATAAAAATTACAAGTCCGACATTGACGTGGTTTTACTTGAAGGGAAGCTTCTGATAAAAATTACATGTCCCACATCTATGTGGTTTTACATAAATGGAAAATTATTATAAAAATTAGAAGTCTCACATCGACGTGGTGTTACTTAAACGGAAAATTCTGATAAAAATTACAAGTCCCGCATCAACGTGGTTTTACTTGAAGGGAAATTTCTGATAAAAATAACATGTCTCACATCGACGTTGTTTTACTTAAAAAGAAAATTATTATAAAAATTACAAGTCCCGCATCTACGTGGTTTTAATTGAAGGGAAATTTCTGATAAAAATGACATGTCCAACATCGACGTTGTTTTACTTAAACGGAAAATTATTATAAAAATTAGAAGTCTCACATCGACGTGGTTTTACTTTAACGGAAAATTCTGATAAAAATTAGAAGTCTCACATCGAGGTGGTTTTACTTAAACTGAAAATTCTGATAAAAATTACAAGTTCGACATCGACGTGGTTTTACTTGAAGGGAAATTTCTGATAAAAATTACAAGTCCTACATTGACGTGGTTTTACTAGAAGGGAAGCTTCTGATAAAAATTAGAAGTCTCACATCGAGGTGGTTTTACTTGAACGGAAAATTCTGATAAAAATTACAAGTCCGACATCGACGTGGTTTTACTTGAAGGGAAATTTCTGATAAAAATTACAAGTCCGACATTGACGTGGTTTTACTTGAAGGGAAGCTTCTGATAAAAATTACATGTCCCACATCTATGTGGTTTTACATAAATGGAAAATTATTATAAAAATTAGAAGTCTCACATCGACGTGGTGTTACTTAAACGGAAAATTCTGATAAAAATTACAAGTCCCGCATCAACGTGGTTTTACTTGAAGGGAAATTTCTGATAAAAATAACATGTCTCACATCGACGTTGTTTTACTTAAAAAGAAAATTATTATAAAAATTACAAGTCCCGCATCTACGTGGTTTTAATTGAAGGGAAATTTCTGATAAAAATGACATGTCCAACATCGACGTTGTTTTACTTAAACGGAAAATTATTATAAAAATTAGAAGTCTCACATCGAGGTGGTTTTACTTGAACGGAAAATTCTGATAAAAATTACAAGTCCGACATTGACGTGGTTTTACTTGAAGGGAAGCTTCTGATGAAAATTACATGTCCCACATCTATGTGGTTTTACATAAATGGAAAATTATTATAAAAATTAGAAGTCTCACATCGAGGTGGTTTTACTTGAACGGAAAATTCTGATAAAAATTACAAGTCCCGCATCTACGTGGTTTTAATTGAAGGGAAATTTCTGATAAAAATGACATGTCCAACATCGACGTTGTTTTACTTAAACGGAAAATTATTATAAAAATTAGAAGTCTCACATCGAGGTGGTTTTACTTGAACTGAAAATTCTGATAAAAATTACAAGTTCGACATCGACGTGGTTTTACTTGAAGTGAAATTTCTGATAAAAATTACAAGTCCGACATTGACGTGGTTTTACTAGAAGGGAAGCTTCTGATAAAAATTAGAAGTCTCACATCGACGTGGTTTTACTCGAAGGGAAATTTCTGATAAAAATTACAACTCCCACATCTATGTGGTATTACATAAATGGAAAATTCTGATAAAAATTAGAAGTCTGACATCGACCTGTTTTTACTTGAAGGGAAATTTGTAATAAAAATTACAAGACCCGCATCAACGTGGTTTTAATTAAAGGGAAATTTCTGATAAAAATGACATGTCCCACATCGACGTTGTTTTACTTAAACGGAAAATTATTATAAAAATCAAAGTCTTACATCGACGTGGTTTTACTTAAACGGAAAAGTCTGATAAAAATTAGAAGTCTCACATCGACGTGGTTTTACTTGAAGGGAAATTTCTGATAAAAATTACAAGTCCGACATTGACGCGGTTTTACTTGAAGGGAAGCTTCTGATAAAAATTACATGTCCCACATCTATGTGGTTTTACATAAATGGAAAGTTATTATAAAAATTAGAAGTCTCACATCGACGTGGTTTTACTTAAACGGAAAATTCTGATAAAAATTACAAGTCCCGCATCAACGTGGTTTTAATTGAAGGGAAATTTCTGATAAATATGACATGTCCCACATCGACGTTGTTTTACTTAAACGGAAAATTATTATAAAAATTAGAAGTCTCACATCGAGGTGGTTTTACTTGAACCTAAAATTCTGATAAAAATTACAAGTCCGACATCGACGTTGTTTTACTTAAACGGAAAATTATTATAAAAATTAGAAGTCTCACATCGACGTGGTTTTACTTAAACGGAAAATTCTGATAAAAATTAGAAGTCTCACATCGAGGTGGTTTTACTTGAACGAAAAATTCTGATAAAAATTACAAGTCCGACATCGACGTAATTTTACTTGAAGGGAAATTTCTGATAAAAATAACATGTCCCACATCGACGTGGTTTTACTTAAACGGAAAATTCTGATAAAAATTACAAGTCCGACATCGACGTGGTTTTACTTGAAGGGAAATTTCTGATAAAAATGACATGTCTCACTTCGACGTTGTTTTACTTAAACGGAAAATTATTATAAAAATCAAAGTCTTACATCGACGTGGTTTTACTTAAACGGAAAAGTCTGATAAAAATTAGAAGTCTCACATCGACGTGGTTTTACTTGAAGGGAAATTTCTGATAAAAATTACAAGTCCCGCATCAACGTGGTTTTAATTGAAGGGAAATTTCTGATAAAAATGACATGTCCCACATCGACGTTGTTTTAGTTAAACGGAAAATTATTATAAAAATTTGAAGTCTCACATCAAGGTGGTTTTACTTGAACGGAAAATTCTGATAAAAATTACAAGTCCGACATCGACGTGGTTTTACTTGAAGGGAAATTTCTGATAAAAATTACAAGTCCCGCATCAACGTGGTTTTAATTGAAGGGAAATTTCTGATAAAAATGACATGTCCCACATCGACGTTGTTTTAGTTAAACGGAAAATTATTATAAAAATTTGAAGTCTCACATCAAGGTGGTTTTACTTGAACGGAAAATTCTGATAAAAATTACAAGTCCGACATCGACGTGGTTTTACTTGAAGGGAAATTTCTGATAAAAATTACAAGTCCCACATCGACGTTGTTTTACTTAAACGGAAAATTCTGATAAAAATTAGAAGTCTCACATAGAGGTGGTTTTACTTGAACTGAAAATTCTGATAAAAATTACAAGTTCGACATCGACGTGGTTTTACTTGAAGGGAAATTTCTGATAAAAATTACAAGTCCTACATTGACGTGGTTTTACTAGAAGGGAAGCTTCTGATAAAAATTAGAAGTCTCACATCGAGGTGGTTTTACTTGAACGGAAAATTCTGATAAAAATTACAAGTCCGACATCGACGTGGTTTTACTTGAAGGGAAATTTCTGATAAAAATGACATGTCCCACATCGACGTTGTTTTACTTAAACGGAAAATTATTATAAAAATTAGAAGGCTCACATCGACGTGGTTTTACTTTAACGGAAAATTCTGATAAAAATTACAAGTCCCTCATCAACGTGGTTTTAATTGAAGGGAAATTTCTGATAAAAATGACATGTCCCACATCGACGTTGTTTTACTTAAACGGAAAATTATTATAAAAATTAGAAGTCTCACATCGACGTGGTTTTACTTAAACGGAAAATTCTGATAAAAATTACAAGTCCGACATCGACGTGGTTTTACTTGAAGGGAAATTTCTGATAAAAATTACATGTCCCGAATCAACGTGGTTTTACTTGAAGGGAAATTTCTGATAAAAATTACAAGTCCCACATCGACGTGGTTTTACTTAAACGGAAAATTCTGATAAAAATTACAAGTCCCGCATCTACGTAATTTTAATTGAAGGGAAATTTCTGATAAAAATGACATGTCCAACATCGACGTTGTTTTACTTAAACGAAAAATTATTATAAAAATTAGAAGTCTCACATCGACGTGGTTTTACTTAATCGGAAAATTCTGATAAAAATTAGAAGTCTCACATCGAGGTGGTTTTACTTGAACGGAAAATTCTGATAAAAATGACATGTCCCACATCGACGTGGTTTTACTTAAACGGAAAATTCTGATAAAAATTAGAAGTATGACATCGACGTGTTTTTACTTGAAGGGAAATTTTTGATAAAAATTACAAGACCCGCATCAACGTACTTTTAATTCAAGAGAAATTTCTGATAAAAATGACATGTCCAACATCGACGTTGTTTTACTTAAACGGAAAATTATTATAAAAATTAGAAGTCTCACATCGACGTGGTTTTACTTGAACGGAAAATTCTGATAAAAATTACAAGTCCAACATCGACGTTGTTTTACTTAAACGGAAAATTATTATAAAAATTAGAAGTCTCACATCGAGGTGGTTTTACTTGAACGGAAAATTCTGATAAAAATTACAAGTCCGACATCGACGTTGTTTTACTTAAACGGAAAATTATTATAAAAATTAGAATTCTCACATCGACGTGGTTTTACTTAAACGGAAAATTCTGATAAAAATTAGAAGTCTCACATTGAGGTGGTTTTACTTGAACTGAAAATTCTGATAAAAATTACAAGTTCGACATCGACGTGGTTTTACTTGAAGGGAAATTTCTGATAAAAATTACAAGTCCTACATTGACGTGGTTTTACTAGAAGGGAAGCTTCTGATAAAAATTAGAAGTCTCACATCGAGGTGGTTTTACTTGAACGGAAAATTCTGATAAAAATTAGAAGTCTCACATTGAGGTGGTTTTACTTGAACTGAAAATTCTGATAAAAATTACAAGTTCGACATCGACGTGGTTTTACTTGAAGGGAAATTTCTGATAAAAATTACAAGTCCTACATTGACGTGGTTTTACTAGAAGGGAAGCTTCTGATAAAAATTAGAAGTCTCACATCGAGGTGGTTTTACTTGAACGGAAAATTCTGATAAAAATTACAAGTCCGACATCGACGTGGTTTTACTTGAAGGGAAATTTCTGATAAAAATTACAAGTCCGACATTGACGTGGTTTTACTTGAAGGGAAGCTTCTGATAAAAATTACATGTCCCACATCTATGTGGTTTTACATAAATGGAAAATTATTATAAAAATTAGAAGTCTCACATCGACGTGGTGTTACTTAAACGGAAAATTCTGATAAAAATTACAAGTCCCGCATCAACGTGGTTTTACTTGAAGGGAAATTTCTGATAAAAATAACATGTCTCACATCGACGTTGTTTTACTTAAAAAGAAAATTATTATAAAAATTACAAGTCCCGCATCTACGTGGTTTTAATTGAAGGGAAATTTCTGATAAAAATGACATGTCCAACATCGACGTTGTTTTACTTAAACGGAAAATTATTATAAAAATTAGAAGTCTCACATCGACGTGGTTTTACTTTAACGGAAAATTCTGATAAAAATTAGAAGTCTCACATCGAGGTGGTTTTACTTAAACTGAAAATTCTGATAAAAATTACAAGTTCGACATCGACGTGGTTTTACTTGAAGGGAAATTTCTGATAAAAATTACAAGTCCTACATTGACGTGGTTTTACTAGAAGGGAAGCTTCTGATAAAAATTAGAAGTCTCACATCGAGGTGGTTTTACTTGAACGGAAAATTCTGATAAAAATTACAAGTCCGACATCGACGTGGTTTTACTTGAAGGGAAATTTCTGATAAAAATTACAAGTCCGACATTGACGTGGTTTTACTTGAAGGGAAGCTTCTGATAAAAATTACATGTCCCACATCTATGTGGTTTTACATAAATGGAAAATTATTATAAAAATTAGAAGTCTCACATCGACGTGGTGTTACTTAAACGGAAAATTCTGATAAAAATTACAAGTCCCGCATCAACGTGGTTTTACTTGAAGGGAAATTTCTGATAAAAATAACATGTCTCACATCGACGTTGTTTTACTTAAAAAGAAAATTATTATAAAAATTACAAGTCCCGCATCTACGTGGTTTTAATTGAAGGGAAATTTCTGATAAAAATGACATGTCCAACATCGACGTTGTTTTACTTAAACGGAAAATTATTATAAAAATTAGAAGTCTCACATCGAGGTGGTTTTACTTGAACGGAAAATTCTGATAAAAATTACAAGTCCGACATTGACGTGGTTTTACTTGAAGGGAAGCTTCTGATGAAAATTACATGTCCCACATCTATGTGGTTTTACATAAATGGAAAATTATTATAAAAATTAGAAGTCTCACATCGAGGTGGTTTTACTTGAACGGAAAATTCTGATAAAAATTACAAGTCCCGCATCTACGTGGTTTTAATTGAAGGGAAATTTCTGATAAAAATGACATGTCCAACATCGACGTTGTTTTACTTAAACGGAAAATTATTATAAAAATTAGAAGTCTCACATCGAGGTGGTTTTACTTGAACTGAAAATTCTGATAAAAATTACAAGTTCGACATCGACGTGGTTTTACTTGAAGTGAAATTTCTGATAAAAATTACAAGTCCGACATTGACGTGGTTTTACTAGAAGGGAAGCTTCTGATAAAAATTAGAAGTCTCACATCGACGTGGTTTTACTCGAAGGGAAATTTCTGATAAAAATTACAACTCCCACATCTATGTGGTATTACATAAATGGAAAATTCTGATAAAAATTAGAAGTCTGACATCGACCTGTTTTTACTTGAAGGGAAATTTGTAATAAAAATTACAAGACCCGCATCAACGTGGTTTTAATTAAAGGGAAATTTCTGATAAAAATGACATGTCCCACATCGACGTTGTTTTACTTAAACGGAAAATTATTATAAAAATCAAAGTCTTACATCGACGTGGTTTTACTTAAACGGAAAAGTCTGATAAAAATTAGAAGTCTCACATCGACGTGGTTTTACTTGAAGGGAAATTTCTGATAAAAATTACAAGTCCGACATTGACGCGGTTTTACTTGAAGGGAAGCTTCTGATAAAAATTACATGTCCCACATCTATGTGGTTTTACATAAATGGAAAGTTATTATAAAAATTAGAAGTCTCACATCGACGTGGTTTTACTTAAACGGAAAATTCTGATAAAAATTACAAGTCCCGCATCAACGTGGTTTTAATTGAAGGGAAATTTCTGATAAATATGACATGTCCCACATCGACGTTGTTTTACTTAAACGGAAAATTATTATAAAAATTAGAAGTCTCACATCGAGGTGGTTTTACTTGAACCTAAAATTCTGATAAAAATTACAAGTCCGACATCGACGTTGTTTTACTTAAACGGAAAATTATTATAAAAATTAGAAGTCTCACATCGACGTGGTTTTACTTAAACGGAAAATTCTGATAAAAATTAGAAGTCTCACATCGAGGTGGTTTTACTTGAACGAAAAATTCTGATAAAAATTACAAGTCCGACATCGACGTAATTTTACTTGAAGGGAAATTTCTGATAAAAATAACATGTCCCACATCGACGTGGTTTTACTTAAACGGAAAATTCTGATAAAAATTACAAGTCCGACATCGACGTGGTTTTACTTGAAGGGAAATTTCTGATAAAAATGACATGTCTCACTTCGACGTTGTTTTACTTAAACGGAAAATTATTATAAAAATCAAAGTCTTACATCGACGTGGTTTTACTTAAACGGAAAAGTCTGATAAAAATTAGAAGTCTCACATCGACGTGGTTTTACTTGAAGGGAAATTTCTGATAAAAATTACAAGTCCCGCATCAACGTGGTTTTAATTGAAGGGAAATTTCTGATAAAAATGACATGTCCCACATCGACGTTGTTTTAGTTAAACGGAAAATTATTATAAAAATTTGAAGTCTCACATCAAGGTGGTTTTACTTGAACGGAAAATTCTGATAAAAATTACAAGTCCGACATCGACGTGGTTTTACTTGAAGGGAAATTTCTGATAAAAATTACAAGTCCCGCATCAACGTGGTTTTAATTGAAGGGAAATTTCTGATAAAAATGACATGTCCCACATCGACGTTGTTTTAGTTAAACGGAAAATTATTATAAAAATTTGAAGTCTCACATCAAGGTGGTTTTACTTGAACGGAAAATTCTGATAAAAATTACAAGTCCGACATCGACGTGGTTTTACTTGAAGGGAAATTTCTGATAAAAATTACAAGTCCCACATCGACGTTGTTTTACTTAAACGGAAAATTCTGATAAAAATTAGAAGTCTCACATAGAGGTGGTTTTACTTGAACTGAAAATTCTGATAAAAATTACAAGTTCGACATCGACGTGGTTTTACTTGAAGGGAAATTTCTGATAAAAATTACAAGTCCTACATTGACGTGGTTTTACTAGAAGGGAAGCTTCTGATAAAAATTAGAAGTCTCACATCGAGGTGGTTTTACTTGAACGGAAAATTCTGATAAAAATTACAAGTCCGACATCGACGTGGTTTTACTTGAAGGGAAATTTCTGATAAAAATGACATGTCCCACATCGACGTTGTTTTACTTAAACGGAAAATTATTATAAAAATTAGAAGGCTCACATCGACGTGGTTTTACTTTAACGGAAAATTCTGATAAAAATTACAAGTCCCTCATCAACGTGGTTTTAATTGAAGGGAAATTTCTGATAAAAATGACATGTCCCACATCGACGTTGTTTTACTTAAACGGAAAATTATTATAAAAATTAGAAGTCTCACATCGACGTGGTTTTACTTAAACGGAAAATTCTGATAAAAATTACAAGTCCGACATCGACGTGGTTTTACTTGAAGGGAAATTTCTGATAAAAATTACATGTCCCGAATCAACGTGGTTTTACTTGAAGGGAAATTTCTGATAAAAATTACAAGTCCCACATCGACGTGGTTTTACTTAAACGGAAAATTCTGATAAAAATTACAAGTCCCGCATCTACGTAATTTTAATTGAAGGGAAATTTCTGATAAAAATGACATGTCCAACATCGACGTTGTTTTACTTAAACGAAAAATTATTATAAAAATTAGAAGTCTCACATCGACGTGGTTTTACTTAATCGGAAAATTCTGATAAAAATTAGAAGTCTCACATCGAGGTGGTTTTACTTGAACGGAAAATTCTGATAAAAATGACATGTCCCACATCGACGTGGTTTTACTTAAACGGAAAATTCTGATAAAAATTAGAAGTATGACATCGACGTGTTTTTACTTGAAGGGAAATTTTTGATAAAAATTACAAGACCCGCATCAACGTACTTTTAATTCAAGAGAAATTTCTGATAAAAATGACATGTCCAACATCGACGTTGTTTTACTTAAACGGAAAATTATTATAAAAATTAGAAGTCTCACATCGACGTGGTTTTACTTAAACGGAAAATTCTGATAAAAATTAGAAGTCTCACATCGAGGTGGTTTTACTTGAACGGAAAATTCTGATAAAAATGACATGTCCCACATCGACGTGGTTTTACTTAAACGGAAAATTCTGATAAAAATTACAAGTCCGACATCGACGTGGTTTTACTTGAAGGGAAATTTCTGATAAAAATGACATGTCTCACTTCGACGTTGCTTTACTTAAACGGAAAATTATTATAAAAATCAAAGTCTTACATCGACGTGGTTTTACTTAAACGAAAAAGTCTAATAAAAATTAGAAGTCTCACATCGACGTGGTTTTACTTGAAGGGAAATTTCTGATAAAAATTACAAGTCCCGCATCAACGTGGTTTTAATTGAAGGGAAATTTCTGATAAAAATGACATGTCCCACATCGACGTTGTTTTAGTTAAACGGAAAATTATTATAAAAATTTGAAGTCTCACATCAAGGTGGTTTTACTTGAACGGAAAATTCTGATAAAAATTACAAGTCCGACATCGACGTGGTTTTACTTGAAGGGAAATTTCTGATAAAAATTACAAGTCCCGCATCAACGTGGTTTTAATTGAAGGGAAATTTCTGATAAAAATGACATGTCCCACATCGACGTTGTTTTAGTTAAACGGAAAATTATTATAAAAATTTGAAGTCTCACATCAAGGTGGTTTTACTTGAACGGAAAATTCTGATAAAAATTACAAGTCCGACATCGACGTGGTTTTACTTGAAGGGAAATTTCTGATAAAAATTACAAGTCCCACATCGACGTTGTTTTACTTAAACGGAAAATTCTGATAAAAATTAGAAGTCTCACATAGAGGTGGTTTTACTTGAACTGAAAATTCTGATAAAAATTACAAGTTCGACATCGACGTGGTTTTACTTGAAGGGAAATTTCTGATAAAAATTACAAGTCCTACATTGACGTGGTTTTACTAGAAGGGAAGCTTCTGATAAAAATTAGAAGTCTCACATCGAGGTGGTTTTACTTGAACGGAAAATTCTGATAAAAATTACAAGTCCGACATCGACGTGGTTTTACTTGAAGGGAAATTTCTGATAAAAATGACATGTCCCACATCGACGTTGTTTTACTTAAACGGAAAATTATTATAAAAATTAGAAGGCTCACATCGACGTGGTTTTACTTTAACGGAAAATTCTGATAAAAATTACAAGTCCCTCATCAACGTGGTTTTAATTGAAGGGAAATTTCTGATAAAAATGACATGTCCCACATCGACGTTGTTTTACTTAAACGGAAAATTATTATAAAAATTAGAAGTCTCACATCGACGTGGTTTTACTTAAACGGAAAATTCTGATAAAAATTACAAGTCCGACATCGACGTGGTTTTACTTGAAGGGAAATTTCTGATAAAAATTACATGTCCCGAATCAACGTGGTTTTACTTGAAGGGAAATTTCTGATAAAAATTACAAGTCCCACATCGACGTGGTTTTACTTAAACGGAAAATTCTGATAAAAATTACAAGTCCCGCATCTACGTAATTTTAATTGAAGGGAAATTTCTGATAAAAATGACATGTCCAACATCGACGTTGTTTTACTTAAACGAAAAATTATTATAAAAATTAGAAGTCTCACATCGACGTGGTTTTACTTAATCGGAAAATTCTGATAAAAATTAGAAGTCTCACATCGAGGTGGTTTTACTTGAACGGAAAATTCTGATAAAAATGACATGTCCCACATCGACGTGGTTTTACTTAAACGGAAAATTCTGATAAAAATTAGAAGTATGACATCGACGTGTTTTTACTTGAAGGGAAATTTTTGATAAAAATTACAAGACCCGCATCAACGTACTTTTAATTCAAGAGAAATTTCTGATAAAAATGACATGTCCAACATCGACGTTGTTTTACTTAAACGGAAAATTATTATAAAAATTAGAAGTCTCACATCGACGTGGTTTTACTTAAACGGAAAATTCTGATAAAAATTAGAAGTCTCACATCGAGGTGGTTTTACTTGAACGGAAAATTCTGATAAAAATGACATGTCCCACATCGACGTGGTTTTACTTAAACGGAAAATTCTGATAAAAATTACAAGTCCGACATCGACGTGGTTTTACTTGAAGGGAAATTTCTGATAAAAATGACATGTCTCACTTCGACGTTGCTTTACTTAAACGGAAAATTATTATAAAAATCAAAGTCTTACATCGACGTGGTTTTACTTAAACGAAAAAGTCTAATAAAAATTAGAAGTCTCACATCGACGTGGTTTTACTTGAAGGGAAATTTCTGATAAAAATTACAAGTCCCGCATCAACGTGGTTTTAATTGAAGGGAAATTTCTGATAAAAATGACATGTCCCACATCGACGTTGTTTTAGTTAAACGGAAAATTATTATAAAAATTTGAAGTCTCACATCAAGGTGGTTTTACTTGAACGGAAAATTCTGATAAAAATTACAAGTCCGACATCGACGTGGTTTTACTTGAAGGGAAATTTCTGATAAAAATTACAAGTCCCGCATCAACGTGGTTTTAATTGAAGGGAAATTTCTGATAAAAATGACATGTCCCACATCGACGTTGTTTTAGTTAAACGGAAAATTATTATAAAAATTTGAAGTCTCACATCAAGGTGGTTTTACTTGAACGGAAAATTCTGATAAAAATTACAAGTCCGACATCGACGTGGTTTTACTTGAAGGGAAATTTCTGATAAAAATTACAAGTCCCACATCGACGTTGTTTTACTTAAACGGAAAATTCTGATAAAAATTAGAAGTCTCACATAGAGGTGGTTTTACTTGAACTGAAAATTCTGATAAAAATTACAAGTTCGACATCGACGTGGTTTTACTTGAAGGGAAATTTCTGATAAAAATTACAAGTCCTACATTGACGTGGTTTTACTAGAAGGGAAGCTTCTGATAAAAATTAGAAGTCTCACATCGAGGTGGTTTTACTTGAACGGAAAATTCTGATAAAAATTACAAGTCCGACATCGACGTGGTTTTACTTGAAGGGAAATTTCTGATAAAAATGACATGTCCCACATCGACGTTGTTTTACTTAAACGGAAAATTATTATAAAAATTAGAAGTCTCACATCGACGTGGTTTTACTTAATCGGAAAATTCTGATAAAAATTAGAAGTCTCACATCGAGGTGGTTTTACTTGAACGGAAAATTCTGATAAAAATGACATGTCCCACATCGACGTGGTTTTACTTAAACGGAAAATTCTGATAAAAATTAGAAGTATGACATCGACGTGTTTTTACTTGAAGGGAAATTTTTGATAAAAATTACAAGACCCGCATCAACGTACTTTTAATTCAAGAGAAATTTCTGATAAAAATGACATGTCCAACATCGACGTTGTTTTACTTAAACGGAAAATTATTATAAAAATTAGAAGTCTCACATCGACGTGGTTTTACTTAAACGGAAAATTCTGATAAAAATTAGAAGTCTCACATCGAGGTGGTTTTACTTGAACGGAAAATTCTGATAAAAATGACATGTCCCACATCGACGTGGTTTTACTTAAACGGAAAATTCTGATAAAAATTACAAGTCCGACATCGACGTGGTTTTACTTGAAGGGAAATTTCTGATAAAAATGACATGTCTCACTTCGACGTTGTTTTACTTAAACGGAAAATTATTATAAAAATCAAAGTCTTACATCGACGTGGTTTTACTTAAACGAAAAAGTCTAATAAAAATTAGAAGTCTCACATCGACGTGGTTTTACTTGAAGGGAAATTTCTGATAAAAATTACAAGTCCGACATTGACGTGGTTTTACTTGAAGGGAAGCTTCTGATAAAAATTACATGTCCCACATCTATGTGGTTTTACATAAATGGAAAGTTATTATAAAAATTAGAAGTCTCACATCGACGTGGTTTTACTTAAACGGAAAATTCTGATAAAAATTACAAGTCCCGCATCAACGTGGTTTTAATTGAAGGGAAATTTCTGATAAAAATGACATGTCCCACATCGACGTTGTTTTAGTTAAACGGAAAATTATTATAAAAATTTGAAGTCTCACATCAAGGTGGTTTTACTTGAACGGAAAATTCTGATAAAAATTACAAGTCCGACATCGACGTGGTTTTACTTGAAGGGAAATTTCTGATAAAAATTACAAGTCCCACATCGACGTTGTTTTACTTAAACGGAAAATTATTATAAAAATTAGAAGTCTCACATTGAGGTGGTTTTACTTGAACGGAAAATTCTGATAAAAATTACAAGTCCGACATCGACGTTGTTTTACTTAAACGGAAAATTATTATAAAAATTAGAAGTCTCACATCGACGTGGTTTTACTTAAACGGAAAATTCTGATAAAAATTAGAAGTCTCACATAGAGGTGGTTTTACTTGAACTGAAAATTCTGATAAAAATTACAAGTTCGACATCGACGTGGTTTTACTTGAAGGGAAATATCTGATAAAAATTACAAGTCCGACATTGACGTGGTTTTACTTGAAGGGAAGCTTCTGATAAAAATTACATGTCTCACATCTATGTGGTTTTACATAAATGGAAAATTATTATAAAAATTAGAAGTCTCACATCGACGTGGTTTTCCTTAAACGGAAAACTCTGATAAAAATTACAAGTCCCGCATCAACGTGGTTTTAATTGAGGGGAAATTTCTAATAAAAATGACATGTCCCACATCGACGTTGTTTTACTTAAACGGAAAATTATTATAAAAATTAGAAGTCTCACATCGAGGTGGTTTTACTTGAACGGAAAATTCTGATAAAAATTACAAGTTCGACATCGACGTGGTTTTACTTGAAGGGAAATTTCTGATAAAAATTACAAGTCCTACATTGACGTGGTTTTACTAGAAGGGAAGCTTCTGATAAAAATTAGAAGTCTCACATCGAGGTGGTTTTACTTGAACGGAAAATTCTGATAAAAATTACAAGTCCGACATCGACGTGGTTTTACTTGAAGGGAAATTTCTGATAAAAATGACATGTCCCACATCGACGTTGTTTTACTTAAACGGAAAATTATTATAAAAATTAGAAGGCTCACATCGACGTGGTTTTACTTTAACGGAAAATTCTGATAAAAATTACAAGTCCCGCATCTACGTAATTTTAATTGAAGGGAAATTTCTGATAAAAATGACATGTCCAACATCGACGTTGTTTTACTTAAACGGAAAATTATTATAAAAATTAGAAGTCTCACATCGACGTGGTTTTACTTAAACGGAAAATTCTGATAAAAATTACAAGTCCGACATCGACGTGGTTTTACTTGAAGGGAAATTTCTGATAAAAATTACATGTCCCGAATCAACGTGGTTTTACTTGAAGGGAAATTTCTGATAAAAATTACAAGTCCCACATCGACGTGGTTTTACTTAAACGGAAAATTCTGATAAAAATTACAAGTCCCGCATCTACGTAATTTTAATTGAAGGGAAATTTCTGATAAAAATGACATGTCCAACATCGACGTTGTTTTACTTAAACGGAAAATTATTATAAAAATTAGAAGTCTCACATCGACGTGGTTTTACTTAAACGGAAAATTCTGATAAAAATTAGAAGTCTCACATCGAGGTGGTTTTACTTGAACGGAAAATTCTGATAAAAATGACATGTCCCACATCGACGTGGTTTTACTTAAACGGAAAATTCTGATAAAAATTAGAAGTATGACATCGACGTGTTTTTACTTGAAGGGAAATTTTTGATAAAAATGACATGACCCACATCGACGTTGTTTTACTTAAACGGAAAATTCTGATAAAAATTAGAAGTCTCACATCGAGGTGGTTTTACTTGAACGGAAAATTATTATAAAAATTAGAAGTCTTACATCGACGTGGTTTTACTTAAACGTAAAAGTCTAATAAAAATTAGAAGTCTCACATCGACGTGGTTTTACTTGAAGGGAAATATCTGATAAAAATTACAAGTCCGACATTGACGTGGTTTTACTTGAAGGGAAGCTTCTGATAAAAATTACATGTCTCACATCTATGTGGTTTTACATAAATGGAAAATTATTATAAAAATTAGAAGTCTCACATCGACGTGGTTTTCCTTAAACGGAAAACTCTGATAAAAATTACAAGTCCCGCATCAACGTGGTTTTAATTGAGGGGAAATTTCTAATAAAAATGACATGTCCCACATCGACGTTGTTTTACTTAAACGGAAAATTATTATAAAAATTAGAAGTCTCACATCGAGGTGGTTTTACTTGAACGGAAAATTCTGATAAAAATTACAAGTCCGACATCGACGTGGTTTTACTTGAAGGGAAATTTCTGATAAAAATGACATGTCCCACATCGACGTTGTTTTACTTAAACGAAAAATTATTATAAAAATTAGAAGGCTCACATCGACGTGGTTTTACTTTAACGGAAAATTCTGATAAAAATTACAAGTCCCGCATCTACGTAATTTTAATTGAAGGGAAATTTCTGATAAAAATGACATGTCCAACATCGACGTTGTTTTACTTAAACGGAAAATTATTATAAAAGTTAGAAGTCTCACATCGACGTGGTTTTACTTAAACGGAAAATTCTGATAAAAATTAGAAGTCTCACATCGAGGTGGTTTTACTTGAACGAAAAATTCTGATAAAAATTACAAGTCCGACATCGACGTAATTTTACTTGAAGGGAAATTTCTGATAAAAATAACATGTCCCACATCGACGTGGTTTTACTTAAACGGAAAATTCTGATAAAAATTACAAGTCCCGCATCTACGTGGTTTTAATTGAAGGGAAATTTCTGATAAAAATGACATGTCCAACATCGACGTTGTTTTACTTAAACGGAAAATTATTATAAAAATTAGAAGTCTCACATCGACGTGGTTTTACTTTAACGGAAAATTCTGATAAAAATTAGAAGTCTCACATCGAGGTGGTTTTACTTAAACTGAAAATTCTGATAAAAATTACAAGTTCGACATCGACGTGGTTTTACTTGAAGGGAAATTTCTGATAAAAATTACAAGTCCGACATTGACGTGGTTTTACTAGAAGGGAAGCTTCTGATAAAAATTAGAAGTCTCACATCGACGTGGCTTTACTCGAAGGGAAATTTCTGATAAAAATTACAACTCCCACATCTATGTGGTATTACATAAATGGAAAATTCTGATAAAAATTAGAAGTCTGACATCGACCTGTTTTTACTTGAAGGGAAATTTGTAATAAAAATTACAAGACCCGCATCAACGTGGTTTTAATTGAAGGGAAATTTCTGATAAAAATGACATGTCCCACATCGACGTTGTTTTACTTAAACGGAAAATTATTATAAAAATTAGAAGTCTCACATCGAGGTGGTTTTACTTGAACGGAAAATTCTGATAAAAATTACAAGTCCGACATTGACGTGGTTTTACTTGAAGGGAAGCTTCTGATGAAAATTACATGTCCCACATCTATGTGGTTTTACATAAATGGAAAATTATTATAAAAATTAGAAGTCTCACATCGAGGTGGTTTTACTTGAACGGAAAATTCTGATAAAAATTACAAGTCCCGCATCTACGTGGTTTTAATTGAAGGGAAATTTCTGATAAAAATGACATGTCCAACATCGACGTTGTTTTACTTAAACGGAAAATTATTATAAAAATTAGAAGTCTCACATCGAGGTGGTTTTACTTGAACTGAAAATTCTGATAAAAATTACAAGTTCGACATCGACGTGGTTTTACTTGAAGTGAAATTTCTGATAAAAATTACAAGTCCGACATTGACGTGGTTTTACTAGAAGGGAAGCTTCTGATAAAAATTAGAAGTCTCACATCGACGTGGTTTTACTCGAAGGGAAATTTCTGATAAAAATTACAACTCCCACATCTATGTGGTATTACATAAATGGAAAATTCTGATAAAAATTAGAAGTCTGACATCGACCTGTTTTTACTTGAAGGGAAATTTGTAATAAAAATTACAAGACCCGCATCAACGTGGTTTTAATTGAAGGGAAATTTCTGATAAAAATGACATGTCCCACATCGACGTTGTTTTACTTAAACGGAAAATTATTATAAAAATCAAAGTCTTACATCGACGTGGTTTTACTTAAACGGAAAAGTCTGATAAAAATTAGAAGTCTCACATCGACGTGGTTTTACTTGAAGGGAAATTTCTGATAAAAATTACAAGTCCGACATTGACGCGGTTTTACTTGAAGGGAAGCTTCTGATAAAAATTACATGTCCCACATCTATGTGGTTTTACATAAATGGATAGTTATTATAAAAATTAGAAGTCTCACATCGACGTGGTTTTACTTAAACGGAAAATTCTGATAAAAATTACAAGTCCCGCATCAACGTGGTTTTAATTGAAGGGAAATTTCTGATAAATATGACATGTCCCACATCGACGTTGTTTTACTTAAACGGAAAATTATTATAAAAATTAGAAGTCTCACATCGAGGTGGTTTTACTTGAACCTAAAATTCTGATAAAAATTACAAGTCCGACATCGACGTTGTTTTACTTAAACGGAAAATTATTATAAAAATTAGAAGTCTCACATTGACGTGGTTTTACTTGAAGGGAAATTTCTGATAAAAATGACATGTCTCACTTCGACGTTGTTTTACTTAAACGGAAAATTATTATAAAAATCAAAGTCTTACATCGACGTGGTTTTACTTAAACGGAAAAGTCTGATAAAAATTAGAAGTCTCACATCGACGTGGTTTTACTTGAAGGGAAATTTCTGATAAAAATGACATGTCCCACATCGACGTTGTTTTAGTTAAACGGAAAATTATTATAAAAATTTGAAGTCTCACATCAAGGTGGTTTTACTTGAACGGAAAATTCTGATAAAAATTACAAGTCCGACATCGACGTGGTTTTACTTGAAGGGAAATTTCTGATAAAAATTACAAGTCCCACATCGACGTTGTTTTACTTAAACGGAAAATTATTATAAAAATTAGAAGTCTCACATCGAGGTGGTTTTACTTGAACGGAAAATTCTGATAAAAATTACAAGTCCGACATCGACGTTGTTTTACTTAAACGGAAAATTATTATAAAAATTAGAAGTCTCACATCGACGTGGTTTTACTTAAACGGAAAATTCTGATAAAAATTAGAAGTCTCACATCGAGGTGGTTTTACTTGAACGAAAAATTCTGATAAAAATTACAAGTCCGACATCGACGTAATTTTACTTGAAGGGAAATTTCTGATAAAAATAACATGTCCCACATCGACGTGGTTTTACTTAAACGGAAAATTCTGATAAAAATTACAAGTCCGACATCGACGTGGTTTTACTTGAAGGGAAATTTCTGATAAAAATGACATGTCTCACTTCGACGTTGTTTTACTTAAACGGAAAATTATTATAAAAATCAAAGTCTTACATCGACGTGGTTTTACTTAAACGGAAAAGTCTGATAAAAATTAGAAGTCTCACATCGACGTGGTTTTACTTGAAGGGAAATTTCTGATAAAAATTACAAGTCCCGCATCAACGTGGTTTTAATTGAAGGGAAATTTCTGATAAAAATGACATGTCCCACATCGACGTTGTTTTAGTTAAACGGAAAATTATTATAAAAATTTGAAGTCTCACATCAAGGTGGTTTTACTTGAACGGAAAATTCTGATAAAAATTACAAGTCCGACATCGACGTGGTTTTACTTGAAGGGAAATTTCTGATAAAAATTAGAAGTCCCGCATCAACGTGGTTTTAATTGAAGGGAAATTTCTGATAAAAATGACATGTCCCACATCGACGTTGTTTTAGTTAAACGGAAAATTATTATAAAAATTTGAAGTCTCACATCAAGGTGGTTTTACTTGAACGGAAAATTCTGATAAAAATTACAAGTCCGACATCGACGTGGTTTTACTTGAAGGGAAATTTCTGATAAAAATTACAAGTCCTACATTGACGTGGTTTTACTAGAAGGGAAGCTTCTGATAAAAATTAGAAGTCTCACATCGACGTGGTTTTACTTTAACGGAAAATTCTGATAAAAATTACAAGTCCCTCATCAACGTGGTTTTAATTGAAGGGAAATTTCTGATAAAAATGACATGTCCCACATCGACGTTGTTTTACTTAAACGGAAAATTATTATAAAAATTAGAAGTCTCACATCGACGTGGTTTTACTTAAACGGAAAATTCTGATAAAAATTACAAGTCCGACATCGACGTGGTTTTACTTGAAGGGAAATTTCTGATAAAAATTACATGTCCCGAATCAACGTGGTTTTACTTGAAGGGAAATTTCTGATAAAAATTACAAGTCCCACATCGACGTGGTTTTACTTAAACGGAAAATTCTGATAAAAATTACAAGTCCCGCATCTACGTAATTTTAATTGAAGGGAAATTTCTGATAAAAATGACATGTCCAACATCGACGTTGTTTTACTTAAACGAAAAATTATTATAAAAATTAGAAGTCTCACATCGACGTGGTTTTACTTAATCGGAAAATTCTGATAAAAATTAGAAGTCTCACATCGAGGTGGTTTTACTTGAACGGAAAATTCTGATAAAAATGACATGTCCCACATCGACGTGGTTTTACTTAAACGGAAAATTCTGATAAAAATTAGAAGTATGACATCGACGTGTTTTTACTTGAAGGGAAATTTTTGATAAAAATTACAAGACCCGCATCAACGTACTTTTAATTCAAGAGAAATTTCTGATAAAAATGACATGTCCAACATCGACGTTGTTTTACTTAAACGGAAAATTATTATAAAAATTAGAAGTCTCACATCGACGTGGTTTTACTTAAACGGAAAATTCTGATAAAAATTAGAAGTCTCACATCGAGGTGGTTTTACTTGAACGGAAAATTCTGATAAAAATGACATGTCCCACATCGACGTGGTTTTACTTAAACGGAAAATTCTGATAAAAATTACAAGTCCGACATCGACGTGGTTTTACTTGAAGGGAAATTTCTGATAAAAATGACATGTCTCACTTCGACGTTGTTTTACTTAAACGGAAAATTATTATAAAAATCAAAGTCTTACATCGACGTGGTTTTACTTAAACGAAAAAGTCTAATAAAAATTAGAAGTCTCACATCGACGTGGTTTTACTTGAAGGGAAATTTCTGATAAAAATTACAAGTCCGACATTGACGTGGTTTTACTTGAAGGGAAGCTTCTGATAAAAATTACATGTCCCACATCTATGTGGTTTTACATAAATGGAAAGTTATTATAAAAATTAGAAGTCTCACATCGACGTGGTTTTACTTAAACGGAAAATTCTGATAAAAATTAGAAGTCTCACATAGAGGTGGTTTTACTTGAACTGAAAATTCTGATAAAAATTACAAGTTCGACATCGACGTGGTTTTACTTGAAGGGAAATTTCTGATAAAAATTACAAGTCCTACATTGACGTGGTTTTACTAGAAAGGAAGCTTCTTATAAAAATTAGAAGTCTCACATCGAGGTGGTTTTACTTGAACGGAAAATTCTGATAAAAATTACAAGTCCGACATCGACGTGGTTTTACTTGAAGGGAAATTTCTGATAAAAATGACATGTCCCACATCGACGTTGTTTTACTTAAACGGAAAATTATTATAAAAATTAGAAGGCTCACATCGACGTGGTTTTACTTTAACGGAAAATTCTGATAAAAATTACAAGTCCCTCATCAACGTGGTTTTAATTGAAGGGAAATTTCTGATAAAAATGACATGTCCCACATCAACGTTGTTTTACTTAAACGGAAAATTATTATAAAAATTAGAAGTCTCACATCGACGTGGTTTTACTTAAACGGAAAATTCTGATAAAAATTACAAGTCCGACATCGACGTGGTTTTACTTGAAGGGAAATTTCTGATAAAAATTACATGTCCCGAATCAACGTGGTTTTACTTGAAGGGAAATTTCTGATAAAAATTACAAGTCCCACATCGACGTGGTTTTACTTAAACGGAAAATTCTGATAAAAATTACAAGTCCCGCATCTACGTAATTTTAATTGAAGGGAAATTTCTGATAAAAATGACATGTCCAACATCGACGTTGTTTTACTTAAACGGAAAATTATTATAAAAATTAGAAGTCTCACATCGACGTGGTTTTACTTAAACGGAAAATTCTGATAAAAATTAGAAGTCTCACATCGAGGTGGTTTTACTTGAACGGAAAATTCTGATAAAAATGACATGTCCCACATCGACGTGGTTTTACTTAAACGGAAAATTCTGATAAAAATTAGAAGTATGACATCGACGTGTTTTTACTTGAAGGGAAATTTTTGATAAAAATGACATGACCCACATCGACGTTGTTTTACTTAAACGGAAAATTCTGATAAAAATTAGAAGTCTCACATCGAGGTGGTTTTACTTGAACGGAAAATTATTATAAAAATTAGAAGTCTTACATCGACGTGGTTTTACTTAAACGTAAAAGTCTAATAAAAATTAGAAGTCTCACATCGACGTGGTTTTACTTGAAGGGAAATATCTGATAAAAATTACAAGTCCGACATTGACGTGGTTTTACTTGAAGGGAAGCTTCTGATAAAAATTACATGTCTCACATCTATGTGGTTTTACATAAATGGAAAATTATTATAAAAATTAGAAGTCTCACATCGACGTGGTTTTCCTTAAACGGAAAACTCTGATAAAAATTACAAGTCCCGCATCAACGTGGTTTTAATTGAGGGGAAATTTCTAATAAAAATGACATGTCCCACATCGACGTTGTTTTACTTAAACGGAAAATTATTATAAAAATTAGAAGTCTCACATCGAGGTGGTTTTACTTGAACGGAAAATTCTGATAAAAATTACAAGTTCGACATCGACGTGGTTTTACTTGAAGGGAAATTTCTGATAAAAATTACAAGTCCTACATTGACGTGGTTTTACTAGAAGGGAAGCTTCTGATAAAAATTAGAAGTCTCACATCGAGGTGGTTTTACTTGAACGGAAAATTCTGATAAAAATTACAAGTCCGACATCGACGTGGTTTTACTTGAAGGGAAATTTCTGATAAAAATGACATGTCCCACATCGACGTTGTTTTACTTAAACGGAAAATTATTATAAAAATTAGAAGGCTCACATCGACGTGGTTTTACTTTAACGGAAAATTCTGATAAAAATTACAAGTCCCGCATCTACGTAATTTTAATTGAAGGGAAATTTCTGATAAAAATGACATGTCCAACATCGACGTTGTTTTACTTAAACGGAAAATTATTATAAAAATTAGAAGTCTCACATCGACGTGGTTTTACTTAAACGGAAAATTCTGATAAAAATTAGAAGTCTCACATCGAGGTGGTTTTACTTGAACGGAAAATTCTGATAAAAATGACATGTCCCACATCGACGTGGTTTTACTTAAACGGAAAATTCTGATAAAAATTAGAAGTATGACATCGACGTGTTTTTACTTGAAGGGAAATTTTTGATAAAAATTACAAGACCCGCATCAACGTACTTTTAATTCAAGAGAAATTTCTGATAAAAATGACATGACCCACATCGACGTTGTTTTACTTAAACGGAAAATTATTATAAAAATTAGAAGTCTCACATCGAGGTGGTTTTACTTGAACGGAAAATTATTATAAAAATTAGAAGTCTTACATCGACGTGGTTTTACTTAAACGTAAAAGTCTAATAAAAATTAGAAGTCTCACATCGACGTGGTTTTACTTGAAGGGAAATATCTGATAAAAATTACAAGTCCGACATTGACGTGGTTTTACTTGAAGGGAAGCTTCTGATAAAAATTACATGTCTCACATCTATGTGGTTTTACATAAATGGAAAATTATTATAAAAATTAGAAGTCTCACATCGACGTGGTTTTCCTTAAACGGAAAACTCTGATAAAAATTACAAGTCCCGCATCAACGTGGTTTTAATTGAGGGGAAATTTCTAATAAAAATGACATGTCCCACATCGATATTGTTTTACTTAAACGGAAAATTATTATAAAAATTAGAAGTCTCACTTCGAGGTGGTTTTACTTGAACGGAAAATTCTGATAAAAATTACAAGTCCGACATCGACGTTGTTTTACTTAAACGGAAAATTATTATAAAAATTAGAAGTCTCACATCGACGTGGTTTTACTTAAACGGAAAATTCTGATAAAAATTAGAAGTCTCACATAGAGGTGGTTTTACTTGAACTGAAAATTCTGATAAAAATTACAAGTTCGACATCGACGTGGTTTTACTTGAAGGGAAATTTCTGATAAAAATTACAAGTCCTACATTGACGTGGTTTTACTAGAAGGGAAGCTTCTGATAAAAATTAGAAGTCTCACATCGAGGTGGTTTTACTTGAACGGAAAATTCTGATAAAAATTACAAGTCCGACATCGACGTGGTTTTACTTGAAGGGAAATTTCTGATAAAAATGACATGTCCCACATCGACGTTGTTTTACTTAAACGGAAAATTATTATAAAAATTAGAAGTCTCACATCGACGTGGTTTTACTTAAACGGAAAATTCTGATAAAAATTACAAGTCCGACATCGACGTGGTTTTACTTGAAGGGAAATTTCTGATAAAAATTACATGTCCCGAATCAACGTGGTTTTACTTGAAGGGAAATTTCTGATAAAAATTACAAGTCCCACATCGACGTGGTTTTACTTAAACGGAAAATTCTGATAAAAATTACAAGTCCCGCATCTACGTAATTTTAATTGAAATGAAATTTCTGATAAAAATGACATGTCCAACATCGACGTTGTTTTACTTAAACGGAAAATTATTATAAAAATTAGAAGTCTCACATCGACGTGGTTTTACTTAAACGGAAAATTCTGATAAAAATTAGAAGTCTCACATCGAGGTGGTTTTACTTGAACGGAAAATTCTGATAAAAATGACATGTCCCACATCGACGTGGTTTTACTTAAACGGAAAATTCTGATAAAAATTAGAAGTATGACATCGACGTGTTTTTACTTGAAGGGAAATTTTTGATAAAAATTAGAAGTCTCACATCGACGTACTTTTAATTCAAGAGAAATTTCTGATAAAAATGACATGACCCACATCGACGTTGTTTTACTTAAACGGAAAATTATTATAAAAATTAGAAGTCTCACATCGAGGTGGTTTTACTTGAACGGAAAATTATTATAAAAATTAGAAGTCTTACATCGACGTGGTTTTACTTAAACGTAAAAGTCTAATAAAAATTAGAAGTCTCACATCGACGTGGTTTTACTTGAAGGGAAATATCTGATAAAAATTACAAGTCCGACATTGACGTGGTTTTACTTGAAGGGAAGCTTCTGATAAAAATTACATGTCTCACATCTATGTGGTTTTACATAAATGGAAAATTATTATAAAAATTAGAAGTCTCACATCGACGTGGTTTTCCTTAAACGGAAAACTCTGATAAAAATTACAAGTCCCGCATCAACGTGGTTTTAATTGAGGGGAAATTTCTAATAAAAATGACATGTCCCACATCGACGTTGTTTTACTTAAACGGAAAATTATTATAAAAATTAGAAGTCTCACATCGAGGTGGTTTTACTTGAACGGAAAATTCTGATAAAAATTACAAGTCCGGCATGGACGTGGTTTTACTTGAAGGGAAATTTCTGATAAAAATTACATGTCCCGAATCAACGTGGTTTTACTTGAAGGGAAATTTCTGATAAAAATTACAAGTCCCACATCGACGTGGTTTTACTTAAACGGAAAATTCTGATAAAAATTAGAAGTCTCACATCGAGGTGGTTTTACTTGAACGGAAAATTCTGATAAAAATGACATGTCCAACATCGACGTTGTTTTACTTAAACGGAAAATTATTATAAAAATTAGAAGTCTCACATCGACGTGGTTTTACTTTAACGGAAAATTCTGATAAAAATTAGAAGTCTCACATCGAGGTGGTTTTACTTGAACTGAAAATTCTGATAAAAATTAGAAGTCTGACATCGACCTGTTTTTACTTGAAGGAAATTTGTAATAAAAATTACAAGACCCGCATCAACGTGGTTTTAATTGAAGGGAAATTTCTGATAAAAATGACATGTCCCACATCGACGTTGTTTTACTTAAACGGAAAATTATTATAAAAATTAGAAGTCTCACATCGAGGTGGTTTTACTTGAACGGAAAATTCTGATAAAAATTACAAGTCCGACATCGACGTGGTTTTACTTGAAGGGAAATTTCTGATAAAAATTACAAGTCCGACATTGACGTGGTTTTACTTGAAGGGAAGCTTCTGATAAAAATTACATGTCCCACATCTATGTGGTTTTACATAAATGGAAAATTATTATAAAAATTAGAAGTCTCACATCGACGTGGTGTTACTTAAACGGAAAATTCTGATAAAAATTACAATTCCCGCATCAACGTGGTTTTAATTGAAGGGAAATTTCTGATAAAAATGACATGTCCCACATCGACGTTGTTTTACTTAAACGGAAAATTATTATAAAAATTAGAAGTCTCACATCGACGTGGTTTTACTTAAACGGAAAATTCTGATAAAAATTACAAGTCCCGCATCAACGTGGTCTTAATTGAAGGGAAATTTCTGATAAAAATGACATGTCCCACATCGACTTTGTTTTACTTAAACGGAAAATTATTATAAAAATTAGAAGTCTCACATCGACGTGGTTTTACTTAAACGGAAAATTCTGATAAAAATTACAAGTCCCGCATCAACGTGGTTTTAATTGAAGGGAAATTTCTGATAAAAATGACATGTCCCACATCGACGTTGTTTTACTTAAACGGAAAATTATTATAAAAATTAGAAGTCTCACATCGAGGTGGTTTTACTTGAACGGAAAAATCTGATAAAAATTACAAGTCCGACATCGACGTGGTTTTACTTGAAGGGAAATCTCTGATAAAAATTACAAGTCCGACATTGACGTGGTTTTACTTGAAGGGAAGCTTCTGAGAAAAATTACATGTCCCACATCTATGTGGTTTTACATAAATGGAAAATTATTATAAAAATTAGAAGTCTCACATCGACGTGGTGTTACTTAAACGGAAAATTCTGATAAAAATTACAAGTCCCGCATCAACGTGGTTTTAATTGAAGGAAAATTTCTGATAAAAATAACATGTCCCACATCGACGTTGTTTTACTTAAACGGAAAATTATTATAAAAATTAGAAGGCTCACATCGACGTGGTTTTACTTAAACGGAAAATTCTGATAAAAATTACAAGTCCCTCATCAATGTGGTTTTAATTGAAGGGAAATTTCTGAAAAAAATGACATGTCCCACATCGACGTTGTTTTACTTAAACGGAAAATTATTATAAAAATTAGAAGTCTCACATCGACGTGGTTTTACTTAAACGGAAAATTCTGATAAAAATTACAAGTCCCTTATCAACGTGGTTCTAATTGAAGGGAAATTTCTGATAAAAATGGCATGTCCCACATCGACGTTGTTTTACTTAAACGGAAAATTATTATAAAAATTAGAAGTCTCACATCGACGTGGTTTTACTTAAACGGAAAATTCTGATAAAAATTACAAGTCCGACATCGACGTGGTTTTACTTGAAGGGAAATTTCTGATAAAAATGACATGTCCAACATCGAGGTTGTTTTACTTAAACGGAAAATTATTATAAAAATTAGAAGTCTCACATCGAGGTGGTTTTAATTGAACGGAAAATTCTGATAAAAATTACAAGTCCCGCATCTACGTGGTTTTAATTGAAGGGAAATTTCTGATAAAAATGACATGTCCAACATATACGTTGTTTTACTTAAACGGAAAATTATTATAAAAATTAGAAGTCTCACATCGACGTGGTTTTACTTAAACGGAAAATTCTGATAAAAATTACAAGTCCCGCATCAACGTGGTTTTAATTGAAGGGAAATTTCTGATAAAAATGACATGTCCCACATCGACGTTGTTTTACTTAAATGGAAAATTATTATAAAAATTAGAAGTCTCACATCGAGGTGGTTTTACTTGAACGGAAAAATCTGATAAAAATTACAAGTCCGACATCGACGTGGTTTTACTTGAAGGGAAATTTCTGATAAAAATTACAAGTCCGACATTGACGTGGTTTTACTTGAAGGGAAGCTTCTGATAAAAATTACATGTCCCACATCTATGTGGTTTTACATAAATGGAAAATTATTATAAAAATTAGAAGTCTCACATCGACGTGGTGTTACTTAAACGGAAAATTCTGATAAAAATTACAAGTCCCGCATCAACGTGGTTTTAATTGAAAGAAAATTTCTGATAAAAATAACATGTCCCACATCGACGTTGTTTTACTTAAACGGAAAATTATTATAAAAATTAGAAGTCTCACATCGACGTGGTTTTACTTAAACGGAAAATTCTGATAAAAATTACAAGTCCCTCATCAACGTGGTTCTAATTGAAGGGAAATTTCTGATAAAAATGGCATGTCCCACATCGACGTTGTTTTACTTAAACGGAAAATTATTATAAAAATTAGAAGTCTCACATCGACGTGGTTTTACTTAAACGGAAAATTCTGATAAAAATTAGAAGTCTCACATCGAGGTGGTTTTAATTGAACGGAAAATTCTGATAAAAATTACAAGTCCCGCATCTACGTGGTTTTAATTGAAGGGAAATTTCTGATAAAAATGACATGTCCAACATCGACGTTGTTTTACTTAAACGGAAAATTATTATAAAAATTAGAAGTCTCACATCGACGTCGTTTTACTTTAACGGAAAATTCTGATAAAAATTAGAAGTCTCACATCGAGGTGGTTTTACTTAAACTGAAAATTCTGATAAAAATTACAAGTTCGACATCGACGTGGTTTTACTCGAAGGGAAATTTCTGATAAAAATTACAACTCCCACATCTATGTGGTATTACATAAATGGAAAATTCTGATAAAAATTAGAAGTCTGACATCGACGTGTTTTTACTTGAAGGGAAATTTGTGATAAAAATTACAAGACCCGCATCAACGTGGTTTTAATTAAAGGGAAATTTCTGATAAAAATGACATGTCCCACATCGACGTTGTTTTACTTAAACGGAAAATTATTATAAAAATTAGAAGTCTCACATCGACGTGGTTTTACTTAATCGGAAAATTCTGATAAAAATTACAAGTCCCTCATCAACGTGGTTTTAATTGAAGGGAAATTTCTGATAAAAATGACATGTCCCACATCGACGTTGTTTTACTTAAACGGAAAATTATTATAAAAATTAGAAGTCTCACATCGACGTGGTTTTACTTTAACGGAAAATTCTGATAAAAATTAGAAGTCTCACATCGAGGTGGTTTTACTTGAAAGGAAATTTCTGATAAAAATTACAAGTCCGACATTGACGTGGTTTTACAAGAAGGGAAGCTTCTGATAAAAATTAGAAGTCTCGCATCGACGTGGTTTTACTCGAAGGGAAATTTCTGATAAAAATTACAACTCCCACATCTATGTGGTATTACAGAAATGGAAAATTCTGATAAAAATTAGAAGTCTGACATCGAGGTTTTTTTACTTGAAGGGAAATTTGTGATAAAAATTACAAGACCCGCATCAACGTGGTTTTAATTGAAGGGAAATTTCTGATAAAAATGACATGTCCCACATCGACGTTGTTTTACTTAAACGGGAAATTATTATAAAAATTAGAAGTCTCACATCGACGTGGTTTTACCTTAACGGAAAATTCTGATAAAAATTACAAGTCCCGCATCAACGTGGTTTTAATTGAAGGGAAATTTCTGATAAAAATGACATGTCCCACATCGACGTTGTTTTACTTAAACGGAAAATTATTATAAAAATTAGAAGTCTCACATCGACGTGGTTTTACTTAAACGGAAAATTCTGATAAAAATTACAAGTCCCGCATCAACGTGGTTTTAATTGAAGGGAAATTTCTGATAAAAATGACATGTCCCACATCGACGTTGTTTTACTTAAACGGAAAATTATTATAAAAATTAGAAGTCTCACATCGACGTGGTTTTACTTAAACGGAAAATTCTGATAAAAATTACAAGTCCCGCATCAACGTGGTTTTAATTGAAGGGAAATTTCTGATAAAAATGACATGTCCCACATCGACGTTGTTTTACTTAAACGGAAAATTATTATAAAAATTAGAAGTCTCACATCGACGTGGTTTTACTTAAACGGAAAATTCTGATAAAAATTACAAGTCCGACATCGACGTGGTTTTACTTGAAGGGAAATTTCTAATAAAAATTACATGTCCCGAATCAACGTGGTTTTACTTGAAGGGAAATTTCTGATAAAAATGACATGTCCCACATCGACGTTGTTTTACTTAAACGGAAAATTATTATAAAAATTAGAAGTCTCACATCGACGTGGTTTTACTTAATCGGAAAATTCTGATAAAAATTACAAGTCCCTCATCAACGTGGTTTTAATTGAAGGGAAATTTCTGATAAAAATGACATGTCCCACATCGACGTTGTTTTACTTAAACGGAAAATTATTATAAAAATTAGAAGTCTCACATCGACGTGGTTTTACTTTAACGGAAAATTCTGATAAAAATTAGAAGTCTCACATCGAGGTGGTTTTACTTAAACTGAAAATTCTGATAAAAATTACAAGTTCGACATCGACGTGGTTTTACTTGAAGGGAAATTTCTGATAAAAATTACAAGTCCGACATTGACGTGGTTTTACAAGAAGGGAAGCTTCTGATAAAAATTAGAAGTCTCACATCGACGTGGTTTTACTCGAAGGGAAATTTCTGATAAAAATTACAACTCCCACATCTATGTGGTATTACATAAATGGAAAATTCTGATAAAAATTAGAAGTCTGACATCGACGTTTTTTTACTTGAAGGGAAATTTGTGATAAAAATTACAAGACCCGCATCAACGTGGTTTTAATTGAAGGGAAATTTCTGATAAAAATGACATGTCCCACATCGACGTTGTTTTACTTAAACGGGAAATTATTATAAAAATTAGAAGTCTCACATCGACGTGGTTTTACCTTAACGGAAAATTCTGATAAAAATTACAAGTCCCGCATCAACGTGGTTTTAATTGAAGGGAAATTTCTGATAAAAATGACATGTCCAACATCGACGTTGTTTTACTTAAACGGAAAATTATTATAAAAATTAGAAGTCTCACATCGACGTGGTTTTACTTAAACGGAAAATTATTATAAAAATTAGAAGTCTCACATCGACGTGGTTTTACTTTAACGGAAAATTCTGATAAAAATTAGAAGTCTCACATCGAGGTGGTTTTACTTAAACTGAAAATTCTGATAAAAATTACAAGTTCGACATCGACGTGGTTTTACTTGAAGGGAAATTTCTGATAAAAATTACAAGTCTCACATCGACGTGGTTTTACTCGAAGGGAAATTTCTGATAAAAATTACAACTCCCACATCTATGTGGTATTACATAAATGGAAAATTCTGATAAAAATTAGAAGTCTGACATCGACGTTTTTTTACTTGAAGGGAAATTTGTGATAAAAATTACAAGACCCGCATCAACGTGGTTTTAATTGAAGGGAAATTTCTGATAAAAATGACATGTCCCACATCGACGTTGTTTTACTTAAACGGGAAATTATTATAAAAATTAGAAGTCTCACATCGACGTGGTTTTACCTTAACGGAAAATTCTGATAAAAATTACAAGTCCCGCATCAACGTGGTTTTAATTGAAGGGAAATTTCTGATAAAAATGACATGTCCCACATCGACGTTGTTTTACTTAAACGGAAAATTATTATAAAAATTAGAAGTCTCACATCGACGTGGTTTTACTTAAACGGAAAATTCTGATAAAAATTACAAGTCCGACATCGACGTGGTTTTACTTGAAGGGAAATTTCTAATAAAAATTACATGTCCCGAATCAACGTGGTTTTAATTGAAGGGAAATTTCTGATAAAAATGACATGTCCAACATCGACGTTGTTTTACTTAAACGGAAAATTATTATAAAAATTAGAAGTCTCACATCGACGTGGTTTTACTTAAACGGAAAATTCTGATAAAAATTACAAGTCCGACATCGACGTGGTTTTACTTGAAGGGAAATTTCTAATAAAAATTACATGTCCCGAATCAACGTGGTTTTACTTGAAGGGAAATTTCTGATAAAAATTACAAGTCCCACATCGACGTGGTTTTACTTAAACGAAAAATTCTGATAAAAATTACAAGTCCCGCATCTACGTGGTTTTAATTGAAGGGAAATTTCTGATAAAAATGACATGTCCAACATCGACGTTGTTTTACTTGAAGGGAAATTTCTGATAAAAATTACAAGTCCGACATTGACGTGGTTTTACTAGAAGGGAAGCATCTGATAAAAATTAGAAGTCTCACATCGACGTGGTTTTACTTAAACGGAAAATTCTGATAAAAATTACAAGTCCGACATCGACGTGGTTTTACTTGAAGGGAAATTTCTAATAAAAATTACATGTCCCGAATCAACGTGGTTTTACTTGAAGGGAAATTTCTGATAAAAATTACAAGTCCCACATCGACGTGGTTTTACTTTAACGGAAAATTCTGATAAAAATTAGAAGTCTCACATCGAGGTGGTTTTACTTGAATTGAAAATTCTGATAAAAATTACAATTTCGACATCGACGTGGTTTTACTTGAAGGGAAATTTCTGATAAAAATTACAAGTCCCACATCGACGTGGTTTTACTTAAACGGAAAATTCTGATAAAAATTACAAGTCCCGCATCTACGTGGTTTTAATTGAAGGGAAATTTCTGATAAAAGTGACATGTCCCACATCTACGTTGTTTTACTTAAACGGAAAATTATTATAAAAATTAGAAGTCTCACATCGACGTGGTTTTACTTAAACGGAAAATTCTGATAAAAATTACAAGTCCGACATCGACGTGGTTTTACTTGAAGGGAAATTTCTAATAAAAATTACATGTCCCGACTCAACGTGGTTTTACTTGAAGGGATATTTCTGATAAAAATTACAAGTCCCACATCGACGTGGTTTTACTTAAACGGAAAATTCTGATAAAAATTACAAGTCCCGCATCTACGTGGTTTTAATTGAAGGGAAATTTCTGATAAAAATGACATGTCCAACATCGACGTTGTTTTACTTAAACGGAAAATTATTATAAAAATTAGAAGTCTCACATCGACGTGGTTTTACTTAAACGGAAAATTCTGATAAAAATTACAAGTCCCGCATCAACGTGGTTTTAATTGAAGGGAAATTTCTAAAAAAAATGACATGTCCCACATCGACGTTGTTTTACTTAAACGGAAAATTATTATAAAAATTAGAAGTCTCACATCGACGTGGTTTTACTTTAACGGAAAATTCTGATAAAAATTAGAAGTCTCACATCGAGGTGGTTTTACTTAAACTGAAAATTCTGATAAAAATTACAAGTTCGACATCGACGTGGTTTTACTTGAAGGGAAATTTCTGATAAAAATTACAAGTCTCACATCGACGTGGTTTTACTCGAAGGGAAATTTCTGATAAAAATTACAACTCCCACATCTATGTGGTATTACATAAATGGAAAATTCTGATAAAAATTAGAAGTCTGACATCGACGTTTTTTTACTTGAAGGGAAATTTGTGATAAAAATTACAAGACCCGCATCAACGTGGTTTTAATTGAAGGGAAATTTCTGATAAAAATGACATGTCCCACATCGACGTTGTTTTACTTAAACGGGAAATTATTATAAAAATTAGAAGTCTCACATCGACGTGGTTTTACCTTAACGGAAAATTCTGATAAAAATTACAAGTCCCGCATCAACGTGGTTTTAATTGAAGGGAAATTTCTGATAAAAATGACATGTCCCACATCGACGTTGTTTTACTTAAACGGAAAATTATTATAAAAATTAGAAGTCTCACATTGACGTGGTTTTACTTAAACGGAAAATTCTGATAAAAATTACAAGTCCGACATCGACGTGGTTTTACTTGAAGGGAAATTTCTAATAAAAATTACATGTCCCGAATCAACGTGGTTTTAATTGAAGGGAAATTTCTGATAAAAATGACATGTCCAACATCGACGTTGTTTTACTTAAACGGAAAATTATTATAAAAATTAGAAGTCTCACATCGACGTGGTTTTACTTAAACGGAAAATTCTGATAAAAATTACAAGTCCCGCATCAACGTGGTTTTAATTGAAGGGAAATTTCTGATAAAAATGACATGTCCCACATCGACGTTGTTTTACTTAAACGGAAAATTATTATAAAAATTAGAAGTCTCACATCGACGTGGTTTTACTTAAACGGAAAATTCTGATAAAAATTACAAGTCCCGCATCAACGTGGTTTTAATTGAAGGGAAATTTCTGATAAAAATGACATGTCCAACATCTACGTTGTTTTACTTAAACGGAAAATTATTATAAAAATTAGAAGTCTCACATCGACGTGGTTTTACTTAAACGGAAAATTCTGATAAAAATTACAAGTCCGACATCGACGTGGTTTTACTTGAAGGGAAATTTCTAATAAAAATTACATGTCCCGAATCAACGTGGTTTTACTTGAAGGGAAATTTCTGATAAAAATTACAAGTCCCACATCGACGTGGTTTTACTTAAACGAAAAATTCTGATAAAAATTACAAGTCCCGCATCTACGTGGTTTTAATTGAAGGGAAATTTCTGATAAAAATGACATGTCCAACATCGACGTTGTTTTACTTGAAGGGAAATTTCTGATAAAAATTACAAGTCCGACATTGACGTGGTGTTACTAGAAGGGAAGCATCTGATAAAAATTAGAAGTCTCACATCGACGTGGTTTTACTTAAACGGAAAATTCTGATAAAAATTACAAGTCCGACATCGACGTGGTTTTACTTGAAGGGAAATTTCTAATAAAAATTACATGTCCCGAATCAACGTGGTTTTACTTGAAGGGAAATTTCTGATAAAAATTACAAGTCCCACATCGACGTGGTTTTACTTTAACGGAAAATTCTGATAAAAATTAGAAGTCTCACATCGAGGTGGTTTTACTTGAATTGAAAATTCTGATAAAAATTACAAGTTCGACATCGACGTGGTTTTACTTGAAGGGAAATTTCTGATAAAAATTACAAGTCCGACATTGACGTGGTTTTACTAGAAGGGAAGCTTCTGATAAAAATTAGAAGTCTTACATCGACGTGGTTTTACTCGAAGGGAAATTTCTGATAAAAATTACAACTCCCACATCTATGTGGTATTACATAAATGGAAAATTCTGATAAAAATTAGAAGTCTGACATCGACGTGTTTTTACTTGAAGGGAAATTTGTGATAAAAATGACAAGACCCGCATCAACGTGGTTTTAATTGAAGGGAAATTTCTGATAAAAATGACATGTCCCACATCGACGTTGTTTTACTTAAACGGAAAATTCTGATAAAAATTACAAGTCCCGCATCTACGTGGTTTTAATTGAAGGGAAATTTCTGATAAAAATGACATGTCCAACATCGACGTTGTTTTACTTAAACGGAAAATTATTATAAAAATTAGAAGTCTCACATCGACGTGGTTTTACTTAAACGGAAAATTCTGATAAAAATTACAAGTCCCGCATCAACGTGGTTTTAATTGAAGGGAAATTTCTAAAAAAAATGACATGTCCCACATCGACGTTGTTTTACTTAAACGGAAAATTATTATAAAAATTAGAAGTCTCACATCGACGTGGTTTTACTTTAACGGAAAATTCTGATAAAAATTAGAAGTCTCACATCGAGGTGGTTTTACTTAAACTGAAAATTCTGATAAAAATTACAAGTTCGACATCGACGTGGTTTTACTTGAAGGGAAATTTCTGATAAAAATTACAAGTCCGACATTGACGTGGTTTTACAAGAAGGGAAGCTTCTGATAAAAATTAGAAGTCTCACATCGACGTGGTTTTACTCGAAGGGAAATTTCTGATAAAAATTACAACTCCCACATCTATGTGGTATTACATAAATGGAAAATTCTGATAAAAATTAGAAGTCTGACATCGACGTTTTTTTACTTGAAGGGAAATTTGTGATAAAAATTACAAGACCCGCATCAACGTGGTTTTAATTGAAGGGAAATTTCTGATAAAAATGACATGTCCCACATCGACGTTGTTTTACTTAAACGGGAAATTATTATAAAAATTAGAAGTCTCACATCGACGTGGTTTTACCTTAACGGAAAATTCTGATAAAAATTACAAGTCCCGCATCAACGTGGTTTTAATTGAAGGGAAATTTCTGATAAAAATGACATGTCCCACATCTACGTTGTTTTACTTAAACGGAAAATTATTATAAAAATTAGAAGTCTCACATCGACGTGGTTTTACTTAAACGGAAAATTCTGATAAAAATTACAAGTCCGACATCGACGTGGTTTTACTTGAAGGGAAATTTCTAATAAAAATTACATGTCCCGACTCAACGTGGTTTTACTTGAAGGGATATTTCTGATAAAAATTACAAGTCCCACATCGACGTGGTTTTACTTAAACGGAAAATTCTGATAAAAATTACAAGTCCCGCATCTACGTGGTTTTAATTGAAGGGAAATTTCTGATAAAAATGACATGTCCAACATCGACGTTGTTTTACTTAAACGGAAAATTATTATAAAAATTAGAAGTCTCACATCGACGTGGTTTTACTTAAACGGAAAATTCTGATAAAAATTACAAGTCCCGCATCAACGTGGTTTTAATTGAAGGGAAATTTCTAAAAAAAATGACATGTCCCACATCGACGTTGTTTTACTTAAACGGAAAATTATTATAAAAATTAGAAGTCTCACATCGACGTGGTTTTACTTTAACGGAAAATTCTGATAAAAATTAGAAGTCTCACATCGAGGTGGTTTTACTTAAACTGAAAATTCTGATAAAAATTACAAGTTCGACATCGACGTGGTTTTACTTGAAGGGAAATTTCTGATAAAAATTACAAGTCTCACATCGACGTGGTTTTACTCGAAGGGAAATTTCTGATAAAAATTACAACTCCCACATCTATGTGGTATTACATAAATGGAAAATTCTGATAAAAATTAGAAGTCTGACATCGACGTTTTTTTACTTGAAGGGAAATTTGTGATAAAAATTACAAGACCCGCATCAACGTGGTTTTAATTGAAGGGAAATTTCTGATAAAAATGACATGTCCCACATCGACGTTGTTTTACTTAAACGGGAAATTATTATAAAAATTAGAAGTCTCACATCGACGTGGTTTTACCTTAACGGAAAATTCTGATAAAAATTACAAGTCCCGCATCAACGTGGTTTTAATTGAAGGGAAATTTCTGATAAAAATGACATGTCCCACATCGACGTTGTTTTACTTAAACGGAAAATTATTATAAAAATTAGAAGTCTCACATTGACGTGGTTTTACTTAAACGGAAAATTCTGATAAAAATTACAAGTCCGACATCGACGTGGTTTTACTTGAAGGGAAATTTCTAATAAAAATTACATGTCCCGAATCAACGTGGTTTTAATTGAAGGGAAATTTCTGATAAAAATGACATGTCCAACATCGACGTTGTTTTACTTAAACGGAAAATTATTATAAAAATTAGAAGTCTCACATCGACGTGGTTTTACTTAAACGGAAAATTCTGATAAAAATTACAAGTCCCGCATCAACGTGGTTTTAATTGAAGGGAAATTTCTGATAAAAATGACATGTCCCACATCGACGTTGTTTTACTTAAACGGAAAATTATTATAAAAATTAGAAGTCTCACATCGACGTGGTTTTACTTAAACGGAAAATTCTGATAAAAATTACAAGTCCCGCATCAACGTGGTTTTAATTGAAGGGAAATTTCTGATAAAAATGACATGTCCAACATCTACGTTGTTTTACTTAAACGGAAAATTATTATAAAAATTAGAAGTCTCACATCGACGTGGTTTTACTTAAACGGAAAATTCTGATAAAAATTACAAGTCCGACATCGACGTGGTTTTACTTGAAGGGAAATTTCTAATAAAAATTACATGTCCCGAATCAACGTGGTTTTACTTGAAGGGAAATTTCTGATAAAAATTACAAGTCCCACATCGACGTGGTTTTACTTAAACGAAAAATTCTGATAAAAATTACAAGTCCCGCATCTACGTGGTTTTAATTGAAGGGAAATTTCTGATAAAAATGACATGTCCAACATCGACGTTGTTTTACTTGAAGGGAAATTTCTGATAAAAATTACAAGTCCGACATTGACGTGGTGTTACTAGAAGGGAAGCATCTGATAAAAATTAGAAGTCTCACATCGACGTGGTTTTACTTAAACGGAAAATTCTGATAAAAATTACAAGTCCGACATCGACGTGGTTTTACTTGAAGGGAAATTTCTAATAAAAATTACATGTCCCGAATCAACGTGGTTTTACTTGAAGGGAAATTTCTGATAAAAATTACAAGTCCCACATCGACGTGGTTTTACTTTAACGGAAAATTCTGATAAAAATTAGAAGTCTCACATCGAGGTGGTTTTACTTGAATTGAAAATTCTGATAAAAATTACAAGTTCGACATCGACGTGGTTTTACTTGAAGGGAAATTTCTGATAAAAATTACAAGTCCGACATTGACGTGGTTTTACTAGAAGGGAAGCTTCTGATAAAAATTAGAAGTCTTACATCGACGTGGTTTTACTCGAAGGGAAATTTCTGATAAAAATTACAACTCCCACATCTATGTGGTATTACATAAATGGAAAATTCTGATAAAAATTAGAAGTCTGACATCGACGTGTTTTTACTTGAAGGGAAATTTGTGATAAAAATGACAAGACCCGCATCAACGTGGTTTTAATTGAAGGGAAATTTCTGATAAAAATGACATGTCCCACATCGACGTTGTTTTACTTAAACGGAAAATTCTGATAAAAATTACAAGTCCCGCATCTACGTGGTTTTAATTGAAGGGAAATTTCTGATAAAAATGACATGTCCAACATCGACGTTGTTTTACTTAAACGGAAAATTATTATAAAAATTAGAAGTCTCACATCGACGTGGTTTTACTTAAACGGAAAATTCTGATAAAAATTACAAGTCCCGCATCAACGTGGTTTTAATTGAAGGGAAATTTCTAAAAAAAATGACATGTCCCACATCGACGTTGTTTTACTTAAACGGAAAATTATTATAAAAATTAGAAGTCTCACATCGACGTGGTTTTACTTTAACGGAAAATTCTGATAAAAATTAGAAGTCTCACATCGAGGTGGTTTTACTTAAACTGAAAATTCTGATAAAAATTACAAGTTCGACATCGACGTGGTTTTACTTGAAGGGAAATTTCTGATAAAAATTACAAGTCCGACATTGACGTGGTTTTACAAGAAGGGAAGCTTCTGATAAAAATTAGAAGTCTCACATCGACGTGGTTTTACTCGAAGGGAAATTTCTGATAAAAATTACAACTCCCACATCTATGTGGTATTACATAAATGGAAAATTCTGATAAAAATTAGAAGTCTGACATCGACGTTTTTTTACTTGAAGGGAAATTTGTGATAAAAATTACAAGACCCGCATCAACGTGGTTTTAATTGAAGGGAAATTTCTGATAAAAATGACATGTCCCACATCGACGTTGTTTTACTTAAACGGGAAATTATTATAAAAATTAGAAGTCTCACATCGACGTGGTTTTACCTTAACGGAAAATTCTGATAAAAATTACAAGTCCCGCATCAACGTGGTTTTAATTGAAGGGAAATTTCTGATAAAAATGACATGTCCCACATCGACGTTGTTTTACTTAAACGGAAAATTATTATAAAAATTAGAAGTCTCACATCGACGTGGTTTTACTTAAACGGAAAATTCTGATAAAAATTACAAGTCCGACATCGACGTGGTTTTACTTGAAGGGAAATTTCTAATAAAAATTACATGTCCCGAATCAACGTGGTTTTACTTGAAGGGAAATTTCTGATAAAAATTACAAGTCCCACATCGACGTGGTTTTACTTAAACGGAAAATTCTGATAAAAATTACAAGTCCCGCATCTACGTGGTTTTAATTGAAGGGAAATTTCTGATAAAAATGACATGTCCAACATCGACGTTGTTTTACTTAAACGGAAAATTATTATAAAAATTAGAAGTCTCACATCGACGTCGTTTTACTTTAACGGAAAATTCTGATAAAAATTAGAAGTCTCACATCGAGGTGGTTTTACTTAAACTGAAAATTCTGATAAAAATTACAAGTTCGACATCGACGTGGTTTTACTCGAAGGGAAATTTCTGATAAAAATTACAACTCCCACATCTATGTGGTATTACATAAATGGAAAATTCTGATAAAAATTAGAAGTCTGACATCGACGTGTTTTTACTTGAAGGGAAATTTGTGATAAAAATTACAAGACCCGCATCAACGTGGTTTTAATTAAAGGGAAATTTCTGATAAAAATGACATGTCCCACATCGACGTTGTTTTACTTAAACGGAAAATTATTATAAAAATTAGAAGTCTCACATCGACGTGGTTTTACTTAATCGGAAAATTCTGATAAAAATTACAAGTCCCTCATCAACGTGGTTTTAATTGAAGGGAAATTTCTGATAAAAATGACATGTCCCACATCGACGTTGTTTTACTTAAACGGAAAATTATTATAAAAATTAGAAGTCTCACATCGACGTGGTTTTACTTTAACGGAAAATTCTGATAAAAATTAGAAGTCTCACATCGAGGTGGTTTTACTTGAAAGGAAATTTCTGATAAAAATTACAAGTCCGACATTGACGTGGTTTTACAAGAAGGGAAGCTTCTGATAAAAATTAGAAGTCTCACATCGACGTGGTTTTACTCGAAGGGAAATTTCTGATAAAAATTACAACTCCCACATCTATGTGGTATTACATAAATGGAAAATTCTGATAAAAATTAGAAGTCTGACATCGACGTTTTTTTACTTGAAGGGAAATTTGTGATAAAAATTACAAGACCCGCATCAACGTGGTTTTAATTGAAGGGAAATTTCTGATAAAAATGACATGTCCCACATCGACGTTGTTTTACTTAAACGGGAAATTATTATAAAAATTAGAAGTCTCACATCGACGTGGTTTTACCTTAACGGAAAATTCTGATAAAAATTACAAGTCCCGCATCAACGTGGTTTTAATTGAAGGGAAATTTCTGATAAAAATGACATGTCCCACATCGACGTTGTTTTACTTAAACGGAAAATTATTATAAAAATTAGAAGTCTCACATCGACGTGGTTTTACTTAAACGGAAAATTCTGATAAAAATTACAAGTCCGACATCGACGTGGTTTTACTTGAAGGGAAATTTCTAATAAAAATTACATGTCCCGAATCAACGTGGTTTTACTTGAAGGGAAATTTCTGATAAAAATTACAAGTCCCACATCGACGTGGTTTTACTTAAACGGAAAATTCTGATAAAAATTACAAGTCCCGCATCTACGTGGTTTTAATTGAAGGGAAATTTCTGATAAAAATGACATGTCCAACATCGACGTTGTTTTACTTAAACGGAAAATTATTATAAAAATTAGAAGTCTCACATCGACGTGGTTTTACTTAAACGGAAAATTCTGATAAAAATTACAAGTCCCGCATCAACGTGGTTTTAATTGAAGGGAAATTTCTAAAAAAAATGACATGTCCCACATCGACGTTGTTTTACTTAAACGGAAAATTATTATAAAAATTAGAAGTCTCACATCGACGTGGTTTAACTTTAACGGAAAATTCTGATAAAAATTAGAAGTCTCACATCGAGGTGGTTTTACTTAAACTGAAAATTCTGATAAAAATTACAAGTTCGACATCGACGTGGTTTTACTTGAAGGGAAATTTCTGATAAAAATTACAAGTCCGACATTGACGTGGTTTTACAAGAAGGGAAGCTTCTGATAAAAATTAGAAGTCTCACATCGACGTGGTTTTACTCGAAGGGAAATTTCTGATAAAAATTACAACTCCCACATCTATGTGGTATTACATAAATGGAAAATTCTGATAAAAATTAGAAGTCTGACATCGACGTTTTTTTACTTGAAGGGAAATTTGTGATAAAAATTACAAGACCCGCATCAACGTGGTTTTAATTGAAGGGAAATTTCTGATAAAAATGACATGTCCCACATCGACGTTGTTTTACTTAAACGGGAAATTATTATAAAAATTAGAAGTCTCACATCGACGTGGTTTTACCTTAACGGAAAATTCTGATAAAAATTACAAGTCCCGCATCAACGTGGTTTTAATTGAAGGGAAATTTCTGATAAAAATGACATGTCCCACATCGACGTTGTTTTACTTAAACGGAAAATTATTATAAAAATTAGAAGTCTCACATCGACGTGGTTTTACTTAAACGGAAAATTCTGATAAAAATTACAAGTCCGACATCGACGTGGTTTTACTTAAAGGGAAATTTCTAATAAAAATTACATGTCCCGAATCAACGTGGTTTTACTTGAAGGGAAATTTCTGATAAAAATTACAAGTCCCACATCGACGTGGTTTTACTTAAACGGAAAATTCTGATAAAAATTACAAGTCCCGCATCTACGTGGTTTTAATTGAAGGGAAATTTCTGATAAAAATGACATGTCCAACATCGACGTTGTTTTACTTAAACGGAAAATTATTATAAAAATTAGAAGTCTCACATCGACGTGGTTTTAATTGAAGGGAAATTTCTGATAAAAATGACATGTCCCACATCGACGTTGTTTTACTTAAACGGAAAATTATTATAAAAATTAGAAGTCTCACATCGACGTGGTTTTACTTAAACGGAAAATTCTGATAAAAATTACAAGTCCCGCATCAACGTGGTTTTAATTGAAGGGAAATTTCTGATAAAAATGACATGTCCCACATCGACGTTGTTTTACTTAAACGGAAAATTATTATAAAAATTAGAAGTCTCACATCGACGTGGTTTTACTTAAACGGAAAATTCTGATAAAAATTACAAGTACGACATCGACGTGGTTTTACTTGAAGGGAAATTTCTAATAAAAATTACATGTCCCGAATCAACGTGGTTTTACTTGAAGGGAAATTTCTGATAAAAATTACAAGTCCCACATCGACGTGGTTTTACTTAAACGGAAAATTCTGATAAAAATTACAAGTCCCGCATCTACGTGGTTTTAATTGAAGGGAAATTTCTGATAAAAATGACATGTCCAACATCGACGTTGTTTTACTTGAAGGGAAATTTCTGATAAAAATTACAAGTCCCACATCGACGTGGTTTTACTTTAACGGAAAATTCTGATAAAAATTAGAAGTCTCACATCGAGGTGGTTTTACTTGAATTGAAAATTCTGATAAAAATTACAAGTTCGACATCGACGTGGTTTTACTCGAAGGGAAATTTCTGATAAAAATTACAACTCCCACATCTATGTGGTATTACATAAATGGAAAATTCTGATAAAAATTAGAAGTCTGACATCGACGTGTTTTTACTTGAAGGGAAATTTGTGATAAAAATGACAAGACCCGCATCAACGTGGTTTTAATTGAAGGGAAATTTCTGATAAATATGACATGTCCCACATCGACGTTGTTTTACTTAAACGGAAAATTCTGATAAAAATTACAAGTCCCGCATCTACGTGGTTTTAATTGAAGGGAAATTTCTGATAAAAATGACATGTCCAACATCGACGTTGTTTTACTTAAACGGAAAATTCTGATAAAAATTAGAAGTCTCACATCGACGTGGTTTTACTTAAACGGAAAATTCTGATAAAAATTACAAGTCCCGCATCAACGTGGTTTTAATTGAAGGGAAATTTCTAAAAAAAATGACATGTCCTACATCGACGTTGTTTTACTTAAACGGAAAATTATTATAAAAATTAGAAGTCTCACATCGACGTGGTTTTACTTTAACGGAAAATTCTGATAAAAATTAGAAGTCTCACATCGAGGTGGTTTTACTTAAACTGAAAATTCTGATAAAAATTACAAGTTCGACATCGACGTGGTTTTACTTGAAGGGAAATTTCTGATAAAAATTACAAGTCCGACATTGACGTGGTTTTACAAGAAGGGAAGCTTCTGATAAAAATTAGAAGTCTCACATCGACGTGGTTTTACTCGAAGGGAAATTTCTGATAAAAATTACAACTCCCACATCTATGTGGTATTACATAAATGGAAAATTCTGATAAAAATTAGAAGTCTGACATCGACGTTTTTTTACTTGAAGGGAAATTTGTGATAAAAATTACAAGACCCGCATCAACGTGGTTTTAATTAAAGGGAAATTTCTGATAAAAATGACATGTCCCACATCGACGTTGTTTTACTTAAACGGGAAATTATTATAAAAATTAGAAGTCTCACATCGACGTGGTTTTACCTTAACGGAAAATTCTGATAAAAATTACAAGTCCCGCATCAACGTGGTTTTAATTGAAGGGAAATTTCTGATAAAAATGACATGTCCCACATCGACGTTGTTTTACTTAAACGGAAAATTATTATAAAAATTAGAAGTCTTGCATCGACGTGGTTTTACTTAAACGGAAAATTCTGATAAAAATTACAAGTCCGACATCGACGTGGTTTTACTTGAAGGGAAATTTCTAATAAAAATTACATGTCCCGAATCAACGTGGTTTTACTTGAAGGGAAATTTCTGATAAAAATTACAAGTCCCACATCGACGTGGTTTTACTTAAACGGAAAATTCTGATAAAAATTACAAGTCCCGCATCTACGTGGTTTTAATTGAAGGGAAATTTCTGATAAAAATGACATGTCCAACATCGACGTTGTTTTACTTAAACGGAAAATTATTATAAAAATTAGAAGTCTCACATCGACGTGGTTTTACTTAAACGGAAAATTCTGATAAAAATTACAAGTCCCGCATTAACGTGGTTTTAATTGAAGGGAAATTTCTGATAAAAATGACATGTCCCACATCGACGTTGTTTTACTTAAACGGAAAATTATTATAAAAATTAGAAGTCTCACATCGACGTGGTTTTACTTAAACGGAAAATTCTGATAAAAATTACAAGTCCCGCATCAACGTGGTTTTAATTGAAGGGAAATTTCTGATAAAAATGACATGTCCCACATCGACGTTGTTTTACTTAAACGGAAAATTATTATAAAAATTAGAAGTCTCACATCGACGTGGTTTTACTTAAACGGAAAATTCTGATAAAAATTACAAGTCCGACATCTACGTGGTTTTAATTGAAGGGAAATTTCTGATAAAAATGACATGTCCAACATCGACGTTGTTTTACTTGAAGGGAAATTTCTGATAAAAATTACAAGTCCGACATTGACGTGGTTTTACTAGAAGGGAAGCATCTGATAAAAATTAGAAGTCTCACATCGACGTGGTTTTACTTAAACGGAAAATTCTGATAAAAATTACAAGTCCGACATCGACGTGGTTTTACTTGAAGGGAAATTTCTAATAAAAATTACATGTCCCGAATCAACGTGGTTTTACTTGAAGGGAAATTTCTGATAAAAATTACAAGTCCCACATCGACGTGGTTTTACTTTAACGGAAAATTCTGATAAAAATTAGAAGTCTCACATCGAGGTGGTTTTACTTGAATTGAAAATTCTGATAAAAATTACAAGTTCGACATCGACGTGGTTTTACTTGAAGGGAAATTTCTGATAAAAATTACAAGTCCGACATTGACGTGGTTTTACTAGAAGGGAAGCTTCTGATAAAAATTAGAAGTCTTACATCGACGTGGTTTTACTTGAAGGGAAATTTGTGATAAAAATGACAAGACCCGCATCAACGTGGTTTTAATTGAAGGGAAATTTCTGATAAAAATGACATGTCCCACATCGACGTTGTTTTACTTAAACGGAAAATTCTGATATAATTTACATGTCCCGAATCAACGTGGTTTTACTTAAAGGGAAATTTCTGATAAAAATAACATGTCTCACATCGACGTTGTTTTACTTAAAAAGAAAATTCTGATAAAAATTACAAGTCCCGCATCAACGTGCTTTTACTTGAAGGGAAATTTCTGATAAAAATGGAAGTCCCACATCGACGTGGTTTTACTTAAACGGAAAATTATTATAAAAATTAGAAGTCTCACATCGAGGTGGTTTTACTTGAACGGAAAATTCTGATAAAAATTACAAGTCCGACATCGACGTGGTTTTACTTGAAGGGAAATTTCTGATAAAAATTACAAGTCCGACATTGACGTGGTTTTACTTGAAGGGAAGCTTCTGATAAAAATTACATGTCCCACATCTATGTGGTTTTACATAAATGGAAAATTATTATAAAAATTAGAAGTCTCACATCGACGTGGTGTTACTTAAACGGAAAATTCTGATAAAAATTACAAGTCCCGCATCAACGTGGTTTTAATTGAAGGAAAATTTCTGATAAAAATAACATGTCCCACATCGACGTTGTTTTACTTAAACGGAAAATTATTATAAAAATTAGAAGGCTCACATCGACGTGGTTTTACTTAAACGGAAAATTCTGATAAAAATTACAAGTCCCTCATCAACGTGGTTTTAATTGAAGGGAAATTTCTGATAAAAATGACATGTCCCACATCGACGTTGTTTTACTTAAACGGAAAATTCTGATATAATTTACATGTCCCGAATCAACGTGGTTTTACTTGAAGGGAAATTTCTGATAAAAATGACATGTCCTACATCGACGTTGTTTTACTTAAACGGAAAATTATTATAAAAATTAGAAGTCTCACATCGAGGTGGTTTTACTTGAACGGAAAACTCTGATAAAAATTACAAGTCCGACATCGACGTGGTTTTACTTGAAGGGAAATTTCTGATAAAAATTACAAGTCCGACATTGACGTGGTTTTACTTGAAGGGAAGCTTCTGATAAAAATTACATGTCCCACATCTATGTGGTTTTACATAAATGGAAAATTATTATAAAAATTAGAAGTCTCACATCGACGTGGTGTTACTTAAACGGAAAATTCTGATAAAAATTACAAGTCCCGCATCAACGTGGTTTTAATTGAAGGAAAATTTCTGATAAAAATAACATGTCCCACATCGACGTTGTTTTACTTAAACGGAAAATTATTATAAAAATTAGAAGGCTCACATCGACGTGGTTTTACTTAAACGGAAAATTCTGATAAAAATTACAAGTCCCTCATCAACGTGGTTTTAATTGAAGGGAAATTTCTGATAAAAATGACATGTCCCACATCGACGTTGTTTTACTTAAACGGAAAATTATTATAAAAATTAGAAGTCTCACATCGACGTGGTGTTACTTAAACGGAAAATTCTGATAAAAATTACAAGTCCCGCATCAACGTGGTTTTAATTGAAGGAAAATTTCTGATAAAAATGACATGTCCCACATCGACGTTGTTTTACTTAAACGGAAAATTCTGATATAATTTACATGTCCCGAATCAACGTGGTTTTACTTGAAGGGAAATTTCTGATAAAAATGACATGTCCTACATCGACGTTGTTTTACTTAAACGGAAAATTATTATAAAAATTAGAAGTCTCACATCGAGGTGGTTTTACTTGAACGGAAAATTCTGATAAAAATTACAAGTCCGACATCGACGTGGTTTTACTTGAAGGGAAATTTCTGATAAAAATTACAAGTCCGACATTGACGTGGTTTTACTTGAAGGGAAGCTTCTGATAAAAATTACATGTCCCACATCTATGTGGTTTTACATAAATGGAAAATTATTATAAAAATTAGAAGTCTCACATCGACGTGGTGTTACTTAAACGGAAAATTCTGATAAAAATTACAAGTCCCGCATCAACGTGGTTTTAATTGAAGGAAAATTTCTGATAAAAATAACATGTCCCACATCGACGTTGTTTTACTTAAACGGAAAATTATTATAAAAATTAGAAGGCTCACATCGACGTGGTTTTACTTAAACGGAAAATTCTGATAAAAATTACAAGTCCCTCATCAACGTGGTTTTAATTGAAGGGAAATTTCTGATAAAAATGACATGTCCCACATCGACGTTGTTTTACTTAAACGGAAAATTATTATAAAAATTAGAAGTCTCACATCGACGTGGTTTTACTTAAACGGAAAATTCTGATAAAAATTACAAGTCCCTCATCAACGTGGTTCTAATTGAAGGAAAATTTCTGATAAAAATGACATGTCCCACATCGACGTTGTTTTACTTAAACGGAAAATTATTATAAAAATTAGAAGTCTCACATCGACGTGGTTTTACTTAAACGGAAAATTCTGATAAAAATTACAAGTCCGACATCGACGTGGTTTTACTTGAAGGGAAATTTCTGATAAAAATTACAAGTCCGACATTGACGTGGTTTTACTAGAAGGGAAGCTTCTGATAAAAATTAGAAGTCTCACATCGACGTGGTTTTACTCGAAAGGAAATTTCTGATAAAAATTACAACTCCCACATCTATGTGGTATTACATAAATGGAAAATTCTGATAAAAATTAGAAGTCTGACATCGACGTGTTTTTACTTGAAGGGAAATTTGTGATAAAAATGACAAGACCCGCATCAACGTGGTTTTAATTGAAGGGAAATTTCTGATAAAAATGACATGTCCCACATCGACGTTGTTTTACTTAAACGGAAAATTCTGATATAATTTACATGTCCCGAATCAACGTGGTTTTACTTAAAGGGAAATTTCTGATAAAAATAACATGTCTCACATCGACGTTGTTTTACTTAAAAAGAAAATTCTGATAAAAATTACAAGTCCCGCATCAACGTGCTTTTACTTGAAGGGAAATTTCTGATAAAAATGGAAGTCCCACATCGACGTGGTTTTACTTAAACGGAAAATTATTATAAAAATAAGAAGTCTCACATCGAGGTGGTTTTACTTGAATTGAAAATTCTGATAAAAATTACAAGTTCGACATCGACGTGGTTTTAATTGAAGGGAAATTTCTGATAAAAATGACATGTCCAACATCGACGTTGTTTTACTTAAACGGAAAATTATTATAAAAATTAGAAGTCTCACATCGACGTGGTTTTACTTTAACGGACAATTCTGATAAAAATTAGAAGTCTCACATCGAGGTGGTTTTAATTGAACGGAAAATTCTGATAAAAATTACAAGTCCCGCATCTACGTAGTTTTAATTGAAGGGAAATTTCTGATAAAAATGACATGTCTAACATCGACGTTGTTTTACTTAAACGGAAAATTATTATAAAAATTAGAAGTCTCACATCGACGTGGTTTTACTTTAACGGAAAATTCTGATAAAAATTAGAAGTCTTACATCGAGGTGGTTTTACTTAAACTGAAAATTCTGATAAAAATAACAAGTTCGACATCGACGTGGTTTTACTTGAAGGGAAATTTCTGATAAAAATTACAAGTCCGACATTGACGTGGTTTTTCAAGAAGGGAAGCTTCTGATAAAAATTAGAAGTCTCACATCGACGTGGTTTTACTCGAAGGGAAATTTCTGATAAAAATTACAACTCCCACATCTATGTGGTATTACATAAATGGAAAATTCTGATAAAAATTAGAAGTCTGACATCGACGTGTTTTTACTTGAAGGGAAATTTGTGATAAAAATTACAAGACCCGCATCAACGTGGTTTTAATTGAAGGGAAATTTCTGATAAAAATGACATGTCCCACATCGACGTTGTTTTACTTAAACGGAAAATTATTATAAAAATTAGAAGTCTCACATCGACGTGGTTTTACGTTAACGGAAAATTTTGATAAAAATTAGAAGTCTCGCATCGAGGTGGTTTTACTTAGACTGAAAATTCTGATAAAAATTACAAGTTCGACATCGACGTGGTTTTACTTGTAGGGAAATTTCTGATAAAAATTACAAGTCCGACATTGACGTGGTTTTACAAGAAGGGAAGCTTCTGATAAAAATTAGAAGTCTCACATCGACGTGGTTTTACTCGAAGGGAAATTTCTGATAAAAATTACAACTCCCACATCTATGTGGTATTACATAAATGGAAAATTCTGATAAAAATTAAAAGTCTGACATCGACGTTTTTTTACTTGAAGGGAAATTTGTGATAAAAATTACAAGACCCGCATCAACGTGGTTTTAATTGAAGGGAAATTTCTGATAAAAATGACATGTCCCACATCGACGTTGTTTTACTTAAACGGGAAATTATTATAAAAATTAGAAGTCTCACATCGACGTGGTTTTACTTAAACGGAAAATTCTGATAAAAATTACAAGTCCCGCATCTACGTGGTTTTAATTGAAGGGAAATATCTGATAAAAATGACATGTCCAACATCGACGTTGTTTTACTTAAACGGAAAATTATTATAAAAATTAGAAGTCTCACATCGACGTGGTTTTACTTTAACGGAAAATTCTGATAAAAATTACAAGTCCGACATCGACGTGGTTTTACTTGAAGGGAAATTTCTAATAAAAATTACATGTCCGACATCGACGTGGTTTTACTTGAAGGGAAATTTCTAATAAAAATTACATGTCCCGCATCAACGTGGTTTTAATTGAAGGGAAATTTCTGATAAAAATGACATGTCCCAAATCGACGTTGTTTTACTTAAACGGAAAATTATTATAAAAATTAGAAGTCTCACATCGACGTGGTTTTACTTAAACGGAAAATTCTGATAAAAATTACAAGTCCCGCATCAACGTGGTTTTAATTGAAGGGAAATTTCTGATAAAAATGACATGTCCCACATCGACGTTGTTTTACTTAAACGGAAAATTATTATAAAAATTAGAAGTCTCACATCGACGTGGTTTTACTTAAACGGAAAATTCTGATAAAAATTACAAGTCCGACATCGACGTGGTTTTACTTGAAGGGAAATTTCTGATAAAAATGACATGTCCCACATCGACGTTGTTTTACTTAAACGGAAAATTCTGATAAAAATTACAAGTCCGACATCGACGTGGTTTTACTTGAAGGGAAATTTCGAATAAAAATTACATGTCCCGAATCAACGTGGTTTTACTTGAAGGGAAATTTCTGATAAAAATTACAAGTCCCACATCGACGTGGTTTTACTTAAACGGAAAATTCTGATAAAAATTACAAGTCCCGCATCTACGTGGTTTTAATTGAAGGGAAATTTCTGATAAAAATGACATGTCCAACATCGACGTTGTTTTACTTAAACGGAAAATTATTATAAAAATTAGAAGTCTCACATCGACGTGGTTTTACTTTAACGGAAAATTCTGATAAAAATTACAAGTCCGACATCGACGTGGTTTTACTTGAAGGGAAATTTCTAATAAAAATTACATGTCCGACATCGACGTGGTTTTACTTGAAGGGAAATTTCTAATAAAAATTACATGTCCCGAATCAACGTGGTTTTACTTGAAGGGAAATTTCTGATAAAAATTACAAGTCCCACATCGACGTGGTTTTACTTTAACGGAAAATTCTGATAAAAATTAGAAGTCTCACATCGAGGTGGTTTTACTTGAATTGAAAATTCTGATAAAAATTACAAGTTCGACATCGACGTGGTTTTACTTGAAGGGAAATTTCTGATGAAAATTACAAGTCCGACATTGACGTGGTTTTACTAGAAGGGAAGCTTCTGATAAAAATTAGAAGTCTCACATCGACGTGGTTTTACTCGAAGGGAAATTTCTGATAAAAATTACAACTCCCACATCTATGTGGTATTACATAAATGGAAAATTCGGATAAAAATTAGAAGTCTGACATCGACGTGTTTTTACTTGAAGGGAAATTTGTGATAAAAATGACAAGACCCGCATCAACGTGCTTTTACATGAAGGGAAATTTCTGATAAAAATGGAAGTCCCACATCGACGTGGTTTTACTTAAACGGAAAATTATTATAAAAATTAGAAGTCTCACATCGAGGTGGTTTTAATTGAACGGAAAATTCTGATAAAAATTACAAGTCCCGCATCTACGTAATTTTAATTGAAGGGAAATTTCTGATAAAAATGACATGTCCAACATCGACGTTGTTTTACTTAAACGGAAAATTATTATAAAAATTAGAAGTCTCACATCGACGTGGTTTTACTTTAACGGAAAATTCTGATAAAAATTAGAAGTCTCACATCGAGGTGGTTTTAATTGAACGGAAAATTCTGATAAAAATTACAAGTCCCGCATCTACGTGGTTTTAATTGAAGGGAAATTTCTGATAAAAATGACATGTCCAACATCGACGTTGTTTTACTTAAACAGAAAATTATTATAAAAATTAGAAGTCTCACATCGACGTGGTTTTACTTTAACGGAAAATTCTGATAAAAATTAGAAGTCTCACATCGAGGTGGTTTTACTTAAACTGAAAATTCTGATAAAAATTACAAGTCCGACATCGACGTGGTTTTACTTTAACGGAAAATTCTGATAAAAATTACAAGTCCGACATCGACGTGGTTTTACTTGAAGGGAAATTTCTAATAAAAATTACATGTCCGACATCGACGTGGTTTTACTTGAAGGGAAATTTCTAATAAAAATTACATGTCCCGAATCAACGTGGTTTTACTTGAAGGGAAATTTCTGATAAAAATTACAAGTCCCACATCGACGTGGTTTTACTTTAACGGAAAATTCTGATAAAAATTAGAAGTCTCACATCGAGGTGGTTTTACTTGAATTGAAAATTCTGATAAAAATTACAAGTTCGACATCGACGTGGTTTTACTTGAAGGAAAATTTCTGATGAAAATTACAAGTCCGACATTGACGTGGTTTTACTAGAAGGGAAGCTTCTGATAAAAATTAGAAGTCTCACATCGACGTGGTTTTACTCGAAGGGAAATTTGTGATAAAAATGACAAGACCCGCATCAACGTGGTTTTAATTGAAGGGAAATTTCTGATAAAAATGACATGTCCCACATCGACGTTGTTTTACTTAAACCGAAAATTCTGATATAATTTACTTGTCCCGAATCAACGTGGTTTTACTTGAAGGGAAATTTCTGATAAAAATAACATGTCTCACATCGACGTTGTTTTACTTAAAAAGAAAATTCTGATAAAAATAACAAGTCCCGCATCAACGTGCTTTTACATGAAGGGAAATTTCTGATAAAAATGGAAGTCCCACATCGACGTGGTTTTACTTAAACGGAAAATTATTATAAAAATTAGAAGTCTCACATCGAGGTGGTTTTAATTGAACGGAAAATTCTGATAAAAATTACAAGTCCCGCATCTACGTAGTTTTAATTGAAGGGAAATTTCTGATAAAAATGACATGTCCAACATCGACGTTGTTTTACTTAAACGGAAAATTATTATAAAAATTAGAAGTCTCACATCGACGTGGTTTTACTTTAACGGAAAATTCTGATAAAAATTAGAAGTCTCACATCGAGGTGGTTTTACTTGAACTGAAATTCTGATAAAAATTACAAGTTCGACATCGACGTGGTTTTACTTGAAGGGAAATTTCTGATAAAAATGGAAGTCCCACATCGACGTGGTTTTACTCGAAGGGAAATTTCTGATAAAAATTACAACTCCCACATCTATGTGGTATTACATAATTGGAAAATTCTGATAAAAATTACAAGTCCGACATCGACGAGGTTTTACTTGAAGGGAAATTTCTGATAAAAATGGAAGTCTCACATCGACGTGGTTTTACTCGAAGGAAAATTTCTGATAAAAATTACAACTCCCACATCTATGTGGTATTACATAAACGGAAAATTATTATAAAAATTAGAAGTCTCACATCGACGTGGTTTTACTTAAACTGAAAATTCTGATAAAAATTACAAGTCCCGCATCAACGTGGTTTTAATTGAAGGGAAATTTCTGATAAAAATGACATGTCCCACATCGACGTTGTTTTACTTAAACGGAAAATTATTATAAAAATTAGAAGTCTCACATCGAGGTGGTTTTACTTGAACGGAAAATTCTGATAAAAATTACAAGTCCGACATCGACGTGGTTTTACTTGAAGGGAAATTTTTGATAAAAATTACAAGACCCGCATTAACGTGGTTTTAATTGAAGGGAAATTTCTGATAAAAATGACATGTCCCACATCGACGTTGTTTTACTTAAACGGAAAATTATTATAAAAATTAGAAGTCTCACATCGAGGGGGATTTACTTGAACGGAAAATTCTGATAAAAATTACAAGTCCGACATCGACGTGGTTTTACTTGAAGGGAAATTTCTGATAAAAATGGAAGTCCCACATCGACGTGGTTTTACTCGAAGGGAAATTTCTGATAAAAATTACAACTCCCACATCTATGTGGTATTACATAATTGGAAAATTCTGATAAAAATTACAAGTCCGACATCGACGAGGTTTTACTTGAAGGGAAATTTCTGATAAAAATGGAAGTCTCACATCGACGTGGTTTTACTCGAAGGAAAATTTCTGATAAAAATTACAACTCCCACATCTATGTGGTATTACATAAACGGAAAATTATTATAAAAATTAGAAGTCTCACATCGACGTGGTTTTACTTAAACTGAAAATTCTGATAAAAATTACAAGTCCCGCATCAACGTGGTTTTAATTGAAGGGAAATTTCTGATAAAAATGACATGTCCCACATCGACGTTGTTTTACTTAAACGGAAAATTATTATAAAAATTAGAAGTCTCACATCGAGGTGGTTTTACTTGAACGGAAAATTCTGATAAAAATTACAAGTCCGACATCGACGTGGTTTTACTTGAAGGGAAATTTTTGATAAAAATTACAAGACCCGCATTAACGTGGTTTTAATTGAAGGGAAATTTCTGATAAAAATGACATGTCCCACATCGACGTTGTTTTACTTAAACGGAAAATTATTATAAAAATTAGAAGTCTCACATCGAGGTGGTTTTACTTGAACGGAAAATTCTGATAAAAATTACAAGTCCGACATCGACGTGGTTTTACTTGAAGGGAAATTTCTGATAAAAATGACATGTCCCACATCTATGTGGTTTTACATAAATGGAAAATTATTATAAAAATTAGAAGTCTTACATCGACGTGGTTTTACTTAAACGTAAAAGTCTAATAAAAATTAGAAGTCTCACATCGACGTGGTTTTACTTGAAGGGAAATTTCTGATAAAAATTACAAGTCCGACATTGACGTGGTTTTACTTGAAGGGAAGCTTCTGATAAAAATTACATGTCCCACATGTATGTGGTTTTACATAAATGGAAAATTATTATAAAAATTAGAAGTCTCACATCGACGTGGTTTTACTTAAACGGAAAATTCTGATAAAAATTACAAGTCCCGCATCAACGTGGTTTTAATTGAAGGGAAATTTCTGATAAAAATGACATGTCCCACATCGACGTTGTTTTACTTAAACGGAAAATTATTATAAAAATTAGAAGTCTCACATCGAGGTGGTTTTACTTGAACGGAAAATTCTGATAAAAATTACAAGTCCGACATGGACGTGGTTTTACTTGAAGGGAAATTTCTGATAAAAATTACATGTCCCAAATCAACGTGGTTTTACTTGAAGGGAAATTTCTGATAAAAATTACAAGTCCCACATCGACGTGGTTTTACTTAAACGGAAAATTCTGATAAAAATTAGAAGTCTCACATAGACGTTGTTTTACTCAAACGGAAAATTCTGATATAATTTACATGTCCCGAATTAACGTGGTTTTACTTGAAGGGAAATTTCTGATAAAAATAACATGTCTCACATCGACGTTGTTTTACTTAAAAAGAAAATTCTGATAAAAATTACAAGTCCCGCATCAACGTGCTTTTACTTGAAGGGAAATTTCTGATAAAAATGGAAGTCCCACATCGACGTGGTTTTACTTAAACGGAAAATTATTATAAAAATTAGAAGTCTCACATCGAGGTGGTTTTACTTGAACGGAAAATTCTGATAAAAATTACAAGTCCCGCATCTACGTAGTTTTAATTGAAGGGAAATTTCTGATAAAAATGACATGTCCAACATCGACGTTGTTTTACTTAAACGGAAAATTATTATAAAAATTAGAAGTCTCACATCGACGTGGTTTTACTTTAACGGAAAATTCTGATAAAAATTAGAAGTCTCACATCCAGGTGGTTTTACTTGAACTGAAATTCTGATAAAAATTACAAGTTCGACATCGACGTGGTTTTACTTGAAGGGAAATTTCTGATAAAAATTACAAGTCCGACATTGACGTGGTTTTACTAGAAGGGAAGCTTCTGATAAAAATTAGAAGTCTCACATCGACGTGGTTTTACTCGAAGGGAAATTTCTGATAAAAATTACAACTCCCACATCTATGTGGTATTACATAAATGGAAAATTCTGATAAAAATTAGAAGTCTGACATCGACGTGTTTCTACTTGAAGGGAAATTTGTGATAAAAATTACAAGACCCGCATCAACGTGGTTTTAATTGAAGGGAAATTTCTGATAAAAATGACATGTCCCACATCGATGTTGTTTTACTTAAACGGAAAATTATTATAAAAATTAGAAGTCTCACATCGACGTGGTTTTACTTAATCGGAAAATTCTGATAAAAATTACAAGTCCCTCATCAACGTGGTTTTAATTAAAGGGAAATTTTTGATAAAAATGACATGTCCCACATCGACGTTGTTTTACTTAAACGGAAAATTATTATAAAAATTAGAAGTCTCACATCGACGTGGTTTTACTTAAACGGAAAATTCTGATAAAAATTACAAGTCCCGCATCAACGTGGTTTTAATTGAAGGGAAATTTCTGATAAAAATGACATGTCCCACATCGACGTTGTTTTACTTAAACGGAAAATTATTATAAAAATTAGAAGTCTCACATCGACGTGGTTTTACTTAAACGGAAAATTCTGATAAAAATTACAAGTCCCGCATCAACGTGGTTTTAATTGAAGGGAAATTTCTGATAAAAATGACATGTCCCACATCGACGTTGTTTTACTTAAACGGAAAATTATTATAAAAATTAGAAGTCTCACATCGAGGTGGTTTTACTTGAACGGAAAATTCTGATAAAAATTACAAGTCCGACATCGACGTGGTTTTACTTGAAGGGAAATTTCTGATAAAAATGGAAGTCCCACATCGACGTGGTTTTACTCGAAGGGAAATTTCTGATAAAAATTACAACTCCCACATCTATGTGGTATTACATAATTGGAAAATTCTGATAAAAATTAGAAGTCTGACATCGACGTGTTTTTACTTGAAGGGAAATTTTTGATAAAAATTACAAGACCCGCATTAACGTGGTTTTAATTGAAGGGAAATTTCTGATAAAAATGACATGTCCCACATCGACGTTGTTTTACTTAAACGGAAAATTATTATAAAAATTAGAAGTCTCACATCGAGGTGGTTTTACTTGAACGGAAAATTCTGATAAAAATTACAAGTCCGACATCGACGTGGTTTTACTTGAAGGGAAATTTCTGATAAAAATGACATGTCCCACATCGACGTTGTTTTACTTAAACGGAAAATTATTATAAAAATTAGAAGTCTTACATCGACGTGGTTTTACTTAAACGTAAAAGTCTAATAAAAATTAGAAGTCTGACATCGACGTGGTTTTACTTGAAGGGAAATTTCTGATAAAAATTACAAGTCCGACATTGACGTGGTTTTACTAGAAGGGAAGCTTCTGATAAAAATTAGAAGTCTCACATCGACGTGGTTTTACTCGAAGGGAAATTTCTGATAAAAATTACAACTCCCACATCTATGTGGTATTACATAAATGGAAAATTCTGATAAAAATTAGAAGTCTGACATCGACGTGTTTTTACTTGAAGGGAAATTTGTGATAAAAATTACAAGACCCGCATCAACGTGGTTTTAATTGAAGGGAAATTTCTGATAAAAATGACATGTCCCACATCGATGTTGTTTTACTTAAACGGAAAATTAGTATAAAAATTAGAAGTCTCACATCGACGTGGTTTTACTTAAACGGAAAATTCTGATAAAAATTACAAGTCCCGCATCAACGTGGTTTTAATTGAAGGGAAATTTCTGATAAAAATGACATGTCCCACATCGACGTTGTTTTACTTAAACGGAAAATTATTATAAAAATTAGAAGTCTCACATCGACGTGGTTTTACTCGAAGGGAAATTTCTGATAAAAATTACAACTCCCACATCTATGTGGTATTACATAAATGGAAAATTCTGATAAAAATTAGAAGTCTGACATCGACGTGGTTTTACTTAATCGGAAAATTCTGATAAAAATTACAAGTCCCTCATCAACGTGGTTTTAATTAAAGGGAAATTTCTGATAAAAATGACATGTCCCACATCGACGTTGTTTTACTTAAACGGAAAATTATTATAAAAATTAGAAGTCTCACATCGACGTGGTTTTACTTAAACGGAAAATTCTGATAAAAATTACAAGTCCCGCATCAACGTGGTTTTAATTGAAGGGAAATTTCTGATAAAAATGACATGTCCCACATCGACGTTGTTTTACTTAAACGGAAAATTATTATAAAAATTAGAAGTCTCACATCGACGTGGTTTTACTTAAACGGAAAATTCTGATAAAAATTACAAGTCCCGCATCAACGTGGTTTTAATTGAAGGGAAATTTCTGATAAAAATGACATGTCCCACATCGACGTTGTTTTACTTAAACAGAAAATTATTATAAAAATTAGAAGTCTCACATCGAGGTGGTTTTACTTGAACGGAAAATTCTGATAAAAATTACAAGTCCGACATCGACGTGGTTTTACTTGAAGGGAAATTTCTGATAAAAATGACATGTCCCACATGGACGTTGTTTTACTTAAACGGAAAATTATTATAAAAATTAGAAGTCTTACATCGACGTGGTTTTACTTAAACGTAAAAGTCTAATAAAAATTAGAAGTCTCACATCGACGTGGTTTTACTTGAAGGGAAATTTCTGATAAAAATTACAAGTCCGACATTGACGTGGTTTTACTTGAAGGGAAGCTTCTGATAAAAATTACATGTTTCACATCTATGTGGTTTTACATAAATGGAAAATTATTATAAAAATTAGAAGTCTCACATCGACGTGGTTTTACTTAAACGGAAAATTCTTATAAAAATTACAAGTCCCGCATCAACGTGGTTTTAATTGAAGGGAAATTTCTGATAAAAATTACAACTCCCACATCTATGTGGTATTACATAAATGGAAAATTCTGATAAAAATTAGAAGTCTGACATCGACGTGGTTTTACTTTAAGGGAAATTTCTGATAAAAATTACAAGTCCGACATTGACGTGGTTTTACTAGAAGGGAAGCTTCTGATAAAAATTAGAAGTCTCACATCGACGTGGTTTTACTCGAAGGGAAATTTCTGATAAAAATTACAACTCCCACATCTATGTGGTATTACATAAATGGAAAATTCTGATAAAAATTAGAAGTCTGACATCGACGTGTTTTTACTTGAAGGGAAATTTGTGATAAAAATTACAAGACCCGCATCAACGTGGTTTTAATTGAAGGGAAATTTCTGATAAAAATGACATGTCCCACATCGATGTTGTTTTACTTAAACGGAAAATTATTATAAAAATTAGAAGTCTCACATCAACGAGGTTTTACTTAATCGGAAAATTCTGATAAAAATTACAAGTCCCTCATCAACGTGGTTTTAATTAAAGGGAAATTTCTGATAAAAATGACATTTCCCACATCGACGTTGTTTTACTTAAACGGAAAATTATTATAGAAATTAGAAGTCTCACATCGACGTGGTTTTACTTAAACGGAAAATTCTGATAAAAATTACAAGTCCCGCATCAACGTGGTTTTAATTGAAGGGAAATTTCTAATAAAAATGACATGTCCCACATCGACGTTGTTTTACTTAAACGGAAAATTATTATAAAAATTAGAAGTCTCACATCGACGTGGTTTTACTTAAACGGAAAATTCTGATAAAAATTAGAAGTCTCACATCGAGGTGGTTTTAATTGAAGGGACATTTCTGATAAAAATGACATGTCTCACATCGACGTTGTTTTACTTAAACGGAAAATTCTGATAAAAATTAGAAGTCTCACATCGAGGTGGTTTTAATTGAAGGGAAATTTCTGATAAAAATGACATGTCCAACATCGACGTGGTTTTACTTAAACGGAAAATTCTGATAAAAATTACAAGTCCCGCATCAACGTGGTTTTAATTGAAGGGAAATTTCTGATAAAAATGACATGTCCCACATCGACGTTGTTTTACTTAAACGGAAAATTATTATAAAAATTAGAAGTCTGACATCGACGTGGTTTTACTTAAACGGAAAATTCTGATAAAAATTACAAGTCCCGCATCAACGTGGTTTTAATTGAAGGGAAGTTTCTGATAAAAATGACATGTCCCACATCGACGTTCTTTTACTTAAACGGAAAATTATTATAAAAATTAGAAGTCTCACATCGAGGTGGTTTTACTTGAACGGAAAATTCTGATAAAAATTACAAGTCCGACATCGACGTGGTTTTACTTGAAGGGAAATTTCTGATAAAAATTACAACTCCCACATCTATGTGGTATTACATAAATGGAAAATTCTGATAAAAATTAGAAGTCTGACATCGACGTGTTTTTACTTGAAGGGAAATTTCTGATAAAAATTACAACTCCCACATCTATGTGGTATTACATAAATGGAAAATTCTGATAAAAATTAGAAGTCTGACATCGACGTGTTTTTACTTGAAGGGAAATTTGTGATAAAAATTACAAGACCCGCATCAACGTGGTTTTAATTGAAGGGAAATTTCTGATAAAAATGACATGTCCCACATCGACGTTGTTTTACGTAAACGGAAAATTATTATAGAAATTAGAAGTCTCACATCGACGTGGTTTTACTTAAACGGAAAATTCTGATAAAAATTACAAGTCCCGCATCAACGTGGTTTTAATTGAAGGGAAATTTCTGATAAAAATGACATGTCCCACATCGACGTTGTTTTACTTAAACGGAAAATTATTATAAAAATTAGAAGTCTCACATCGACGTGGTTTTACTTAAACGGAAAATTCTGATAAAAATTAGAAGTCTCACATCGAGGTGGTTTTAATTGAAGGGAAATTTCTGATAAAAATGACATGTCTCACATCGACGTTGTTTTACTTAAACGGAAAATTCTGATAAAAATTAGAAGTCTCACATCGACGTGTTTTTACTTGAAGGGAAATTTTTGATAAAAATTACAAGACCCGCATTAACGTGGTTTTAATTGAAGGGAAATTTCTGATAAAAATGACATGTCCCACATCGACGTTGTTTTACTTAAACGGAAAATTATTATAAAAATTAGAAGTCTCACATCGAGGTGGTTTTACTTGAACGGAAAATTCTGATAAAAATTACAAGTCCGACATCGACGTGGTTTTACTTGAAGGGAAATTTCTGATAAAAATGACATGTCCCACATCGACGTTGTTTTACTTAAACGGAAAATTATTATAAAAATTAGAAGTCTTACATCGACGTGGTTTTACTTAAACGTAAAAGTCTAATAAAAATTAGAAGTCTGACATCGACGTGGTTTTACTTGAAGGGAAATTTCTGATAAAAATTACAAGTCCGACATTGACGTGGTTTTACTAGAAGGGAAGCTTCTGATAAAAATTAGAAGTCTCACATCGACGTGGTTTTACTCGAAGGGAAATTTCTGATAAAAATTACAACTCCCACATCTATGTGGTATTACATAAATGGAAAATTCTGATAAAAATTAGAAGTCTGACATCGACGTGTTTTTACTTGAAGGGAAATTTGTGATAAAAATTACAAGACCCGCATCAACGTGGTTTTAATTGAAGGGAAATTTCTGATAAAAATGACATGTCCCACATCGATGTTGTTTTACTTAAACGGAAAATTAGTATAAAAATTAGAAGTCTCACATCGACGTGGTTTTACTTAAACGGAAAATTCTGATAAAAATTACAAGTCCCGCATCAACGTGGTTTTAATTGAAGGGAAATTTCTGATAAAAATGACATGTCCCACATCGACGTTGTTTTACTTAAACGGAAAATTATTATAAAAATTAGAAGTCTCACATCGACGTGGTTTTACTCGAAGGGAAATTTCTGATAAAAATTACAACTCCCACATCTATGTGGTATTACATAAATGGAAAATTCTGATAAAAATTAGAAGTCTGACATCGACGTGGTTTTACTTAATCGGAAAATTCTGATAAAAATTACAAGTCCCTCATCAACGTGGTTTTAATTAAAGGGAAATTTCTGATAAAAATGACATGTCCCACATCGACGTTGTTTTACTTAAACGGAAAATTATTATAAAAATTAGAAGTCTCACATCGACGTGGTTTTACTTAAACGGAAAATTCTGATAAAAATTACAAGTCCCGCATCAACGTGGTTTTAATTGAAGGGAAATTTCTGATAAAAATGACATGTCCCACATCGACGTTGTTTTACTTAAACGGAAAATTATTATAAAAATTAGAAGTCTCACATCGACGTGGTTTTACTTAAACGGAAAATTCTGATAAAAATTACAAGTCCCGCATCAACGTGGTTTTAATTGAAGGGAAATTTCTGATAAAAATGACATGTCCCACATCGACGTTGTTTTACTTAAACAGAAAATTATTATAAAAATTAGAAGTCTCACATCGAGGTGGTTTTACTTGAACGGAAAATTCTGATAAAAATTACAAGTCCGACATCGACGTGGTTTTACTTGAAGGGAAATTTCTGATAAAAATGACATGTCCCACATCGACGTTGTTTTACTTAAACGGAAAATTATTATAAAAATTAGAAGTCTTACATCGACGTGGTTTTACTTAAACGTAAAAGTCTAATAAAAATTAGAAGTCTCACATCGACGTGGTTTTACTTGAAGGGAAATTTCTGATAAAAATTACAAGTCCGACATTGACGTGGTTTTACTTGAAGGGAAGCTTCTGATAAAAATTACATGTTTCACATCTATGTGGTTTTACATAAATGGAAAATTATTATAAAAATTAGAAGTCTCACATCGACGTGGTTTTACTTAAACGGAAAATTCTTATAAAAATTACAAGACCCGCATCAACGTGGTTTTAATTGAAGGGAAATTTCTGATAAAAATTACAACTCCCACATCTATGTGGTATTACATAAATGGAAAATTCTGATAAAAATTAGAAGTCTGACATCGACGTGGTTTTACTTTAAGGGAAATTTCTGATAAAAATTACAAGTCCGACATTGACGTGGTTTTACTAGAAGGGAAGCTTCTGATAAAAATTAGAAGTCTCACATCGACGTGGTTTTACTCGAAGGGAAATTTCTGATAAAAATTACAACTCCCACATCTATGTGGTATTACATAAATGGAAAATTCTGATAAAAATTAGAAGTCTGACATCGACGTGTTTTTACTTGAAGGGAAATTTGTGATAAAAATTACAAGACCCGCATCAACGTGGTTTTAATTGAAGGGAAATTTCTGATAAAAATGACATGTCCCACATCGATGTTGTTTTACTTAAACGGAAAATTATTATAAAAATTAGAAGTCTCACATCAACGAGGTTTTACTTAATCGGAAAATTCTGATAAAAATTACAAGTCCCTCATCAACGTGGTTTTAATTAAAGGGAAATTTCTGATAAAAATGACATTTCCCACATCGACGTTGTTTTACTTAAACGGAAAATTATTATAGAAATTAGAAGTCTCACATCGACGTGGTTTTACTTAAACGGAAAATTCTGATAAAAATTACAAGTCCCGCATCAACGTGGTTTTAATTGAAGGGAAATTTCTAATAAAAATGACATGTCCCACATCGACGTTGTTTTACTTAAACGGAAAATTATTATAAAAATTAGAAGTCTCACATCGACGTGGTTTTACTTAAACGGAAAATTCTGATAAAAATTAGAAGTCTCACATCGAGGTGGTTTTAATTGAAGGGACATTTCTGATAAAAATGACATGTCTCACATCGACGTTGTTTTACTTAAACGGAAAATTCTGATAAAAATTAGAAGTCTCACATCGAGGTGGTTTTAATTGAAGGGAAATTTCTGATAAAAATGACATGTCCAACATCGACGTGGTTTTACTTAAACGGAAAATTCTGATAAAAATTACAAGTCCCGCATCAACGTGGTTTTAATTGAAGGGAAATTTCTGATAAAAATGACATGTCCCACATCGACGTTGTTTTACTTAAACGGAAAATTATTATAAAAATTAGAAGTCTCACATCGACGTGGTTTTACTTAAACGGAAAATTCTGATAAAAATTACAAGTCCCGCATCAACGTGGTTTTAATTGAAGGGAAGTTTCTGATAAAAATGACATGTCCCACATCGACGTTCTTTTACTTAAACGGAAAATTATTATAAAAATTAGAAGTCTCACATCGAGGTGGTTTTACTTGAACGGAAAATTATTATAGAAATTAGAAGTCTCACATCGACGTGGTTTTACTTAAACGGAAAATTCTGATAAAAATTACAAGTCCCGCATCAACGTGGTTTTAATTGAAGGGAAATTTCTGATAAAAATGACATGTCCCACATCGACGTTGTTTTACTTAAACGGAAAATTATTATAAAAATTAGAAGTCTCACATCGACGTGGTTTTACTTAAACGGAAAATTCTGATAAAAATTAGAAGTCTCACATCGAGGTGGTTTTAATTGAAGGGAAATTTCTGATAAAAATGACATGTCTCACATCGACGTTGTTTTACTTAAACGGAAAATTCTGATAAAAATTAGAAGTCTCACATCGAGGTGGTTTTAATTGAAGGGAAATTTCTGATAAAAATGACATGTCCCACATCGACGTGGTTTTACTTAAACGGAAAATTCTGATAAAAATTACAAGTCCCGCATCAACGTGGTTTTAATTGAAGGGAAATTTCTGATAAAAATGACATGTCCCACATCGACGTTGTTTTACTTAAACGGAAAATTATTATAAAAATTAGAAGTCTCACATCGACGTGGTTTTACTTAAACGGAAAATTCTGATAAAAATTACAAGTCCCGCATCAACGTGGTTTTAATTGAAGGGAAATTTCTGATAAAAATGACATGTCCCACATCGACGTTGTTTTACTTAAACGGAAAATTATTATAAAAATTAGAAGTCTCACATCGACGTGGTTTTACTTAAACGGAAAATTCTGATAAAAATTACAAGTCCCGCATCAACGTGGTTTTAATTGAAGGGAAATTTCTGATAAAAATGACATGTCCCACATCGACGTTGTTTTACTTAAACGGAAAATTATTATAAAAATTAGAAGTCTCACATCGACGTGGTTTTACTTAAACGGAAAATTCTGATAAAAATTACAAGTCCCGCATCAACGTGGTTTTAATTGAAGGGAAATTTCTGATAAAAATGACATGTCCCACATCGACGTTGTTTTACTTAAACGGAAAATTATTATAAAAATTAGAAGTCTCACATCGAGGTGGTTTTACTTGAACGGAAAATTCTGATAAAAATTACAAGTCCGACATCGACGTGGTTTTACTTGAAGGGAAATTTCTGATAAAAATGGAAGTCCCACATCGACGTGGTTTTACTCGAAGGGAAATTTCTGATAAAAATTACAACTCCCACATCTATGTGGTATTACATAATTGGAAAATTCTGATAAAAATTAGAAGTCTGACATCGACGTGTTTTTACTTGAAGGGAAATTTTTGATAAAAATTACAAGACCCGCATTAACGTGGTTTTAATTGAAGGGAAATTTCTGATAAAAATGACATGTCCCACATCGACGTTGTTTTACTTAAACGGAAAATTATTATAAAAATTAGAAGTCTCACATCGAGGTGGTTTTACTTGAACGGAAAATTCTGATAAAAATTACAAGTCCGACATCGACGTGGTTTTACTTGAAGGGAAATTTCTGATAAAAATGGAAGTCCCACATCGACGTGGTTTTACTCGAAGGGAAATTTCTGATAAAAATTACAACTCCCACATCTATGTGGTATTACATAATTGGAAAATTCTGATAAAAATTAGAAGTCTGACATCGACGTGTTTTTACTTGAAGGGAAATTTTTGATAAAAATTACAAGACCCGCATTAACGTGGTTTTAATTGAAGGGAAATTTCTGATAAAAATGACATGTCCCACATCGACGTTGTTTTACTTAAACGGAAAATTATTATAAAAATTAGAAGTCTCACATCGACGTGGTTTTACTCGAAGGGAAATTTCTGATAAAAATTACAACTCCCACATCTATGTGGTATTACATAATTGGAAAATTCTGATAAAAATTAGAAGTCTGACATCGACGTGTTTTTACTTGAAGGGAAATTTTTGATAAAAATTACAAGACCCGCATTAACGTGGTTTTAATTGAAGGGAAATTTCTGATAAAAATGACATGTCCCACATCGACGTTGTTTTACTTAAACGGAAAATTATTATAAAAATTAGAAGTCTCACATCGAGGTGGTTTTACTTGAACGGAAAATTCTGATAAAAATTACAAGTCCCACATCGACGTGGTTTTACTCGAAGGGAAATTTCTGATAAAAATTACAACTCCCACATCTATGTGGTATTACATAATTGGAAAATTCTGATAAAAATTAGAAGTCTGACATCGACGTGTTTTTACTTGAAGGGAAATTTTTGATAAAAATTACAAGACCCGCATTAACGTGGTTTTAATTGAAGGGAAATTTCTGATAAAAATGACATGTCCCACATCGACGTTGTTTTACTTAAACGGAAAATTATTATAAAAATTAGAAGTCTCACATCGAGGTGGTTTTACTTGAACGGAAAATTCTGATAAAAATTACAAGTCCGACATCGACGTGGTTTTACTTGAAGGGAAATTTCTGATAAAAATGACATGTCCCACATCGACGTTGTTTTACTTAAACGGAAAATTATTATAAAAATTAGAAGTCTCACATCGACGTGGTTTTACTTAATCGGAAAATTCTGATAAAAATTACAAGTCCGACATCGACGTGGTTTTACTTGAAGGGAAATTTCTGATAAAAATGACATGTCCCACATCGATGTTGTTTTACTTAAACGGAAAATTATTATAAAAATTAGAAGTCTCACATCGACGTGGTTTTACTTAAACGGAAAATTCTGATAAAAATTACAAGTCCCGCATCAACGTGGTTTTAATTGAAGGGAAATTTCTGATAAAAATGACATGTCCCACATCGACGTTGTTTTACTTAAACGGAAAATTATTATAAAAATTAGAAGTCTCACATCGAGGTGGTTTTACTTGAACGGAAAATTCTGATAAAAATTACAAGTCCGACATCGACGTGGTTTTAATTGAAGGGAAATTTCTGATAAAAATGACATGTCCCACATCGATGTTGTTTTACTTAAACGGAAAATTATTATAAAAATTAGAAGTCTCACATCGACGTGGTTTTACTTAATCGGAAAATTCTGATAAAAATTACAAGTCCCTCATCAACGTGGTTTTAATTAAAGGGAAATTTCTGATAAAAATGACATGTCCCACATCGACGTTGTTTTACTTAAACGGAAAATTATTATAAAAATTAGAAGTCTCACATCGACGTGGTTTTACTTAAACGGAAAATTCTGATAAAAATTACAAGTCCCGCATCAACGTGGTTTTAATTGAAGGGAAATTTCTGATAAAAATGACATGTCCCACATCGACGTTGTTTTACTTAAACGGAAAATTATTATAAAAATTAGAAGTCTCACATCGACGTGGTTTTACTTAAACGGAAAATTCTGATAAAAATTACAAGTCCCGCATCAACGTGGTTTTAATTGAAGGGAAATTTCTGATAAAAATGACATGTCCCACATCGACGTGGTTTTACTCGAAGGGAAATTTCTGATAAAAATTACAACTCCCACATCTATGTGGTATTACATAATTGGAAAATTCTGATAAAAATTAGAAGTCTGACATCGACGTGTTTTTACTTGAAGGGAAATTTTTGATAAAAATTACAAGACCCGCATTAACGTGGTTTTAATTGAAGGGAAATTTCTGATAAAAATGACATGTCCCACATCGACGTTGTTTTACTTAAACGGAAAATTATTATAAAAATTAGAAGTCTCACATCGAGGTGGTTTTACTTGAACGGAAAATTCTGATAAAAATTACAAGTCCGACATCGACGTGGTTTTACTTGAAGGGAAATTTCTGATAAAAATGACATATCCCACATCGACGTTGTTTTACTTAAACGGAAAATTATTATAAAAATTAGAAGTCTTACATCGACGTGGTTTTACTTAAACGTAAAAGTCTAATAAAAATTAGAAGTCTCACATCGACGTGGTTTTACTTGAAGGGAAATTTCTGATAAAAATTACAAGTCCGACATTGACGTGGTTTTACTTGAAGGGAAGCTTCTGATAAAAATTACATGTCCCTCATCTATGTGGTTTTACATAAATGGAAAATTATTATAAAAATTAGAAGTCTCACATCGACGTGGTTTTACTTAAACGGAAAATTCTTATAAAAATTACAAGTCCCGCATCAACGTGGTTTTAATTGAAGGGAAATTTCTGATAAAAATGACATGTCCCACATCGACGTTGTTTTACTTAAACGGAAAATTATTATAAAAATTAGAAGTCTCACATCGAGGTGGTTTTACTTGAACGGAAAATTCTTATAAAAATTACAAGTCCGACATGGACGTGGTTTTACTTGAAGGGAAATTTCTGATAAAAATTACATGTCCCGAATCAACGTGGTTTTACTTGAAGGGAAATTTCTGATAAAAATTACAAGTCCCACATCGACGTGGTTTTACTTAAACGGAAAATTCTTATAAAAATTAGAAGTCTCACATAGACGTTGTTTTACTCAAACGGAAAATTCTGATATAATTTACATGTCCCGAATCAACGTGGTTTTACTTGAAGGGAAATTTCTGATAAAAATAACATGTCTCACATCGACGTTGTTTTACTTAAACGGAAAATTATTATAAAAATTAGAAGTCTCACATCGAGGTGGTTTTACTTGAACGGAAAATTCTGATAAAAATTACAAGTCCGACATCGACGTGGTTTTACTTGAAGGGAAATTTCTGATAAAAATTACAACTCCCACATCTATGTGGTATTACATAAATGGAAAATTCTGATAAAAATTAGAAGTCTGACCTCGACGTGTTTTTACTTGAAGGGAAATTTCTGATAAAAATTACAACTCCCACATCTATGTGGTATTACATAAATGGAAAATTCTGATAAAAATTAGAAGTCTGACATCGACGTGTTTTTACTTGAAGGGAAATTTTTGATAAAAATTACAAGACTCGCATTAACGTGGTTTTAATTGAAGGGAAATTTCTGATAAAAATGACATGTCCCACATCGACGTTGTTTTACTTAAACGGAAAATTCTGATAAAAATTAGAAGTCTCACATCGAGGTGGTTTTAATTGAAGGAAATTTCTGATAAAAATGACATGTCCCACATCGACGTGGTTTTACTTAAACGGAAAATTCTGATAAAAATTACAAGTCCCGCATCAACGTGGTTTTAATTGAAGGGAAATTTCTGATAAAAATGACATGTCCCACATCGACGTTGTTTTACTTAAACGGAAAATTATTATAAAAATTAGAAGTCTCACATCGACGTGGTTTTACTTGAAGGGAAGCTTCTGATAAAAATTACATGTCCCACATCTATGTGGTTTTACATAAATGGAAAATTATTATAAAAATTAGAAGTCTCACATCGACGTGGTTTTACTTAAACGGAAAATTCTTATAAAAATTACAAGTCCCGCATCAACGTGGTTTTAATTGAAGGGAAATTTCTGATAAAAATTACATCTCCCACATCTATGTGGTATTACATAAATGGAAAATTCTGATAAAAATTAGAAGTCTGACATCGACGTGGTTTTACTTGAAGGGAAATTTCTGATAAAAATTACAAGTCCGACATTGACGTGGTTTTACTAGAAGGGAAGCTTCTGATAAAAATTAGAAGTCTCACATCGACGTGGTTTTACTCGAAGGGAAATTTCTGATAAAAATTACAACTCCCACATCTATGTGGTATTACATAAATGGAAAATTCTGATAAAAATTAGAAGTCTGACATCGACGTGTTTTTACTTGAAGGGAAATTTGTGATAAAAATTACAAGACCCGCATCAACGTGGTTTTAATTGAAGGGAAATTTTTGATAAAAATGACATGTCCCACATCGATGTTGTTTTACTTAAACGGAAAATTATTATAAAAATTAGAAGTCTCACATCGACGAGGTTTTACTTAATCGGAAAATTCTGATAAAAATTACAAGTCCCTCATCAACGTGGTTTTAATTAAAGGGAAATTTCTGATAAAAATGACATGTCCCACATGGACGTTGTTTTACTTAAACGGAAAATTATTATAAAAATTAGAAGTCTCACATCGACGTGGTTTTACTTAAACGGAAAATTCTGATAAAAATTACAAGTCCCGCATCAACGTGGTTTTAATTGAAGGGAAATTTCTGAGAAAAATGACATGTCCCACATCGACGTTGTTTTACTTAAACGGAAAATTATTATAAAAATTAGAAGTCTCACATCGACGTGGTTTTACTTAAACGGAAAATTCTGATAAAAATTAGAAGTCTCACATCGAGGTGGTTTTAATTGAAGGGAAATTTCTGATAAAAATGACATGTCCCACATCGACGTTGTTTTACTTAAACGGAAAATTCTGATAAAAATTAGAAGTCTCACATCGAGGTGGTTTTAATTGAAGGAAATTTCTGATAAAAATGACATGTCCCACATCGACGTGGTTTTACTTAAACGGAAAATTCTGATAAAAATTACAAGTCCCGCATCAACGTGGTTTTAATTGAAGGGAAATTTCTGATAAAAATGACATGTCCCACATCGACGTTGTTTTACTTAAACGGAAAATTATTATAAAAATTAGAAGTCTCACATCGACGTGGTTTTACTTAAACGGAAAATTCTGATAAAAATTACAAGTCCCGCATCAACGTGGTTTTAATTGAAGGGAAATTTCTGATAAAAATGACATGTCCCACATCGACGTTGTTTTACTTAAACGGAAAATTATTATAAAAATTAGAAGTCTCACATCGAGGTGGTTTTACTTGAACGGAAAATTCTGATAAAAATTACAAGTCCGACATCGACGTGGTTTTACTTGAAGGGAAATTTCTGATAAAAATTACAACTCCCACATCTATGTGGTATTACATAATTGGAAAATTCTGATAAAAATTAGAAGTCTGACATCGACGTGTTTTTACTTGAAGGGAAATTTTTGATAAAAATTACAAGACCCGCATTAACGTGGTTTTAATTGAAGGGAAATTTCTGATAAAAATAACATGTCCCACATCGACGTTGTTTTACTTAAACGGAAAATTATTATAAAAATTAGAAGTCTCACATCGAGGTGGTTTTACTTGAACGGAAAATTCTGATAAAAATTACAAGTCCGACATCGACGTGGTTTTACTTGAAGGGAAATTTCTGATAAAAATGACATGTCCCACATCGACGTTGTTTTACTTAAACGGAAAATTATTATAAAAATTAGAAGTCTTACATCGACGTGGTTTTACTTAAACGTAAAAGTCTAATAAAAATTAGAAGTCTCACATCGACGTGGTTTTACTTGAAGGGAAATTTCTGATAAAAATTACAAGTCCGACATTGACGTGGTTTAACTTGAAGGGAAGCTTCTGATAAAAATTACATGTCCCACATCGATGTGGTTTTACATAAATGGAAAATTATTATAAAAATTAGAAGTCTCACATCGACGTGGTTTTACTTAAACGGAAAATTCTTATAAAAATTACAAGTCCCGCATCAACGTGGTTTTAATTGAAGGGAAATTTCTGATAAAAATTACAACTCCCACATCTATGTGGTATTACATAAATGGAAAATTCTGATAAAAATTAGAAGTCTGACATCGACGTGTTTTTACTTGAAGGGAAATTTGTGATAAAAATTACAAGACCCGCATCAACGTGGTTTTAATTGAAGGGAAATTTCTGATAAAAATGACATGTCCCACATCGATGTTGTTTTACTTAAACGGAAAATTATTATAAAAATTAGAAGTCTCACATCGACGTGGTTTTACTTAAACGGAAAATTCTGATAAAAATTACAAGTCCCGCATCAACGTGGTTTTAATTGAAGGGAAATTTCTGATAAAAATGACATGTCCCACATCGACGTTGTTTTACTTAAACGGAAAATTATTATAAAAATTAGAAGTCTCACATCGACGTGGTTTTACTTAAACGGAAAATTCTGATAAAAATTACAAGTCCCGCATCAACGTGGTTTTAATTGAAGGGAAATTTCTGATAAAAATGACATGTCCCACATCGACGTTGTTTTACTTAAACGGAAAATTATTATAAAAATTAGAAGTCTCACATCGGGGTGGTTTTACTTGAACGGAAAATTCTGATAAAAATTACAAGTCCGACATCGACGTGGTTTTACTTGAAGGGAAATTTCTGATAAAAATGGAAGTCCCACATCGACGTGGTTTTACTCGAAGGGAAATTTCTGATAAAAATTACAACTCCCACATCTATGTGGTATTACATAATTGGAAAATTCTGATAAAAATTAGAAGTCTGACATCGACGTGTTTTTACTTGAAGGGAAATTTTTGATAAAAATTACAAGACCCGCATTAACGTGGTTTTAATTGAAGGGAAATTTCTGATAAAAATGACATGTCCCACATCGACGTTGTTTTACTTAAACGGAAAATTATTATAAAAATTAGAAGTCTCACATCGAGGTGGTTTTACTTGAACGGAAAATTCTGATAAAAATTACAAGTCCGACATCGACGTGGTTTTACTTGAAGGGAAATTTCTGATAAAAATGACATGTCCCACATCGACGTTGTTTTACTTAAACGGAAAATTATTATAAAAATTAGAAGTCTTACATCGACGTGGTTTTACTTAAACGTAAAAGTCTAATAAAAATTAGAAGTCTCACATCGACGTGGTTTTACTTAAAGGGAAATTTCTGATAAAAATTACAAGTCCGACATTGACGTAGTTTTACTTGAAGGGAAGCTTCTGATAAAAATTACATGTCCCACATCTATGTGGTTTTACATAAATGGAAAATTATTATAAAAATTAGAAGTCTCACATCGACGTGGTTTTACTTAAACGGAAAATTCTAATAAAAATTAGAAGTCTCACATCAACGTGTTTTTACTTAAACGGAAAATTCTGATAAAAATTACAAGTCCGACATCGACGTGGTTTTACTTAAACGGAAAATTCTAATAAAAATTAGAAGTCTGACATCGACGTGGTTTTCCTTGAAGGGAAACTTCTGATAAAAATTACAAGTTCGACATTGACGTGGTTTTACTTAAACGAAAAATTCTGATAAAAATTTCAAGTCCGACATCGACGTGGTTTTACCTAAACGGAAAATTCTAATAAAAATTAGAAGTCTCACATCGACGTGTTTTTACTTAAACGGAAAATTCTGATAAAAATTACAAGTTCGACATTGACGTGGTTTTACTTAAACGAAAAATTCTGATAAAAATTACAAGTCCGACATCGACGAGGTTTTCCTTGAAGGGAAACTTCTGATAAAAATTACAAGACCCACATCCATGTCGTTTTACAGAAATGGAAAATTATTATAAAAATTACGAGTCCCGCATCGACGTGAATTTACTTGATGGGAAGTTTCTGTTAAAAATTACAAGTCCCACATCGACGTTGTTTTACTTAAACGGAAAATTATTATAAAAATTAGAAGTCTCACATCGACGTGGTTTTACTTAAACGGAAAATTCTGATAAAAATTAGAAGTCTCACATCGACGTGGTTTCAATTAAAGAGAAATTTCTGATAAAAATTACAAGTCCCACATCTATGTGGTATTACATAAATGGAAAATTCTGATAAAAATTACAAGTCCGACATCGACGAGGTTTTCCTTGAAGGGAAACTTCTGATAAAAATTACAAGACCCACATCCATGTCGTTTTACAGAAATGGAAAATTATTATAAAAATTACGAGTCCCGCATCGACGTGAATTTACTTGATGGGAAGTTTCTGTTAAAAATTACAAGTCCCACATCGACGTTGTTTTACTTAAACGGAAAATTATTATAAAAATTAGAAGTCTCACATTGACGTGGTTTTACTTAAACGGAAAATTCTGATAAAAATTAGAAGTCTCACATCGACATGGTTTCACTTTAAGAGAAATTTCTGATAAAAATTACAAGTCCCACATCTATGTGGTATTACATAAATGGAAATTTCTGATAAAAATTAGAAGTCTGACATCGACGTGGTTTTACTTAAACGGAAAATTCTGATTAAAATTACAAGTCCCGCATCGACGTGAATTTACTTGAAGGGAAATTTCTAATAAAAATTACAGGTCTTACATCGACGTGTCTCACTTGAACGAAAAATTCTAATAAAAATTACAAGTCCGACATCGACGAGGTTTTCCTTGAAGGGAAACTTCTGATGAAAATTACAAGACCCACATCTATGTCGTTTTACATAAATGGAAAATTATTATAAAAATTAGAAGTCTCACATCGACGTGTTTTTACTTAAACGGAAAATTCTGATAAAAATTACAAGTCCGACATCGACGTGGTTTTAGTTGAAGGGAAATTTCTGATAAAAATTACAAGACCGACATTGACGTGGTTTTACTTAAACGGAAAATTCTAATAAAAAGTGGAAGTCTCACATCAACGTGTTTTTACTTAAACGGAAAATTCTGATTAAAATTACAAGTCCCGTATCGACGTGAATTTACTTGAAGGGAAATTTCTAATAAAAATTACAGGTCTTACATCGACGTGTCTTACTTGAACGTAAAATTCTGATAAAAATGACAAGTCCGACATCGACGTAGTTTTACTTAAATGGAAATTTCTGATAAAAATTACAAATCCCACATCTATGTCGTTTTACATAAATGGAAAATTAGTATAAAAATTAGAAGTCTCACATCAAAGTGTTTTTACTTAAACGGAAAATTCTGATAAAAATTACAAGTCCGACATCGACGAAGTTTTCCTTGAAGGGAAACTTCTGATAAAAATTACAAGACCCACATCCATGTCGTTTTACAGAAATGGAAAATTATTATAAAAATTACGAGTCCCGCATCGACGTGAATTTACTTGATGGGAAGTTTCTGTTAAAAATTACAAGTCCCACATCGACGTTGTTTTACTTAAACGGAAAATTATTATAAAAATTAGAAGTCTCACATTGACGTGGTTTTACTTAAACGGAAAATTCTGATAAAAATTAGAAGTCTCACATCGACATGGTTTCACTTTAAGAGAAATTTCTGATAAAAATTACAAGTCCCACATCTATGTGGTATTACATAAATGGAAAATTCTGATAAAAATTAGAAGTCTGACATCGACGTGGTTTTACATAAACGGAAAATTCTGATAAAAACTACAAGTCCCACATCGACGTGGTTTTACTTGAAGGGAAATTTCTGATAAAAATTACAACTCTCACATCTATGTGGTATTACATAATTGGAAAATTCTGATAAAAATTAGAAGTCTGACATCGACGTGTTTTTACTTGAAGGGAAATTTTTGATAAAAATTACAAGACCCGCATTAACGTGGTTTTAATTGAAGGGAAATTTCTGATAAAAATGACATGTCCCACATCGACGTTGTTTTACTTAAACGGAAAATTATTATAAAAATTAGAAGTCTTACATCGACGTGGTTTTACTTAAACGTAAAAGTCTAATAAAAATTAGAAGTCTCACATCGACGTGGTTTTACTTAAAGGGAAATTTCTGATAAAAATTACAAGTCCGACATTGACGTAGTTTTACTTGAAGGGAAGCTTCTGATAAAAATTACATGTCCCACATCTATGTGGTTTTACATAAATGGAAAATTATTATAAAAATTAGAAGTCTCACATCGACGTGGTTTTACTTAAACGGAAAATTCTAATAAAAATTAGAAGTCTCACATCAACGTGTTTTTACTTAAACGGAAAATTCTGATAAAAATTACAAGTCCGACATCGACGTGGTTTTACTTAAACGGAAAATTCTAATAAAAATTAGAAGTCTGACATCGACGTGGTTTTCCTTGAAGGGAAACTTCTGATAAAAATTACAAGTTCGACATTGACGTGGTTTTACTTAAACGAAAAATTCTGATAAAAATTTCAAGTCCGACATCGACGTGGTTTTACTTAAACGGAAAATTCTAATAAAAATTAGAAGTCTCACATCGACGTGTTTTTACTTAAACCGAAAATTCTGATAAAAATTACAAGTTCGACATTGACGTGGTTTTACTTAAACGAAAAATTCTGATAAAAATTACAAGTCCGACATCGACGAGGTTTTCCTTGAAGGGAAACTTCTGATAAAAATTACAAGACCCACATCCATGTCGTTTTACAGAAATGGAAAATTATTATAAAAATTACGAGTCCCGCATCGACGTGAATTTACTTGATGGGAAGTTTCTGTTAAAAATTACAAGTCCCACATCGACGTTGTTTTACTTAAACGGAAAATTATTATAAAAATTAGAAGTCTCACATCGACGTGGTTTTACTTAAACGGAAAATTCTGATAAAAATTAGAAGTCTCACATCGACGTGGTTTCAATTAAAGAGAAATTTCTGATAAAAATTACAAGTCCCACATCTATGTGGTATTACATAAATGGAAAATTCTGATAAAAATTACAAGTCCGACATCGACGAGGTTTTCCTTGAAGGGAAACTTCTGATAAAAATTACAAGACCCACATCCATGTCGTTTTACAGAAATGGAAAATTATTATAAAAATTACGAGTCCCGCATCGACGTGAATTTACTTGATGGGAAGTTTCTGTTAAAAATTACAAGTCCCACATCGACGTTGTTTTACTTAAACGGAAAATTATTATAAAAATTAGAAGTCTCACATTGACGTGGTTTTACTTAAACGGAAAATTCTGATAAAAATTAGAAGTCTCACATCGACATGGTTTCACTTTAAGAGAAATTTCTGATAAAAATTACAAGTCCCACATCTATGTGGTATTACATAAATGGAAATTTCTGATAAAAATTAGAAGTCTGACATCGACGTGGTTTTACTTAAACGGAAAATTCTGATTAAAATTACAAGTCCCGCATCGACGTGAATTTACTTGAAGGGAAATTTCTAATAAAAATTACAGGTCTTACATCGACGTGTCTCACTTGAACGAAAAATTCTAATAAAAATTACAAGTCCGACATCGACGAGGTTTTCCTTGAAGGGAAACTTCTGATGAAAATTACAAGACCCACATCTATGTCGTTTTACATAAATGGAAAATTATTATAAAAATTAGAAGTCTCACATCGACGTGTTTTTACTTAAACGGAAAATTCTGATAAAAATTACAAGTCCGACATCGACGTGGTTTTAGTTGAAGGGAAATTTCTGATAAAAATTACAAGACCGACATTGACGTGGTTTTACTTAAACGGAAAATTCTAATAAAAAGTGGAAGTCTCACATCAACGTGTTTTTACTTAAACGGAAAATTCTGATTAAAATTACAAGTCCCGTATCGACGTGAATTTACTTGAAGGGAAATTTCTAATAAAAATTACAGGTCTTACATCGACGTGTCTTACTTGAACGTAAAATTCTGATAAAAATGACAAGTCCGACATCGACGTAGTTTTACTTAAATGGAAATTTCTGATAAAAATTACAAATCCCACATCTATGTCGTTTTACATAAATGGAAAATTAGTATAAAAATTAGAAGTCTCACATCAAAGTGTTTTTACTTAAACGGAAAATTCTGATAAAAATTACAAGTCCGACATCGACGAAGTTTTCCTTGAAGGGAAACTTCTGATAAAAATTACAAGACCCACATCCATGTCGTTTTACAGAAATGGAAAATTATTATAAAAATTACGAGTCCCGCATCGACGTGAATTTACTTGATGGGAAGTTTCTGTTAAAAATTACAAGTCCCACATCGACGTTGTTTTACTTAAACGGAAAATTATTATAAAAATTAGAAGTCTCACATTGACGTGGTTTTACTTAAACGGAAAATTCTGATAAAAATTAGAAGTCTCACATCGACATGGTTTCACTTTAAGAGAAATTTCTGATAAAAATTACAAGTCCCACATCTATGTGGTATTACATAAATGGAAAATTCTGATAAAAATTAGAAGTCTGACATCGACGTGGTTTTACATAAACGGAAAATTCTGATAAAAACTACAAGTCCCACATCGACGTGGTTTTACTTGAAGGGAAATTTCTGATAAAAATTACAACTCTCACATCTATGTGGTATTACATAATTGGAAAATTCTGATAAAAATTAGAAGTCTGACATCGACGTGTTTTTACTTGAAGGGAAATTTTTGATAAAAATTACAAGACCCGCATTAACGTGGTTTTAATTGAAGGGAAATTTCTGATAAAAATGACATGTCCCACATCGACGTTGTTTTACTTAAACGGAAAATTATTATAAAAATTAGAAGTCTTACATCGACGTGGTTTTACTTAAACGTAAAAGTCTAATAAAAATTAGAAGTCTCACATCGACGTGGTTTTACTTAAAGGGAAATTTCTGATAAAAATTACAAGTCCGACATTGACGTAGTTTTACTTGAAGGGAAGCTTCTGATAAAAATTACATGTCCCACATCTATGTGGTTTTACATAAATGGAAAATTATTATAAAAATTAGAAGTCTCACATCGACGTGGTTTTACTTAAACGGAAAATTCTAATAAAAATTAGAAGTCTCACATCAACGTGTTTTTACTTAAACGGAAAATTCTGATAAAAATTACAAGTCCGACATCGACGTGGTTTTACTTAAACGGAAAATTCTAATAAAAATTAGAAGTCTGACATCGACGTGGTTTTCCTTGAAGGGAAACTTCTGATAAAAATTACAAGTTCGACATTGACGTGGTTTTACTTAAACGAAAAATTCTGATAAAAATTTCAAGTCCGACATCGACGTGGTTTTACTTAAACGGAAAATTCTAATAAAAATTAGAAGTCTCACATCGACGTGTTTTTACTTAAACCGAAAATTCTGATAAAAATTACAAGTTCGACATTGACGTGGTTTTACTTAAACGAAAAATTCTGATAAAAATTACAAGTCCGACATCGACGAGGTTTTCCTTGAAGGGAAACTTCTGATAAAAATTACAAGACCCACATCCATGTCGTTTTACAGAAATGGAAAATTATTATAAAAATTACGAGTCCCGCATCGACGTGAATTTACTTGATGGGAAGTTTCTGTTAAAAATTACAAGTCCCACATCGACGTTGTTTTACTTAAACGGAAAATTATTATAAAAATTAGAAGTCTCACATCGACGTGGTTTTACTTAAACGGAAAATTCTGATAAAAATTAGAAGTCTCACATCGACGTGGTTTCAATTAAAGAGAAATTTCTGATAAAAATTACAAGTCCCACATCTATGTGGTATTACATAAATGGAAAATTCTGATAAAAATTACAAGTCCGACATCGACGAGGTTTTCCTTGAAGGGAAACTTCTGATAAAAATTACAAGACCCACATCCATGTCGTTTTACAGAAATGGAAAATTATTATAAAAATTACGAGTCCCGCATCGACGTGAATTTACTTGATGGGAAGTTTCTGTTAAAAATTACAAGTCCCACATCGACGTTGTTTTACTTAAACGGAAAATTATTATAAAAATTAGAAGTCTCACATTGACGTGGTTTTACTTAAACGGAAAATTCTGATAAAAATTAGAAGTCTCACATCGACATGGTTTCACTTTAAGAGAAATTTCTGATAAAAATTACAAGTCCCACATCTATGTGGTATTACATAAATGGAAATTTCTGATAAAAATTAGAAGTCTGACATCGACGTGGTTTTACTTAAACGGAAAATTCTGATTAAAATTACAAGTCCCGCATCGACGTGAATTTACTTGAAGGGAAATTTCTAATAAAAATTACAGGTCTTACATCGACGTGTCTCACTTGAACGAAAAATTCTAATAAAAATTACAAGTCCGACATCGACGAGGTTTTCCTTGAAGGGAAACTTCTGATGAAAATTACAAGACCCACATCTATGTCGTTTTACATAAATGGAAAATTATTATAAAAATTAGAAGTCTCACATCGACGTGTTTTTACTTAAACGGAAAATTCTGATAAAAATTACAAGTCCGACATCGACGTGGTTTTAGTTGAAGGGAAATTTCTGATAAAAATTACAAGACCGACATTGACGTGGTTTTACTTAAACGGAAAATTCTAATAAAAAGTGGAAGTCTCACATCAACGTGTTTTTACTTAAACGGAAAATTCTGATTAAAATTACAAGTCCCGTATCGACGTGAATTTACTTGAAGGGAAATTTCTAATAAAAATTACAGGTCTTACATCGACGTGTCTTACTTGAACGTAAAATTCTGATAAAAATGACAAGTCCGACATCGACGTAGTTTTACTTAAATGGAAATTTCTGATAAAAATTACAAATCCCACATCTATGTCGTTTTACATAAATGGAAAATTAGTATAAAAATTAGAAGTCTCACATCAAAGTGTTTTTACTTAAACGGAAAATTCTGATAAAAATTACAAGTCCGACATCGACGAAGTTTTCCTTGAAGGGAAACTTCTGATAAAAATTACAAGACCCACATCCATGTCGTTTTACAGAAATGGAAAATTATTATAAAAATTACGAGTCCCGCATCGACGTGAATTTACTTGATGGGAAGTTTCTGTTAAAAATTACAAGTCCCACATCGACGTTGTTTTACTTAAACGGAAAATTATTATAAAAATTAGAAGTCTCACATTGACGTGGTTTTACTTAAACGGAAAATTCTGATAAAAATTAGAAGTCTCACATCGACATGGTTTCACTTTAAGAGAAATTTCTGATAAAAATTACAAGTCCCACATCTATGTGGTATTACATAAATGGAAAATTCTGATAAAAATTAGAAGTCTGACATCGACGTGGTTTTACATAAACGGAAAATTCTGATAAAAACTACAAGTCCCACATCGACGTGGTTTTACTCGAAGGGAAATTTCTGATAAAAATTACAACTCCCACATCTATGTGGTATTACATAATTGGAAAATTCTGATAAAAATTAGAAGTCTGACATCGACGTGTTTTTACTTGAAGGGAAATTTTTGATAAAAATTACAAGACCCGCATTAACGTGGTTTTAATTGAAGGGAAATTTCTGATAAAAATGACATGTCCCACATCGACGTTGTTTTACTTAAACGGAAAATTATTATAAAAATTAGAAGTCTTACATCGACGTGGTTTTACTTAAACGTAAAAGTCTAATAAAAATTAGAAGTCTCACATCGACGTGGTTTTACTTAAAGGGAAATTTCTGATAAAAATTACAAGTCCGACATTGACGTAGTTTTACTTGAAGGGAAGCTTCTGATAAAAATTACATGTCCCACATCTATGTGGTTTTACATAAATGGAAAATTATTATAAAAATTAGAAGTCTCACATCGACGTGGTTTTACTTAAACGGAAAATTCTAATAAAAATTAGAAGTCTCACATCAACGTGTTTTTACTTAAACGGAAAATTCTGATAAAAATTACAAGTCCGACATCGACGTGGTTTTACTTAAACGGAAAATTCTAATAAAAATTAGAAGTCTGACATCGACGTGGTTTTCCTTGAAGGGAAACTTCTGATAAAAATTACAAGTTCGACATTGACGTGGTTTTACTTAAACGAAAAATTCTGATAAAAATTTCAAGTCCGACATCGACGTGGTTTTACTTAAACGGAAAATTCTAATAAAAATTAGAAGTCTCACATCGACGTGTTTTTACTTAAACCGAAAATTCTGATAAAAATTACAAGTTCGACATTGACGTGGTTTTACTTAAACGAAAAATTCTGATAAAAATTACAAGTCCGACATCGACGAGGTTTTCCTTGAAGGGAAACTTCTGATAAAAATTACAAGACCCACATCCATGTCGTTTTACAAAAATGGAAAATTATTATAAAAATTACGAGTCCCGCATCGACGTGAATTTACTTGATGGGAAGTTTCTGTTAAAAATTACAAGTCCCACATCGACGTTGTTTTACTTAAACGAAAAATTATTATAAAAATTAGAAGTCTCACATCGACGTGGTTTTACTTAAACGGAAAATTCTGATAAAAATTAGAAGTCTCACATCGACGTGGTTTCAATTAAAGAGAAATTTCTGATAAAAATTACAAGTCCCACATCTATGTGGTATTACATAAATGGAAAATTCTGATAAAAATTACAAGTCCGACATCGACGAGGTTTTCCTTGAAGGGAAACTTCTGATAAAAATTACAAGACCCACATCCATGTCGTTTTACAGAAATGGAAAATTATTATAAAAATTACGAGTCCCGCATCGACGTGAATTTACTTGATGGGAAGTTTCTGTTAAAAATTACAAGTCCCACATCGACGTTGTTTTACTTAAACGGAAAATTATTATAAAAATTAGAAGTCTCACATTGACGTGGTTTTACTTAAACGGAAAATTCTGATAAAAATTAGAAGTCTCACATCGACATGGTTTCACTTTAAGAGAAATTTCTGATAAAAATTACAAGTCCCACATCTATGTGGTATTACATAAATGGAAAATTCTGATAAAAATTAGAAGTCTGACGTCGACGTGGTTTTACTTAAACGGAAAATTCTGATTAAAATTACAAGTCCCGCATCGACGTGAATTTACTTGAAGGGAAATTTCTAATAAAAATTACAGGTCTTACATCGACGTGTCTCACTTGAACGGAAAATTCTAATAAAAATTACAAGTCCGACATCGACGAGGTTTTCCTTGAAGGGAAACTTCTGATGAAAATTACAAGACCCACATCTATGTCGTTTTACATAAATGGAAAATTATTATAAAAATTAGAAGTCTCACATCGACGTGTTTTTACTTAAACGGAAAATTCTGATAAAAATTACAAGTCCGACATCGACGTGGTTTTAGTTGAAGGGAAATTTCTGATAAAAATTACAAGACCGACATTGACGTGGTTTTACTTAAACGGAAAATTCTAATAAAAAGTGGAAGTCTCACATCAACGTGTTTTTACTTAAACGGAAAATTCTGATTAAAATTACAAGTCCCGTATCGACGTGAATTTACTTGAAGGGAAATTTCTAATAAAAATTACAGGTCTTACATCGACGTGTCTTACTTGAACGTAAAATTCTGATAAAAATGACAAGTCCGACATCGACGTAGTTTTACTTAAATGGAAATTTCTGATAAAAATTGCAAATCCCACATCTATGTGGTATTACATAAATGAAAAATTCTGATAAAAATTAGAAGTCTGACATCGACGTGGTTTTCCTTGAAGGGAAACTTCTGATAAAAATTACAAGACCCACATCTATGTCGTTTTACATAAATGGAAAATTAGTATAAAAATTAGAAGTCTCACATCAAAGTGTTTTTACTTAAACGGAAAATTCTGATAAAAATTACAAGTCCGACATCGACGAAGTTTTCCTTGAAGGGAAACTTCTGATAAAAATTACAAGACCCACATCCATGTCGTTTTACAGAAATGGAAAATTATTATAAAAATTACGAGTCCCGCATCGACGTGAATTTACTTGATGGGAAGTTTCTGTTAAAAATTACAAGTCCCACATCGACGTTGTTTTACTTAAACGGAAAATTATTATAAAAATTAGAAGTCTCACATTGACGTGGTTTTACTTAAACGGAAAATTCTGATAAAAATTAGAAGTCTCACATCGACATGGTTTCACTTTAAGAGAAATTTCTGATAAAAATTACAAGTCCCACATCTATGTGGTATTACATAAATGGAAAATTCTGATAAAAATTAGAAGTCTGACATCGACGTGGTTTTACATAAACGGAAAATTCTGATAAAAACTACAAGTCCCGCATCGACGTGGTTTTACTTAAAGAGAAATTTCTGATAAAAATTACAAGTCCCACATCTATGTTGTATTACATAAATGGAAAATTCTGATAAAAATTACAAATCCCACATCTATGTGGTATTACATAAATGAAAAATTCTGATAAAAATTAGAAGTCTGACATCGACGTGGTTTTACTTAAACGGAAAATTCTGATAAAAATTAGAAGTCTCACATCGACGTGGTATCACTTTAAGAGAAATTTCTGATAAAAATTACAAGTCCCACATCTATGTGGTATTACATAAATGGAAAATTCTGATAAAAATTAGAAGTCTGACATCGACGTGGTTTTACTTAAACGGAAAATTCTGATAAAAACTACAAGTCCCGCATCGACGTGGTTTCACTTAAAGAGAAATTTCTGATAAAAATTACAAGTCCCACATCTATGTGGTATTACATAAATGGAAAATTCTGATAAAAATTATAAGTCTGACATCGACGTGGTTTTACTTAAACGGAAAATTCTGTTAAAAATTACAAGTCCCACATCGACGTTGTTTTACTTAAACGGAAAATTATTATAAAAATTAGAAGTCTCACATCGACGTGGTTTCACATAAAGAGAAATTTCTGATAAAAATTACAAGTCCCACATCTATGTGGTATTACATAAATGGAAAATTCTGATAAAAATTATAAGTCTGACATCGACGTGGTTTTACTTAAACGGAAAATTCTGTTAAAAATTACAAGTCCCACATCGACGTTGTTTTACTTAAACGGAAAATTATTATAAAAATTAGAAGTCTCACATTGACGTGGTTTTACTTAAACGGAAAATTCAGATAAAAATTAGAAGTCTCACATCGACATGGTTTCACTTTAAGAGAAATTTCTGATAAAAATTACAAGTCCCACATCTATGTGGTATTACATAAATGGAAAATTCTGATAAAAATTAGAAGTCTGACATCGACGTGGTTTTACATAAACGGAAAATTCTGATAAAAACTACAAGTCCCACATCGACGTGGTTTTACTCGAAGGGAAATTTCTGATAAAAATTACAACTCCCACATCTATGTGGTATTACATAATTGGAAAATTCTGATAAAAATTAGAAGTCTGACATCGACGTGTTTTTACTTGAAGGGAAATTTTTGATAAAAATTACAAGACCCGCATTAACGTGGTTTTAATTGAAGGGAAATTTCTGATAAAAATGACATGTCCCACATCGACGTTGTTTTACTTAAACGGAAAATTATTATAAAAATTAGAAGTCTTACATCGACGTGGTTTTACTTAAACGTAAAAGTCTAATAAAAATTAGAAGTCTCACATCGACGTGGTTTTACTTAAAGGGAAATTTCTGATAAAAATTACAAGTCCGACATTGACGTAGTTTTACTTGAAGGGAAGCTTCTGATAAAAATTACATGTCCCACATCTATGTGGTTTTACATAAATGGAAAATTATTATAAAAATTAGAAGTCTCACATCGACGTGGTTTTACTTAAACGGAAAATTCTAATAAAAATTAGAAGTCTCACATCAACGTGTTTTTACTTAAACGGAAAATTCTGATAAAAATTACAAGTCCGACATCGACGTGGTTTTACTTAAACGGAAAATTCTAATAAAAATTAGAAGTCTGACATCGACGTGGTTTTCCTTGAAGGGAAACTTCTGATAAAAATTACAAGTTCGACATTGACGTGGTTTTACTTAAACGAAAAATTCTGATAAAAATTTCAAGTCCGACATCGACGTGGTTTTACTTAAACGGAAAATTCTAATAAAAATTAGAAGTCTCACATCGACGTGTTTTTACTTAAACGGAAAATTCTGATAAAAATTACAAGTTCGACATTGACGTGGTTTTACTTAAACGAAAAATTCTGATAAAAATTACAAGTCCGACATCGACGAGGTTTTCCTTGAAGGGAAACTTCTGATAAAAATTACAAGACCCACATCCATGTCGTTTTACAAAAATGGAAAATTATTATAAAAATTACGAGTCCCGCATCGACGTGAATTTACTTGATGGGAAGTTTCTGTTAAAAATTACAAGTCCCACATCGACGTTGTTTTACTTAAACGAAAAATTATTATAAAAATTAGAAGTCTCACATCGACGTGGTTTTACTTAAACGGAAAATTCTGATAAAAATTAGAAGTCTCACATCGACGTGGTTTCAATTAAAGAGAAATTTCTGATAAAAATTACAAGTCCCACATCTATGTGGTATTACATAAATGGAAAATTCTGATAAAAATTACAAGTCCGACATCGACGAGGTTTTCCTTGAAGGGAAACTTCTGATAAAAATTACAAGACCCACATCCATGTCGTTTTACAGAAATGGAAAATTATTATAAAAATTACGAGTCCCGCATCGACGTGAATTTACTTGATGGGAAGTTTCTGTTAAAAATTACAAGTCCCACATCGACGTTGTTTTACTTAAACGGAAAATTATTATAAAAATTAGAAGTCTCACATTGACGTGGTTTTACTTAAACGGAAAATTCTGATAAAAATTAGAAGTCTCACATCGACATGGTTTCACTTTAAGAGAAATTTCTGATAAAAATTACAAGTCCCACATCTATGTGGTATTACATAAATGGAAAATTCTGATAAAAATTAGAAGTCTGACATCGACGTGGTTTTACTTAAACGGAAAATTCTGATTAAAATTACAAGTCCCGCATCGACGTGAATTTACTTGAAGGGAAATTTCTAATAAAAATTACAGGTCTTACATCGACGTGTCTCACTTGAACGGAAAATTCTAATAAAAATTACAAGTCCGACATCGACGAGGTTTTCCTTGAAGGGAAACTTCTGATGAAAATTACAAGACCCACATCTATGTCGTTTTACATAAATGGAAAATTATTATAAAAATTAGAAGTCTCACATCGACGTGTTTTTACTTAAACGGAAAATTCTGATAAAAATTACAAGTCCGACATCGACGTGGTTTTAGTTGAAGGGAAATTTCTGATAAAAATTACAAGACCGACATTGACGTGGTTTTACTTAAACGGAAAATTCTAATAAAAAGTGGAAGTCTCACATCAACGTGTTTTTACTTAAACGGAAAATTCTGATTAAAATTACAAGTCCCGTATCGACGTGAATTTACTTGAAGGGAAATTTCTAATAAAAATTACAGGTCTTACATCGACGTGTCTTACTTGAACGTAAAATTCTGATAAAAATGACAAGTCCGACATCGACGTAGTTTTACTTAAATGGAAATTTCTGATAAAAATTACAAATCCCACATCTATGTGGTATTACATAAATGAAAAATTCTGATAAAAATTAGAAGTCTGACATCGACGTGGTTTTCCTTGAAGGGAAACTTCTGATAAAAATTACAAGACCCACATCTATGTCGTTTTACATAAATGGAAAATTAGTATAAAAATTAGAAGTCTCACATCAAAGTGTTTTTACTTAAACGGAAAATTCTGATAAAAATTAGAAGTCTCACATCGACATGGTTTCACTTTAAGAGAAATTTCTGATAAAAATTACAAGTCCCACATCTATGTGGTATTACATAAATGGAAAATTCTGATAAAAATTAGAAGTCTGACATCGACGTGGTTTTACATAAACGGAAAATTCTGATAAAAACTACAAGTCCCGCATCGACGTGGTTTTACTTAAAGAGAAATTTCTGATAAAAATTACAAGTCCCACATCTATGTTGTATTACATAAATGGAAAATTCTGATAAAAATTACAAATCCCACATCTATGTGGTATTACATAAATGAAAAATTCTGATAAAAATTAGAAGTCTGACATCGACGTGGTTTTACTTAAACGGAAAATTCTGATAAAAATTAGAAGTCTCACATCGACGTGGTATCACTTTAAGAGAAATTTCTGATAAAAATTACAAGTCCCACATCTATGTGGTATTACATAAATGGAAAATTCTGATAAAAATTAGAAGTCTGACATCGACGTGGTTTTACTTAAACGGAAAATTCTGATAAAAACTACAAGTCCCGCATCGACGTGGTTTCACTTAAAGAGAAATTTCTGATAAAAATTACAAGTCCCACATCTATGTGGTATTACATAAATGGAAAATTCTGATAAAAATTATAAGTCTGACATCGACGTGGTTTTACTTAAACGGAAAATTCTGTTAAAAATTACAAGTCCCACATCGACGTTGTTTTACTTAAACGGAAAATTATTATAAAAATTAGAAGTCTCACATCGACGTGGTTTCACATAAAGAGAAATTTCTGATAAAAATTACAAGTCCCACATCTATGTGGTATTACATAAATGGAAAATTCTGATAAAAATTATAAGTCTGACATCGACGTGGTTTTACTTAAACGGAAAATTCTGTTAAAAATTACAAGTCCCACATCGACGTTGTTTTACTTAAACGGAAAATTATTATAAAAATTAGAAGTCTCACATTGACGTGGTTTTACTTAAACGGAAAATTCTGATAAAAATTAGAAGTCTCACATCGACATGGTTTCACTTTAAGAGAAATTTCTGATAAAAATTACAAGTCCCACATCTATGTGGTATTACATAAATGGAAAATTCTGATAAAAATTAGAAGTCTGACATCGACGTGGTTTTACTTAAACGGAAAATTCTGTTAAAAATTACAAGTCCCACATCGACGTTGTTTTACTTAAACGGAAAATTATTATAAAAATTAGAAGTCTCACATTGACGTGGTTTTACTTAAACGGAAAATTCTGATAAAAATTAGAAGTCTCACATCGACATGGTTTCACTTTAAGAGAAATTTCTAATAAAAATTACAAGACCCACATCTATGTGGTATTACATAAATGGAAAATTCTGATAAAAATTAGAAGTCTGACATCGACGTGGTTTTACATAAACGGAAAATTCTGATAAAAACTACAAGTCCCGCATCGACGTGGTTTTACTTAAAGAGAAATTTCTGATAAAAATTACAAGTCCCACATCTATGTGGTATTACATAAATGGAAAATTCTGATAAAAATTAGAAGTCTGACATCGACGTGGTTTTACATAAACGGAAAATTCTGATAAAAACTACAAGTCCCGCATCGACGTGGTTTTACTTAAAGAGAAATTTCTGATAAAAATTACAAGTCCCACATCTATGTTGTATTACATAAATGGAAAATTCTGATAAAAATTACAAATCCCACATCTATGTGGTATTACAAAAATGAAAAATTCTGATAAAAATTAGAAGTCTGACATCGACGTGGTTTTACTTAAACGGAAAATTCTGATAAAAATTAGAAGTCTCACATCGACGTGGTATCACTTTAAGAGAAATTTCTGATAAAAATTACAAGTCCCACATCTATGTGGTATTACATAAATGGAAAATTCTGATAAAAATTAGAAGTCTGACATCGACGTGGTTTTACTTAAACGGAAAATTCTGATAAAAACTACAAGTCCCGCATCGACGTGGTTTCACTTAAAGAGAAATTTCTGATAAAAATTACAAGTCCCACATCTATGTGGTATTACATAAATGGAAAATTCTGATAAAAATTATAAGTCTGACATCGACGTGGTTTTACTTAAACGGAAAATTCTGTTAAAAATTACAAGTCCCACATCGACGTTGTTTTACTTAAACGGAAAATTATTATAAAAATTAGAAGTCTCACAACGACGTGGTTTCACTTAAAGAGAAATTTCTGATAAAAATTACAAGTCCCACATCTATGTGGTATTACATAAATGGAAAATTCTGATAAAAATTAGAAGTCTGACATCGACGTGTCTCACTTGAACGAAAAATTCTGATAAAAATTACAAGTCCGACATCGACGAGGTTTTCCTTGAAGGGAAACTTCTGATGAAAATTACAAGACCCACATCTATGTCGTTTTACATAAATGGAAAATTATTATAAAAATTAGAAGTCTCACATCGACGTGTTTTTACTTAAACGGAAAATTCTAATAAAAATTAGAAGTCTCACATCAACGTGTTTTTACTTAAACGGAAAATTCTGATAAAAATTACAAGTCCGCCATCGACGTGGTTTTACTTAAACGGAAAATTCTAATAAAAATTAGAAGTCTGACATCGACGTGGTTTTCCTTGAAGGGAAACTTCTGATAAAAATTACAAGTTCGACATTGACGTGGTTTTACTTAAACGAAAAATTCTGATAAAAATTACAAGTCCGACATCGACGTGGTTTTACTTAAACGGAGAATTCTAATAAAAATTAGAAGTCTCACATCGACGTGTTTTTACTTAAACGGAAAATTCTGATAAAAATTACAAGTTCGACATTGACGTGGTTTTACTTAAACGAAAAATTCTGATAAAAATTACAAGTCCGACATCGACGTGGTTTTACTTAAACGGAAAATTCTAATAAAAATTAGAAGTCTCACATCGACGTGTTTTTACTTAAACGGAAAATTCTGATAAAAATTACAAGTTCGACATTGACGTGGTTTTACTTAAACGAAAAATTCTGATAAAAATTACAAGTCCGACATCGACGAGGTTTTCCTTGAAGGGAAACTTCTGATAAAAATTACAAGACCCACATCCATGTCGATTTACAGAAATGGAAAATTATTATAAAAATTACGAGTCCCGCATCGACGTGAATTTACTTGATGGGAAGTTTCTGTTAAAAATTACAAGTCCCACATCGACGTTGTTTTACTTAAACGGAAAATTATTATAAAAATTAGAAGTCTCACATCGACGTGGTTTTACTTAAACGGAAAATTCTGATAAAAATTAGAAGTCTCACATCGACGTGGTTTCAATTAAAGAGAAATTTCTGATAAAAATTACAAGTCCCACATCTATGTGGTATTACATAAATGGAAAATTCTGATAAAAATTAGAAGTCTCACATCGACGTGGTTTTACTTAAACGGAAAATTCTGATAAAAATTAAAAGTCTCACATCGACGTGGTTTCACTTAAAGAGAAATTTCTGATAAAAATTACAAGTCCCACATCTATGTGGTATTACATAAATGGAAAATTCTGATAAAAATTAGAAGTCTGACATCGACGTGGTTTTACTTAAACGGAAAATTCTGATAAAAACTACAAGTCCCGCATCGACGTGGTTTTACTTAAAGAGAAATTTCTGATAAAAATTACAAGTCCCACATTTATGTTGTATTACATAAATGGAAAATTCTGATAAAAATTACAAATCCCACATCTATGTGGTATTACATAAATGAAAAATTCTGATAAAAATTAGATGTCTAAAATCGACGTGGTTTTACTTAAACGGAAAATTCTGATAAAAATTAGAAGTCTCACATCGACGTGGTATCACTTTAAGAGAAATTTCTGATAAAAATTACAAGTCCCACATCTATGTGGTATTACATAAATGGAAAATTCTGATAAAAATTATAAGTCTGACATCGACGTGGTTTTACTTAAACGGAAAATTCTGTTAAAAATTACAAGTCCCACATCGACGTTGTTTTACTTAAACGGAAAATTATTATAAAAATTAGAAGTCTCACATCGACGTGGTTTTACTTAAACGGAAAATTCTGATAAAAATTAGAAGTCTCACATCGACGTGTTTTCAATTAAAGAGAAATTTCTGATAAAAATTACAAGTCCCACATCTATGTGGTATTACATAAATGGAAAATTCTGATAAAAATTAGAAGTCTGACATCGACGTGGTTTTACTCAAACGGAAAATTCTGATAAAAACTACAAGTCCCGCATCGACGTGGTTTTACTTAAAGAGAAATTTCTGATAAAAATTACAAGTCCCACATCTATGTGGTATTACATAAATGGAAAATTCTGATAAAAATTACAAATCCCACATCGACGTGGTTTTACTTAAACGGAAAATTCTGATAAAAACTACAAGTCCCGCATCGACGTGGTTTTACTTAAAGAGAAATTTCTGATAAAAATTACAAGTCCCACATCTATGTTGTATTACATAAATGGAAAATTCTGATAAAAATTACAAATCCCACATCTATGTGGTATTACATAAATGAAAAATTCTGATAAAAATTAGAAGTCTGACATCGACGTGGTTTTACTTAAACGGAAAATTCTGATAAAAATTAGAAGTCTCACATCGACGTGGTTTCACTTTAAGAGAAAATTCTGATAAAAATTAGAAGTCTCACATCGACGTGTTTTCAATTAAAGAGAAATTTCTGATAAAAATTACAAGTCCCACATCTATGTGGTATTACATAAATGGAAAATTCTGATAAAAATTAGAAGTCTGACATCGACGTGGTTTTACTCAAACGGAAAATTCTGATAAAAACTACAAGTCCCGCATCGACGTGGTTTTACTTAAAGAGAAATTTCTGATAAAAATTACAAGTCCCACATCTATGTGGTATTACATAAATGGAAAATTCTGATAAAAATTACAAATCCCACATCTGTGTGGTATTACATAAATGAAAAATTCTGATAAAAATTAGAAGTCTGACATCGACGTAGTTTCACTTAAAGAGAAATTTCTGATAAAAATTACAAGTCCCACATCTATGTGGTATTACATAAATGGAAAATTCTGATAAAAATTAGAAGTCTGACATCGACGTGGTTTTACTTAAACGGAAAATTCTGATTAAAATTACAAGTCCCGCATCGACGTGAATTTACTTGAAGGGAAATTTCTAATAAAAATTACAGGTCTTACATCGACGTGTCTTACTATAACGGAAAATTCTGATAAAAATTACAAGTCTGATATCGACGTGGTTTTACTTAAAGAGGAATTTCTGATAAAAATTACAAGTCCCACATCTATGTGGTATTACATAAATGGAAAATTCTGATAAAAATTATAAGTCTGACATCGACGTGGTTTTACTTAAACGGAAAATTCTGATTAAAATTACAAGTCCCGCATCGACGTGAATTTACTTGAAGGGAAATTTCTAATAAAAATTACAGGTCTTACATCGACGTGTCTTACTATAACGGAAAATTCTGATAAAAATTACAAGTCTGATATCGACGTGGTTTTACTTAAAGAGAAATTTCTGATAAAAATTACAAGTCCCACATCTATGTGGTATTACATAAATGGAAAATTCTGATAAAAATTAGAAGTCTGACATCGACGTGGTTTTACCTAAACGGAAAATTCTGATAAAAACTACAAGTCCCGCATCGACGTGAATTTACTTGAAGGGAAATTTCAAATAAAAATTACAGGTCTTACATCGACGTGTCTCACTTAAACGGAAAATTCTGATAAAAATTACAAGTTCGACATTGACGTGGTTTTACTTAAACGAAAAATTGTGATAAAAATTACAAGTCCGACATCGACGAGGTTTTCCTTGAAGGGAAACTTCTGATGAAAATTACAAGACCCACATCTATGTCGTTTTACTTAAATGAAAAATTATGATAATAATTCGAAGTCTGACATCGACGTGGTTTCACTTAAAGAGAAATTTCTGATAAAAATTACAAGTCCCATATCTATGTGGTATTACATAAATGGAAAATTCTGATAAAAATTAGAAGTCTGACATCGACGTGGTTTTACTTAAACGGAAAATTCTGATTAAAATTACAAGTCCCGCATCGACGTGAATTTACTTGAAGGGAAATTTCTAATAAAAATTACAGGTCTTACATCGACGTGTCTTTCTTGAACGTAAAATTCTGATAAAAATGACAAGTCCGACATCGACGTGGTTTTACTTAAATGGAAATTTCTGATAAAAATTACAAATCCCACATCTATGTGGTATTACATAAATGGAAAATTCTGATAAAAATTAGAAGTCTGACATCGACGTGGTTTTACTTAAACGGAAAATTCTGATAAAAACTACAAGTCCCGCATCGACGTGGTTTTACTTAAAGAGAAATTTCTGATAAAAATTACAAGTCCCACATCTATGTTGTATTACATAAATGGAAAATTCCGATAAAAATTACAAATCCCACATCTATGTGGTATTACATAAATGAAAAATTCTGATAAAAATTAGAAGTCTGACATCGACGTGGTTTTACTTAAACGGAAAATTCTGATAAAAATTAGAAGTCTCACATCGACGTGGTTTCACTTTAAGAGAAATTTCTGATAAAAATTACAAGTCCCACATCTATGTGGTATTACATAAATGGAAAATTCTGATAAAAATTAGAAGTCTGACATCGACGTGGTTTTACTTAAACGGAAAATTCTGATAAAAACTACAAGTCCCGCATCGACGTGGTTTCACTTAAAGAGAAATTTCTGATAAAAATTACAAGTCCCACATCTATGTGGTATTACATAAATGGAAAATTCTGATAAAAATTAGAAGTCTGACATCGACGTTGTTTTACTTAAACGGAAAATGCTGATTAAAATTACAAGTCCCGCATCGACGTGAATTTACTTGAAGCGAAATTTCTAATAAAAATTACAGGTCTTACATCGACGTGTCTTACTTGAGCGGAAAATTCTGATAAAAATTACAAGTCTGATATCGACGTGGTTTTACTTAAAGAGAAATTTCTGATAAAAATTAAAAGTCCCACATCTATGTGGTATTACATAAATGGAAAATTCTGATAAAAATTAGAAGTCTGACATCGACGTGGTTTTACCTAAACGGAAAATTCTGATAAAAACCACAAGTCCCGTATCGACGTGAATTTACTTGAAGGGAAATTTCAAATAAAAATTACAGGTCTTACATCGACGTGTCTCACTTGATCGGAAATTTCTAATAAAAATTACAAGTCCGACATCGACGTGGTTTTACTTGAAGGGAAATTTCTGGTAAAAATTACAAGTCACACATAGACGTGGTTTTACTTAAACGGAAAATTCTGATAAAAATTAGAAGTCTCACATCGACGTGGTTTTACTTGAACGGAAAATTCTGATTAAAATTACAAGTCCCGCATCGACGTAAATTTACTTGAACGGAAATTTCTAATAAAAATTACAGGTCTCACATTGACGTGTTTTTACTTGAAGGGAAAATTCTGATAAAAATTACAAGTTCGACATTGACGTGGTTTTACTTAATCGAAAAATTCTGATAAAAATTACAAGTCCGACATCGACGAGGTTTTCCTTGAAGGGAAACTTCTGATGAAAATTACAAGACCCACGTCTATGTCGTTTTACATAAATGGAAAATTATTATAAAAATTAGAAGTCTCACATCGACGTGTTTTTACTTAAACGGAAAATTCTGATAAAAATTACAAGTCCGACATCGACGTGGTTTTAGTTGAAGGGAAATTTCTGATAAAAATTACAAGACCGATATTGACGTGGTTTTACTTAAACGGAAAATTCTAATAAAAATTAGAAGTCTCACATCAACGTGTTTTTACTTAAACGGAAAATTCTGATTAAAATTACAAGTCCCGTATCGACGTGAATTTACTTGAAGGGAAATTTCTAATAAAAATTACAGGTCTTACATCGACGTGTCTTACTTGAACGTAAAATTCTGATAAAAATGACAAGTCCGACATCGACGTGGTTTTACTTAAATGGAAATTTCTGATAAAAATTACAAATCCCACATCTATGTGGTATTACATAAATGAAAAATTCTGATAAAAATTAGAAGTCTGACATCGACGTGGTTTTACTTAAACGGAAAATTCTGATAAAAATTAGAAGTCTCACATCGACGTGGTTTCACTTTAAGAGAAATTTCTGATAAAAATTACAAGTCCCACATCTATGTGGTATTACATAAATGGAAAATTCTGATAAAAATTAGAAGTCTGACATCGACGTGGTTTTACTTAAACGGAAAATTCTGATAAAAACTACAAGTCCCGCATCGACGTGGTTTCACTTAAAGAGAAATTTCTGATAAAAATTACAAGTCCCACATCTATGTGGTATTACATAAATGGAAAATTCTGATAAAAATTAGAAGTCTGACATCGACGTGGTTTTACTTAAACGGAAAATTCTGATAAAAACTACAAGTCCCGCATCGACGTGGTTTTACTTAAAGAGAAATTTCTGATAAAAATTACAAGTCCCACATCTATGTTGTATTACATAAATGGAAAATTCTGATAAAAATTACAAATCCCACATCTATGTAGTATTACATAAATGAAAAATTCTGATAAAAATTAGAAGTCTGACATCGACGTGGTTTTACTTAAACGGAAAATTCTGATAAAAATTAGAAGTCTCACATCGACGTGGTTTCACTTTAAGAGAAATTTCTGATAAAAATTACAAGTCCCACATCTATGTGGTATTACATAAATGGAAAATTCTGATAAAAATTAGAAGTCTGACATCGACGTGGTTTTACTTAAACGGAAAATTCTGATAAAAACTACAAGTCCCGCATCGACGTGGTTTCACTTAAAGAGAAATTTCTGATAAAAATTACAAGTCCCACATCTATGTGGTATTACATAAATGGAAAATTCTGATAAAAATTAGAAGTCTGACATCGACGTGGTTTTACTTAAACGGAAAATGCTGATTAAAATTACAAGTCCCGCATCGACGTGAATTTACTTGAAGCGAAATTTCTAATAAAAATTACAGGTCTTACATCGACGTGTCTTACTTGAGCGGAAAATTCTGATAAAAATTACAAGTCTGATATCGACGTGGTTTTACTTAAAGAGAAATTTCTGATAAAAATTTAAAGTCCCACATCTATGTGGTATTACATAAATGGAAAATTCTGATAAAAATTAGAAGTCTGACATCGACGTGGTTTTACCTAAACGGAAAATTCTGATAAAAACACAAGTCCCGTATCGACGTGAATTTACTTGAAGGGAAATTTCAAATAAAAATTACAGGTCTTACATCGACGTGTCTCACTTGAACGGAAATTTCTAATAAAAATTACAAGTCCGACATCGACGTGGTTTTACTTGAAGGGAAATTTCTGGTAAAAATTACAAGTCACACATAGACGTGGTTTTACTTAAACGGAAAATTCTGATTAAAATTACAAGTCACGTATCGACGTGAATTTACTTGAAGGGAAATTTCTAATAAAAATTACAGGTCTTACATCGACGTGTCTCACTTGAACGGAAAATTCTAATAAAAATTACAAGTCCGACATCGACGTGGTTTTACTTGAAGGGAAATTTCTGGTAAAAATTACAAGTCACACATAGACGTGGTTTTACTTAAACGGAAAATTCTGATAAAAATTACAAGTTCGACATTGACGTGGTTTTACTTAATCGAAAAATTCTGATAAAAATTACAAGTCCGACATCGACGAGGTTTTCCTTGAAGGGAAACTTCTGATGAAAATTACAAGACCCACATCTATGTCGTTTTACATAAATGGAAAATTATTATAAAAATTAGAAGTCTCACATCGACGTGTTTTTACTTAAACGGAAAATTCTGATAAAAATTACAAGTCCCACATCTATGTTGTATTACATAAATGGAAAATTCTGATAAAAATTACAAATCCCACATCTATGTGGTATTACATAAATGAAAAATTCTGATAAAAATTAGAAGTCTGACATCGACGTGGTTTTACTTAAACGGAAAATTCTGATAAAAATTAGAAGTCTCACATCGACGTGGTTTCACTTTAAGAGAAATTTCTGATAAAAATTACAAGTCCCACATCTATGTGGTATTACATAAATGGAAAATTCTGATAAAAATTAGAAGTCTGACATCGACGTGGTTTTACTTAAACGGAAAATTCTGATAAAAACTACAAGTCCCGCATCGACGTGGTTTCACTTAAAGAGAAATTTCTGATAAAAATTACAAGTCCCACATCTATGTGGTATTACATAAATGGAAAATTCTGATAAAAATTAGAAGTCTGACATCGACGTGGTTTTACTTAAACGGAAAATTCTGATAAAAACTACAAGTTCCGCATCGACGTGGTTTCACTTAAAGAGAAATTTCTGATAAAAATTACAAGTCCCACATCTATGTGGTATTACATAAATGGAAAATTCTGATAAAAATTAGAAGTCTGACATCGACGTGGTTTTACTTAAACGGAAAATTCTGATAAAAACTACAAGTCCCGCATCGACGTGGTTTTACTTAAAGAGAAATTTCTGATAAAAATTACAAGTCCCACATCTATGTTGTATTACATAAATGGAAAATTCTGATAAAAATTACAAATCCCACATCTATGTGGTATTACATAAATGAAAAATTCTGATAAAAATTAGAAGTCTGACATCGACGTGGTTTTACTTAAACGGAAAATTCTGATAAAAATTAGAAGTCTCACATCGACGTGGTTTCACTTTAAGAGAAATTTCTGATAAAAATTACAAGTCCCACATCTATGTGGTATTACATAAATGGAAAAATCTGATAAAAATTAGAAGTCTGACATCGACGTGGTTTTACTTAAACGGAAAATTCTGATAAAAACTACAAGTCCCGCATCGACGTGGTTTCACTTAAAGAGAAATTTCTGATAAAAATTACAAGTCCCACATCTATGTGGTATTACATAAATGGAAAATTCTGATAAAAATTAGAAGTCTGACATCGACGTGGTTTTACTTAAACGGAAAATTCTGATAAAAACTACAAGTCCCGCATCGACGTGGTTTTACTTAAAGAGAAATTTCTGATAAAAATTACAAGTCCCACATCTATGTTGTATTACATAAATGGAAAATTCTGATAAAAATTACAAATCCCACATCTATGTGGTATTACATAAATGAAAAATTCTGATAAAAATTAGAAGTCTGACATCGACGTGGTTTTACTTAAACGGAAAATTCTGATAAAAATTAGAAGTCTCACATCGACGTGGTTTCACTTTAAGAGAAATTTCTGATAAAAATTACAAGTCCCACATCTATGTGGTATTACATAAATGGAAAATTCTGATAAAAATTAGAAGTCTGACATCGACGTGGTTTTACTTAAACGGAAAATTCTGATAAAAACTACAAGTCCCGCATCGACGTGGTTTCACTTAAAGAGAAATTTCTGATAAAAATTACAAGTCCCACATCTATGTGGTATTACATAAATGGAAAATTCTGATAAAAATTAGAAGTCTGACATCGACGTGGTTTTACTTAAACGGAAAATGCTGATTAAAATTACAAGTCCCGCATCGACGTGAATTTACTTGAAGCGAAATTTCTAATAAAAATTACAGGTCTTACATCGACGTGTCTTACTTGAGCGGAAAATTCTGATAAAAATTACAAGTCTGATATCGACGTGGTTTTACTTAAAGAGAAATTTCTGATAAAAATTAAAAGTCCCACATCTATGTGGTATTACATAAATGGAAAATTCTGATAAAAATTAGAAGTCTGACATCGACGTGGTTTTACCTAAACGGAAAATTCTGATAAAAACCACAAGTCCCGTATCGACGTGAATTTACTTGAAGGGAAATTTCAAATAAAAATTACAGGTCTTACATCGACGTGTCTCACTTGAACGGAAATTTCTAATAAAAATTACAAGTCCGACATCGACGTGGTTTTACTTGAAGGGAAATTTCTGGTAAAAATACAAGTCACACATAGACGTGGTTTTACTTAAACGGAAAATTCTGATAAAAATTAGAAGTCTCACATCGACGTGGTTTTACTTGAACGGAAAATTCTGATTAAAATTACAAGTCCCGCATCGACGTAAATTTACTTGAACGGAAATTTCTAATAAAAATTACAGGTCTCACATTGACGTGTTTTTACTTGAAGGGAAATTTCTGATAAAAATGAAAGTCCCACATCGACGTGGTTTAACTAAAACGGAAAATTCTAATAAAAATTACAAGTCCGACATCGACGTGGTTTTACTTAAACGGAAAATTCTGATAAAAATTAGAAGTCTCACAACGACGAGGTTTTACTTAAACGGAAAATTCTGATTAAAATTACAAGTCCGACATCGACGTGGTTTTAGTTGAAGGGAAATTTCTGATAAAAATTACAAGACCGACATTGACGTGGTTTTACTTAAACGGAAAATTCTAATAAAAATTAGAAGTCTCACATCAACGTGTTTTTACTTAAACGGAAAATTCTGATTAAAATTACAAGTCCCGTATCGACGTGAATTTACTTGAAGGGAAATTTCTAATAAAAATTACAGGTCTTACATCGACGTGTCTCACTTGAACGGAAAATTCTAATAAAAATTACAAGTCCGACATCGACGTGGTTTTACTTGAAGGGAAATTTCTGGTAAAAATTACAAGTCAAACATAGACGTGGTTTTACTTAAACGGAAAATTCTGATAAAAATTACAAGTTCGACATTGACGTGGTTTTACTTAAACGAAAAATTCTGATAAAAATTACAAGTCCGACATCGACGAGGTTTTCCTTGAAGGGAAACTTCTGATGAAAATTACAAGACCCACATCTATGTCGTTTTACATAAATGGAAAATTATTATAAAAATTAGAAGTCTCACATCGACGTGTTTTTACTTAAACGGAAAATTCTGATAAAAATTACAAGTCCGACATCGACGTGGTTTTAGTTGAAGGGAAATTTCTGATAAAAATTACAAGACCGACATTGACATGGTTTTACTTAAACGGAAAATTCTAATAAAAATTAGAAGTCTCACATCAACGTGTTTTTACTTAAACGGAAAATTCTGATTAAAATTACAAGTCCCGTATCGACGTGAATTTACTTGAAGGGAAATTTCTAATAAAAATTACAGGTCTTACATCGACGTGTCTTACTTGAACGTAAAATTCTGATAAAAATGACAAGTCCGACATCGACGTGGTTTTACTTAAATGGAAATTTCTGATAAAAATTACAAATCCCACATCTATGTGGTATTACATAAATGAAAAATTCTGATAAAAATTAGAAGTCTGACATCGACGTGGTTTTCCTTGAAGGGAAACTTCTGATAAAAATTACAAGACCCACATCTATGTCGTTTTACAGAAATGGAAAATTATTATAAAAATTACAAGTCCCGCATCGACGAGAATTTACTTGATGGGAAGTTTCTGTTAAAAATTACAAGTCCCACATCGACGTTGTTTTACTTAAACGGAAAATTATTATAAAAATTAGAAATCTCACATCGACGTGGTTTTACTTAAACGGAAAATTCTGATAAAAATTAGAAGTCTCACATCGACGTGGTTTCACTTAAAGAGAAATTTCTGATAAAAATTACAAGTCCCACATCTATGTGGTATTACATAAATGGAAAATTCTGATAAAAATTAGAAGTCTGACATCGACGTGGTTTTACTTAAAGAGAAATTTCTGATAAAAATTAAAAGTCCCACATCTATGTGGTATTACATAAATGGAAAATTCTAATAAAAATTACAAATCCCACATCTGTGTGGTATTACATAAATGAAAAATTCTGATAAAAATTAGAAGTCTGACATCGACGTAGTTTCACTTAAAGAGAAATTTCTGATAAAAATTACAAGTCCCACATCTATGTGGTATTACATAAATGGAAAATTCTGATAAAAATTAGAAGTCTGACATCGACGTGGTTTTACTTAAACGGAAAATTCTAATTAAAATTACAAGTCGGATATCGACGTGGTTTTACTTAAAGAGAAATTTCTGATAAAAATTACAAGTCCCACATCTATGTGGTATTACATAAATGGAAAATTCTGATAAAAATTAGAAGTCTGACATCGACGTGGTTTTACCTAAACGGAAAATTCTGATAAAAACTACAAGTCCCGCATCGACGTGAATTTACTTGAAGGGAAATTTCAAATAAAAATTACAGGTCTTACATCGACGTGTCTCACTTAAACGGAAAATTCTGATAAAAATTACAAGTTCGACATTGACGTGGTTTTACTTAAACGAAAAATTGTGATAAAAATTACAAGTCCGACATCGACGAGGTTTTCCTTGAAGGGAAACTTCTGATGAAAATTACAAGACCCACATCTATGTCGTTTTACTTAAATGAAAAATTATGATAATAATTAGAAGTCTGACATCGACGTGGTTTCACTTAAAGAGAAATTTCTGATAAAAATTACAAGTCCCATATCTATGTGGTATTACATAAATGGAAAATTCTGATAAAAATTAGAAGTCTGACATCGACGTGGTTTTACTTAAACGGAAAATTCTGATAAAAATTAGAAGTCTCACATCGACGTGGTTTCACTTTAAGAGAAATTTCTGATAAAAATTACAAGTCCCACATCTATGTGGTATTACATAAATGGAAAATTCTGATAAAAATTAGAAGTCTGACATCGACGTGGTTTTACTTAAACGGAAAATTCTGATAAAAACTACAAGTCCCGCATCGACGTGGTTTTACTTAAAGAGAAATTTCTGATAAAAATTACAAGTCCCACATCTATGTTGTATTACATAAATGGAAAATTCTGATAAAAATTACAAATCCCACATCTATGTGGTATTACATAAATGAAAAATTCTGATAAAAATTAGAAGTCTGACATCGACGTGGTTTTACTTAAACGGAAAATTCTGATAAAAATTAGAAGTCTCACATCGACGTGGTTTCACTTTAAGAGAAATTTCTGATAAAAATTACAAGTCCCACATCTATGTGGTATTACATAAATGGAAAATTCTGATAAAAATTAGAAGTCTGACATCGACGTGGTTTTACTTAAACGGAAAATTATTATAAAAATTAGAAATCTCACATCGACGTGGTTTTACTTAAACGGAAAATTCTGATAAAAATTAGAAGTCTCACATCGACGTGGTTTCACTTAAAGAGAAATTTCTGATAAAAATTACAAGTCCCACATCTATGTGGTATTACATAAATGGAAAATTCTGATAAAAATTAGAAGTCTGACATCGACGTGGTTTTACTTAAAGAGAAATTTCTGATAAAAATTAAAAGTCCCACATCTATGTGGTATTACATAAATGGAAAATTCTAATAAAAATTACAAATCCCACATCTGTGTGGTATTACATAAATGAAAAATTCTGATAAAAATTAGAAGTCTGACATCGACGTAGTTTCACTTAAAGAGAAATTTCTGATAAAAATTACAAGTCCCACATCTATGTGGTATTACATAAATGGAAAATTCTGATAAAAATTAGAAGTCTGACATCGACGTGGTTTTACTTAAACGGAAAATTCTAATTAAAATTACAAGTCGGATATCGACGTGGTTTTACTTAAAGAGAAATTTCTGATAAAAATTACAAGTCCCACATCTATGTGGTATTACATAAATGGAAAATTCTGATAAAAATTAGAAGTCTGACATCGACGTGGTTTTACCTAAACGGAAAATTCTGATAAAAACTACAAGTCCCGCATCGACGTGAATTTACTTGAAGGGAAATTTCAAATAAAAATTACAGGTCTTACATCGACGTGTCTCACTTAAACGGAAAATTCTGATAAAAATTACAAGTTCGACATTGACGTGGTTTTACTTAAACGAAAAATTGTGATAAAAATTACAAGTCCGACATCGACGAGGTTTTCCTTGAAGGGAAACTTCTGATGAAAATTACAAGACCCACATCTATGTCGTTTTACTTAAATGAAAAATTATGATAATAATTAGAAGTCTGACATCGACGTGGTTTCACTTAAAGAGAAATTTCTGATAAAAATTACAAGTCCCATATCTATGTGGTATTACATAAATGGAAAATTCTGATAAAAATTAGAAGTCTGACATCGACGTGGTTTTACTTAAACGGAAAATTCTGATAAAAATTAGAAGTCTCACATCGACGTGGTTTCACTTTAAGAGAAATTTCTGATAAAAATTACAAGTCCCACATCTATGTGGTATTACATAAATGGAAAATTCTGATAAAAATTAGAAGTCTGACATCGACGTGGTTTTACTTAAACGGAAAATTCTGATAAAAACTACAAGTCCCGCATCGACGTGGTTTTACTTAAAGAGAAATTTCTGATAAAAATTACAAGTCCCACATCTATGTTGTATTACATAAATGGAAAATTCTGATAAAAATTACAAATCCCACATCTATGTGGTATTACATAAATGAAAAATTCTGATAAAAATTAGAAGTCTGACATCGACGTGGTTTTACTTAAACGGAAAATTCTGATAAAAATTAGAAGTCTCACATCGACGTGGTTTCACTTTAAGAGAAATTTCTGATAAAAATTACAAGTCCCACATCTATGTGGTATTACATAAATGGAAAATTCTGATAAAAATTAGAAGTCTGACATCGACGTGGTTTTACTTAAACGGAAAATTCTGATAAAAACTACAAGTCCCGCATCGACGTGGTTTCACTTAAAGAGAAATTTCTGATAAAAATTACAAGTCCCACATCTATGTGGTATTACATAAATGGAAAATTCTGATAAAAATTAGAAGTCTGACATCGACGTGGTTTTACCTAAACGGAAAATTCTGATAAAAACCACAAGTCCCGTATCGACGTGAATTTACTTGAAGGGAAATTTCAAATAAAAATTACAGGTCTTACATCGACGTGTCTCACTTGAACGGAAATTTCTAATAAAAATTACAAGTCCGACATCGACGTGGTTTTACTTGAAGGGAAATTTCTGGTAAAAATTACAAGTCACACATAGACGTGGTTTTACTTAAACGGAAAATTCTGATAAAAATTAGAAGTCTCACATCGACGTGGTTTTACTTGAACGGAAAATTCTGATTAAAATTACAAGTCCCGCATCGACGTAAATTTACTTGAACGGAAATTTCTAATAAAAATTACAGGTCTCACATTGACGTGTTTTTACTTGAAGGGAAATTTCTGGTAAAAATTACAAGTCACACATAGACGTGGTTTTACTTAAACGGAAAATTCTGATAAAAATTAGAAGTCTCACATCGACGTGGTTTTACTTAAACGGAAAATTCTGATAAAAATTACAAGTTCGACATTGACGTGGTTTTACTTAATCGAAAAATTCTGATAAAAATTACAAGTCCGACATCGACGAGGTTTTCCTTGAAGGGAAACTTCTGATGAAAATTACAAGACCCACATCTATGTCGTTTTACATAAATGGAAAATTATTATAAAAATTAGAAGTCTCACATCGACGTGTTTTTACTTAAACGGAAAATTCTGATAAAAATTACAAGTCCGACATCGACGTGGTTTTAGTTGAAGGGAAATTTCTGATAAAAATTACAAGACCGATATTGACGTGGTTTTACTTAAACGGAAAATTCTAATAAAAATTAGAAGTCTCACATCAACGTGTTTTTACTTAAACGGAAAATTCTGATTAAAATTACAAGTCCCGTATCGACGTGAATTTACTTGAAGGGAAATTTCTAATAAAAATTACAGGTCTTACATCGACGTGTCTTACTTGAACGTAAAATTCTGATAAAAATGACAAGTCCGACATCGACGTGGTTTTACTTAAATGGAAATTTCTGATAAAAATTACAAATCCCACATCTATGTGGTATTACATAAATGAAAAATTCTGATAAAAATTAGAAGTCTGACATCGACGTGGTTTTCCTTGAAGGGAAACTTCTGATAAAAATTACAAGACCCACATCTATGTCGTTTTACAGAAATGGAAAATTATTATAAAAATTACAAGTCCCGCATCGACGTGAATTTACTTGATGGGAAGTTTCTGTTAAAAATTACAAGTCCCACATCGACGTTGTTTTACTTAAACGGAAAATTATTATAAAAATTAGAAATCTCACATCGACGTGGTTTTACTTAAACGGAAAATTCTGATAAAAATTAGAAGTCTCACATCGACGTGGTTTCACTTAAAGAGAAATTTCTGATAAAAATTACAAGTCCCACATCTATGTGGTATTACATAAATGGAAAATTCTGATAAAAATTAGAAGTCTGACATCGACGTGGTTTTACTTAAACGGAAAATTCTGATTAAAATTACAAGTCCCGCATCGACGTGAATTTACTTGAAGGGAAATTTCTAATAAAAATTACAGGTCTTACATCGACGTGTCTCACTTGAACGGAAAATTTTAATAAAAATTACAAGTCCGACATCGACGAGGTTTTCCTTGAAGGGAAACTTCTGATGAAAATTACAAGACCCACATCTATGTCGTTTTACATAAATGGAAAATTATTATAAAAATTAGAAGTCTCACATCGACGTGTTTTTTCTTAAACGGAAAATTCTGATAAAAATTACAAGTCCGACATCGACGTGGTTTTAGTTGAAGGGAAATTTCTGATAAAAATTACAAGACTTAAACGGAAAATTCTAATAAAAAGTAGAAGTCTCACATCAACGTGTTTTTACTTAAACGTAAAATTCTGATAAAAATGACAAGTCCGACATCGACGTGGTTTTACTTAAATGGAAATTTCTGATAAAAATTACAAATCCCACATCTATGTGGTATTACATAAATGAAAAATTCTGATAAAAATTAGAAGTCTGACATCGACGTGGTTTTACTTAAACGGAAAATTCTGATAAAAACTACAAGTCCCGCATCGACGTGGTTTTACTTAAAGAGAAATTTCTGATAAAAATTACAAGTCCCACATCTATGTTGTATTACATAAATTGGAAAATTCTGATAAAAATTACAAATCCCACATCTATGTGGTATTACATAAATGAAAAATTCTGATAAAAATTAGAAGTCTGACATCGACGTGGTTTTACTTAAACGGAAAATTCTGATAAAAATTAGAAGTCTCACATCGACGTGGTTTCACTTTAAGAGAAATTTCTGATAAAAATTACAAGTCCCACATCTATGTGGTATTACATAAATGGAAAAATCTGATAAAAATTAGAAGTCTGACATTGACGTGGTTTTACTTAAACGGAAAATTCTGATAAAAACTACAAGTCCCGCATCGACGTGGTTTCACTTAAAGAGAAATTTCTGATAAAAATTACAAGTCCCACATCTATGTGGTATTACATAAATGGAAAATTCTGATAAAAATTAGAAGTCTGACATCGACGTGGTTTTACTTAAACGGAAAATTCTGATAAAAACTACAAGTCCCGCATCGACGTGGTTTTACTTAAAGAGAAATTTCTGATAAAAATTACAAGTCCCACATCTATGTTGTATTACATAAATGGAAAATTCTGATAAAAATTACAAATCCCACATCTATGTGGTATTACATAAATGAAAAATTCTGATAAAAATTAGAAGTCTGACATCGACGTGGTTTTACTTAAACGGAAAATTCTGATAAAAATTAGAAGTCTCACATCGACGTGGTTTCACTTTAAGAGAAATTTCTGATAAAAATTACAAGTCCCACATCTATGTGGTATTACATAAATGGAAAATTCTGATAAAAATTAGAAGTCTGACATCGACGTGGTTTTACTTAAACGGAAAATTCTGATAAAAACTACAAGTCCCGCATCGACGTGGTTTCACTTAAAGAGAAATTTCTGATAAAAATTACAAGTCCCACATCTATGTGGTATTACATAAATGGAAAATTCTGATAAAAATTAGAAGTCTGACATCGACGTGGTTTCACTTAAACGGAAAATTCTGATAAAAATTACAAATCCCACATCTATGTGGTATTACATAAATGAAAAATTCTGATAAAAATTAGAAGTCTGACATCGACGTGGTTTTACTTAAACGGAAAATTCTGATAAAAATTAGAAGTCTCACATCGACGTGGTTTCACTTTAAGAGAAATTTCTGATAAAAATTACAAGTCCCACATCTATGTGGTATTACATAAATGGAAAATTCTGATAAAAATTAGAAGTCTGACATCGACGTGGTTTTACTTAAACGGAAAATTCTGATAAAAACTACAAGTCCCGCATCGACGTGGTTTTACTTAAAGAGAAATTTCTGATAAAAATTACAAGTCCCACATCTATGTTGTATTACATAAATGGAAAATTCTGATAAAAATTACAAATCCCACATCTATGTGGTATTACATAAATGAAAAATTCTGATAAAAATTAGAAGTCTGACATCGACGTGGTTTTACTTAAACGGAAAATTCTGATAAAAATTAGAAGTCTCACATCGACGTGGTTTCACTTTAAGAGAAATTTCTGATAAAAATTACAAGTCCCACATCTATGTGGTATTACATAAATGGAAAATTCTGATAAAAATTAGAAGTCTGACATCGACGTGGTTTTACTTAAACGGAAAATTCTGATAAAAACTACAAGTCCCGCATCGACGTGGTTTCACTTAAAGAGAAATTTCTGATAAAAATTACAAGTCCCACATCTATGTGGTATTACATAAATGGAAAATTCTGATAAAAATTAGAAGTCTGACATCGACGTGGTTTTACCTAAACGGAAAATTCTGATAAAAACCACAAGTCCCGTATCGACGTGAATTTACTTGAAGGGAAATTTCAAATAAAAATTACAGGTCTTACATCGACGTGTCTCACTTGAACGGAAATTTCTAATAAAAATTACAAGTCCGACATCGACGTGGTTTTACTTGAAGGGAAATTTCTGGTAAAAATTACAAGTCACACATAGACGTGGTTTTACTTAAACGGAAAATTCTGATAAAAATTAGAAGTCTCACATCGACGTGGTTTTACTTGAACGGAAAATTCTGATTAAAATTACAAGTCCCGCATCGACGTAAATTTACTTGAACGGAAATTTCTAATAAAAATTACAGGTCTCACATTGACGTGTTTTTACTTGAAGGGAAATTTCTGGTAAAAATTACAAGTCACACATAGACGTGGTTTTACTTAAACGGAAAATTCTGATAAAAATTAGAAGTCTCACATCGACGTGGTTTTACTTAAACGGAAAATTCTGATAAAAATTACAAGTTCGACATTGTCGTGGTTTTACTTAATCGAAAAATTCTGATAAAAATTACAAGTCCGACATCGACGAGGTTTTCCTTGAAGGGAAACTTCTGATGAAAATTACAAGACCCACATCTATGTCGTTTTACATAAATGGAAAATTATTATAAAAATTAGAAGTCTCACATCGACGTGTTTTTACTTAAACGGAAAATTCTGATAAAAATTACAAGTCCGACATCGACGTGGTTTTAGTTGAAGGGAAATTTCTGATAAAAATTACAAGACCGATATTGACGTGGTTTTACTTAAACGGAAAATTCTAATAAAAATTAGAAGTCTCACATCAACGTGTTTTTACTTAAACGGAAAATTCTGATTAAAATTACAAGTCCCGTATCGACGTGAATTTACTTGAAGGGAAATTTCTAATAAAAATTACAGGTCTTACATCGACGTGTCTTACTTGAACGTAAAATTCTGATAAAAATGACAAGTCCGACATCGACGTGGTTTTACTTAAATGGAAATTTCTGATAAAAATTACAAATCCCACATCTACGTGGTATTACATAAATGAAAAATTCTGATAAAAATTAGAAGTCTGACATCGACGTGGTTTTCCTTGAAGGGAAACTCCTGATAAAAATTACAAGACCCACATCTATGTCGTTTTACAGAAATGGAAAATTATTATAAAAATTACAAGTCCCGCATCGACGTGAATTTACTTGATGGGAAGTTTCTGTTAAAAATTACAAGTCCCACATCGACGTTGTTTTACTTAAACGAAAAATTATTATAAAAATTAGAAATCTCACATCGACGTGGTTTTACTTAAACGGAAAATTCTGATAAAAATTAGAAGTCTCACATCGACGTGGTTTCACTTAAAGAGAAATTTCTGATAAAAATTACAAGTCCCACATCTATGTGGTATTACATAAATGGAAAATTCTGATAAAAATTAGAAGTCTGACATCGACGTGGTTTTACTTAAACGGAAAATTCTGATTAAAATTACAAGTCCCGCATCGACGTGAATTTACTTGAAGGGAAATTTCTAATAAAAATTACAGGTCTTACATCGACGTGTCTCACTTGAACGGAAAATTTTAATAAAAATTACAAGTCCGACATCGACGAGGTTTTCCTTGAAGGGAAACTTCTGATGAAAATTACAAGACCCACATCTATGTCGTTTTACATAAATGGAAAATTATTATAAAAATTAGAAGTCTCACATCGACGTGTTTTTTCTTAAACGGAAAATTCTGATAAAAATTACAAGTCCGACATCGACGTGGTTTTAGTTGAAGGGAAATTTCTGATAAAAATTACAAGACTTAAACGGAAAATTCTAATAAAAAGTAGAAGTCTCACATCAACGTGTTTTTACTTAAACGGAAAATTCTGATTAAAATTACAAGTCCCGTATCGACGTTAATTTACTTGAAGGGAAATTTCTAATAAAAATTACAGGTCTTACATCGACGTGTCTTACTTGAACGTAAAATTCTGATAAAAATGACAAGTCCGACATCGACGTGGTTTTACTTAAATGGAAATTTCTGATAAAAATTACAAATCCCACATCTATGTGGTATTACATAAATGAAAAATTCTGATAAAAATTAGAAGTCTGACATCGACGTGGTTTTACTTAAACGGAAAATTCTGATAAAAACTACAAGTCCCGCATCGACGTGGTTTTACTTAAAGAGAAATTTCTGATAAAAATTACAAGTCCCACATCTATGTTGTATTACATAAATTGGAAAATTCTGATAAAAATTACAAATCCCACATCTATGTGGTATAACATAAATGAAAAATTCTGATAAAAATTAGAAGTCTGACATCGACGTGGTTTTACTTAAACGGAAAATTCTGATAAAAATTAGAAGTCTCACATCGACGTGGTTTCACTTTAAGAGAAATTTCTGATAAAAATTACAAGTCCCACATCTATGTGGTATTACATAAATGGAAAAATCTGATAAAAATTAGAAGTCTGACATCGACGTGGTTTTACTTAAACGGAAAATTCTGATAAAAACTACAAGTCCCGCATCGACGTGGTTTCACTTAAAGAGAAATTTCTGATAAAAATTACAAGTCCCACATCTATGTGGTATTACATAAATGGAAAATTCTGATAAAAATTAGAAGTCTGACATCGACGTGGTTTTACTTAAACGGAAAATTCTGATAAAAACTACAAGTCCCGCATCGACGTGGTTTTACTTAAAGAGAAATTTCTGATAAAAATTACAAGTCCCACATCTATGTGGTATTACATAAATGAAAAATTCTGATAAAAATTAGAAGTCTGACATCGACGTGGTTTTACTTAAACGGAAAATTCTGATAAAAATTAGAAGTCTCACATCGACGTGGTTTCACTTTAAGAGAAATTTCTGATAAAAATTACAAGTCCCACATCTATGTGGTATTACATAAATGGAAAATTCTGATAAAAATTAGAAGTCTGACATCGACGTGGTTTTACTTAAACGGAAAATTCTGATAAAAACTACAAGTCCCGCATCGACGTGGTTTCACTTAAAGAGAAATTTCTGATAAAAATTACAAGTCCCACATCTATGTGGTATTACATAAATGGAAAATTCTGATAAAAATTAGAAGTCTGACATCGACGTGGTTTTACCTAAACGGAAAATTCTGATAAAAACCACAAGTCCCGTATCGACGTGAATTTACTTGAAGGGAAATTTCAAATAAAAATTACAGGTCTTACATCGACGTGTCTCACTTGAACGGAAATTTCTAATAAAAATTACAAGTCCGACATCGACGTGGTTTTACTTGAAGGGAAATTTCTGGTAAAAATTACAAGTCACACATAGACGTGGTTTTACTTAAACGGAAAATTCTGATAAAAATTAGAAGTCTCACATCGACGTGGTTTTACTTGAACGGAAAATTCTGATTAAAATTACAAGTCCCGCATCGACGTAAATTTACTTGAACGGAAATTTCTAATAAAAATTACAGGTCTCACATTGACGTGTTTTTACTTGAAGGGAAATTTCTGGTCAAAATTACAAGTCACACATAGACGTGGTTTTACTTAAACGGAAAATTCTGATAAAAATTAGAAGTCTCACATCGACGTGGTTTTACTTAAACGGAAAATTCTGATAAAAATTACAAGTTCGACATTGTCGTGGTTTTACTTAATCGAAAAATTCTGATAAAAATTACAAGTCCGACATCGACGAGGTTTTCCTTGAAGGGAAACTTCTGATGAAAATTACAAGACCCACATCTATGTCGTTTTACATAAATGGAAAATTATTATAAAAATTAGAAGTCTCACATCGACGTGTTTTTACTTAAACGGAAAATTCTGATAAAAATTACAAGTCCGACATCGACGTGGTTTTAGTTGAAGGGAAATTTCTGATAAAAATTACAAGACCGATATTGACGTGGTTTTACTTAAACGGAAAATTCTAATAAAAATTAGAAGTCTCACATCAACGTGTTTTTACTTAAACGGAAAATTCTGATTAAAATTACAAGTCCCGTATCGACGTGAATTTACTTGAAGGGAAATTTCTAATAAAAATTACAGGTCTTACATCGACGTGTCTTACTTGAACGTAAAATTCTGATAAAAATGACAAGTCCGACATCGACGTGGTTTTACTTAAATGGAAATTTCTGATAAAAATTACAAATCCCACATCTATGTGGTATTACATAAATGAAAAATTCTGATAAAAATTAGAAGTCTGACATCGACGTGGTTTTCCTTGAAGGGAAACTCCTGATAAAAATTACAAGACCCACATCTATGTCGTTTTACAGAAATGGAAAATTATTATAAAAATTACAAGTCCCGCATCGACGTGAATTTACTTGATGGGAAGTTTCTGTTAAAAATTACAAGTCCCACATCGACGTTGTTTTACTTAAACGAAAAATTATTATAAAAATTAGAAATCTCACATCGACGTGGTTTTACTTAAACGGAAAATTCTGATAAAAATTAGAAGTCTCACATCGACGTGGTTTCACTTAAAGAGAAATTTCTGATAAAAATTACAAGTCCCACATCTATGTGGTATTACATAAATGGAAAATTCTGATAAAAATTAGAAGTCTGACATCGACGTGGTTTTACTTAAACGGAAAATTCTGATTAAAATTACAAGTCCCGCATCGACGTGAATTTACTTGAAGGGAAATTTCTAATAAAAATTACAGGTCTTACATCGACGTGTCTCACTTGAACGGAAAATTTTAATAAAAATTACAAGTCCGACATCGACGAGGTTTTCCTTGAAGGGAAACTTCTGATGAAAATTACAAGACCCACATCTATGTCGTTTTACATAAATGGAAAATTATTATAAAAATTAGAAGTCTCACATCGACGTGTTTTTTCTTAAACGGAAAATTCTGATAAAAATTACAAGTCCGACATCGACGTGGTTTTAGTTGAAGGGAAATTTCTGATAAAAATTACAAGACTTAAACGGAAAATTCTAATAAAAAGTAGAAGTCTCACATCAACGTGTTTTTACTTAAACGGAAAATTCTGATTAAAATTACAAGTCCCGTATCGACGTTAATTTACTTGAAGGGAAATTTCTAATAAAAATTACAGGTCTTACATCGACGTGTCTTACTTGAACGTAAAATTCTGATAAAAATGACAAGTCCGACATCGACGTGGTTTTACTTAAATGGAAATTTCTGATAAAAATTACAAATCCCACATCTATGTGGTATTACATAAATGAAAAATTCTGATAAAAATTAGAAGTCTGACATCGACGTGGTTTTACTTAAACGGAAAATTCTGATAAAAACTACAAGTCCCGCATCGACGTGGTTTTACTTAAAGATAAATTTCTGATAAAAATTACAAGTCCCACATCTATGTTGTATTACATAAATTGGAAAATTCTGATAAAAATTACAAATCCCACATCTATGTGGTATAACATAAATGAAAAATTCTGATAAAAATTAGAAGTCTGACATCGACGTGGTTTTACTTAAACGGAAAATTCTGATAAAAATTAGAAGTCTCACATCGACGTGGTTTCACTTTAAGAGAAATTTCTGATAAAAATTACAAGTCCCACATCTATGTGGTATTACATAAATGGAAAAATCTGATAAAAATTAGAAGTCTGACATCGACGTGGTTTTACTTAAACGGAAAATTCTGATAAAAACTACAAGTCCCGCATCGACGTGGTTTCACTTAAAGAGAAATTTCTGATAAAAATTACAAGTCCCACATCTATGTGGTATTACATAAATGGAAAATTCTGATAAAAATTAGAAGTCTGACATCGACGTGGTTTTACTTAAACGGAAAATTCTGATAAAAACTACAAGTCCCGCATCGACGTGGTTTTACTTAAAGAGAAATTTCTGATAAAAATTACAAGTCCCACATCTATGTTGTATTACATAAATGGAAAATTCTGATAAAAATTACAAATCCCACATCTATGTGGTATTACATAAATGAAAAATTCTGATAAAAATTAGAAGTCTGACATCGACGTGGTTTTACTTAAACGGAAAATTCTGATAAAAATTAGAAGTCTCACATCGACGTGGTTTCACTTTAAGAGAAATTTCTGATAAAAATTATAAGTCCCACATCTATGTGGTATTACATAAATAGAAAATTCTGATAAAAATTAGAAGTCTGACATCGACGTGGTTTTACTTAAACGGAAAATTCTGATAAAAACTACAAGTCCCGCATCGACGTGGTTTCACTTAAAGAGAAATTTCTGATAAAAATTACAAGTCCCACATCTATGTTGTATTACATAAATGGAAAATTCTGATAAAAATTACAAATCCCACATCTATGTGGTATTACATAAATGAAAAATTCTGATAAAAATTAGAAGTCTGACATCGACGTGGTTTTACTTAAACGGAAAATTCTGATAAAAATTAGAAGTGTCACATCGACGTGGTTTCACTTTAAGAGAAATTTCTGATAAAAATTACAAGTCCCACATCTATGTGGTATTACATAAATGGAAAATTCTGATAAAAATTAGAAGTCTGACATCGACGTGGTTTTACTTAAACGGAAAATTCTGATAAAAACTACAAGTCCCGCATCGACGTGGTTTTACTTAAAGAGAAATTTCTGATAAAAATTACAAGTCCCACATCTATGTTGTATTACATAAATGGAAAATTCTGATAAAAATTACAAATCCCACATCTATGTGGTATTACATAAATGAAAAATTCTGATAAAAATTAGAAGTCTGACATCGACGTGGTTTTACTTAAACGGAAAATTCTGATAAAAATTAGAAGTCTCACATCGACGTGGTTTCACTTTAAGAGAAATTTCTGATAAAAATTACAAGTCCCACATCTATGTGGTATTACATAAATGGAAAATTCTGATAAAAATTAGAAGTCTGACATCGACGTGGTTTTACTTAAACGGAAAATTCTGATAAAAACTACAAGTCCCGCATCGACGTGGTTTTACTTAAAGAGAAATTTCTGATAAAAATTACAAGTCCCACATCTATGTTGTATTACATAAATGGAAAATTCTGATAAAAATTACAAATCCCACATCTATGTGGTATTACATAAATGAAAAATTCTGATAAAAATTAGAAGTCTGACATCGACGTGGTTTTACTTAAACGGAAAATTCTGATAAAAATTAGAAGTCTCACATCGACGTGGTTTCACTTTAAGAGAAATTTCTGATAAAAATTACAAGTCCCACATCTATGTGGTATTACATAAATGGAAAATTCTGATAAAAATTAGAATTCTGACATCGACGTGGTTTTACTTAAACGGAAAATTCTGATAAAAACTACAAGTCCCGCATCGACGTGGTTTCACTTAAAGAGAAATTTCTGATAAAAATTACAAGTCCCACATCTATGTGGTATTACATAAATGGAAAATTCTGATAAAAATTAGAAGTCTGACATCGACGTGGTTTTACCTAAACGGAAAATTCTGATAAAAACCACAAGTCCCGTATCGACGTGAATTTACTTGAAGGGAAATTTCAAATAAAAATTACAGGTCTTACATCGACGTGTCTCACTTGAACGGAAATTTCTAATAAAAATTACAAGTCCGACATCGACGTGGTTTTACTTGAAGGGAAATTTCTGGTAAAAATTACAAGTCACACATAGACGTGGTTTTACTTAAACGGAAAATTCTGATAAAAATTAGAAGTCTCACATCGACGTGGTTTTACTTGAACGGAAAATTCTGATTAAAATTACAAGTCCCGCATCGACGTAAATTTAATTGAACGGAAATTTCTAATAAAAATTATAGGTCTCACATTGACGTGTTTTTACTTGAAGGGAAATTTCTGGTAAAAATTACAAGTCACACATAGACGTGGTTTTACTTAAACGGAAAATTCTGATAAAAATTAGAAGTCTCACATCGACGTGGTTTTACTTAAACGGAAAATTCTGATAAAAATTACAAGTTCGACATTGACGTGGTTTTACTTAATCGAAAAATTCTGATAAAAATTACAAGTCCGACATCGACGAGGTTTTCCTTGAAGGGAAACTTCTGATGAAAATTACAAGACCCACATCTATGTCGTTTTACATAAATGGAAAATTATTATAAAAATTAGAAGTCTCACATCGACGTGTTTTTACTTAAACGGAAAATTCTGATAAAAATTACAAGTCCGACATCGACGTGGTTTTAGTTGAAGGGAAATTTCTGATAAAAATTACAAGACCGATATTGACGTGGTTTTACTTAAACGGAAAATTCTAATAAAAATTAGAAGTCTCACATCAACGTGTTTTTACTTAAACGGAAAATTCTGATTAAAATTACAAGTCCCGTATCGACGTGAATTTACTTGAAGGGAAATTTCTAATAAAAATTACAGGTCTTACATCGACGTGTCTTACTTGAACGTAAAATTCTGATAAAAATGACAAGTCCGACATCGACGTGGTTTTACTTAAATGGAAATTTCTGATAAAAATTACAAATCCCACATCTATGTGGTATTACATAAATGAAAAATTCTGATAAAAATTAGAAGTCTGACATCGACGTGGTTTTCCTTGAAGGGAAACTTCTGATAAAAATTACAAGACCCACATCTATGTCGTTTTACAGAAATGGAAAATTATTATAAAAATTACAAGTCCCGCATCGACGTGAATTTACTTGATGGGAAGTTTCTGTTAAAAATTACAAGTCCCACATCGACGTTGTTTTACTTAAACGGAAAATTATTATAAAAATTAGAAATCTCACATCGACGTGGTTTTACTTAAACGGAAAATTCTGATAAAAATTAGAAGTCTCACATCGACGTGGTTTCACTTAAAGAGAAATTTCTGATAAAAATTACAAGTCCCACATCTATGTGGTATTACATAAATGGAAAATTCTGATAAAAATTAGAAGTCTGACATCGACGTGGTTTTACTTAAACGGAAAATTCTGATTAAAATTACAAGTCCCGCATCGACGTGAATTTACTTGAAGGGAAATTTCTAATAAAAATTACAGGTCTTACATCGACGTGTCTCACTTGAACGGAAAATTTTAATAAAAATTACAAGTCCGACATCGACGAGGTTTTCCTTGAAGGGAAACTTCTGATGAAAATTACAAGACCCACATCTATGTCGTTTTACATAAATGGAAAATTATTATAAAAATTAGAAGTCTCACATCGACGTGTTTTTTCTTAAACGGAAAATTCTGATAAAAATTACAAGTCCGACATCGACGTGGTTTTAGTTGAAGGGAAATTTCTGATAAAAATTACAAGACTTAAACGGAAAATTCTAATAAAAAGTAGAAGTCTCACATCAACGTGTTTTTACTTAAACGGAAAATTCTGATTAAAATTACAAGTCCCGTATCGACGTTAATTTACTTGAAGGGAAATTTCTAATAAAAATTACAGGTCTTACATCGACGTGTCTTACTTGAACGTAAAATTCTGATAAAAATGACAAGTCCGACATCGACGTGGTTTTACTTAAATGGAAATTTCTGATAAAAATTACAAATCCCACATCTATGTGGTATTACATAAATGAAAAATTCTGATAAAAATTAGAAGTCTGACATCGACGTGGTTTTACTTAAACGGAAAATTCTGATAAAAACTACAAGTCCCGCATCGACGTGGTTTTACTTAAAGAGAAATTTCTGATAAAAATTACAAGTCCCACATCTATGTGGTATTACATAAATGGAAAAATCTGATAAAAATTAGAAGTCTGACATCGACGTGGTTTTACTTAAACGGAAAATTCTGATAAAAACTACAAGTCCCGCATCGACGTGGTTTCACTTAAAGAGAAATTTCTGATAAAAATTACAAGTCCCACATCTATGTGGTATTACATCAATGAAAAATTCTGATAAAAATTAGAAGTCTGACATCGACGTGGTTTTACTTAAACGGAAAATTCTGATAAAAACTACAAGTCCCGCATCGACGTGGTTTTACTTAAAGAGAAATTTCTGATAAAAATTACAAGTCCCACATCTATGTTGTATTACATAAATGGAAAATTCTGATAAAAATTACAAATCCCACATCTATGTGGTATTACATAAATGAAAAATTCTGATAAAAATTAGAAGTCTGACATCGACGTGGTTTTACTTAAACGGAAAATTCTGATAAAAATTAGAAGTCTCACATCGACGTGGTTTCACTTTAAGAGAAATTTCTGATAAAAATTACAAGTCCCACATCTATGTGGTTTAACTAAAACGGAAAATTCTAATAAAAATTACAAGTCCGACATCGACGTGGTTTTACTTGAAAGGAAATTTCTGGTAAAAATTACAAGTCACACATAGACGTGGTTTTACTTAAACGGAAAATTCTGATAAAAATTACAAGTTCGACATTGACGTGGTTTTACTTAAACGAAAAATTCTGATAAAAATTACAAGTCCGACATCGACGAGGTTTTCCTTGAAGGGAAACTTCTGATGAAAATTACAAGACCCACATCTATGTCGTTTTACATAAATGGAAAATTATTATAAAAATTAGAAGTCTCACATCGACGTGTTTTTACTTAAACGGAAAATTCTGATAAAAATTACAAGTCCGACATCGACGTGGTTTTAGTTGAAGGGAAATTTCTGATAAAAATTACAAGACCGACATTGACGTGGTTTTACTTAAACGGAAAATTCTAATAAAAATTAGAAGTCTCACATCAACGTGTTTTTACTTAAACGGAAAATTCTGATTAAAATTACAAGTCCCGTATCGACGTGAATTTACTTGAAGGGAAATTTCTAATAAAAATTACAGGTCTTACATCGACGTGTCTTACTTGAACGTAAAATTCTGATAAAAATGACAAGTCCGACATCGACGTGGTTTTACTTAAATGGAAATTTCTGATAAAAATTACAAATCCCACATCTATGTGGTATTACATAAATGAAAAATTCTGATAAAAATTAGAAGTCTGACATCGACGTGGTTTTCCTTGAAGGGAAACTTCTGATAAAAATTACAAGACCCACATCTATGTCGTTTTACAGAAATGGAAAATTATTATAAAAATTACAAGTCCCGCATCGACGTGAATTTACTTGATGGGAAGTTTCTGTTAAAAATTACAAGTCCCACATCGACGTTGTTTTACTTAAACGGAAAATTATTATAAAAATTAGAAATCTCACATCGACGTGGTTTTACTTAAACGGAAAATTCTGATAAAAATTAGAAGTCTCACATCGACGTGGTTTCACTTAAAGAGAAATTTCTGATAAAAATTACAAGTCCCACATCTATGTGGTATTACATAAATGGAAAATTCTGATAAAAATTAGAAGTCTGACATCGACGTGGTTTTACTTAAACGGAAAATTCTGATTAAAATTACAAGTCCCGCATCGACGTGAATTTACTTGAAGCGAAATTTCTAATAAAAATTACAGGTCTTACATCGACGTGTCTTACTTGAACGGAAAATTCTGATAAAAATTACAAGTCTGATATCGACGTGGTTTTACTTAAAGAGAAATTTCTGATAAAAATTAAAAGTCCCACAGCTATGTGGTATTACATAAATGGAAAATTCTGATAAAAATTAGAAGTCTGACATCGACGTGGTTTTACCTAAACGGAAAATTCTGATAAAAACTACAAGTCCCGCATCGACGTGAATTTACTTAAAGGGAAATTTCAAATAAAAATTACAGGTCTTACATCGACGTGTCTCACTTGAACGGAAATTTCTAATAAAAATTACAAGTCCGACATCGACGTGGTTTTACTTGAAGGGAAATTTCTGGTAAAAATTACAAGTCACACATAGACGTGGTTTTACTTAAACGGAAAATTCTGATAAAAATTAGAAGTCTCACATCGACGTGGTTTTACTTGAACGGAAATTTCTAATAAAAATTACAGGTCTCACATTGACGTGTTTTTACTTGAAGGGAAATTTCTGATAAAAATGAAAGTCCCACATCGACGTGGTTTAACTAAAACGGAAAATTCTAATAAAAATTACAAGTCCGACATCGACGTGGTTTTACTTAAACGGAAAATTCTGATAAAAATTAGAAGTCTCACAACGACGAGGTTTTACTTAAACGGAAAATTCTGATTAAAATTACAAGTCCGACATCGACGTGGTTTTAGTTGAAGGGAAATTTCTGATAAAAATTACAAGACCGACATTGACGTGGTTTTACTTAAACGGAAAATTCTAATAAAAATTAGAAGTCTCACATCAACGTGTTTTTACTTAAACGGAAAATTCTGATTAAAATTACAAGTCCCGTATCGACGTGAATTTACTTGAATGGAAATTTCTAATAAAAATTACAGGTCTTACATCGACGTGTCTCACTTGAACGGAAAATTCTAATAAAAATTACAAGTCCGACATCGACGTGGTTTTACTTGAAGGGAAATTTCTGGTAAAAATTACAAGTCACACATAGACGTGGTTTTACTTAAACGGAAAATTCTGATAAAAATTACAAGTTCGACATTGACGTGCTTTTACTTAAACGAAAAATTCTGATAAAAATTACAAGTCCGACATCGACGAGGTTTTCCTTGAAGGGAAACTTCTGATGAAAATTACAAGACCCACATCTATGTCGTTTTACATAAATGGAAAATTATTATAAAAATTAGAAGTCTCACATCGACGTGTTTTTACTTAAACGGAAAATTCTGATAAAAATTACAAGTCCGACATCGACGTGGTTTTAGTTGAAGGGAAATTTCTGATAAAAATTACAAGACCGACATTGACGTGGTTTTACTTAAACGGAAAATTCTAATAAAAATTAGAAGTCTCACATCAACGTGTTTTTACTTAAACGGAAAATTCTGATTAAAATTACAAGTCCCGTATCGACGTGAATTTACTTGAAGGGAAATTTCTAATAAAAATTACAGGTCTTACATCGACGTGTCTTATTTGAACGTAAAATTCTGATAAAAATGACAAGTCCGACATCGACGTGGTTTTACTTAAATGGAAATTTCTGATAAAAATTACAAATCCCACATCTATGTGGTATTACATAAATGAAAAATTCTGATAAAAATTAGAAGTCTGACATCGACGTGGTTTTCCTTGAAGGGAAACTTCTGATAAAAATTACAAGACCCACATCTATGTCGTTTTACAGAAATGGAAAATTATTATAAAAATTACAAGACCCACATCGACGTTGTTTTACTTAAACGGAAAATTATTATAAAAATTAGAAATCTCACATCGACGTGGTTTTACTTAAACGAAAAATTCTGATAAAAATTAGAAGTCTCACATCGACGTGGTTTTACTTAAAGAGAAATTTCTGATAAAAATTGCAAGTCCCACATCTATGTGGTATTACATAAATGGAAAATTCTGATAAAAATTACAAATCCCACATCTATGTGGTATTACATAAATGAAAAATTCTGATAAAAATTAGAAGTCTGACATCGACGTGGTTTCACTTAAAGAGAAATTTCTGATAAAAATTACAAGTCCCACATCTATGTGGTATTACATAAATGGAAAATACTGATAAAAATTAGAAGTCTGACATCGACGTGGTTTTACTTAAACGGAAAATTCTGATTAAAATTACAAGTCCCGCATCGACGTGAATTTACTTGAAGGGAAATTTCTAATAAAAATTACAGGTCTTACATCGACGTGTCTTACTTGAACGGAAAATTCTGATAAAAATTACAAGTCTGATATCGACGTGGTTTTACTTAAAGAGAAATTTCTGATAAAAATTACAAGTCCCACATCTATGTGGTATTACATAAATGCAAAAATTCTGATAAAAATTAGAAGTCTGACATCGACGTGGTTTTACCTAAACGGAAAATTCTGATAAAAACTACAAGTCCCGCATCGACGTGAATTTACTTGAAGGGAAATTTCAAATAAAAATTACAGGTCTTACATCGACGTGTCTCACTTGAACGGAAAATTCTGATAAAAATTAGAAGTCTCACATCAACGTGTTTTTACTTAAACGGAAAATTCTGATTAAAATTACAAGTCCCACATCTATGTGGTATTACATAAATGGAAAATTCTGATAAAAATTAGAAGTCTGACATCGACGTGGTTTTACCTAAACGGAAAATTCTGATTAAAACTACAAGTCCCGCATCGACGTGAATTTACTTGAAGGGAAATTTCAAATAAAAATTACAGGTCTTACATCGACGTGTCTCACTTGAACGGAAAATTCTAATAAAAATTACAAGTCCGACATCGGCGTGGTTTTACTTGAAGGAAAATTTCAGGTAAAAATTACAAGTCACACATAGACGTGGTTTTACTTAAACGGAAAATTCTGATAAAAATTACAAGTTCGACATTGACGTGGTTTTACTTAAACGAAAAATTCTGATAAAAATTACAAGTCCGACATCGACGAGGTTTTCCTTGAAGGGAAACTTCTGATGAAAATTACAAGACCCACATCTATGTCGTTTTACAGAAATGGAAAGTTATTATAAAAATTACGAGTCCCGCATCGACGTGAATTTACTTGATGGGAAATTTCTAATAAAAATTACAGGTCTTACATCGACGTGTCTTACTTGAACGTAAAATTCTGATAAAAATGACAAGTCTGACATCGACGTGGTTTTACTTAAACGGAAAATTCTGATTAAAATTACAAGTCCCGCATCGACGTGAATTTACTTGAAGGGAAATTTCTAATAAAAATTACAAGTCCGACATCGACGTGGTTTTACTTGAAGGGAAATTTCTGGTAAAAATTACAAGTCACACATAGACGTGGTTTTACTTAAACGGAAAATTCTGATAAAAATTACAAGTTCGACATTGACGTGGTTTTACTTAAACGAAAAATTCTGATAAAAATTACAAGACCGACATTGACGTGGTTTTACTTAAACGGAAAATTCTAATAAAAATTAGAAGTCTCACATCAACGTGTTTTTACTTAAACGGAAAATTCTGATTAAAATTACAAGTCCCGTATCGACGTGAATTTACTTGAAGGGAAATTTCTAATAAAAATTACAGGTCTTACATCGACGTGTCTTACTTGAACGTAAAATTCTGATAAAAATGACAAGTCCGACATCGACGTGGTTTTACTTAAATGGAAATTTTTGATAAAAATTACAAATCCCACATCTATGTGGTACTACATAAATGAAAAATTCTGATAAAAATTAGAAGTCTGACATCGACGTGGTTTTCCTTGAAGGGAAACTTCTGATAAAAATTACAAGACCCACATCTATGTCGTTTTACATAAATGGAAAATTAGTATAAAAATTAGAAGTCTCACATCGACGTGTTTTTACTTAAACGGAAAATTCTGATAAAAATTACAAGTCCGACATCGACGTGGTTTTACTTAAACGGAAAATTCTAATAAAAATTAGAAGTCTCACATCGACGTGTTTTTACTTAAACGGAAAATTCTGATAAAAATTACAAGTTCGACATTGACGTGGTTTTACTTAAACGAAAAATTCTGATAAAAATTACAAGTCCGACATCGACGAGGTTTTCCTTGAAGGGAAACTTCTGATAAAAATTACAAGACCCACATCTATGTCGTTTTACAGAAATGGAAAATTATTATAAAAATTACGAGTCCCGCATCGACGTGAATTTACTTGATGGGAAGTTTCTGTTAAAAAATACAAGTCCCACATCGACGTTGTTTTATTTAAACGGAAAATTATTATAAAAATTAGAAGTCTCACATCGACGTGGTTTTACTTAAACGGAAAATTCTGATAAAAATTAGAAGTCTCACATCGACTTGGTTTTACTTAAAGAGAAATTTCTGATAAAAATTGCAAGTCCCACATCTATGTGGTATTACATAAATGGAAAATTCTGATAAAAATTACAAATCCCACATCTATGTGGTATTACATAAATGAAAAATTCTGATAAAAATTAGAAGTCTGACATCGACGTGGTTTCACTTAAAGAGAAATTTCTGATAAAAATTACAAGTCCCACATCTATGTGGTATTACATAAATGCAAAAATTCTGATAAAAATTAGAAGTCTGACATCGACGTGGTTTTACCTAAACGGAAAATTCTGATAAAAACTACAAGTCCCGCATCGACGTGAATTTACTTGAAGGGAAATTTCAAATAAAAATTACAGGTCTTACATCGACGTGTCTCACTTGAACGGAAAATTCTAATAAAAATTACAAGTCCGACATCGACGTGGTTTTACTTGAAGGGAAATTTCTGGTAAAAATTACAAGTCACACATAGACGTGGTTTTACTTAAACGGAAGATTCTGATAAAAATTACAAGTTCGACATTGACGTGGTTTTACTTAAACGAAAAATTCTGATAAAAATTACAAGTCCGACATCGACGAGCTTTTCCTTGAAGGGAAACTTCTGATGAAAATTACAAGACCCACATCTATGTCGTTTTACATAAATGGAAAATTATTATAAAAATTAGAAGTCTCACATCGACGTGTTTTTACTTAAACGGAAAATTCTGATAAAAATTACAAGTCCGACATCGACGTGGTTTTAGTTGAAGGGAAATTTCTGATAAAAATTACAAGACCGATATTGACGTGGTTTTACTTAAACGGAAAATTCTAATAAAAATTAGAAGTCTCACATCAACGTGTTTTTACTTAAACGGAAAATTCTGATTAAAATTACAAGTCCCGTATCGACGTGAATTTACTTGAAGGGAAATTTCTAATAAAAATTACAGGTCTTACATCGACGTGTCTTACTTGAACGTAAAATTCTGATAAAAATGACAAGTCCGACATCGACGTGGTTTTACTTAAATGGAAATTTCTGATAAAAATTACAAATCCCACATCTATGTGGTATTACATAAATGAAAAATTCTGATAAAAATTAGAAGTCTGACATCGACGTGGTTTTCCTTGAAGGGAAACTTCTGATAAAAATTACAAGACCCACATCTATGTCGTTTTACAGAAATGGAAAATTATTATAAAAATTACAAGTCCCGCATCGACGTGAATTTACTTGATGGGAAGTTTCTGTTAAAAATTACAAGTCCCACATCGACGTTATTTTACTTAAACGGAAAATTATTATAAAAATTAGAAATCTCACATCGACGTGGTTTTACTTAAACGGAAAATTCTGATAAAAATTAGAAGTCTCACATCGACGTGGTTTCACTTAAAGAGAAATTTCTGATAAAAATTACAAGTCCCACATCTATGTGGTATTACATAAATGGAAAATTCTGATAAAAATTAGAAGTCTGACATCGACGTGGTTTTACTTAAACGGAAAATTCTGATTAAAATTACAAGTCCCGCATCGACGTGAATTTACTTGAAGGAAAATTTCTAATAAAAATTACAGGTCTTACATCGACGTGTCTCACTTGAACGGAAAATTTTAATAAAAATTACAAGTCCGACATCGACGAGGTTTTCCTTGAAGGGAAACTTCTGATGAAAATTACAAGACCCACATCTATGTCGTTTTACATAAATGGAAAATTATTATAAAAATTAGAAGTCTCACATCGACGTGTTTTTTCTTATACGGAAAATTCTGATAAAAATTACAAGTCCGACATCGACGTGGTTTTAGTTGAAGGGAAATTTCTGATAAAAATTACAAGACTTAAACGGAAAATTCTAATAAAAAGTAGAAGTCTCACATCAACGTGTTTTTACTTAAACGGAAAATTCTGATTAAAATTACAAGTCCCGTATCGACGTTAATTTACTTGAAGGGAAATTTCTAATAAAAATTACAGGTCTTACATCGACGTGTCTTACTTGAACGTAAAATTCTGATAAAAATGACAAGTCCGACATCGACGTGGTTTTACTTAAATGGAAATTTCTGATAAAAATTACAAATCCCACATCTATGTGGTATTACATAAATGAAAAATTCTGATAAAAATTAGAAGTCTGACATCGACGTGGTTTTACTTAAACGGAAAATTCTGATAAAAACTACAAGTCCCGCATCGACGTGGTTTTACTTAAAGAGAAATTTCTGATAAAAATTACAAGTCCCACATCTATGTTGTATTACATAAATTGGAAAATTCTGATAAAAATTACAAATCCCACATCTATGTGGTATTACATAAATGAAAAATTCTGATAAAAATTAGAAGTCTGACATCGACGTGGTTTTACTTAAACGGAAAATTCTGATAAAAATTAGAAGTCTCACATCGACGTGGTTTCACTTTAAGAGAAATTTCTGATAAAAATTACAAGTCCCACATCTATGTGGTATTACATAAATGGAAAAATCTGATAAAAATTAGAAGTCTGACATCGACGTGGTTTTACTTAAACGGAAAATTCTGATAAAAACTACAAGTCCCGCATCGACGTGGTTTCACTTAAAGAGAAATTTCTGATAAAAATTACAAGTCCCACATCTATGTGGTATTACATAAATGGAAAATTCTGATAAAAATTAGAAGTCTGACATCGACGTGGTTTTACTTAAACGGAAAATTCTGATAAAAACTACAAGTCCCGCATCGACGTGGTTTTACTTAAAGAGAAATTTCTGATAAAAATTACAAGTCCCACATCTATGTTGTATTACATAAATGGAAAATTCTGATAAAAATTACAAATCCCACATCTATGTGGTATTACATAAATGGAAAATTCTGATAAAAATTAGAAGTCTGACATCGACGTGGTTTTACTTAAACGGAAAATTCTGATAAAAACTACAAGTCCCGCATCGACGTGGTTTCACTTAAAGAGAAATTTCTGATAAAAATTACAAGTCCCACATCTATGTGGTATTACATAAATGGAAAATTCTGATAAAAATTAGAAGTCTGACATCGACGTGGTTTTACTTAAACGGAAAATGCTGATTAAAATTACAAGTCCCGCATCGACGTGAATTTACTTGAAGCGAAATTTCTAATAAAAATTACAGGTCTTACATCGACGTGTCTTACTTGAGCGGAAAATTCTGATAAAAATTACAAGTCTGATATCGACGTGGTTTTACTTAAAGAGAAATTTCTGATAAAAATTAAAAGTCCCACATCTATGTGGTATTACATAAATGGAAAATTCTGATAAAAATTAGAAGTCTGACATCGACGTGGTTTTACCTAAACGGAAAATTCTGATAAAAACCACAAGTCCCGTATCGACGTGAATTTACTTAAAGGGAAATTTCAAATAAAAATTACAGGTCTTACATCGACGTGTCTCACTTGAACGGAAATTTCTAAGAAAAATTACAAGTCCGACATCGACGTGGTTTTACTTGAAGGGAAATTTCTGGTAAAAATTACAAGTCACACATAGACGTGGTTTTACTTAAACGGAAAATTCTGATAAAAATTAGAAGTCTCACATCGACGTGGTTTTACTTGAACGGAAAATTCTGATTAAAATTACAAGTCCCGCATCGACGTAAATTTACTTGAACGGAAATTTCTAATAAAAATTACAGGTCTCACATTGACGTGTTTTTACTTGAAGGGAAATTTCTGATAAAAATGAAAGTCCCACATCGACGTGGTTTAACTAAAACGGAAAATTCTAATAAAAATTACAAGTCCGACATCGACGTGGTTTTACTTAAACGGAAAATTCTGATAAAAATTAGAAGTCTCACAACGACGAGGTTTTACTTAAACGGAAAATTCTGATTAAAATTACAAGTCCGACATCGACGTGGTTTTAGTTGAAGGGAAATTTCTGATAAAAATTACAAGACCGACATTGACGTGGTTTTACTTAAACGGAAAATTCTAATAAAAATTAGAAGTCTCACATCAACGTGTTTTTACTTAAACGGAAAATTCTGATTAAAATTACAAGTCCCGTATCGACGTGAATTTACTTGAAGGGAAATTTCTAATAAAAATTACAGGTCTTACATCGACGTGTCTCACTTGAACGGAAAATTCTAATAAAAATTACAAGTCCGACATCGACGTGGTTTTACTTGAAGGGAAATTTCTGGTAAAAATTACAAGTCACACATAGACGTGGTTTTACTTAAACGGAAAATTCTGATAAAAATTACAAGTTCGACATTGACGTGGTTTTCCTTGAAGGGAAACTTCTGATAAAAATTACAAGACCCACATCTATGTCGTTTTACAGAAATGGAAAATTATTATAAAAATTACAAGACCCACATCGACGTTGTTTTACTTAAACGGAAAATTATTATAAAAATTAGAAATCTCACATCGACGTTGTTTTACTTAAACGGAAAATTATTATAAAAATTAGAAATCTCACATCGACGTGGTTTTACTTAAACGGAAAATTCTGATAAAAATTACAAGTCCGACATCGACGTGGTTTTAGTTGAAGGGAAATTTCTGATAAAAATTACAAGACCGACATTGACGTGGTTTTACTTAAACGGAAAATTCTAATAAAAATTAGAAGTCTCACATCAACGTGTTTTTACTTAAACGGAAAATTCTGATTAAAATTACAAGTCCCGTATCGACGTGAATTTACTTGAAGGGAAATTTCTAATAAAAATTACAGGTCTTACATCGACGTGTCTTACTTGAACGTAAAATTCTGATAAAAATGACAAGTCCGACATCGACGTGGTTTTACTTAAATGGAAATTTCTGATAAAAATTACAAATCCCACATCTATGTGGTATTACATAAATGAAAAATTCTGATAAAAATTAGAAGTCTGACATCGACGTGGTTTTCCTTGAAGGGAAACTTCTGATAAAAATTACAAGACCCACATCTATGTCGTTTTACAGAAATGGAAAATTATTATAAAAATTACAAGACCCACATCGACGTTGTTTTACTTAAACGGAAAATTATTATAAAAATTAGAAATCTCACATCGACGTTGTTTTACTTAAACGGAAAATTATTATAAAAATTAGAAATCTCACATCGACGTGGTTTTACTTAAACGGAAAATTCTGATAAAAATTAGAAGTCTCACATCGACGTGGTTTCACTTAAAGAGAAATTTCTGATAAAAATTACAAGTCCCACATCTATGTGGTATTACATAAATGGAAAATTCTGATAAAAATTAGAAGTCTGACATCGACGTGGTTTTACTTAAACGGAAAATTCTGATTAAAATTACAAGTCCCGCATCGACGTGAATTTACTTGAAGCGAAATTTCTAATAAAAATTACAGGTCTTACATCGACGTGTCTTACTTGAACGGAAAATTCTGATAAAAATTACAAGTCTGATATCGACGTGGTTTTACTTAAAGAGAAATTTCTGATAAAAATTAAAAGTCCCACATCTATGTGGTATTACATAAATGGAAAATTCTGATAAAAATTAGAAGTCTGACATCGACGTGGTTTTACCTAAACGGAAAATTCTGATAAAAACTACAAGTCCCGCATCGACGTGAATTTACTTGAAGGGAAATTTCAAATAAAAATTACAGGTCTTACATCGACGTGTCTCACTTGAACGGAAATTTCTAATAAAAATTACAAGTCCGACATCGACGTGGTTTTACTTGAAGGGAAATTTCTGGTAAAAATTACAAGTCACACATAGACGTGGTTTTACTTAAACGGAAAATTCTGATAAAAATTAGAAGTCTCACATCGACGTGGTTTTACTTGAACGGAAAATTCTGATTAAAACTACAAGTCCCGCATCGACGTGGTTTCACTTAAAGAGAAATTTCTGATAAAAATTACAAGTCCCACATCTATGTGGTATTACATAAATGGAAAATTCTGATAAAAATTAGAAGTCTGACATCGACGTGGTTTTACTTAAACGGAAAATGCTGATTAAAATTACAAGTCCCGCATCGACGTGAATTTACTTGAAGCGAAATTTCTAATAAAAATTACAGGTCTTACATCGACGTGTCTTACTTGAGCGGAAAATTCTGATAAAAATTACAAGTCTGATATCGACGTGGTTTTACTTAAAGAGAAATTTCTGATAAAAATTAAAAGTCCCACATCTATGTGGTATTACATAAATGGAAAATTCTGATAAAAATTAGAAGTCTGACATCGACGTGGTTTTACCTAAACGGAAAATTCTGATAAAAACCACAAGTCCCGTATCGACGTGAATTTACTTAAAGGGAAATTTCAAATAAAAATTACAGGTCTTACATCGACGTGTCTCACTTGAACGGAAATTTCTAAGAAAAATTACAAGTCCGACATCGACGTGGTTTTACTTGAAGGGAAATTTCTGGTAAAAATTACAAGTCACACATAGACGTGGTTTTACTTAAACGGAAAATTCTGATAAAAATTAGAAGTCTCACATCGACGTGGTTTTACTTGAACGGAAAATTCTGATTAAAATTACAAGTCCCGCATCGACGTAAATTTACTTGAACGGAAATTTCTAATAAAAATTACAGGTCTCACATTGACGTGTTTTTACTTGAAGGGAAATTTCTGATAAAAATGAAAGTCCCACATCGACGTGGTTTAACTAAAACGGAAAATTCTAATAAAAATTACAAGTCCGACATCGACGTGGTTTTACTTAAACGGAAAATTCTGATAAAAATTAGAAGTCTCACAACGACGAGGTTTTACTTAAACGGAAAATTCTGATTAAAATTACAAGTCCGACATCGACGTGGTTTTAGTTGAAGGGAAATTTCTGATAAAAATTACAAGACCGACATTGACGTGGTTTTACTTAAACGGAAAATTCTAATAAAAATTAGAAGTCTCACATCAACGTGTTTTTACTTAAACGGAAAATTCTGATTAAAATTACAAGTCCCGTATCGACGTGAATTTACTTGAAGGGAAATTTCTAATAAAAATTACAGGTCTTACATCGACGTGTCTCACTTGAACGGAAAATTCTAATAAAAATTACAAGTCCGACATCGACGTGGTTTTACTTGAAGGGAAATTTCTGGTAAAAATTACAAGTCACACATAGACGTGGTTTTACTTAAACGGAAAATTCTGATAAAAATTACAAGTTCGACATTGACGTGGTTTTCCTTGAAGGGAAACTTCTGATAAAAATTACAAGACCCACATCTATGTCGTTTTACAGAAATGGAAAATTATTATAAAAATTACAAGACCCACATCGACGTTGTTTTACTTAAACGGAAAATTATTATAAAAATTAGAAATCTCACATCGACGTTGTTTTACTTAAACGGAAAATTATTATAAAAATTAGAAATCTCACATCGACGTGGTTTTACTTAAACGGAAAATTCTGATAAAAATTACAAGTCCGACATCGACGTGGTTTTAGTTGAAGGGAAATTTCTGATAAAAATTACAAGACCGACATTGACGTGGTTTTACTTAAACGGAAAATTCTAATAAAAATTAGAAGTCTCACATCAACGTGTTTTTACTTAAACGGAAAATTCTGATTAAAATTACAAGTCCCGTATCGACGTGAATTTACTTGAAGGGAAATTTCTAATAAAAATTACAGGTCTTACATCGACGTGTCTTACTTGAACGTAAAATTCTGATAAAAATGACAAGTCCGACATCGACGTGGTTTTACTTAAATGGAAATTTCTGATAAAAATTACAAATCCCACATCTATGTGGTATTACATAAATGAAAAATTCTGATAAAAATTAGAAGTCTGACATCGACGTGGTTTTCCTTGAAGGGAAACTTCTGATAAAAATTACAAGACCCACATCTATGTCGTTTTACAGAAATGGAAAATTATTATAAAAATTACAAGACCCACATCGACGTTGTTTTACTTAAACGGAAAATTATTATAAAAATTAGAAATCTCACATCGACGTTGTTTTACTTAAACGGAAAATTATTATAAAAATTAGAAATCTCACATCGACGTGGTTTTACTTAAACGGAAAATTCTGATAAAAATTAGAAGTCTCACATCGACGTGGTTTCACTTAAAGAGAAATTTCTGATAAAAATTACAAGTCCCACATCTATGTGGTATTACATAAATGGAAAATTCTGATAAAAATTAGAAGTCTGACATCGACGTGGTTTTACTTAAACGGAAAATTCTGATTAAAATTACAAGTCCCGCATCGACGTGAATTTACTTGAAGCGAAATTTCTAATAAAAATTACAGGTCTTACATCGACGTGTCTTACTTGAACGGAAAATTCTGATAAAAATTACAAGTCTGATATCGACGTGGTTTTACTTAAAGAGAAATTTCTGATAAAAATTAAAAGTCCCACATCTATGTGGTATTACATAAATGGAAAATTCTGATAAAAATTAGAAGTCTGACATCGACGTGGTTTTACCTAAACGGAAAATTCTGATAAAAACTACAAGTCCCGCATCGACGTGAATTTACTTGAAGGGAAATTTCAAATAAAAATTACAGGTCTTACATCGACGTGTCTCACTTGAACGGAAAATTCTAATAAAAATTACAAGTCCGACATCGACGTGGTTTTACTTGAAGGGAAATTTCTGGTAAAAATTACAAGTCCCACATCTATGTAGTATTACATAAATGGAAAATACTGATAAAAATTAGAAGTCTGACATCGACGTGGTTTTACTTAAACGGAAAATTCTGATTAAAATTACAAGTCCCGCATCGACGTGAATTTACTTGAAGGGAAATTTCTAATAAAAATTACAGGTCTTACATCGACGTGTCTTACTTGAACGGAAAATTCTGATAAAAATTAGAAGTCTCACATCAACGTGTTTTTACTTAAACGGAAAATTCTGATTAAAATTACAAGTCCCACATCTATGTGGTATTACATAAATGGAAAATTCTGATAAAAATTAGAAGTCTGACATCGACGTGGTTTCACTTAAAGAGAAATTTCTGATAAAAATTACAAGTCCCACATCTATGTGGTATTACATAAATGGAAAATACTGATAAAAATTAGAAGTCTGACATCGACGTGGTTTTACTTAAACGGAAAATTCTGATTAAAATTACAAGTCCCGCATCGACGTGAATTTACTTGAAGGGAAATTTCTAATAAAAATTACAGGTCTTACATTGACGTGTCTTACTTAAACGGAAAATTCTGATAAAAATTACAAGTCTGATATCGACGTGGTTTTACTTAAAAAGAAATTTCTGATAAAAATTACAAGTCCCACATCTATGTGGTATTACATAAATGCAAAAATTCTGATAAAAATTAGAAGTCTGACATCGACGTGGTTTTACCTAAACGGAAAATTCTGATAAAAACTACAAGTCCCGCATCGACGTGAATTTACTTGAAGGGAAATTTCAAATAAAAATTACAGGTCTTACATCGACGTGTCTCACTTGAACGGAAAATTCTAATAAAAATTACAAGTCCGACATCGACGTGGTTTTACTTGAAGGGAAATTTCTGGTAAAAATTACAAGTCCCACATCTATGTAGTATTACATAAATGGAAAATACTGATAAAAATTAGAAGTCTGACATCGACGTGGTTTTACTTAAACGGAAAATTCTGATTAAAATTACAAGTCCCGCATCGACGTGAATTTACTTGAAGGGAAATTTCTAATAAAAATTACAGGTCTTACATCGACGTGTCTTACTTGAACGGAAAATTCTGATAAAAATTAGAAGTCTCACATCAACGTGTTTTTACTTAAACGGAAAATTCTGATTAAAATTACAAGTCCCACATCTATGTGGTATTACATAAATGGAAAATTCTGATAAAAATTAGAAGTCTGACATCGACGTGGTTTTACCTAAACGGAAAATTCTGATTAAAACTACAAGTCCCGCATCGACGTGAATTTACTTGAAGGGAAATTTCAAATAAAAATTACAGGTCTTACATCGACGTGTCTCACTTGAACGGAAAATTCTAATAAAAATTACAAGTCCGACATCGACGTGGTTTTACTTGAAGGAAAATTTCTGGTAAAAATTACAAGTCACACATAGACGTGGTTTTACTTAAACGGAAAATTCTGATAAAAATTACAAGTTCGACATTGACGTGGTTTTACTTAAACGAAAAATTCTGATAAAAATTACAAGTCCGACATCGACGAGGTTTTCCTTGAAGGGAAACTTCTGATGAAAATTACAAGACCCACATCTATGTCGTTTTACAGAAATGGAAAGTTATTATAAAAATTACGAGTCCCGCATCGACGTGAATTTACTTGATGGGAAATTTCTAATAAAAATTACAGGTCTTACATCGACGTGTCTTACTTGAACGTAAAATTCTGATAAAAATGACAAGTCTGACATCGACGTGGTTTTACTTAAACGGAAAATTCTGATTAAAATTACAAGTCCCGCATCGACGTGAATTTACTTGAAGGGAAATTTCTAATAAAAATTACAAGTCCGACATCGACGTGGTTTTACTTGAAGGGAAATTTCTGGTAAAAATTACAAGTCACACATAGACGTGGTTTTACTTAAACGGAAAATTCTGATAAAAATTACAAGTTCGACATTGACGTGGTTTTACTTAAACGAAAAATTCTGATAAAAATTACAAGACCGACATTGACGTGGTTTTACTTAAACGGAAAATTCTAATAAAAATTAGAAGTCTCACATCAACGTGTTTTTACTTAAACGGAAAATTCTGATTAAAATTACAAGTCCCGTATCGACGTGAATTTACTTGAAGGGAAATTTCTAATAAAAATTACAGGTCTTACATCGACGTGTCTTACTTGAACGTAAAATTCTGATAAAAATGACAAGTCCGACATCGACGTGGTTTTACTTAAATGGAAATTTCTGATAAAAATTACAAATCCCACATCTATGTGGTACTACATAAATGAAAAATTCTGATAAAAATTAGAAGTCTGACATCGACGTGGTTTTCCTTGAAGGGAAACTTCTGATAAAAATTACAAGACCCACATCTATGTCGTTTTACATAAATGGAAAATTAGTATAAAAATTAGAAGTCTCACATCGACGTGTTTTTACTTAAACGGAAAATTCTGATAAAAATTACAAGTCCGACATCGACGTGGTTTTACTTAAACGGAAAATTCTAATAAAAATTAGAAGTCTCACATCGACGTGTTTTTACTTAAACGGAAAATTCTGATAAAAATTACAAGTTCGACATTGACGTGGTTTTACTTAAACGAAAAATTCTGATAAAAATTACAAGTCCGACATCGACGAGGTTTTCCTTGAAGGGAAACTTCTGATAAAAATTACAAGACCCACATCTATGTCGTTTTACAGAAATGGAAAATTATTATAAAAATTACGAGTCCCGCATCGACGTGAATTTACTTGATGGGAAGTTTCTGTTAAAAAATACAAGTCCCACATCGACGTTGTTTTATTTAAACGGAAAATTATTATAAAAATTAGAAGTCTCACATCGACGTGGTTTTACTTAAACGGAAAATTCTGATAAAAATTAGAAGTCTCACATCGACTTGGTTTTACTTAAACGGAAAATTCTGATTAAAATTACAAGTCCCGCATCGACGTGAATTTACTTGAAGGGAAATTTCTAATAAAAATTACAGGTCTTACATCGACGTGTCTTACTTGAACGGAAAATTCTGATAAAAATTACAAGTCTGATATCGACGTGGTTTTACTTAAAGAGAAATTTCTGATAAAAATTACAAGTCCCACATCTATGTGGTATTACATAAATGCAAAAATTCTGATAAAAATTAGAAGTCTGACATCGACGTGGTTTTACCTAAACGGAAAATTCTGATAAAAACTACAAGTCCCGCATCGACGTGAATTTACTTGAAGGGAAATTTCAAATAAAAATTACAGGTCTTACATCGACGTGTCTCACTTGAACGGAAAATTCTAATAAAAATTACAAGTCCGACATCGACGTGGTTTTACTTGAAGGGAAATTTCTGGTAAAAATTACAAGTCACACATAGACGTGGTTTTACTTAAACGGAAGATTCTGATAAAAATTACAAGTTCGACATTGACGTGGTTTTACTTAAACGAAAAATTCTGATAAAAATTACAAGTCCGACATCGACGAGGTTTTCCTTGAAGGGAAACTTCTGATGAAAATTACAAGACCCACATCTATGTCGTTTTACAGAAATGGAAAATTATTATAAAAATTACGAGTCCCGCATCGACGTGAATTTACTTGATGGGAAATTTCTAATAAAAATTACAGGTCTTACATCGACGTGTCTTACTTGAACGGAAAATTCTGATAAAAATTAGAAGTCTCACATCGACGTGGTTTTACTTGAACGGAAAATTCTGATTAAAATTACAAGTCCCGCATCGACGTGAATTTACTTAAACGGAAATTTCTAATAAAAATTACAGGTCTCACATTGACGTGTTTTTACTTCATGGGAAATTACTGATAAAAATTAGAAGTCCCACATCGACGTGGTTTAACTAAAACGGAAAATTCTAATAAAAATTACAAGTCCGACATCGACGTGGTTTTACTTAAACGGAAAATTCTGATTAAAATTACAAGTCCGACATCGACGTGGTTTTAGTTGAAGGGAAATTTCTGATAAAAATTACAGGTCTTACATCGACGTGTCTTACTTGAACGTAAAATTCTGATAAAAATGACAAGTCCGACATCGACGTGGTTTTACTTAAACGGAAAATTCTGATTAAAATTACAAGTCCCGTATCGACGTGAATTTACTTGAAGGGAAATTTCTAATAAAAATTACAGGTCTTACATCGACGTGTCTTACTTGAACGTAAAATTCTGATAAAAATGACAAGTCCGACATCGACGTGGTTTTACTTAAATGGAAATTTCTGATAAAAATTACAAATCCCACATCTATGTGGTATTACATAAATGAAAAATTCTGATAAAAATTAGAAGTCTGACATCGACGTGGTTTTCCTTGAAAGAAACTTCTGATAAAAATTACAAGACCCACATCTATGTCGTTTTACATAAATGGAAAATTAGTATAAAAATTAGAAGTCTCACATCGACGTGTTTTTACTTAAACGGAAAATTCTGATAAAAATTACAAGTCCGACATCGACGTGGTTTTACTTAAATGGAAAATTCTGATAAAAATTAGAAGTCTGACATCGACGTGGTTTTACTTAAACGGAAAATTCTGATTAAAATTACAAGTCCCGCATCGACGTGAATTTACTTGAAGGGAAATTTCTAATAAAAATTACAAGTCCGACATCGACGTGGTTTTACTTGAAGGGAAATTTCTGGTAAAAATTACAAGTCACACATAGACGTGGTTTTACTTAAACGGAAAATTCTGATAAAAATTACAAGTTCGACATTGACGTGGTTTTACTTAAACGAAAAATTCTGATAAAAATTACAAGACCGACATTGACGTGGTTTTACTTAAACGGAAAATTCTAATAAAAATTAGAAGTCTCACATCAACGTGTTTTTACTTAAACGGAAAATTCTGATTAAAATTACAAGTCCCGTATCGACGTGAATTTACTTGAAGGGAAATTTCTAATAAAAATTACAGGTCTTACATCGACGTGTCTTACTTGAACGTAAAATTCTGATAAAAATGACAAGTCCGACATCGACGTGGTTTTACTTAAATGGAAATTTCTGATAAAAATTACAAATCCCACATCTATGTGGTACTACATAAATGAAAAATTCTGATAAAAATTAGAAGTCTGACATCGACGTGGTTTTCCTTGAAGGGAAACTTCTGATAAAAATTACAAGACCCACATCTATGTCGTTTTACATAAATGGAAAATTAGTATAAAAATTAGAAGTCTCACATCGACGTGTTTTTACTTAAACGGAAAATTCTGATAAAAATTACAAGTCCGACATCGACGTGGTTTTACTTAAACGGAAAATTCTAATAAAAATTAGAAGTCTCACATCGACGTGTTTTTACTTAAACGGAAAATTCTGATAAAAATTACAAGTTCGACATTGACGTGGTTTTACTTAAACGAAAAATTCTGATAAAAATTACAAGTCCGACATCGACGAGGTTTTCCTTGAAGGGAAACTACTGATAAAAATTACAAGACCTACATCTATGTCGTTTTACAGAAATGGAAAATTATTATAAAAATTACGAGTCCCGCATCGACGTGAATTTACTTGATGGGAAGTTTCTGTTAAAAATTACAAGTCCCACATCGACGTTGTTTTATTTAAACGGAAAATTATTATAAAAATTAGAAGTCTCACATCGACGTGGTTTTACTTAAACGGAAAATTCTGATAAAAATTAGAAGTCTCACATCGACTTGGTTTTACTTAAAGAGAAATTTCTGATAAAAATTGCAAGTCCCACATCTATGTGGTATTACATAAATGGAAAATTCTGATAAAAATTACAAATCCCACATCTATGTGGTATTACATAAATGAAAAATTCTGATAAAAATTAGAAGTCTGACATCGACGTGGTTTCACTTAAAGAGAAATTTCTGATAAAAATTACAAGTCCCACATCTATGTGGTATTACATAAATGGAAAATACTGATAAAAATTAGAAGTCTGACATCGACGTGGTTTTACTTAAACGGAAAATTCTGATTAAAATTACAAGTCCCGCATCGACGTGAATTTACTTGAAGGGAAATTTCTAATAAAAATTACAGGTCTTACATCGACGTGTCTTACTTGAACGGAAAATTCTGATAAAAATTACAAGTCTGATATCGACGTGGTTTTACTTAAAGAGAAATTTCTGATAAAAATTACAAGTCCCACATCTATGTGGTATTACATAAATGCAAAAATTCTGATAAAAATTAGAAGTCTGACATCGACGTGGTTTTACCTAAACGGAAAATTCTGATAAAAACTACAAGTCCCGCATCGACGTGAATTTACTTGAAGGGAAATTTCAAATAAAAATTACAGGTCTTACATCGACGTGTCTCACTTGAACGGAAAATTCTAATAAAAATTACAAGTCCGACATCGACGTGGTTTTACTTGAAGGGAAATTTCTGGTAAAAATTACAAGTCACACATAGACGTGGTTTTACTTAAACGGAAGATTCTGATAAAAATTACAAGTTCGACATTGACGTGGTTTTACTTAAACGAAAAATTCTGATAAAAATTACAAGTCCGACATCGACGAGGTTTTCCTTGAAGGGAAACTTCTGATGAAAATTACAAGACCCACATCTATGTCGTTTTACAGAAATGGAAAATTATTATAAAAATTACGAGTCCCGCATCGACGTGAATTTACTTGATGGGAAATTTCTAATAAAAATTACAGGTCTTACATCGACGTGTCTTACTTGAACGGAAAATTCTGATAAAAATTAGAAGTCTCACATCGACGTGGTTTTACTTGAACGGAAAATTCTGATTAAAATTACAAGTCCCGCATCGACGTGAATTTACTTAAACGGAAATTTCTAATAAAAATTACAGGTCTCACATTGACGTGTTTTTACTTCATGGGAAATTGCTGATAAAAATTAGAAGTCCCACATCGACGTGGTTTAACTAAAACGGAAAATTCTAATAAAAATTACAAGTCCGACATCGACGTGGTTTTACTTAAACGGAAAATTCTGATTAAAATTACAAGTCCGACATCGACGTGGTTTTAGTTGAAGGGAAATTTCTGATAAAAATTACAGGTCTTACATCGACGTGTCTTACTTGAACGTAAAATTCTGATAAAAATGACAAGTCCGACATCGACGTGGTTTTACTTAAACGGAAAATTCTGATTAAAATTACAAGTCCCGTATCGACGTGAATTTACTTGAAGGGAAATTTCTAATAAAAATTACAGGTCTTACATCGACGTGTCTTACTTGAACGTAAAATTCTGATAAAAATGACAAGTCCGACATCGACGTGGTTTTACTTAAATGGAAATTTCTGATAAAAATTACAAATCCCACATCTATGTGGTATTACATAAATGAAAAATTCTGATAAAAATTAGAAGTCTGACATCGACGTGGTTTTCCTTGAAGGGAAACTTCTGATAAAAATTACAAGACCCACATCTATGTCGTTTTACATAATTGGAAAATTAGTATAAAAATTAGAAGTCTCACATCGACGTGTTTTTACTTAAACGGAAAATTCTGATAAAAATTACAAATCCGACATCGACGTGGTTTTACTTAAACGGAAAATTCTGATTAAAATTACAAGTCCCGCATCGACGTGAATTTACTTGAAGGGAAATTTCTAATAAAAATTACAGGTCTTACATCGACGTGTCTCACTTGAACGGAAAATTCTAATAAAAATTACAAGTCCGACATCGACGTGGTTTTACTTGAAGGGAAATTTCTGGTAAAAATTACAAGTCACACATAGACGTGGTTTTACTTAAACGGAAAATTCTGATAAAAATTACAAGTTCGACATTGACGTGGTTTTACTTAAACGAAAAATTCTGATTAAAATTACAAGACCGACATTGACGTGGTTTTACTTAAACGGAAAATTCTAATAAAAATTAGAAGTCTCACATCAACGTGTTTTTACTCAAACGGAAAATTCTGATTAAAATTACAAGTCCCGTATCGACGTGAATTTACTTGAAGGGAAATTTCTAAAAAAAAATTACAGGTCTTACATCGACGTGTCTTACTTGAACGTAAAATTCTGATAAAAATGACAAGTCCGACATCGACGTGGTTTTACTTAAATGGAAATTTCTAATAAAAATTACAAATCCCACATCTATGTGGTATTACATAAATGAAAAATTCTGATAAAAATTAGAAGTCTGACATCGACGTGGTTTTCCTTGAAGGGAAACTTCTGATAAAAATTACAAGACCCACATCTATGTCGTTTTACATAATTGGAAAATTAGTATAAAAATTAGAAGTCTCACATCGACGTGTTTTTACTTAAACGGAAAATTCTGAAAAAAATTACAAATCCGACATCGACGTGGTTTTACTTAAATGGAAAATTCTGATAAAAATTAGAAGTCTGACATCGACGTGGTTTTACTTAAACGGAAAATTCTGATTAAAATTACAAGTCCCGCATCGACGTGAATTTACTTGAAGGGAAATTTCTAATAAAAATTACAGGTCTTACATCGACGTGTCTCACTTGAACGGAAAATTCTAATAAAAATTACAAGTCCGACATCGACGTGGTTTTACTTGAAGGGAAATTTCTGGTAAAAATTACAAGTCACACATAGACGTGGTTTTACTTAAACGGAAAATTCTGATAAAAATTACAAGTTCGACATTGACGTGGTTTTACTTAAACGAAAAATTCTGATAAAAATTACAAGACCGACATTGACGTGGTTTTACTTAAACGGAAAATTCTAATAAAAATTAGAAGTCTCACATCAACGTGTTTTTACTTAAACGGAAAATTCTGATTAAAATTACAAGTCCCGTATCGACGTGAATTTACTTGAAGGGAAATTTCTAATAAAAATTACAGGTCTTACATCGACGTGTCTTACTTGAACGTAAAATTCTGATAAAAATGACAAGTCCGACATCGACGTGGTTTTACTTAAATGGAAATTTCTGATAAAAATTACAAATCCCACATCTATGTGGTATTACATAAATGAAAAATTCTGATAAAAATTAGAAGTCTGACATCGACGTGGTTTTCCTTGAAGGGAAACTTCTGATAAAAATTACAAGTCCGACATCGACGTGGTTTTACTTGAAGGGAAATTTCTGGTAAAAATTACAAGTCACACATAGACGTGGTTTTACTTAAACGGAAAATTCTGATAAAAATTACAAGTTCGACATTGACGTGGTTTTACTTAAACGAAAAATTCTGATAAAAATTACAAGTCCGACATCGACGAGGTTTTCCTTGAAGGGAAACTTCTGATAAAAATTACAAGACCCACATCTATGTCGTTTTACAGAAATGGAAAATTATTATAAAAATTACGAGTCCCGCATCGACGTGAATTTACTTGATGGGAAGTTTCTGTTAAAAATTACAAGTCCCACATCGACGTTGTTTTACTTAAACGGAAAATTATTATAAAAATTAGAAGTCTCACATCGACGTGGTTTTACTTAAACGGAAAATTCTGATAAAAATTAGAAGTCTCACATCGACGTGGTTATACTTAAAGAGAAATTTCTGATAAAAATTACAAGTCTCACATCTATGTGGTATTACATAAATGGAAAATTCTGATAAAAATTAGAAGTCTGACATCGACGTGGTTTTACTTAAACGGAAAATTCTGATAAAAACTACAAGTCCCGCATCGACGTGGTTTTACTTAAAGAGAAATTTCTGATAAAAATTACAAGTCCCACATCTATGTGGTATTACATAAATGGAAAATTCTAATAAAAATTACAAATCCCACATCTATGTGGTATTACATAAATGAAAAATTCTGATAAAAATTAGAAGTCTGACATCGACGTGGTTTCACTTAAAGAGAAATTTCTGATAAAAATTACAAGTCCCACATCTATGTGGTATTACATAAATGGAAAATTCTGATAAAAATTAGAAGTCTGACATCGACGTAGTTTTACCTAAACGGAAAATTCTGATAAAAACTACAAGTCCCGCATCGACGTGAATTTACTTGAAGGGAAATTTCAAATAAAAATTACAGGTCTTACATCGACGTGTCTCACTTGAACGGAAAATTCTAATAAAAATTACAAGTCCGACATCGACGTGGTTTTACTTGAAGGGAAATTTCTGGTAAAAATTACAAGTCACACATAGACGTGGTTTTACTTAAACGGAAAATTCTGATAAAAATTACAAGTTCGACATTGACGTGGTTTTACTTAAACGAAAAATTCTGATAAAAATTACAAGTCCGACATCGACGAGGTTTTCCTTGAAGGGAAACTTCTGATGAAAATTACAAGACCCACATCTATGTCGTTTTACATAAATGGAAAATTAGTATAAAAATTAGAAGTCTCACATCGACGTGGTTTTACTTAAACGGAAAATTCTGATAAAAATTAGAAGTCTCACATCGACGTGGTTTTACTTAAAGAGAAATTTCTGATAAAAATTACAAGTCCCACATCTATGTGGTATTACATAAATGGAAAATTCTGATAAAAATTAGAAGTCTGACATCGACGTGGTTTTACTTAAACGGAAAATTCTGATAAAAACTACAAGTCCCGCATCGACGTGGTTTTACTTAAAGAGAAATTTCTGATAAAAATTACAACTCCCACATCTATGTGGTATTACATAAATGGAAAATTCTGATAAAAATTAGAAGTCTGACATCGACGTGGTTTTACTTAAACGGAAAATTCTGATAAACATTACAAGTTCGACATTGACGTGGTTTTACTTAAACGAAAAATTCTGATAAAAATTACAAGTCCGACATCGACGAGGTTTTCCTTGAAGGGAAACTTCTGATGAAAATTACAAGACCCACATCTATGTCGTTTTACAGAAATGGAAAATTATTATAAAAATTACGAGTCCCGCATCGACGTGAATTTACTTGATGGGATGTTTCTGTTAAAAATTACAAGTCCCACATCGACGTTGTTTTACTTAAACGGAAAATTATTATAAAAATTAGAAGTCTCACATCGACGTGGTTTTACTTAAACGGAAAATTCTGATAAAAATTAGAAGTCTCACATCGACGTGGTTTTACTTAAAGAGAAATTTCTGATAAAAATTACAAGTCCCACATCTATGTGGTATTACATAAATGGAAAATTCTGATAAAAATTAGAAGTCTGACATCGACGTGGTTTTACTTAAACGGAAAATTCTGATAAAAACTACAAGTCCCGCATCGACGTGGTTTTACTTAAAGAGAAATTTCTGATAAAAATTACAACTCCCACATCTATGCGGTATTACATAAATGGAAAATTCTGATAAAAATTAGAAGTCTGACATCGACGTGGTTTTATTTAAACGGAAAATTCTGATAAACATTACAAGTTCGACATTGACGTGGTTTTACTTAAACGAAAAATTCTGATAAAAATTACAAGTCCGACATCGACGAGGTTTTCCTTGAAGGGAAACTTCTGATGAAAATTACAAGACCCACATCTATGTCGTTTTACAGAAATGGAAAATTATTATAAAAATTAGAAGTCTCACATCGACGTGTTTTTACTTAAACGGAAAATTCTTATAAAAATTACATGTCCGACATCGACGTGGTTTTACTTAAATGGAAAATTCTGATAAAAATTAGAAGTCTGACATTGACGTGGTTTTACCTAAACGGAAAATTCTGATAAAAACTACAAGTCCCGCATCGACGTGAATTTACTTGAAGGGAAATTTCAAATAAAAATTACAGGTCTTACATCGACGTGTCTCACTTGAACGGAAAATTCTAATAAAAATTACAAGTCCGACATCGACGTGGTTTTACTTGAAGGGAAATTTCTGGTAAAAATTACAAGTCACACATAGACGTGGTTTTACTTAAACGGAAAATTTTGATAAAAATTACAAGTTCGACATTGACGTGGTTTTACTTAAACGAAAAATTCTGATAAAAATCACAAGTCCGACATCGACGTGAATTTACTTGAACGGAAATTTCTAATAAAAATTACAGGTCTCACATCGACGTGTTTTTACTTGATGGAAAATTCCTGATAAAAATTATAAGTCCCACATCGACGTTGTTTTACTTGAAGGGAAATTTCTGATAAAAATGAAAGTCCCACATCGACGTGGTTTAACTAAAACGGAAAATTCTGATTAAAATTACAAGTCCGACATCGACGTGGTTTTAGTTGAAGGGAAATTTCTTATAAAAATTACAAGACCGACATCGACGTGGTTTTACTTAAATGGAAATTTCTGATAAAAATTACAAATCCCACATCTATGTGGTATTACTTAAATGAAAAATTCTGATAAAAATTAGAAGTCTGACATCGACGTGGTTTTCCTTGAAGGAAAACTTCTGATAAAAATTACAAGACCCACATCTATGTCGTTTTACATAAATGGAAAATTAGTATAAAAATTAGAAGTCTCACATCGACGTGTTTTTACTTTAACGGAAAATTCTGATAAAAATTACAAGTTCGACATTGACGTGGTTTTACTTAAACGAAAAATTCTGATAAAAATTACAAGTCCGACATCGACGTGGTTTTACTTAAACGGAAAATTCTGATAAAAATTTGAAGTCTCACATTGACGTGGTTTTACTTAAAGAGAAATTTCTGATAAAAATTACAAGTCCCACATCTATGTGGAATTACATAAATGGAAAATTCTGATAAAAATTAGAAGTCTGACATCAACGTGGTTTTACTTAAACGGAAAATTCTGATAAAAACTACAAGTCACACATAGACGTGGTTTTACTTAAACGGAAAATTCTGATAAAAATTACAAGTTCGACATTGACGTGGTTTTACTTAAACGGAAAATTCTGATAAAAATTAGAAGTCTCACATCGACATGGTTTTACTTAAACGGAAAATTCTGAATAAAATTACAAGTCCCGCATCGACGTGAATTTACTTGAAGGGAAATTTCAAATAAAAATTACAGGTCTTACATCGACGTGTCTCACTTGAACGGAAAATTCTAATAAAAATTACAAGTCCGACATCGACGTGGTTTTACTTGAAGGGAAATTTCTGGTAAAAATTACAAGTCACACATAGACGTGGTTTTACTTAAACGGAAAATTCTGATAAAAATTACAAGTTCGACATTGACGTGGTTTTACTTAAACGGAAAATTCTGATAAAAATTAGAAGTCTCACATCGACGTGGTTTTACTTAAACGGAAAATTCTGATTAAAATTACAAGTCCCGCATCGACGTGAATTTACTTGAAGGGAAATTTCAAATAAAAATTACAGGTCTTACATCGACGTGTCTTACTTGAACGAAAAATTTTGATAAAAACTACAAGTCCCGCATCGACGTGAATTTACTTGATGGGAAGTTTCTGTTAAAAAATTACAAGTTTGACATTGACGTGGTTTTACTTAAACGAAAAATTCTGATAAAAATTACATGTCCCGCATCAACGTGGTTTTAATTGAAGTGAAATTTCTGATAAAAATAACATGTCCCACATCGACGTTGTTTTACTTAAACGGATAATTATTATAAAAATTAGAAGTCTCACATCGACGTGGTTTCACTAATTCGGAAAATTCTGATAAAAACTACAAGTCCCACATCTATGTCGTTTTACATAAATGGAAAATTATTATAAAAATTAGATGTCTCACATCAACGTGGTTTTACTTAAACGGAAAATTCTGATAAAAATTAGAAGTCCCACATAGACGTGGTTTTACTTAAACGGAAAATTATTATAAAAATTAGAAGTCTCACATCGACGTGGTTTCACTTAAACGGAAAATTGTGATAAAAATTAGAAGTCTCACAACGACGTGGTTTTACTTAAACGGAAAATTCTGATTAAAATTACAAGTCCCGCATCGACGTGAATTTACTTGAAGGGAAATTTCTAATAAAAATTACAGGTCTTACATGGACGTGTCTTACTTGAACGGAAAATTCTGATAAAAATTACAAGTCCGACATCGACGTGGTTTTACTTAAATGGAAATTTCTGATAAAAATTACAAATCCCACATCTATGTGGTATTACATAAATGAAAAATTCTGATAAAAATTAGAAGTCTGACATCGACGTGGTTTTCCTTGAAGGGAAACTTCTGATAAAAATTACAAGACCCACATCTATGTCGTTTTACATAATTGGAAAATTAGTATAAAAATTAGAAGTCTCACATCGACGTGTTTTTACTTAAACGGAAAATTCTGATAAAAATTACAAATCCGACATCGACGTGGTTTTACTTAAATGGAAAATTCTGATAAAAATTAGAAGTCTGACATCGACGTGGTTTTACTTAAACGGAAAATTCTGATTAAAATTACAAGTCCCGCATCGACGTGAATTTACTTGAAGGGAAATTTCTAATAAAAATTACAGGTCTTACATCGACGTGTCTCACTTGAACGGAAAATTCTAATAAAAATTACAAGTCCGACATCGACGTGGTTTTACTTGAAGGGAAATTTCTGGTAAAAATTACAAGTCACACATAGACGTGGTTTTACTTAAACGGAAAATTCTGATAAAAATTACAAGTTCGACATTGACGTGGTTTTACTTAAACGAAAAATTCTGATAAAAATTACAAGTCCGACATCGACGAGGTTTTCCTTGAAGGGAAACTTCTGATAAAAATTACAAGACCCACATCTATGTCGTTTTACAGAAATGGAAAATTATTATAAAAATTACGAGTCCCGCATCGACGTGAATTTACTTGATGGGAAGTTTCTGTTAAAAATTACAAGTCCCACATCGACGTTGTTTTACTTAAACGGAAAATTATTATAAAAATTAGAAGTCTCACATCGACGTGGTTTTACTTAAACGGAAAATTCTGATAAAAATTAGAAGTCTCACATCGACGTGGTTATACTTAAAGAGAAATTTCTGATAAAAATTACAAGTCTCACATCTATGTGGTATTACATAAATGGAAAATTCTGATAAAAATTAGAAGTCTGACATCGACGTGGTTTTACTTAAACGGAAAATTCTGATAAAAACTACAAGTCCCGCATCGACGTGGTTTTACTTAAAGAGAAATTTCTGATAAAAATTACAAGTCCCACATCTATGTGGTATTACATAAATGGAAAATTCTAATAAAAATTACAAATCCCACATCTATGTGGTATTACATAAATGAAAAATTCTGATAAAAATTAGAAGTCTGACATCGACGTGGTTTCACTTAAAGAGAAATTTCTGATAAAAATTACAAGTCCCACATCTATGTGGTATTACATAAATGGAAAATTCTGATAAAAATTAGAAGTCTGACATCGACGTAGTTTTACCTAAACGGAAAATTCTGATAAAAACTACAAGTCCCGCATCGACGTGAATTTACTTGAAGGGAAATTTCAAATAAAAATTACAGGTCTTACATCGACGTGTCTCACTTGAACGGAAAATTCTAATAAAAATTACAAGTCCGACATCGACGTGGTTTTACTTGAAGGGAAATTTCTGGTAAAAATTACAAGTCACACATAGACGTGGTTTTACTTAAACGGAAAATTCTGATAAAAATTACAAGTTCGACATTGACGTGGTTTTACTTAAACGAAAAATTCTGATAAAAATTACAAGTCCGACATCGACGAGGTTTTCCTTGAAGGGAAACTTCTGATGAAAATTACAAGACCCACATCTATGTCGTTTTACATAAATGGAAAATTAGTATAAAAATTAGAAGTCTCACATCGACGTGGTTTTACTTAAACGGAAAATTCTGATAAAAATTAGAAGTCTCACATCGACGTGGTTTTACTTAAAGAGAAATTTCTGATAAAAATTACAAGTCCCACATCTATGTGGTATTACATAAATGGAAAATTCTGATAAAAATTAGAAGTCTGACATCGACGTGGTTTTACTTAAACGGAAAATTCTGATAAAAACTACAAGTCCCGCATCGACGTGGTTTTACTTAAAGAGAAATTTCTGATAAAAATTACAACTCCCACATCTATGTGGTATTACATAAATGGAAAATTCTGATAAAAATTAGAAGTCTGACATCGACGTGGTTTTACTTAAACGGAAAATTCTGATAAACATTACAAGTTCGACATTGACGTGGTTTTACTTAAACGAAAAATTCTGATAAAAATTACAAGTCCGACATCGACGAGGTTTTCCTTGAAGGGAAACTTCTGATGAAAATTACAAGACCCACATCTATGTCGTTTTACAGAAATGGAAAATTATTATAAAAATTACGAGTCCCGCATCGACGTGAATTTACTTGATGGGATGTTTCTGTTAAAAATTACAAGTCCCACATCGACGTTGTTTTACTTAAACGGAAAATTATTATAAAAATTAGAAGTCTCACATCGACGTGGTTTTACTTAAACGGAAAATTCTGATAAAAATTAGAAGTCTCACATCGACGTGGTTTTACTTAAAGAGAAATTTCTGATAAAAATTACAAGTCCCACATCTATGTGGTATTACATAAATGGAAAATTCTGATAAAAATTAGAAGTCTGACATCGACGTGGTTTTACTTAAACGGAAAATTCTGATAAAAACTACAAGTCCCGCATCGACGTGGTTTTACTTAAAGAGAAATTTCTGATAAAAATTACAACTCCCACATCTATGCGGTATTACATAAATGGAAAATTCTGATAAAAATTAGAAGTCTGACATCGACGTGGTTTTATTTAAACGGAAAATTCTGATAAACATTACAAGTTCGACATTGACGTGGTTTTACTTAAACGAAAAATTCTGATAAAAATTACAAGTCCGACATCGACGAGGTTTTCCTTGAAGGGAAACTTCTGATGAAAATTACAAGACCCACATCTATGTCGTTTTACAGAAATGGAAAATTATTATAAAAATTAGAAGTCTCACATCGACGTGTTTTTACTTAAACGGAAAATTCTTATAAAAATTACATGTCCGACATCGACGTGGTTTTACTTAAATGGAAAATTCTAATAAAAATTAGAAGTCTGACATTGACGTGGTTTTACCTAAACGGAAAATTCTGATAAAAACTACAAGTCCCGCATCGACGTGAATTTACTTGAAGGGAAATTTCAAATAAAAATTACAGGTCTTACATCGACGTGTCTCACTTGAACGGAAAATTCTAATAAAAATTACAAGTCCGACATCGACGTGGTTTTACTTGAAGGGAAATTTCTGGTAAAAATTACAAGTCACACATAGACGTGGTTTTACTTAAACGGAAAATTTTGATAAAAATTACAAGTTCGACATTGACGTGGTTTTACTTAAACGAAAAATTCTGATAAAAATCACAAGTCCGACATCGACGTGAATTTACTTGAACGGAAATTTCTAATAAAAATTACAGGTCTCACATCGACGTGTTTTTACTTGATGGAAAATTCCTGATAAAAATTATAAGTCCCACATCGACGTTGTTTTACTTGAAGGGAAATTTCTGATAAAAATGAAAGTCCCACATCGACGTGGTTTAACTAAAACGGAAAATTCTGATTAAAATTACAAGTCCGACATCGACGTGGTTTTAGTTGAAGGGAAATTTCTTATAAAAATTACAAGACCGACATCGACGTGGTTTTACTTAAATGGAAATTTCTGATAAAAATTACAAATCCCACATCTATGTGGTATTACTTAAATGAAAAATTCTGATAAAAATTAGAAGTCTGACATCGACGTGGTTTTCCTTGAAGGAAAACTTCTGATAAAAATTACAAGACCCACATCTATGTCGTTTTACATAAATGGAAAATTAGTATAAAAATTAGAAGTCTCACATCGACGTGTTTTTACTTTAACGGAAAATTCTGATAAAAATTACAAGTTCGACATTGACGTGGTTTTACTTAAACGAAAAATTCTGATAAAAATTACAAGTCCGACATCGACGTGGTTTTACTTAAACGGAAAATTCTGATAAAAATTTGAAGTCTCACATTGACGTGGTTTTACTTAAAGAGAAATTTCTGATAAAAATTACAAGTCCCACATCTATGTGGAATTACATAAATGGAAAATTCTGATAAAAATTAGAAGTCTGACATCAACGTGGTTTTACTTAAACGGAAAATTCTGATAAAAACTACAAGTCACACATAGACGTGGTTTTACTTAAACGGAAAATTCTGATAAAAATTACAAGTTCGACATTGACGTGGTTTTACTTAAACGGAAAATTCTGATAAAAACTACAAGTCCCGCATCGACGTGGTTTTACTTAAAGAGAAATTTCTGATAAAAATTACAACTCCCACATCTATGTGGTATTACATAAATGGAAAATTCTGATAAAAATTAGAAGTCTGACATCGACGTGGTTTTACTTAAACGGAAAATTCTGATAAACATTACAAGTTCGACATTGACGTGGTTTTACTTAAACGAAAAATTCTGATAAAAATTACAAGTCCGACATCGACGAGGTTTTCCTTGAAGGGAAACTTCTGATGAAAATTACAAGACCCACATCTATGTCGTTTTACAGAAATGGAAAATTATTATAAAAATTACGAGTCCCGCATCGACGTGAATTTACTTGATGGGATGTTTCTGTTAAAAATTACAAGTCCCACATCGACGTTGTTTTACTTAAACGGAAAATTATTATAAAAATTAGAAGTCTCACATCGACGTGGTTTTACTTAAACGGAAAATTCTGATAAAAATTAGAAGTCTCACATCGACGTGGTTTTACTTAAAGAGAAATTTCTGATAAAAATTACAAGTCCCACATCTATGTGGTATTACATAAATGGAAAATTCTGATAAAAATTAGAAGTCTGACATCGACGTGGTTTTACTTAAACGGAAAATTCTGATAAAAACTACAAGTCCCGCATCGACGTGGTTTTACTTAAAGAGAAATTTCTGATAAAAATTACAACTCCCACATCTATGCGGTATTACATAAATGGAAAATTCTGATAAAAATTAGAAGTCTGACATCGACGTGGTTTTATTTAAACGGAAAATTCTGATAAACATTACAAGTTCGACATTGACGTGGTTTTACTTAAACGAAAAATTCTGATAAAAATTACAAGTCCGACATCGACGAGGTTTTCCTTGAAGGGAAACTTCTGATGAAAATTACAAGACCCACATCTATGTCGTTTTACAGAAATGGAAAATTATTATAAAAATTAGAAGTCTCACATCGACGTGTTTTTACTTAAACGGAAAATTCTTATAAAAATTACATGTCCGACATCGACGTGGTTTTACTTAAATGGAAAATTCTGATAAAAATTAGAAGTCTGACATTGACGTGGTTTTACCTAAACGGAAAATTCTGATAAAAACTACAAGTCCCGCATCGACGTGAATTTACTTGAAGGGAAATTTCAAATAAAAATTACAGGTCTTACATCGACGTGTCTCACTTGAACGGAAAATTCTAATAAAAATTACAAGTCCGACATCGACGTGGTTTTACTTGAAGGGAAATTTCTGGTAAAAATTACAAGTCACACATAGACGTGGTTTTACTTAAACGGAAAATTTTGATAAAAATTACAAGTTCGACATTGACGTGGTTTTACTTAAACGAAAAATTCTGATAAAAATCACAAGTCCGACATCGACGTGAATTTACTTGAACGGAAATTTCTAATAAAAATTACAGGTCTCACATCGACGTGTTTTTACTTGATGGAAAATTCCTGATAAAAATTATAAGTCCCACATCGACGTTGTTTTACTTGAAGGGAAATTTCTGATAAAAATGAAAGTCCCACATCGACGTGGTTTAACTAAAACGGAAAATTCTGATTAAAATTACAAGTCCGACATCGACGTGGTTTTAGTTGAAGGGAAATTTCTTATAAAAATTACAAGACCGACATCGACGTGGTTTTACTTAAATGGAAATTTCTGATAAAAATTACAAATCCCACATCTATGTGGTATTACTTAAATGAAAAATTCTGATAAAAATTAGAAGTCTGACATCGACGTGGTTTTCCTTGAAGGAAAACTTCTGATAAAAATTACAAGACCCACATCTATGTCGTTTTACATAAATGGAAAATTAGTATAAAAATTAGAAGTCTCACATCGACGTGTTTTTACTTTAACGGAAAATTCTGATAAAAATTACAAGTTCGACATTGACGTGGTTTTACTTAAACGAAAAATTCTGATAAAAATTACAAGTCCGACATCGACGTGGTTTTACTTAAACGGAAAATTCTGATAAAAATTTGAAGTCTCACATTGACGTGGTTTTACTTAAAGAGAAATTTCTGATAAAAATTACAAGTCCCACATCTATGTGGAATTACATAAATGGAAAATTCTGATAAAAATTAGAAGTCTGACATCAACGTGGTTTTTACTTAAACGGAAAATTCTGATACAAAACTACAAGTCACACATAGACGTGGTTTTACTTAAACGGAAAATTCTGATAAAAATTACAAGTTCGACATTGACGTGGTTTTACTTAAACGGAAAATTCTGATAAAAATTAGAAGTCTCACATCGACATGGTTTACTTAAACGGAAAATTCTGATTAAAATTACAAGTCCCGCATCGACGTGAATTTACTTGAAGGGAAATTTCAAATAAAAATTACAGGTCTTACATCGACGTGTCTCACTTGAACGGAAAATTCTAATAAAAATTACAAGTCCGACATCGACGTGGTTTTACTTGAAGGGAAATTTCTGGTAAAAATTACAAGTCACACATAGACGTGGTTTTACTTAAACGGAAAATTCTGATAAAAATTACAAGTTCGACATTGACGTGGTTTTACTTAAACGGAAAATTCTGATAAAAATTAGAAGTCTCACATCGACGTGGTTTTACTTAAACGGAAAATTCTGATTAAAATTACAAGTCCCGCATCGACGTGAATTTACTTGAAGGGAAATTTCAAATAAAAATTACAGGTCTTACATCGACGTGTCTTACTTGAACGAAAATTTTGATAAAAACTACAAGTCCCGCATCGACGTGAATTTACTTGATGGAAGTTTCTGTTAAAAATTACAAGTTTGACATTGACGTGGTTTTACTTAAACGAAAAATTCTGATAAAAATTACAAGTCCGACATCGACGAGGTTTTCCTTGAAGGGAAACTTCTGATGAAATTACAAGACCCACATCTATGTCGTTTTACATAAATGGAAAATTATTATAAAAATTAGAAGTCTTACATCGACGTGTTTTTACTTAAACGGAAAATTCTGATAAAAATTACAAGTCCGACATCGACGTGGTTTTACTTGAAGAGAAATTTCTGGTAAAAATTACAAGTCACACATAGACGTGGTTTTACTTAAACGAAAAATTCTGATAAAAATACATGTCCCGCATCAACGTGGTTTTAATTGAAGTGAAATTTCTGATAAAAATAACATGTCCACATCGACGTTGTTTTACTTAAACGGATAATTATTATAAAAATTAGAAGTCTCACATCGACGTGGTTTCACTAATTCGGAAAATTCTGATAAAAAAACTTACAAAGTCCCACATCTATGTCGTTTTACATAAATGGAAAATTATTATAAAAATTAGATGTCTCACATCAACGTGGTTTTACTTAAACGGAAAATTCTGATAAAAATTAGAAGTCCCACATAGACGTGGTTTTACTTAAACGGAAAATTATTATAAAAATTAGAAGTCTCACATCGACGTGGTTTCACTTAAACGGAAAATTGTGATAAAATTAGAAGTCTCAACAACGACGTGGTTTTACTTAAACGGAAAATTCTGATTAAAATTACAAGTCCCGCATCGACGTGAATTTACTTGAAGGGAAATTTCTAATAAAAATTACAGGTCTCACATCGACTTGTTTTTACTTGATGGGAAATTACTGATAAAAATTAGAAGTCCCACATCGACGTTGTTTTACTTGAAGGGAAATTTCTGATAAAAATGAAAGTCCCACATCGACGTGGTTTAACTAAAACGGAAAATTCTAATAAAAATTACAAGTCCGACATCAACGTGGTTTTACTTAAACGGAAAATTCTGATAAAAATTAGAAGTCTCACAACGACGTGGTTTTACTTAAACGGAAAATTCTGATTAAATTTACAAGTCCCGCATCGACGTGAATTTACTTGAAGGGAAATTTCTGATAAAAATTACAAGTCCGACATCGACGTGGTTTTACTTAAACAGAAAATGATTATAAAAATTAGAAGTCTCACATCGACGTGGTTTTACTTAAACGGAAAATTCTGATAAAAATTAGAAGTCTCACAACGACGTGGTTTTACTTAAACGGAGAATTCTGATTATAATTAAAAGTCCCGCAGCGACGTGAATTTAATTGAAGGGGAATTTCTAATGAAAATTACAGGTCTTACATCGACGTGTCTTACTTGAACGGAAAATTCTGATAAAAATTACAAGTCCAGCATCAACGTGGTTTTACTTAAAGGGAAATTTCTGATAAAAATTAGAAGTCTCACATCGACGTGTTTTTACTTAAAGGGAAATTTCTGATAAAAATTAAAAGTCCCACATCTATGTGATTTTACATAAATGAAAAATTATTATAAAAATTAGATGTCTCACATCAACGTGGTTTTACTTAAACGGAAAATTCTGATAAAAATTAGAAGGCTCACATCGACGTAGTTTTACTTAAACGGAAAATTCTTATTAAATTTACAAGTCCCGCATCGACGTGAATTTACTTGAAGGGAAATTTCTAATAAAAATTAGAGGTCTTACATCGACGTGTCTTACTTGAACTGAAAATTCTTATAAAAATTACAAGTCCGACATCGACGTGTCTTACTTGAACGGAAAATTCTGATAAAAATAGCAATCCTGACATCGACGACATTTTACTTAAAGTGAAATTTCTGATAAAAATTAAAAATTCCACATCTAAGTGGTTTTACATAAACGGAAAATTCTGATAAAAATTAGAAGTTTCACATCGACGTGGTTTTACTTAAACGGAAAATTCTGATAAAAATTACATGTCCTGAATCAACGTGGTTTTACTTGAAGGGAAATTTCTGAAAAAATGGAAGTCCTACATCGACGTCGTTTCACATAAATGAAAAATTATTAAAAAAATTAGATTTCTCACATCGACGTGGTTTTACTTAAACGAAAATTCTAATTAAAATTACAAGACCCGCATCGACGTGAATTTACTTGAAGGGAATTTCTAATATAAATTACAGGTCTTACATCGACGTGTCTTACCTTGCAACGGAAGATTCTGATAAAAATTACAGGTCTCACATCGACGTGTTTTTACTTGAAGGGAAATTACTGATAAAAATTAGAAGTCCCACATCGACGTTGTTTTACTTAAACGGAAAATTCTGATAAAAATTACAAGTCCAGCATCAACGTGGTTTTACTTGAATGGAAAATTATTATAAAAATTCGATGTCTCACATCGACGTGTTTTACTCAAAGGGAAGTTTCTGATAAAAATTAAAAGTCTCACATCTATGTGGTTTTACATAAATGGAAAATTATTATAAAAATAAGATGTCTCACATCAACGTGGTTTTACTTAAACGGAAAATTATGATAAAAATTACAAGTCCCTCATCAACGTGGTTTTACTTAAACGGAAAATTCTAATAAAAAAAACAAGTCTGACATCGACGACGTTTTACTTAAAGTGAAATTTCTGATAAAAATTAAACTTCCCACATCTAAGTGCTTTTACATAAATGGAAAATTATTATAAAAATTAGAAGTCTCACATCGACGTGGTTTTACTTAAAGGAAAAATTCTGATAAAAATTACAAGTCCCACATCAACGTGGTTTTAATTAAAGGGAAATTTCTGATAAAAATAACATGTCCCACATCGACGTGGTTTTACTTAAACGAAAAATTCTAAAAAAATCACAAGTCTGACATTGACGTGATTCCACTTGAAGGGAAAATTCTGATAAAAATTAACAAGCCTGACATCGACGTGTTTTTACTTGATGGGAAATTACTGATAAAAATTAGAAGTCCCACATCGACGTTGTTTTACTTAAACGGAAAATTCTTATAAAAATTACAAGTCCAGCATCAACGTGGTTTTACTTGAAAGGAAATTTCTGATAAAAATTAGAAGTCTCACATCGACGTGGTTTTACTTAAACGGAAAATTCTGATAAAAATTACAAGTCTCACATCGACGTGTTTTTACTCAAAGGGAAGTTTCTGATAAAAATTAAAAGTCTCACTTCTATGTGGTTTTACATAAATGGAAAATTATTATAAAAATTAGAAGTCTCACATCGACGTGGTTTTATTTAAACGAAAAATTCTGATAAAAATTACAAGCCTGACATCGACGACATTTTACTTGAAGTGAAATTTCTGATAAAAATTAAAAATCCCACATCTAAGTGGTTTTACATAAATGGAAACTTATTATAAAAATTAGAAGTCTCACATCGACGTGGTTTTACTTAAACGGAAAATTCTGATAAAAATTAGAAGTCTCACATCAACGTGGTTTTACTTAAACGGAAAATTCTGATGAAAATTAAAAGTCTCACATCGACGTGGTTTTACTTAAACGGAAAATTCTGATTAAAATTACAGGTCTTACATTGACGTGTCTTACTTGAACGGAAAATTCTGATAAAAATAGCAATCCTGACATCGACGACATTTTACTTAAAGTGAAATTTCTGATAAAAATTAAAAATTCCACATCTAAGTGGTTTTACATAAACGGAAAACTCTGATAAAAATTAGAAGTCTCACATCGACGCGGTTTTACTTAAACGGAAAATTCTGATAAAAATTACATGTCCTGAATCAACGTGGTTTTACTTGAAGGGAAATTTCTGATAAAAATGGAAGTCCTACATCGACGTCGTTTTACATAAATGAAAAATTATTATAAAAATTAGATTTCTCACATCGACGTGGTTTTACTTAAACGGAAAATTCTGATTAAAATTACAAGACCCGCATCGACGTGAATTTACTTGAATGGAAAATTATTATAAAAATTAGAAGTTTCACATCGACGTGGTTTTACTTAAACGGAAAATTCTGATAAAAATTACAAGTCCAGCATCAACGTGGTTTTACTTGAATGGAAAATTATTATAAAAATTAGATGTCTCACATCGACGTGATTTTACTTAAACGGAAAATTCTGATAAAAATTACAAGTCCAGCATCAACGTGGTTTTACTTGAATGGAAAATTATTATAAAAATTAGATGTCTCACATCGACGTTGTTTTACTTAAACGGAAAATTCTGATAAAAATTACAAGTCCAGCATCAACGTGGTTTTACTTGATGGGAAATTACTGATAAAAATTAGAAGTCCCACATCGACGTTGTTTTACTTAAACGGAAAATTCTTATAAAAATTACAAGTCCAGCATCAACGTGGTTTTACTTGAAAGGAAATTTCTGATAAAAATTAGAAGTCTCACATCGACGTGGTTTTACTTAAACGGAAAATTCTGATAAAAATTACAAGTCTCACATCGACGTGTTTTTACTCAAAGGGAAGTTTCTGATAAAAATTAAAAGTCTCACTTCTATGTGGTTTTACATAAATGGAAAATTATTATAAAAATTAGAAGTCTCACATCGACGTGGTTTTATTTAAACGAAAAATTCTGATAAAAATTACAAGCCTGACATCGACGACATTTTACTTGAAGTGAAATTTCTGATAAAAATTAAAAATCCCACATCTAAGTGGTTTTACATAAATGGAAACTTATTATAAAAATTAGAAGTCTCACATCGACGTGGTTTTACTTAAACGGAAAATTCTGATAAAAATTAGAAGTCTCACATCAACGTGGTTTTACTTAAACGGAAAATTCTGATAAAAATAGCAATCCTGACATCGACGACATTTTACTTAAAGTGAAATTTCTGATAAAAATTAAAAATTCCACATCTAAGTGGTTTTACATAAACGGAAAACTCTGATAAAAATTAGAAGTCTCACATCGACGCGGTTTTACTTAAACGGAAAATTCTGATAAAAATTACATGTCCTGAATCAACGTGGTTTTACTTGAAGGGAAATTTCTGATAAAAATGGAAGTCCTACATCGACGTCGTTTTACATAAATGAAAAATTATTATAAAAATTAGATTTCTCACATCGACGTGGTTTTACTTAAACGGAAAATTCTGATTAAAATTACAAGACCCGCATCGACGTGAATTTACTTGAATGGAAAATTATTATAAAAATTAGAAGTTTCACATCGACGTGGTTTTACTTAAACGGAAAATTCTGATAAAAATTACAAGTCCAGCATCAACGTGGTTTTACTTGAATGGAAAATTATTATAAAAATTAGATGTCTCACATCGACGTGATTTTACTTAAACGGAAAATTCTGATAAAAATTACAAGTCCAGCATCAACGTGGTTTTACTTGAATGGAAAATTATTATAAAAATTAGATGTCTCACATCGACGTTGTTTTACTTAAACGGAAAATTCTGATAAAAATTACAAGTCCAGCATCAACGTGGTTTTACTTGATGGGAAATTACTGATAAAAATTAGAAGTCCCACATCGACGTTGTTTTACTTAAACGGAAAATTCTTATAAAAATTACAAGTCCAGCATCAACGTGGTTTTACTTGAAAGGAAATTTCTGATAAAAATTACAAGTCTCACATCGACGTGTTTTTACTCAAAGGGAAGTTTCTGATAAAAATTAAAAGTCTCACATCTATGTGGTTTTACATAAATGGAAAATTATTATAAAAATTAGAAGTCTCACATCGACGTGGTTTTATTTAAACGAAAAATTCTGATAAAAATTACAAGTCCCGCATCAACGTGGTTTTAATTAAAGGGAAATTTCTAAAAAAATAACATGTCCCACATCGACGTGGTTTTACTTAAACGAAAAATTCTAAAAAAATCACAAGTCTGACATTGACGTGAGTCTACTTGAAGGGAAAATTCTGATAAAAATAACAAGCCTGACATCGAGGACATTTTACTTGAAGTGAAATTTCTGATAAAAATTAAAAATCCCACATCTAAGTGGTTTTACATAAATGGAAACTTATTATAAAAATTAGAAGTCTCACATAGACGTGGTTTTACTTAAACGGAAAATTCTGATTAAAATTACAAGTTGTTTTGAAAAACCTGTCGATATTAAATTACATTTACCATCATGAGCTTAAGCTAAGTGTTCAAATCGCATCTGATATAGAAGTCGCTTACCAGTAATGTCATTTACTACTTTGTTTCAATTTTTTATATAATTTATATATATTCAGCTGATAAATTAGTTACCTATATGACAACTCATAAAAAAGATTTTGGATGGAACAAATAAAATTTTTTTAAGTTGAAAATTTGACGTCAAATCCATCATATATGAGTTCTTTGATCTCACAAACTATAAAATTATAAAAATAAAAGTTTCATAAAAATACGAAAAGAATTTTGACACTGCGTTCAACATTATTTTTTTAGAAACCAAAAACTTGTAAACAATAATTATATTGTGAATGTCAAAATAACAATAATAAACGATATGTTGAAAGACAAGTGTGTTGCGTAATAAGTATTAACAAAATTATTACCTTCAAGTCCCATGAATGCATTTGGATCAATATGTCCTATTTCATTACCATCTAGCTCTAGAGAGTTTAATTGCGTTAAATGTCGAAATACAAGGCCTGGTAATTCACGAATATGGTTATGTGCCAAACCTAAAGAATCTAAGCACTTTAAACCTAAAAAGAATTCGCATTCAATTAAAATTCATTGACTGCTTTTATCTATTAGTTATGAATTATAGTTTTAAAGAAAGGTAATTACTAAACAGAATTTTATTTATAAATATGTCTTCTGTTTCCAAACATAAAAATTCCTTTTTATGAACTTTTATAAATTCCTTTCTTCGATTTGATATTTTTCAATCAATAGGTATTAATAACATATTATATAAAATTTAATAGAAATTAATTTATTTAATAAAATTTATAAATTTCTCAAGTTTACAGCTAAAATGTGCATTCAATGCTAGTATCTAAAACAACACTAGATGTTTTAGCAATATTGGCAAGGTTAAGGCAATGTTTAAAACCCTTGCCTCAACCTTGACAATATTGCTGCATATTTTTCCTATTTATTTTGTCTTCTAAATTATAATAACTACATCAGAAAAAGACAGAAATGTACTGAAGAAGCATAAGAAACTCTAGCACATTTTTTGCAAAATGTATTTTTTTAAGCACAATGAAAAAATTTTTTTTGTAACACATGCACGAAATAAACCCCATTCCGTGCTTGTGAAGCGTGTGTGAGTGAATCAATTCCAGAACTTTCCCAGAATTTAATTTCTTGTACAGTTGCGCATGCGCATTTGCTTTTCAACTTTATTTTGTACTGACGTGCATGCGCACAGGCGTGTTGCTCAGTTCGATCAATACTTAATTTAATATGACCGTCATATTGTCGTTTGCTTTTTATTGATGTTTGGGTGTTTTATGATATTTCGTTTCGAGTATATTTTAAGTGTCACAAAGAAAATTTATAAAATGAGTCAGTCTGCAGAAGAAAATTTAGATTTAACTCCGCCAGATATACGTGAACAAGCTGAAAAATACAGAATCAAATCGATTATTTTTAAATTACCAAATATTAAATGTACTCATCATGTATCTCATGGGGCGGAAATTTGGAAAGCCTGGGGATGTCCCTAGGATATCCCAAATTTTAGCAGGATATCCCAGTGATATTCCACAGATATCCTTTTGTTATGAGAGTGAAACTTATGGCGCTAAAAATAAAATTTTAAATAATATTTGACAAAAAAAGTAGGTACCTACATATTGAACAAACTCATGAATGGTTATAGAAAACATCGACTTACTCGTAAATATCCGTAAATTATGAAAAATTTTACTGTAAAAAAATCTAGTATGCAAGAAAAGAAATCGACATTTCAAATTCTCAAGAAAAAAATTTATTTATTAAAATTGATTCAAAAGTCCATGAAACCAGGACATAGAGACCTTTTCATAAAGCTTGAAATATGATTGCAAACTTATTCATGAGCACAATAACAAGAATCATCAAGTAGTCGATTAAACTTAAATTCTGGTGTAGTAGACCAGAGTGAAATAGAATTGATTAATAAGTAACCAAAGGTTGTTTACCAAATGTTTGAAATAGTTCTAAATGTTGATTTCTACCACTTAAAATTTCTTTAACAGTCGAGGAATCGAGGAAACGTAGCGCCCACTATGCTATAGTTGAGTGTCACTTATTTTATTCCAAAGACTCTCACGTATTTTTAAATGTCCGAAGGGTATAAAGAACCGTCTCAAGTATCGTCATGCGTTAAAACCCGTTTTCGAAACCCGGTTGCGAGATTTTTCGTTAATAAATTAAAATTTGCTTTTATATTAGGATAACATAGGAATTCTGTTTATCTGCTTCTATATAATGTATGAAAGTGGTAAGGTGGGGAGAAAATGGTATGTGTGCGATCTAAAAAAGACGTTGAATTTATGTTTCTCCGACGTGTTGCACGTTTTAATCGACTGTCTGTAAGTTTTAAATGTCAAGTTTAAGTTTTATACAAATGTCTCCCTGACCTGAGTTTCATTGACTATTTAAATAGAATTTAGTAAATTAATTCTGGAAAGGCGAAAGTTGACTCAAGTAGTATAGGCGGGAAAATGTCGGTGATACGAAATACTATAGGCGGAACAGGAAGGGGAAAGGACGGGAATATTATGAAGTGTGAGGACTGCATCGACTTACTCGAGTTAGTCAAGATGTTGGTTAAAAGGTTCGACAAAGAATGGACAGAGGTGTGGGACAAATTAGAGATTGTTAGGAACCTAGAAGAAAAAAGAGATAAGCAGAAGAAGGTAATAAAAGAGAAGATAGGCGGCATTAAAATGAAGTTAAAAAAGTAGGAGGAAAATTGGAGAAAGGAAAAAGGAAATATGTGGAAGAGAATGAACAAGTTAGAGAAAGAAATATCGGATTAGAGTAAGGAAGTTGGGGAGAATGAGAATAGTGGATTAGATGCTATAAATATAGGGGAAAAGAAAAGAAGTGGAGAGAAGAATGAAGAAGTAAGAAATGATAAATTGGAAAGGACAATGAAAGAGTTAGCGAGTTAGATTTAGTTGCTCGAGAGGGAAAGAAAAAGAGAAACATCGTAATGAGAGGTTTGGAAGTAGGGTATAGGGATAGAAAAGAGGCAGTAGAAAGATTGCTTTCAGGAATCAAGGCAAAAGTAAAAATTAAAAAGGTTAAGGGAATTAGAGGAGTAAATCAGGAGATAACAAAATTGTGGATAGAATAGTTGGAAGATGAGGAGGACAAATATGAAGTCAAGAAATTAAGGGGAAGGTTGAGAGAGAGTGGGGAGAGAATAGATAAAGATAGAACATGGAGAGAGAGAAGGATAAGGTAGTTCTTGGGAGAGAAAGCGTGGGCAGAAAAAGGGAAAGGAGGTGAAGTAAGGATGGGGAGAGATTGTGTCTGGGTAAATGGAATAAGATGGAAAGTAAGGGAAGAGATAAGAGAGGTTATAGAAGTATGATTGTGTTTACATATGGAGTGCATGGGTATGTTATAAATTGAGAAAAGTGTGGAAGTGAATAGCGAAAGAAGAACAAATGGAGATGTGAAAAAAGAGAGAATAGTGAGTGATAGTGTAAAGAGTGAATGGAAAAGAGAGAATAGAAAAAGGTAAAACGGTGGTCGATAAAAGGGATAAAGCCAAAATGGGCAAAAGGAACGGGATATGGAAGCCCAGGCACATGCCGAATAATAGGTCCTATAAGTGACCACAATGGACGCTATTAGAATAATTTTAGTGGGTGGTAGTGGTCGAATATGGGAGCCCATGAGATGATGTCTTATATACAACAAGAATACAGGTTATTAGAGAAAGGTTTGAAAAGTGAGATAATGAATTCAGAATGGAAATTTGGGTGAAGATATTGTTGTGCTCGGTCCCAGCATCTGGGACTAGAATAGAGAGTGGTAAACAGAGAAAGAAAGGGAAAGAGGGTAGTGAAGAAGAGTAGCATGATAGACGCGTCTGAATGACTAGCTGTCAAAACAATGGAGAGCGATGACGCGGTAGTGAGTTAAAGGGGGAGGGGGAGAGAAGAATAGGAAAGGAGCAAGCTTGCCAGGTATGCAAGTGTTTCCCTAAATAAGAAATATGCAAAGAGATGAGAAACTTGAAACCACTATGGCTGTGTAGAGACTTAATAGAAAGGTTTAGTAAATAAAACTTTTTTTTTAACAAACTATATGAACTAATATAATTAAAATAAGATAGGTTGAGTGACGAGAGAACTATAATTAATTATTACGTGTACATTTATTAAGATAGTTTAGAATGACAACAGAGATACGTATTACTATTACATTACTGTTATTATTACTGTGAGAGTAATAAAAATATTAAACTAGGAAACTGTGTAATTTTTTTTAATCATATTATTGTAATTATTATTATTATTAACGTTTTTTAAAAGTTTTCTAGAAAAACAATAAACAATATACTCATTTTTCACAAAATTTGCGGTAAAAAGTTTAATGAAATCACACAAACTGACACCACTGCACATATAAAAGAGAAACATAATGCAAAACTGACCACATACATCAGAAGAGAAACTTTGTAATTGTTCTGTGTTTCACAGGTATAAGGTGCAGTTTCGATGCAAACAATCAACATGTTCAGGAATACGAGGCGGAAAACCGTAGCTGTCGAAGAAGGTTCTTTGGCCATGTTTTTCGATTATGATGGCGATCTAGTGTGTTCCAGGTTTTCGATATCCATCAGTATTAACAATAATAGAGACCGGTTTCATAATGACCCTCGGAATCCGATCCGCTGGAAACATCCTAATTATGCTTCGTGGAATTTGATGAAGCACTTGCAAAATCTGAAGACTGTTCACTTTTTACTTTTAAAATTGGGTTTCCAAGTGGTGGAAAATTTTCCAGTACTTTATTTACCTCGACTGTGATGGGTGATTTCATTTCTAGACCAGCTGTTATAATCCCTGCAGCTTTTAATTTTTTTTTTAAAAGACTTTCATCATCAAAGCTGACATTTTTTTTTATTAATTAGTGAAAAGACATTTTTTTTCTTTTAGCGATGTTTTTGGTGTTTCGATACCACCATATTCAGCCACATCAGAACCAATTGGTGGTAATATTAAAACTAGATCAGATTTTTGCTGTAGTAACCATTTTTTCACTTTAAAGGCATTGTTCACAGCACAAACAAAAGTAATGTCTTTAAATCCGTGATGTAGGCAGAATTTACTAGTTTGTTCAAGATTCTTGAAACCTGGACATGTAAATAATTCCAAGTTAATAATCTGACGACTCATGTCGTCAGATGTCTTGTAGTAGTTTTGCTTTTTCTTGTCCTCGAGTACAAATTTTTCCCGATGTTCTTGCAACATTGCGCAAGTTTGCGTGTAAAAATTTTAATGGCACGTCTCCTTTGAACCACTCAATACCATGGAAGGAGCAAGTTAAACAGTTATTTTGTTGTTTTGCACCAGGTGATAATTCGGTAAATGGAAATGGTGGTGATGATATCCAATAACCAACAAAGTTATCATTTAATGCAACAACAGCCACTTCTTTCTTCACAAATTTTCCATTAGCACCACGAAAACTCTGAATATCAATAACGAAATGCATCACTTCACAATAATATTGTAATTTAATGAATAAACATTGTCCACACTACTCCGCGGACCAGAAAAAAATGAAATTGTTTCTACTGGCTTATATGCATTTTAATGAGTGATGCAATAACTGATAAACTGATGTAATAGAGATAAGAAAAAATTTCCAAATTTAGAAATACCATATGTTAGTCTAAGCTCTGAAGTCAACAATAAACTGTCGCGACGAGTCTATTTCAAATACATTATCATATTCTGCATATACAATGGAATTTATAGTATTTTCCAATGGTTCCTCAAAACGAACTTCAATTCTCACACTACCGTTTTTTACAAGATTCCAATGTGAATTCCAATCAGAACGATCAATGTCATTACCCTCATTCAGAAAATGTATTCCTGTACCAGTAAACAGACTTTGATAAGCCTCGACAAATAGTTTTCTTTTACTGAAATCAGGTTGTAGAGGTTTGGATAGTAGTTGCATACCATCAACATACAGTGAGAGAAAATTAATTTTATAATTTTTAAATTTAAATGGGTTAAGTTTTGTGTTGCCATTAAAGGCTTTGTTACAACAAATCCTATTATTATTCTTTTTGGTAGTTAACCAAGGATAGTATTATCAAGGGTGTCACCATGTACACAATTGTGTAAAGTAAAAGATTTAACCTCTACTGATTGGATACTTTGCCGAACCATGAGAAAGTATGCTTTTGTATGTGGCAGTAAAATATCAGGACTTATTTTTGCACGACGTACAAGAAGAGATGCTTCGGTAATGTGAATGTTACATCGGTTTGTTGGACCATGAGAACAAAATAATTTTTGTTACGCACTAAACAAAGACGCATTTTCACTCCATTTAAAAGAAACTTATTTTGGTTAACTATGTCACAATGCAAATAACCAATGAAATCGATTGACCCACCATAAGATAATTATTTTCTTCTTTTTCAAGACCTGTGTCAGTACCATCTATATCATCCATTTTCTCCGCAGTGTCTACAATCCATAGAGATGAGGTTAGGTGGCTATTTTTTGCTTGTGGGCCGTAATTAAGCAAGGTTTCCAGGTAAGTTCTGTATGCATATGCATTGTTTTGTGGTGAGATAAGTTTTTGGTTATAATATACATCAACCTGATTAAGTAATGAGGGTATTAAATATTATTTACAACACCAACTTTTTTCAGAGTGTCATTAGCTAACTCGGCAGTATTTTTCCCTTTTAAATCAACACGTATGCTTAGCATAGTGTGTGCAAGATCTATGTATTCTTCTCCATGTCCAGGTATTACAAACTCTATAGGGAAGTCGTCGCTTAACGATGAAACTGGTTTCTAGTAAATCCATTATGAGGTCTCGATAGATGTTTGTGTAGGTGGAAGTGAGAATAGGTCAAGCTCTGTTTTTAAACTTTCACAAGAGGGAGAGTGTAGAAAAGACATTTTTTTTACTTTATTTATTATTAAATATGTCAATAAATTTTCGATTTTTTACTTTTTTTGTATTAATTTTATAACCAGAACCATTCATGAGATTTTCAATGTTATCAAAAGCTTTTCTTTTTAAATTGTCCCGACTTTCATTAAAGCGTGTTTTTATTGCTTGTTCAAATGGTATATTACTCTCAATATCATCAAGCGTGTTAAGACCTGCATGCAATGCTTCTCTACCAACAACACGTGCTCCTCGTGTCAATACTGGTAATATACGACGAAAAAGCCCACCAAGAAAACTGCCAATTCCGTGTCCTCTCTGATAAGGAGATCCGACATAAATTTTTGATATTACTCCCTTTCCAACCTGCCTGCGTGGTGTAATATTCGATAAAATGAGACATTTTATTTAATCAATTTTTTTAAAATGTAGTGTCACTGTCAGAGTTCTAAACTCGAATGGTATGGGCAAGCCAACATGATCTCTTATATCAATTTCTATTGTGCGAAATTGTGTGCGAATAAATGGAATATAATTCGGAGATGATAATTGAGTAACTTGTGTAGAACCGAAAATATAATTTCGAGTATCAACAGATATAATTCGTAAGAGAGGTGTCTGCACGTCACCTGTTATTGGGGGCTCGCATACGTCACAATAGACAAACATCTTCTCCGGTAGTCCACGTGTCATGCTGACAGGGTGTTTAGCATAATAGGAACAGCTGGGTAATATTTTCTCAGGTGAGAAACCGAGAATACGAGATACCTTTTCACTTATAACTAGAAAATGCTCTCTATCCAATTTACATTTATTTTTACATATTCTTTCAACTCTGACATATCCATTTTCATCGTCTTTAAAAGACAACATTATATGCTTTTTCCAATTTCCTACTGGTTTATCGCTGCTATGAGGTCTTTAACTTTATTGTACACACCTGGCCGAAAAATAAAGACTACAGGTTGACGTCTTGCACCAGTAAGCACACCAGCTGAATTGTATTCATCTCTTATAGTGTTATCAACAATCTCATTTGTCTCAGTGTTACTCTTCAAAAGAAAGGGTAGTTTATATTTTTCAAGTAAATTTTTTCCATTTATTGTTAATTCTTTTTTATTTTTTTTATTAATAAAATTTTTTGCCTCATTGTCATCGTTTGATAGAAGTGACATTAGTGCAATACGGTTTTCAATTTTAGCTGAATTTTCATCTCTTATATGTAAAAATGTGCGAGGAAATTGTATTATTGTAAGTGCAATAGCCCATCGACCATTTAGTCTAATTTCATGAGGAAGTTGAGTAATATAATGTGAAGTTGTATTATAAGGGAAATATTTCATACTGCTATTACTAGGTAAGATTTAATAAAATTGATCTGATTCCAATATGGTTCATCAATTTTTTTTATTCGTTTATTTTTTCATTAAATCAGAAGCAGGTATGCACGAATTAAATTTACTAGGATAACCCTGCCACTTTACAAGTAATTGTATTTTTGTATCTTCACCCTTGCTTCGAATTATTTTTTCAATAATGAATTCAGTATCTCTAAGAATATTTTCTCTCTTAATGACTGAAAGTTCACGTTCATAGAAATGTCCTTATAAACCTCCCCGCTAAGTCATTCAGCTCATAGACAACAGGTGAGTGGTATCTTTCTTTAAAAACACGCTTTATGACGAAAATTTATTCCGTCCAACCTGCTTCATAACCTTTTTCAAACACACCTCTCTCTCTCTACTGATTCGTACATAATCGCCAGGTTTGTATTTAGCTTTTTTCTCACCGTGTAATACATTTTTATCATATTTTTTAACAATATTTGAATACGCTGCTCTTGCATTTTTTAAAGTCACTGCAGATGGACGCATTTTTGTAGCTGAATGTCGTGCATTATTATACGCATGTACAATTTGTTGTAAAAAATTTATGTATCGATGTGTATTGACATACGTAAAATATCTCCACATACGTTCTTTAAGTGTACGTTTAAATCTTTCAACTATGGCTGCTTTATGGTTTGGATCGCGTTCAGGGCAAAACTTTATTTCGTGTTTTAATAAACATTGTTAAAACTCTTTAACTAAAAATTCTTTTCCTCTATCACTTTGCACACATTGAGGAATTCTCTTTCTCTCATTTTTATCGAGTATACGTTCAAATACATTACTCGCCTCATTTCCAGATTTATTTTTTAGTGGTTCTACCCAGGCTTATTTACTTAACACGTCAATTAATACAAATAAATATACATAATTATCGTTATAATATTTTAAATTTTTTAAATCAACCAAGTCGAGTTACCAAAGATCATTAATATTTGTAATATTATAAAAAGCACGCTGAAATTTTTGACGTGTAGGGATATGTAAATTATACACATCTTGACTTTTTAACCAATCAATTATTTTTTTAATTGACACTTTACCACGCACTGCATTTACTAGTTTTTCAATTCCAGAAAAAGAAGCCTCATGTAATGGATTGTAATAAATTTCTTCTAAAATTTTCATGGTTTAAGTAAGAGAGAAAACCACTTACCTTTTTCTTCTTTTTTTAAATTCTGTCTTATATGATTTTGACTCCTACTCCTGTGTCGTTGTGAGATGCGAATATTATTCTTCTTATTGTCATTATCCGTTGAAGATGATGAATCTTCATATTCTGTTAAAATCGGATGCTGAGGAACAGAATTTCGATTTGTCACTTTCTGTAAATGAATATTTGAAGAACCTGTCATTACAGTTTTTTTCAGTATTCCCCATTTTTCACAATTTCACGTGAAATACCGATCTCATGAAGGAAAGAGGCAAACTGAAGTCTTCCCACAGGATTTACACTTTTTCTATATCTTAATGCACCGTTTATCAAGTCAACAATATTAGATTTTGCTAACTCTCTACCATCGATAAAAACAGTACCGCGTTCGTTCCATCTGAAACGGTTACGTTCATCGGGTTTACTAAGACGTTGTGATAGTGATGCTCCTTTGCGGTTAAAAGTTTTGGGTACAGTAGCAAGAATATCAACAATATTAATTGAATCTTCAGTATTATCATTATCATTATTACTTTTATCATTATCAGAATTTTTTACATTTTTTAGGGAACCCTATTGGTAAGACTTTGTCAAAAACCGAATCCCACCCCTAGCCGCCAAACTATTTGACTTAGAAAGTTCAAATTTGGCCCACATATGTATTTTCACGTGTAGATGAAATGAAAATTATAGAGAACATGATTCTAGGGGTTGATCATAGCGTTGTCAAGAAAATAACAAGATTTTTGAGAAATTTTGATATTTTTTGGCTGAAAACTCTTGCCTTTTCTTTTGCAGCGCTATTATCATCACGGTCTCTATATTTTTTTTGCAATCTACACATAACAGTACATTTGTGTACCAAATTTGAACTCTCTAAGTAAAATATTTTGGCAGATAAGAGGGGAATACGGTCATTTTTTAGAAAAAAAGCGTTCAATTTGTACCATTCCTGCCCTTTATCTGCCAAATTTTTGTACTTAGAGTCCTGATACGTAGTTTGACGTGTAGATTTCAGAAACACTATAGAAAACCTTGTTGCAGGCTGTTATAATAGCGTTTTTCAGCAAAAAAAAACGATTTTTTTAAAAAAATGCTAAAAAATGGTCGTATCCTCCCCCCTGAACTTCCAAACTATTGGACTTACCATAATTTAGTGTTATAACTTTGACTGCGCTATAATAATCACTTTCTCTATAATTTTTCTGTAATCTACACGTAATTTCAGCATCTTAAGTCAAATAGTTTAGAAGATAAGGGGGGGGTGCGGTCATTTTTTTTTTTACAAAAAATGCATTTGAAGTGTATAATGCCACCTCCATATCTGCCAAACTATTGTACGTAGAGTACTGAAATTTGGTATACATATGTAGTTTTCCATATAGATTCTAGAAAAACTATAGAGAACTTTGTTGCAAATCGTTATCATAGTGTTTTTAAGCGAAAACCAACGATTTAAAAAAAATGCTAAAAATGACCGTATCCCTTCTCCCACAACTTCCAAACAATTTGACTTAGAGGGTTCAAATTTGGTACACAAATGTATTTTCACGTGTAGATTACAGAAAAATTGTAGAGAACATGATTCTAGAAGTTGATCATAGCGTTGTTAAGGAAATAAAATGATTTTTAAATATTTTTTATGGATATTTGGTAAATTCTCTGGATTTTTCGTTGACAGCGCAATCACCATCACGTTCTGTATAATTTTTATGTAATTTACATCTGACAATACATTCCTGTACAAAATTTGAACTCTCGAAGTAAAATATTTTGGAAGATAGGGAAGAGGGTGGTCCATTTTTAAAAAAAAATTCATTATATATTATATTTTATATATTATATTATATATTATATATTTAATAGTATCAAATATATTAAAAATTATTTTGTTTTGTATACGAAACCCTCGGTTTTAGTGCGAGTGTAACTCGAACTTGCCCGATTTTTTACTTGTACTTTCTGGATTCGTTTTAAAATTTTTGTAAAAAAGATATATTTGCAATACTTGTTGGTACATATTCCATTTCTCACGTTCATCATTAAAAAATGGTGAGTTTAAAATATGACTCATTTCACTGTCAAGTCGACTCGTAACGTTTCCAGGAGTTTGGGTACTGTTAAACGGTGTTTGAAATACATTTTCAGCAAAAATATTTTCAGTGTGATTTGTTGTTTTTATATTAGCCCTGGTATTAGAATTATTTGTAAAAGTATGAAAATTATCAGTAGTAGTTAAAGAGGAAGATTGTTGTTGTTGCATTTTTTCAATTTGTTCACAGGAACTAATACCATTTTTCTTGTGTGTTCCATAACCTAAAATTCTGATATTCCTTATGCAATCAGGTTTGATAGAACACTACCAATAATTAGTGCAAGTAGTAATGGTAAAAAACCACTTCCTTTTTGTAAAATAAAATGTTTTTTCTTTTTCCAATTTCCCGATGGTTCTGCTAATTTTCGTAATTTTTTTCTGTGTTTTTTCAATTTTGTTTTTGAGACGATTTTAACGGTATATTTCCAGTTGGAATATTTAACGCACACTTACAAATGCACTTCATCAATTTATGATTGGCCTATGATAAAATTTCTGGGTTTTGACTGGTATTAAGATGATATATTGCATTCAATGCGGCAGAGTTTTTCACGCCAATACACTTACATACACTCGACGCCATTAAAATTTTACAACTGGTACCTGATCATTTGTATCAAGTCTTTTTATACTTTTTATTGTCAAATAAACGTAAGAAAAATCCTCTGAAGGAAATATATTGGTTCTAAAACGACAATTATCAGGTATCGACTGTTTAAGGTCAAAAAAAGATAACCATGCGGTTTTAAGGTTGCATCGTGACAAGCCTCTTGTAAAAAGCGTGAATTCTTAGGGTAAATTTGCCGAGCAAGATGTTAAAACTGTGCGCGATCCCTAGGATTTTTAAAGAGAATAATATAATTTGCATTCAGCGAGATATCTCTTTGTCCATGACCCTGATGAAACAGATTTTGGGAGATAAAAACTACACTGAGATTTTTGTGGTGACTACCTTTAGTGAAGACATCGACAATTGTATTATTTGACGATTCTCACATAAGATCGTCAAAAATTAATAATTTTGGACACTCATTATCACTCGAGTAATCAGCTGGTTGTGGTAATCCTTCTCTAAATTCTATTTTTTAACCATATTCAGATTACCCTTGTTGTCATTCTAAATAATAAAACTGTATACGAGTAACATGTACATTACACATACTTTAAATATTTTTTAAAAATTTTTGTACAAAAAATGTCTTTCCACAACCAGTCGGACCACAAATCATTGATGTAAACTGGGGTTTTGCATCTCGTATCCATCTTTCTTACTAAGTAGATAATTAGATTGATACTCCTTTTAAGAAATTATTTCTAAACAAAAGTAGTAGTAGTAGTTTATTTTACGTTGGCGCTATACTGGCTTTGTGCCTATATATCTGGCCATGACCTGGTGGATGAGTGGAGCTTAATATCTGTGAACAAAGTGCGAAAGCGGCGTGAACCCCGTTCCAGGTGCGCAGCGGTACAACCAGGCAGCCAATGAAGGCTCACCGATTGGACCACTGCTCACCGCCAGCGTGAGTGTTATGGAGAGAGCGCAAAGTTTGAAAAGAGTGAAAAATAGTACTAAGGTTAAATACGAATATTGGCACGTTTTAAAAATCTAAAGACATGAGAGACAATCCTAGTGGTAGGGTTAGTTAGAAATTGAACGCTACTAAAAGGAGAAGGGCATTTTAAAGCTTTTTCAAGTATTTTTATCAGATCCGGTCAGAATGCGTCATATCTAGGACAAGACCAGAGTATGTGATCAAAGTCCTCCTCAGAGTCAGCGAAATGTGGGCAGTCACCAGATTGAATGTAATTCTTTCTAGCTAAACTAGCGTTTAAGTTGTAGTGATTAGATCTCTCACGACAAATTGTGGAGATCCATAGTTTACGAGCTACTTTTTTTTCCTTGGTTTGTAAAAGTATTGCATGTATCTGGTGCACAGCCAATTGTTTGCGTGCCACACAGTAAAAGTCAGAAAATGAGAGTGGTATGTTTACCTGGGTAGGATCAATGGATGCTTCTTTAGCCGCTTTGTTTGCCTCCTCGTTACTGTCAATTCCCGAATGACCAGGAATCCAAACAAGAGTTACAGAGCGGTTTAAATCAGAGAGGATTTTTAATCTGTTTTTAATTATAAAAATTATGTAAGATTTGGTTTTGTAAGCGTTTTTAGAAGCTAAATTTTTGAGTACACTAAGGGAGTCTGAGGGGTTCATTGAGGGGCAGACAAAAGCGCATCCTGTCACTCCATCAGTTTCCGACTTTGAGCCATCAGTAAAGAAGAAAGTATGATTAAGAAAGTTAGAGTGACTTAAGTCTTGAAATAAGACTGAAGAGTTAGTTAAATGTTGTAGTGATTTTCCCCAATCACAAATAATTTGAGGGGCAAATAAATGATCCTCAAAGAGGAATTCGAAGTAAGGGTCAAGATCTTAACTTCTGATTAATTCGCCGTAATTTTTCGATCTTTCGAAAGCAATTAAGAGGGGGTAATTAAATTTTTTGTTAGAGTTATTGGTGAGACGAGAGAGTTCTGAAAGTTTGACCGATAGGAGGTGTGTGGTATTTGAAAAAACTTTAAAGAGATATTTTTTAGCAAGGAAATTAAAAATCTTTTTAATTTATTGTTGAGATCATCCGTAATATCATCATATACGGGGCAACAATAATCAAAGAAGGGGAGAATAAGCGTCTTTATTAAATGCAGCCGCGTCGGAATAGGCAACGAATCTCTATTTCTATAAAGATGTCGTAGTATTAAATAAACTTTGCGCGAAATAAAAAGAACATGCTCTTTCCAAGACAGGGTACGGTCCAAAATCACTCCCAGATCCTTTACCGACTCTTTAAACATAACAAGCGAACCTTCCACTAAAAGTGAGGGCAAAGTTGATAAGGTATCCATTGAAGGGCTATTACCAGTACCAAAGACTATAGCTTGCGTTTTAGCAGGGTTAAGAGCCAACCCATTATTTTTCGCCCATAGTACAGTAGTGTCAATATCAGATTGAACTCTATCAAGTCGGACTGGCAATGAGCTCAAAACTCCTGAGATATAAAATTTGAAATCATCTGCAAACTTTATATGCTTGCAGAAACGAAGGTTCACCCCCAGATCTGAGATATATAAATTAAATAACAGCGGAGCTAGAGGTGAACCCTGAGGTACCCCACATTTGACATTACCCCAATCTGAATTCCCGTAACTAGTATCCACTCCCTGATACCTACCACTAAGGTACGATCGGAACCAAAATCTCACAGAATCAGAAATTTTGAACAATTTAAGTTTAGAGATAAATAGATTATGATCTACTAGATCAAATGCTTTTGAAAAATCAAAAAACACTGCAACTGTAATGTTTTAGAGTCCATCGCGAGTTTAATATCTAAAGTGAGTTTAAGTGATGCAGTACATAAGCTATGCTTAGACCGAAAGCTAGATTGTAATGAATCAAATAAGTTGTTTTTACTCAAGTATTCGGTCACCTGTTGGCACACTATCGTTTCCAATACTTTAGAAAGAGCACAAATGATGGAGAAAGGCCTAAAATCGGAAGGGTTACCCGGGTATTGTACCTTGGGAATGGGTCGAATTCAACTTTTCTTCCATAATTCTGGGAAAGTCCCAGTTTGTGGTGAGTAGTTGCAAATATGTTCAATTACCGGGTAAATGACTGGGAGGTCATATTAAACACTTTTTTAAAATTTGTCAGCCATTTTGAATTTATAAATCTGACTTCAGATTCGTAATCAGCGACCCTAAAAACCTCCAGGTAACAAGTTTCAAGCGCATCTAAATACTTTTAAAAAAATCCACCGCCATATTGGATCCGACATTTTGTATTTTTAAACACTAACACCGGATTCGTAATCAGCGACCCCAAAAAACCCCGAATAACAAATTCGAGGCAAATCTAAAATGTTTTAAAAATTCGTAAAATTTAACAATTATTTATATATTTTTTTAAACAAAAGGAAAATTAAGACCTAATCAAATCTACATATTTTTAAAGCTTTATCCTTTCTGAAGAGAACGAACCAAGATTGAATGACAAATATGAATTTTCTTTGAAGATATTGAGATTTTTGTAGGTTGGACATATATGTCCCATGGTCGTGAAGGGGTTAACATTTCTACCACTATAGACGCCGATGTGCATCGAATTGATGTAGCATGCATCGCATGTTTAGCAGAAACAGAATATAATTTTGATGCTGATACTGTAGCATCAGATGAAGATGGTTGTTGGCATATTTATTAAAAAGTATTATTTTTATTGTATATTTGTAAATATTATTTCCCCAATATAATTTCTTAAAAATGATTGTGTGTGTGTGAGTGTGTATGTGCGACTGTAAGTGTGTGTGTATGTACATTCAAATACATCTAAAGAACAAATAAATATCGTAACTTTAGATAAAGTATTTTATTTTACCTAACCTCATATTAAGTTAAGATAGTTAAATGTATAAAGATTAAAAAGAATTTAAAAAAATTAAATGCTTTAAACTTTATTTTTTGTAGAAGAAATAAATTTTATAATATTTCAGAATATAAGTTCTGAAAAAATTCAGACACTTAAAAATAATAGTTTTACTCACTAAATCTTTCTATTAAGTCTCTACACAGACATAGTGGTCCGATGGTTAGCACATCAGACTGTCAACTCAGAAGTCGACGATTCGAATCTTGAGGTAGGTAACTTTTTTTTAATATAGATTATTTTATTAGTTTATTGATTTTTTTTCATAATTATTTTAAATAATTATAAATGTTTTAAATTTAATTCAAATATTAAATTTGAACATTGGACGATATTTAGTTTTTTCCAACTAGTAAAATATTCCAAGTTTCTAGTTTTTTAGCTCGTTGGATATTTCTTATTTTAGGGAAACACTTGCATACCTGGCAAGCTTGCTCCTTTCCTATTCTTCTCTCCCCCTCCCCCTTTAACTAACTACCGCGTCATCGCTCTCCATTGTTTTGCCAGCTAGTCATTCTGACGCGTCTATCATGCTACTCTTCTTCACTACCCTCTCTCCTTTTCTTTCTCTGTTTTCCACTCTCTATTCTAGTCCCAGATGCTGGGACCGAGCACAACAATATCTTCACCCAAATTTCCATTCTGAATTAATTATCTCACTTCTCAAACCTTTCTCTAATAACCTGTATTCTTGTTGCATATAAGACATCATCTCATGGGCTCCCATATTCGACCACTACCACCCACTAAAATTATTCTAATAGCGTCCATTGTGGTCACTTATAGGACGCAATCTGATTAGATATCCCATACGCGACAGCTCATTCTTTTATTACTCCCACTCCGTTCTTTCTCTCTTTTACACATTACACCTGTAACGTCACGAAACTTTTCCTTTAATTTTACCAACCCTTTTCTTACCCCTCACCCCCGATTTCCACAACCTGTGACGTCACAAATAATAATCTTTATTTAAAAAGTACAGTTCATCCAGAAGTTTGCATACATATATTAGGGTGGTCCAAAAAAAGTCGATTTTCGAAAATTAAAAACGGCTATTCAGTTTCATAAACTTCAAGGTTAAACAAGACATCTCCATTTTTTAAAAATTTTTTCGTTCATATTTTCATGTGGCGACGAGTTTTTTCTGCTCTTATGGGAATTAACACGTGAAAATAGCAAAATAATTTTAACTGTACTTTTCATTACTTTCTTGATTTCCTAATTCTATTTCCATTTACAGACTGCTAGGTGTGAACCAAGACAAAGTATTGCAAAAAAGTAAATTTACAAATTATTATTTTTACAGTCATTATTCAGTGTCAAAAAACACCAAATTGGTAGATTTCAGGACCAGTTTTCGGCTAGTAAATATAAGTTGTTTTACATCTAACATATATTATATGAAAATTTATTTCATGAACATGAGCTTCTGTAAAATTGAGAAAGCTACATGAACATTAAAAGTGTAATTTGTTGAATTGAACTTTAGCATTTTTGAACTTTCGTCGTTTTACAGCCATCATTATTAGGAAAAATGACATAGGCCTGCTCATTGCTACTGCCGAAGATCAGGCGGTCTAGGGTCGAAGCCGGCCGTCTGTACCTGCTTATTGTTAGTAGAATGCCATTGTAATACAAATATGGTTTCAAATAAATAATGAAAAAAAAGATTTTTCCACTTTTATCAATGCAGTTATAAATATTGCATATTTATAATGCATATTTATAATTTTGTTACAAATTTAACACATGTTATTTAAAGTTAAAAATTATTAACCCTAATTACTTTTGTATAAAACAATAATCTTTATTAGTAATAAATTATACATTAATATTAATAATATATGTATATTAATTTTTTATTAATATTAGTTTATTAATATCAATTAGGTATTATTACTTATTAATATTAATTATTTTTTACTTGTCTTTTTTTCCTTAAAAATATACATGTTGTAAAAAAGTAATTTAAAAATTAATTAGTTATTAATATAAGAAACACATAACTATTTTCTATATTTAATTCATACAAACAGGTAAAGAAAACAACATGACTACTGACAATTTTTCTATTAGCGCGGCACCAGTGCTGGTTGGTTAACAATTACTAATCGTTCTTAAAGCATTTTATTCTATAATATATTTCAATTAGAAAACGCAAAGTAGTATTGTAAGTCTGCGTGCTGTCATTTTTTAATACACATACTTGCTTATCTCAAACATATACCAGAATTTGTGCAATACTCTCCAAATCTGAATTAGTGATTTTCTACTAATGAATTAGCGAGAAATAGGTTACTATTAAATAGTGAAAGCTTTCACTACTTTTTAGTAGAAAAATACTAATTATTAGTAGATAATTACTAATTTGAAAGTAAAATATCTACTAATTGAAAAAGTAAACTTTCACTATTGCAATTAATAGATATTTTACTCTAAAATTAGTCCTTTCCGAGGGTTGTTCACCTTGTCGTGGTGGGAGGGCTTAAGATCGAGAGTGTGACGACTCGTCACCTGCCCGTTTTGAAGCGGACACTTCGTGGAGCTTCGAACAGGGGGCCTTTATGTCTTTAGACAAGCGGGTGACAGCCTACCTGTGAGGTATCCCGTTAAGGGGGTCACCCCATGTGACGGGCTGTTTTTTAAGCGTTTTTCTTAAATTTTTTTTTCAGAACCATGAAAACTTAGAACTTCGGACTTTTTTCCATATATTTAGTGATATTTTAACTACAAATATAAATTTTTTCAATTAAAAATATTTCAATATTTACGACTTATAACACTGTAAAGTGGCTTTGGTCATAAAAAAGTGGTCCATCGGCGACCACGATTCCAAATGATTGGCTGAACAGAAATCAAAAAATGAAATAGCATTTTAATCTGTGGTTATGTGGCTATCGCCGGAACCAGGATATTTTGAAAATATTAAAAATTGAATTTTTTACGCGGGTTTGAATTTTTTTTTTTTTAAAACGCGATTTTTTGCGTATATTTTCTTGTATATAAAAAAAACGACTTGACCTTTTTTAATTATCCTGGTTCGCGCGATAGCCACACATGAGCTAAATATACTCCATAAATTTGAACGAAATCGGTTAAGTCGTTTTTGAGAAATCATGGTCGCCAGTTCGAAAAATGTGGTTTTGAGAAAAACGCGTTTCAAAGTTCAAGTATGAATAAAGCCATGAATTCCAAACTATTACTAAAAAAGCCGTTTTATTCGAAAATATAGTTTAGGAAACTAAAGTTTTTCTCAATGTATTTATTTTTTACTTATATATATGTGTATGTAATAATAAAATTCGCGGATAAAAAACAGAAGCGACACAAATGGTTCAGTGACACACTTCGTTGAAAGCTTGACCGCGCTCTCGAATATTTTGCCTTCTCACTGTAAACAATTTTTAACAGCGACGAATATGTTTAAATCACTTTACCCACATATTCTGCATATGTTATAGGTGCTATATATATAACGAAAAAAAAATTCGATTTTTCGAACCTATCACATGGGGTGACCCCCTTAAGTCGGGCAGTTCCAGAATGGGGGGGGGGGGTGGTAAGCCCTTCTTTTAAGCTTAGCGAGGCGACTACTCTTTCAAAGTATCCCTTTTAGGCCCCTCTGTTTTAGAGTATGGAAAAACCGTAGATGAGCTGGTGGGTGGGTAGTTCTCGTACTCTCGACCTTACTCAGAAACAACCAAAAACAAAAAACAATGAATAGTGAGAGTACCAACACACGACTCCAAGGAGGAACCCCGAAAGGGGACTGTACTCCTACTGGTTCCGATCGGGTGCAAGCCCCGGTGGCCAATGCATGATCCATGGTTTTTGGAGGAATCCAAACTCTCGAGGAGACTAGGAATATGGAGGTGGACGGCTCGGTCTCCATATTTGACATTGCTACGAGCACAGATGCTAGGAACACAGCACCAAGTACAACCAGTCCCTTTGAATCAGAAGCGCTGCAGCAAGAAGAAATAGAGCTCGAAGGTCTTAAGTCTAGCTTGATGTCCTTAAAACGTTTCGTGAAGGCGAAAAAGAACATGTTCAACGAAGTCAAGGAGGCGGTCGAACTGTTCGAAGACCAATTGGACAAAATAAGAAGATATCGTAAAAGGTGGAAGACCGAACTGAAACAAATAAAACAAGTACAACAAAAGGAGCAATCCAAGACTTTACCTCTCCCATTGATCCCTCTGCACACAAAGACGACCCAGCAGACGAATCCCTTGGAAAAAAAAACGCTATCGTGACCAGAGAGGAACTCCAAGTCCTGCGACAGCCGACAAAAACACCAAAAAGAAAAAAGAGGAAAACCATCGTACAAGAGCCCAATCTGGTACCCCACTATGTGACTGGAGAAAGGTTGTCAGCAGGAGAGGCAGGAAACAACCAGAAGAAACCACCAAGCCCCCCGTAGACCTAAAGGAAACCGAAACGGTGAAGAACAGTGCCCAAAAGAATAAGAACAATCGGGGAAGACTCCGACCGCAAGCAATCTTAATCAGACCATCCCAAGGCTTTAGCTACTCTAAAGTACTCAAGGAAGTCAAAAAGAAGATCGAACCAGCGCAACTGAAAGTGGATATCCGCAGAATGAGAGAAACGAGACAAGGAGACGTGCTAATTCAGCTTGGTCCCACCAAGGAAAGCAACGCCACATTCAGCTCTGAAATCCAGAAAGTATTAGGAGACAAAGGAGCAGTGAAATCACTAAACCCAACAGCCCTAATACAGATAAAGGACATTGACGAGACAACCAAACGTGTGGAAATCCAAGAAGCCTTAACAAAATTCTTCGAGGGACGAGGACCACCAGCCGTGAAGATATCTTTACAAGAAAAGTCTTTTAGGGGTAACAAAAAGGCCTTTGTAGAAATGGACGAATCGGCCGCCAAAACGCTTGTGTCAGAGGGACGCATAAAAATCGGCTGGATCTACTGCCGAGTATGTCCTCTTGAAAGAATAAATCGTTGCTACAATTGCCACGGATTTGGACACATCTCCTTAGACTGTAAGGAAACTGATAACTCAGGCAAATGCTGGAGGTGCGGAGAAGCCAAACACCCAGGCGTAAAGTGCAGCGCACCACCTCATTGCGCGGCCTGCTCTGGAAAAGGGCACGACCCAAATCATGTTCCTGGCTCTAGGTTGTGCAACTGTTTTTTAGAAGAGCTAAGAAAAAGAAAAGGAAGGCGCAAATAATACTCCAGAACAAACATTGGACGCTGTAAGCTGGCGCAAGAGCTGCTTCATCAGATGGTACACGAAAAAAAAGCCAAGATAGTACTGCTCTCTGAACAATACCAGAACAAAAAAGGACGTGCCTGGTTTAGTGACGAATCTGGCACAGCTGCAATTTGGGTATGTGATCTTAAAACCTTTCCAGTAAGTAAACATGGCGCCGGCGACGGGTTTGTTTGGATTAGAACGGGCCTTGCCACGTTTGTAAGCTGCTACTTATCCCCAAACGGCAAAATAGAGATTTTCAGGAACAAACTCTCTAAAATCGAAGACTTAATCGTCAATATCGAAGGCGAAGTGCTAATGGCCGGGGATTTTAACTCAAAAGCAATCGAATAGGGAATGCCCTCAACGAAATCCAGAGGAAAGGAAGTGCTGGAGATGGCAGCCAGATTAGACTTGTTTGTCCTGAACGAAGGTAACAAAACCACCTTTCGAAAAGCCAAAACAAACGGCTCCATTATAGACCTTACCTGGGCCATCCCGAGAATAGCCTCACTGATAGAATCTTGGGAAGTACTTGAAGACTTCACGGCAAGTGATCACCAATATATTCGTTTCCTGATCTCAGATAAAAAGAAGAGCGCACAAGCCAGAAAGCAGAGCGGTCAGATTACCACCAACTGGAATGTGACCAAGCTGGACAAGGGAAACCTGCTGGATGTCATAAATTCTAGAATTCCACAAGAGTCGCTTGCAACAGGCGTTGCATCACGGACAGAGGCAGAACAACTTGTAGCTGAAACCACAAACGTTTTACAGCAGGCCTGCAAGGCGTCCATGCCTCAAAAAATGATGGGAAAGAAGAAATCGAATTACTGGTGGTCCCCGGAAATAGCCGACCTCCGCAGAAAGTGTCTTAGAAGTGGGCGCCAATCTTTAAGAGCCAAAAAGGATGAAGATGTCAGTCGCTTGTCATTAACCTATATGAAGGCAAAGAAAGAATTGAGGAGCGCTATATACCGCAGTAAAACAGACAAATGGAACGAGCTGATACAAGACGTCAATAACGAGCCTTTCGGTCTTGGCTACAAGATCGTCACGGAAAAAATTGGTCCGAATAAGACACCCATATTGTTAGAGTTAAAGCTGATGGAAGAAGTAGTGATAACTTTATTTCCTAATCACAAGGCCAGAAACAAGGCAGAACCAATTAGACAAGACACAATCCCACTTTTTACCGAGAAAGAACTATTAGCGGTGACAACAAAACTCCCGAATAACAAAGCCCCCGGAGCAGACGGCATCCCCTCAGAAGTACTGAAAACGGTAGCAGGGGCACGCCCGGACATATTACTAAATATGTATAACTAATGCCTACTAGCGGGCATATTCCCTGGCACCTGGAAACGACAGAGACTAGTGCTCTTAAATAAGGGGAAAAAGTGGCTTAATAACACCTTCATCGTTTAGACCACTCTGTATGCTAGACAATGCAGGGAAGATATACGAGAAGCTCCTCCGTGAAAGGATACTCACGTCCATTAATGAAGCCGGGGACTTGCACAAAAACCAGTATGGTTTTAGAGCGATATTGTCAACGATTAACGCGCTGGAGAATGTAAAAAGAACTACTGATAATGCCTGTCAAGGAAACCATAGAACAAGGAAAATCTGCACCTTAACAACACTGGACGTTAAAAACGCTTTTAATTCAGTGAAATGGACTGACATCCTACAATCCCTTAAGGCTTACAATACCCCAGGTTATATTGAGAACGTCATCAGTGACTACCTGGACAACAGAGTTCTGATGTATAACACGACTGAAGGAATGGTCACCAAAGCCGTCACATCTGGAGTGGCGCAGGGCTCTGCACTCGGCCCAGACTTATGGAACGTGTGCTTGACGGAATTATAAGACTAGACCTCCCCGACGAGGTAGAAGTCGTCGCCTTTGCAGACGACATCGTGGTAAAGGTCTTAGCACGAACGTACGAACAAGCCACACGCGTCCTTGAATAAGCAGTTCGAATCATCCACGACTGGCTGCTGGAACGTGGGTTGGACATGGCAGCAAGCAAAACTGAGCTGGTTGTTTTGACAAGAAAACGAACACGCCACGATCCCTTGAACGTTCAGATAGTCAACGACATTATAACGGAACAGAGATCTCTTAAGTACCTGGGAGTCATACTTGACCAGAAGCTGACCTTCTGGGAACACATCTGTAAGACAACAGAAAAGGCAGAGAAAGTAGTAGGAGCCCTCACCAGGCTAATGCCGAACATAAACGGCCCTGCCCAACCTAACTGCAAGCTTTTAATGAGCGTGGTACAGTCCATACTGTTGTATGGTTTAGAAGTTTGGGGCGAAGCCTTACAGCGGATCTCCTACAGAAAAAGAATGGCCTCTCTACAACGCAGATGCGAGCAACGGATAATATCTGCCTACAAAACTGTCTCACACGACTCAGCATTGGTGTTGGCTGGAGTTATCCCAATACACATTGCTGCCGATGAAAGGAGGCGCACATATCTTCGGAAAAAGAACTCTGAAGATACCGAGTCGATCAGGAAGGAAGAAAGGAGAACTTCATTTGAAAAATGGCAAAAGCACTGGAGCGAAGAAGCAATCGGTAAATGGACCAAAAGACTGATCCCAAACCTTCAACCATGGGTCACTAGACAACACGGGGAAGTCAACTTCCACCTGACACAGTTTCTGACAGGCCACGGACACTACAACAAATACCTCACCAAATTGAAGAAGAAACCCAACAACAAGTGCAACTATTGCAACGAGGACGACGACGTGGAGCACAGGATCTTCCACTGTCAAAGATGGTCCGCGATTAGAGCAGAAACCGTACGAAGTGTAGGCACTCTGTTACAACCGGAAAACGTTGTAGACATAATGCTGAGGAACCAAAAACTGCTGGAACATCATCAACAACTACATAGTAGCTGTGCATAAAAAGAAGAAAGAGGAAGAGCGTCATAGAATCGCAACAAACCAAAACAAAGTATGAGACAAAGAGCCGAAGCACGGCTAAATGCACATGGAACCTATCCCCGAAGTAATGCGAGAGCGGCCGGGGAGAAAGGTTGGTGTGAAGCGAGGAAGGTTTAGTTGGTATGACTCAGTGTATACTGAGGCCGGAGAATCTGGGTTTAAGCCCAACAGTACTCGGGGTTGATTTGGCATTTCCACCATCTTCTTGGTGGAAATTCCGGGTCATACTCCGTTTCCGCATAAATGCGTTTCCCATAAACCTTGAGAGAAAAAAAAAAAAACTTTAAAATTAGTAGTTTTCTACTAATAGTAGTACTAATACTAGTAACCGATTTCTCGCTAATTCATTAGTAGAAATCCACTATTTCAAATTTAGAGAGTACTGGTAAAGAATGCTAAATACTTTCCTATACTGGCTCAGTACACTCTAAAATCTAAAGTCTAAATCCGAATTATTTAAAAATGTTTAATTATTAATAGAACATAATTAATTACTAGTACAGAGGTAACTAAAGATTTATTAAAATTTAACTAATTGAATAAGTAAACAGAATTTTATTAAAATATTAATGATTTCGACATAACCTAAAAGTGAAACTTAACTAATGTAAGCAGTTATTTTTTACTAAATGATTAGTACAAATATAACTATTTGAAATAGTGGTTTTTTTGCTTTTCAATTAGTTATTTTGAACTAATTTACAATTTTGTTAACCCTTTTTATCGTCTATTCCTAATTGTCTGACATCATTAATGTGTTTCATCTAACAAGTACTTAAAAGAGCTTTACTGCAGTTTGGTTTTTCATTTCGTTCTTTTCTCACAACTTCTAATAAAAATTGCTTTTCTTCTTCGTTTTTAGTTAGAATATTATTGTACTCTGTCATTAAAGCAACTGCACGCTCCGCATTATTATTTAGAACGGGTAGATTTTGTACAACTTCAAGTGCTTTCTGATAATCAGGTCTTAATTCCCAAGTTGCAGGATAAAAATCCAAAAAATCTGTCGATATCTTTAAAATTTTGAAAAAATTCATAGTATTATGTGTAACAAACCGGTCAAGCGATAAACACTGAATTTCTTCAGCTTTATAGTTTTGCAGATTTGCTTGTCTCAATGGTATTGAAATCTGATTTTCAGAAGGAGTTTTAAGAGCTTGAACCATTTTATACATGCAATCTGTTGTAACATTCTTATCAAAGAAAGAAAGTCCTATTAAATCCTCGCTAAAATACCACAAGTGCCTTTCAAATTTTTTCAAAACAACGTCGCGAATGCCCTGTTTTAAAGCTGTACAACTGAAAAGTCCCTGCAGTAATTGCAAGTCATTCGAGGCTGCTTCTTGTGCTTTACTCGAAGGAAACCAATATCTGCCATAAAGAAATACTACAAAAACACAAATGTCTTGTAGTTTCTTGATGATTTTACCATTCGCCTTTAATTCACTTTGGAATAAGTACATTTTTAAACAATACAAAGCTTTATTTATCCATCTTGCATGGTGAACTGGCCCTGGCTTTTTAAAAGAAACTTCATTTGCTGAGAATCCAACCAAAAAGATTATGATTAGCTGCAGAAATTCTTTATAATCATCGCGAGGAATTGTTCCAACCTGAACAATAAAAAAAAATTCATACTTAAAAATGATAATATTACAAATAAAAAAATGATAATATTGACATAGTAACTCTCTAAATCTGAATTAGTAGTTTTCTACTATGAATTAGTCAAATTCATGGCTTATTTTTCTCTAATTCATATAGTAGAAAACTACTAATTCTTAGTAGAAAATTACTAATTCTTAGTAGAAAACTACTAATTCTAAGTAGAAAACTACTAATTGAAACAGTAAAACTTTACTTTTAAAATAAGTAGATTTTTTTACTAATTTAATTATTAGTTTACTACTAATTCTGAGTAGTTTTCTACTAAGAATTAGTAAAATTCTTACTATTTTAATAGTAGCTCACTTTACGCTAAGTCATTAGTAGAAAACCACTAATTCAGATTTAGAGAGATTACTCTCTAAATCCGAATTAGTGATTTTCTACTTATATGAATTAACGAAAAATCGGTTACTATTAAATAGTTAAAAATTTATTAATTTTTAATAGGAAAACTACTAATTTGAAAGTGAACTTTCTACTAATTGAAAAAGTTAATTTCACTATTTAAGTAGTAGATATTTTACTCGCAAATTAGTAGTTTTCTACTAAAAATTATTATATTTTTACTATTTAATAGTAACCGATCTTTCACTAATTCATTAGTAGAAAATCAATAATTCAGATTTAGAGAGTATTATTATTTATATAAGCAAGGAGAAATGTCAAGTACTGGGCCATTACTGAATCAATTTCTGGTCAATTTCTACTTTTAAATACATAAAATAAGTATTTTAATATTTAAGGTAATATTGTTTGTAAAAGTGAAAATTACCTGCAGAATTTTTAAGTAATAGGATAAAAGGGCATCTTTGTTTTCTATTACTATCGATAAGATAGCAGAATCCGTTACTGCACTCTCGTAGTTTTCATGATTTAAGTTGGTCCAGTCTTTTTGGAACTGCTTAAACATGCCTACATCTGGTCCAGATGTAATCCCAAAGCATACTTCAAAGGCAGATCTAAGTAAGACTTCAGATATATGGTGCCTGCATGCTAAATGTACTAACTTCCTTTTTAGTTTACCTTCTAATAAGGTACAACTTTCGATGTTTGGACCAGTGTTTGTAGACGTTGTATCGAAACACATTCCTACTATTTTATCTGATAATTTCCATTCTAGAAGCAGAGTATGTATTGCAATAGTTTGAGATTCACCTGTGCCATGTGTCAATTTTGGTATACCAAGCAATTGGTTCACATTTTTGCCTGATACAAGTACAGGAAGACGATCTTCTTTAATGGTTCCGTTCAATAGGTCTGGTAAAAGTTTTCCATCCCACTGAACAACTAATTGCGAAGAAGTGTGAAGATTTTTTTTCATCTCAATTGCAAATTGTTTTCGAACTTTTTGTCTATGCCTACGAATTGTTTGTCTGCTTAATTTTGTTGATTTTAATTTCATTCCAACTTTGCAAGTTGCAGCCAGAATATATGTAGCTTGACGATCGGATGTTTTTGTTCGATCCAAAGCTAAACAAACTTCTGGGGACAATAATGAGGTTTTTCTTTGCATTGCTACATTTATGTTGCCTTCAAAATAGTTTTCTTCATCCTCTTCTACATCTGTCATCGTAACGAGCTTTGCACTTTCTTCCTCACAATCTATCCAATCGTAATTGTTTAAATCATCCATGACGGTATTCGAAATTTTTAGCTTCATTTCAATAGAATTTTCTCTCCTAACTGCACTTGTTTTTGACATATTAAACTGTAGATTTAATTTTTTTTGGAATTCGAATTCACGTACGACTTTAATAGCAGTTGTTTTTTTTTTAGATTTAATAAGATTTTTCCATTTTTTATGTAAAAATTTCAATTTTGTCGCACAATTCTTTTCTGAAAGTACAGGTACATTGGCCCTTTCATAAATTTCTTAACACTTTTTCACTGTACATAACGCACTTACATTAATACCCTTTTTTAAAGTACGAAGTTGGTAAAAGAAGTATTGAAGCATTTGCCTATTGGTGGGGAGTTTATTTCCCAAAATATCTTCCTCTTCTTGTCCTACCAAATAAATGCTCTTAACACTTCGCGTAACAGACATTTTAAATGTTTTGAAAAAGATGTAACTGCTCGAAGAGCTTCTTTAAGACTGAACTGTGTTGCAAAGATCGGAAAGAATTTTTGAAATCTACCTTAGTGGAAATTCTCTCAGTCGGAATTCGCTTCAAAAAGGGACTAGAACTTTAGGAAATGAAAGGTATAGTTGTAATCCTTGAAGCTCACAAATTCATAAAATGTGAAAAGTTTGTTACAAGTCTGGAAAAGTTTTTATAACATGTAACGACATATAAAACTGTGCAGATCAGGTAACAATTACTGTATTGGTATTTTTCAATTAAAAAACTTCCAAACTAGAGAATTGTAATAAAATCTTGTAACCATAAACCATAATACGAGTAAACAGCAGTACCGCATTCGATGCTGCATAAAAAATAATAAAGTTTTACGCATAATATTTTATTGATCTAATGCTTTGTGTAGGTATAAAAAAACGTATTATAAACAATTGCCATTTACAAAGCCCCCTAGTGAAGGTTTTCTAGGTAATAAAAAAATAAAAAAAACGGTATATATTAAATCTTTGATACACCCTCAAAATCATTGAAAACTCATTTAGTAAATTATTTAGTAAAACTTTTGACTGAGAACCACTTAAACAAATTCATTCGTTCATTCATTCATTCTTCAGCTGTAAATACTTAAAACCTTTAAACATTTTTAAAATAATATTTATTTAAATACATATTAATTTTTAAATAAACTTAAGCGGTGGTCGAGAACGTTGTTGGATGCTTTTTTATATCTACCGAATAAGATCTTACAGTAATCAGTGCTGCCGAACCAGATTGAAAGAGTTTAGAAGAACAGCCTTTTGCATGCGAACCGCTAATGCATCGGCTCGATGCTCGCAGCTAGGTATCTTTCTTAGTTGGCTCACAAATGAAGCTTGCATCCCTCCCAAACAACCGAGTACAAAAACAATTAGTCGGACTCTGTAGCCTGCATACATTCTACTCAATTCAAACAGAAGGTCTTGATATTTTGTCCGTTTTTCATCCTCCTTTTGAATGATGTTGCTCTCAGCAGGAGCCGAAAACTCTATCACACAAATGATCTGAATTTTATGATCCTGGAGTACAATATCAGGCTTTGTAGCACTGATACGATGAGTGGTGGAAAAAGAAAAATTCCAGTAGATCTTACACTGATCATTTTCCACAACGGACTCCTTATCCCCTTAGGCATACAGCAAGATGGGCTCCTTATCTATACCGTACTGGTGACGAAGGTTGTAATACAAAACCTTCAGTGCAGCATGGTGTCTTTCTATATATCTGTTACATGCATAAATCGGACAGGCACTTAATATATGACTAAGTGTCTCCGGGTATTGTTTGCATGCACGACAGTTGGAATCGTCAACAGGTATATGCATCACACGGCTGCGAACAATAATCCCTTTGTCTCTGATTTTAATCCAGCCGATTTAAGGAATGCAAAAGACAAACCTACAGACAATCCCATTTCTCTGACGATATTATTAAATTGTCCGTGATCAGGCTTAATAACAAGTTTTTCTAAAAGAAGTACATGTTCTGCATTCTTTACATGTTTTCTGAGCATCAAAGGTGGCATGATTGTGAATTTGAAGACTGTTTTTAAAAATCCAAAGTGGCGGATCCAATATGGTGGATGACAAAATTCAAATTGATTGGATTTGCTTAAAAATTGTTACTTGGAAGTGTTTGGGATCGCTGTTTACCAATTTCAAGTGGGTTTAAAAATTAAAAATGGCGCATCCAATATGGTGAACAACACAATAAAAAACTGATCGGATTTGTTTAAAACTTGTTAGTCGGGGGGTTTATGGAGTCGATGATTACGAATTTCAAATCTGTTTTTAAAAATTTAAATATTTCTATTTTCAAGAAAGCGAAAACGACAATTAATTTTACTTTTTTCTAATTTTTTGTGTGTCGAGCAGAGAGGCAGAGCGAAGGGTGGAGCGTTTAAGTGGGGAACACTAGTTGTAATTTTCGAAAAATCGTTTTTTCTTTTTTTGCATTTTCTTAAAATATACATATTTAAAACTGTGTCTGTAAATTTCTAAGTTGATCCAGTAAAAAATAAACGAGATATACAGCACTATGCGGCGGCGCGCCAGGTCGCTCCAGACCAGCCAACACTTACACCAGGTGCTTCATGGCTATTCCTTGTTTGTTTTACGCTTAGATTTACAGTTTTTGTACCTTCTCTTTATAATTTTGAGGACAGAAAGAATAATATGCGGAGCAAAGGTCATTTCAAGTATTTAACAAAAAAATTACGTTGAAACTTAAAATGCGTTTTTCTCAAAATTACATTTTCAAAGTCGGTGAGCACGATGACTCGAAAACCATTAATCCGATTTACTTGAAATTTTCTATGCTTAATTTACAAATCTAAGCCAAGTTTGTGATCAAAGGATTTTTTTTTATACAAAACTTTTTTTATATAGCTAAAAATCGACCGTTTTTTTAAACTTTTGCCTTTGACAGGTGGTCATTTTGTCAATTATTTTTTTGTCTTTAAATCCTTCAATCACTAACAGGATAATCTTATAATAAATGCAAATCAATTTCATTTTTGCATTTCATACGAAGCATACTAATAGATAGTATTATTAAAAAAGTTTCATGGTTTTCTAGGAAAAAATTCTTTAAAAAAGCACTTTCTTGAGTTACAACTGGTGTTCCCCGCTGAAAGATAAGAGACCACTTCCCTTGACGAGGACTTCTGAGCTGCTCTCTTGTGCTGTTAGCAGAAGCTCGAAATGAGCGTTAATCCTATCCTAAAAAGTAGTACTAACGAAATATCGAGCACATTGTTGTCGAAAACCTGATTGGTTATTAATGACGTGAGCTTTTTTTTAAAAACTCTAAATGTGGTTTGTTTACTTTTGTTTATGTATGCAAAATGTCAGCAAATCCTCCAACCTTCAATGCATTTTAAATACAGCATTTTATTACATAAAAGGCTGAAGGAAAACAAAAAGTAAGTAAAAACATGTTTCTAATAAATACCTATATAATATATTTGTATATATACTAGGGTGATTTTTTATTCGACAACTTTTTTTAGTCATCACCAGAAATTTGGTTGGTTATATCGTGAGAAAAATTGTCAAAAAGTATTATCCTTTAATATTAATTTTAAGTACTCGCCCCAAGCAATAAAAGAGTTTCCATGTAAAATACACGTTAAATTCTATTGGTCTTGTTCTTGATTTACTCAGAATTGAACACTCTACAAAAGTGTCCATTGGTGCGAAACTGTAAGTCGTAGGTACTGGTGAGTTTTTCACGAAATTCGCGTTTTTTTCTGTTATTTCCGAAAAAATTGATTTGACCAAAAAAAATGTAAACGTCAAATTTGTTAAAAAATTAATTTTCTACAAAAAAGATTTTATAGAGATAATCTCTAAGACTAATATTTCACGAGATACTAGACTTTAACTTATGAGTTCTAAAGATGATATATGGTCAGTAGACTTTAACTTATGAGTTGTGCTCATGAGTTAATTTGTGTAAGAATCAAATTTAGAAACCCGTATCAACTTACCAGTACAACTTACACTTTCGCGCCTATAGACACTTTTGTAGAGTGTTCAATTCTGAGTAAATCAAGACAAAGACCAATAGAATAGCATAAAATGCGACAAAGTTACAAAAATTTGAAAAAAAAGTACGCCGACTAACGGGTATTTTACATGGAAAATCTTTTATTGCTTTGGGCGAGTACTTAAAATTAATATTAAAGGATGTTACTTTTTGACAATTTTTCTTACTATATAACCAACCAAATTTCTGGTGAGGACTAAAAAAAAAATTGTGGAAAAAAAAACCACCCTAATACATACATATCTTGTTCATAATGTGACTTAATATAATTGTATTAAATTTATGTATTAAATTTTATGTAGCGTTCACAGTTCAAATAATTTTTCCTCACAAATAATTGGTATTATTATATTTTCAGTAAAATTATATTTTTTTGTATTTTGCTATTTTTAAATTTATATTTATTAAATTTTTATTGACATTTGTAATTTATTTTAATTGTGCAACTTTCTAATTTTGCAATTTATCATTTTCGCAGGATACGATTATTTATTGAAGTTTTTATAGTTTTTATTAGTTTTGATTACTGTAATTCTTTATTTTCGTGTTTTCCTTGCTCCTTAAATTATTATTTTATTTTGTATAACGTTTAAAATAATGATTATTGAAATCAAAATTCAAATCAGTGAATTATGAATTGTCTTATCGGCAAATAAGTTATTTGATTAAGGTCATGATGAATTTTTCAATTGTTTGAACAATTTATTGTTGCAAAATTAAAACATTTCGAAATAAACAGGAAGAGTAGAAAATCAATAAAAAATGTGAAATATTTTAGTTTTTGGTGCTAAATGAATAAATTAAATAAGAATGTTATTAATTAAACATTATTTAAACAAATAAGTGACTAAGTGACAAAGTAACAAAGGTAGTCCTTCTAAGCAGATAAGGCAGAACTTAACAATGTCGAATAAAGAGGAAAGTAATGTCGCAAGGGGATAGAGAGGGTTGAGCAGTGGGAGGCAAGTTGGGATAAGGAGACTGAAAATATGTGGACGAGAATGGAGGAGTTAGAGAAAGATATAATAGAGAGTAAGCAGAGTAGAAAGAGATAATTCATACAAAGAGAGAGGGTAACATTAAATGAAGGAGTAGAAGAAAAGGATGGGAGTAGAGAAAAAAGTAGATGACGATCTAAAAATCAGAATGGGGGAATTATCAATTAGAGTAGAAGTTATAGAGAAGGAGAAAAGAAAAAGAAATATTGTGATTAAGGGTATGAAGGTAGAGTGGAGAAAGGCAAAAAGGAGGTAGAAAAACAGTTGTCAAGAATTGGAGCGAAAGTTAGGATCGAGAACGTTAAGGGAGTAAGAGGAGAGGATGTGGAAAAACCGAAATTGTGGATTGTGGAATTAGAAGATGAGAATGCTAGGATGGAAGTAATGAGATTAAAATGTAGGTTGAAAGGAAGTGTAGAGACAATAGATATTGATAGAACCTGAAGAGAGAGAAGAATAAAATTTCTGATGGAACAAAAAGCGTGGGTGGAAAAAAGAAACGGAAGAGTAGTAAAAGTGAATAGAGAAAGTGTTCGGGTGGATGGAGTAAAATGGCTGGTGAAAGAGGATACAGAAGGGGTTATCAAAGTGGGATTGGAAATAGGTTAGAAGAGGAAGGGAGAAGGTAAAAAAAGCAAGAGAAAGGAAGAAAGTGTGTTAGAAGAAGAATGGAGATGTTGGTAGGATCAGATGAGAAATATATGAAGAGAAATGAGTGAATATTTACGATTAGAATGTGTGATTTGACTAATAAAGGAAAGAGAGAAAATAGAGTTTTATAAAAGGGTGGGCGATGAGGTAGAAAAACCCTGAAAGGGTAAAAGGAACATGAAACGGAAGCTCAGGCACTTGACAGTTAGTTAAATAAAATGCTAGAAGAGCGACGATAAAGTTAAGTTGATTATGTGTTTAGAGTAAAGATTAAGGAAGGATAATTGTAAGCGCTGTTGTACATAATTTGTATGTAAAGGGAGCGAAGGCCCTCGAACCCGAAAGGAATAAGTAAATAAATTATATATATATATATATATATTCAATATAAAAATTCTTTTTTTAGTTTTGATTTTCAACTCTTTTTTATTTTTATTATTATTTTCTTTTGATTATTGAATTTTCATTAAAATATTTAGAAAGTATGCACAAAAATTTCGATATTAAAAATTATTAAACAATCAATAAACAGAAAAAAAAGTACACAAAAATTTTCAATAATTAATCAAAAATTCTAAAAAAAAAACTGTGAATATACATAAGAAATTACAAAAGTTGGTCCAAATTTTGTAAAAATGTATTAAACTTTACGAAAATAAATAAATACCTATAAAGTTTTAATTAATAGCTCGCAAAAAATAATAAATAGGCCAATTAATGCTTTTTTAATTATCTACAAAACTTACAAAAATTATTCTTCATAATATATATATATATATGTATATATTGTTATGTCCGGAAGGACAAACTACAATTTACTATTTTAATATTTTACCCCTGATTAATTTGCAAAGCTAGCAGGCTTTGAACTAAGGGAACAGGGAAAAGAAAGTCCACTAAACAATATGCATCGATTTTGTTATATAATATATGAACATATAATTTATTAATTAAGATACAATTTGAAGCAATTCAATCGAGAGGTTGAGGAAATGGTTGAGCGTAGGGAAGATTCCTTGGTTGATTTGAATCCTTGATTTTGTTAAGTTGAATCGTCATTCGCTGTAACAATGAGTGGCTCTTTAGCAAAGAAATGACTTAACTAAAAATCTCAGAAAATTCAATAATGTATACCAGACTTACGGCGTTCTGAAAGCTGTGGGTGCTTCGATTTTAGTTTCTGGGAATGTAGCAGAGGTCCGACAATGAACCGTGAAAAGGCAGCGTAATTTATTGTCTCTTATGGAGTCTTTCAGTCATGGAGAAATCGGACACCGTAGCGACCTAGGGGTCCTAGTCCCAGCAAGGTTGATTGCCCTTCGTTCGATCCCAATGATGCATCCGTTGTGGAAACGAAAGCAGGTCCTTTTCTTATTATGTTGAAATCCCGAACATAATTTTGATGATTCACAAATTGTTAAAGGATTAAATCAAGGTTCAAAGGGTTAAGACTTAGGTTGAAAATTTTCGGAAGGTAGTGATTAAATTTCAGGTAGGATCTTAGTTTCGAGGGAAAAAGGTAAGTAAAATATGAGTGAAGTACATAGGGTTTAGTAGTTAAGGGGTTGAAATGGTTAATAAAGGATAGTTGCTATTTTTCTTAGAGACGGATTAAATTTTTGGAATAAATGGTAAAAAGAGGAAAGTTACTGACAATTTTATGTCAGGAGTTCTCGTCGTTGCACTTGTTCTTTGCTTAAAATAGTTACTACTTCACAATTTAATTTATGGAATATGTTTACAATAATTTTGCGATATAGGTTCACAATAATTTTCACAAACTTCACACAAAAACACACGCTGCGAAGTGTAATTTAGTGGGACTTGCGCTAATTACAAGTAAAAAGAAGCGTAGAACTAGTAGTAAGTTTTCGCGAAAGGACTTGTTTAGAACCGTGCAACTCGGGAAGTGGATGAAGCTTACGTGACGGTGAGATTTCCAGAACTGGTTAAACTCATGATTTTCAGCAATATTTATAACTAAAATTTTGCGTGGGGTTAATACAAAAACAACCCCCATGCATCGAATAAGGGGTGCAAATTCCAGTAGTAGAATCTACTTCCTAAGTTTAACTTAAGGGATGAAATGTTTCTACCCTTATAATAATATCCATTGAATGAACATGGAGCGTACGAGTGCAACCCTTATTTTCTGCCGATTGAGAGGCGCAATTTTCCGAAATTGAAATTTCCAGTTTCCGAGTGTGGGTGGTTCCAATCACAATAAATTCAAGAGATATTATCAATTTGACAAATTTACAAAGTACATTATTGATTTTATATAGTACGTCACGGGAACGTGACACTTCCCCCCTTTTAAATTCGGAAAACAGAAATGCAATTGATAATTTTCTGAATTCAAAAATCTAATTATTCAGGCAAAAATATTCTACGAGTTCAACATCAGCACAGTAACGGCGAAGTAGTGGTACAATATTGATATAATACTGGCATAATACAAACATCGGTATAATATTGACGTATACTGGCATGATCCTGTCCGTATACTTGGCATAATATCGGTCCTATACTGACATAAAACTGGCCTTATAATATCGGCCCTATACTGACATAAAACTGGCCTCATAATATCGGCCCTATACTGACATAGTAAAAACATTTGTTATTTTAGTACTGACAGTGTAACCACAATACAGATAATATTTTAATTCCATATATTAGATACTTAATAAATATCATTGTTGACGCTTAGGGAAAAAAAAATTTAAAAAAGGTTTTCACATTTATCACACGAAAACAACATCAATGTTTTTGCTACAAATAGTTTTAATAGTATTCGTTAATACTTAAAATATCACATAAAACACACAACATTTTGTCACAATTCTAAGATTCTTTTAAGTTTTAGAATAATATCTTGTTTTATAAATACATAAAGTAATGAGTATACTCAAGTGTATTTTATAGACGATGATTACGTTAATATAAAGAGAAAAATTTAGATATACGCTCAAGAGAAAGTGAGAGAAAAACTTGAAATAGTTTAAGTAACTACATTTAATATTAATAAATAATTCGAAAACGCATTTATTTATACGATTTTCTTATATACATATATAGTATCAAAAGGGTAATTTTATTTTTAATACTAATTCGTCATTTTCTTAATTAATTCATTAATCTTTAATACTTTATTTAAATTACTTGTAAATTTATTTTCAAATTCACATATATTATGTGTTACTTTTTCGACTTAATTCATTTTTTCTCAGGAACTTGCAACACAGCGTAATAATTTTATTTTCATAATAATATGAATTCTCTCGGTTGACATATTTGTTTTTCCACAAAACTTTTCGTTCTCTTAAATCAAAAACAAATATTTAATTGTTTATGCTCAGCGAATTTTAAAATACTTATTTTTGTCTAATTTTCGAAACTAATAAATATTAATACATAAATATATTCCAAATCTGCAATTAAGTCAGATATATATCTGGTTAAACCACAAATACTACATAAGTATACATTTAAGAAAACACACAAATACGATACACAAGATTATTAAATAATTTGCCTTTCCTCGGTTTAAGTCTTGTTACTTTTATTACTCATTTAAATAATGACTTTACATATAGTACTTCAAAATTTATTTTAATCCGTGTAATTTTTGTTTCTTTTAAGACCATTACATACTCTAGCTATATGATAACGTGAAAAACATCTTTCGCATAATGTTAGTTATTTAAAAAGCTAAATTTTTTCTAAATTTTGTGTTGAATTTAAATCATTTTCTGTATACAATTCACAGAACTCATATCTTTTCAAAATTCTAATAAGCATTTTTCCGGCTAGTTCTTTTTTTGTATCCTTAATTCATTTTCGATTAAATATACTAATTTTAAGACAATCTGTTTCAATTTGAATCATATATGTTGAAATTTCAACCCTCCCAAGTGGATCTGGTAAGAAGTAATTTGGTTTTGAAAATCCAAACTCGATACTTAAATTTTCCAACTTCGTAATTGGACAAGAAGTGCTTGAATGCATCTACAATAAAGATTATTTGTAATAAGATTTTAACTTATTAGTAACTATTTATAATTGCATAGTTATTAATATAACAAAGTTCAATCTTTAATTAACAAAAGAAAGAGGATAATAAAGGAAATTTTGAGAGAGCATAAGATTGAAATTCGTTTTTTTTTTGTTTTTTTTTTTTTGTTGAAATGATAAAAAACAGAGGGTATATTTTGGGACTATTGAGGGAAAAAGAAGGAAGGCGAGAAAAACTTGAGGTTGACAGGTCGACCCAATGGTCAATGAAGCTCGTAAAAATCAAAACAAATCGCCTAATCGTTAGAAATGGACTATGCAACTTACATCTGCAAGCAATAAAGATACATGTTGATCTCAAATTTCTTAAAACTGAACTTGGATCGAGGGATTTTTCTAACTCCCACTATTTTTTGAGCATTTTCTCAGACTAAGGACTTGCTGGGTCCTGGTTTTTTTATTCAGGTCTTCTCAAGATCTTTAAGAGCGAAGTAGACAGGAAAATTTAAAGAATATGAATCCGTATAATCCTAGTATGGAATCCGCGAACTTTGATGAGTTGGAAAACTTTATGAAGGCTTTGTTTGGTAATTCTATACAAAATGAAAGTGATGAAAAACATATTTCTTCCAATTCGAATTATGATCAACAATTTGATATCCAAAATTCAGTGCATTTTCAAAGTGGGCAAAAATCTACAGATAACGCTTATGCCGACTGTATAAATCCTCAAATGTTTTCCACAAGTGTTGATAAAACATATTTTGAGCTTCCAGCGAAGGGAAAAAGTATAATTTTTGGACAAAATTTAGAGCTCTATAATGCCGGTTATGTGGAAAGTTCAAATTTTAATAAAAATGATGAAATGACCAGTGCAACGTTATCCACCGAGTCTAGACTTGATGGAAATAATTTCGAAATGGGGAAAAAAATTAATTGTGAAAATGTGAGCTTAACTGTATTAAATTTGAACAAGGGTTTTGAGAGTGGAATGTTTTTTGAAAGTGCAAGTACAAGTTGTTTAAACCTAAACAAAAACTTTGAAACTAAAACGTTTTCGGAAAATCCGGGCCCTAGTGGGTTGAGTTTAAACAAAAATTTTGAAACTGAAATTTTTTTTGAAAGTGCCGGTACAAGTGGTTTAAACTTAAACAAAAACTTTGAAACTAAAACGTTTTCGGAAAATCCGGGCCCTAGTGGGTTGAGTTTAAACAAAAATTTTGAAACTGAAATTTTTTTGGAAAATGCCGGTTCAAGTGGTTTAAAAAAACATTTTGGATCTGACAAAAAGTATAATAATGCAAAACGTAAAAGTTCAGATTCTGTCAATAAAATAAAAATAGATAATGTTAGTAAACGACAATTTTTATCGGAAGAAATTAGCAAAGGATTAGAAAAAAAAACAATTTGTTTAGTGACCAATGATAACCGGACCGAGTCGATTTTTCCGGTCCCAGAGAATTTAAAAAATAGTAGAGTATTGAATAGCCATTACATATGGCTAAAACAAGATGGAGGTTTTGTAATTCTTATCTTATATAAAGGACACAAGATTTATTTACCACGTTGGTGGTCCCGACTCTCAAAAAGAATTCAAAAGGAAATATATAATGAATTATTAGATGAATTAAAAGAACAAGGAGTAAAAAGTTCTTATAAAATACTGAACGTGTTTTGCAGGATTGAGAATGATATTCTAACGGGGGTAAGAATGATAATTTTATAATGTAAAAACGATAATAGTAATAACATTAAAAATAATAAAAATAATAATTAAGTAAAAGACTAGAAAAATAATTTTATAACGTATTAATAATAATAACAATAATAATAATTGGAAATTGTTTCAATAGGTTCGAGATAATTTTGTACATCATTTGGGAAAATGGAGATTTTTTAAGGATCCTCCAGTGATTGAGATTGAATCAGAGACCTATGAATTGCCCATACGTTTTCACGGTTCTCCCAATTATATAATGGAAAAAGTAAAAGAGGACTTATCAAGCGCAATAGCCGAAAAGAGAGCAGTTTTCCTTTTCCAAGGAAGTGTACTAAAAGTCATAGATAATGTTATTACCGAGGTAAGAAGGAAATAAATCATCAGGTTACTTAAGGCCAGGTTCCTCTAAACAATTTTTAAAAAATCTAAAAATTTTTTTCCCCCTTAAATTGCTAGAAAATACTCTTAGAAATAATATAGAATTAGTCTCGAAGGTCCGCACAACCGAGAAGTAGGTATAAACAAGGAAAGAGCGGTGCGCGCTAAGCGGTATATCCGGCCGCTCGAGCGACCACAGAAGCGTCTAAAGATTGCAAAACTGCAGCAAAAAATGCAAAAATTCTTGAAAATGACACCTATGATGACCAGGAAGAAGTTGTGTACGTAGCCGGATTGGATATATGTGTAAAATCCTCTTTTTTTACGATTTTTCACGAACAAAAACTTTAATCGCCTTTTTTTCGAAACCACGTTTTCCTCGAAACCACGTTTTTTGAACTGGGTGTCACTCTTATTTAAAAACTATTGCACTTATCAACATGAACCAAACGGCATTCTACTCTTTAAATGTCTCTCTATGGTGTGAACTAGAACCAAAAATATTCATCATCATTTAAAAAAGTTATAAACAATTAAAAGTGAAAAAAGGGTTAAAAATTGAAAAGTCCGCCATTTTGTTTCTTTTTTTTGGAGAAAATGTTTCATTCTAGTTCACACCATAGCCAATGTCATACAGAAGAAGAAACCATTTTGATTTTTGCTGTCAATTGAATGGATCCAGAGATAAGAAAACACGCTTTTTGGAGGAACCTGGCCTTAATATATATATATTTTTTTCCTTTGTGTACTATATGTATATAATTTTTGTTTCAGATTTACTTAGTAGGAGCGAAAAAAGAACGAGATTGATTAAATTAATTAGGAATAGAGAGAAAAAAAAACTCATTTTTCAGGTCTATTAAATTTATTTTTTTTTAGATTTTATTCAATTAAAGTCAGAATTGAAATTTCGACGAACTGTTAGAGTAATTTGAAAGTAAAATATATCCAAATTACAAAATGCCTTTCATGGAATCTTTGTAATTATGAGATATGGACTAGTTAAGAGACTAGTTATAAGATGAACTAGTTTGTATCAATATATTTTTGTAAAGAATAATATACGTATATAATTAAAAAAAAAAACAAATAAAATATATATCTTTATTTCATTACCTCACTTTATTAATCCTAAACAGGTTATTTTACAAATTTCTTTAATTTAAAATTCAAATGGTGATTTCCCCTTTAAAGTTAACTTGTTAAAAATTATAAACATAGAATATAGGAAATTCTTTTCACAATTTATTATTAAATTATATAAAGGAGATTTTAGGACTAGTATAAGAGTAAAAGAGGTATTCATCACACAATGTCAAAATGAATATAAAATTTCTAGACGGATGTTAATATATTTTTTTTTTTACTTTGAAGTTCTAAGTTAATTTTGAATGTTTTAATTTTAAATGAATTTAAATGACAAAACTGTTTAAAATTAGTTTTATAATTTTCCATTGATTCCATTTTATTTTAAAACTATCTGAGAAAATTAATCAAAATCTAGAACAAAATTTTAACATTATTTAGATATATACGATTTTTAAGGTTATAATTCCATAAGTCAAAACTAAATAGAAAAGTCAAGCAAATTGAGATTAAAAATTTAACTTATATTTCACATTCTTTTATTAGGTTTTAGGTTAGAATCAATTTTTTTTTTATTCATATTCAACTGATTATTTAATAAATAAATATTTTATATGTCAGAAAGAAGAAAAAAAAATAAATGAAATTAAAGTTCAGAGTGAACTTGACAGCTTAATAAAAATAATTATTCAGTTTGATATTTTCACATATATTCCGTCAAGAAACTTCAATGCAAACAATTGAACATGGGATAGAGAAACAATTATGAAAAATTTATTCATTCGATCCCATGGTTTTGGTTGTTCCAGCCACTCGACAATGTGATGAAACACTTTGACGTTTCGCAAGTGACACTGTAAGGTTAGGTAAATTGACAGGGGCGCACCAGAGCTGAATAGTTACGCGTAACTTCTGAGTTTTTGACGTAGATTACGTAGAAAACGTAATATACGTAAACAACTGTAAACAACGTAGATACTTTATAATTTTAACATAGCGGCAATGGAAAAGAACTCTTTATAATTTCTAAGGATGTCATTATATATTTCGGTTAATTTTTAAAAATAAATTACAAACAAAAAAAAAATTGTTTTTAGATTGTGTTATAATATCAAAAACTTCAAAATAATATTAAAAATAATAGATTTAGACATTTTGTTCATTTTCGTGTAACAAATACAAGTGTAAACAATTGGGTTTTTTATAAATTGCGCCACTTGAAAATTTATAAAAGTAAAAATTTTCTTATATGAAAATTCTATGGTGGGTAAATTTAGTAAAATGGAAGTCTGAGAAATGTAAGTTACGTACAATATTTCTCCGGCAAATTATTAAAGATTTCTTTCAAATAAGCTATTTTCTGATCCCAGATAACTTATTTAATCCAAATTAGAGTTGAAAATTATTATATACATATATAACCTTAAAAATTTATCAAAATTTGGAGTGTAAATTGTTATATAGAGGAACACTATTGTACTGGATATAATATTCTTGAACATGAAATATCGTTAACATAATCAAAGTTACACATTTTATATTTAGTTAATAATTTTTTGGTCGAATATGTATCATTTAAGTTCAAAAGATATTTAAATGTTATTAAGTAAATCCAATCATAATACTGATTAACCCTTAAGCAAAATTTAATTGAACTATAATCTTAAATTTAAAAATTGTCCTATGGATTTTCTTTAAAACTACAGTGTTTGCCATTTTAATTTAAATTAATTAAATTGATTGATTAGGATTTATATAGATTTTAGGAAATTAGAATTTTGTGTTTAATATTGAAAATAGTATGTGATAGAAAATCTAAACTTATAATTAACTAAATTAGAGGGTTAAGACGAGATTCAGTTATAGATTTCTAGAAGAAAATTAAAAGTAAATTTAGGTTTCTTCCATTATTGTGTAAAGGTCATTCATACGATTTATTCTTATTGGTATTGCTTGATGAACATGTGGGAGATCATATGTATTTTCTCTAGCAATGGTTGCTACATGTCTATGCCAAAATTCTAAGTCTTTAATTTGGTTTCCCGATATCTTATAAATTATAAAAATTATAAATACTATTATAAAGGAAATAATTGAAATAATTACTATTAAAATAACATAGTATTGAGAATGGCGTCTTTCATTTTCATTTTCCCTTTGAATAGAAATTTTAGTTCCTTTAATAAAATTTTTCAATTGCGTGATAGAAATTTGTTCTTTTTGCAAAATATATTGCTGAGCCAATTTTATTATTTTTTTAATAAAAAATGTTTCTTTGAAAAGGGTGTCAGTCAGATATTTGTTTATTGATTGGGTAATTGGGAAGTATGTTGATAAATCTTCCCAATTTATTATGATATTATTTGGTAAGGAGGGTAAGGAAATTTGCTGGTTTAGGATGCAATTAGGTTTTATTTGTACTTTCCCATTTCCGTTGATAAAAAATGAAGGTTGTAAATTTCCTGAACAGGTTATTTGAAACAAATGGTTTAGTTGTCAGTTATATAACCATGATTTATTTTGGTACAAGGGTAACCATCTGGGTTCTAATTTCGACAAAACTTGAAAATCACAATCTAAAATGGATCCATAAAAGAATAATGAACTCTCACAAACAGGTTCCGATTTTGCTAGTCTAATTTCTGATGGAGAAGTACATGTATATTCTGGAAACCGTGAAGAACAAGATTGAAACTATTTGAGGTTAAAAGTAAAGTAAGTCTCAGTTTCAATTGAAAGTGCTATATACTCATTTTTGGGATTAACATCGATTATTGTATTAAATTTCTTATTCCATTCTCTATTACCTCTAAGTAAGTGAATTTTGAATAACTGAAATTTAGGTCTTGATAAAAGTGAAATATTTATAAGAAAAACCATATATTGTTTTACATGGTATAACAAAACTTCAGTTGGTTTGAAGAAATCTGGGAAAGGTATATCAGTGGGAACATATATTGTTGGATTATTATTTTGAATATCTTTATAAGTATCATCAAAAGTTGACGATATTAAAGAAGGGTACCAGACATTGCCAGATGCAAGTATTAAGGCTTAATATAGGTTATCTAAGGTTAACAGATATTCATCAAGAAATTCGAGAATTGAAAGCAATTGGATTCTGTTTGACAATTTTTGCATCATGGTTTCATTTAGTCTTTGGTAATTTTGCAAAATATCATTATAAGTGGAAGGAAAAACATGTGATGAATATACGTTCCAACGTGACTTACGGTATCCATTTTTCTCTATATTGTTCATAATTTTTTGAATGTCAGAAAATATTTTACTTGTTTTAGGAGATAGGTTTTTTGTTGATTTTGCTAAATTATTCAAGAAAATTTGGATCTGTTTGTTGATTTTACTGATTTTAGTAATTCTTATACCAAAGTCCAGTTCTAAACAATCACTAGTATTTTTTAATAATTCGCATGCGTATTCTGCTTCCAGAACATAATTAAAAAAATTTCCTTCTATTTCCATCAAATCCACTAACTCTACGTAAGTCAGAACTCTCCATTTATCGACAATCAACCTAGCTGTGCCTAAATGCTCATAATACAAAGCAGGATTTTTCGAATATGGAAAGTTTGAGAAGGGCAATTCATTCTGTGATAGAGAGATTTCAGTAAGAAGAATAATAAGATAAGTTTTGATGAGAAAGTGAGTTGCCATAATGCTTCTGGTGTTACCTGAAACAGAATAGAAAAAGTTATAGTTATATTTGTCAATGACTAAATTTTATATTAGAATATCATTTTTTAGTATGAAATCCACACCCCGGGCACTTCAGGCACACTTTTAGTTTCTTAATTTTTCTAGGCATTCCTTTGTTATCAAGGTGTCTCGGGAAATTGGATCGGAAAATTGCATTTATAGGTGTTCTAAATGGAAAATTTATTCCAGGACTTTAAGAAATATTTTGAGGAAATTGATTTGGATTTGGAGATACGGTCTTCAACTTGGTTATTTATTAACGGTGGTAAAGGTTCATTAGAAACATTTGTAGAGGGTGATGGGTTGATGTTAGGTAAAGGTGAATTTTCGGTTGGTATAATACATGAGTTAGTAGCAGGCACTGAATTTTGTTGTGACATTAGATAAAGATAGGGACTGGATACCAGAGGTAAAATAGAGCAAAGAAATAGAATCATGTCAATAACTACTTGAAGATAACCCACTAAAGGATCAAATGCAGTTACTATTTTTTTACAATCGCCAATTTCAATGATAATTATAAAACGAAAACATTCACTATCTAATTGGATCTGGATAAAAGTAAAAGTAGGATTAGGTAGTTTATTCTAGTAACATAACCTTTTTAATTCAATGAGCCTGAAAAAGGTTTCAGCAGCTTCATGTGTTTCATAATTTTCTACTTTTGAAATTTCATAGAGAGTTTTTGCAGCATTTTGTTCCAGATTCCTTGGATTTTTCCCGGTTACAATTATAATCTTATTCATATGTCTTAAAACACAAGAAAATACTTTGTTACTAGAATTTTGCGTGATTTGAAAGTTAGGCAGAGGACATGCATTTTATTAAAGAAATTGTGTAAAAGAGTTACATAGCCAGGTTTATGCATTGTTATATTCTCAGACATGCACGACATAATTATTTTCTATATTAGGGTTAGGATAAATATGCCGTATTTGAGAATTTTCCCAGTTACCTTGAGTTCTCAACTCTGGGTTTTTATATTCAGGTAATCTGTGCTCAGGCGAAGGAGGTGGGCAACTTAAATGTCCAAGTTCTATATCATGCGTTGGAGCTACTGCAGGAGCTGGTTCGTTTCTACCAAGATGTAATAGTAAATTTGTGACTGAGTCCCAAAAAGCGCCCAATAATTTAAATGACCAGCCAAAAACAGCATGCAAGGTATAGCCATGAATAAATGTGTCAGCTATAAGCTTGAAACAACGAACAATTATAACTATACCAATCAAACCAGCACTAGCAGTACCAAAACTTGTAAAAATAGACCAAAATTTTTCCCCAGGCTGAGGATGCAATTCTATCCAAGGTTTGTTCATCTATAAATCCCATAATCGATAATTTTTGATCCGCAATATCGTGGCCAGAAAATCCTCGAGCTAAAGTATTTAATATTATGGGTTTTCCGCGGGGAACATAACATGTTCACGTTATTTCTCTAAATCTGATTGTGAATAAATTCCGCTTGTTGCTAATGACGCTGGATTAGTATATTTCCATGTATGATTTTGCATGGGTTGTAATATTTGAGAAGGAAAAGATTCTACTGGATTTGGAGAAATCTTGTACCATGTGTCACCAATTTGATACATGGTGGGTACAAAGGAATTGCAATCGATTATTGTACCTTGGTTAGTCAATATATGTGTACGTGGGTTTAGAAAAAGGCTCTCATTTCCCTTAAATACTGGTAATTGCTGATAACATTGATTGACTTTTCTATACACTACTTCCATGTAACCGGGCCCTTTCATTAAATGAAGTGCAAATTCATCCGGTCCTTGGGTGGCAAGGATCAATGAATTTCGAAATACTTCTTGCTCAAGCTTACAACGTTGGTACATTATATTCTGATATAATGTATTTATTTGCGTTCTAATATGTCGTTCGACATAGACGAATTTAGAATTTACATATAACATTATGTCCAGAGCTTTAACTGTTAGTTTTCTATCCTCTAGAAATGGTCGTCCTTTTACGGTCTCAAAAATAAAAAGTTTAGGATGCTCAGTACGATATAATATATACTGACATATTTAAAATTGACCTTTCTGGCTAAGTACAAAGGTTATTTCCTTTGTTTCTAAGGAGAAAAATGTTTCATCAGTTTCTTTATTTCTGATTTTATTAGTCAAACCCTCATAAAGTAAAGAATATCTGTTAAACTGGCAAATATCGCTAGGTAAAGGATCCCAAAAAGAATATCTGTCATCATTGTCAAAACAAGATGTATCAGATAAAGGGCATGATATTTCAGAATTCAAACGTACTCTGTCCGCTTCAAGATCAGCTACTGCATGTTGCTCTGCTAATGTTATTTTTATCATCCCCTGGACAACAACATTTTTCCAACTACCTATAGGGTCAATATAACTAACTCCCGAACATTCACCATCTTTGTCAATATCTCCGGCAAATGTTACACTACTCGAGAGAGTCTGATTCATTTTTAATCCGTGAATTTTTACTTGCTCATTATGTTTATAAGTTCTAATATTATGTATTGCCCTGCAAGAATCATGCGAGATTTCATGCAAGTATTCCGCCACTCCTTTATCTACTATGGACGAATGTGAATGCATTCCACAATAGAAAATAGTACGCTTAATTTCTATTTTACATTGAATTACCTTAATTTTAGTAATTCCAGTAAATTGCAACAGTTGAATATAGGTTTCTGTTGCGTTTGGCTTACCCTTTGGTGCCTCGCAGTTTCCCACGTCAATTAATGATAAGGTTGTAATGTTTAATCTACTAGAAGCGCAGTCATATCCTAGAATACCGTAAGCTGATGCTGCGAAGGTTACTATTCCGCATACAATTAAGATGATAAGTCGTATAGTCCCCATCTCCTGAAACAGGAGGGGTTTATTATTCTTATTCGAAATTTATACTTGATTAATTAAAGTAATATTAATTAAGGTACATTTAGTTAAGAATCCCTGCTTCCCTGGCTTCTCGGTAACCAATAATACTAGTGTCCAATCCAATTAGATCGGAATAAAATTGGTTGATTATATTAAAAGGTACTTCCTTTTCATTTAGAGTAAGAAGAATCCATTCTATCGATTCTACAAAATGACCGGGTATGCAATGCCCATCCAAGATTGCAATATAGTTACAATCTTGGGCAAGTACAGATTCAGAAACGTAACTATGTTTATTATCTAGATAAACATCAAATAATTCTTCTCCATTGTCCAGATAAGGTGATTTTACAATTGCTTCTAAAGGCATTGCTGAATGATGGACAAGGTCATACATACTGACAACCATATTGATTGATTTCCTCGACTAATAATTTTAGAAATGCAGATTTTTCCACCTGAAACAAAAAGAGTGATTTTCCAGAGTGATTCTTGTTTTTAATCCTGATCAGTATGTTTAATGTAGGATAATCGAAGTCTGTTTATATGAACGATTTTGGGTCCTTTACTTAATTTTACTTTTATGTTACCCTTGCCTAAAATCTCTAGTACTTCGTGTGGACCAGTATATTGGTCGCCTAATTTACCAGGTTTAGGTCCTTGTAACAGAAATACACTATCTCCAACCTTAAAATTTTGTGGATTAATTTTTCTGTCATAATACGTTTTTGACTTTTCTTTTGCGCTAATCAGATTATTTCAAGCTAAAAATTGAATTTCATGTAATTTCGTTACTAGATTTACCAAATAATCATCGTAAATTTTTAGTTTTTCCTCCGGAAGTAAAGGTTGACTTGAGGGCAATCTTGCTAAATGACCAAACACTAATTCATATGGAGTGCATTTAGTTCCTTCATGAACACTTGTATTGTACGAAAATGTTGCTAACTCTAACCAATCATCCCATTGCGAATTTTTGTTAACAAATTGTTTTAAATATTCTGCTAATACATGATGCTATCTTTCCAAAGAGCCATTTGATTGTGGATGAAAAGCTGTTGTTTTAAATTGGCGAATGCGAAATCTTTTTGCTACTCGTTTTAAAAGATTACTCAGAAAATCACGGCCTTGGTCAGTTAATACAGCTTTTGGTGCGCCATAAATACAAATAAATTTTTTAATAAATGCATCCGCGATAGTACTTGCTTGATGATTTGGAAGTGGTATTGCTAAGGAGTACTTAGTTAAATTATCTTGAATCGTAAGGATATACTCATTTCCATTTTTAGTAATAGGTTTTAAAGGTCCTACAATGTCTTAACAGACTTTTTCAAAAGCTATTCCAGGTGTGTCAGTAATAACCATTGGATTCTTTGTTTTTACACGAACAAGTTTCTTTAATTGACATTGCAAACAAGTCTGTATATATTTTTGAATATCTGTTTTCATGTTTTCCCAAAAATGTTTTTGTCTGATACGATGGTAAGTTTTACTTACTCCTTTATGACCACCTAACGCTGAGGAATGTGCTTCTTCAATTAGAATTTTCCTTTGTTCGTTTGTTGCATACTGAGTATAACCATTACAAACTATTATTGTAGTTTTGCAATTTTGAAAAATTTCTCGGAACATTAAAACAATTTCATCCCAATTTACGTGATTTATTACCATTGTTCTTGCAATGCTAACAGAACGAAGTTGTAATTTTTCAGCCAATGTTTTAAAAGATTGAATGGATGATTTTATATTTTTATGCATCTCAGTTACGCTAACACTAGATTCTGAGATAATTGGCAATGCGATATGATAAAAAATCCCTTTTTTAAACTCTTTAGCTTCACCGATTTCGAGATTTTTAAAATTAGGTAATTCATTTTGCTTAAACAAACTCTTTGAACCATTGTCCTGAGGTACGCATGTCGTCGATAAAAAGTACGCATAGTTATCCTTTCTCATTCTTAATTGATCTTTACATTCAACAATGTTTCGAGAATGGATATTACTGGCAGAAGTAGAAGGACTGTCTAAGGGTGGGGGTTCGGGAGGGGGTCGCTTGTTACTTTCTAAACCGAAATCAACTTCTTCCATGTCATTATCTTCATCATCACACAATACACAATTGCTAAAGCTTCTTTATTATACGTGTCATATTTTACCTCATGCTCATTTAAAGATCTAGAAGCGTAAGCAATTGGTTTGTCCTTACCTATCTCACCTTGAGATAAAATTCCACCAATTGCAAAACCCGAAGCATCAGTAGTCAATAAAAAGGGTTTGTCTAAATCAGGTCTTATTAATAAAGGTTCTTCGCAAAGTTCATCTTTTAAAATTTTAAAAGCTTTTTGTTGTTTATCACCCCACTTAAAAGGCATATCTTTCTTTAATAACTGTGTTAAAGGTCCTGATTTCTTTGAAAAATTTTCAATAAAACGCCGATAATAACCTGCCAAACCTAAAAATTGTTTGATATTTTTAATGGTTTTTGGAGTTGGAAAATCTCTGACTGCGCTAAGCTTTTTCGGATCTGGTCTTACACCGTCTTTATCAATAATGTGTCCTAAATAAACCACTTCCGGTCGAAGAAATTCGCATTTGTCTGGTTGTAATTTTAAATTAGCTGTTTCTAAACGATTCATAAAATTATCAAATTTTTCTTGATGTTCCTCTAAAGAATTTGCGAAAATGACAACATCGTCTAAATAAACGAATAATTCTGTTCCAATTAATCCAGATAGACACGAATTCATTAGTCTTTGGAAGCAACTTGGAGCATTTTTAAGTCCGAATGGCATACGATCAAATTCATAGTGACCATAAGGTGTGGAGAAAGCAGTCTTATGAGAATGCTTTTCACTCATTTTAATTTGATGAAAACCAGAAGCTAAGTCAAAAACAGAAAAGTATTGCGCATTCCGAAGAGTTTCGAGTACTTCATTTATATTAGGCAATGGGAAAAAGTCAGTAATTGTTTTTTCATTTAATTTGCGAAAGTCGAGTACCATCCGCCATTTTTTATTACCTTGCGAATCATCTTTTTTTGGTACAATCCAAACAGGAGTATTATACGGAGATTGAGAAGGTTTAATGATTTTATTTTTAATTAATTCATTTGTTTGTTTTAAGAGTTCTTCTTTGTGAACAGGTGGAAATCGATATTGACGTGTAAATACAGGTTCTTCGTCTTTAGTAGAAATATTATGTTCTAATACGTTTGTAGCCGTAAGATATTCATCTGGTAAATGAAATCTTTTGGAATATTTCCCAATTAAAGCTTCCACATGTTTTAATTCTTCTGATTTTAAATGGTCTAAACGAAGTAAATCTAATATTTGTTCAACTCTTTCTTTACCTGTAATTTTTTTAAACGCATATTTTTCTTGATTTGAAATTGAAGTAGAAAAGAAACTATCTAAAAGTTTTTCAACTGAATTACAATTGATTTTAGATTTTTGTGGTTCGGTTTGACTAACTTCATTTTTTATTGCTTTAAATTCTTCGAATTCTTGTAATTTTATTCTTGGTATTTGGACTCTAATTGGTTCGGATTGAGTATTCGCGAATTTAATATAAGCTTTTCCCTGATTATTTGTAACAATTGCGTTACCCATAAATACACCTGGATTTGTCGTTACTAACGGTATGTAACCTTCTTTTACTTCTGTATTTTCGACTACCATGTACATACTTGTGATTGATCTAGGCGGTAAAATTATTGTTTCTTGGGGTGGGAAAGGATAAAATTGACCATGCACTTCTAAGCATTTTTCCGCATAATTAATCTTTACGTTGTTATCAGTGAAAAATTCTGAACCTAATACTCCATCTTCATCGACAGGTACTTCATCAGGTATTATGTGAAATGTAGTTAAATATCCGAAAATTTTTATTTTAACCTGACCTAAAGTATGTACAGGATGTTCATTAATTCCGGTGAGTTGAATTTTCCTGGAAGAATTAACCTGCATTAAAGAATTTATTGTTTTATTTTTGATTAAATTTAACCCTGCTCCTGTATCAATCATCATATGAACAGGATCTTGAACTTCTTTTATGTTAATAAAAATTGTTGGTATCATATTTCCTTTACTAAAATTGACTTTAACACTTTCTGTTGACTTTTCACTTTCGTATTCAGGTGCATTTAATTCTCGGTTACCTGTCCCACTGCACCTTGATTGGGACGGTTCTGATCGTTTCCCTGATTATTTGGAGATGGTGAAAATGAACGCCGATTATTTTCTTGGTATTGATTATTTCCTCTGAATGGACTATTTTCCCTAAATCGATTATTTTCCCTAAATGGACTATTTTCTCTGTATCGACTATTTTCCCTGACTTGGTTACTGTTACCCCTAAATTGATCATTGTTTTCTCTAAATTGATTATTACTTCTGAACTGATAATTGTTTCCCCTAAACGGACTGTTATTATCTCTGAATTGGTTGTTATACTCCCGGCGCCTGCAATCTCTTAATAAATGCCCTGATTTTTTACAATAATTGCATGTTAAATTATTTTTATTAGTGAAGGATGTACTTGAAGAATTTTGGTAAAAATTTGTTCTAAAATTTTGCGATTGTTGTTGAGGTCTCCATGAGTTTCCGCGTATTCGAGAAAAATTTCGTACACGTGATGGAGATTCCCATCGACCTTGAGAAAATGAAGAATTTTCTCTATTTTAAAAGCTTCTTTCCCCATTCCAGGGTGAAAAATTTCTACCACGATTTTGAAAACTTTGGTTATTAATAAATCTTCGTCAAGTGGCAGCGATGTGCCCTTTTAAATTGCAGATTTGACAAATTAAAGCTTCTACTTTTGCAAATGTTACCTTTGATTCATTAAATTCACTCGTTTTAGATTTCCCTTTCCTAAGCTCATTACTAGCATTTCTTCTTCTTTCAACTTCGATAGCTTTACTCGTAGTTTCTTTAAAAATTATTGTTTCTGGAATCCGAATTTCAATTTCCGGTTTTAATCCTCTACGGAAACATTGAATTAAATCCTTCTCTAAAAATTCAATAAAAGTTTTATCTAGGACCCCTTTATTATTTATTCGATAAGCATCATAGATTTGATCAGCAATTTCTTTTACGCGATTTGCATATGACAATACCGTTTCATTTTCCAACATGTAAATATTCCCTAATTCACCTTGTAACTGGTAAACACTTTTTCGCGGCAAGTAAATTTTCCTTAATTGATCCGTTAAATCTTTAATGCTTTTAAATGTTGAACCGTAAATTCCCCGTCTAGCTTCTCCTACTAATTTTCCGCGAATTAATTTTACTAAATTTTCCTCTACTTGAGGTGTATCTGGAATCATTTCTTTTGCTTCATCACACCCCTCTATAAAAGCCGAAAGAGAGATATTCTTACCATCAAAGACTGGTACTATTTCTAAGGCGTCCCTTAAAGAGATTTGCTGGTTATACGGTACACTCATTTCGTCAAGAGAAATGTTAAAGAATTATTGATTTGGGACTTATGAATATTAGAATTTTCGTTTTGAAGAACTTCTTGCAAATCCTGATTTGGATCAGTGGTTTTTATTGAAATTTTTGTAAGATCTTTTAATAGATTTATTTCACCAGTTTTTTCATCAAAAGTGTTATCTTTTAATGAATCACGCAAAAGTCTTCTTAATTCGGCTATTTGCTCTAAAGAAGACTTTTTAGGAGTAGAAAACTTTAAACTATTATTAGGATTCAATATTGTTTCATCAGATTTATCACTTGAGAAACTACTAGATGGTTCCTCAGAATTGAAATTATTATTTTCTACTCTTTTTACTGGGGGTGAATGAACAACCTTAGGATTTGTGGATTCCCCAATATTAATAAATGTTTGACCTTTTCCCTGATCTGCTAGTGCTTTAGTTCTACTTCTAGTTAGATAATCACTAGTCGTCTTTTGATTTTTATCGTTCATGAATATACATTTAAATGGTTATATAACCAAGGATTCAGATTTGTTACCTTATTGGCAAAATTTAGCATTCAGAAGATTTCAATTTACTTTACTATTCAGTTGTCAAACAAAAATTTTAATAATTCTGTTCTGCAAAAATTTATTTTTACGTTAAAAATATTTTTTAGATTTTTCCTTTCAATTAGTTTGCATTGTTCAGTTTCTTTTCTTTCTTGTTTCCCGGCCGATGCACCAAAAATTTTATAATTGTATTCTGTTATGTCCGGAAGGACAAACTACAATTTACTATTTTAATATTTTACCCCTGATTAATATGCAAAGCCAGCGGGCTTTGAACTAAGGGAACAGGGAAAAGAAAGTCCACTGAACAATATGCATCGATTTTGTTATATAATATATGAACATATAATTTATTAATTAAGATACAATTTGAAGCAATTCAAACGAGAGGTTGAGGAAATGGTTGAGAGTAGGGAAGATTCCTTGATTGATTTAAATCCTTGATTTTGTTAAGTTGAATCGTCATTCGCTGTAACAATGAGTGGCTCTTTAGCAAAGAAATGACTTTACTAAAAATGTCAGAAAATTCAATAATGTATACCAGACTTACGGCGTTCTGAAAGCTGTGGGTGCTTCGATTTTAGTTTCTGGGAATGTGGCAGAGGTCCGACAATGAACCGTGAACAGGCAGCGTAATTTAATATCTTTTATGGAGTCTTTCAGTCATGGAGAAATCGGACACCGTAGCGACCTAGGGGTCCTAGTCCCAGCAAGGTTGATTGCCCTTCGTTCGATCCCAATGATGCATCCGTTGTGGAAACGAAAGCAGGTCCTTTTCTTATTATGTTGAAATCCCGAACATAATTTTGATGATTCACAAATTGTTAAAGGATTAAATCAAGGTTCAAAGGGTTAAGACTTAGGTTGAAAATTTTCGGAAGGTAGTGATTAAATTTCAGGTAGGATCTTAGTTTCGAGGGAAAAAGGTAAGTAAAATATGAGTGAAGTACATAGGGTTTAGTAGTTAAGGGGTTGAAATGGTTAATAAAGGATAGTTGCTATTTTTCTTAGAGACGGATTAAATTTTTGGAATAAATGGTAAAAAGAGGAAAGTTACTGACAATTTTATGTCAGGAGTTCTCGTCGTTGCACTTGTTCTTTGCTTAAAATAGTTACTACTTCACAATTTAATTTATGGAATATGTTTACAATAATTTTGCGATATAGGTTCACAATAATTTTCACAAACTTCACACAAAAACACACGCTGCGAAGTGTAATTTAGTGGGACTTGCGCTAATTACAAGTAAAAAGAAGCGTAGAACTAGTAGTAAGTTTTCGCGAAAGGACTTGTTTAGAACCGTGCAACTCGGGAAGTGGATGAAGCTTACGTGACGGTGAGATTTCCAGAACTGGTTAAACTCATGATTTTCAGCAATATTTATACCTAAAATTTTGCGTGGGTTCAATACAAAAACAACCCCCATGCATCGAATAAGGGGTGCAAATTCCAGTAGTAGAATCTACTCCCTAAGTTTAACTTAAGGGATGAAATGTTTCTACCCTTATAATAATATCTATTGAATGAACATGGAGCGTACGAGTGCAACCCTTATTTTCTGCCGATTGAGAGGCGCAATTTTCCGAAATTGAAATTTCCAGTTTCCGAGTGTGGGTGCTTCCAATCACAATAAATTCAAGAGATATTATCAACTTGACAAATTTACAAAGTACATTATTGATTTTATATAGTACTTCACGGGAACGTGACAATATTATATAAAAGTAAAAAAACATTAAAAAAAATAATTTTTATAAAAATATTCAATTTTTGGAACCTTGATAACTCGAAACAGGATTTGAGAACAAAGTTCGCAAATAGCTCATTCGATGTGTTTTTAATCACCAACATAATAATAAAAATATATTAAATCTTGTAATAAAACATAAAAATAAAATTATTATAAAACAAGATTTTCAAAATTTTCGGTTCTTAAAATTCTAATAACTTTGCATTAAATAGCACTAGAGTGTTCGCTAAAATCTCAATCGATGCGTTTTCAAAAAATAAAACAAATGAAATACTTTTATTTTAATTTAAAAAAAAAAATTTAATTTTGCAAAAAAACGATTTTTTAAAAAGTTTTAAATGCTAAAAAAAAGTTTGAATTGATCGATGGGGTTCAAACGTATATCATAATTTGTCCCCCTGAGGAACCTATAATTTCGTAAAAAACATGGTTCTAAGTACTGTTGCTTTTAAGATATTGGGCGTAATGTGGACACACACACACATTGACACACACTGACACACACACACACACACGCACATACAATTTAAATTTGATTAAAACTAATAAAGGAATAAAAATTTAACAAAAAATTTTAATAATCAATCAAAAACTGCAAGAAATAAAAAATTTTAAAAATTAAAAACATATTTAAATAAGAATATAAAGTATGACAATAAATATTAAAAAATAGAAGTAATACTTTAAAAGTTACCATTTTAAAAAATTCATTTTTTTGAAAAAATATGTTATATAGTGCAATTTAAACTTAGAAGCATGATATTTAAATTTAACTAATTATTATTAGGAATATTATTATTAATAATAATTTTTTATTTTAATAATAACATTTATTAATTATTTAAATTTTATAACTTATTAATTGATTAAAATTATTGACTATTTAAATAATATTTATAATATTATTAGGACAAAATATTTAAAACTGTGAGCGCTATACAAAAGCTTAAATTTAAAACAAATATATTAATTCACTTTACGCAAAAGATATTTATTAGAAAAACGTTTTTACTTATTTTTCGTCTTTAAAAGAATTTAACCCGCTTGTTTTTGGATCAAATGAATAAAAAAATTTTTTGGTGTGCTGAAGATAAAATCGAAAGTAGATTATTTACAGTCTACGATATTATTAAGTTATATTATTAATTAATTATAATTACTTTTATGATTTCTTTTTATTATGTTATTAACAGTATATTATTTACTTGAATTAATTTACGAAAAACCGTAGTTTTATACTAATATAATCGGAAACTATCGAGTTGGTATAAATTATTCTGTTATAAATTTAAATGTTTATCTTTCTCACTTAAATAAATGGAACTATTAAGTTAAAAATATGGTACTATGAAAAGAAATTTCACATTTATATAAAGCTATAGTACTTGCAATTATTTTAAATAAATATTGATTTATTTTATACAATAGTAAAATTTAAGATAAATAAATATGTTCTTAATCAAATAGCAGTGTGCTTTGAATTCAAAAGTGTAATTAATCTGAAACATCAGCAGATGCTATAAAATCTATAGCATATTCTTTAGATTCAAGTAACGATGTATTCGAATAACGCCAAAAGCATCGTGCTATAAAACTTATAGCATAATCCTAGCATAATCTATATAGATTTAATAAACGATGTATTCGAATACACTTGTGTCTTAACTCTCTTTATTGGATCTCTAGCATAATCTATATAGATTCAATAAACGATGTATTCGAATACCACCAAAAGGATGATGCTTTAAACCGTACAGCACAGTTTATGGATTCAATTATCAATGTATTAAAGAAATTCAAAATTCAAAAACTTATAGTTAAATATCACTAAATTTAGAAATTAAACCATTAAAACCATAACAAAAATTAAATTAAAAATTATAATATTTAAACACAAACAAAATTGAATATAAAATATTAAAATGTTAAAATAAGTTTAATCAAGAATCAAAGTAAAATAATTAAATACAAAAAAAAATAATACATAAGAAATCTTTAATTTAACATGAATTTACAAAAATTTAAATTTAAGAATTAAGACATAGGTAAGTAAAATTATAAATGAAAATTATATTCTTGAAACCCAAATACAATAAATATAGTAAAAAAAGATAGTACCAAAATAAATTAATTTTATTTCTTTATCAAATTAATACTAAAAAATACTCATGAAGTCATTTCTATGACAGTTGAAATAAAAAATAAGAAAATTAATAATAAATTTGTTTTTGATCTAATTTCTTTTGACAATCAAATTTAAAATAGTTGTCTTAAAACTTAATTACAAATATCCATAGGCACTATGATATATACAAGAAAACTTCTGATTACTTGAAATCAAATTCACAATTTGATTCAGATAATTCACAATTTATTATTACATCTTAAATACCGAGTAGTAAATTAATAAATTTTTACAAATTAATTTTATATTTAAACCTAATTTTGTTGATGGTTTGTTAAATAAAAACTTAATTGATAAAAGCAATAAACTAATTTTTCAATAAATATTTCTATTTTCTCAGATGTTTAGATTTTCCACAATAAAATATTTGGAAATTTTTTAAAAACTATACAATAAATGTTAAAAAGTCGTTTCCTTTACGGTCTTGTTTAATATTAAAATTGCAATTGCCTAGATGAAATAGATTAATTTTTCAAGGTAATTTTCGATTACTTGAAATCTTCTGATTTTTCACCATTTTTACATCATAAATTTCGTATATTAAATTTATAAATTTTTTAAAATTTTTATATAAATTTTATTGCGATTAACTAGCGGAAATAGATTAATTTTTTCAAGAAAATTGTAGGTTAATTTAAATCTTCAGATTTTCACAATTTTTCATCTATAAAATCGAAAAAAAAAGTTTGTAAATTTTATTCAAACTTTATTAATATTAGAAAGTTATTTCGTCTTTGGTCCTTTTTAGTGTAAACTTTATTGCAATTGTCTAGCGGGAAATATTAATTTTTCTGAAGAAAATTCTTGAATAATTAAAATCTTCTGATTTACACAATTTTCCATCTATAAAGTCGAAAAAAGAATTTGTAAATTTTTTATAAACTATATAAATATTAAAAAGTGGTTTCTTTTATGGTCCTTTTTAGTATAAACTTTTTTGCGATTGTCTAGCGGGAATAGAAGAATTTTCTTAAGAAAATCGTCGATTACTTGAAAAAATAAGGTATTTGATCTTTGAATAATGATAAACAGTAATAAACATATTCTACATTGACAGAAAATTGTATATAACATGTTCAATAAGTTCAAAACTTTACGAAACGAATTTTTTTGATACATTAAAATATTCTCTTCGACAACAAAAATGATGTCATATATTTTTAAACAAAGATTGATTTATTGATATATTTGTAAATAAATATGTCTATAAATAATATTCTGAATTATTTAAGATATTCTACGTTGAAATATGAGATTGATTCTATAGCATTTTTTCTCAGTGCAGTTTTACGATTTTAACTCAAAAATCGTTGCACTAAAACACTAACTGTTTTCTACAATGAACATGTCTTATTATTGATTCAATAGAAATAATACCTATTCGTTACAAATAATTTTAAGAAATCCGTATTTTAGTCTTTTAGACCGAAAAATCGGTTTTTCAAAAAGTGTCTCGACATTTGTCACTAAAAATTATTTTGCACACTACTTTTTTGTTCCCAAATTAAATCCAAGAAAAATATTTAAGGTGATATAATTATTATTATTTGAAGTTCACGGATCAATTGAGATTATACAATTAAAAAATTACTACTCTCTGTTAATATAAATTAGTAAAAAATTTGCCACTAATTCAAATTAGTAAAATTCTCTATTCATTTTAAACCACTTGTCACTAAAGCTTAAGTAAAACACTGAAATGTAATAATTCAAATAGTAAAGTTTGACTAAAAATTAGTGGAAACTTGAACTTATTAAAATGAGTGATTGATTTTTCACTTTAATTCAGTTTTAGAAAGCAATCTATCTGCAAACATAAGTAGTATAACTATGGGCGCACCAGCGCACAGTTCCGATTTTGGCCACCAGGTGGCGCCCTAGTCAGTTACCTGCAGTGTATTTTTAGCGTTTTCGTTGCTAAATTACCGTCGGTCGGTAATGCAGATTTCGCGCGTGTTACCTTGTGTCGGTAATGCAGATTACTTGCTTGCTCGACGGTAAGGTAGATTTCCGAAATCGGTTACCCTTAGTCGGTATTACCATATGCCGGCATTGTCTTGGGGATTCTGCTACGTCATTTACAATTTTTACCCTTACTTTTGCGCGGGAATTTAAAAGTTACCTCTACTTTTAGGTTTTTCAAGCGGGGGATTTCTTCATAGACGGCGCTGCAATCGAATCACACCAAGTTTAACTTAAAATATTAACGTTTCTAATTTGCATAAACTGTGTATTGTTGTTAACTTTTATCTTAGGACAAATTGCATGTGTTTATGACCCCATCCATCTGTAGAATTTGCATTAACAATAAATTGTTGTTAACTTTTATCTTAGAAATAAGTTACATGTCTTTGGTACTACCACCCACTGTCCACCTAGTATATGTTTTCAATGTATGTATCATATGCCTAACACCCCCCCCCCATCCACCCACCACCCTCTTAGTATATGTCTTGACAGAAACTATTCTATTCCCAACACTACCCACCTACCAAACCCAAAATGTATTGGGACTTAAATTTTCAAAATACCGAGATTAGCGAGTAGATTAGGGGGTGGGTCACGGTGGGCCTGACTTGACGTATGGTGCGCAACGAGATGCGCGTGGCCAATGTAAACGGATACTCAAGCAATGTATATTCGGTCTAGCTTAAAAAAGAAAGGTCCACGATCCCCCTAAAGGCCTAAGCAGATAAAAATACGGTTACGGGACCAGAGCATGAGACAGAAAAGGACAGAAACAGTCTCTGTCCTTTATTATCTCATGTCCTGCTCCCGTAACCGTATTCGTTGTGCTTTGGGCTTAGGCCAAAGAGTTTTGCTATTTTTCTCTTCCTCTATTGCTGTTAATGACGCATGAAATAGAAAGGGACAAGGAGAGAAGGATGAAATTGCCACATCGTTTTAAAATTTACCTTCTCCTTTCAGTACAAATGTACTAAATTTTACAGTTGTAAAATACATAATTTACTCTTCACGAACAGAAAATGCATTGGAACTGTAAAAAATTTAATTGTATTTTGTATTGTGACACTATGAAAATAAATCGCTTTACGTAACACATAGTTAATTTTAACGTATTATGATGAAAATATTCGGTCCGATAAATAACTATTTCACTTATAAATTTCTTATTAGAAAGTAAAGGATTAGGTAAAGTAGTAAAAACACATTGATAGTAGTAGGGTTTATTTGAATAACACCTAGAATACATTCTACAGTTTCAATATATAAATTTAGAAAACAATTTCGAAGAGCTACTACATTCTTTACAGCTTATTTATCGAATCACATACAATGGATTGTACATGTAATTAACAATGAGTCTTTTTTAACATTCCTAAGCGCTGAGCAGTCTATATCTTCTAAATTTCATATCAACAATTATATTAAAAAAGAATTATCAAACATGCTGTAAATAATGATAAGGGTAATAATATAATGATATTATCGGTATTATAAAGCATACAAAGCTGAACTTTTAGACATAACCTAAAAGATCCGGCCATCATATTTGTTTACATACGTCCTGGAGCTATAATGTCAAACTCAAGTACGCATGCTTTCATAACGCGCGCGTTTTTTGAAATTTTTAGAAATATATTACTATCTTTTAACATATTTATTATGATTAAATAATTTTATTTTAAGAAAAAATAAACTTTATGAAATATATTTTATACAAATAAAGTATACATACATTTTTTAAATATGTTTAAAATTAATTTATTAAAAGCATTTCTAATTAACAATATTTCTTATGACTTTATATTTATTGTTCATAAAAAAATCTATTCTAAAGAAAAAAATACTGTGGTTAAGATAGCACTATTTTATTTTGTTAAGTTGTTGTATAGTAACAGCCAAAATTTTCTTTATTTTACTAAATGTTTAAATTATATAATATTTATATTTTATAATTATAAACTACTTTGGATGAAAGTAAAAATTGTTTTTTTTTTCAGGAAAACTAATACCTAACCTTTTAAGATAACTCTTCATTAATGTTCACAAAAACGCACTCGATATGGGATTTACATGATAATTGTATTCAACTTTTCCAAAAGCTAACATATACTTTTCGGCTAGTTAACTATAACTTTTCCGAAAGTTAACTTTAACTTTTACAAAAGTTGACTTTAACTTTTCCAAAAGTTAACTTTAACTTTTCCGAAAGTTAACTTTAACATTTTCGAAAGTTAACTTACATTCTTATGGGATTTACATGTTAATTGCATTTAACTTTTTACAATTTAACTTTTTCAAAAGTTAACTTTAACTTTTCTAAAAGTTAACTTTAACTTTTCCGAAAGTTAACTTTAACATTTTCGAAAGTTAACTTACATTCTTATAGGATTTACATGTTAATTGCAATTAACTTTTTACAATTTAACTTTTTCAAAAGTTAACTTTAACTTTTTCAAAAGTTAACTTTAACTTTTCCAAAAGTTAACTTTAACTTTTCCAAAAGTTAACTTTAACTTTTTCGAAAGTAAACTTACATTCTTATGGGATTTACATGTTAATTGCATTTAACTTTTTCACAATTTAACGTTTTCAAAAGTTAACTTTAACTTTTCCAAAAGTTAACTTTAATTTATTCGAAAGAAATGTCTAAACAATTGGATGCTTTGAGATTACTATATAGGTTGAATATAGGTTGATCTTATAAATTCTCATTAATTCTTCAAATTGCAAATTGTAAAAATCTTTACATTTATCAGTTTGTAATTTCTTTGGAATGCCCATTTCCCACGTAATATACGTAGAAAACATAGAAAGCTAGGTAATTTACATGTCAAATGTATAATGTATATCTACCCAGATAACCAGCGTACAATACGTACCATTGCATTATACTACTACTATACGAGTATAATGATACCGATTTTTCAAGTACTGATTCTAAACTGGTGTAGTGCCAGTATGTATGTACCTTTTTATTACATTTGTATGACGTACTTGTATCGTACTAGTATTACACTTGTATGTAATTCATAGAAACTTTAAGATTTTCAGTTAGTACGCGTACTAAAAAAATATGGAGTCATACCAAAGTCGTACTAATCTAGCATCTTGAAAAATAATTTGGAAATTTGAGTACATAGTAAGATTATAATCCAAGTACAGGGCCAGTACATCATACTGTTGAAAAAAAGTGTAGGGGAGACCGAGGAGGAAAGTAACAGAGGTGGAAAGTAACAACGCTTATAACTTCTAAACCAATCATCGAAGAGACATGGTCCCCAAAGTAATTTTTTGTTCAGTTTTACCCCCTCTACCTTCCCCATATCATGCGCGAGCTGGTTTGGGAACCGTATGTCTGATATTGACATGTTGTGCAAAAATTACGATAAAAGTAAGTTTTTGCCTAAATTTTCAAGATATCATATTTCTTTGATTTCATAGATATTTCGTGCTTTTCGTAATTTTGAAGCTTAATTATCTACCTTTAGGTTGTACTTGTGTATAATTAAAAAATATAAAATACTTTTTTGTAATTTAAACTTGTTTTTTGAGATCCAAGGAAAAGAGGGGTGAGGTGGAAAGTAACACGTTGTTACTTTTCTCCTCACCCCATGCTTTATTTTTATAAACATCCTCCTTTTTTATAACTATGTGATTTTATATGTTGATTTCATATTTTAATGATGAAATATTGAACTTTTAATTGGAATTTTTTTAAAAACGATGCTTTTTAACGTCATAGCTGTGGAACGAATATTAAGTAGATAAAAAAAGCTTCATTAGAAAAAAGTGTAAAAATATGTGCCAATTATGTACAAAATGTAGTTAATATTACTTTGTCTTTTTTATATGTTCATAATAAAAATAATTTTAATTAATAGCAGTTTTATATTTGAAATGTTAGCCTTAATTTTTAAGTGTTACTTTCCTCCTTCTTGCTGTTACTTTCCACCTCAAGGGTGAGGAGGAAAGTAACAAACAAAGAGCTGATTAAAAAGTCCTGCTGTTGACTATCTAATTATTATTTATGTTTAATTCCAATTTTATTTAATAGCTGAAAGTCCAAGCTTTCGATTAGTATGTTTACAGAACTTATCCGACAAATAGTTTTGATGTTATCATAAAAAAACTGATTTTTGTTACTTTCCTCCTCTCCCCTATGCACATACTGGCACTGTACCAGTTTAATGCAAGTAACTAAATGTGATTAAATGTACGTGAACTGACCTATGCCACATTATGTAGAAATGTAGAAAGGTAAATTACATAGGTAATATACGATAATGAGGAATCGGACGGATGCGGCAACTCTGTAAAGCTGTCAAATGCAGTAAAGAACGTAGGTTACGTGAGTTTAGTTTGAGTCAGGTAAGAAGTTCCGGCTACAAGCGCGCTAAATTCAAATTCATTAATATTAAAGTTTTTTCAATTCACTTACAGATTGTTAATTATTATTTATTTATAAATATTTAAATATTATTCCACTTATACATTTCTGTAGGCATGCTCAAACGCTGATACCAGCCTTCGAAAAATAAAACTTAGATATGCCTTGTTGTTACACTTTTTAGGTTACTACTTTGAAATTAAAAATAATAACACTTATATTACACTAAAATAAATCTGATTATTGTATATTGCGATATATTTTAGTTTATTAAATATTAAAATACGATATTTACCATTAAGTTAAAAACAAATATGAAAATAAATTTCTCCAAATTTTGTTTTCTAAGGTTTCCGAATCGTACAGTTACTGTCAAAAGTTTTGTTTTCTTCGGACAAAAAAATGCTAATTTCTTATACTAAACATTAGTTTAATTAAAAAATGTTATTTTTAACTTTTTCGAAAGTCACCTTGAACTTTTCTGAAAAATGACTTTAACTTTTCCTAAAGTTACCTTGAACTTTTCTGAAATACATGTAACGTTATTAGCAGTGACATGGTCGATCTTGCACTAACTTGCCTAAACTTGTTTACCTTCTGTAGAGAAGATTTGAAACTAATTTAGGACATACTGACACGCTTGTACTGTTGACACTGTATATTGTGTCAGCGCCAGGGATAGGTGCGTATTATACGTGATGTATGTACATGATTTTCTACAGTATAATACGTACGTATTATACGTAAAAATTTCGAAAATAAGAGGGAGTGGGGGGTTTTCTACGTATAATACGTATTTTACATAATGTAGAAAACCACGCATTATACGTAGAAAACCTCGAGTTTTCTACATTTACCCATCCCTGGTCAGCGCATATAAGATCACATGGTATAATATAGACCAATCAGCAACAGAGTTAGGAAGGTTTCAAATAGTGGAGGGGTTACATTGAAGAGAAAGACATTATTTTTATTAATTTTAATATTAATTAAATAGTAAAGTTTTCTTAAAGTAGCGCGTTTTAATGATTTATTTATTTATATTTATAATATTGTCAATAGGTCAATGTTTTTTACCTAAATTTGTTATTTAATTACTTAATTTATTGTCAAAAGTTACAAATAGAGTTTGAAAATTAATTTTTATTCAAATATTTCAGGACAATAATTTCTTTAGAATTTAATGCTTTTTTATATATATTTAGATTTATCTGCAAAAAAGTAAATACAATCCATAGAATAGGTTATATTTATTATTGACAAAAATAACAAATGGGACTGTTTTAATTTTATAAGTACTAATATATACCCTTTTTGAATGGTTTAGAATTAACCGTTACTTTACTTTTTACATCACAACTACACAACGGCTGTTTAGTAAGTCTCACTATTAAAGTCGCCTTTTCTATCCACTTTACTCCGTGTAATTTAAAATTTTTCGCATTTCTTTTCTAGAAAATGCAACCCACCAAACTTGAACAATTAAAATACGAAAAAAAAAAAGAAAAATTCACCTGTCTTTCTCAATTTCAATCTCCATTTCTATTAATGAAAATTATGAACATTTTAAAGCGGACATGTTTTTAATACCATTTTTGTAAGCGGTCCCACAATTTTGGCCGCTAGCGTATTATTCAAAATAGCGACTGGCTGGAATACAAACAGTGCATTATAGTCAATATGACGAAATCAGTTTTTTAGAATAACTTTTTAAAACAAATTTTGGAACCTATGTTTATTAACAAACTAGCTGTCGTACCCGTCTTCGACGGGTTTTAGTTCCTACTGTTACATTTCAAGTTTTTTCTTTACATTGCTCAAAATCTTCTTTACAATAATTTATAAAATTCATAAATTTTATTCTGTTTTTGTTTATTTTCTACGATATTGTTTCTGAGATGTGGCACGTCAAAGTAAGCAATCATTCATCTTTAAAAATAATTTTAAAATCTCTTAAGAATAGTCTCATATTAAAGGATAATTTATATTCATAAGTATAATTCACTTAAAAAGGACCAGAAAAGCAAAAATCTTACGAAAATTAATAGTTTTGTACTGTTTTGTTTACACACTGAGAGAAATAGATACTACGGGATACCATCTAGATGGTACCAGATACCATATCTGATCTTAAATATACGGACAAGAATCTAGATGGTACGAGATAGCATCTGTATGGTACGGGTTAGCATCTGATAGTATCTGGATGGTACGATGTAGCATCTAGATGGTACGGTGTAGCATCTAGATGGTACGGTGTAGCATCTCTGATGGTAGAGTGTAACATAACCTCTCTACCATCAAAGATAGTAAAGTTCTTACCATCTATTTCTCTCAGTGCATTATGTTATATTTATCATAAGAGTATTTATAATATATATTATGAAAATCTGTTCAATTCCAACTTTAAAATTAAATGAAATTAATTTTATTTAAAAAAAATTTTATTTCACATTAGTTACAAATATTAGAAGTCATGTACATACATTAGATAATGATAAAATTTAGAATATTTTTGATTGTTAGAAAAATTGTTCAATCTTCCTTTTTTAAATATTTTTAAAGTTCTGTCAATTAAGGAACTCTCTAAATCTGAATTAGTGGTTTTCTACTAATGAATTAGCGAAAAGTGAGCTACTATTAAAATAGTAAGAATTTTACTAATTTTTAGTAGAAAACTACTAAGAATTAGTAGAAAACTACTAAACTTGTAGTAGAAAACTACTAATTAAATTAGTAATCCTCCTTTTCAAAGATAGGATGTCCACCCGTTATACGGATGACAATAGACCCAGCAAGGACCAAATTCGCCGAGATGCGAGAAGCAGACTTGTCGAAAGATGGCAAGCAAGATGGAGCGGGGATGAGAAGGGTCGATGGACACATCGGCTCATACCTACACTCGCCACCTGGATAGATCGAAAACATGGAGTAGTCTCGTACTACCTCACCTAAGCGCTCTCAGGTCACGGGTGTTTTAACTCGTACCTAGAGCGCTTCAAAAGACGACAAAGTTCAGAGTGTGCGTACTGCAAATCCCTAAAGGATGACGCAGAGCACACACTCTTTACATGCACACGATGGAACGACGAAAGACGGGTCATGTTCGCCGGTGTGAACTGCGAAGTTACACCGGAGAACATGGTCCTGTTAATGACTCGATCCAAAGAGAATTGGCGGCACATCGAGACCTTCATCCAACATGTTATGAGGGTTAAGGATCTCGATGGCCGCCAACAAAGGTAGTTCCCGTAGGTCGAGGGATATCGTTTAGGCGATAGAGGCGGGATATAAGACCACTCCTGAAGGCGATACGTCAGTAAACTGACTCTACCTGGGAGTGGTCTTAAGGTCCCAAATAAGGGTGTGTTTTTAGCGGGTCGGCAGAACATCGCCACCCCCGCATAACCCTGTAGTACGGGCTACAGGGTACCTGAAGGCAGGTTTTCACATCCTACGCAAAAAAAAAAAAAAAATTAATAAATAAATAAATTAGTAAAAAAATCTACTTTTTTGAAAAGTAAAGTTTCACTATTTCAATTAGTAGTTTTCTACTAAGAATTAGTAATTTTCTACTAACAATTAGTAGTTTTCTACTAAGAATTAGTAGTTTTCTACTATTTGAATTAGAGAAAAATGAGCCATGAATTTGACTAATTCATAGTAGAAAACTACTAATTCAGATTTAGAGAGAACATTGTATAAAAGAAACAAATCTGAAAATGCACATTTTTAAAAAATATGTTGTATCTCACAATTTAAAATTTTAATTCAATTAATTACAATTTGTTATTAAAGTATTGATTTGTGTCCATTAAATAATTGAATTAAATATTTTAATATTGTATTTCTTAATTTTACTATTAAGTAACTCTCAAATATTTGTATCCAGGGACTGACACGAAAACCGAAACAAAATATACTTTATTTTTGTTTCGTTTCGGTTTTGAAAAACTGAAACAAAATATCAATTTAATTTTGTTTTGTGTTAAACCTGAAACGAAAAGGCTTTGAATTACGTTTTAGTCTCATGCCCGAAACGAAAATGCTTCGAATTTTGTTTTCGTTTCATGCCCGAAACGAAAATTCGCTCCGAATTCCGTTTTCGTTTCTCATAAAAAAGGCTTAAAATTCCACAAAAACAATTTTAAACACAATTCTTTTCTTGCAGGAGACGAAAACGAAATTCAGAATCTTTTCGTTTCGGGCATGAGACTGAAACGAAATTCGGAGTTGATTTTCGTTTCGGGCATGAGACGAAAACGTAATTCAGAGTCTTTTCATTTCAGGCTCAATACAAAACAATATTGATTGTACATTTTTGTTTCGTCACAACAATTCAAAACAGAAACAGAATTCGGTTTTCGTGTCAGTCCCTGTTTGTATCTGACATTTTGAATTTGTTATTCTGAAATATATCCTTTCGACATCAAAATCTTAATCAAAGACCTCAACAATACCACTCAATTATGCTTCAAAGTAATTCGTTACAATTATAATTTTTTCTATTTTTTTATCCCGATGACAATTTATAATTTATCTCAGTTATAGAATAATAGTTTTGCAAAATTCTGCTAAAATGTGACGAAATCACATGCAATACTCACTTTTTGAATTATGTAGAAATTTGAAATTTATTTTTCCATTTTATTTTTAATGTTGAAATATGAATTAATTTAATTATTTTTATCAAAATAAAAAAGCTAAGCACAAAGAGTGTTGGTGTTATCCATCAAAACATGATAAATATCATAATTCTTAATTTTTCGATTTTTTTGAAAAAGTGCCATAATTTCAGTTTAAAAAAATATTTTTTAATAGGGTTTGGCTAGAAATTATTATTTAATTATTAATCCCTTATCAGTTATTGTCGAAATAAAAAGCTATATGTGTACGTCCATATGAAAAGGGCCCACTTTGGCACTATTGGACTTATCTATATGACCATATTCTTTATTAAATTTCGAACATTTCAAGAGGTCTTGGACCCCTTTAGATGAAAAATTTACAAAGTTATAAGCATTCAAAGTTAAAAGTACCAAAATCCTAGTTTTGAGAAAAACGAGTTTAAAGTTCAAGATTTCCATTAGCGCCCATGCATTTTTAAAATTAAAAATAAGATATCTTTGTGTTTTTAATTACTATAAAGTTATTGTAAATGCATGATTCGACGAAGGACATTACGTAGTTTGTTTTTCAGCAATAAAAAAAATTTCGAAAATCTTAATCTTCTTTAGAACAATGCGAATATCTCGATAAATAAAATCGACAACCTGGGCCCTTTTCATATGGACGTACACATATGTACATAAAGTTTAAGAGTGTTATAAAAAAAAAAAAAAAAAAAAAATGAAAAATATTAAATTTTTTTGGTTTTTTGATTTTTTTTTGTAAAAATGTTATAACTTCCGTTAAACTTAATATTTTTTAATGGGGTTTGGCTATAAATTTAAGTTACGCGAATACCTAACAGACTCCAAGATTTAACTTCATTCCGTGGAGCCGTTTTTGAGTGATGCCCGGACAAAATATCGCGGACATATATACATACATACATACATACATACAAACATACATAATTTTTTTAAACAGCATTTTTGGAATTGTTCCTACTTGAAAAATTGTTGTGCCCTGGGTCTCAATTTGCCTTAATTCGGTACTGGATAAGCTATCTATCATTCTTGAAGAAACACTACGAGCAGCAAAAACTATCTACATGAAAGGTAGTGCAAAAAAAAAGGAATGGTTAAAAAAATATTTGTTAAATGTACAAAATGTTAAAGAAATAGACTGTCCAGCAAGTAAAACTATTGAAACTGACACCTCATTGTTTTTATACGCACATCACATATCACAAACTAGAGAATGTGCTGTAAACAATGTAATGTCGCTCCGCAATTAGTTTCTCAAAACAGCAAATGAATCAAAAGTTCTATAGAAGGCGTCGATTATTAAGTTTGATTTTATTTACATTTTACACCACTCAGAAGTCCTCTTATGAAAATTGTAATTCTGTTTTGTAATTAATTTGAAACAGTTTTTAGGAATAAATGAATTTGATAGTTTTAGAAATCAACGTGTTTTTACTATTTTACACTAGTCTTGAGATTGAAATACGATATAATTATAATTAAAAAAGAACTTTTTGAAAAAAGTATTTACTTTTATTGTATATTGAATATTATAATTTAACTTCTAAAAAAATTACTGACTGTTATTTTGATCTTATAATTAAATTATTAGATCAAAAAAGTTAAAGTTAACTCAGTCGAGAATCCAGGACTTCGGTGGAGCATCCAAAGATATTATTATTATAAATATAAATAAATAAATAAATCATTAAAACGCGCTACTTTAAGAAAACATTACTATTTAATTAATATTAAAAGTAATAATAAAGAATTAATTTTGAAAATATTTGTACAAAATATACCTATATATATTTGTAAAATGTATCGAAATTTTTTTTAGAATATAATCTTGATATCGTCTTGATTTTCAAGACGATATCGAGACGATATCGATATTATATTGACATCGTGAAGGACTAGCTGGATCCGCCCTTGCCTTTCTCTTAAATGTAACCCCTCCACTATTTGAAACCTTCCTAACTCCTTTGCTGATTGGTCTATATTATACCATGTGATCTTATATGCGCTGACCAGGGATGGGTAAATGTAGAAAACTCGAGGTTTTCTACGTATAATACGTGGTTTTCTACATTATGTAAAATACGTATTATACTGTAGAAAACCATGTATAATACATCACGTATAATATCCCTGGCGCTGACACAATATACAGTGTCAACAATACAAGCGTGTCAGTATGTCCTAAATTAGTTTCAAATCTTCTCTACAGAAGGTAAACAAATTTAGGCAAGTTAGTGCAAGATCGACCATGTCACTGCTAATAACGTAAAGCGTTAAAAAAGCTTAACTTTATATGTGTAACTTAATTTTACATGTATTTCAGAAAAGTTCAAGGTAACTTTAGGAAAAGTTAAAGTCATTTTTCAGAAAAGTTCAGGGTGACTTTCGGAAAAGTTAAAGATAACATTTTTTAATTAAACTAATCTTTAGTATAAGAAATTAGCATTTTTTTGTCCGAAGAAAACAAAACTTTTGACAGTAACTGTACGATTCGGAAACCTTAGAAAACAAAATTTGGGGAAATTTATTTTCATATTTGTTTTTAACTTAATGGTAAATAGCGTATTTAAATATTTAATAAACTAAAATATATCGCAATATACAATAATCAGATTTATTTTAGTGTAATATAAGTGTTATTATTTTTAATTTCAAAGTAGTAACCTAAAAAGCGTAACAACAAGGCATATCTAAGTTTTATTTTTCGAAGGCTGGTATCAGCGTTTGAGCATGCCTACAGAAATTTATAAGTGGAATAATATTTAAATATTTATAAATAAATAATAATTGACAATCTGTAAGTGAATTGAAAAAACTTTAATATTAATGAATTTGAATTTAGCGCGCTTGTAGCCGGAACTTCTCACCTGACTCAAACCAAACTCACATAACCTACGTTCTTTACTGCATTTGACAGCTTTACAGAGTTGCCGCATCTAGACTGAATAATTCGAAAAATCTTGAGAATTTTTGAATATTTTTAACATTTTTGCTTTTAAATGATCGGTAAGGTGACCAAATTAAATACAATTAGCCCAAGAAAATCTAGCATCGATATCTATCAGAAATTTACTTTCAAAGTACCTTGGTTACCGTTTCTTCATAAGAGACCATGATAAATAAAAAATTTTTTTAACTTCTAAATTATTTAGCAAAAAATTTTCAAATTTTGCATGCTTTTTTGTTGTACCAAATAATATCATTTCTCAAAATTTAAAAAATTTCTGACATTTTTTAATGTTTGTCCGATTCCTCATTAACGTATATTACCTATGTAATTTACCTTTCTACATTTCTACATAATGTGGCATAGGTCAGCTCACGTACATTTAATCACATTTAGTTCCTTGCATTAAACTGGTACAGTGCCAGTATGTGCATAGGGGAGAGGAGGAAAGTAACAAAAATCAGTTTTTTTATGATAACATCAAAACTATTTGTCGGATAAGTTCTGTAAACATACTAATCGAAAGCTTGGACCTTCAGCTATTAAATAAAATTGGAATTAAACATAAATAATAATTAGATAGTCAACAGCAGGACTTTTTAATCAGCTCTTTGTTTGTTACTTTCCTCCTCACCCTTGAGGTGGAAAGTAACAGCAAGAAGGAGGAAAGTAACACTTAAAAATTAAGGCTAACATTTCAAATATAAAACTGCTATTAATTAAAATTATTTTTATTATGAACATATAAAAAAGACAAAGTAATATTAACTACATTTTGTACATAATTGGCACATATTTTTACACTTTTTTCTAATGAAGCTTTTTTTATCTACTTAATATTCGTTCCACAGCTATGACGTTAAAAAGCATCGTTTTTAAAAAAATTCCAATTAAAAGTTCAATAATTCATCATTAAAATATGAAATCAACATATAAAATCACATAGTTATAAAAAAGGAGGATGTTTATAAAAATAAAGCATGGGTGAGGAGAAAAGTAACAACGTGTTACTTTCCACCTCACCCCTCTTTTCCTTGGATCTCAAAAAACAAGTTTAAATTACAAAAAAGTATTTTATATTTTTTAATTATACACAAGTACAATCTAAAGGTAGATAATTAAGCTTCAAAATTACGAAAAGCACGAAATATCTATGAAATCAAAGAAATATGATATTTTGAAAATTTAGGCAAAAACTTACTTTTATCGTTATTTTTGCACAACATGTCAATATCAGACATACGGTTCCCAAACCAGCTCGCGCATGATATGGGGAAGGTAGAGGGGGTAAAACTGAACAAAAAATTACTTTGGGGACCATGTCTCTTCGCTGATTGGTTTAGAAGTTATAAGCGTTGTTACTTTCCACCTCTGTTACTTTCCTCCTCGGTCTCCCCTACACTTTTTTTTCAACAGTATGATGTACTGGCCCTGTACTTGGATTATAATCTTACTATGTACTCAAATTTCCAAATTATTTTTCAAGATGCTAGATTAGTACGACTTTGGTATGACTCCATATTTTTTTAGTACACGTACTAACTGAAAATCTTAAAGTTTCTATGAATTACATACAAGTGTAATACTAGCACGATACAAGTACGTCATACAAATGTAATAAAAAGGTACATACATACTGGCACTACACCAGTTTAGAATCAGTACTTGAAAAATCAGTATCATTATACTCGTATAGTAGTAGTATAATGCAATGGTACGTATTGTACGCTGGTTATCTGGGTAGATATACATTATACATTTGACATGTAAATTACCTAGCTTTCTACGTTTTCTACGTATATTACGTGGGAAATGCGCATTCCAAAGAAATTACAAACTGATAAAGGTAAAGAATTTTACAATTTGCAATTGGAAGAATTAATGAGAATTTATAAGATCAACCTATATTCAACCTATATAGTAATCTCAAAGCATCCAATTGTTTAGAGATTTCTTTCGAATAAATTAAAGTTAACTTTTGGAAAAGTTAAAGTTAACTTTTGAAAACGATAAATTGTGAAAAAGTTAAATGCAATTAACATGTACATCCCATAAGAATGTAAGTTAACTTTCGAAAATGTTAAAGTTAACTTTCGGAAAAGTTAAAGTTAACTTTTGGAAAAGTTAAAGTCAACTTTTGTAAAAGTTAAAGTTAACTTTCGGAAAAGTTATAGTTAACTAGCCGAAAAGTATATGTTAGCTTTTGGAAAAGTTGAATACAATTATCATGTAAATCCCATATCGAGTGCGTTTTTGTGAACAATAATGAAGAGTTATCTTAAAAGGTTAGGTATTAGTTTTCCTGAAAAAAAAAACAATTTTTACTTTCATCCAAAGTAGTTTATAATTATAAAATATAAATATTATATAATTTAAACATTTAGTAAAATAAAGAAAATTTTGGCTGTTACTATACAACAACTTAACAAAATAAAATAGTGCTATCTTAACCACAGTATTCTTTTCGGATATGAATATTAAAAAAAAGCTGCTGCAACGCAGCATTTTTTGTTTTTTGGTTGGCAAACCTGACTGCTGACAACATAAAGTACAGGCATAAGTGCGATTGGTCAAAATACGCGCGTTGATTAGAAATGCTTTTAATAAATTAATTTTAAACATATTTAAAAAATGTATTTATACTTTATTTGTATAAAATATATTTCATGAAGTTTATTTTTTCTTAAAATAAAATTATTTAATCATAATAAGTATGTTAAAAGATAGTAATATATTTCTAAAAATTTCAAAAAACGCGCGCATTATGAAAGCATGCGTACTTGCGTTTGACATTGTAGCTCCAGGACGTATGTAAACAAATATGATGGCCGGATCTTTTAGGTTATGTCTAAAAGTTCAGCGTTGTACGCTTTATAATACCGATAATATCATTATATTATTACCCTTATTATTATTTACAGCATATTTGATAATTCTTTTTTAATATAATTGTTGATATGAAATTTAGAAGATATAGACTGCTCAGCGCTTAGGAATGTTAAAAAAGACTCATTGTTAATTACATGTACAATCCATTGTATGTGATTCGATAAATAAGCTGTAAAGAATGTAGTAGCTCTTCGAAATTGTTTTCTAAATTTATATATTGAAACTGTAGAATGTATTCTAGGTGTTATTCAAATAAACCCTACTACTATCAATGTGTTTTTACTACTTTACCTAATCCTTTACTTTCTGATAAGAAATTTATAAGTGAAATAGTTATTTATCGGACCGAATATTTTCATCATAATACGTTAAAATTTACTATGTGTTACGTAAAGCGATTTATTTTCATAGTGTCACAATACAAAATACAATTAAATTTTTTACAGTTCCAATGCATTTTCTGTTGGTGAAGAGTAAATTATGTATTTAACAACTGTAAAATTTAGTACATTTGTACTGAAAGGAGAAGGTAAATTTTAAAACGATGTGGCAATTTCATCCTTCTCTCCTTGTCCCTTTCTATTTCATGCGTCATTAACAGCAATAGAGGAAGAGAAAAATAGCAAAACTCTTTGGCCTAAGCCCAAAGCACAACGAATACGGTTACGGGAGCAGGACATGAGATAATAAAGGACAGAGACTGTTTCTGTCCTTTTCTGTCTCATGCTCTGGTCCCGTAACCGTATTTTTATCTGCTTAGGCCTTTAGGGGGATCGTGGACCTTTCTTTTTTAAGCTAGACCGAATATACATCGCTTGAGTATCCGTTCACATTGGCCATGCGCATCTCGTTGCGCACCATACGTCAAGTCAGGCCCATCGTGACCCACCCCCTAATCTACTCGCTAATCTCGGTATTTTGAAAATTTAAGTCCCAATACATTTTGGGTTTGGTAGGTGGGTAGTGTTGGGAATAGAATAGTTTCTGTCAAGACATATACTAAGAGGGTGGTGGGTGGATGGGGGGGGGGGTGTTAGGCATATGATACATACATTGAAAACATATACTAGGTGGACAGTGGGTGGTAGTACCAAAGACATGTAACTTATTTCTAAGATAAAAGTTAACAACAATTTATTGTTAATGCAAATTCTACAGATGGATGGGGTCATAAACACATGCAATTAGTCCTAAGATAAAAGTTAACAACAATACACAGTTTATGCAAATTAGAAACGTTAATATTTTAAGTAAAACTTGGTGCGATTCGATTGCAGCGCCGTCTATGAAGAAATCCCCCGCTTGAAAAACCTAAAAGTAGAGGTAACTTTTAAATTCCCGCGCAAAAGTAAGGGTAAAAATTGTAAATGACGTAGCAGAGTCCCCAAGACAATGCCGGCATATGGCAATACCAACTAAGGGTAACCGATTTCGGAAATTTACCTTACCGTCGAGCTAGCAAGTAATCTGCATTACCGACACAAGGTAACACGCGCGAAATCTGCATTACCGACCGACGGTAATTTAGCAACGAAAACGCTAAAAATACATTGCAGGTAACTGGCTAGGGCGCCACCTGTTGGCCAAAATCGTAACTGTGCGCTGCTGCGCCCATAGTTATACTACTACTAACATAATTCGTAACATGTCTATGTTATTGATTAATTTTCAGTATTAGGTTTCCATTTTTAATAAATTATTTTTCATACAATTAAATTTCATCAAATATTCTATAGAAAAATTATTTAACTTATTAAATAATACTCATAAATTTATCAACATAAAAACACATAGATATTATTAAATTTTCAGGTTTGAATACAAAAAAAGAAAAAGTTATTACACTGAGAAAATAAGTTTACTAAATATAACCTATTTTTGGTTAAATGTAGCCGAAAGAGATTGTTAATATAGTACCTTTCAAATCACTGTGTTTATTATTATAGCCGAATAAATGCTACTGTTAACCTTAAAGTTCGGGTGTGATCGCTGGTATCTTGTTTGATTTGTTCCAAATCCCTTAACCTAGAAATTAGCTAGAGGCTTATTTTCACAGTGTACAATTAAGTGCGGAAGTGCACTTACAATGCTACAGTGTTACGCATGCGCAATAATAAAACGGATTTCTACTGCACACTTATTCAAAAAAGTATACTATATGTACTGAAAATATACTTAGCTGACAATGTTCAGCACTGCGCATGCGTAATTTTTAAATTTGGTCAGAGCACATGTGTGACTATCACTGAGCATCATTGCGCATGAAAAAATGTTCAGTTTAAACATGCTTGACACGAATAGTGCCAGTGCGCATTGTTACAAACTGTAATAACATGGTAAAATGAACATTTTTGTAAGTTGCCTATTGGAAAAAGTATGTGAACTTTGAAGTGTGTACGACGATGAACGAAGTTTTCTCGGTATTGTATTATTATAATAGAAGATTATCATGTACAATTTTATGAATTCTGGTAGAACTTTAAAACTCTTTATTTTCAATAAATAAGTAAATTTTTACAAAACTTTCCTAAACACTAATTAATTGGAAGATTTTCTGACAGTATGTTAAATAATTATAACCCCCCACCCCCAATCAGTACCTCCAGAAAATGGTATTTTAAACTATAAAAAATTAAAAACTTTCAGAACAAAATTTGTTACATTTTATAAGTATTTTAAAGGAAAAAAGAATAAAATTAATAAAATTGATTACATTTTTAACATTTTTATTAGTTTTTATATTCAATAATATAAATATTTCTTTTAAATTTCTTAAATTTTAATATTTAGATTGAATTTGATTATTCTTTTCTATTATTGGTCATTAATTACAATAATATTAGAAAAAACCAATTTTAACCGATATTTTACATAATAGTACTTTTGCGGAAGTGCACTTACAATGCTACAGTGTTACGCATGCTCAATAATAAACGGATTTCTACTGCGCACTTATTAAAAAAAAGTATACTATATGTACTGAAAATATACTTATCTGGTAAAGAACAGCACTGCGCATGCGTAATTTTTAAATTTGGTCAGAGCACATGTGTGACTATCACTGTGCATCATTGCGCATGTGTAACAGCAATACAAAACAACTGCGCATGTGAATTGTTTGTGTTGTAGTGCGCACGTTTCCACAGTTGTGGTGCACTACTGCGCATGTGGAACAATATGTTGTGCATGAAAAAATGTTCAGTTTAAACATGCTTGACACGAATAGTGCCAGTGCGCATTGTTACAAACTGTAATAACATGGTAAAATGAACATTTTTGTAAGTTGCTATTGGAAAAAGTAGGTGAACTTTGAAGTGTGTACGACGATGAACGAAGTTTTCTCGGTATCGTATTAATATAATAGAAGATTTTGCAGTCGTTACAACTTATTTTGTAAATAACGTCACTTTTTCAAATTTTGGTATTCTATCTTTAAGAGATGGTAGTTGCGTGTTTTGAAAATTATTGGGATTCGAAAAAATAATTGAAATTTTAATTTTTTAACATATATTCAAAATTGTTTTAACTAAATCCGGGACGTATGGCACAACAACAGATTTTGTGAAGACAAATGACTTGTCGATTTTGTTTTGGTTTATGTCAGTATCTGAATTCAACACTTTCAATCTTCAATCCAAAATTCCTCGTAAATCCATAATTTCATAAGACTGTTGGTACTTCTCCTGGTCCTCGAAGATGAACTTATGGCCGCAGAATTTGGATTCTTAAATTAATCATCTTTTATAACTTGTTAGACTTATTTCCAATTAGATGTTAGATGTTCTTTCCAAAATTTGATAACAATAAGTGGTTGGAGTAGGATTTGTCTGTCTCTTATCTTTTCGACTGCGAGAAGGGAGGTTTCATGGATGTGGAACATTCATAACGTCATTTAATTTTATTTGAGCAACGATGACACAGAGAATTAACGAATTTTGATGACTTAAATAATATCGAAATCCATCAGCTGGGCTGGTATAAACTCGCCTTTCTCATATTGGTGTAGGTCTTATAATGGCACATCATTTTATCTACAAGTGTGAATCGTTGACAATCACCCTGTCTTGGAGATTTAAAGGCGGTGGTGGAGGTGGGAAGTTGTTTGACCTCTTGCGTCTATTCGTTATTCGTTTGTAGAGCAGATAACCCTGCTGAGCTAGAAACAGAAGCATAAGAACTATTAGGGCCTTGAACCCTATGAAGATGTAATTTGTGTCGTCAAAAATTCCTCATATTAACGGGAGTTCCATTTTTCCTTGACTATTGTTGGTCTGTCAGAGATGGATTGGATGATCCAAATGCCCTTGATCAGCCCTTTAGTACGGCCCTATTGGGTGTGAACACGGTACATGGCGAAATTATCCTTAAACAGAACAAACATATAAACTTAAATAAATAAATAAATACTAATATATAAATCTATATTAATGTAGAGCAACTGCCATACATTAATCCGTACAAGTTTGAAAGATAGTCCACCTGATTACATTAGGAAGCGAAATTTTTAGTTTAGCAGTGTACCTGCATTACTTTATCCTTATGCTTTGAGAACCTTTCTCGATTTTCATCTTTAAGGATTATATTGTTGTTTTGTGTAAATCTGACTATGGTGAAAAGTCAATCAGCTCTGTTATCCAACTTATTTGTTTTTATTTCTTTGTATACAAATACTTGATCATGAATGCCTGCCTTAGGAAACGGGCAGTTCTGTCATGGTATCGTTTTGATCTTTGTTTGGCCTGGATAAGGTTTTTGGTAGCTATTCTCTGTATTTCGCTCATTTTAGTTATGAGTTCCTTAAGATAGGACCCACAGATCTCAAAGGCAGGACCTTAAGGAATTGAGCTCGGAATTCTGGCTAGATGTCCAAAAACCAACACATAGGGCATGAAATTTGTTGCCTCATGAACTGAGGTATTATAATTAAACGTTGCGAAGGGCAACAGACGATCCCAATCGTCAAAATCCCTAGCATAATGTTTAAGGGGTTACACCACCCTGAAAATTTAAAAAAATCGTTTCTTTTTTTCTTACAGAATTTCGATGCCTATATTCTTACGGTCATTTAAAGACGTCGGACTTAATACCTTTTTCCGAGTTTTAATAGCTTAAAGTACTTTTTTATCTTCTTTTGCGTTTTTTTCAAAAATACATTTTTTGGAGTGGTGTACATGATTTCTCAAAAACTACTTGACCGATTCTCTTCAAAATTTGTACACAGCTTCTCTATAACATTCTCTATGGCATGACGTAGAATTTTCTCGATATAATTTTTTTTGAGAAAGTAATACATTTTTAAAACAGAAATTTCGTTACCCAAAAAAAAATTTTTTTTTCGAAGTGCTCCCATTTGCTCAAAAAATTTTTTTTTTTTAAACGGCTACGTCATGCTGTAAGTAATTTAATATAGTTTAAACAAAAATTTTGTTTTTGGATTTCTGATAAAAATTGTGCTGTCCAGCATGTACACCGCACGGCCGTGCGCTAAGAAAAGTGACTTACGAGACTCGCTATATCTCCGCCATTTTTGAATATTTTTTCTTCTTCCAAGAATTTTTTTTTAGTGAAATATATGTACTTTGATATTCCAGTTATTAAAAAGTGGTATTAATAATAGTTTTGTTAAAATTAATTCTTGAAATACCCTCCAATTTTTAGGCGTTCAGGGTGGTGTAACCCCTTAATGAAATCCGTCAGTTCAATATGACTTTTTTCTAATGCTCATTTGGCTTTGGTAATTAGTTAATTTAGTAATTGGGTCAATTAATTGTTTCGTTAAGTAAATTTCGTTATGTCATTAAGTTGGTTATGTTGTTAAGTCAGATTTCTTTGGTCGTTAAGTCGTTATGCGACTTCGAAAGAGGTCTAGCGCCCAACACATTTAGTTCGGTAAATTTAGAAAAATAAGCTTTTGTCTATCCTTGAACATAACAGGTATTTTTTTTTATTTTTATTAAGCTGTAATTATTAAGACCTCAAGTGGCTAAGGTAACCGATAGAGTAATATTTTAACCTCTGTTTCTAGTTAAGTTAATTTTGTTGCTAAGTATTTATTTATAATTTTTTTTTGTGTTTTTTTTCGGTCAGAGAAATTCCACTCATCACATCTTTGTGCAATAAAGCTTTTGTTAGGATCAACGGATGTTTTATCGCTTGGGTTCATGGAGAATATTTTATCGCCTTCGACTTTTGATCTTGTATTGCCCTTAGGTCGACCAGGTGGGTTTTTAGGCTTACTGAAAGGATGTTTTCCGGTTGTAGGTTGTGTTGGCAGAAAATTTTTGCTAAAAATTTTTTGCCAAACAATTTTTTTGTGTAAAAATCGAACCTAATGAATAGTGAGATGAAGTCTTTATATATTTTCAACAAATTTTGTAATCTAAAACCATATAAAAAATTCTTGCAAAAAATTCGTTTAGTATAGTTGTATCGGAATATTAAAATGAGATTTAAATTTAGAAAAAATGTTTAGTATGTAAGACAATGTAAATTAAAACTTGTCTTATTATTGTTCATTGAAAAGAATTAATTTAAATAATTATTATAATATAATAAGCCTTAAATAATAATAATAAATAATAAGAAAGAATGTTAATTAAACAATGATTTATTAATGATTTATTAAATTATTAATAATTAATTGATAATTTAATTAATTAATAATTAATGTTAATTAATAATAAGAAAGAATGTCTGAACATTATCAAACGAATACATTTTGTATGAACTTTCTGAAGAAAATAAGTAAAGAAAAAGAATAGGAAGTAATCCAACAGGTGGATGTTAGAATGAACTAACTCGTAATCTAATACTCGAGTCGTGTGCCGCGATATTGATAACGGCGACGAGGTATTATGCCCAACATATGTTACTCGACTTTATCTTCATACGACGAATAAATAAAAATCCGTTATCTAGTACCCTGGTCGCGTGCCGTTCACCCTGACAACAATGAATTTTATGATAATTATCAAAGACAATATTAGTAATAATTATCAAAGATAATATCAATAATAATTATCAAAGATAATATCAAAAAAAAGTATCAAAGATAATATCAATAATAATTATCAATAACAACTTTATCTGAAATTCCAGGAACAAATTTTAGTAATAAATTCATCATCAATTTTAGGAATGAATTTTATAATAAATATTGATAACAATGCCAATAACAAAAGTTGAATTACAATATTAATAACAATCTGAACAACCAAATTGGATAATATATTCTGGTTTATAACACTGTGCGACAGTGAAAATATACTTTCATGGAGACCTAGCACAACTTGTAGGTCTAGTAAAACTAAGAAAAATGGTATAGGCGAAATTTCCAATACACCTCAAAAATCTCATTTTATGGCCAAAAAACCGTTTTTCTGTAGGTTGATATGAACAATCACGCATAATTTCGCTACATTCCATCCGATTTCTAACTACTTTTTTTAGTTCGAAAGAGGAAAAACAGAGCTTTCCAACAGTGTGTTTATAATTTTGCTAAAATAAGAACTGACGAAACTGTAGATAAAAATGTTTGAATTTTTTTTTCCATTTTTTCAATTTTGACAACATTTTTACAATATTATCCGATATTGGGGATTTTTTCAGTACATTATTAGTAGATAAGCTGGGAGAGTTCTGGATATAAAAGTGTTAGTGAGTATGTATGTGAGGTAAGCATATGTGTGTGTATCCGTGTGACTTCCTATAGATGGGCGTTACGTCATCAGAAAGGGATTTGCAAGGTCAACCCTTGACAAGTGTCAAGCTATATTACGTCAACAGAAAGGAATTTGCAAGGTCAACCATTGACAAGTTTCAAGCTATATTACGTCATCAGAAAGGAATTTGAAGGTCAACCCTTGACGAGTTTCAACGTGCTTACTCTTACATCATCATCAGAAAGGAATTTACAAGGTCAACCTTTGACAAGTTTCAACTCTCTCTCATATATTTAGATTATGCTTTCTGATTTTTAAGAATTTGTCAATGCTTTATAATAATTTGTTGTTGCTTTTGTTTATTAAAAATTATTTTTAATCGTGTGAAAGAATAAGTCTAATTAGAATAATGAAATTAAAAGAGGTGTTGCGCAATCGTGATTTCCGGTCCCAGATTCCTTCGTCTGTTTTGACTATCTTATTCTTATAGTGCATTCCAGAGCAGATTTTTTTATCACATGAATTTTGTCAGCTTTTGTTTAAGAAAAGTATAATTTATTACTTTCGCATAGTTTGAACGTACATAATCTTACGTCATCAGAAAGAAATTTGCAAGGTCAACCCTTGACAAGTTTCAACGTGCTTACTCTTACATCATCAGAAAGGAATTTACAAGGTCAACCCTTGACAAGTTTCAACTCTCTCTCATATATTTAGATTATGGTTTTTTGATTTCTAAGAATTTGTCAAGAATACAATTTATTTATTTCTTAGCATTGTTTATTAAAATATCGGTTATTTAAGAGATTTTATTCTTATGGTACATTCCAAAGCATTATTTAACATTCCATGGATTTTTGGTTGAGGGAAAAAATGTGACCAGGAAAGGATAGAAAAAAGGATAAAGCATTTTCATCATGGGGATTGACAAAGTCAGAAAATTAAATAGAAAAGAAAGAATTGAAAATTCAAGACATAAGACATAAACACACGAATACTCGAGAAAAAGATTTATTCTAAAGAACCTTAAACTTTAACAAATTACTTGAAACATAAAACATGAATAGTAATCAACCTAAAACTGAAATCATAATGCTAAATAAGACTCAAATTCAAAGCATAAGAATCGAAACACTTCAAGACATGAGGTATAAACTTTAAACATAAGTCTAAATAATAAAATTATTAACATAAAACTCAACAGTTTAACTCAACCATTAAGATTCAAAACATAAGCACAATATGTAATGCATCAAATATAATGACCTAATACATAGAACATAAATACTCAATAGATTAATAAAGAAAACTCAATACATGCAACACTGATTAAGAGAATCCAATACATGACACAAGATTTAAGACATGACATAAAATACTTAAAAGATAAGCCTTAAGACATAAGAATATTGACTTAAAATTAAGCAGTAAATCTCAAAACTTAAGACTCAAAACATAAGACACAAGATGTAATATTCAAGAAAAAAAGACTCAATACATAAAACCCAAATCTTTTAACAAATTACTTAAGCCATAAGACAAAAATAGTAATCAACCTAAGTTTTAAATCATAATCCTAAAAACATAAGACTCAAACTCAAAGCATAAGAATCGAAACAGATAACAGAGGACTTAAGACATATCAATCAAGACATGAGATATAAACTTTAAACCTAAGTCTAAATAATAAAATAGTAGCATAAAACTCAACAATTAAACTTAACCTTAGGATTCGAAACATCAGACATAAGATATAACAACAAAAATACATAAAGCTCAAAGTATAAGAACAGAACACATGGCACAAGACATAAGATAAAATACTTAAAACATAAACCTTAAGACATAAGATTATTGACATAAAATTCATCAATAAATCTCAAACTTTAAAATTCAAAACATAAGACACAAGATATAATACTCAAGAAACAAGACTCAATACATAGAACCCATAAATTTTAACAAATTACTTAAACCGTAAGACATAAGTAGAAATTAACCTAAGATTCAAATGATAATCCTAAACCTAGTTCTTAGGTTGATTGCTGCTCAAGTTTAATATTTTATGTTCTTTGTCGAAATTTATAGGTTATATGTAATTTAAGTGGGCTTTCTTTGGGTGTTACATCTCGTGCCTTATGTTTCAATTTTGAAATTGTTGAGTTTTATGTTAATAATCTTATGTATTAAGGTTTATATTTGAAGTATTATAGCTTATGTTTTAAGTCTTATAATATGTGTTTGGATTATTAAACTTGGAGTATTATGTATTGAGTCTTATGTTTTTTAGTTTTATGATTTGAGTTTTGGTTTATTATCATTCAAGTCTTATATATTTTAAGTTGTCTTATATATTCTCATGTTTCGATTTGCATGTCTTAAGTGTTGTGTTATGTGTTTCAATTCTTATGTTTTGAGTTTGAGTCTTATGTCTTTAGTTTATGATTTGAATCTTAGGTTCATTACTAATCATGTCTAATGTCTTTAGTTTTATGATTTTAACGTCAAAAATGTCGTGTCGGGAAATTTTATGTCTTGATTCTTATGTGTTAGGTATTACCATCTCATGTCTTCAGTTATATGTACATGTCTTATTGTCGTAATTAGGGAATAAGTCTTATATTTTAAATGATTTAAAGGAACATTTTGATTCTATTTATTGTGTCTCTTTTCTTTTAGTGTTTTATCTTGTGCCTTATGTTTAGAGTCTTAAATTTTAAATTTTAATGTTGAGTTTTATGTTGACAATCTTATGCTGATATATATAATCTCAAGGCTTATGTTTTAAGTATTCTGTCTTATGTTTCGAGTTACATGTCTTAAGTCTTTTGTTATGTGGTTTGAATCTTACACCCCGAAATAGATGTATTGGGCTTTATATGTTTCTAGTTTTAGTTGATTTCTATTCCAATCTTATATTTTACGTAATTCTTTGATATTTTTTTTCAGGCTCTCTGCACACAAAAAACAAAGTATTAAAACGAGTCTAAATTTTGGACTTCTTTTAAGGCGTAAACGAAAGAAGCCGCTGTGGGCTGAAATTCAGCAAAAGAAAATAACTTGAAAGCAATACACACAGTGGGCTGAAAAAAAGCAACACTAAAAACTAAAATTTATGCTGAAGCCAATAAATGGGCTGAATTTGAAACCTTATACTGTATTATTTTATTGTCAATTATTAAGAAAGCTGAAATTAAGCCTACATTTTAATTAGAAAATAGTTATTAAAACATTTGAAATATCTAATTATATGACGGCTGCAGGTTAGAAATAAAAGCCATGTTTTGACAAATTTCTTCTTAAAAACTTATGTGCGATTTGGTATTCTATTCAAAACCTGTAAATTAGCCTCAGTTTTTTATAAAATCCAAAATATCTTGCGAAATAATACGAAATTTAAGAGTTTAGTTTAGCCGGGATATGTTGACAATTTCACGAGATTTTCTGAAGTGCACTTACAGTTTGTTTATACACATAATCACAACACAAATCACTAAAATTAATTGTTCGCAAGAAAATTTTCTACATGTTTCACAGAAACAAATAAGCACCACAAACACAAAAATTCACTACCAAATTGTTCAAAATTATCGCGTCGCGAAATATCTACTGGATGCATCGCCATTAACATATGATGTTTGCTCATGCGCAAATCCTTTCTGGTAACGTCAGGCGATCAGGACTACTTTTCAGCTTCCGGAAAGGCTGAAAAGTATCTTCGTAAGCATTACTTTCAAGCATTCTAAGATATACTAATAGAACAGCTCAATTGTATCTAATTTTAAGCAACGACAACTAGAAACCAGGACATTCAATAACTAATTTTCATTTTAAGACTCAAGATGTATGTTATGAAGAAATTTTAGCACTTCAATTCAGTTATCGACTTAATTTCAGGCAAATCTTAAAAGTAGTTTATAATAACTTTAAGACTTTGGTTTTTGTGTGTGTATAAGGTCTTTCCTTGATGGGTTCCATCTTGTGCCTTATGTTTCGAATCTTAGTTTCTTTAGATTTATTACTGAGTCTTATGTCGATTATCGTATGTCTTGAGGCTTATATTTTAAGTAATATATTATGGGTTTATAAGTGTTGATCTTTTGCTTTTTATGTTTTTCAGTCTTAAGTTTTGAGTTTTGTTGTTGAGTTTTATGTCGATAATCTCATGCCGATAATCTTATGTCTTAATACTTGTGTTTTAATTGTTATTATTATTATTATTATTATTATATTTTATGTCTCTTGTTGTATGTCCTAATTTTGGTGTCATGTGTTAGATACTTTTACTTTGAGTTCCATGTTTTGAGTTATTTGTCTTTAGTTTTTTTCATTTGTTTGCTTCTTTTTGTAGTATTAGATAGTTTGAATATTAGGTTTAACTCCTAATGTTTCAATTATTATCAGTTACGTATTATATCTCAAGTTGCATGTATTTTGTTTCATAATTCTTAAGACCGGAAATTAATGTATTCGATCTTACATGTTTTTAGTTATGTTTCTTCCAATCTTATGTTTTAAGTAATTCGTTAAAAATGTTTAGGTTCTATGTATTAGGTCTTTTTTGTTAATGGGTTATATCTTGAGCCTTATGTTTCGAGTTTGAATTCTTTAGACCTATTGTTGATTTTTATGTCAATCATCTTGTGTTGAAAATCTTATGTCTTAAGTCTTATGTTTTACCATCTCATGTCTTCAGTTATATGTATATGACTTATATCGCAGTTAGATATTAAGTCTTATATTTCAAATAATTTATCGAAATTTATAGGTTCTATTTACTATATCTCTTTTCTATGAGTGTTACATTTTGTGCCTTATGTTTAGAGTCTTAAATTTAAAGGTTTATTAAGTTTTATGTTGATTATCTTACATCTTAAGGCTTATGTTTTAAATGTTCTGTCTCATGCCTCCAGTTTGATGTTTGACGTCATTTGTTTTTAACTCTTAAGCTCTGAAACTGAAGTATTGAGTTACATGTTCTTGGTTTTATGATTTAATTCTTAGGTTAATTACTGTTCAAGTCTAATATTTTATGTTATTTGCCGAAATTTATAGGTTATATGTAATATAAGTATGCTCTCTTTAAGTGTTACACCTCGTGTCTTATGTTTCGAGTCTAAAGGTTCAAGTTTTATTGTTAAGTTTGATGTTGATAATCTTATGTCATGAGAGGCGTCTGTTAAGAAGTTTATAACTCATGTCTAGATTTGCATGTCTTATGTCTTGTGTTATGTGTTTCGATTCTTATATTTTTGAGTTTGATGTATTGAGTCATATATTTTCAGTTTTATGATTTAAGTTTTACGTTCATCAGGGTCCAAGTCTTATATATTTTAAATAACTTATCGAAAATTTTAGGTTTTATGTACTGAGCATTTCTTTCTTGGGTGTTATATCTTTTCCTTATGTTTCATCGAATCTTAAGGTTTGAATTTAGTTGTTGAGTTTTATATTGATAATGTTATATCTTTATGCGTATGTTCAAAAGTTTTTATCTCATGTTTAGATTTCCATGTTTTTGTCTTGAGTTATTTGTTTTGATTCCTATGCTTTGAGTTGTTTCTATTGACTCTAATTTCTTTAGTTTTAATATTTAAATTTTAGGTTGATTACGATCCAAGTCTTATATTTTAAGTAACTTATCGAAATTTTTAGGTTCTATATATTGAGTATTTTTTTCTTGGGAGTTATATCTTGTGTCTCATGTTTTAAATCTTATTGTTTAAGTTTAATTGTTGAGTTTATGTTGATAATCTTATGTCTTTATGCTGATGTTTGAAGTTTGTATCTCGTGCCTTGATTTATATGTCTTAAGTCCTCTGTTATCTATTTCGATTCTTATGCTTTGAGTTTGAGTCTTATGTCTTTAGGATTGTGATTTGAATCTTAGGTTGATTACTATTAATGTCTTACAGTTTAAGTAATTTGTTAAAAGATTTGGGTTCTATATATTGAGTCTTTTTTCTTGAATATTACATCTTGTGTCTTATGTTTTGAGTTTTAAGGTATGAGATTTATTGATGAATTTTATGTTAATAAATAATCTTATGTCTTAAGGCTTATGTTTTAAGTATTTTATCTCATGTCTGGAATAGTTAATCTTATGTCTTCTGTCATGTGTTCTGTTCTTATACTTTGAGTTTCATGTATTTTTGTTGTTATATCTTAGGTCTGATGTTTCGAATCATAAGGTTGTGTTTAATTGTTGAGTTTTATGCTACTAACTTTATCATTTAGACTTAGCTTTAATGTTTATATCTCATGTCTTGATTTATATGGCTTAAGTCTTCTGTTATGTGTTTCGATTCTTATGCTTTGACTTTGAGTCTTATGTCTTTAGGATTATGATTTGAATCTTAGGTTAATTTCTACTTTTGTCTTACGGTTTAAGTGATTTGTTAAAATTTATGGGTTCTATGTATTGAGTCTTGTTTCTTGTGTCTTATGTTTTGAATTTTAAAGTTTGAGATTTATTGATGAATTTTATGTCAATAATCTTATGTCTTAAGGTTTATGTTTTAAGTATTTTATCTTATGTCTTGTGCCATGTGTTCTGTTCTTATACTTTGAGCTTCATGTATTTTTGTTGTTATATCTTATGTCTGATGTTTCGAATCCTAAGGTTGAGTTTAATTGTTAAGTTTTATGCTACTATTTTATTATTTAGACTTAGGTTTAAAGTTTATATCTCATGTCTTGATTGATATGTCTTAAGTCCTCTGTTATCTGTTTCGATTCTTATGCTTTGATTTTGAGTCTTATGTTTTTAGGATTATGATTTAAAACTTAGGTTAATTACTATTTTTGTCTTACGGCTTAAGTAATTTGTTAAAAGATTGGGTTCTATGTATTAAGTCTTTTTTTCTTGAATATTACATCTTGTGTCTTATGTTTTAAGTCTTAAGTTTTGAGATTTATTGCTTAATTTTAAGTCAATATTCTTATGTCTTAAGGCTTATCTTTTAAGTATTTTATGTCACGTCTTAAATCTTGTGTCATATATTGGATTCTCATAATCAGTGTTGCATGTATTGAGTTTTCTTTAATAATCTATTGAGTATTTATGTTCTATGTATTAGGTCATTTTATTTGATGCATTACATATTGTCCTTATGTTTTGAATCTTAATGGTTGAGTTAAACTGTTGAGTTTTATGTTAATAATTTTATTATTTAGACTTATGTTTAAAGTTTATATCTCATGTCTTGATGTGTTTCGATTCTTATGCTTTGAATTTGAGTCTTATTTAGCATTATGATTTCAGTTTTAGGTTGATTACTATTCATGTTTTATGTTTCAAGTAATTTGTTAAAGTTTAAGGTTCTTTAGAATAAATCTTTTTCTCGAGTTTTCGTGTCTTTATGTCTTATGTCTTGAATTTTCAATTCTTTCTTTTCTATTTAATTTTCTGACTTTGTCAATCCCCATGATGAAAATGCTTTATCCTTTTTTCTATCCTTTCCTGGTCACATTTTTTCCCTCAACCAAAAATCCATGGAATGTTAAATAATGCTTTGGAATGTACCATAAAAATAAAATCTCTTAAATAACCGATATTTTAATAAACAATGCTAAGAAATAAATAAATTGTATTCTTGACAAATTCTTAGAAATCAAAAAACCATAATCTAAATATATGAGAGAGAGTTGAAACTTGTCAAGGGTTGACCTTGCAAATTTCTTTCTGATGACGTAAGATTATGTACGTTCAAACTATGCGAAAGTAATAAATTATACTTTTCTTAAACAAAAGCTGACAAAATTCATGTGATAAAAAAATCTGCTCTGGAATGCACTATAAGAATAAGATAGTCAAAACAGACGAAGGAATCTGGGACCGGAAATCACGATTGCGCAACACCTCTTTTAATTTCATTATTCTAATTAGACTTATTCTTTCTCACGATTAAAAATAATTTTTAATAAACAAAAGCAACAAATTATTATAAAGCATTAACAAATTCTTAGAAATCAGAAAGCATAATCTAAATATATGAGAGATAGTTGAAACTTGTCAAAGGTTGATTTTGTAAATTCCTTTCTGATGATGATGTAAGAGTAAGCACGTTGAAACTCGTCAAGGGTTGACCTTCAAATTCCTTTCTGATGACGTAATATAGCTTGAAACTTGTCAATGGTTGACCTTGCAAATTCCTTTCTGATGACGTAATATAGCTTGACACTTGTCAAGGGTTGACCTTGCAAATCTCTTTCTGATGACGTAACGCCCATCTATAGGAAGTCACACGGATACACACACACATGCTTACCTCACATACATGCTTACCTCACATACATACTCACTAACACTTTTATATCCAGAACTCTTCCAGCTTATCTACTATTATTGTTATAATCAATTTGATTCCGCGTCGAATGATCTATATTTGTATGTAATTTGATGAATATTAATAGAGTTATGTGAGTTTTAAGACCATTTAATTTTTTACTCATTTTGTATATACGTATAAGTGACTTTGAAACAGCATTAGGACGCGTTGCAAAGCATGCAAATTATAACAAGTGTCATAACAAATATATTAGTTTTATTGGAATATACAGTAGAGTATAGTGCAGTACGATATGGTATATTACGGTATGGTGCTGTGTAGTACACAACAGAACTGGTTCTAAATTCAAAATAATGAAATAAAAATTAGAATTACATAACAGAATAAAATAGTACAAAGTACTACAAAACAGTTTGAACAGTTTAAAATATGTGGTTAAACTGAACTTTAGATTCAAAAATGTTTGCTAGACCTCTTTCGTTTGTAGGAGTCATCTCTAGTTTTCCGTTTTAAGGACCACCAGTGATCAGCAAGCATGTTGCTGGAGTTAACGACTTCAACGTAATCAGGACTCTTGTTGTTTCCAAGGAACTTTTCGCATAATGATTTAAAACCATCCCATGCTCGTCTTTCCACAGCATTGACCTTATTTGCGAATTCTTTATCTTGCATAAGTTTTGGAATCTGAGGCCCGACAAAGTTCCCGAAAATTGTCAACATCTCTCTAAAAAACTGCATTGTAGAAATAAACTATAAACTACTAACAAATAAAAAAACGTATTACCTCCTAATAAGCTTTACATCGCTCACTTTGGAGAATGCAACTTCTTTCAGGTAAGGGAACGCTTTGCCATCAAAATTTAATTTTTTCACAAACTGCTTTGCATATCCAAGTTTACGGTAAACTGCTAGAAGGATGACATCTTCTGGTCGGACAAGCGGAGGATTTAAAACATATTTTTGACCGATTTTGAAGAGCTGACGTGTTAGCCATTCTGTTTTTCTATATCGATTCGGGACACGGCTATCCCAATCACAAAGATAGCAAGGGTACTTGGTGTACCCACCTTGCATACCAAACAAAATTGTCAATACTTTTAGGTCGCTGACTATTTACCATTCATATGTACCGTAATGGATGAGGCTAAGTATTTTTTATAAATTTTCATACGTTTCCTTCATGTCTGTTCTGTATGCGAATGGAACTGATGGCAATTGATTCTTATTATGTAATAATACAGCCTTCGAACCTATAATAATAATAGTAATAATAATAATCACTATTATACAAATTTAAATTTCAAGATTCAAGGGAGGAATATTGGGAGAGCACTTACTCATGCATGATCCATCAATGAAGAGTCGCCACTCATTTGATTCACTTCATCAGTTTTGAACACTTCTCTGAAATAAATTCGATCAACATCTTTTCGAAAACTCGTAATTCTGAAGTCATTATCCACTTAATTCCATTGTTTAAGTCGAGCAGCGAGTATTTTAGATTGTCTTAACGATAGACGTAAATTATGAGAAAGGTCCTGAAAATCTGCATTTGATACTTTGTGTAATTCTGTAGACCTGCACCCGGACGGAACGTACTCTTCATCATCACCTTCACCATCTCTCAGAAGAAGCATATTTAAGCGTAAAGACATTATTGTAGCTATCAACTAGAGTTTTATTATTCTTTAACTTCACACGATGCTTCTGATCCACCAATAAACCACATATGAATCAAAACTTATTGCGATTATCACCCATTTCTTCATCAAAAATTGAAGCAAAGCAATAAAACTTTGACGTTTCAATAAGGTTAAATTACAATAACACTTTCTTTTCTTATTCAAGATACAGTGTGTACTTAGGTACACTTAAGAACCATTTTCATATTTTTTTTGTGACGATGTGCAATTTGGAAATTTAGAAATAGAGAAATATACTATATTCACATCGTCACTATAGTAAAGTTCAAGTCGGCTCGTGACCCCGAGTCATTGCGACCGAGCACTAGCTCCGGCTGAAAAGCACTATTCAGCAACAGAATTGGAATGTCTGTCAGTTAAGTGGGGTATTTAGAAAATGCGTCACTACCTCAAAGGATACCATTTTATAGTGATTTCAGATCACCAATCCTTGAAGTGGCCGGAATTAATTGAAACTCCCTTTGGACGTCTTGCGAGATGGATAATGGAATTATTACGGTGGGATTTTGAAGTTCATTATAAGAAAGAAATAGAAAATCCTCTTCCAGATTTTCTTTCACGCTCACCTTTACCAATTTCTACAATAAATAAAATTTCTGATTGCCCTTGGTATCATCGGATTTTTAAAGAGATAAAAAAGGATTCTGAGAATAATCCTGATTTTAGCATTGAGGGAGAAAAATTGTATCATCATGTACCAGGTTATACTTGCTGCAAGTTGTCCCGTCAAGCTTTCTGCACAATCGGACATTTTCTTGGTTAGGTCAACTTTTCATAAATGTCAAATGCAAACTTGCGAAGTTTGCAGTGCCAACTTCGCTCAAACTTCAGGCAAGGAATTGTGCTGTGTGGGCCGGTTTGTAGCAAATGGAAAGAAATGGGGCTTGCGACTCGATCAGTCCAATGGGATGATGAGACACATCACAAGACCTCATGACGTAAGTGGCAAATAAAGGAGTTTAAATTTTTTATTTATTTTTGAACGCTCACTTTGTTTACTTTTTAAAGTGAGGGGGAAATGTAATGGCGTGAAATATGGGATTGTAGTATATTCATGCCGTTACTATATTTAATTCTAGAAGGCCGTGATGTCGCGTCAATGCTTACCTACCGCTTGTACCGATCCCCACACGTGTGCTCACCGGCACAAGTGATGGGGCTTCGATTTTATTAGTCGGCTCTCGCTGCCGATTAATTAGTCTTCTGGCTATCGGGACTCGAGGAGCTCCTCGGTCCCATGCTAGGAAGCACAGGTAAAAAGAGATATGCGTGTGGGTGCCCCCGCCGCATTCCCCCACTACCATGAGTGACTAGTAAAGCCAGATAGACTGCCGAGAGCGTGTGGGGATTGAGTAGAGTTGCTCTTCTTTCAAAACTCATACGTAATATCTGGAACCCTTGAGGTGATGGATTTCCTAGGCGTTCACCAAACTGATAGAGGTGCCCCTCTTCGGATTGGCGAACGGAAATGGAGGCTTGCATCGTCTATGGGTGCTCCTGTGACGTTGTAATACGTGTTCTAGGTTCTCAGTTTCTTGGCTAGAGACGGAAAAATATAGGTGCCCCTGTTTGCTTTCTCTCTACCCAAAGAATAGACTCAACTCTTCCCTTGGAGGGATTTGTTGAATATAGGCGTTAGGGGGTGGTTGTCGTTATGGTAATATTAGAATAATTGGATATAGTAAAAATTTCAATTTGTAAAGATTATTATGGTCGAAAGTTTGAATGTTTTAACCAGAAAACTGAGAAAAGAAAATTTAATATATCGGATAATTTTAAATTTATTTTAGTTAAGACTTGACAAAATAATTTTGTTACAGATCCAAGCTTAAAATCTAAATCACAGAAGATGGCTAGAAGCGTCCGTCAACTTACGGTTACATAATGTGAAAATTCACAAAATTTAAATCTCGAAATTATTGTCCGATTTCTGAAATAATATGTTAATTTCTTAAATTCATTTATATTTTTGTAGTGCCTATTGTATAATTATCTTTTTATTTTTGTTAAATATATTTTTTATTTTAAACTCTTAAAATAAGAATATTTTGGTTATCTCTGACTATACCCGTCCTTTTTCTTTAGAAAATTAATTAAGTTCAATAAACGTAAGTTGTCAGCCAGCAGGCTAAGATTGATTTGCAATTTGCTTTCTTTCTTTTTAATTTTCAGCTAGAAATTAAGTTAGATTCATCGTTGGGATGAAAATTTTATAAAATTTTAAGGTTATGAACGCTGGACAATCTGACGAGCGTAATCCGGTGCAACTTTAATAATTAAGAAAAAGTCCTATCATTACAAGATTGCCATTTGAACCATTAAAAATGAAAATAATTACAACAAAAGTTATTGGGTTTTGGGAAGCTATTTTCAGGAATTCTGACCCTAATGTGATTTTCAGAGCAACCGAAATATTAAATTATAAATTAGATAATTTATCAAATTTAGTCGCTATAACAAAGAAACTAGTAGAATAGCGATAACAAAAAAATTGACATTGATTTAGGCAACGTATTTTTTAAAAACTTTTTAATTATCTAAATTTATTTAAATATTTCAAATTCACTTTCTGTTGGAGAGCGAGAAATTTGTTTTAAAATGTTTGAAGTAAAAAAATTGGTTTGATCGATAAATTTGAATATGAAAATAGAGTCTTATAAAGACGTCTAATCAACATGCAAAAAAAATTATAGGTTATTTTGTAAAAAGTCCAGACTTTTGAATGTATTCTTGGTCAGATTCACATTTAGACCAGAAAGGTTATGAACAATTACGTAATTCTTCAATTTTTCTTTGTTTATATTTCAAAGTAATAGAATAAAAATAAAAAAGACAGCTCCTTCATTTGAGCAACAAATTGTGAATTATTTCTTAAGTTTTGCTATTTTTCTAACAGATTTCATTTCAGCTTCTGCATCTTATCAAAAAAACTGTTTTTAAACAGTTAAATTCGAAAAAAAATGATTTTTTTATTTAATTCCATACTAAAGTTTCGAAATGACGTCCGATTTTTTTCAAACACAATATTTCATATATATTACATTAATTTTACATACATTTTCACAGTTTAAATAATGTGAATTCGACTGGACACGAAAACCTTTATTATCAATTTCCAAATTTATAAACTTCTAGTTTTGAACATTGACTCTTGTGAAAAAAATGAAAAGAATAAAATATCAGAATAAAGAAAACCGAAGATTCCTAATTCATTTTGGCAACGAAATTTTTAGTATTTGATCACATCCCTTCATAAGCATTAGGATTGAAAATTTAGATTCCAATTGTAAGAGAAAAAATTGCATAAGAAAGAAAGTTTACAGATTTTACGTATTTATGAGTTATATAGTGATGCTGTAAGGTTCCTATTCCTATCACTCTACCTTACATTCTTAAAGATACAGATTTTTTTAGGGCTTAGATATGGTTTGGAAAGTATACAGTAGTGATCTCGAAATGATAACAAGTAATAACCGTACATAAAAAACACTTAAACTCTACTGAGTATGGATTTTTTCACCCCTTGTTACTCTAACCTATTTTCTTAAAGATAAAGATTTGTTATGATTTAGATATGGATTGGAAAGTATGGATTGGAAAGTATATTGTTAGTAAAAATAACAATACTAAATTTTATTAAAAATCCATTATACCGTTCTCAAGTTATCGTGTTCATAAAAACCTACATCTAAATCCACACACACACACACACATACACACATGTATATATACGTTGTAACGTGGTTTTTGAGAAAACACACGTTAGGAAACAAACCTCCGGGATTTCGCCGAAGCTAACCTCACCTGATCGCCGGGCATACGGAAACTTAAAAGAACAAAATACGCGAAACACTCTCAGTACGCACTCAACACAAATTACCATTTGTTTGCCGACGTTGATCTTATGTAAATTAACTAACTCTTGATATTTTGTAAAATCGTCTGTTTTGTTTCTCGAAAACACGATGTAAAAATAACAGCTACTTTCACTAGTAGTTGTCTGACAGCGTGAGATTTCTCGAGACCGATCTGTTAAAGTTTGTGGAGTTGTCGCAGATAGGAGCAAAAAAGGGAGTGATGCCAGGTCCTCGCGGAATCCTGCAACGGCTCCAAGGTTAGTCCTTTTCTCAAATTCGGAATCGGTAACTCGAAGAGCATCATTGTGCGCGGTCGCGGCTGTGCTGAGCCAAGGTGCTCAGTTGTTTTCTTTTTCTTTTAATTATTGTAAATCGTGCTTTTCGTTATTAGTAATTATTTCATTAAAGTTAATTGAACTAACTCGGGTTGTTTTACTGTGTTCACCCGAAATAAAGCGTGAGTGTCTTGTGTTTTCAAATTGTGCCCGATTATCTCTTTCTCTCTCACTCGTCCGCGAGAAGGTGCACGCCGTGGGATAAGAGCTAGCCGGTCGGTACCGTGGCCAGGGGATCTCAATCTCGGAAGAGCCCGGGTGGAATTTTCCGCCTGGCGCAGTTACAAATTTAAACGGGCTTCGCGGGAGTCTCGCAAGCTGAAAGCGTAAGGCTTGCGAGTCGAGATCGGGCGTCGGCCATTGTGGTAAGTCAGTTTGTTTCACAATAACCTTTCTCTCTCGCACGCATTGTCACGATGAGTTGCATGTGTTAGAGAGAGAACGGTTACAACTGGCGCCCAACGTGGGGCTGAGAGAGAAAGAGTCGGAACAAAAGAGAATGACTCAGCACAGCCGGATAACGAGGCTTTGGAAATTAAAATTAAATTCGACACGAGGTAATTTAATTTTAAATTTGAAATAAAATTCGAGTCTTGGCAAAGAGTTTATTTGTATCTCTGAGCAAATAAATTTCTTTGAATTTTAAAAGGGTTTTCTGACATTTCGTTGTTGAATTAAAAATAATATTATTAAATTCAAATTAAGCCCCAAATTAAAAATTTTTCTTGTTTTTCCTATTTTCACGGTATTCACATCCGAAAATGAATCCTTTGGGAACCGGTAAAGGAGAAAACTCAGAAGACGAACAAAAAGGGAACAGTGAAAGTGGGAACACGCCACCACCAGAGGTCGATAATGCGAATGGTCGCGAAAACAGAGCAGAGAGGGCGAGGAATTGTGGAACCGATTTGCACAATTGTCCTTACAGGAAATATTAGCACAAATGCCAAGGTGGTTGCAAAGTCGTACAGGAGCGCAACGAGGCACCGACAGACCACGAGTCAGTCTCCCACACTAACGCAACGCGATGGTCCCGTTTTCGGAAAACCGGAAACGACAGTGGGGGAGATAGCTCGCCGTCTCCTAATGAGGCCTAGAGGTTACCGCCCAGCACGTCCGCAGGGACGACAGCCGATAGTGTAAGAAGATCCGTAAGTTGCGCATTGTCACTACTCGAAAACACTTTCAACTTTGATAATGTTAACACGCGGTCGCAAGGTTAACCTCGGGCTCGGGCATCCTAGACCAAGCGAACGGGGATAATTCAGCGAATAACATTGAGTCCTTGATGGAGCTGGTAAAAGGCCAGCAAGAACTAATCCTGCAATTAAAAGCAGAATTAGAGAACGCGCAAAAAGCTTCATCCGGAACGTCTGCGGCGAATTCTACCCCTACTACAGTAGCAAATGCGGTACCGAAAATGACGGAGGCCAGTAGTAACGTGGGCCCACGGGTCATTACATGCACCTTATCGTCCTGGAATACGCCCAATACGACATCAGCTCCCCCTATAGTGACCACAGCCCAAGTGCACAGCTCGCGCTACCAGTTCAGTGGACTGAACCGGAGCCAAAACAGCCACTGGAAGGCGCAACAGGGTCACTTAGGGGAAAACGATAGCTACCAACAAACGTGCCCAGGAATGTATGCACAAACACAGAATTTAACGAATACGCTACAGATCACACAGACAATGACACATACTCATTTTGGACAGCCAACGACTTCATTAGGTTGGCAGGTCCCAATGGACGCCCGGAGCAATCCGTCGTACTTGTTTCCGCAGGTCAACCCAACAAGCGTATCAAGGGAAAGGTGGGGGGCGGGAACAGAGAGGAGTGGGGAGGCGCAAGAACGGTTCTCGGCCTACCAAAACACCAAACGGAAGCGTGTTTCCCCTCTCAAAGCGGGCCTGCGTTCTTCCGGTCAGAACCTAGTTAGACCGGAAACTCGAACAGGCAAACTTACGGGCAGAGCAATTTCGGTTTTCCACAAGAATCGGTAGGGTTCCAAAGCGGTCCGGATAACCAGCAATGGGGAGGTTCGTTTCTGCCAGCTGGGCCGCAATGGAACCAACATTCACCGAACTTTAACCCATTTGACGCATCCACATTCGGCGTAGGGCAAAATGGGGGAGAGATGTTTTACAGACCCCAAGGGCCCCAACGCGATGTCTTTAAGGTCGTAGGAGCATGGAGGTTAAAGTTTAAGGGAGAAAGAAGCAAGAACATAGACCAGTTTCTATGAAGGATCGAGGAAGGAAAGGCTGGTGTCTACCTTACCGACGAAGAGTTGCTTCTCGCTATGCCCTTTCTCCTAGACGGCATGGCATACCACTGGTTTTGCCAAAACAAGGGACGGTGGGCCAAGTGGGATCAATTCAAGCTACATTTCCGAACGCGGTTCGGAAATCCCGCGTATCAAGAGAGGCTTGAAGAAGAGATCCTACTCAGAAAGCAGGGAGCTGATGAGTCTGCGACAGACTTCCTGACATGCATGTTTGGGCTGTTTCAGTTGTCTGAGGTACAAATGCCTCTGGAAAAACAGCTCAACCGCATATACGAAAATCTGAGGCCCGAGTTCCGTAGTGCAATACCTAGGTACAATTTTGCGGATTGCCACTACTAGGAAGAATAGAGTCTTCCTAGTGTCACCTAGGCCCCCAGAAGCTATATACCGGGCAGAAAAGGAAGGAAGAAGAGAGAGAGAGAAAAGAGGAAGGAAGTAGGAGGGTTAACGAAAACACTGCGTTGCCCACACTAGAACATACTCCTCCCCCTCCTCCCGAAAAATCATTGATACCTGATTTCGCGTACAAAGGAAAGGCATCGCCGCCGAAAAAGGCTCCAGCGATAGCAGCAGTGTCGGAGAAACCGGAAAAAGAACAATGGTCCAAACAGTTTGAGGAGCTGTCAAAGAAATTTGAAGCTTTGGTAGCCGTAATAGGTGCCTCGAACGCCGGTAAGGCCCAGGTTCGAACTGAGTCGGGGGGTAACAAGCCGAAACAAAAGAAAGCACCCCTGCCCAAAAAGAAAGCCGTGAGTCCCAAAGGAACGGAAGAACCGGAAGCGTCGACTTCGAGTTCTGGTGAGAGTCCGGAAGTGATTTGCTTCAATTGCAAAGCCGAAGGACATTACCAGCGAGGTTGTCCAAAGCCACGCCGCAAAGATTACTGCATGCGCTGCGGTAAAGATGGCGTGCCGACAAAAGAGTGTAATCCGTGTCCGGGAAACAAGGAGCGGGGAAAGAAGTAAGGGTCGCATCTCTTTCCCAGCAGCCAGACCCAAGTTCCCCAAACGCAGCTCAAGCGAGTCCAGCTAACCAAGACACGAGTCAAGAGACTCTACGAGGGCTAGTTGAACCGCTAGGAGAAGCTCGAGTACAGAACCCGTGTGTAACTCAAGCAATCGTTGAGGAAGGGGTAAAGAACCGGACAGACCCAGACACCTTTTGCGATAAAAATCCCTCCCAACCTAACGTTGCTCAACCATCCACGTAATATCAAACTAGGGCTCAGAAGCCAAGAGGAGCCAAAGACACTATTGTGATCAATGACAGGATCGAGAGCAAAGACGGGGAGGATCCATGGAGAACGAACCAGGTTATTCTGGCAATCCTGCAATCAAGTGGTGCGCTAGAAGTGAGCGTTTCTCCAGAAAAAGAGACGCCATTACGATTAAGGGTCCTGGAACCACCAGACGAGGACAGCGGTTTCACCATGCTTGTCTTCACGACTGCACGGATCGGTAATACCTCAGATGTACAAGCCTTGATCGATGGTGGCGCCTCACGAACTGTCATGGGAGATATAGGCCTAGCGATAGCTGAGCGGTACCAAGCAATGATACAGAAGACTCAGGTGAAATCGGTCGTCACCGCCGATGGTACCATACGCTCAGTGCAAGGTAGTTGTTTACTTCCCATCGAAATAGATCGTGTATCCCGTATAATGAGAGACTACATCGTCCCAGGAATGGGAGAGCAGGTATTCTTCGGAATAGACTTCATTCATACGTTCGGGATAGTGCACGATGGCCGGAATAGGATTTGGTATATGTCGGATTACCCAGAGGTGGTCCACCGCTATACCGAAACAGGGGTGGAGGCAGAGGTTAAGGAAAACAGCAGTGAAACGCTAAACTCGAATTTCCTCTGCGGGCTTAAGCAAATTACAGAGGGCGAACGAGCTGAGCTCGATGAACTCGTGTCGCGTGTAATTAAGCCACCCCCACCATCACTTCCGACCACGGATCGAATTGTCCACAGCATTGACGTCCAAGGACACCCGCCGATAAAGCAAAGATACTATCGGGGGTCACCTAAGGTCCTGGCCGCAATGCAAGAGGAGACAGCACGACTGTTGGCGGAGGGGATAATAGAGCCGTCTAAAAGCGGATGGTCCAGCCCGGTAGTTATGAACAGGAAGTCTGACGCGACTTACCAATTCTGCGTTGACTACCGGAAGCTGAATAAAGTGGCCAAAAAGGACGCTTACCCCCTCCCCCAGATGGACATGATCCTCGAAAAACTGAGAGCCGCGAAGTATATAACGACGCTTGACTTAAAATCAGGAGGCATTTTTTTTTAAAGTGATCGTGCCATAGTTATTTAGATAAGCCTAACAAACCAGCTAACAGTTTGAGGCAGCCCCTTCACAGACACGAGAGTGCAGGGGGAACACAAAGTTTTTTTGGGATTGTAGTTATCCGAGAATTTGTATTCTCTTAGGAGGTCACCCCCCTCACTGACACGTGAGTGTGCGGGGGGGTGTACAATAAACCAAAAATTTTATATTTTTTTATGTAAATGTCGAGTTAGAATCATTGAACCCACCCATTAGTTACTGAGAAACAGGGGGGGTTGATTAACTCCAGAGACTACCTAGTGTAGTCAAATGTCACGTTTTAGTTCCAGGGACCTTCCTAGGTGAGCGTAGAACTCGAGTAGAGTTTTAGGGGTCAGGGAAAATTTACAAAAATGTGACAAAGAGGTAAGTGGAGAGGACGGTCTGGGTTGAGAGTTAAACTAGAGTCAAGCCAGAACCAGGTTAGTGAATCCAAAGCCTTGTGAGATAAGCGACGGAGCAATGATGTGGTATGGCTCGTCTGCACGTCAGAGGGAGCCGAGTGCAAAAATGAGCCTTCGATTCGGATGGGAGAAGAGACCGGGATTAGAGTCACGCGAATAAGCAAGAGCGGGTAGGCTTCGGCTAGGTCCGGGGGAGTTGTAACGTGGTTTTTGAGAAAACACACGTTAGGAAACAAACCTCCGGGATTTCGCCGAAGCTAACCTCACCTGATCGCCGGGCATACGGAAACAAAAAAGAACAAAATCCGCGAAACACTCTCAGTACGCACTCAACACAAATTACCATTTGTTTGCCGACGTTGATCTTATGTAAATTAACTAACTCTTGATATTTTGTAAAATCGTCTGTTTTGTTTCTCGAAAACACGATGTAAAAATAACAGCTACTTTCACTAGTACTTGTAAATTACCGACGCGAGGATCCGGACGGTCGATGTCGCGATCGTTGGCCAGCTGATCGAACCTTGTTGACATCTGGCCAAGCAGACGGCGTGAAATAACAGTTAGTCCCGAAAGTGACCGCTTAGGGTCAGCAGCGGACGGGACTGAACAGCAAACCAGGGCCACCAACCGGCAAGGGCATGAACCAACGTTGCGTGCGCCGGGCCCTGGAGAGCTCAGTGTGTACTAAGAAGTCGACGAGAAAACAGTGTCTGACAGCGTGAGATTTCTCGAGACCGATCTGTTAAAGTTTGTGGAGTTGTCGCAGATAGGAGCAAAAAAGGGAGAGATGCCAGGTCCTCGCGAAATCCTGCAACGGCTCCAAGGTTAGTCCTTTTCTCAAATTCGGAATCGGTGGCTCGAAGAGCATCATTGTGCGCGGTCGCGGCTGTGATGAGCCAAGGTGCTCAGTTGTTTTCTTTTTCTTTTAGTCATTGTAAATCGTGCTTTTCGTTATTAGTAATTATTTCATTAAAGTTAATTGAACTAACTCGGGTTGTTTTACTGTGTTCACCCGAAATAAAGCGTGAGTGTCTTGTGTTTTCAAATTGTGCCCGATTATCTCTTTCTCTCTCACTCGTCCGCGAGAAGGTGCACGCCGTGGGATAAGAGCTAGCCGGTCGGCACCGTGGCCAGGGGATCTTAATCTCGGAAGAGCCCGGGTGGAATTTTCCGCCTGGCGCAGTTACAAATTTAAACGGGCTTCGCGGGAGTCTCGCAAGCTGAAAGCGTAAGGCTTGCGAGTCGAGATCGGGCGTCGACCATTGTAGTACTCATATATAATATATTTCTTGGTATAATTTAAAGCATTTTAAAACATTTGTATATTTAAACGAATACAATGTTTTTTCATGAGAAAGCAAACAGCCCACACAGCACCAGAATACAATGAATATTCTAGGAATATTCGATGTGGAAATTCCCTGAAAATTAGAAATACATTTTCAGGGAAATTTCGCCACCAATATTCCACATGGCGGACATTTTGATGCTTCCACGAAACTTCTCTGAATATTTGGTTCGAATATTCGGGAAATGTGGACCAATATGCAGGGAATTTCTGGTGCTGTGTGGGAGATTAAATTTAAATAATAATAAAAAAATTTGATAAATTATCAAGCATAACAAAAGATAAGAATTACTAATAAACAAAGAAGATATGTTACTAATACATATATGTATATCATACTATAGATTAAATTGGTTGACAAGGAAAAATTATAGATAACAAAAAAGTAATTCTGGCGGAGTATCCTAAACAAAAACCACCAAACTTGGCCCCGATTAGTCTAACTTTAGAATAATTACTTCGGGGTAGGTCAAATTGGAAAAAAATCAGTTATTCTTTTCAGAGGAAAAATGAAAATAAAATAGACAAAAATAGTTCAATTAAACCTCCCATTTTTCAAAACTCGCCCGACGCTATAGCCGGTCCCTGTAACAATAGTTACAGAATTGGGAGGCTCAATTTAGTTCAAATAGGTATAAAATTATCCTTTTTTAAAAAGACAGTATGAGAATAACTCGAAAAATCTCGAAATGTCTCGAAATACATCGAAATAGGAAGGTTCATTCCCTGTTTACATGTGGGGCACGCCCCCTTAATAGGAAGGACTGACTGATCCAAAGAGATTAGTGTGAATGACGTAAAGTGGAACTAGAATGAAAGGGCATTTATGAATAGTAAATGAGGATCTCAATGGGAGCATCACATATTCACGCGGAACAAATACTTGCGAGCGGCGCCGTACTGCAGGGCACTGGGAGTGACGTGTCCTTATATGGTTTTTTCCAGGCCATATGGGGGTCCCGTCTGATGTGAGCTTGCTCTGCCGAGGTGTTTCTGCAGTGCGAAGTCAGGAGCCAGTCCCTTCGGGATTTTGATCAAATAGTGTGCAGTGGGTACAGGTGTCGGAGCCTGTACTGCTACGGTGGAGTCCGTTCCGTCCGTGTTGTACCGGGAATGGCTAAGCGTAAGGGTTGGGCCTCAGGGAACTAGGGTAGGACCGTCGTGTCCGAGGGTACACCCGCTCCCAACCTAGGCGACCCCCCTCTCCACACGATGCGCTGGTAACCTTAAATAAATGGATTTCTTAAAACTCAATAAAAATGGAAACAGTGAGAGCTTGCAGACTGAGACAGAAAGGTCGACGGATGCCCCATCAACATCCGCTTCTGCTGCCCGGACAACGAAGACCCCGAGTAGAGAGGGCAGCGCTGCTCTTTCGAAACTCGAAGGATGGGAAGCCATTATTCGGCTTTTGGAAAAGCAAGTGCTCGTCACTAAGGAGCTGACGAAGTCGTTATTGTTCGTGCAGTCGAAGCGGCTGGAAAACAATCCGAACCCAGTGAAGGAAACTATCGACAAGGTAGTGGAATGGAGTGGCTGCCTCGAAGAGTCCACAAAGGACTTGAAAGACGAGATGATAAAGAAACTAAAAGGCGCCTCCAAACCAAAGGGAAAGGCGAAGGATCCCCTTCGCCCAAAACCCGATGAGTTGGGGACGCCAGCATCTTAGAGAAAAGGCAAAAAACGAGGAGAGAAGAGAGAAGCTTCGAGTACCCCTGAAGAAAGGTCCTCGAAGAAAGAATAGGAACCCGAGAAACCTAAGGGTGGAATTGAAAAATCCTTTGCTGGGGCAACTCGCGGGCTAAATAACGTTGTGGTGGATTTGAACAAGGAGTGGCAGGAAGATCAAGCCACTCAGAGGAAAAAGAAAAAGAAGAAAAAGATGGAGGCAAAAGCGGAAGCCGCTAAAAAGAAGGTGGAGTTGGCGGCCCCAAGGGAGGCCTCCAACGACAAGAAACTGAGGAAAAATGACGCTATCAGGGTGACGTTAAAGGATAACGTGTCCTTTGCCGACGCCCTGAAGCATATAAAGTCGGTGGTCAACCCTGCCGAGACAAAGACGGAGGTTCTAACGATCCGGAGGACGATGAGGAACGATATGCTTCTTGTCCTCAAGGGAAGGGAGGACCGATCGGGTCTAAGCAGGGCCTTGACTACCGCCTTCAATGAAAAAGGAGAGGTCACTACAGTGGTATCGAAAAGGTCATTGGAAATCAGGGTCCTAGACGAGAGCACTGAGGTGGAAGAAGAGGTAAAAGCAGTGGAGAAGGCATTAGGCATGACCAATTTAGAGGTGTCATGCCGCCTCTTCACTCTTCGAGCTGGAAACAGGCTAGCAGTGCTCCAACTCCATGAAGCATGCGCTGAAGCTTTGTTGAAAGCTGGCAAGGTGAAGGTTGGCTGGATCAACTGCAGAATCCGGGCCAGGTTGGAAGTAGAGAGATGCTTTAAGTGCCTGGGCTACGGCCACCTGACAAGGACCTGCAAGGGCACGGATAGGAGTAAAGCCTGCTGGAAGTGTGGAGGTCCCGACCATCAGAGCAGGAGCTGCAGTGCCGAGTTCCACTGCACTGCTTGCTCTGACAAAGAAATGACGGACGTCAAACACCATTCTAGAGAGCGGGTCCTGCCCTACTTATAGAGCAGAACTTAACGAGTTAAAAAGAAGGAGCTAAGGTGTCTTCAGATTAACCTTGGCAAGAGGAAGCTAGCGAAAGATCTCATGTTTTTGACGGCCATTCAGAGGGGGGTTGATATACTGTTTTTCAGTGAACAGTGTAGGAAACCGAACCACTCTGTCTGGTACCAGGATAAAACATGTAGGTCTGGAATTCAAGTGTGCAATCCGGATCTGAGCGTCAGCGATTTCCTGGAAACCGACAAGGGGTTCGTTTGGATAGAGGTGGCAGGTATACGTATGTATAGCTGCTACTTCTCTCCGAACGATCGCCTTAAAGATTTCGAGGCCGAAATGCAATCTCTTGAAGAAATCATAAAAGCTTTTGGCGGGAGAACCCTCATAACGGGAGATTTCAACGGTAAGTGTCCCGAATGGGGAGAAACCCGTTTAGACAGGAGGGGCACTTTGATAAGCGAAATGGTGGCCAGAAATGACCTGGTCGTAGCGAACCGGGGCCAGGAGTTAACATTTCGGTGAGGCAAATCGGGATCAATTTTGGATCTCAAAATTGTCTCGCCTAGCTTGGCACGGAAAATCAGGGAGTGGGAGGTGCTCGATGAAACAACCTTGAGCGATCACCAGTATATTGAGTTCGTTATCTCGATGGAAGAGCTTTTCAACGGCAAAAGACACGGTAGTCTTAGTAAAAACCCCTCATGGAACGTCGGTAAGCTCGATCATTATAAGGCAAGAAAGTACCTGGAAAAAGCCAAGCTGATTTCCGAACTGGGCTGGATAAGGGAACCGGAAACGGTGGAGGAGAGAGTGCGTGCCGCGAGACGTGAGGTGATTGCAGCTTGCAACCACTCCATGCCCCGACGTAGACGCGATTACTCCAGGAAGAGCTCAAATTATTGGTGGAGCCACAAATTGGCAAAGCTAAAAACGGAGTGCAATAAAGCAAGACGGAGATATAGCCACTCAAAGGAGAATTCCTCGCTAGAGCAGGAACAGGGAATAAGACGTAGCCAACGGAAGTGCTGAAAAGACCTAATCAGCGACGTTGAAAACGACCCATGGGGACTGGCGTTTAAGATTGTGACCAAGACATTGGTTATTAAACAACAGACCCCTGGTCTAGACAAACCTGATTGGGTCCGACAGATCATCAGAGCCTTATTCCCGTATGTGGAACCATGGTCTCGAGAGGACTATTCTTTTTGTCTAGTACGGAGCGAAGATCTTTTCACTCTTGAGGAGTTAAGAGCCGCGGGAAAGGGGTTGAAGACTGGCAAGGCGCCAGGGAGGGACGGAATACCCAACGAGATCCTGAAATTGGTGATCGATGGGTACCCTGAACTTCTTCTTAACCTTTTGAACGATTGCCCCAGGGCTGGAAGGTTCTTTATGGACTGGAAAAAGCAGAGACTTCAGGGTCTTCTGACTGGCGAAAATGACCTATCAGAAAACCAGTACGGTTTTCGCAAAGGCCAATCCACCGTCGACGCTATTTTGGCGGTAGTAGAAAAGGCAAAGAAGGCCAGAGAAGGCAAGGGGAAAAAGAAAGGATTTTGCGCATTAATAGCAATAGACGTACGTAATGCGTTTAATTCCGCGCAATGGAACATCTGCATCGAGTCGATGAAGAGGAAAGGGATACCGACCTGCCTGTTGCGAATGATGGATAACTATCTTAGCGATCGGTGGATCGAGTATGAGGGCAAAACATTTCAGATTCGCGAGGAGATGACTTGTGGAGCACCTCAAGGGTCAAAGGTAGGGCCATTCGTGTAAACGTCATGTATGATGCTTCCCTGCGAATGAAACTACCTACGGACACCAAATCATTCGGCTTCGCGTACTACAAAATTATCGTATGCGGTGCGCCAACTACAGAAATCCTTGGCATAAGGGTCAATGAAACTCTGCGACGAGTCAAGCGCTGGATGGACGCCAATGGTCTGGAAATGGCTTTGGAAAAGACCGAAGCACTGCTTGTCACGAACCGGAGATCCTTGGTTGTCCCACCTATTGAGATTGATGGGACTGAAGTAAAATGGAGTAACACCATAAAGTACCTGGGCGTTGAGTTGGATAAGAAGCTTAGCTACAACCAACATTTAACATCCGCAACAATCAAAGCCATCCAATGTGGAGGAAATATTTCCAGGCTTATGCCTAACATTGGTGGTCCCAGGGAAGCAAAAAGAAGATTAGTAGCAAGCGTGGTACACTCGAGATTGCTCTACGCAGCTCCAGTGTGGGCATCAGCCCTAGAAAAACACACCATCTCTATGAGATTACTTTCAGCCCAAAGAATAGTACTGTTGAGAATAGTCTCAGCCTACCGGACTATACCTACTAGCGCTGTGCAAGTCCTTGCAAGCGTTCCGCCGATAGTTCTATTGGCTAAGGAAAGACAATATGTCTATCTCCTCGCCAAAGATCGGGCAAACTTGCTCCCAGAAGAGGACAGGCAGCGTCTAAAGGCTCAGATTCGTAGAATCGCGAGGAGTAGATTAGTCGAGGAGTGGCAGGTGAGATGGAATGGGGAATCTACCGGAAGGTGGACTTACCGCCTTATTCCCCACCTCGCTAAATGGATAGAAAGAGGGCACGGAGAAGTTAGCTACTACTTAACACAGGCGCTGACAGGTCATGGTTGTTTCAACGAGTATTTGAAACGTTTTAAATTAAGAAGAGAGGGATCGTGCTCGTATTGCGACGCCCCCGTGGACACCGCGGAGCACACCCTCTATGTTTGTAGATATTGGGAGGAGAAAAGGTAATTAATATTTCGGGTGGTGGGTACTGAAGTCACCTCCGAAAACATGATTGACCTCATGTTAAGGAATGTGGACTTGTGGCAGCACATTGAATCCTTCATTATCCAGGTAATGAAAACCAAAGACATCAATGGTCGCAGGGGAAGAAACCAGGTTTAAGCTGGAGACAAAGGAAAGTAAGAAGGTAGGAAAGAAATCCGTATGGAATCCTCCACCTGTCATCAGTTCGAAGCCCGCCGTTGATCAGTGGGGGTCCTTACCCTCAACGGTTTGTCGGCTGATCGAAATCTGATGCTGGGTTAAGGGATCTATGAGTATAGGTGGAGTTAGCACTCGGTGATGTTGGTTGCTTAGTTCAATCGTTCCGCTAAGTGTTAAGTACTCCTATAAAGCGAGGAAGGTTTAGTGGGTATTACCCAGAGATAAACTTGCTGGGGAATATTTATATTCCCAAGTAAACTATTCTCTGGGCTCGAATCCCACACACGGAGAGCACCCTCCTTAAGTGATGCGTGCATCATTCATGGTAAGGTGCTCTTTATAATGCGTAAATACATTTTCTAAACCTCGTAAAAAAAAAAAAAAAAGTTCCCTACATACCTGAATAGTATTAAATTTAATAGAAAGAATTAATTAAATACTCATCTACAAATTAATAAGAATTAAAATTTTAATTGAAATTATGTAAGACAAAGCCAAACAAATATACTTTATGAACATCTTAAAAAACAAACACAATGAACCAAACCTATACTAACTTGAAATCATCTGATTGTTCAAAATCAAACTCGCGCGTTGTTATTTGAAAACTTATAATTAAACTTACTAAAAAAGCCCATTTATATCTAAAAATTAAATGTAATTACGCTTAATAAATAATTAAATATAAAAGAAATATTAACTAAATTTAAAAACTTAAATATGAATAAATTAATATTAAATATTTTTGTTAATTTTTTATTTAAAAAAAGATAAAACAAATACCTAAATCATTAAACTTATTCTAATAAAAAAAATGTGTATCTTAAAATTAAATGTAATTAGACTGAATAAATAATATATAATAAAAATATTAACTAAATTTAGAAACCTAAATATATTTATAAATTAATATTTTGTCTGTTTGTCAATTTTTCATTTAAAAAAAGATAAAACAAATAAATACTACTTTTATATGTGCACCCATATAATATTATATTAAATAAAGTTTGTATACTTAAATTTTTGTATATTAATTAATTACCTAAATAAGTTTATTTTTATTTAAGAATTAATAAGTAAAAATTACAAAACTTCCATTATAATAAATTTTGTCAAATTGATTAAAAAAAATTTCAAAAAATAAATTAATTAATCCTGTGCAGCACACTGAAATGATTTTTCGTTATCCTTTCTTAGAAAATATCGAAATTGGGAACACACACTTTTACAATTAAAATCATACATGAAAAAATTACAAATACCTCCTGCTAAGGGGTGCAAAATTTTTTTTATTTATGTAAAAAGCAAAAAAAAAATCTTTGTGAATATTAGGGTGGTCGTTTTGCATGTATTTTGCAAGCGACAAAAAACTTTTTATCTTAAATATCCAGTAAAATCGTTGAAAATCTATAATTTTCTACAGAACTACTCTGTTTCTCTTTACAAATACTCACAGAATAGCACTCAATTATTTACATAAATATGAAACCTGTTAGGTTTACTTACTTTTAAAGGACCCAAAAATTGACCAAAAGTAAACCAAAATAGGTTTTTATATTGTCAAAAAATATTAATTCTCAAAAAATGAAACGAAAAAAATCCAATTCATAATTATGATTTCTACGGTTTTTGAGGTCTCTAAATTCGAATATCTTTGTTATATTCAAAAATTGAAAATGGCGAATTCAAGATGGCTAACAAGATTTGTAAAATTGTTTTATTTGTCTGAAAATGATTACTTGGAGATTTTTGGGGTCGCTGAATTCGAATATGTTTGTTATATTCAAAAATTCAAAATAGAAAATTCAAGATGGGTGACAAGATTTTTAAAATTGTTTAATTTGTCTGAAAATGATAACTCTGAGGTTTTTGGGGTAGCTAAGTTGGAATATGTTTCTCAAATACAAAAATTCAAATTGGCAGATTCGAGATAGTAAACAAAAAATTTTAAAAATCGTTGATTTTGACTGAAAATGGTTATTTGGGAATTTTTGAAGGCATTGAATTCGAATATGTTTGGTAACTTAAAAAATACATAATAGTGGATTTAAGATGGAGGACAAAAATGTTAAAATTCTTTGAATTTATCTTGAAAAATCATCTGTGTACTAATAAGCTCTTTGGGACAACCTTTGATTAAAATAGATGAAGATAATTATCCTTTCTTTAAAAAGCTATTATTAGAAAAACTCGAAAGGACTTAAAAGTTTTGAAATTTAACGGTAGCATATCGATTACCAGAACTATCAATATCCTGAAATTTCACTTTCCCGAAAACAAATGTAATGCAGCACGAAGAAAAAGGCAGTGTAATTAAGGAGTGCATCGAAAATTATACGAAATACACTCAAAGTCCGATCAGTAAGGTTGATCGGGGATGGAACCCCACAGATCGAATGAGAATTTGAAGCATTTGATTCGTCGCTTCAGAGTATCCGCTTTTCCCTCCATCCCACTTCGTCAACAAACTTCGACGAACTAAGTAAACAGTGTTCCACCGATCTAAGTTCCACCGATGGGACTTTAAGTGTACAGGGACGTCCTTTTAGGTTTAAACGCGAAGCGGGTTTAAAGTAGTAGATTATAATATTATTATATACCTACACTAATTTAAACCCGCTTCGCCTTAATACTAAAAAAAAAACCCTATATTTCGAAAAATTTTACAATCCACTAATTTATATGATTAATATTTAATATCAATATTTTAACGAAAAATATAAATAATCAATGTAAACTGATAAATTGTAAATCCTGTTTTAATTAAAAATTTCACTATTGATTTCTTAAAATGACAAAATATATAATTACCCGGCAAGAAGCCTTGAAAAGAAAAGAAATTATTTTATTTATTATTTAATCAAAATCGCAATAATTTCTTTTCTATTAAATACTTGAATTTCTCTCAAATACTTACTTCTAGAAATAGAAAACAATATTTTTGAAATTGATTCTGCTTTATTCTTACATGATTTTAAATTTCATGTAGCAGAATATAATTAAAATGTTTTTAATTCCAGAAATTTCTACTATTCTGTAAAACAGTGTAGGCATTCATGTTTTTTCTATTCTCAATAATTCCTTCTGGAATAGAGTCTCCAAAATGTTTAATTCCGTAATAGAGAATACAGTTAACATGTTTCCTTTCCCTGTCAATTCTTTCACAGTTTTAATTCAAAAGGTTCATTTATGTTTACTCTCTCAATTTGAATCAGTGAAATGTCACTGGTGAATCAGTGCGAAATGATCCACTGATTTCAATCAGTGAAATTTTGACTGAGTATCAATCAAATTTAACTGATTCTCAGTCAAATATCTTACTGATTGATTCAGTAACCTCACTGATTCAATCAGTTTTTCGCACTGATTCACCAGTGATATTTCACTGATTCAAATTTAGAGAGTATAATATATTCAAGTCACGAGTAGCTTAGTGGTTACTTTCATAGACTTGTGACATAAAAACTTGGGATCGATTCTTATATTAATTGAAATATTTTCAAAAACTGAATTACAAGGAATTAAATTCTGTTATTTTTAATTCCTAATGCAAAAGCATAAAATGAAGGAAAATTTAAGTATTAAATAGAATTGATAAAATTAATTCTAGTTGATTCCAGCCTTCTTACCGGGTATTATCATGAATCGATAATAACAATTGATGAGAGTCTAAAATATCTATTACATGCCGTAAGTTTAGCAAATTTGGGACTCTTAGCCTACAAGATCATATTTGCTTCTGATTTTTAAAAAATATAAAACTGTTTGAAACAAAAATTGAGACATTGAATGGTGCTAACAATTTATATAATTAAGATATATAATTAAGAAATAAAGTAATATAAAATTTCATTATAGCGTTTAATTTTAACTATACAAATATAGTATGGAAATATTAAATAATGTATTTTTATAATAAAAAATTTTGAAACTTATAACGTTATAATTGCATTGAACACTATAAAAAGAGAGTCTTACTGGTAATTTAAGACTTATCTTAAATTCAGAAAGCCCTGCTACCTATATAAATGTTTATGTAAAAACTACTGTCTTAATTAAGATGAATTTACAATAATTATAAATTTACTTGTTTAAATTAATTAGTACTTCACCTTTTTATGCAAATTTGAAGTTTTTAATTTGTTTTGTGCATAGAAAAGAGCAAAGGAAAATTCTGTAAAATCAGAAGAAGCTGTCTTGAAAATGTCGCGTCTTAAAATAAGACAGATTTCTGCCTTAAAAAAAAACTTTCTTTTTACATTGATAAGTGATGCCACAAATGTTCAGAAGTTAAATTTTAAGTTTTATTTTTAAAAGACGAAAATGTAGTACAGTACATATCAATAGGAAATAGCAAAAGTAAGTGATAAGTTACAATTCGTAATGTAAGAAACAATGGAGAATACATATAGACACTAAATTGAACAGAAAGGATTAGCAAGGGAGGGGGCCGCTCGCGGCCCTCGACTGCGCTAGTTAAATAAAAAAATCATAGAATTATGAAGATAAAACACAACAGAAAAGAATAAATTAGAAAGTAAAAACCAGAATAGAATTGTCTAAAATTCACCCCTTCTAGGGGCTGCAAGACCTTGTAGTTGGTGAAGGGGCTTACAGGTGCCCGGGCATGGACCTCTTTCCCATGCGCGGACACTTATACCAAGAAGCAGCACAACCCACTCTGGTGGTGTTCACCGTGCCCGTAAAGATGAAAGGTGACTTTCACCCGCACTGGGAGGTGACTGGGAAGGGCCTCCCGCCACTGAAACTCGAGTAGAGCACTGTAAAGCTCAGTGTATTCGCTCGGATGGATGTGTCGGGGGACCTGGCTCCGGGTGTCTCTTGGAGCGGTAAGTGGGGGCACATACATTCTTCGATACTCGTGGGAACAAAAATGAGAACGAACAAAAACAAAAAATCACTTAACCTATCAGAGGATGACAGCTCGGAGGAGTCCACGAAGAATACTCACCGGCCAAAGCCATCCACCTCAGGAGGCGGTCGTAGTAGACAACAGTCCACAGCAACAGAGGAAAGGAAGAAAGAGGTTCCACGGACGAAAGGGGGAGACACCGCAAAAAAGGAGAAAATACCTGCAGTGGGTTTGGAATCAGAAAAGCAAAAAGCGGATGCTAACAAACCTAAGGTGACAAAACCTGCTGGGTCTGCAGACAAAAGGGTCAGAAGTGGGGAAGACAGCGATGTCACAGAAAAAAAGAAAAGTCTTAGGAACGACGGGGATGTAGACGAGGACATGGTCATTGAGGACAAAAAAGAGGATACAAGAAATGAAGCGGAGTATGCCCGGAGCGTCACTCGTGACATCCGGAACGCCATCCTCGACAATTCTGGAAGTGTGTCAGAGAATGTTGCCAGGCTGTTGATGAATAAAACAGAGTGCTACGAAGATATAATCCAACGTTTGTTAATAGAGAATGCGGAGCTGCGTGGAAGACTAAAAGAAAGACAGGAAATAGAAGGAAGTCTTCAGGAGGTGACAAAAAACCTAAGAAGCGTATCCAACCAAATTGAGCATGCAAACCTGACGATAGACAAAGACCGAGGTGACTCACCTATGCCTGTTGAAGGAAACTTAAAAACAGGTGGTGGAAGAAAACCGAGCCATGCGGTCATTGTAAAAGGAAGGCATAAACAGCTCAGTGAATCTCAAGTGAAACGAGCAATGAACAGTGCTGTCTGCCCAAAACTAGACGTTAACGTCAACCACGTGAGACCGGCAAAGGGTGGTGGCTTAATTATACAAGCGGCGACTGAGCGGGACAGGGACGCCCTCGTTTCCTCCCCGCTCTTTGAAAAGGCTGGTCTTAAGGTCGACCGACCGAAGGTTTTAAACCCCCGTCTTCTTCTGATGGGATTGCCGAAGAACCATAAGGACGAAACCATAGTCCAAGAACTGCACAAGCGAGACCTGAGCGAGACAGTTGACGAGGCTGAACTCAACAGGGAGGTCAAAATAATCAGGCGGTTCAAAAACAAAGACGCTACAAGAGAAAACTTTGTTCTCGAGCTGTCTCCCAAATGTGCGAAGATACTTCTTCGCCAGGGCCGCGCGCATATTGGATGGGACTCATACAGAGTCAAGGAATGGCTAGATGTCCCGAGATGCTTCGCTTGTCTGGGCTTTGCCCATATCGCAAGCGAATGCAAAAAAGATAGAGTGTGCTGGAGGTGCTCGAAGCCTGGACATGTTTCTGCGGACTGCGGATTTTCCGAGGACTGCGGATTTTCCGAGGACTACGGCAACTGTAGGGCTAAGGGATCACCGTCTGGTCACTCGGCTACGTCTTTCCAGTGTCCGGAGTACGTCTGGAGAGTGGATGTCTTGAGGTCAAGACTGAACACCACTTGACAGCGTCCGGCCTTGCTGGGAAACGGGAATCGCTGATCTGTCAACTATGACGAGGCTTAAACCTGTCCGTGACAGCCCAACAGGCGATTCAATGAACTCATCCTCATTCACATCTATCCACTCTAAATATGACTAACTAACATTAGTCCATAAAGACGGATAAAATTCATCTCCATCCCACTACAGCCTACTAACTATGACCCAGCATCTGCGAGGTCCCTGGTTTGGCTGGTAATCATTGCACATCACCCCCATTTCTCACCTACCCACCCTAAACCAAGACTGGTCTCCCCAGTCCAATAGGTGTGGGGTAATCTCACATTCATCAAATACAGCCTACTCGCTAAGACTATGCGCAAGCATAGTTCAGAGATAGGCTGGAAAACACGAGTGTGGTGTCAGGTCTCGGCTTGCACCAGGGGTGGAACCTCCATGCGGTCCCCGCTGGGTACTTCGCTTGGTGTGTCCTGGTCAAGTAACATTGACCGGGCCAAAACAAGCGATGCTAACCACCCTCCCCATCTGGGGCACTCGGTCTTCTTCGTCGCTTTGGACTTAACAGTCCTTACAGCGACAATTTTTGCATCCCCGTGACCTTCCGGTGCAACCCGGATGATTTCGATCATCCGGGTTTCATTATGTAAAGGGTTAGGTGGGTAGTAACTAGTTAGTAGATTTGTAGCCGTTTGGAGTATAGCCCTGATGGGCCTAGGTATCCCTCGGGAGATTCGTCTCTCGGGTAAGGCACAAATCTGTCTAAAATTCAGTCAGAGTTTTGTAAATATGTATAAATATAAAAAATACAATGTTTACAATGTAAAAAATACAATCAAAGCAGAATATCTTCAAAATATATTTAGCTCAAAGGCTCATAACTAAATATTTTTTATTATGATAAAAATTATTTAAATTATGGGCATGTGATGGAGAATGACGTCGTTGTTCAAGGCAAAATTTTTCCGTAAACTTTCTCTTAAAACTCTAAATACTTTGACACCAAGCTTTTTGGAATTATTTAAAATATCTAAACATACTTGTGTCAGAGAGACCTTCTTAATGATATTTTAAATAATTCTACAAAGCTTGGTGTAAAATTATTTATTATTTTAAGAGAAAGTTTAAGGACAAATTTTGCCTATACCAGAGTCGTCCTTCTCCATCGCATACCAAAAATAATAAGTGATTCGAAAGGTATTTGCGAATACATTATTGAGATAATAAATTTAATTTTTAAATTTAAAAAATAGGTTGATTTAAATACCCAGTAAAAAAAGTTAGATACAAGGATCGGGGATTCCGTATACCAGCATTATACCTTGTTCACGGAAATAGAGAAATTCCGTTGCCAAGTGTTTACTGGTAAACGGAATCGTAATAACCTTGTATACGAAATCTTTTTTTAGAGCTTTTAGGTGGGAAATAGCATTCTAATGGACACAAATTCGTATTAGAATAAGTGTAGAAGGTGAAATAAAGGATTTTAGAAGATAAAAAAGGTAAATGTAATGAAATAAACAATGATTTCACTCACCGCAGTTGGATGACATATGGCTGCTCTACCTTACCGACAATGCATGTTAATTTAACGCAATTTCTTTAAAAAAATTTGAAATTGTCTAAAAACAGCAATTTTAAAATTCTTAATTTCTCCTAATAATAATACAAAAAATATCATTTTTAGATTTTAATTTATATTAATTTTATAAATACTTATTAGAAATTAAAAAAAATGTTTTAAATTAAAAGGATAAAATAAAATTACAAATTAGCGTTGTATTATTCAGTTTAATAATATTTCTTACTATTATATACATTTTTCATAGTATCTCCCTTTATTATAAAAAAATTTCACTGCCGCCGCCGCCGCCACCGCCGCAGTTTCAGGAATTTCCCATTCCCCCATTCAAGCTATCCCCCTTTAACCAATCCCCCCTTTAACCAATCCCCCCTTCAACCAACACACCTTAAACCACCCTCTTAATCCACCCCCCTTAAGCAATCCCTCCTTCAACCACCACCCCCTTCAACCGGACCCCCTTCAACCGGACCCCTTTAAACAAATCCCCCCTTCAACAAATCCTCTTTTCAACTAACACCTCTTTCAACGAACCCCTCTTCAACCAAACCCCCTTTAGCCAAACCCACCTTCAACCAACCTCCCGTTTAACCAAATCCTTTCTCAACCAATCCTCCTTTTGAACCAACCCCCCTTCATCTAACCTGCCGTTCAACCAAATCCTTTCTCAACCAACTCTCATTTTGAACTAACTCCCCATTAACTAATCCTTCTTCAATCAACACCTACTTCAACTAACTTCAACCAACCCCCTGTTCAAGTAAACCATTCCTCAATCAATCCTTCCTTTGAACCAATTTCATTTATAAAATGACCAATCTATAAAATCAACGAATGTTATTAATTTAAGGTTAAATTCATCGCTTTAAAAAATCATGAAAATTAAAAAAAAATTCCAACAAAAAAAATTCTGACGTTTAATTTTTTTAATACAATTTTATACACATTTAAATCTTGCAAAATTTAAGCATTAAGGGGAGGGTGTACCTAGTTTTTCAACTATATGAAGGAGTTTTTTTAAATTTTTAACAGAATTATTTTGATAGTAATTTTTAGAGAGGAATTCAATAGTCGTATGGAAAAACTGACCAAAATATATTTCGACCACTTTTGAATTTTTTAAAAGTTTAAAAAATGAAATTTTTTAAAACCCATCCGTAATTTTTTAGAAACTATGCCTTAATATTCAGCAAAAAAATTAGCGATTAAATATTTTAATTTTTACCATTTTTGAAACATTTCTTTCAAAAAAAAGTTTCGTTTTTCTGAAATAATTTTATGTTTTTTGACCCAAAATAAATATTATATTACAAAAAAAACATTTAGAATTTTTTTTACGCTTTTAATCAGTAGATTATTTAAAAATTTTTTTGTTAATTTTCCATCTGAACAGTTAGTGTTAAAATTAAGTCTATAAAAAAAGCCGTAAATTTACAAGCTGATAGTATTTTTTTTGGAATTATAATACTCTTTGGGCATTTCTCCTCTTGCATATAATCTAAATATTTATATAATAATATAACCTGATGGTTATAACGATGGAATTCGTGAAAATATAAGTGACGCTCAAATGCAAACAAGCGACATCGGCATTATTCTTGAAGTCGACTTTTTTTTTTTTTTTTTTTTTTTTTTTTTACAAAACAAGTTTAGGAGAGGAAAAAATGCATTTACGCACTTGTTCGTGTGGGACTCGACCACATCCTGTGGCAATACCGCACTAAAACAACCTCTCCCAATTCTTGCTTTACATATTCTTATCAACTTTTGCTCCTTCCGTCCTGAAAGGTAAGCAAAAGTTTCTTTTTTTTTACTCTGTACAGTTTCACCATTCTGTTCTTTGGGTCTTCATGTCCATTGCCGCCGATGTTCTTATGCGGCCGACATGAAATTGTTGGATGCTTTTTTAGAGCTACCTTTAAAGATGATTTTTTTTTCCAAAGAACAGTGCTGTCGGACCACAAAAAGAGAATTCAAAAGAACTGCTTTTTGCATTCTACCTGCTAACAGATTGGCTTGACGTTCGCAGGTTGGGATCTTCTTCAGTTGGCTCACAAATGAAGCCTTCATCCCTCCTAAGCAGCCGAGAATTAAAACAATCAAATGGACTCTATATCCTGGATGCATTTTACTCAATTCGAATAAGAGCTCTTGATATTTTATCCGTTTCTCATCCTCCTTTTTAATGATGTTTCTGTCGGCAGGAGCCGAAACCTCAACTACATAAATGATCTTACTTTTATGATCTTGGAGGACCATATCAGGCTTGGTGGCACTGATATGATGAGTGGTGGGGAAAGAAAAATTCCAGTAGATCTTGCACTGGTCATTTTCTACAACGGATTCTTGATCCATTTGGGCATACGGCAGAATGGGCTCCTTATCTATACCGTACTGGTGACGAAGGTGGTAATACAAAACCTTCAGTGCAGCATTGTGTCTTTCTATATATCTGTTACATGCATAAATCGGACAGGCACTTAATATATGACTAAGTGTCTCCGGGTATTGTTTGCATGCACGACAGTTGGAATCGTCAACAGGTATATGCATCACACGGCTGCGGTACACCAAAGTATTAATCACTCCATCCTGACAAGCGAACAAAAATCCCTCTGTCTCCGATTTTAATCCAGCCGATTTGAGGAATGCAAAAGACAAACCTACAGACAATCCCATTTCTCTGACGATATTATAAAATTGTCCGTGAACAGGCTTACTAACATGTTTTTCTAAAAGAAGTACATGTTCTGCATTCTTTACATGTTTTTTGAGCATCAAAGGTGGTAATGACGCTATTCCATGTTCGGTATTATTTGTATCAAATCGAAGATTAAGTTCATTGAAGTCGACTATTATTGTTATTACTATTTTTTTTTTTTTTTTTTTTTTTTTTTTACAAAACAAGTTTAGGAGAGGAAAAAATGCCTTTACGCACTTGTTCGTGTGGGACTCAACCACGTGCTGTGGTAATACCGCACTAAAACAACCTCTCCCATTCTTGCCTTACGTACTCTTATCCGCTTTTGCTCCTTCCGTCCTGAAAGGTAAGCAAGAGCGCGATTCTTTTGCTCGAGGTGTTTTCAGTTCACTGTTCTGTAGGTGTCCCTGTCCCTTGCCGCTGTTGTTCTTACGCGGTGGCCAGAAACGCTATTGGATGCTTTTTTAGAGCTACCTTCGTTATATTATATTATGAAGAACAGTGCTGTCGGACCAGATTAAGTGAACCCAGAAGGACAGCCTTTTGCATACGAACCGTCAATGCTTCAGCTTGACGTTCGCAGTTTGGTATCTTTTTCAATTGGCTTATAAATGAAGCTTTAATCCCTTCCAAACAGCCTAGTATGAGAACAATTAATCGGATTTTATAACCTGGATACATTCGGCTCAGTTCAAACATAAGGTCTTGATATTTCGTCCGTTTCTCATCCTCCTTTTGTATGATGTTGCCCTCAGCAGGAGCCGAAAACTCTATCACACAAATGATCTTACTTTTATGATCCTGGAGTACAATATCAGGCTTAGTAGCTCTGATACGATGAGTTGTAGAAAAAGAAAAATTCCAGTAGATCTTACACTGTTCATTTTCCACAACGGATTCCTGATCCCCTTGGGCATACGGCAAGATGGGTTCTTTATCTATACCATACTGGTGTCGAAGGTGATAATACAACACCTTAAGCGCAGCATTGTGTCTTTCAATATACCTGCAACACGCGTACTTCGGACATGCACTTAGAATGTGACTAAGTGTTTCCGGGTATTGCTTACATGCTCGACAGTTGTTATTGTCGACAGGTATATGCATCACACGACTGCGGTACACCAGAGTATTAATTACACCATCCTGACAAGCAAACAAAAATCCCTCAGTCTCCGATCTCAAACCAGCAGATTTAAGAAAAGCAAAAGTCAAGCCTTGAGACAATCCTATTTCACCTATGAGATTATAGAACTGCCCGTGAACAGGTTTGCTTTTATGTTCCTGTAACAAAAGCGCTTGTTCTGCCTCCTTGACACACTTTTTAAGCATCAATGGTGTTAACGATGCTAACCCGTGCTCCATATCATTGGCTTCAAATGGGAGACTAAGTTCATTTGCAGCTCTTTCTGCCGCACGATATAAAAACGCCCCAACATTTGCAATTTCATGATGGTGGACAAATTGCATAAGGGGATCTCTACTGTTCATCACCGAACATGCTGCAGCCAGTACAATTCTTCGATGAAGACACTCTAAATTTAATAGAGCTTTTCCTCCCCGGTCTCTTGGAAGGTAAATTCGTTGCAGGGAAGACCTTGGATGATGACTACGATGGATTGACATCATCTTGCGGGTTTCTCTATCTAGTATTTTCAACTCATTCACATTCCACTTAACAGCTCCAAAGGTATAGAGAAGTAAAGGAATGGCTAATGTATTTGTGGCCTGTATTTTGTTCTTCCCAGACAATTCGGAAGACCAAATTTTTCTGAGAAGCCCACGATACTTTGTTTGGAGTCGATCTTTAAGCCCACACACATCTTGAGTCTCCGACTGTGGAATTATTATTATTATTATTATTATTATTATCATTCAATAAGTAGAAACAAATTTTTTTACCTTAGAAAGCACCTGCTTTATATGTTTCGCCTTCAGTTTCCTTTAGAGCTAGTTCTAAATTGCGTTTCCTAATTTTTGTTGCGCGCCTTACTTTTTGGTACACCTTATTATTTTGATGAATGCTTTGCTGAGCCCGGTTTCTATCACGCTTATGCGCAATTTTATTGTCAATTTGTCCAAACAACAAGTTTATTGATTCTCAAAATGCTTCTGCAAATTTTCTAAAACCATCGTTATACTCTGATACAGCTTCAGCTACAGTTATTCTTAATCTATGTTTGGAAACGAAATATTCCTTTGAACATTTATTCCAAATCAAACTGTGGAGACTTTCATTTGCATTTTGAGTTTTGCATTGAGAACATCGACTGAGCAACTCTTCATCAGACATCTTTTCAAAAACTAGCAAGATTTTTTCAAAGACCTGACAAATAAAATGAGAACAGAAATGAATAAATATTTTACATTTTTGAATAATTTAGAAAAACAAATATATATATATCTATTTTATTTACTCTTTTACTTATTGCAGTTCTGACATTTTTTGCATGAGAAGGAGTTGGAAGTTATTTAGCAGTTGTAGCCTGGTAAAAGCACCAAGAATTTTCTCCTACTGGGCAAAACTGATAATGAGGATTTTTGTCAGTGGATGTGCCATGATAAATAATTGCCATAATTGCATTTTTCATGGCAGAGATGTCATTTTTGTTGCGATAAATAGCAACTTTGTAATATTTACACAGCTTATCAATGGTAGTAGCTTTTAGTGCACCATGAGAACGTCCACCAAGTGTGACTCCACGATTTCGCCACACTTTGACTACTTCTCGAAGAGCAGTTCCCAATCTATAGATTAGTTAATGTTACTACTATTATTATTTTTCAAAGAATTATTCCAAAATGTACACGGAAATAAATAATTGAATAATAATTACTAGAGAAACTCAAGAGCGGTGGATGTGAGAATTATTCGTTAGATTTTATCAGCAATTTTTTGAAAAACTCCGAACAATTATTCTAGAAGAATTAGAATTTAGTTCAAGAAAACTTCTCTAACTGTTATCAGATTTTACCGAAGTACTTCAGAAATTAAATTTTTTTTTCTATGAGTACTCGAACTCAGTTCTCCGAGACTACAAAATCTCCGCTATGTCCAATTGAGCTAAGTACTCTGTTGAATTACTGGCAAGTGAAAACATACTTGGATGAGCCAAGCTTGGGTCCACATTTCAGCAGTAGAGAGCTTCTGATTGCACGTCATGAAAAATTATTTTGGAGGCTTTCTAGAAATATTTGGTTGAACCAACCAAGGAGTGTTGCATAAAGACGTCATTTACGATGATACTTGTCTGGCAAGGAGACACGCATCGCTCTTTGGAATAGGATGTCTTATATATATACTGCCTCTTCATATACTTGATTTCGAAATTATTTCGAAATATAGTTATAAATGTATGAGCAGTAAAATTGAACTCGGAGAGGATAGCTACAACAGCAGCTGCTAACATTTGAAGCAGATCTGGATAATATGGTCAAACATATCACCTCTCACTCTGATGGAGAACTAAAAAACGACTCTAAAATTCATGCAGTAAATTTCAAAAGTCTCAAAAATAATTGTTCATAAAACGCAATCGGAAGCTCTCTACTGCTGATATGTGGACCCAAGCTTGGCTCATCCAAGTATGTTTTCACTTGCCAGTAATTCAACAGAGTACTTAGCTCAATTGGACATAGCGGAGATTTTGTAATCTCGGAGAACTGAGTTCGAGTACTCATAGAAAAAAAAATTTAATTTCTGAAGTACTTCGGTAAAATCTGATAACAGTTAGAAAAGTTTTCTTGAACTAAATTCTAATTCTTCTAGAATAATTGTTCGGAGTTTTTCTGAAAATTGCTGATAAAATCTAACAAATAATTCTCACATCCACCTCTCTTGAGTTTCTCTAGTAATTATTATTCAATTATATTTTTCCGTGTACATTTTGGAATAATTCTTAAAAAAATAATAATAGCAGTAACACTATCTAATCTATAGATTGGGAACTGCTCTTCGAGAAGTAGTCAAAGTGTGGCGAAATCGTAGAGTCACAATTGGTGGACGTTCTCATGGTGCACTAACTGCTACTACCATATATTTGTTTATATATTACAAAGTTGCTATTTATCGCAACAAAAATGACATCTCTGCCATGAAAAATGCAATTATGGCAATTATTTATCATGGCACATCCACTGACAAAAATCCTCATTATCAGTTTTGCCCAGTAGGAGAAAATTCTTGGTGCTTTTACCAGGCTGCAACTGCTAAATAACTTCCAACTCCTTCTCATGCAAAAAATGTCAGAACTGCAATAAGTAAAAGAGTAAATAAAATAGATATATATATATTTGTTTTTCTAAATTATTCAAAAATGTAAAATATTTATTTATTTCTGTTCTCATTTTATTTGTCAGGTCTTTGAAAAAATCTTGCTAGTTTTTGAAAAGATGTCTGATGAAGAGTTGCTCAGTTGATGTTCTCAATGCAAAACTCAAAATGCAAATGAAAGTCTCCACAGTTTGATTTGGAATAAATGTTCAAAGGAATATTTCGTTTCCAAACATAGATTGAGAATACCTGTAGCTAAAGCTGTATTAGAGTATAACGATGGTTTTAGAAAATTAGCAGAAGCATTTTGAGAATTAATAAACTTGTCGTTTGGACAAATTGACAATAAAATTGCGCATAAGCGTGATAGAAACCGGGCTCAGCAAAGCATTTATCGAAATAATAAGGTGTACCAAAAAGTAAGGCGCTCAACAAAAATTAGGAAACGCAATTTAGATCTAGCTCTAAAGGAAACTGAAGGCGAAACATATAAAGCAGGTGCTTTCTAAGGTAAAAAATTTGTTTCTACTTATTGAATGATAATAATAATAATAATGATAATAATAATAATAGTAATAATAATAATAGTCGACTTCAAGAATAATGCCGATGTCGCTTGTTTCCATTTGAGCGTCACTTATATTTTCACGAATTCCATCGTTATAACCATCAGGTTATATTATTATATAAATATTTAGATTATATGCAAGAGGAGAAATGCCCAAAGAGTATTATAATTTCAAAAAAAATACTATCAGCTTGTAAATTTACGGCTTTTTTATAGACTTGATTTTAACACTAACTGTTCAGATGGAAAATTAAAAAAAAAAATTTTTAAATAATCAACTGATCAAAAGCGTCAAAAAAAATTCTAAAATTTTTTTTTGTATTATAATATTTATTTTAGGTCAAAAAACATAAACTTATTTTAGAAGAAAGAAACTTTTTTTTTAAAAAAAATGCTTCATAAATAGTAAAAATTAAAATATTTAATCGCTAATTTTTTTCTGAATATTAAGGCATATTTTCTAAAAAATTACGGATGGGTTTGAATAATTTTCAATTTTTACACTTTTAAAAAATTCAAGAGTGGTCAAAATATATTTTGGTCAGTTTTTCCATACGACTATTAAATTCCTCACGAAAAATTACTGTCAAAATAATTTTGTTAAAAATTTAAAAAAACTCCTTCATATAGTTGAAAAACTAGGTATACCCTCCACTTAAAAAGTTTTATAAAATAACATGATCCAATTAATAAGCTGAAATTTAATTACATTTAAAATTTAAAGTATAGTTAAAATTTTTCTTAAATGCGAAATTGAATATTGAACAACTTTTTTTTGGCATTTTTAAACCGGAACGGGGACAATGGAACCCTTTTGCATTGAAGTTCAAAATCGACCGTGGATCCTATTAGTGCAGTAGCAAGCCATAAATCACAAACCCTTTTCAGGATTGAGCGGTAATTATTGCCCATAAGCGAAATGTAGAAAATTAAGGAAGAAAGATGAAAAACTTTAAGAACTCATCGCTACATGAAGATATAAACGAAAAAATTTGAAAAAAATGGACATGTCTTGTCTAATCCTGAAATATATGAAACTGAATAGCCGTTTTTAATTTTCGAAAATCGACTTTTTTTGGACCACCCTAATATATATATATATATATATACATAAATGAAAAAACCTAAATACATAATTAGCTGAGGAACTACATATATTAAACCTACAGAAATAAGTTTCGTTTGAATAATACGTTACTATAAACAAAATGAACAAAGAGGAAACCGGCAACACACTATAGCCATCCCGTGCCTGAATGTCTCTAATAATCACAAATTATTCATATTCTCTGAGTATTACCGTTTTTTGTTGCGCAATAGAATCAAGACTCGCCGTTTTCCAAAGATCAATTAAACCACACTCTTCAAAAAAATGTTTTAAGTCTGCAAACCAATTTCTGACTCCTTTTTTATGTTCCAGTCTCTTCAGAATTATAAGACGAGAGAGACACTGCCTTGGATACCGAGATTCATCCATCGCACTAATTTTATTAAACCATGTCAGTGTTCTCTCTAAAACCATATAGGAAAGCGACAATGTACCCACTTCCAAGCGCACTGCGTAATTAGGGGTGCATTTTGGAAGCCATAATAAGTTTTTAAAAAAAGACAGTTGAACTCCTTCAATCGAGTCTAAATGATTCAGGCCCCACACCTACACTCTGTACCCAAGAGAACTTAATATCAGACTGTTAAATAGTCTCATATAAGTTGCCGTAGAGTCAGCTCGGACATTATGAATAATTCGTGAAGTCACTCCTATTGCAGAATTTGCCGAACTAATGGCAACTAATCTATTCTGATCGCAACATGTTTTTAAAGCATTAATTTTTTCTGGATAATTCAACTGGAGTATCTGAGAGCAAAACTATATCATCCGCATATGCGAGCAGAATGATTTCAATAATACTTGTAATCGTAAGACCTCCACATCCTTAAGAAATTAGAAATTGCTTCAAATCCTAGATAAACAATGAGAATAACAGATGGCTGAGTACATCACCCTGAAGGACACCTCTTGTTTCCCTCACAAAATCCGTTCTGTCATTTTCGCATCTAATACACGTCTGTGCAATCTCATATAGGCTTTTGATAACATTTTAGCACTAATTAATAACTAATTTTAGCACTGATGCTAGTTTTAACTAATTTATGTGATGTTGTAAAATTATTTTGCCCCAATAGGATCTGGATATGATGTTGGATTTATTCAGAAAATAATAATACTCATTGTTGTTGTATTGCCTAAGTTTCGGTTTCTGGATTGGAAACCATCATCAGGGCTTTTTTAATAAATAATTTGAATAAGAGGACGATCTTACATAAGTATCAATCTGTGTGATAAAAGAACAAAAATTTTAGATAATCATAATAATAATTGTAGATAATAGTAACAATAAATATAATTTGATACGACGAAATTAATAGAAAATAATAATAATTATAATTATATAATAAATATTATTCATTTCATTGTTTGATATAATTTAAATAGTAGAAATTCTTTGGTTTCGACTATTTTTTTTTTATAATTTTGACTTAAATCAAGACAGAATTACAATTTAAAATTTTCCTTATTTAATTCTAGTTTGCAATTATCACTCTTTTTTCTTTTTGTTGTGTGCGTAAAAACAATAGTAATAACAATAATAGTAAGAGGAAGACTCTACAAGAGATAAATAAAGAGAGAAGTCTTATTATTTGTATACTTTTTTATAAAAAACAATAATAATAACAACAATGTAGATATTGAGAGAGAAACTCACCATTTTTAATTTTGTTTGTTATTCCTTATTTTACTAGCAATTAATTAGAAGTAGTATTTGTTGAATTTTATATATATATAATAAATAAACCCAATTATGTTTATTACACAACATAATTCATATTGATCTAAGAACAATACTATTTATAAAATAAATTAATTACCCCCTTGTGGTGTCACCTTGTCTTGGTGAGGGGGCTTAGGCCTGGCCAAGCGCTTGTTCTTCGGACGCCATCACTGGAAGAGCTGTTCGGCTCTTCCCAGAACTCATCGACTTCCGATGTCTGGCGAGTTTGGGCACAGGGGAATGAACGGGACCCCGTTAATTCGGGTAGCCGCCGTTTTTCGAACCTGTGCACTAGCTAACCTGTGCGAATGACGTTAATTTGGATTCCAAATGGGGGCTAACCATCCTAGTGAGCAGTGGAAGACATGGGTTCTGGGAGGAATAGGACACTCCTGCCCTCTTGGTTTTTCTAAGTTGGTGTGGAGTAGTCTTGATCTTGGGTTGGCGCCCGATGGACCGGTTGTCTGTTCGGTCTGACCCCAGGCAGGCCCCTCTTCTGAGGGTCGTCCTGCCGTTGGTTCCGATCGGGTGAAAGCCCCGGTGGCCAACGCTGGCTCCAGGGATTCTGGGGGGAGCCAATCTCACTTGCTGCCTTGTACAGCAGAGAGTCGAAACGACCAGAACCCTTTGAACTCGAGATTTCTGGAAACTATTGCCAACGAGTTGGTTGGTGTTCCGGAAATCTTCGAAACCATAAGAAAGGGCATCGGCAAACAAAAAAGTATAAAAAAGGAGGTCCAAAAGGGCATTCAAGACCTAGCGGACGTTTTTGAAAAGATTCGCAAGAATTTGCGATTCCTTGAAATGCCGACCCAGACGTCGGCAAAAACGACCCAAAGGAATGCTCCTCTGGAAAAACCCGGAGAAATAAAAAAGCGCCGCCGTACCGAGGGTGACAGCCCAGATGCTGGTCGCCCAGTAGTACAGGAAAGGAAGGTTAGGCGCAGGGCCCCACCTGCAGCGAATCTTGAGGCGGCAAAACCGAAAGAGCAGGATACTGCTCCGGCAAAGTCCCCTACCAGGAACTATGCAGATGCGGTGTTGGGTAAACCTCCTGGAGATGGCGACGGTTTTACACCCGTCGTCGATAAGAGAAGGGAGGCCATGGAAAGGAGGGCTGCTGAGAGAAGGACCCAAAGGGCAGAGAAGAAAATCTCTTCTTCTAAGCCAAGGATGACGGAGGCCGTCAAAATCTCAGCAGCGACTCCAGAGGCCTACAACGAGGTCTTCAACGAGGTCTTCCGCACCATGAAAACGTCCGTTAACCCGGATCAGTTTGGCGCGCAAGTACTGAAAGTCAGGAGGACCATAAAAAAGAGGTCCTCATAGTTGTGAAGAAGGGAGGAAAGACCTCCGAACTCGCCGGAGCTTTTACTGCGGCATTAGAAAATAAGGCAAAGGTGTCCGACCTAATTAACAAGAGAACCGTCGAGATTCGAGATCTCGACGAGACAACTACGAAGGAAGACGTGATTGCTGCTATCAAGTCTAAGCTTGAGAACACCAACCTGGACCCGCCGTGCCGCCTCATCCCGCGTTTTGGCGGAATGCAAATGGCACTGGTCCGCCTACCGGAAAGAGACTGTGAAGCTCTCCTGAAGATAGGCAAAGTCCGGGTTGGCTGGATTAATGCAGCAATCAGGCTACACGTCGAAGTCCCGAGGTGTCAAAAGTGTTTAGGGTTCGGACACGCGACCCATGGATGCAAAGGCCCCGACAGGGTTAAAAACTGTCGGAGATGCGGCGACGCAGGTCACCTTGCCAAGGCCTGTACGGTAAAAGAGCCCAAATGTCTAACGTGCTCTGATTTAAATAAGTCTGATCTCGGACACTGGGCTGGTAGTAATGCCTGCCCAGTATATAAAGAGGAACTGCAGAAACTGAAACAGGCAAAAGCCTTAAGTTTCTGCAAGTAAACCTGCATACAGCGAAAAAGGCCCAAGACCTGTTGCTGGTGACAGCCAGTGAGGAACTTGAGAGTAGACAAGGTCCTGCAGACGAGCAGTGGGTTCGTGTGGGTGGAAATTTCAGGTATACGCATGTATAGCTGCTACTTCTCGCCCAACGACCCACTGACAACCTTCGAAGCGGAGATAGATGAACTCGAGTGGAGCCTGCAAGAATCCAGGCTGGATGTTCTCGTCACCGGCGACTTTAATGCAAAGTCGCCAGACTGGGGCGAGACAAGGCTCGACAATAGAGGAATCCTAATCGCAGAAATGGTTTCCAGGAACCATGGTTGATGGTTGTCAACTAGGGTCATAAATGGACGTTTAGGAGAGACTATAATATCGGATCAATTATCGATTTAACGATAACAACATCTCTCCTAACCAAGCGCATTAAAGAGTGGCACGTCTCTGAGGATCATACCGAAAGTGACCACCAGTATATTAAGTTTTCAGTCTCGGGAGGAGACACACCTAGAGCAAACAAGCAGGTTGCTTCCTGTAAGAATGGCCCTAGGTGGAACATTAAGAAGCTAGACGTCGAAAAGTTCGGTCGGTCCCTTGAAGAATCCCGCCTCATTGAGGAACTTGGATGGGTGAAGAGACCGAACAATCTGGATGGGGAGGTGCGGCCGGTGATGAACATGAGAATCACAGCATGCGACGCGTCAATGCCGCGTCGCAGAAGTACCACTCCCAGAAGACGTAATGTATACTGGTGGTCAGAGGAGCTGGCCTCTTTGCGAAAAGCATGCGTCAGAACAAGAAGGATATACACCCGCTCTAAGGGAGATCCAATGCTAAAGGACGCATATACAGAGGCCAAGAGGATCCTTAGAAAGGAGATTCGAGCTTCACAGCGAAGGTGTTTGAAGACCCTGATCGAGGATGTCGAGAAGGACCCATGGGGTCTAAGCTATAAAATCGTCACCAAGAAATTGGTAACGAAGCAAAAGACCCCCGGCCAGGACAATCCCGATTCGGTGCGACAAATAATCAGGGCCTTGTTTCAACCAGCAGAACCATGGCCTAGGATGGACTGGAGTGACTGTCAAGTCCGTGAGGAGGAACTCTTCACTCTTGCAGAGATTCAAGAGGCCGGTAAAAGATTAAAGCCAGGCAAGGCGCCTGGAATCGATGGGATAATTCACTAGATACTTTAACAAGTGATCGTTGTTTTACCCCAGATTCTCTTAGATTGCTTCAACAACTGCCTAAGAAGAGGAGAGTTCTTCCGGGACTAGAAACGACAGAGGCTGGTCCTCCTAAGGAAAGGTAACAAACCTCTACATAATGACTTATCTTACAGGCCAATATGCCTGTTAGATACGATGGGCCAACTTCTAGAGGACATGGTTCTGCAGAGGATGCAGCTCCACTTGACTGGTGAGAATAGTCTATCCGACTACCAATTTGGTTTCCGTAAAGGCCTGTACACAGTAGATGCCTTACAAAAGGCAGTGGACCTAGCCAAGGAAGGAAAGGATAAATTGGGTCCGGAGAAGAAAAAGAGATTCTGCGCTTTAGTAGCTATAGATATACGCAACGCGTTTAATACTGCTAAGTGGGAAGATCTCATCAAGTCGATGAGAAACAAAGGAATACCGCCCTACGTGTTGCGGATAATGAATAATTATCTTAGCAAAAGGTGGGTAATATACGAGGGAGACACCTGCACTCTAAAGGAAGAGATGCAACAAGGTGCCCCTCAATGTTCGAGGATAGGACCTTTCGTATGGAACATCTCCTATGATGACTTCTTGCGAAAGGGTATACCTGAAGGTGCGGTGATCATCGGCTTTGCGGACGACGCGTTGATCGTATGCTCTGCCGAAACTGCAGAAGAGCTCGGAATCTTGGTGAACGAATGTCTGCGACGTTAAAAGAGCTGTCTGGATGCCAGAGGCCTTCAAATGGCCCTGGACAAAACCGAAGCGCTCATGGTCACAGACAGACGTGGTTACGAACTTCCCCGGATCAAAGTAGACGGATTCGAGGTCAAGTGGAGCACGCATAAAAAGTATCTTGGTGTACAACTCGACAAGTTTCTGAATTTTAAGCATCACATCGCTGTGGTTTCCGACAAAGCTGCAAAATGTGCGATAAGCTTTGCCCGTATAATGCCGAACGTCGGTGGGCCTTTTGAAAAGAAAAGGAGATTGGTGGCGAGTGTGTTCCACTTAAAGCTGCTTTATGCAGCACCAGTGTGGGCTCCCTCCCTGCGAACAGATAGAAGCAAGACCATCTTGGAGAAGATGCTGTCCTCGCAAAGGATTATCACCAAGTGTATAATCTCTGCCTACAGGACAGTATCTGCGAGTGCTGCTCAGGTCCTTGCCAGCGTCCCGCCGGCAGATCTTTTGGCGCAAGAAAGGGAGGAAATTTCCCTCCTTTTCAAAGATAGGATGTCCACCTGTTACACGGATGACAATAGACCCAGCAAGGGCCAAATTCGCCGAGATGCGAGAAGCAGACTCGTCGAAAGAAGGCAAGCAAGATGGAGCGGGGATGAGAAGTACTACGTCACCCAAGCGCTCACAGGTCACGGGTGTTTTAACTCGTACCTAGAGCGCTTCAAAAGACGAGAAAGTTCAGAGTGTGCGTACTGCAAATCCCCAAAGGATGACGCAGAGCACACACTCTTTACATGCACACGATGGAACGACGAAAGACGGGTCATGGTCGCCGGCGTAAACTGCGTTGTTACACCGGAGAACATGGTCCTGTTAATGACTCTATCCAAAGAGAATTGGCGGCTCATCGAGACCTTCATCCAACATGTTATCAGGGTTAAAGATCTCGATGGCCGCCATCAAAGGTAGTTCCCGTTGGTCGAGGGATGATATCGTTTAGGCGATAGAGGCGGGATTTAAGACCACTACTGAAGGCGATACGTTAGTAAACTGACTCTATCTGGGAGTGGTTTTAAGGTCCCAAATAAGGGTGTGTTTTTAGCGAGTCGGCAAGTCGCTACCCCGCATAACCCTGTAGTACGGGCTACAGGGTACCTGAAAGCAAGTTTTCACATCCTACGCAAAAAAAAAAAATTAATTAAATAATTATTTAATCTTTTTTCTTGGTTTCATATTTAAAAACGTGAGGTTTGCCTTGTTATTAAGAACTAAGTTTATTTTAACAATTTTTGAGATATCTATATTTTAATTCAATTGGTATATGTTGTTTTCCTTTCATTATCATTATTAGTGTGCATATTCAAATTTTATTTACCGTTTGATGAATTAATTGATTGTTCGAATCTACTGCTATTTCAATATTTGCTAATTGGGAAATGTTCATTATTATTTTGGAAAATTGCCTAGAAATCATTTACCATGTTCTATATTTCTCTCTCTATCTCTCTCTCTCTCTCACTTTCATTCCCCATTATACATCTATATATTCTTTGTTAAAATATGTTTATTTAGAAAGATATTAGTAAAATTATTATATTATTATTAGAGATTTCCTACTAAAGAGAAAACAAAAAAAACCTTGCAAACAAGTTGTTTCACCCACGCGTATCGGATTGTGCCGCCGCAAGCGGAATCTCCAGGATCTTTGAAAACTCTGGTACGATGTGAAAATTTTCGATGTTGTGAATCAAGCCTGAGACAGCTGACGCGACCTCATCAGAAACGTCAAATGTCGCTGACAGCTGACACAGGCGAGATTCAATAACATTGAAAATTTTCTCGAGTATTCAGCTTTAAAAAGTCCAAGGCGTATTCCACCAAGGAGGCAATACACAGAGATGCGCGAGGGTGAAACAGCTGAGTGTAGTGGAGTGGTAGATGTCTAACAAATAAAATCTCTTATAACCTCAAAATTATTAATGTTTTGTTTTTGTAAACAGCTACTCCAGAATGTCTTAGATGAATCTGGATTGCAGATAACAATGCGAACAAGTTGACAAGACAACTTCTTTCTCTTCTAAATCCCGATTGGAATTCTGGTATTATTTTATTTTCTATTGACCAATTATATATTCTATATGATAAAGTCTGAGTATAAATTTTTACCAGACAGTTCAATAAAGCTATAGGCCTGTAATTATTTGCATCGCTAGGATTACCCTTTTTGTGCAACATAAAAATCATTATTTTACCCTAAAAGTTCGGAACCCTTTCTTCCTCTAAAATTTTGTTAAACATGACCTCCAAGTACATTAACCAATTTTGTGGTATTTTTTTATAAAAACTGTAATTGATACCATCGAAACCAGCTGCCTTCGCGTCCTTACATTTATCAATTCTAGAAATAATCTCCTCCAATGTAATTCTACCATCTAATTAAGGATGGTGGTTACCAAATAACAAAGATAAAGTCACCACTTGGGGGGGGGGGACATCTCTATAAGATATGAGTACCACGATTCTATATTTATTGCGTTTTCTGTTACAGGATTAAAACGAGCTTTATTAATATATGCCCAAAATTCAGAAAAATTTTTTGTCGATGCTATTAAAACAGTTTCAGACTATTTTTTTGTACAAAATGTTTATTTTTATGTTTAAATTACTTTACAACTTTAAAAATAAGAAAACATGGTGGGGGGGCTTAAGACCGAGAGTGTAACGACTCGTCACCTGCTCGTTTTGAAGCGGATATTCCGTGGGGCTTCAAGGAGGGGGCCTACATGTCTTCTGACAAGCGGGTTACAGCCTACCTGTAAGGTACCACGTTATGTCGGGCAATTCTAGAATAGGGGGGTGGCAAGCCCTTCTTTGAAGCTAAGCGGGAGGATTACTCTGTCACAGTATCTTTTTTAGAATCCTCTGTCTTAGGGTATAGGAAATCCGTAGATGAGCTGATGGGTGTGTGGTCCTCGTACTCTCGACCTTACTACGAAACAACCAACAACAACAAACAATGAATAGTGAGACAAGGGTCATGATCCGAACCACATTCCTGATTCTCGGCTCTGTATCTCTTTTTTAGAAGACAAAAGACATCAAGCTCGCAATTATATCTGAGCAATACACCGAGAAAAAGAGAATCACTTGGTTTACAGAGAAGGCTGGCACAGCAGCAGTCTGGATGTGGGACACAACAGCTTTCCCTGTCTACGATCACGGAGAAGAGAACGGGTTTGTTTGGATAAAGACCGGCGAACTAACAATTATAAGCTGCTACTTATCACCCAACGATAAGATAGCAGAATTCAGAAGGTAACTTTCCTCTCTTGAGGATTTTATTGTCGGTACTGATAGCGACATACTAGTGGCTGGAGACTTAAATTCAAAAGCGATTGAATGGGGAATGCCTCGTTCGGACGCTAGAGGCAAGGATTTACTGGACATGGCCGCCAGATTAAACCTCTTCATCTTGAATAAAGGCAATTCTACGACATTTCGCAAAGCGGGAACAAAGGGTTGCATCATTGATCTGACGTGGGCCTCATAGAATGTCGTTAACACAATCAAGTCCTGGGAAGTATTGGAAACTTACACGGCAAGTGATCACCAGTAATCGATTCTCAACCGCTGACGCTAATAAGAGCTCAGATGTTAGACCCCAACTCTGTCAAACATTACCAAGTTGGAACGTGTCTAAGCTAGACACAATCACCCTCATAGAGTCACTAAGTTCTGGACTCTTTAAGTAGACGGAGAACTACGAGAATACACGGGCGAACGCTGAGAAACTGGTGACTACGACCACGACTACCCTGCAGAATGCATGCGACGCCGCGATGCCAACGAAGAAAATAAAAAAAAGGAAAGATAATTACTGGTAGACTCCGGAAATCGCTGATATGCGGAAAAAATGCCTTGAATCAAGACGCCGATCACTAAGAGCAAAGAACAGCGAAGATATCTCGCGCCTGTCTGCAATCTATAAGGAAGGTAAAAAGGAGCTGACACGCGCCATCAAATACAGCAAATCGAATAAATGGAAGGAGCTTATCTTTGAAGTCAACAACGAACCGTTCGGCTTCGGTTACAAGGTCGTTACGGACAAAATTGGATCCAATAAAACGCCCATCGCACTAGATCCAACTACCCAACTTCCATGGAAAGAGTTGTGACAACTCTTTTCCCTGACCACCCGTTGAGAAACAAGGTTGAAATCCCCATACAGCGGAATGTTCCACTGTTTACATAAGCCGAGCTTCCAGCAGTAACAGACAAGCTCCAGAACAACAAGGCACCTGGTTCTGACGGAATTCCATCAGAGGTAGTGAAAATTGTTGCGCATTCAAGCCCCAGTATCCTGTTGCGAATGTACAACGCATGCCTCCTCGCAGGAATATTCCCCAACTCATGGAAGCGCCAGCGGTTAGTTCTCCTGGACAAGGGTAAAAAAGGACCGATAATACCATCGTCTTTTAGACCACAGTGCATGCTTGCCAACTTGGTCAATGTCTACGAGAAACTGCTACGTAATAGGATACGAGAGTCCATAATAGAAAATGGCAATGTATTAGAAAACCAACATCGATTTTGAGAGAAGCTTTTAACAATAGGCGCCCTACAGAGGGTTAGAAACGCAGTAGAAAAAGCCAAAAAGGCCCACATAAAACCAGAGACATCTGTGTCTTGATGACTCTAGATGTTCAAAATGCGTTTAACTCTGTTCATTGGGTTGACATCCTCAGCTCCTTAAGCTTATTCCACACGCCTGAGTACATCATGAAAGTCGTAAATGACTATCTGGACAACAAGGTGTTGATGTACAGTACAGCAGAGGAAACAAGAACCAAGCAAGTGACATCAGGAGTTGCCCAAGGTTCTGCCCTAGAACCAGACCTGTAGAACACCACATATGACGGTATACTCAAGTTAGAGCTTCCAGACGGCGTCACAATCATTGCGTTTGCAGAGGAGATAGTAATAATCGTCATAGCCAGAACCCACGGTCTATCCAAGATCAAATTAGAAAGAGCGGCCAGGATTATAAATGATTGGCTAATGGATCACAGCCTCAAGCTAGCGGAGAGAAAAACCGAGTTGGTTATACTGACCAGAAAGAGAACTCTGCATGACACCTTTGGATTCCAGGTAATAGACGACATCATTAAAGAGCAAAGCTCCTTGAAGTATCTCGGAATCATTGTGGACCAAAAAATGACTTTCTTCGAGGACATCAAGCAGGCAGCTGCAAAAGCCGAAAGACTTGTAACAGCACTGACCCGACTGATGCCAAATGTTAACGGCCCAAGCGAAGACGAAAGGAGACTCTTGATAAGCGTCGCGTATTCTCTTATGCTCTACGGCTCCGAAGTGTTGAGCGCCGCTTTGAAAACTAATACGTACAAGAAGAGAATGGCGTCTGTACAACGCAAAGACGCGCTAAGAATAGCAGCTGCATACCGAACTGTGTCCGCGGTAGCAGCCCTACTGATAGCCTCTGTAATACCTGTCCACCTACGGGCATTTGAAAGAAGCCGCTCATTCCACAGGATGAAGAACAGAGAACCTGCTTCACTGGTTAGAAAAACAGAGCGAGAAACAACCATCATGATGTGGCAAGAAGCATGGAATACTGAAACCCAGGCAAAATGGACACGCATGTTGATCCCAAACATCAAACCCTGGATCGAGAGAGGGCACACGAAGTCAACTTTTACCTTACGCAATTTCTTAGTGGTCACGGACGCTTTAATAAGTACTTGTTTAGTCTGAATAAAAAAACAAGTCCAACGTGCGACTAATGCGAGACCAAGAACGACGTTCATCACGCGCTCTTCACCTGCAATAGATGGGCAACCCTGAAGCATAAGACAGTATCTGAGCTAGCAAACGACATTACACCAGACAATGTAGTTTCTCTTATGCTAAAAAGCAAGGACACCTAGAACATAGTAAGCAACTTTCTTATTGAAGTATTGAAGACCAAGAAGTCCGAGAAACAGCAAAGAATTTCAGCAAGTCGTCAGCCCTAGAGCACCAGATAAATACGGAGAAAGGAACCAAAGTACGGTTAGATGCACCTATAACCTATCCCTAAAGTAATGCGAAAGCGGCCGGGGAGAAATGTTGGTGCGAAGCGATAAAGGTTTAGTTGGTATGACTCAGTGTATACTGAGGCCGGAGAATCCGGGCACGAGTCCAACAGTATTCGGGCGCATGTCTCGGCATTCTTGTCATCTTTTTGACTCGAATTCGGGGTCATGACCCGTTTCTGCGTAAATGGATTTCCCATAAACCTCGAAAAAAAAAACTCGAACGTGTGTTAAAAAATCTTGGGGTTACTAAATCTGAGCAAAGATGGTACAGCTACGAGTATCTCAATATAAGTTGGTCGGAAAGAGTCAATTGTTGATGATCATCATTGATCATTACTCTAGAGTGTTCTACTGACATAATCCATACCATGAACAAGCGTTAAAAAAATCCTCGTGCTATTAAATCTGCGCGAAGATACTATATTTAAGGTATCTCAATATAGGTTGGTCGGAAAGGATTATTTGTTGATGATCGTCATTGATTATTACTCTAGAGCGTTGTACTAACATAATCTATAACATCAAGGAGTGTCAAAAAATTTAAGGGCTAGTGAATCATAGCTAACATGGTATAACAAGGGTATCATATAATGGGTTGGTCAAAATTGGTTAATTGTTGATGATCATCATTAATCATTACTCTAGGGTGTTCTACTGACATAATCTAAACCATGAACGAGTGTCAGAAAAATCTTCAGACTATTAAATTTGAGCAAAGATGGTATAGCTAGGGTATCTCAAAATGAGTGGGTCGGAAAGGGTTAATTGTTTATAATTATTATTGATCATCACTCTAGAGTGTCCCACTGACATGATCCATACTATTACTGAGTGTTAAAAAAATCTTGGGGAAATTGAATCTGGCCTAATGTGGTATAGCTTGAGTATCTCAATATGGGTAGGTCGGAAATGGTTAATTGTTGATGATCATCATTGCTCATTGCATAAGGGTGTTTTACTGCTATGATTTAAACCATGGACTAGTGTTAAAAAATCATGGGGTTATTAAATCTGAGCTTAAGTGGTATAGCTAGGGTATCTCATAATGGGTAGGTCGGAAAAGTTTAATTGTTAATTATAATCATTGATGATCACTCTAGGGTGTTTTACTGACATAATCCATATGATGGCGATTTGTTCAAAAATTCTTGGACATAGTGTATCTCATTCAAGTTGATATAGCTTGAGTATCTCAATACTGGTTTCGTCGGAAAGGGTTAATGGTTAATGATTATTGTTTATCATCACTCTAGGGTGTTCCACTGACATGATCCAAACAATGGCCGAGTGTTAAAAAATTTTTGGGGCTAGTGAATCTGAGCAAACATGGTATAGCTAGGGTACCTTAATATGGGTTGGTCGGAAAGAGATACTTGTTTATGATCATCAATGATCATCACTCTAGGGTGTTCTACTGACATGATTTATACCTTGGTCGATTGTTAAAAAAATCTTGTAGCAATTGAATCTGAGCCAAGTTGGTATAGCTTGAGTATCTCAATATGAGTTCGTCGGAAAGGTGTAATTGTTGATGAATATCATTGATCGTAACTCTAGCGTGTTCCACTAACATAATCTATATCATGTCCAAGGCGTAAAATATTTTTGAGATAACAAATCGTAGCTAAGGTGCTATAGCTGGATTTTATCAATATGGGTTGGTCGAAAAGTGTTAAATATTGAGGATCATCATTAATCATCACTCTAGGGAGTTCCGCTGACATGATTTATACCTATTGTTTTTGTGCACTAAACCAGTAGTGCGCATTTTTTGGGCACTTGAACACTTGTGCGCTTGTTTTTTGGTACTCGCACATTTGTGCGCATGTATTTAGGCACTCGAACATTATTGCGCTTGTTTTTAGTTACTGGAACACTAGTGCGCATGTTTTTTGGCACTTGACACTAGAGCGCATGTTTTGGGCACTCGAACACAAGTGCGCATGTTTTTGGAGACTCGAACAGTATTGCGCATGTTTTTGGGCACTCAAAGACTAGTGCGCAGGTTTCTGGCTCCAGAACACTAGTGCGCATGTATTTGTCACTAGAACACTAGTGCACATTTTTTTATCTGGTGACTTTGGTAACTATTTTACTCTTGCACAGTTACTCCTCTACCCCGTTACTCCTTTATCCTGCTAACTGTTATCCCCTTTTTTTTCGTAGGGTGTAAAAACCTGCCTTCAGGTACCCTGTAGCCCGTAATACATGGTTATGCGGGGGTGGCGATGTACTGCCTACCCCCTTAAAACACACCCTTATTTGAGGCCTTAAGACCACTCCAGACTAGCCCTTTTTAGCTGGCGTATCGCCTTTGTTGAGTGGTCTTAGGGGCCATTCATTAATTACGTAAGCATGATTTTAGCTAATTTTGACCCCCCTCCACCATGTAAGCATACATAAGATTTGTCGTACCCCCCTATTCTTACGTAAGATTTTTGTGTAACTAACCTTAAATTCGTTTAAAAGTATGCTTTCATAAGAAAAAGTTTAATTGCACTTAAAGACATCATTATTTGATATAATTTGAAGATATTTATTTTTTAAAAAATAAAAGTAGGTAATTTAACGATTCTATCAAAAAACTACAAAAGAGAATTTACTTTAAGTAACATCAAATAAACGACGAAATTTGAAACTTAATTTTGCAATTAACTAATTTTTATGCGACTATACTGGTAAGGAATAAAAATTAAATTAGTATTTAAACATTTTTCAGCAAATTATTCTTGTCTCTCCTACTTTTGCAATTTTTCGAGCTTTATCTAATTACGGAAAAATAATACAAATTAAATTATTATTTTGAAGTTGTTAAATAAAGTATTATTGTTAAATCTTCTAACCACTCCTAAACAGTTCATACGACTCTCAGTCAATTTTAAAATACTTAAAACAGTTATAACTATTTTTGAACTAGAGTTTAGCAGGTTTAAATTAGTTTTAAATAGCTAGAAACTTGTTTTAAATAGTTTTCAACAAGTTAAAAAAAGTTCTAACCAGCCCTAAGGGGTCATCAGGTAATATTTTTAGGGCGGGAGGGGGGTAGGCAAAATATTACAATCCATGGAAATTCTTAATGAATTGGAAACAGTATAACCTACTTTTAAACTAGTTTTTAGCAGCTACAAACCAGTACTAAATAGTTAGAAACTTGCTTAATATAGTTTTGTTCAAGTTAAGAACAGTTCTAACTAATCCTAAACAGTTTTATACGAGTTTTAATTCAAATTCATTCAATTTCAAACTAATTTTTAGACTCTGTTTTAAAAAAACTGAAAACAGTTAAAAGTACTTTTAAACTAGTTTTAAGTAGTTTTAAACTAGTTCTAAATAGTTAGAAACTTGTATTGAATAGTTTTAAACAAGTTAAGAACAGTTCTAACCAGTCCTAAATAACGCGCGGTGATCATCGGCTTCGCGGTTTCGAGTTTTTGCGACTTCGCTGTTTCGTGGTCTCACGACTTTGCGGTTTCGCGGCTTCGCTGACGACGCGTTGATCATGTGCACTACCGAAACTGCAGAAGCTCTGGGCGTATTGGTGGACGAATGTCTGAGATTGGCCAAGCGCTGGGTGGATGACAGTGTCCTGCAATTGGCTCTGGAAAAGACCGAAGCGCTGCTAGTTACAGACAGACGTGATTATACAACTTACAAAACCGAACACTCAACAGTCAGCGAAACAGGCGAAAAAAAGGCGCCTTCTCAAACTCTGAAAAAGAGGTGAGCACCTGGGACGCCTGCAGGAAAAACCCCTAAAAGGTAAAAAGCTCTGAATCTCCAGAGCAAACCTTAAAGGATGCAGAACATCAGAATGCACATCAGAACAAACAGTCTGCAAAAAGCATTGCAGGGACATCGTAAGATAGTTTCGCTAGAAGACATCATCGAAACTCTGAACGAAAAGCTCGGATTATCCAATTCTAGATATGAGCAGTGGATTCGTGTGGGTGGAAATGACAGGAATACGTATGTATAGCTGTTATTTCTCACCCACCGATCAACTGTCAGCCTTCGAAGATCAGACCCCGAAACGAGCCTTAGAGAACCAGGATTCTAATTTAATAATGGTATTAGTTGGATACTCTCATTACAGGTGACTTTAATGCCAAGTCATCGCAATATGTCAAGACAAGACACGATAAAAGAGGAATCTTGGTCGGAAAAATGATCTCCAGGAACAACCTGATGCTTGCGAACCAGAAGAGGTCTTGGACACTTCGGAGAAACGGTCAGGGATCAAAAATTGGTCTTACAATCACAACGACCCTCCTGCATAAACTCATTAAAGATTGGCACGTCCTAGAGGAATGTATCCGAGATGTCAAAAATGATCCACGTGGTCTGGTTTATAAAATCTGGCATATTATAAAGGCTTTGTTTCCTCCGGCAAAATAAAAGTCTCATCCTATAGGCCTATTTTCCTGTTAGATACGATGGGTAAACTTCTAGAGGACATGGTGCTGCAGAGAATGCAATCTCACTTGACTTGTGAAAATAGTCTATCTGATAAAACAATTTTGTTTGCACCAGTGCCTATCCACAGTAGACGCCGTTCCGAAGAAAGTGGACAAAGGCAGAGAAGAAAAGAACAATTTGGGACCAGGGAAGAAAAAGTGTTTCTGCGCATTGGTAGTTATTGTCATATATTCAACGCGTTTAATACCGTGCGATGGAAATATTTCATCCAGTCGATGAGAAAGAAAGGTATACCGCCCTACTTGTTGCGAATAATGAATAATTATCTTAGCGACAGGTAAGTTATACACCAAAGTGACACCTGCACCCTAAAGGATTAAATACCAATTTTTTTCACATAGAACCTACAAATATGCCATTTTTTTCCTGACTTTGCAATTTATCGATCTTTAACTAATTGTATAAGAGAAATGCAAAATTAAATTATTAGTTAAAGATTCTTTAAACAAATTATTATTGTTAAATTCTTTGTTGATAATTATACAAAGATCGATTAATTGCAAAATGAGGAACAACTGCATATCTGTAGGTTCAATATGAACAAAGTTGCTAGTTAACAATATTGATATGTTTAAAAAAATTTTATTAATAATTTATTACTTATTTCTTAGCAGTAATCATATAAAGATCGGTTAATTGCAAAATTAGGAAAAATCTGCATATTTGTAGGTTAAATGTAAAAAATGTTGGCAGTTAACAAAATTAATTTGTTTAAAGATTGTTTAAATAATAATTTAATTTTTATTCCTTATTCGTAATCGCATTAAATTACGATTACAGTCAATTTTCTTTTGGCCAAAAGTGACGGCTAAAGGACCAACCAAGCTCTGTTGGTGGGCCGTTGACCGACAGAAATTACATTGGAGTAAAAGAGACCTATATACTGTCTGCCTGTCTTACTCTATTGCAGAATCTGTAGGTCGTCGACAGCCAAACAAACCGCTTTAAACAAGTTAAGGTGTGTAAATTCACCTTAACTTTATATCGTGCTTATAGGTGAATTTCCAAATATAGTTAAATCTTACGTAAGATTAACTATTACACCCTCCTCTTCCCGACATAAGCATATGTAGAGATTTTTGAAAACCCCCCTCCTCCCGAGATGCTCACGTAAATATTGAATGGCCCCTTATACCCCTTCACTATTGTCTAGGCGATGTCTTGCCTCGACTTGCGGGAACTACCTTTCTTGGTAGCTATCGAGATCATTAACCTTCATAACATACAGTATGAAGGTTTCGATGTGCCGCCAATTCTCTGGGAGCTACTCATTAACAGAACCATGTTCTCGGGTGTAACTTCGCAGTTTATACCGGCGAAAATGACCTGCTTTTGAAGGCTCCATCCTCTGCAGATAAAGAGCGTGGGCTCTGCGTCGTCCTCTGGGGATTGACAAGATTGACAGGATTACAGGTACGAGTTAAAACAACCGTGACCTGAAAGGGCTTGCGTTAGGTTGTATGAGACTACTTCATGCTTTTGGTTAATCTAAGTGGCGAGTATTGGTATAAGCCGATGTGTCCAACGACCTTTTTCCTCCCCGCTCCATCTTGCTTGCCATCTTTTGACGAGTTTGCTTCTCGCATCTTGGCAGACTTGGTCCTTGCTGGGTCTATTGTCATCCGTATAACGGGTGAACATTCTATCTTTAAAAAGAAAGAAAAGTTCCTTCCTTTCTTGCGCCAAAAGGTCTGCCGGCGGGACGCTGACAATAAACTGAGCAGCTTTTGTAGATACTGTCCTATAGACAGAGATTTTACGCTTTGTTATAATCCTTTTCACGGACAGCATCTTGTTCAAGATGATCTTGCTTCTATCTGTTCGCAGGGAGGAAGCCCACACGGGTGCTGCATTAAGCAGCTTTGTGTGGAAAACACTTGGCACTAATTTCGTTTTACTTTCGGATGGCCCACCGATATTCGGCATTAATCAGGCTAAGTTTAGGACATATTCAGCGGCTTTAGTAGATGCCACAGCGATGTGTCGTTTAAAATTTAGGAACTTGTCCAGTTCCACTCCTAAACACTTAATGTACAAGCTCCACTTCACCTCGAATCCGCGAAGACGATGATCACCACACCTTTAGGTAGACCCATTCGCAAAAAGTCATTGTAAGAAACGTTCCATACGAATGGACCGATTCTTTAGCCACGAGGAGCACCTTTTTGCATCTCTTCCTTTAGAGTGCAGGTGTCATCCTCGTATATTACCTACCTGTCGCTAAGATAATTATCCATTATTCGCAACAGGTAGGGCGGTATTCCTTTGTTTCTCATCGACTTGATGAGATCTTCTCATCGCACGGTATAAAACGCGTTGCATATGTCTATAGATACCAATGCGCAGAAGCTCTTTTTCTTCTCCGGACCCAATTCTTCTCTCCGGTCAAGTAGAGCTGCATTCTCTGCAGAACCATGTCCTCTAGCAGTTTGCCCATCATATCTAGCAGGCATATTGGCCTGTAGGATAAGACCCTGTCTAGAGGTTTGTCACCTTTCTTTAGGAGGACCAGCCTCTGACTTTTCCAGTCGCGGAAAAATTCTCCTCTCTTTACTCATATGTTGAAGCAATCTAGAATTATCTGGGGTGAAGCAACGATCACTTGTTTAAGGATCTCGTTGCTTATCCCACCGATTCCAGGCGCCTTGTCTGGCTTCAATCTTTTGCTGGCTTTGTGCTGGTGGAAACAAGCCCTTTATTATTTCCCGCACCCAATCGGGATTGTCCAGGCCGGGGGTCTTTTGCTTTGTCACCAATTTATTGGTGGTCATTTTATAGCCCAGACCCCATGGGTCTTTTTTGACGTTGACAATTAGGCGCTTCCAACACCTTCTCTGTGAACTTCGGATCTCCCTTCTGAGGATCGTTTTGGCTTCTTCATATACGTTCTTTAGCAGAGAATCTCCGTTAGAACGGTCGTATCTTCTTCTTGCTCTGACGCATGCTTTTCGCAAAGAGACTGACTTTTCTGAACACCAGTATACATTACGGCTTTTAGGAGCGGTGCTTCTGCGACGCGGCACTGACGCGTCGCATGCGGCGATAAACATATTTTTCACCGTCCGCACCTCTCCTTCCAGTTTGTTCGACCTCTTCACCCATCCCAGTTCCTCAATGAGGCGGGATTCTTTAAGGGAACGGTTGAACTTCTAGACGTCTAGTTTCCTAATGTTGCACCTAGGGCCTTTCTTACAGGAAGCTACCTGTGTTATTGCTCTAGGTGTGTCTCTCCCTGAGACTGAAAACTTGATATACTGGTGGTCACTTTCGGTATGATCCTAAGAGACCCGCCAGTCCTTTATTCGCTTGTTTAGGAGAGAAGTTGTTATCGTAAGATTAATAATTGATCTGATAGTATGGTCTCTCCTAAACGTCCACTTTCGCCTCTTGTTGACAACCATTAGATTGTTCCTGGAGACCATTTCTGCGATTAAGATTCCTCTATTGTCGAGCCTTGTCTTGCCCCAGTCTGGTGACTTTGCATTAAAGTCACCTGTGACGAGAGCATCCAGCCTGGATTCTCGCAGGCTCGACTCGAGTTCATCTATCTCCGCTTCGAAGGCTGTCAGCGGGTCGTTAGGTGAGAAGTAACAGCTATACATACGTATACCTGAAATTTCTACCCACACGAACCCGCTGCTCGTCTCCAGAAACTTGTCTTCCCGCAAATTGGGGTTAAAGAACTAAATGGCTGCCCTTCCTGATGAATCGTGGTACCAGTAAGCGACATCGTTTCTTTTGTTCTGCTCGCTACAGAACAGAACACCTGGCCTTGGCCAGGTGACCCGCTCCGCCGCATCTACGACAGTTTTTAACCCGGTCAAGGCCTTTGCATGCGCGAGTTCCGTGTCTGTATTCTAAACACTTTTGGCACCTCGGGACTTCGACGTGTTGCCTAATTGCTGCATTAATCCAGCCAACCCAGACTTTGCCTATCTTCAGGAGAGTATCACACTCTTCTTCTGGTAGGCGGACCAATGCCATCTTCATTTCGCCAAAACGCGGTATGAGGCAACACGTCAGGTCCGGAGGTCTTTCCTCCCTTTTTTTCGACAATGAGGACCTCCCTTTTGATGGTCCTCCTGACATTCAGTACCTCCGTGCCGAACTGGTCCGGATTTATGTGCGTTTTCATGGCGCGTAGGATCTCATCGTAGACCTCCAAAGACTCTGCTGAGATTTTGACTGCCTCCGATATCCTCGGCTTAAAAGAAATTTTCTTCTCTGCCAATTGGATCTTTCTCTCAGCAGCCTTCCTTTCCCTGGCCTCTTTCTTTTTATCTCTGACGGGTATAAAGCCGTCGCTCTCCATAGGAGCTGACCCTAACACCGCATCCGCATAGATCCTGGCAGGAGATTTGGCCGGAACAGTAATCTGCTTTTTCGGTCCCCCCCTCTAGATTCGATGCAAATGGGGCCCTGCGTCTATGTTTCTTTTTCCGTATTACCGAGCGACTAGTATCTGGACTGTCCCCCTCGATACGCGGGCGCTTTTTTGCTACTCCTATGTTTTCCAGAGGACCATTTTTCGCGGTCGTTTTTGCCGACTTCTGGGTCGACATTTGGACAAATCGCAAATTTTTGCTGATTTTACCAAAAACGTCCGCTAGATCTTGAATGCCTCTTTGGACCTCCTTTTTATATTTTTCTTGGTTTCGATGCCCTTTTTTATGTCCTCGAAGATCTTTGGAACACCGGACAACTCTGGCGATAATTTGTAAAAATCACGTATTTGACTTAACTGGTCATCGATCTCCATACTATTTTCAGCTGTACTAGGCAAAAAGTGAGATTGGCTCTCCCCAGAATCCTTAAAGCCAGCGTTGGCCACCAGGGCTTTCACCCGATCGGAACCAACGGCAGGACCACCCTCAGAAAAGAGGCCTGTCTAGAGTAGTGTGTTTTGATCCGCACTTTCAATTTTTACTAGTTTGGTGTCGTTAGTCAGACCGAACAGACAACTGGTCCATCGAGCGCCAACCTTAGATCGAGATTACTCCACACCAACTTAAAAAAACCAAGAAGGCAGGAGTGTCTTATTCCTCCCGGAACCCATGTAGGTTACAGCTGTCGAGATGAGTAGTGAATGTTCGAGTGTTAAAGTAACCTCCCTCTGAGAAATTTACAATTATTATTTATTAATTTAATAAACTATTTTGTAAATCATTCTCTTAAATTTTCTCAACTTTTCTTTTAATAAATATTATTTTATTGTTTTATAATTAAAAGTAAGCTGTTAATTTATTTCGAGCCCGTATTTTGTTTTCCCTCAAGGGGGCAAGAAGTTTTCCAGGAAGCATGGCAGAATTTCAGAAAATTCGTTCGTTCGCCGACACAATGATTAAATCTTTTTGATCATTGCCTGGCAGACTCGAGAAAAACGAGTAAAGTCGTAAATTTTGAAAACTATAAGCCTTTCCAGGTACAAGCACTGATAAACGCTGCAAGCCAAAATTATAGCGAGGTTTTATCTTGAGAAAACCAATTTTGGGATATTTATTAATTAACTAATTATAAAGTGAAAAACCTCGTTATAACGAAACCATTTTTTAATATTTATAAAGTTTCCAAAAAAATTACAAATTTAATATACGAAATTTAAGATGATAAAATTGAAAAAAATCAAAAGATTTCAAGTAATTAAAAATTTTCTTGAAAAAATTACTCTATTCCCGCTGGACAATCGCAATGAAATTTATATTGAGTAAAGCTTCCTGAAGTGGCCCCCTAATTTGCAAGCATGTAATGAAATTTGACATTAATATTATATTTCTGTACCACTATATTAGAGATATTTTAGATATAAATATTTTTTAAAATTCAAAAATTTAAAAAACAATTTGTTATTATGTTACATTCTTCTTTAAAATTTATTTTTGCGATGCATATTTATGAATTTTAATGAAATTTATATATTTTATATAGAAAAGTATAAACTTTAAAAAAAAAAATCTAGTTAAAAAAATATCATTTTTTAATAAAAAATTTGTTATTGTTAATAAACAATTTAAAAAATGAACATGTTCCGCCCCAGCTAAAAATTTTTTTCAACAATGTAACTATCTATATAGATTCAAGTTCACTTTACAAAAATAAAAAATTAGTTAATTTTATTTTTGGCGAAACGGCGTTTAATTGTTTATAACGGTGCGCGAAGAATGTCGCGTAAATGACGACGCGTGGCGCTGAGTCGGTCATCCGCCTTTCATAGTATATTTTATATTTAGTTTAAAATAATTAAGATAAAGTTAATATGTGTATAATGGACTATCTGTCTTCCTTATTTTGTTTATAAAAAATAAACTTCTATTGTAAAATACAAATATAAATGCTTAAGAAATTATCTCATAGGAAATTCCATTACTTTCATGGTTTTTTCGTAATCCTGTTCGATACAGTTTTTAAATCTTCCGAAAATATTTCGCACAATAGTTGCCCTTTAGTTTGTTGTTTACTGTTTTCTAAGTACACATTGCACGATGTGCCTAGAAGGATTTTAATTAAAAGTGTTTGTATATGGGCGATTCTTACGTAACTATCTTACTTGGCGGCGTTGAAAAAATACACCTAAATTAAAAATATATTCTGATGTGTATTAGTGAATTTCAAAGGTATATATGAGAGTAACTGAAAACCAAATATACATAAATATATATATATTAAAACTTCTATTATATTGCACTATAACTGCTAAAATTTCAGCTCTGTGGCGTGTTCCTTTTGCAAAATGTTAAATTTAAATTAATAATTTTCGGTGAAAATATCATTATTATAACTCAGCCTTTTTGAAGCATAAAGTGTCTCTATTTATTGTTACGTCCGTAACTTATATATATTATTATAACATATAACATTATACATGTTTATATATTTATTATCTTCCAATATAATGTATCATTATTTTATACGATCTTACTTAACGAAGACAGAGAACGATTACGCAAGTTATCAAATATGAAGTAAGCATTTCCGGAACTAGATAAGCACATTGTAATGTGTCAACAAGAGGTGGACGTTATTCTCAAAATCAAAACAGCTCTTCTGAGCATGTACAAGACAAGCGGTGGAACCTGTACAGACGCGGGGACCAAGACGCACAAAGGTCATGATCTCTACATACTGTAGCAAGGGGAAACGGACGTAAGGAAATAGGAACCACAAATGATAAGCTAAAAAGAGAAAGAAACTAAAACAAATACATGAAGATGAGCATCTCAGTCTTCAAGTTTTGATATAAAAGGGGTCCAGCAGTCGCACCGATAGTTAGTCAGTAGGATATTTAGATAGCTAGTTAGTCAGTGAGATATTTAGATAGCTAGTTAGTCAGTGTGTATTTAGATAGCTAGTTAGTCAGTTAGATATTTAGATAGCTAGTTAGTCAGTGATTAAACTCGAATCTAAAATCAATCTTCATATCGGATCTCGGAAATCCAGTTTCATCAATATTATCAAGACAGTCTAAAATCTAAGTGTTAATTTCGTCCTTACGTATCCGTCATTGATGAACCAATTTATCAAACCATTTAAAACTTTCTCGCATTTTGAATTGAGTAACCTGAGCGACAATTCGTGACCTAAGTCAAAATAAGTGATTCGGCCTGCCGCCAGCCGCTGCCTATCTCCTGCTAATTGTCAACGCAGAACCAGCTTATCACCGTAGAGATTTTTCAAGGAAGATGAAACATACGGATTCTTCGTTCACATCATCGAATCGTTTCTCTTCTTCTAAAAGTAAGAATCAAATTTGCATGATATGTTTGTAACATTGATTTTCTTCTTTTGTTTAAATAAATAAATATTCTCAACCTTATTAGCTGCTCATTAACTTAACCTCATCCCAAATCGGGATCATTAATTTGAACTTAATTTAAAAGGAGGATCTTAGGATAAATTTGATAAGAGGTTTCAGACATAACAGAAGGCCTTCCAAATTTTGGTGTATCGGCCCGGGAAACTTAAACATGTTAATGAGTAAAAATTGCCAAATTTTTTTATAATATTTTCGATAATCGATAAAATTCCAATGCATCAATAAACTAAAAATTTATTTTTAAAACTAATGAGTATACTAAGCTGGTAAAATAAAGGAAAGAAAAATAATAACTAACTCAATATAAAAGTATCATTATTTTGTATTATTAGCTATTTTAATTATTAATGAGAAGAATTGTCAAACATAGTCCGTAATAGCAAGGTGCATTCACAAAATATATTTGAAGGATTCATTTATGAATAGGGGTTCGAGTCCTCTAAAAACTGTTGCAAGGTGCATTCATACTCGTGAATCCCAGAAGTATATTTATTAGTGAATAGGGGTTCGAGTCCTCTTGAAATACGATATAATTTGTGCAATTTTCTTATCTCTTTTTACAACTCTCTTTTGGCACAAGAAATTTTCTTTATTGTAAAGAAAGTGAGAATATTTATTTAAGAATCTAATGTGCAATTTTCACATCGTGATAAATATTAATTTTTATAAAGTTTTAAGTATTATGCAACTTAAAATTAATGTCTAATTTAAATGAAAATAATACTGATTCTCCACATTTAACTCGCTCAAAAATAAAAGAAAATCCAAAATTATCCTTGAATTCTGGCATTCCTAATATTAAATCAAAACAATTTACTAGTACACCAAGGTATTCTAAAACAAATCCGAATCTTAATTTCACACAAAAAGAAAAAGAATCCGATTCAGGATTCATTTCAACTCAACTTTTTGACAGTGACGATACTTCTAATAGTGATAACAGTGATAGCGAAGAACTTACGGCAGAAAAGCTTTAATTGAAAGTCATTTAAATAATTTAGAGGAATTTGGCTTTAATAAAAACCAGTCTGAATTCAATAAATCTTTAATAGAGGAAATTGACGACACTTTTGAGAACCAATCAGGTCATAGTTCCCTTACATCTTCTGAGAATTTATTAGGCTTAGACAATATGGCTTTACCGAATAACCAGCAAGTTTCTTTACGCGACGCTTTGGAAGCAATTCCATTATTCGATGGAAAGAATATATCATTATCGATATTCATTGAAGGGTGTGTAGAAGCAAAATCAATGCTTCCAGAAAATGCGGATGTAGAAAAAAATTTAGTAAAATTAATTCGGGGTCGAATTTCAGGCGAAGCAAGAAAAATTATATTAGGGGATAGTTTTAACACTGTAAAAGAATTAGCAGAAAGACTAAAAACAGTTTACGCACCCGCAAAATCAGTATATCAATTACAAGGAGAGTTAGGGGCAATGTAAACATAGTATCTTACAGTTCAAGAATTGCGGAAGCAGCAGAAAGAATTTTAGATGCGCATAGAATTAACAATGAAAATAAAGTAGATGAAACATTTAAAACAGGACTAGAAGAAACCATTGTTGATTGTTTTACGCGAGGACTTAGACCGGAATAAGAATTACGTGTAGGGACATCAGATACGTTTAACGGTATAATAAATAAAGCGATAGAAGTAGAACGAAAATTACTGTCGCGCAATGAATTAAGAAAAAAATTGCAAAAAACCGAAACTGAAAATCCTTTTAGAAACAATAAGGAATTTGCTAAAACAACAAAAATAAACGTTGTTCAAGATGAAATTATAACTTGTTTACTATGTGGTAAAGAGGGACATTTTGCAGTCAATTGTTTTCAATTTAATAAATTAATTAATCAAAATAAAAGAAATTTTTTAAATTCTAGAAGACAACCAAATTTTTCAAGTCAAAATCAATTTATTAATCAGAATCGAAGCCAACCATTTAACAGATTCCAAAATCAACATCATAATTATTATAAAATACCACTGCAAAATCAATACCAAAATCAAAATCAAAACAAGTATAGAAGTCCACCACAAAATCTATTCAGAAATTCTTATCAAAATCAATATCAAAATTCATATCAAAACAGATATCAGAATCAGCAAGTAGAACGAGCACAGCAAGAACCAAGCACATGTAAAAACCATTTATCAATTAAGCCTAACAATAGAATTCAAAATTTGTCCAGCAGTTATTGCAAAAATATTCTAATAATAATAAATTCTTTACAGAACAGATAAATTTAGCAAAATCTAATTCAATACCATACGTTCGTGTAAATACTAATGGACTCAAAATACCCATAAATATGATGATCGATACTGGAGCAGGACCAAATTTATTAAAACTTCGAGCCCTTCATAACGATAAAGAAATTGATAAAAGTAAATGCATCAAATTAACAGAAATTAATAAGCATCCAGTTTATACTTTAGAACAGGTAAAACTTAATATTTTTGGCATTCCTACAATTTTTCTATTATTGATTAAGAATGGGTAGTGGTGTGTGTGAAAAGTGATGAGCAAAGAAAGGTGATTGTTTTTGACGGATAAATATAAGTTGAAAATAGATTGAGTGAAAATGAGAAAGGTAAAAGGAAAGTGTGAATTGTGAGGTTAGGTAGAAAGAGTGGGGAGTGTGTGCGAGAGATAGAGTGAATGACGAGGAGAGCGAATGAAGTGCTGGTAAGGTAGGGATCTAGAATGGCGAAAGTTGACTTAAGTAGTATTGGCGGGAAAATAGCGGAGATACGAAAGATTATAGGCAGAACAAGAACGGGAAAGGACGGGAAAATTATGAAGTGTGAAGACTGCATCGACTTACTCGAGTAAGTCAAGATGTTGGTTAAAAGATTCGATAAAGAATGGGGAGAGGTGTGGGACAAATTACAGATTGTTAGGGACATTAATGAAAAAAAAGATAAGCAGAAGAAGGTAATAAAAGAGGAGATAGGTGGCACTAAAAGAAAGTTAGAAAAGTGGGAGGAAAATTGGAATAAGGAAAAAGAAAATATGTGGAAGAGAATGAACAAGTTAGAGAAAGAAATATCGGATTGGAGTGAGGAAGATGGGAAGAATGAGAAGGGTAAATTGGAGGTTATAGATATAGGGGAAAAGAAAGTAAGTAGAGAGAAGAATGGAAAAATATAAGAAATCTTTCTAATATTTTAGAAAGAAAAATGAGAGATTTAGCTAGTCAGGTTGAATTGATCGAGAGAGAAAGAAGCAGAAGGAACATCGTGATTAGAGGTTTGGAAGTAGGGGATAAGGATTGAAAAGAGGAAGTAGAAAGATTTCTTACAGAAATTGGGGCAAAGATTAAAATTAAAAAGGTTAAAGGAATTAGAGGAGTAAAACAGGAGACAACAAAATTGTTGATAGGAGAGTTGGAAGATGAGGAGGACAAATATGAAGTAATGAAATTAAGGGGAAGGTTGAGAGGGAGTGGAAAGAGAACAGATCAAGATAAAACATGGAGAGAGAGAAGGATAAGGTGGTTCTTGGAAGAGAAAGCGTGGGCAGAAAGAAGGAAAGGAGGGGATGTAAGGATGGGAAGAGATTGGGTGGATGGAATAAGATGGAAAGTGAGGGAAGAGACAGGGGAGGTTATAAAAGTATGATTGTGTTTAGATATGGTGTGCATGGGTATGTTATGAATTGAGGAACGTGTGGAAGTGAATAACGAAAGAGGAGTAAATGTAGAAGTGAGAAAAAGAGAGGATAGTGAGTAAGAGCGTAAAGAGTGAATGGAAGAGAGAGAATAGTAAAAAGTAAAAGGGTGGTCGATAAAAGGGGGAAAGCCAAAATTGGCTAAAGGAACGGGAAATGGAAGCCCAGGCACATGGCGAATAACAGATTAAAATAAGTTGAGATGGCGATTAAATTTAAGTAGATTAAGATTGTAAATAGGTAGTTATAAGAAAAATATTGTAATAAAAGTGTAAAGGGAGCGGAGCCCTCGAACCCGTTAAAGGGAGAGTAAATAAAGTACATTCCTACAATTTTTAATTTATTATCTAATGATGTTCCAATTGAACACGACGGTATTCTAGGAACAGAATTCTTTGTTCACAATAAAGTAAAAATAAATTACGAATAGAGACACTTAGAAATAAATAATCAAAAATTTAACTTTAAATCAAATGATTATTTTACAATAACAGCAAGATCAGTATATAATATCCACGTTAAAATTTGAAACAAAGATAAAAAAATAGGTTTTATCCCCAAACAATCGCTAGCAGCAGGTGTTTACTTAGGTGACGCAGTAGTAACTAATACAGAAGGAAAAGCATATTTAAAAGTCTTTAATACACGCAACGAGCCTATAAGCATACCTATTCTGAATATAGAACTAGAAGATTTTAAAGAAATACAAATTGAAAGTCCAAAATATAATTTCAAAAACAACGAAAATATGGTGATTGAAGAAATAATTAACGAATTTACAAACATTAAGAAATCGGAAAAAAAATTTAATATCACAGGAACGGATAAAGTAGAAGAGTTAAAAAAAGTTGCTTCGCTTAGACCATTTAAATAAAGAAGAACTAGAACATGTTATAAAATTAGTAAATAAATAGTCTGACAGATTTCATATCCATGGAGAATACTTAGAAGCAACAGATTTGATTAAACACAGAATTATTACTACAGATGACACACCTATTATAACGAAACAATAAAGGTTTCCACCTGTACACAAAGAGGAAATGACACGTCAGGTAAACGAATTATTAGAACAACAAATTATTAAACCTTTCGATTCGACGTACAACACACCCATTTGGATTGTACCGAAGAAAGACGACTCTTAAGGAAATAAAAAATGGCGATTAGTGTTGGATTTTAGGAAACTTAACGAGCGTAAAGTAGGTCAATTTTACCCTTTACCAAATATAATAGATTTATTAGACCAATTATCAAACGCGCAATATTTTTCCGTTTTCGACTTAGCTTCCGGTTTTCATCAAATTAAAATGGATTCGAGAGACGCGTATAAAACCGCATTTTCAACACCGTATGGACATTATGAATTTGACAGAATGCCATTTGGTCTTAAAAATTCGCCAAGTACTTTTTCAAAAACTAATTGATCAAGTATTATTAGGTTTACAAGGAATAGAATTGTTTGTTTATTTAGATGACGTTGTTATCTATGCAAATACGTTAGAAGAACACGAAGAAAAATTTTCAAAATTTATGGAAAGATTACGAATTGCAAATTTGAAATTACAGCCCGAAAAATGCGAATTTTTACGATTAGGAGTATATTTTTTAGGACATATAATTAATAAAAATGGAGTTCGACCAGACCCTAAAAAAGTAGAAGCAGTTAGAAAATTTCCAGTTCCAAAAAATGTTAAAAATATAAAACAATTTTTAGGACTCGCCGGTTATTATAGGAGATTTATAGATCAATTTTCCAAGATTGCAAACCCTCTAAATGAACTTTTAAAAAAAGATATACCTTTTCTTTGGACCGAAAATCAAGAAACAGCATTTAATACTTTAAAGAATCAACTTTGTGAGGAACCACTTTTAAAAAGGCCAGATTTTTCTCAACCATTTATTTTAACGACAGACGCCTCAGGTTTTGCAATAGGAGGCATATTATCACAAGGAAAAGTAGGCAAAGATCAACCAGTGGCATATTCTTCGCGAACTTTAAGTGAAACAGAAAGAAAATACGATACGTATAAAAAAGAAGCATTAGCAATTATTTATTGCGTTCAACATTTTCGACCATATCTCTATGGTAGAAAATTTACTTTAGTCACGGGTCACAAACCTTTGGTTTGGTTCCAAAATTCAAAAGACCCATGCTCAAGGGTCACGAGATGGAAATTAAAACTAGCAGAGTATGATTTCAATGTTATTCACAAGGCAGGTAAAACAAACGTCAATGCAGACGCTTTGTCTAGGAATCCAATAGACGAAAATCCTGAGGAAGATAATAATGAAGAAAAAATTAACGAAATCGACACAAATATTCAAGAAAATAATAAGGAATACACTCAGCAAAGTGCCTAAGAAAAAATTGAACAAGGTGTTCATCGTATAGAAGAAGAAATATCTCAAGATAAAGAGTCAAGCACAAATTTGGAGCAAGCAAAACGTCTCCTCTCTTTAGTGAAATGTATTTTTAATAATACAAAATTATTTATAGAAAACAAATTGGAGATAGAAAAATTTCTCCATTCTATTACTCAAATCATATTTCAGGACAATGATTCCTATTCAAATTCGGAGATAAGCAAAAATCTCCTACTAATGAAAATAATATTTCAGGAAAATGAATCCTACGAAAATGTGAAAGAAATACAATTTCTCCAATCAATTATAAAATCTTTATCAAATTCAGGTACAAGAAAAAAAGATACATTGCCTAATGTCTGCAATGTCTTACAAGACAACAAATGAAAAAGACAGAAACAATAAACAAAAATCACGAAGTTAAACAAATCGAAATCTTAGAAAAACCAAATAATTATGAAAAAATGAAGAAGAAACGAGGAAGGCCAAGAAAGGAAATTCGCGTTAATACTTATCCTTTAAAAAAAAGAGAAAGACCGAAAAAATTGTTAAACCAAGAAAAAGAAACACAAATTCAAAAGAAAAAGAAATTCTACAATGAAGTCTATTCTGACGAAGATATGTCAGATCCTGAATACATAAATCAAAAATCTCAAGAAGAAAAAAAAAGAAATACAAAACAAATTCAAAAGAAAAAGAAATTCCACAATGAAATCCGTTCTGATGAGGTTATGTCAGACATTGAAAATAAAAAACCAAATCAAAAAACTCAAAAAGAAGAAATTGATCTTGGTTATGAAAATACAGATTCTGAAATCATCTGAAGAAGAAAATACTCTAGAAGAAAATAAAAATTCTACAAATCTCAATCTCAAAAAGGAAAAATATATTATTGATTGTAGGGATCAATTACCAATGCGTGAAGATAATTGCGCATATTTTATTTTAGTGAATGGAGAACCAAGAGATAATGGTTCACGATCTTTAGCAAAACGGGGAAAATTACCTAATTCTGATAAACTTTAATTGGGTATTGCCGAAAAAATAAAAAAGGGTATATATTTTCACATAGACCTTCCTATAGAAAGCGAGCTAAAAGAAAATATATCTAATACAGTAAAAATTATTGAAACATCAATTATTTATTTAAAAATTATGTCAGAAAAACTTAATTTAAAATCAATAAGTATTGCAAAAACTTCTCAAATTAATAATATAAATTGGAAAGAAATTCTATCTATGTTTGAATCTACATTTGAAAACTCGGTTGTAAAAATAATAATATGTAACGGAATCACAAAATATCCAACAAAATAACAATATATGCAATTAATAGAAGAAGCACATTCCAGTTCAGTTGGAGACCATAAAGGTGTAACAAAAACATATGGTAGAATACGTCAAAATTACTATTGGGAAAATATGAAACTCAATATTCAAAAATACATCCAAAACTGTTTACAATGTCAACTCAAAAAATTAGTACGCGTAAAAACAAAGGATCCAATGATTATAAAGGATACACCAGGCACAGCATTCGAAAAAATTGCAATAAACATTGTTGGTCCGCTTCCAAAAACTGAATCAGGTAATGAATATATATTAACAATCCAAGATAACCTTACTAAATATTATTTAGCAATAGCACTTCAAAATCATCAAGCTAGTACAATAGCTGATGCATTCATTAAAAAATTTATTTGTATTTATGGATCACCCAAAGGTGTATTGACAGATCAAGGAACGGACTTTTTAAGCAACTCAATGAGACTACTAGCAAAAAGATTTAGAATTCGCCAATTTAAAACAACTGCATTTCATCCTTAATCAAACGGCTCGATTGAGAGATCGCACCATGTTTTAGGGGAATATTTAAAACAATTTATAAATAAAAATAAAGAATAGGACGACTGGTTAGAACTTGCTATGTTTTCTTATAACACCAGTATACACGAAGGTACAAAATGTGCCCCGTACGAATTAATATTCGGGAAATTGGCACGGTTACCATCTAGTGATCTACCCCTAGAACACGAAAAATTGGAAACGTATGATCATTATTTAACTGATTTAATAACAAGATTGCACGAAATGCGAAATATTGCAAAAGAAAATTTGATATTAGCAAAAGAAAAATCGAAAACTTATTACGACAAAAAATGCAACCCTCAAGATTTTAAAATAGGGGATGAAGTTTTTTTACTACAAGGAGGAAAAATTCATAAATTTGCGAATCAGTACACAGGACCACATAAAGTATTAGAAATTTTAAATAAGGGGAATATTAAAATACAAACTAAAAATAAACAGAAAATGGTACATATAAATAGACTGAAACTTTCACATATCATACCAGAAAAATAACTAAAAATTCATAACATAAACAGATGCCAAATTCACAAGAAAAATCTGACAGTTAAGACATTTAAAAAAACCACATTTACAGTTGATAAAAATCAACTGAAACTAATAATAACACTCATTTAAATCTTCCTTCAATTAATAAATAAAACCTGGTTGAAAAAGTATCATTTTTGTGGTTATCCTAAAAATAACTTTTTTCATAAATTTATATGAAATAATTAGTGTACTTTTAATAATACAAGTTATGTGTTCTAGGTAATGGACTTTAAATGAAAAATGATTTTTTTATTTTATGTTTCTTAATAAGAATAACACCTCATAGATAGCAATTGCAGAAGATGCAATCAGAATAACTTAAAGTAAAGTAGAAAAAAAACTTCTATGCTCGGTATTTTATCAAAATCCTAGGAAATCGAGGTTTACCGGTAACTCGAAAGGACTAGCAATTTCTTTCGGTCCCATCTTATCAAAATTCTATGTTTATTTTTTTTTTGGGAGCGCAAGAAAAATGAATGAATGTGATTAAGAAAATCATAATAAATTTTTATTTTACTATTTTCTTTTTTTATACGCACATATAAATTCAATTTAATAATTGAAATAACAAAAATTGATACAGAAACAAAATCATAAACAAATTTTCTTTAAAAAAGAAAAAAAATTTTAATTAAATGTTCGTAACAGTAAAATACTTACTTCACAAAAATGTTCAAATTTAAAACTAGTTTAATTTAAACTTAGAACATAAGCAGAAAATCTTTGAAAAAATTGACATATGCAAAATGCATTTAGTTTTGAACATGAAGTAAAAAATAAATACAAGTTAACAGTATAAGGATGTGTAATCATAAAAAATCATGCATACAATTTTTTAGGTAATGCCTTAAATATATAAAAAAAATGCTCTGTAAAAACATTTCAATATATATGTAATATTTTGCTTTTCACCATAAGGACATCGAAGAGTGCGTGCGGAATTGAAAATTTAGAAGAAATTGGTTTTGTATTAATAAACGGTAGAAGCCCGAGCGACAGCCCTGGACAATTCACAATGTCACAGCAGAGGCGCAATGAGTGTGCTGGACATGATTACGTGTGATTCATTCTATTTGGATAGCATAATTGATATAAAAGTCCTAAATAAAATAACTAAATCTGACCACATGCCAGTAATTTTAGAAACACGCTTCTGTCAAGAAACTAAAAAGAGCGATTTGATAAATATGCCAGAAAATCTAAGGTGGGTTGAAGAAAAAGAAGAGGAATATATACAAGGTTTAGAATTAAAATTTAATAATTTGCAAACTGATGGTAATGTGGAATCCTGCAATAGTAATATAATTAATTCTATTAAGGAAATAGCTTAGAATCTTGGAATGCAGGGACGTGTTTTCAATGGTCCTAATAAAGTTTTACATAGAAATCCGTGGCATGACAGAGAGTGTATTCTAGCGAAGCTCCGAGTGAGGGGACTTTTGAGAAAGTGCTCTAAACAGAGATTTATGAATCAGGAATACGTAAGTAGTTATAACACAGAGAAAATATGTATGAAGATTTATTAACAGAAAAAAATAGCATATGAAAATTATATTATAGAAGATATTAAAAAATTATGAGATAGTAAACAGTTTTGGAAATTTATAAATAAATATAGAAATAAAAAACAGTCAATAAATGTAATCTCACTAATGGATTGGTTTCACTTTTTCAAATCACTCTCACCCGTTCGTGCTTTGTGGGAATTAAACATTCAAGATGCAGGAAACCCTTTGTTAGATTTAGAAATTAGCTTCCAAGAAATAATCACTAGTTTGAAAAAATGTAAATTAGGCAAATCGCCAGGTCCGGACGGTATTCCTAATGAATTTTACAAATGTCTACCGCAAAACGGAATTGATTATTTGAAAAAAATGTTTAATAAAGTACTCGACGAAGAAAGGGTGTAAAAGGGTGTAAAAGCAATAAGATGACAATTAATAAAGAAAAATCGAAGTTACTTCATTTTCATGGTGGAAGAACAAAGAAAGGTTTTACTTTTCTATGTGAAGGGACACCATTGGAAATTGTTAGTACTTTTAATTATTTGGGTATGATGTTTTCTAGTTCAGCAGTATCTCTCCAGGCCTTTGCTCAGAGAAAATCCTTGATAAAGATAGCGATAGCAACTATACAGAAGACTACGATGGCTTCTAAGTTGGATAATTGGACCACACGAGAAACACTCTTCCAATCACTGGCGCTGAGTGTATTACTTTATTCGGTTGAATTTTGGGGTTTAAAATACTTAATTGAAATGGATAAAATTCAATTAGCATATTATAAAAGGGTACTAAACTTGCCTAAGCATTGTCCTAATTATGCTGTAAGAATTGAGACACTAGCGAATCCAATTTTAGTAGAAGTGATAAGAAGGGTGTTTAATTGGTTAGAAAAAATAAATTCTATGAAAGAGAATAGACACCCTAGAATTTGCCTTAACAGACTGATTGTTCTTTCAAACAGTTCTTAGAGTAACTATAAGCTTAACTGGTTCATGCAATTCAAAAAGATTATAAACGACTGTGGCATTGTTTGTTTTATTAAAGATGTATCAGAGCTTGAGAGAGTAATCGAATGTAAGGGTTTGGTTCTTTAGAAACATGTCGAAAATATTACAAGGGAAGTCGATTTAAGACTCACAGAATCGAAAAGCTTAGAGATTTACCCTTTTTTAAGTCCTCTCACCAACGATGTAAGTTATTTAAAAAAGAATATTCCCTTTTACATGCTGAAAGTAATGGTACAATGTCGTCTAATTACCTCTGTTTTTCCTAGAATACAGTGTGAGAACCATTAATTTCGGGGAGGGGGTTGGATCTCAAAAATAAAAGAAAATTTTTATAAAATAAAATAACTTGAACTTACCGAGATTCCCCGAAATTATAATTCGTCAACTGCTGATCCAACCTAGACTAATCGAGCGTCAACCCAACTCTCAATTTATTTAGCGCAATTCAAATTCAAAATAACCAACTAAAAATCCAACGTAACAATTTAATTCCTTTACTGAACTTTACCCAATAAAATTTTATCTTATCCGACAGACCAACTTAATAAGAAAAAGGAACTTAATCTTGAACCGATTTGTTGGGCGCCTGGCTAACTACTTAGCCATCGTAACTACAAAAAAAAAAGAAATTCAAATTTGCACTAAATTCAAAATAATTACATTTCCAAGATTGAGAGAGGGGAGCTTTTCTTTTTATTCGGCTAGCGTTGCTGAAAACAAGGGAGAGTGGGGAGGTTCGTCCATGTTAGAGAGTTCAAAATAATTAAAAAAAAAGAAAACGATAATTCAGAGACAATTAAACAATTTAATTGGCAAACTAGATGTATAATTTTTAACAAACTTTCGTATTTCAGAACAATTTCATTAAAGCTTACAAAGATGTTCGATACCTGAATTTCAACAACAAAGAAAAAGACTTATGAATACGTCACGAGTGAATTGAAGTTTGAAATTCAACGTTTACATTCCAAAAAAAAAAAGGAATAAATAACGAAGCGAAATTTAGATATCGAATAGATTAATAATCTTACGGTAAATTACTATTTAGCGTGTGGTAAAAAAAATCAACGAGATTTTAACCAATCGGTCTTTTAAGCAGTTTGCGACAAACAAAAAAAAAGGATTTTACATTTCACAAAGTCTTCCCGAAATTTGACCGAAAGTCATAACAAACAAAATAGCTTAGCCAATTTTAAACACCACGACTACGACTTTAAGCAACAATTTCTTCCACTCCACGATATACCGAAACTAATTTTCCAAGAGCAAACTTGACTCGAAGCAGATAGTTAAGCAAATGATATCGTAGAGGCCATTACCAAAACAAAAAAAAAAAAAAGGGAGGAAAACTTATTATTACCGATATTTCCATTATTTCCGATTTCGTTAACATCCATAATGAGACAAATAATACGCTGAAACTAATATTCAATTTGTCGGCAAAATGGCGTCTTCGAGTTCACTACAATTCACAAAAAAAAAAAGGGAGAAAATTAGGTCCCATGTAATTCTAATTGCGTGAAGATAAGACCACTATTTTTACCCTAACTATGGGTTTATTCATATCGTAACTGGCACTTGAGTATTCTTGAAAATTCTAACCTAATTTCCGAGCACATTTATCCTTCGTTTCTTCGAGTCAATTTTGCACGAAAAGCTACAATAAAATCCGACATTTACTAACACTCAAATCAATCTATTTCGTAAAACTGATCGCGGTTTGAGAACTAGCGGCCCGACACCGAAATTCACACTATTACGGTAAAATTTCATTAAATGAAAAAGCCGGTGACCGGCGTGGCGTGCTCCCGCCATTTGCAAAAATGCATAATAAAGTTCGATTTTTACAAGCTTAAAAGGAAATATATCGAGCCAGAATAATATGAGTTGACTTACCTAACAATTTTCCTTATCTAGGTTTACTGGTTCTTTAATTATTACAATTTAATAATCTATGTATATCTATGGCTCTTTTAAAATAAAATTTCGCTTATCTAGCGTATCTGCTACTTCGAGCGCAAGATTTACAAAAGTACAATTTTTCTCAATAAAATCCAAGAAGACCTATGAACAATATTAAGAGTGGAATCTTCTTGGCGGCGACTGGCGAGTCCTCCATAGCGTTGCTGAGCGCTGATTGGTGGACACATTCTCCGAGTCCGGAAGTGGCGCGAGAGTCGTTCAAATTCAAATCTGGGCTCAAATCTAATTCGAAATTAATTGAACTTTATCGCTGACATCTGGGCTTGACTTAAAGTTCGATCCACTTCCCGTCATAACTTGTTGAATTTCTTCTATTCAGCTTTCGTCAAACAATCATTCTTTGACTAGTATTCGATTAATTGTGAACTCCAGAGAAACAGGTGGTGGTAGGTGTCGCCAACTAGTGGACTCATCTGAGTACTAAGTTAGAATCTTGTTCCGTCGTTGGCAGCAGTGTCATAACAAAACATCCTAACCTCAAACTCATCTGTTACAAAGCTCGAGTATTGTTTTTCGGTCAGGATGCATAAACGTAACGAAAATGGTACTAATTCGACAAACTCATCTGATTACTAAAATTTGAATCTTGCTGTGCCAAAAGTGGTGAATCAGGTTAACTTCCCTGTTGTCGTGCTTGTCAGTAACGAAGTTGGAATCTTGCACCGACGAAGGTAACGTATTGTTCCAAAACTTAACGATATTCTCTGAGTTCTTATCTCGTTGCAAAAACTGGCAGATAGTGACAGGAGGCGGCAAATTGACGTTGCGATGCGGATAGGTTTTGTCGAAATCGAAATGACAATCGGTCACTCCAGACAGGAGAAATGTGTTTTCCCGACGATTCGTCTTCTTCCCCGTCGATCCCAGGTCGATTCCGTGGCTCTCGTGGACATCAATTTACATAAAAAAAAAGAAGAAAACGGCAAAAATATGTCTTAATCTAAATTGAACGCAATTCGTGACCGGTTCGTGGAGTGGAGCCTCGCGAGGATCTTGCTCTCGAAATAACTGACTCCGCAATATTAAAGCGCGACTTTTGTAACGTGCAAAATTGCAACGTCACAACTACCCCCTCCTTGGGGGAGGCCGAACTAGGCCGTAATGAAACTAGCGTAACTAAATAGGCTTAAACAACTTAAAACAAAACAAAATAAAATTGCACCAACGAATTCCTCTGTTACTCCGACTAGTAAGCCGATCTCATAATAACTCTGACTCAAGCTTGTCGGAAGCACTCCACTTAACGAACGGTTACTAGCGTGTCGTAAAAGAATTCAACTTCTTAGTTTAAAACAAAATTAGAAATTAAATGTTTACTTTATAACGGAGTTAAGTGACCAAACCAGGTAAGTAGGATTAAGTGACTTCAATAAAATAACAACTATTATATTTGTAATTAATTATTTAATACGGTTTTTCCCCCATATACAGCTCAGTCTTATAAAAATAAACGATTTTCGGCAACATATACGGGGGGAACAGAACAATAGTTAGGATCGAGGTCCTTCGAGATTGAGCACTGCTAAATCTGGTCCGTTAAAGACAAAAAAAAATAAGATAGCTAGAGTCCTATAACAAAAACTAATAAAAGGAAAGTTATTTCTTAGCTAGCCTAAAAAAAAATATATATATCTTCAAGTCTTTGTGACTATCATAACGAGGTTATCCTCAATTAAGGGTGGAATAAAGTCCACGATATTTTGGCCATAAATCGGCGATTGTTAGGGGCGAGGTATTCAAACTTCCCGTTACATAAAAAGGTGAGAAAAAGGAACAAAAAAAAAGTTTCAAAAGGTATATAAGTAGGCATAAGATATAGTCGTGGACGACTAACAAAAGGTTTAACCCAAATGGGGGGGGGTTTTTAATGGAGGTATCGATTACCTCTGGCGGCGCAATTCGGACAGTCCGGTGCTTTGTAACCGTTGAACCCGCAATGGTAACAGAATCGGCGGGTGAATGGCCTTAGGCAGCTCGGGTAATAGTGATCGTCACTAAAGCAATTCCAGCATCCACTTCCTCTTTCAAGTGGTACCATCTGTGGCCGCACTGGATGTGCTATTGCCCCTTCTGGTTCTCGTGGTGGCGGATTCTCTCCCAGGGCTTCAGGGATTATTTTCCGTCTGACTTCTAATTCTGGAAAGTTAAGGGCAGGAGGCAGGTCTTCTGCGTGGACTATGGGAGCCACTGGCTGGTCAGGCTCGTTTACTTGGACATTAGGAGCCTCCTGTGGTACTTCCGGGATGATAATCGCTTATTCTACTGCTTGATCTATTGGTATTTCGACGACTTCTTGGGGGATTAGGGCCTCCTTTCCCGTCTGAGTGTATGCGTCTAGCGAGAGCACCACTCTGGCTTTCTTGGATGCCATGTCGTCATCCATAGGGTTTACGTGCCCATTAATTCCATGGCTCGGACCAGGGCGTTCCAAATCAGCTACGGACATCGGGGATCCCACAACTTCCGAAGTCCGAGTCAACCGGGAAACTGTGGTGTCTCTTTCTCTCATAACTTCCTGAATCTCCTCCGTCACTCTTCGTAACTGAGAGTTTTCTGAGAGCGTAGCGCTGGCAACACTTTGGCACCTTGCGAATTCAGCGCATATCTTGCCCACGAGTTCTCTCACTTCGTCTAAGAAGTTTTCTAGGTCTCTCATGGTGACGATGGGTTGACTTAAGTATACGATCTGAAATTAGTCAATAAAACAAGGTATCGAATTAGGATTCGACAGGGGAAAAATTATACGGTTTTAAGTCCTGGATATGAATTTTGCCGATCTTAACATTTTCCGAATTACTTAGCTCATAAACAAGTGGGGAAATAACTTTCGTTATTTTATAGGGACCTGTGAATTTCATACATAGCTTTGCCGCAATATTCTTTTCCTTACTTGATAGTTGCCGATTTCGCGATAAAACCATGTCACCTAAGTGAAATTGAAATTTACGTCTTCGAAGATTGTAATGCTTTGATTGCCGAACAAAAGCATCGTCGAGATTCTTTCCGATCCAATCTCTTACGATATTCATTCTTCGCATTCGATCATTCCACGATTGATGCTCGATCGGCTCAATTTCGTTAGCATTTCCTTCCCTTTTTCGCAATGAGTTGACAGGTTTTAACTCGCGACCGTGATTCAGAAATGCAGGAGTGGCTTTTAAACTAGAGTGAAAAGCGGTATTATATGCAAAACGGAATTCGGCTAGATTCTCATCCCATGTTCTTTGATCTTTCTTAATATAAGAGATGATCATTGTTTTTAGCGTTCGATTCACCCTTTCTACAGGATTTGCCTGGGGGTGGTAAGGGGGAGTGGTGGAATGGTGAATATTGAATTCGTTAGCCAACGATCTGATCGTGCTATTCACGCACTCAGTTCCGTTGTCTGTAAGGATCACCCGAGTGGCTCCCCATCGGTTTGTAACTAGTTCACGAAACGCTTGGCTGATTTTCTTACCGTTAGCCGACCGCAAGGGTGCGCACTCGATACACTTCGTAAAGAGGTCCTGAATGACGAGAATATATTGAAATTGGGATTTACTTTTCGGCAAGGGACCAATTATGTCTGCTGCTACTACGGCCCATGGTTCCTCTATCGTTCTCTGACTCATCATTCCTGCAGGAGCAACTTGCTCTACTTTGCAAGTCTGACAGATCGGACAGTTTCGGACATACGTAGCTACTTCTTGGAAACAATTAGGCTAGTAGTAATCGCGAGCAATTCTAGCGTAGGTTTTCTGTACTCCTAGGTGGCCTGATTGAGTATCGTCATGGGACTCTGAGATTATGGTTTCTCGCTGGTCATCACTTCGAACTAGTTTCCATGCGTTAAAATCCTGATCTAACGCGGCAAGGAAGGGATCGGGGTGATAACAATAGAGTCTTTTCTCAGAAATACGCCAACACGGAAATCTCCCGGGAAATTCGGTTACAGCTACATAACGTCTTAGATACCAAGAAGTCTTAACGTCGCAAATTAAATTTAACGTTTCTGACGATTCATGAAGTCGCGACAACGCGTCTGGCACAAGATGAGCAGATCATTTTCGATAACGAATCGTGTAGTCATACTCTAGTAACGACAAAGCCCAACGCGCTAATCTACCGGTCGGATTTTTGAGGTTATTCAGCCACGTTAGACTACTGTGATCGGTGATTACAGTAAATCTATAGGCCTCTAAATAAGCTCGGAATTTATGGATGGCCCAAACTACGGCCAAACACTCCCTTTCCGTTACCGAATAGTTTCTCTCGGCTGAAGTCATTACTCTACTCGCAAACGAAATCACATACTCAACATCGTCAATAATTTGGGACAACACTGCTCCGACACCGGTATCGCTGGCATCTGTCTGCACCACGAAATCCACATCAAAATTAGGGCAAGCTAGAACTGGAGCTTCGACCAAACATTTCTTTAGCTGATCAAACGCTGATTGCTGATCTTCACCCCAAGTCCAAGTTTTCGATTTCTTTAACAAGGACGTTAAGGGTGTGGCGACAGTCGCGTAGTTTGGTATAAATCGTCTATACCACGACGACATGCCGAGGAACCTGCGAAGTTGCTTAACGTTGCGTGGCTCAGGGTAGTTCAACACGGGAGCTACCTTCTCTGGGTCTACTTGCAATCCGTTTTCGTTAACTACATAGCCCAGGTATTGCACCTGTTGGCAACAAAACTCGCATTTTTCGAGGTTCAATTTTAATCCAGCGTTTCTGATAATGGATAGAACTCGGTTCAGCCAATATAAATGTTCCTCGAACGACTCTGTAACGATAATAATGTCGTCGAGATATGCGAATAAATATGGCTCTAACTCAGGACCAATAAGCTTATCTACCAACCTCTGAAAAGTCGCAGGGGCATTTGTCAGTCCGAAAGGCATCCTTTTATATTGGTAGAGCCCTCGGCCGGGGACAGTAAATGCCGTCTTTTCACGACTATTCGGATTAAGGGGGATCTGTAAAAAGCCTTTGTGCAGGTCTATTTTAGTAATATAGCGTGCGCGTCTCAATTTGTCTAGGATGTTATCCATCCGTGGGATGGGATATGCGTCCTTTTTGGTTGCTGCGTTAACCTTTCGGAAATCTAAGCAGACACGATATATTTGATCCGGTTTCTTGACCATTACGACAGGCGATGACCAATCAGAAGTTGACGGTACAACTACGTTATCGGCAATCATCTGATCTAATTCATCGTGCATATACTTCAGAATTTTCGGTGAGACGGGATAATATCTTTGCTTAATAGCTGCGCTATCGCCTACGTCTTTTTGATGCTCGACTAAACTAGTATATCTGATTTTGCGCGTGTCTTCCGGGATTTCTCGTTTCAGAAACTCGGCAAGAGTATCTGCCTGATCTTTCGTTAATTCTTTAATACCGTAACACTCGTCTAGGGAAGGCTTTTCCACTTCAAATTCGTACCACTGGCTGAGATTATTTACAAATGCTCAAATACTATCTCGGTGGTTCACCATTATCTCGAAAGAACGCATAAAGTCTAGCCCTAAAATTATCGGATAAGGTAAGGCCTTATTTACTTTGGCACACAGTTGTCTCCGCTTATCGTTTAGTTGAATGGGCAATAAAACTTCCTTAGATACTACCTCAATTTTACCGTTGCCGAACTGTACCCTAGCTCTGGAATCTCTAGTTGGTAATTTCAATGAACTTAACTTTTCTAGGCCTTCGGGGCTAATAAAGGTTTGGGTAGCACCGCAATCGAATAGGGCCCTACATTCTATCCCCTTTATTTTGATCGTTAAAAAATACAGGGGCTCTGAGGGATTTACGGGTATTCTTTCGAAAGGATCCTCTACTATACCTAATAACTTTTGGGTGATTTTGCACTCAGGATATTCCGAAAACTCCCATGGTTCGTCACGATAGGTTAGGTCTGAACTTCCCGTGAATTCGCTAAGGATTGACAGGGTGTCGATCGAGGTCGTTCCTGGCGACTCTGAGCTCAGGTCAAGTGAGAACAGTGAGGGGTCATTTTCTGAGGATGAACATTCCGGAAATAAGGAGTCAGAACAATTGATGCTATGGTGACCTTGCTGGTCACAATTCCAACAAGTAACAGATCTCGTTTCGACCTTCTCTTTGGATTCATTACTCATAGTCAAAGTTTCTTTCGCGGTGGACGTTGAGCTTTTCGAATTTTTAGTATCTTTAACCGGGACATTGACCTTTCTATTCACATTAGCTTTCGGCTTTTCTTTACTTTTATCTAAACTTTTCTTATCGTTTACGAGCAGTATTTCTTCGACATCTACTTCGTCTTCGTCAGACTCAGCAATAACGTTAACCGACTCGCGTTTTCTGATAGGTTTCCGAATTCTATTGTCCCGATACGCTAAGTATTTTCCGATTGTTCGTCACGGTACTCCATATTACTCCTATTTGGAGACAGTGGTCGCGGAACTTACGTACTTTCCCGATCTATCTCTGAGCTAGGGTTGGTTGATCCAACACCTGAATCATTAGCCGTTAGTTTTGCCGTTTCGAATTTTATTAACCTTTCTCTTAGTACCGGTACTATACCCTTTAACGACAGGTTCCGGTATTCTAATTCGCTGATTAGTTGCTGTTGGGACAGAGTATAAACCCACTGTTTAAACTCTGCGATAGTCGCGAACTGCATGGTTCGAAATTGAAAAACAATATTAAACACAATAATATTGTAAAACGGTCAATATTCTTTAATTTGTTTGTGGAGTAAAAGTGATGTTATAATTAAACAACAAAATCAGCAATTCGGAAAATAAATGGTAAAATCGGCAAAATTCAGCAATTCAAGTACATAAATAAAATATAAACATCAGCAAATTTTAAACAAACATAACAAAAGTCAACAGTCAAAACCGAGTTCAGAATTAAATCCAAAATTCACAAAATAAGTTTCAAAATTAATTTAATCTCAAAATAAGAACAGCTCAAGTTTGAAATTCAACAACAACTTCGAAATCCAAAACGATCTCGAAATAAACTTCAAAATTAGTTCAAATCAAAATTGCAAAAAAAAATCTCAAATCTGAAACTCAACGACACTTTTGAAAATCAAAACAGTCTCGAAGCAATTTTCAATGTTGACTCATTAAAGGACCATTTCGAAATCAGAAAACAATTTCAAAATTCAGATACAGAAATATTAAAAGGGGATCAAAATAATCGAGATGAAATAAATTTTTCAGAATAAATTCGGTAGTCTCAAACAAATATTTCAAAACTCTGGTTTTGTCACTTGGTAGCAAATTAGCCGAAGTGTGAATTTCCGATGTCCGAACAAACAAAATAAAATTCTCAAAAATCGAAATTTCAAATTCAAAAAATATTTTGAACTCTCCAACTCAAAATTTGGCAAGCCCCACGTTGGGCGCCATTATGAGAAGCATTAATTTCGGGGAGGGGGTTGGATCTCAAAAATAAAAGAAAATTTAAATAAAATAAAATAATCTGAACTTACCGAGATTCCCCGAAATTATAATTCGTTAACTGCTGATCCAACCTAGACTAATCGAGCGTCAACCCAACTCTCAATTTATTTAGCGCAATTTAAATTCAAAATAACCAACTAAAAATCCAACGTAACAATTAAATTCCTTTACTGAACTTTACCCAATAAAATTTTATCTTATCCGACAGACCAACTTAACAAGAAAAAGGAACTTAATCTTCAACCGATTTGTTGGGCGCCTGGCTAACTACTTAGCCATCGTAACTACCAAAAAAAAAGAAATTCAAATTTGCACTAAATTCAAAATAATTACATTTCCAAGATTGAGAGAGGGGAGCTTTTCTTTTTATTCGGCTGGCGTTGCTGAAAATAAGGGAGAGTGGGGAGGTTCGTCTATGTTAGAGAGTTCAAAATAATTAAAAAAAAAGAAAACGATAATTCAGAGACAATTAAACAATTTAATTGGCAAACTAGATGTATAATTTTTAACAAACTTTCGTATTTCAGAACAATTTCATTAAAGCTTACAAAGATGTTCGATACCTGAATTTCAACAACAAAGAAAAAGACTTATGAATACGTCACGAGTGAATTGAAGTTTGAAATTCAACGTTTACATTCCAAAAAAAAAAGGAATAAATAACGAAGCGAAATTTAGATATCGAATAGATTAATAATCTTACGGTAAATTACTATTTAGCGTGTGGTAAAAAAAAATCAACGAGATTTTAACCAATCGGTCTTTTAAGCAGTTTGCGACAAACAAAAAAAAAGGATTTTACATTTCACAAAGTCTTCCCGAAATTTGACCGAAAGTCATAACAAACAAAATAGCTTAGCCAATTTTAAACACCACGACTACGACTTTAAGCAACAATTTCTCCCACTCCACGATATACCGAAACTAATTTTCCAAGAGCAAACTTGACTCGAAGCAGATAGTTAAGCAAATGATATCGTAGAGGCCATTACCAAAACAAAAAAAAAAAAAAAAAAAGGGAGGAAAACTCATTATTACCGATATTTCCATTATTTCCGATTTCGTTAACATCCATAATGAGACAAATAATACGCTGAAACTAATATTCAATTTGTCGGCAAAATGGCGTCTTCGAGTTCACTACAATTCACAAAAAAAAGGGAGAAAATTAGGTCCCATGTAATTCTAATCGCGTGAAGATAAGACCACTATTTTTACCCTAACTATGGGTTTATTCATATCGTAACCGGCACTTGAGTATTCTTGAAAATTCTAACCTAATTTCCGAGCACATTTCTCCTTCGTTTCTTCGAGTCAATTTTGCACGAAAAGCTACAATAAAATCCGACATTTACTAACACTCAAATCAATCTATTTCGTAAAACTGATCGCGGTTTGAAAACTAGCGGCCCGACACCGAAATTCACACTATTACGGTAAAATTTAATTAAATGAAAAAGGAAGGAAATATATCGAGCCAGAATAATATGAGTTGACTTACCTAACAATTTTCCTTATCTAGGTTTACTGGTTCTTTAATTATTACAATTTAATAATCTATGTATATCTATGGCTCTTTTAAAATAAAATTTCGCTTATCTAGCGTATCTGCTACTTCGAGCGCAAGATTTACAAAAGTACAATTTTTCTCAATAAAATCCAAGAAGACCTATGAACAATATTAAGAGTGGAATCTTCTTGGCGGCGACTGGCGAGTCCTCCATAGCGTTGCTGAGCGCTGATTGGTGGACACATTCTCCGAGTCCGGAAGTGGCGCGAGAGTCGTTCAAATTCAAATCTGGGCTCAAATCTAATTCGAAATTAATTCAACTTTATCGCTGACATCTGGGCTTGACTTAAAGTTCGATCCACTTCCCGTCATAACTTGTTGAATTTCTTCTATTCAGCTTTCGTCAAACAATCATTCTTTGACTAGTATTCGATTAATTGTGAACTCCAGAGAAACAGGTGGTGGTAGGTGTCGCCAACTAGTGGACTCATCTGAGTACTAAGTTAGAATCTTGTTCCGTCGTTGGCAGCAGTGTCATAACAAAACATCCTAACCTCAAACTCATCTGTTACAAAGCTCGAGTATTGTTTTTCGGTCAGGATGCATAAACGTAACGAAAATGGTACTAATTCGACAAACTCATCTGATTACTAAAATTTGAATCTTGCTGTGCCAAAAGTGGTGAATCAGGTTAACTTCCCTGTTGTCGTGCTTGTCAGTAACGAAGTTGGAATCTTGCACAGACGAAGGTAACGTTTTGTTCCAAAACTTAACGATATTCTCTGAGTTCTTATCTCGTTGCAGAAACTGGCAGATAGTGACAGGAGGCGGCAAATTGACGTTGCGATGCGGATAGGTTTTGTCGAAATCGAAATGACAATCGGTCACTCCAGACAGGAGAAATGTGTTTTCCCGACGATTCGTCTTCTTCCCGTCGATCCCAGGTCGATTCCGTGGCTCTCGTGGACATCAATTTACATAAAAAAAAAGGAGAAAACATCAAAAATATGTCTTAATCTAAATTGAACCCAATTCGTGACCGGTTCGTGGAGTGGAGCCTCGCGAGGATCTTGCTCTCGAAATAACTGACTCCGCAAAATTACTCAAGGGAAGTATTGGCGCAATTTTAATCTATTAAAGCGCGACTTTTGTGACGTGCAAAATTGCAACGTCACAACAGATACAAGGGAAATTGATTAACATAGATGCTGCTAATAACTGCACATTCTGTTCTAAACATGAAAAAGAAACACTGTATCATATATTATTAAAATGTCCAATTTATAATGAGTTAAGAGTAATACTGATTAATCCGAGTTCAAATATTCCAGGAAAGACTCAGATAGAAAAGATTTTAAGAGCAGAAACAGTGGAGGACATTAGAAAACTTTTTAGATTTTTTGTAAAAGTAGTGGAAATTAGAGGCTTATTTTAAGGGATAAATCTTGCTGGGATTTCTACTGTTTTATTGTTTAATGAGATGAAACTGCGTGTTACGAAAATACATATATGCACTACATTGTTAGGATTGTCAGTAATTACAAAATGAATATACAGTTATAAATTAATTTCTCTATGATAAAAAGTAGGGGAGGGTGGTCCCAAACCGACCCCCTAAAAGGCAAAAGCCAAAAACTTGTTTCATTGCTGAGGTCAAATTTTTTTTCAGCAAAGGAATCATTTTTCCATGTTTCCACTGGTTGCCGAGGCTCTGAATATCATTAAGTGGGAGATACAAAGAGAAAATCAAAAATTGACGTTTTCGACAATCTCAAAAAGGGTGGTCTGAAACCGACCCCCTATTTTTATTGCAGGAAATAGCGAAAACAAACAAAATTTTTAACTTGTATTGTAATTTGAATTAAAAAACAACAAACTAGAATAAACTTAAATCACTTTTACTTTATTAAAATACATTATTTAAGGCCTTTTTCAGAATAAGAGTAAAAGAATTATCATTACAATAAAAAATGAGTGTTTTTAGTCTGATTATAATTACAAGCTATATTATCTTAGCGCTTAATTATTGTTATTTTATTAAAATACATTTATAGGTATTATTTGGTAATTAAAAATAATTTAGTTACTATTACAATGCAAGAAAAGGTGGGGGGGTCGGTTTCGGACCACCCCCAATATTTTCACTTAATGTATTGCCGATCATTCATGTCAATGAAAGCGTTTGAATTTGAATATTGTGTATTAAAGTTGAGGCCACAAACAACCAAAAAAACTTATACCTTAATTTTTCTAAACTCAATTCAACACTTTTAACTTAAATTTAAGACAGGTCATAAACAAAAAATATTATTGGAAAAAACTAATTTTACGTAAAATTCCGAGATACAATATTACCAAGAGATTGTTACCTATGGTCAAAATGTCAGGGTTATGAAAGTGTTCTTTAGATGGTATTTACGATTTGTCTAGTAACACGATCTCTGAGAAACAGAGGGGGTCGGTATGGTACCACCCTCCCCTATAATATAAAATAGAATCAAGAATTTCCTAAATCATTTTTAAATACCTGATGAATGCAAATTTTAAGTTTAATAATAAAATTATGTAAAAATCACTAAAATTGAATTTTACAAGTATAAATAAAATAAATTGTATCAAATATTGCGAACACATAGTAGTTACAAAATTAAATAGATAAAAACGTTTGAATTCTTATATTATTATTATTTTAAATATGTAAACAAATATCAAATAATATAGGTGACAGAAATATTGCATGCATCAGTATGAATCAAAAGTCTATAAAACTTATTAAAACGAGAATAATAAAAAATCAACAGATGTACACGATCATAACATCTCCCTTTTTAATAAATATATGTTCCGCAAATTTGAGCATGTATCGTTTTTCTCACACGCTCGAACTGAGGGGGGAGGTGTTACGTCCGTAACTTATATAAATTATTATAACATATAACATTATACATGTTTATATATTTATTATCTTCCAATATAATGTACCATTATTTTATTCGATCTTACTTAACGAAGACAGAGAACGATTACGCAAGTTATCAAATATGAAGTAAGCATTTCCGGAACTAGATAAGCACATTGTAATGTGTCAACAAGAGGTGGACGTTATTTTCAAAATCAAAACAGCTCTTCTGAGCATGTACAAGACAAGCGGTGGAACCTGTAGAGACGCGGGGACCAAGACGCACAAAGGTCATGATCTCTACATACTGTAGCAGGGGGAAACGGGCGTAAGGAAGTAGGAACCACAAATGATAAGCTAAAAAGAGAAAGAAACTAAAACAAATACATGAAGATGAGCATCTCAGTCTTCAAGTTTTGATATAAAAGGGATCCAGCAGTCGCACCGATAGTTAGTCAGTGAGATATTTAGATAGCTAGTTAGTCAGTGAGATATTTAGATAGCTAGTTAGTCAGTTAGATATTTAGATAGCTAGGTAGTCAGTTATTAAACTCGAATCGAAAATCAATCTTCATATCGGATCTCGGAAATCCAGTTTCATCAATATTATCAAGACAGTCTTAACTTTAAGTGTTAATTTCGTCTTTACGTATCCGTCATTGATGAACCAATTTATCAAACCATTTAAAACTTTCACGCATTTTATATTGAGTAACCTGAGCGACAAGGCCGCTGCCTATCTCCTGCTAATTGTCAACGCAGAACCAGCTTATCACCGTAGAGATTTTTCAATGACGATAAAACCTACGGATTCTTCGTTCCCATCATCGAATCGTTTCTCTTCTTCTAAAAGTAAGAATCAAATTTGCATGATATGTTTGTATCATTGATCTTCTTCTATTGTTTCAATAAATAAATATTCTCAAACTTATTAGCCGCTCATTAACTTAACCTCATCCCAAATTAGGATCATTAATTTGAACCTAATTTAAAAGGAGGATCTTAGGATTTTGGTAAGAGGTTTCAGACATAACACTATGAACAAATTTATGTTTATATTGAACTTCATAATACCTTTTTCATACTTAGAATCTGTAACAATATTTTGTCTCTCAATTTTTCCAATTTTTGAACGCAATCTGTAGACTTATACTTAAGGTGTCATGTGTTTAGTTATTACGTCTTCTAATAAGTTGAATCTCAATTTTAATCCATTAGCACTAAATCACATGTAAAAAAAGTTTTAAAAAAGAAAAATTTTTACTTAAAAAAAAAATTATTTTTGTGAAAATCGCATGTGTACAAAAAAAGCGTTCAGTTCCATGGCACTACTATTATATTACTGTAACAACTATTTGATAGTATTGTTACCATTTTCTTGAGGTTTTCATGTGAAACAAGCGATCTGCAGAAGGAATAGATTTATTTTGCAATATTGTAGAAGTCAAGGTTAGAATAAATGTCAAATTTCAGCTCCATGGCCTATATGAAGTGTTCAGTGTGCTTCATGCAGAGAAACTTTTTTATCTGTAGTGGTTAATTTAGTATATTATTATATAAAGTAGTTTAGCAATGCCAGATTACACTGCTCGATCTCGATTTCAAATTATCCAAAAAATAAAACGAAATATTCATTATTAAATATTGTATTTACTGTTCTTTTATAAAATTTTATGTATGTTAACTAATATCTAAAATACTGTTAGAATATTAAATAATTTATGAATTTATTATTTACTAGCGTAATGAACCTCGCTCGCTGACGCTCGCTCGGTAATTATTACTTATTTAATTGCTTATTGATGTGGACATTTTATAAAATGTTAGTAAACTTATTGTTCATTGAATGTTTAAAATTTTTTTACAAATTTTTTATATTCTAATAATTTTTATTGTCATATTTTATTATTGTAAAAATTTTTAAAAATTAATTATCATATTAAGGGGGAGAGTGTATGGTCTTACGGACGAAAAAACACATTTTAAACACCACGTTGTGGAAGTTGGGCAACATTGTAGAAAAAATTTATATAATAGCTAACATTGGAAGGGTTTAAAAAACAAAATATGCTTCACAATCAATTTGTTAAATAAAACTTAAAAACAATGTATTAACACAAAAAAAGTATAAAATGTATTATTTCTAAACCAATTATTTCAAAATGTAAAAAAATATACTTAAAGTAGGATACAAAATAAAAAATTAATCTTAAAAAACTAATAAAAAAAAAGTGCGCGTAGGTTTTTGTAGATTTAACACATGCGCAGCATTTTTTTACTAACATTACACATGCGCAGTAGCTTTCTACAAACGTTAGGTATGCGCAGTGGTAAAAATCGCAACAAATAATTATTGTTTAACAATATCAACATGAAATAAAATTAAAAAACATGTTAGCAAAAAAGTTTAATCCAATGTTTAAAACATATAATTTTGAAGCCTAAATTGCACGCACAACATTTTACAAGTCGAGAAAAACGAAATTTAATTTTTCGTTGGACATAAAAAAAAAGTGTTAAATAAAGGTACCTTTGCGCATGTGCACTTACAATGCTACATTGTTACGCATGCGCAATAATAAAACGGATTTCTACTGCCCACTTATTAAAAAAAGTATACTATTTGTATTGAAAATTTAATTATTTGGTAAAGTACAGCACTGCGCATGCGTAATTTTTAAATTTGGTCAGAGCACATGTGTGACTATCACTGTGCATCATTGCGCATGTGTTACAGCAATACAAAACAACTGCGCATGTGAAATGTTTGTTTTGTAGTGCGCACGTTTACACAGTTGTGGTGACAGTGCGCATTGTTACAAATTGTAATAACATAATAAAATGAACATTTTTGTAAGTTGCCTATTGGAAAAAGTAGGTGAACTTTGAAGTGTGTACGACGACGAACGAAGTTTTCGCGGTATCGTATTGATATAATAGAAGATTTTCGTTTTAGCGAAATATCAAGAAACAATTTTTATTTTGTACAATATATTTGCAAGAAAAGAATGCGGTTCAACTCCACATGGCAGCCAATTTTCAAAAATTTGCTATTATTTTCGTATAAATGTAATTGTAGTAAAATCATTTAAAATATAATTATATTACACCCTAAAAAGAAAAATAAGTGCAGAGAAACATTGAATAAATTTTTTTTTCTACCAAAACTTATTTTGAAATCGGGCAGTTACGCAAGAATCGACCATATAGGATATTTTTATTGTTTCTTGCTCCCTCATTTATTGCAAACTTTTTAAGACCAAAAACTTGATTATCCGTCTGGCGCTTGTGGAAAATTTCCTTCATATGCCAGAAATATTTTTAGATTAAAAATAAGACAATTCTTGATTCAATTTTTGATGAATATTATATAAAAAATGTCTTAAACATTGATTCTTTATTATCTGGTATAATATGCTAAATAAATTTGTTTCAAAATTATAGATTAAATAAATTATAAATTTCGATAGTAAAATATATTGTAATTACTAAATAATTGTTTAACACTTAAATATAGAGACCGTAATATTCACAAATAATACTTTTATTCCAAACAGGACTTAATCTTTCAATTTTTTAGAGCAAGTTTTTACTCTATGGACAGTAAAAAGTGAGTCACTCTAATCGCGACAAGGAATCCACTCTAAAATTTTAATATCTCACTGTTAAAGAGTGAATTTTTTACTTCAGTTAAAATGGAAATTCACTCAAAAATCAGAGTGAAATTCCACTTTTTGATTGTAGTGAATTTCCACGCAAATCCTATATAAGAAACGAGTACTGAAGGTAAGCGTTAAAAGTTAACGGAAAAGCGTTAACAGTTAACGGAAAAGGATATTTTTATACCTGGTTCCTTGGTTGGAGAGAGAAGGGATTTGTTAAAAGTTGACGGAAAAGAAAACTCTTAGCTCATTATACAAATTACCTTGAAATTTAAATTTTATTTCTTAATACAAACAATAGACTACCTGCTGGGTGTCATTAATTTTCGATCAAACCCTTGTATAATGAGGGTCAATAGCTTTAGGAAAAGAGAAAAAATTTTCAAGTTTTAATGAAAAGAGAGAAATTTAATTAAATACTAAAATTTTACCTCATTATTAAAAAATTCTTCAAATTTAAATTTTTCTTTCTAAATACAAACAATAGACTAAATAAGCCAATTTTTTTTCAAGCCAACCCTTGCATAATGAGTGTTATAATTGATTTTGGAAAAGAGAAAAAATTTTCGTGCTTCAACGAAAAGAGAGATAAATACATTAGTGCGTGGTATACTAGAAAAAAAGCGCGCGCTAAAGCGCACGCCAAATTTTATTATTTCTTAAAAGAATGTTTCATTTATGTATAATTATGTGAAATAAAGGAAATACATAATATAATAAAAAAAGAAAATTAATGACAAGAAGACATTGCAATAAATTGAAATTGATGTGATCATTTGGAAATTTTCATTAATTAAAAATTAATTAAATAAAATAAGGATAAAGAATAAAATAAAGAATATGTGGAGTAATTATGAAAAATTGTGATATACCTAATACCTTACAATGAATGATGCACGCATCATTTAAGGAGGGTGCTCTCCGTGTGTGGGGCTCGAGCCCAGAGTATAGTTTATCAGGGAATATAAATATTCCCCGGCAAGTTTATCTCAGGGTAATACCCACTAAACCTTCCTCGCTTTATAGGAGTACTTAACACTTAGCGGAACGATTGAACTAAGCAACCAACATCACCGAGTGCTAACTCCACCCATACCCATAGATTCCTCAGCCTAGCATCAGATCTCGATCAGCCGAGAAACCTTTGGGGGTAAGAACCCCCATCGATCAACGGCGGGCTTCGAACTGATGACAGGTGGAGGATTCTATACGGATTTCTTCCCTACCTTCTTACTTTCCTTTGTCTCCAGCTTAACCCTGGTTTCTTCCCCTGCGACCATTGATGTCTTTGGTTTTCATTACCTGGGTAATGAAGGATTCAACGTGCTGCCACGAGTCCACATTCCTTAACATAAGGTTAATCATATTGTCGGGTGTGACTTCAGTACCCACCACCCGAAACATGTATTGCCTTTTCTCCTCCCAATATCTACAAACAAAGAGGGTGTGTTCCGCGGTGTCCACGGGGGCGTCGCAATAAGAGCACGATCTCTCTCTTCTTAATTTAAAACGTTTCAAATACTCGTTGAAACAACCATGACCTGTTAGCGCCTGTGTTAAGTAGTAGCTAACTTCTCCGTGCCTTCTTTGTATCCATTTAGCGAGATGGAGAATAAGGCGGTAAGTCCACTTTCCGGTAGATTCCCCATTTCATCTCAGCTGCCACTCCTCGACTAATCTGCTCCTCGCAAGTCTACGAATCTGGGCCTTTAGACGCTGTCTGTCCTCTTCTGGAAGCAAGCTTGCCCGATCTTTGGCGAGGAAATAGACATATTGTCTTTCCTTAGCCAATAGATCTATCGGCGGAACGCTTGCTAGGACTTGCACAGCGCTAGTAGGTATAGTCCGGTAGGCTGAGACTATTCTCAACAATACTATTCTTTGGGCTGAAAGTAATCTCATAGAGATGGTGTGTTTTTCTAGGGCTGATGCCCACACTGGAGCTGCGTAAAGCAATCTCGAGTGTACCACGCTCGCTAATAATCTACTTTTTGCTTCCCTGGGACCACCAATGTTAGGCATGAGCCTGGAAATATTTCCTCCACATTGGATAGCTTTGATCGTTGCGGATGTTAAATGTTGGTTCAAGCTAAGCTTCTTATCCAACTCGACGCCCAGGTACTTTATGGTGTTACTCCATTTTACTTCAGTCCCATCAATCTCAATAGGTGGGGCAACAAAGAATCTCCGGTCCGTGACAAGCAGCGCTTCGGTCTTTTCCAAAGCCATTTCCAGACCATTGGCGTCCATCCAGCGATTGACTCGACGCAGAGTTTCATTGACCCTTATGCCAAGGATTTCTGTAGTTTGCGCACCGCATACGATAATTTTGTCGTTCGCGAAGCCGAATGATTTGGTGTCCGTAGGTAGTTTCATTCGCAGGGAAGCATCATACATGACGTTTACACGAATGGCCCTACCTTTGACCCTTGGGGGGCTCCACAAGTCATCTCCTCGCGAATCTGAAATGTTTTGCCCTCATACTCGATCTACTGATCGCTAAGATAGTTATCCATCATTCGCAACAGGTAGGTCGGTATCCCTTTCCTCTTCATCGACTCGATGCAGATGTTCCATCGCGCGGAATTAAACGCATTACGTACGTCTATTGCTATTAATGCGCAAAATCCTTTTTTTCTCCCCTTGCCTTCTCTGGCCTTCTTTGCCTCTTCTACCACCGCCGAAATAGCGTCGACGGTGGATCGGCCTTTGCGAAAACCGTACTGGTTTTCTGATAGGTCATTTTCACCAGTCAGTAGACCCTGAAGTCTCTGCAAAACCATACCCTCTAGAAGTTTTCCCATTGTGTCCAGAAGACATATGGGTCTATAGGATGACGTCTTTTCTAGAGGCTTGCCTCCTTTTCTGAGAAGAACTAACTTTTGATTTTTCCAGTCCATAAAAAACCTTCCAGCCCTGAGGCAATCGTTCAAAGGGTTAAGAAGAAGTTCAGGGTACACATCGACCACCAATTTCAGGATCTCGCTAAGTATTCCGTCCCTTCCTGTCGCCTTGCCAGTCTTCAACCCCTTTCCCGCGGCTCTTAACTCCTCAAGAGTGAAAAGATCTTCGCTCCGTACTAGGCAAAAAGAATAGTCCTTTCGAGACCATGGTTCCACGTACGGGAATAAGGCTCAGATAATCTGTCGGACCCAATCAGGTTTGTCTAGACCAGGGGTCTGTTGTTTAATAACCAATTTCTTGGTCACAATCTTAAACGCCAGTCCCCATGGGTCGTTTTCAACGTCACTGATCAGGTCTTTCCAGCACTTCCGTTGGCTACGCCTTATTCCCTGTTTAAAAGCCTTTCTGGCTTTGTGCCATTCCTGCTCTAGCGAGGAATCCTCCTTTGAGCGGGGGGATTTTGTCCAAATAGTTTATCATCTACTATAGTTTCGATAAATTTTTTTACTTTAAAATGAAAGACTCTTGCAACTTGTCAGGTTTATTAGAAGCTGACTGATTAAGTAATAAATTTTCTTAAATTTTTTTTCAATTTGAACCACATGTCATTGTAATAAATAAATCTGGTCTACCATGAAAAGCTACATAATAGTCATTGCATATTGATATTGTTTTAACATGTTACGAGGTGAATCTATAAATGTTAAAGGCAGTATCAACATCTTGCCAACCTGTACATTATTTTTAATTTCTTGATTATCTAAATGATCAATTAATCCTTTGTAAATTTCACTTCTTAATTTTGTTTGACTATTTTTACAAAAATGTAACCTAACTTTTTTAACTTTGACATAATTATCAACTAACCATTGCTAAAACATTCTTCCAGCATATAAAAATTGATTGAAGGTATGATCTCTTACTCCTATTTTCCTTACAAAGAAAGAAGTTATATGCAAATGAGTTACCAAGGGCCGTTAAATAAGTTAGGAAGGGCAGTTCGAAAGCAACGCTTCTCTTTGGAGAGAGTGAGAAGCAAATATTTTTGCAGGTAATGAGAATGAGAAAGGCAAATTTTCTCTCTTTTCTATTCAAGTTCAAAATTTTGGCCTCTTTTCCTTAAGCTATTAACCCTCATTATGCAAGGGTTCGTTCCGTCGATAATTGGCCTAGAAGGAGGTCTATTGTTTGTATTTAGAAATAAGATTTAAATTTGAAGAATATTAGTATCATGAGGTAAAATTTTAGGTAAAATTTCAAATTTACATATGTGTGAGTGTGTGTGTGAAAGTGAAAGAGAGAGAGAGAGAGAAACGGTGAAACTCAGTTTCTTTTTAACCGTGGGTCTTTACCAGGACATATGTGAAAGAAAAGAGCGCGCATAGCGCGCCATTGTTAGGGCTAGTATATTTTATGTAAGCAGATCTGGACACAGTTTGATTTCCGGTTGGTTTGTCACTATCAGGACGAATCGTATCAAGACTATAACCCTTGCTTCCTAGAGGATAAAGTGTAGGATATATCCAAGGTTTAACATTTGGATCTAAATGACTAACAAATTGAAATTGTTGAATCGATGTATTATAAATCGTTACATAAGACTCTGGTAATAAACCTTCAGCATTCATATTAAAAATAGCAGCAACTTCATTACACCTGTCACGTCCCCGTGACTTGTTGAGTTTAGATGTAAACAAACTTATGTTATGATCCCATGACCCACAAAATTCAATGTCGATGAACTTCACAAGTTCATTCTTGAGTTCGCAGAAAGCAATATTTGATTATTGATTAGTCTTAGAGAGTATAGGGTATGACAAATAATAAGAGGGGGCAAGGTGCTTGCGAATTTGATTTTTTCCCTTAGTGGTGGAAAAGCCTAAGTTTTCCTTTGTTACTTGACCTTGCAAGCATGTCCACCTTGCAAGTGAACCTCTAGAAGCTTTTCGAATCTTGGTGGGAATGAAAATACAAAGAACCGAGGTTTCTTCATAAATTAAGCGAAACCAAAAACCAGTTTCTCCTCTGACATCTTCTAAGCCTGTTCTCTTTTCCAAGAGCTCCTAACCAACATCATAGGACTCTGGAAGAGTTCTTCTTTAGCTAGCATCCTCAGAGTCGGTCCTCTTCTCTTAAGAAGTCTTCAGCGGAGTCGCAACAAGTTCTTTAATATCTGATAGTAGCGCGGTCTTTGATCATTCAATTTATAACATTTTAAAAGTCTGCAAGTATTAAAATCGGGATAACGTGAAAACATTTGAGTAATCCAAATGCTGTTCTAATCGTCTTTAAATAACTTCTCTAACCCTTTGAGTCAGCATAGGTGTAAAACCTTGAGCTGAGTGAAATCATGAATTCCTAAACATTTTTATCCTGAATTTCTCACCCTAATCCTTTTCTCTTCGCCTTCTAAAATCCTTACAAAACGCGAAACAGAATCATCAATAAATTGTGCGGAAACCTTGACCTTCCATAGAAGAGTATCTTTCCACACTATTGGGAGCATCATCAAAACAATCTACGAGTCCAGAAGATTGACGGCTGCATTTTCACCCCATTGTCTAGCAGCTACAATTCCAACCTAGGACCTCCTGCAGAGAAAGTAAAATTCTCCCCTTGATACATTTTCAAACACAACAACGATACTGCGGAGCTCAGGGACCAAACTAAGATCTTTAATTTATTTAACTAGTAAGTTGTTTAAATCAATACCCACTTCCTTAACCAACCACTTCCTTCTCAATAAAATTACCCTTTGTTTCAGTGGATGATGATTCACGCGCAAACAAGGATTTGAATTACCAAAGATGTTTCCTCTTCCTCAACCATTTTCAAGAGAAAATAAAACGCTCAGCGCCAGCTGCAAATTGTATTTGATTGAATAAACTAAATATGCTTATTTGTAATAAATAAAATTGTTCAGTGGATTTTCTTTCCCGTTCCCTTAGTTCAAATCCTGCTGGGTTTGTAAATAAATCGGGGGTTTAAAATTATAATCTTTGTAGACTGTGACTGTCCCTTCCGGACATAACAGAATACAATTATTAAAATTTTTGGTGCATCGGCCGGGAAACAAAAGAAGAGAAACTGAACAATTCAAAATGGTTAAGGGGAAAAATCTAAAATATTTTCAATTCAAAAAGTAAAATCTTAAAATAAATTAATACAGCCTTTTTGACAGGTGAAGTGAAAGTGAATTAAAATCTTAAGAAAATTTAATTTTTTCCAATAAATTAATAAATCTGAATCCTTGGTTGTAAATATATACGTTTAAAAATGTATCCATGAATGATTCTCCTGATTGTGCTTATATTTTTCTGTGAAATATATATATGAATAAATTTTTCAAATTTCTTCATGAGCAATAAAAATAAGAATACGAAAAGTGACCGTCAGACCAGAAGTATAACCAAAGCGCTAGCAGAACAGCAAAAAAATTAAACATTTATAAATTTTGGGGAATCCACAAATCCTAAGGTTGTTCATTCACCACCAGGAGCAAAAAGAGTAGGCAATAATAATTTCAAAACTGAGGAAAAATACAAAATACTCCTGAAGAAGAAAAACTTAATACTGAACATCCTAAAATCAATAAATCAGTATCAGATAATTCTTCTAATACAATGAGTGTGCCGTACAATCAACAAGTGTCTTTAAGAGATGCTTTGGAAGTAGTACCAGTGTTTGATTGTCAAAATATCTCTCTTTCAGCTTTTATAGAGGGGTGCGATGAGGCAAAACAAATTATTCCAGAAACACCTCAAGTAGAAGAAAACTTAGTAAAATTAATTCGAGGAAAATTAATTGGAGAGGCTAGAAGGGGAATTTATGGTTTAAAGTTTGAAACAATTAAAGAATTAACGGACCAGTTAAGAAAAATTTATTTACCGCGGAAAAGTGTTTATCAGTTGCAAGGTGAGTTAAGGAACATTTATATGTGGGAAAATGAAACGGTTTTATCATACGCGAATCGAGTAAAAGAAATTGCCGATCAAATCTTTGAAGCACATCAAATAAATAATAAAGGGACTTTGGATAAAACTTTTGTTGAATCTCTGGAAAAAGATCTAATTCAATGTTTTCGAAGAGGATTAAAACCAGAAATAGAAATTCGAATTCCAGACGTGTTAATTTTTAACGAAACTACAAATAAAGCTATTGAGGTTGAAAGAAGAATAAATGCTAGTAAGGAGCTTACAAAAGGAAAGTCTAGGGTAAATGAACCAAAAGAATCTAAGGTAACTTTTGCAAAAGTGGAGACTGCGATTTGTCAAATCTGTAATTTGCAAGGTCATAGTGCGGCTACTTGTCGAAGATTTACTAATAATCAAAATTTTCAAAATCGTGGTAGAAATTTTTCACCCTGGAATGGGGACAGAAACTTTCAAAATCGAGCAAATTCTCCATTATCTCAAGGTCGATGGGAATCCCCATCACGCGCACAAAATTTTTTCCAAATCTTGGAAATTCATGGAGACTTTCGCAACAATCACCAAATTTCAGATCTAATTTTTCTCCTAATTTTTCAAATGCATCTTTTAATAACAGAAATAATATAACATGTAACTATTGTAAGAAACCAGGACATTTATTAAGAGATTGTAGCCGCAGGGAATATAACAACCAATTCAAGGGTAATTATGATCAGTTTACGAGTAATAATCAATTCTGAGGAAATAACAATCAGTTCAGGGGCAACAATTATCAATTCAGAAGAAATAATGAATTTAGAGATAACAATGGTACATTTAGGGGAAATAGTGACCAGGTCAGGGAAAATAATCAATACCGAGAGACCAGTCCATTCAGAGGAAACGATCAGTACAGAGAAAGTAATAGACGTTCATTTTCACCAACGCCAAAGAATCAGGGAAACGATCAGAACTGTCCCAATCTAGGTTTAGTGGGACAGGTAAATTAGGGTTAAATGCACCTGAAATTAAAATCGAAAAATCAGCAGAAAGTATTAAATTTAATTTCAGTAAAGGCAATATAATTCCATCAATTTTTATTAATTTAAAAGAAATTGAAAATCTAGTTCATATGATGATTGATACAGGGGCAGGTTTTAATTTAATTAAAAATAAAGTAATTAATTCTTTAATGCAGGTTAATATTTCTAAAAAAAATACAGCTTACTGGAATTAACGAACATCCTGTACATACTCTGGGACAAGTTAAATTATAAATTTTTGGATATTTAACCACATTTCACATTATACCCGATGAAGTACCTGTCGAAGAAGATGGAGTATTAGGTTCAGAATTCTTTACAGATAACAATGTAAAAATTAATTATGCAGAAAAATGCTTGGAAGTTAATGATCAATTTTATTCTTTTTCACTTCAAGATACAATAGTTATATCACCTAGATCAATTACAAGTATGTACATGGTAGTTGAAAATATGGAAGTAAAGGAAGGTTATATACCATTAGTAACCACAACTCCTGGTATATTTATGGGTATTGCAATTGTAACAAATAATCAGGGAAAAGCATATATTAAAGTCGCAAATACACAATCCGAACCAATTAAAGTTCAAATACCGAGAATAAAATTACAAAAATTCGAAGAATTTAAAGAAATTAAAAATGAAGTTAAACAAACCGTACCACAAAAATCTAAAATCAGTTGCGATTCAGTCGAAAAACTTTTAGATAGTTTCTTTTCTACCTCAGTTTCAAATCATGAACAATATGCTTTTAAAAAAATTACAGGTAAAGAAAGAGTTGAACAAATATTAGATTTACTTCGTTTAGATCATTTAAGACCAAAATAATTAAAACATGTAGAAGCTATAATTGAAAACTATTCTAAAAGATTTCATTTACCAGATGAATATCTTACGGCTACAAACGTTTAAGAACATAACATTTTGACTAAAGATGAAGAACCTGTATTTACGCGTCAATATCGATTTCCACCTGTTCACAAAGAAGAACTTTTAAGACAAACAAATGAATTAATTGAAAATAAAATCATTAAACCTTCCCAATCTCCTTATAATACTCCAGTTTGGATTGTTCCAAAGAAAGATGATTCGCAAGGTAATAAAAAATGGCGGATGATACTCGATTTTCGTAAATTAAATGAAAAAACTATTACTGATTTTTCCCCATTGCCTAATATAAATGAAGTACTTGAAACTCTCGGGAATGCGCAATACTTTTCTGTTTTTGACTTAGCTTCCGGTTTTCATCAAATTAAAATGAGTGCAAAAGATTCTTATAAAACTGCTTTCTCTACACCTTATGGTCATTATGAATTTGATCGTATGCCATTTGGTCTTAAAAATGCTTCAAGTTGTTTTCAAAGGTTAATAAACTCGTGTCTATCTGGATTAATTGGAACGGAATTATTTGTTTATTTAGACGATGTCGTTATATTTGCAAAATCTTTAGAAGAACATCAAGAAAAATTTGATAATTTTATGAATCGTTTAGAAGTAGCAAATTTAAAATTACAGACAGATTAATGTGAATTTCTTCGACCAGAAGTAGTTTATTTAGGACACATTATTGATAAAAACGGTGTAAAACCAGATCTGAAAAAGCTTAGTGCAGTCAGAAATTTTCCGATTCCGAAAACTATTAAAAATATTAAACAATTTTTAGGTTTGGCAGGTTATTATCGGCGTTTTAGCAAAAAATTTTCAAAGAAATCGGGTACTTTAATTCAATTACTAAAGAAGGATATGCCTTTTAAATGGGTCGATAAACAACAAAAAGCTTTTGAACTTTTGAAAGATGAACTTTGCAAAGAACCTCTGTTAATAAGACCTGATTTTGAAAAACCCTTTATACTAACTACTGACGCTTCGGGTTTTGCAATCGGTGGAATTTTGTCTGAAGGTGAAATAGGAAAAGACCAACCAATTGCTTACGCTTCTAGATCTTTGAATGAGCATGAAGTAAAATATGATACATATAATAAAGAAGCCTTGGCAATTGTCTATTGTGTTTTACATTTTAGACACTTTCTATATGGTAGGAAATTTAAGATTGTTACAGATCATAAACCTCTGTTATGGTTTAAAAATTCAAGCGATCCTTGTTCCCGTGTAACAAGATGAAAACTTAAATTATCGGAATATGATTTTGAAATGATTCATAAAGCCGGAAAAATGAATGTTAATGCGGACGCTTTATCTAGAAACCCTGTTAATATTGCAAAAAGAATTGTTCCAAAACATTTTGTTAGTGATAGTGATGATGTGAAACAAGTGTTTGGAGTAGACGAAGATGAAGAAAAAACCACATTTGAAAACACATTTCAGGACGATGAGTTAGATGAAGATGATCATGAAGAAATTAATTGGGAAATTGAGGAAAATACTAACAATTATCTTGTGAGTGAAGACAAAGATGATGAAGATGATTCAAGTTTTGAGGATGAATTCGAAAATAAAGAACAAGACTTAAATTGCTATGAACAATTTGATTATGATCTTTTTGAAGATCTATATAGTAAAAAGGAAGAAGATTTAAATTGTTATGAGGAATTTGACTACGATCTTTTTGAAGAATTACATAATAAAGAAGATAATTCTATTTTTAAAGCGGTAACTAGAAGACAATTAAAGAAACTAAATCAAGAAAAAAATGAAAACCAAAATGAATCGGCTAAGTGTAAAGATAATATAAATCGGGAAAGTGTTCGGAATCTGAGAAGTAAAAATTCTAAACCAAGTAAATCAAGTGTAAATCAAAATCAAGTGAATAAAAATACTAAATCTGTGAAAAATAAGTTAAGTAAGTCGGGTCGGAAACAAAATCTAGTGAAAATATATCCTAAATCTATGAATACTAAATCAAGTGAATTAAATGGTGATCGAAATCTAGGGAGTAATAATTCTAAATCTGCGAACATTAAGTCGAATAAATCAAGTGTAAGTCAAAATCCAGTGAATAAAAATTCTAAGTCGGTTAATATTAAGTTAAGTGAGTCAAGTGAAAATCGAAATCTTAAATCGGGTACAAAATAAAGTGAAATAATAAAGAATCAAAAAAGTGAAAATACTAATTCTGTGTATACTAAATCATGTGATTGTGAAATTAATCTCGAAAATCTAAAAACAAAATTAAAGAAATCTAATCCTGAAACAAATAATTGTGAAGAGTCAAAAATCGAAGAAAATTTTCAAAGTCGGTGTAATACAACAAATCTACGAAGTCGGAAGAATATAGAGGAAAGTCGAAATAAAAAACATTATTCAAATTCTATAGTCGATAATGAAGAAGATGAGGAAGAAATACTAAATCAAGAAATTCAAGTTCAAGATAAAAATCAAAGTTTGAAAAATTTACAAAATTCTGATGAAGATTCTGATCCTGATTACAATTAAAATTCTGTAAAACTAAATAAATCAAAGATAAAAAAGAAAAGAGAAAGGCCTCGTATAATAAACTCTGATAATCAAGCAAGTACGTCAATAAAGTAGAAAAGGGGTAGACCCAAGAAAGATTTAATTCATGAAGAAAATGAAGATAGTGAAGACTCAGATCCAGAATATTTCGTTCAAAATGACAATTATGCGGTACCAAGAAATCTTTATGAAAATCACGAAAATAATAATTATAATGAAGATAATGAAAATTTTAGTGACAGTGATGATAGTATTGAGGATTACGAAGAAAATGAAGCATTTAATTATGATAAAGAATTCGAAGAAAAAGAATAAATAAAAGAAAATGAAGAAATGAAAGAAATTCTTGAAGATGAAAAAATTGAAGATATTGAAGAAATTGAAGATATTGAAGAAGGTGAAGAAAATAAAGATGACATGGATGATGACGACTGCGACTTAGGAGATATTGATTTTAGTTTAGGAGGCAATAAACGTTCCCCTCCCGAATCCCCACCCTTAGATGATCTCCCTGCTTCTAACAATAGTACCCCTTCTCGTAATAGCATTGTTGAATGCAAAGACCAATTAAGAATAAGAAAGGACAACTATGTATACTTTTTGTCGACAACATGCGTACCTCAGGATAATGGTTCAAAGAGTCTGTTTAAGCAAAATGAATTACCTAAATTTAAGAATCTTGAAATCGGTCAAGCAAAAGAGTTTAAAAAGGGAAACTTTTACCATATAGCGTTACCAATAATCTCGGAATCTAGTGTTAGCCTAACTGAAATGCATAAAAATATTAAATCATCCATTCAGTCTTTTAAAACATTAATTAAAAAATTACAACTTCGTTCTGTTAGCATTGCAAGAACTATGGTTATAAATCACATAAATTGGGATAAAATAATTTTAATGTTTCGAGAAATTTTTCAAGGTTGCAAAATTACAATAATAATTTGTAATGGTTATACTCAGTATGCAACAAACGAGCAAAGAAAAGTTTTAATTAAAGAAGCACATTCTTCGGCACTAGGCGGTCATATAGGAGTACGCAAAACTTACAACCGCATTTGACAAAAACATTTTTGGGAAAATATGAAAACAGATATTCAGAAATACATACAGACTTGTTTACAATGCCAGTTAAAGAAGCTTGTTCGAGTGAAAACTAAAAATCCAATGATTATTACAGATACTCCAGGAATTGCGTTTGAAAAAATTTGTTTAGACATTGTAGGTCCTTTCAAACCTGTTACTAAAAATGGAAATAAGTATATCCTTACGATTCAAGATATTTTAACTAAATATTCCTTAGCAATACCATTACCAAATGGTAAATATCTGCTAGTACTATTGCAGATGCTTTTATCAAAAAATGTATTTGCATTTATGGTGCACCAAAAGCTGTATTAACTGACCAAGGTCGTGATTTTCTTAGTAATCTTCTGAAACGAGTAGCAAAAAGATTTCGCATTCGTCAATTCAAAACAACAGCTTTTCATCCACAGTCAAATGGTTCGTTAGAAAGATCGCATCATGTTTTAGCAGAGTATTTAAAACAATTTGTTAGTAAAAATTCGCAATGGGATGATTGGCTAGAATTAGCAACTTTTTCCTATAACACTTGTGTCTACGAAGGAACTAAAGGCACTCCATATGAATTAGTTTTCGGCCGTTTAGCAAGATTACCTTCAAGTAAACCTTTACTTCCAGAGGAAAAACTAAAAACATATGATGATTATTTAGTAAATTTAGTAACGAAATTACATGAAATTCAATCTTCAGCTCGAAATAATCTAATCGGCGGAAAAGAAAAGTCAAAATCTTATTATGATCGTAAAAATAATCCGCAAAATTTTAAAATTGGTGATAGCGTATTTCTACTACAAGGCAAGGGCCTAAACCTGGGAAATTAGGCGATCAATACACTGGTCCTCATGATGTTTTAGAGATTTTAGGCAAGGGAAATATTAGAATAAAATTAAGCAAAGGATCCAAAATCGTTCATATTAATACACTTAGACTATCAGATATTCATCATTCTAATCAAAATTAAAATCAAAAAGAGATGTAAAAAAAAAGAAATTGCAAAATTTTCTATTTCATGGTCATATGTTAAAAATATTATAATCTATATGTCTTCTGCTTTGATAAACTTAATTCAATTTTTCCAGAATCTTGATTATAATCGCATATGTGTAATAAAAACTTAAGAATAATTATCATTTGCATGATTTATCTTTTATTACTTTAGTTTTAATCTCTAATGATTCATTATTAAAATAAGATAATCATACTAATAAACTTTACTTTTTTTGGCAGGTGGGACTGGAAGCGATGGAATTATTATTCCTCATTATCATCACACTTTTTCTCTCTTGTAGTATTAAAGCTACTAAAGACTTCTACAAACAAACAATCTTTTCACAAACAAATATCTCTTTTTCTCAATTACCCGCTCTATATTTTGAATATTTAACTTCAGAAATGGTCCTCATGGATCATTGGAATATTGTAACTTACATTAAATTTAATAAAATATTCCATATTGAAACCGAAATCTATCAACTATTAGATAGTCATGAACACCTTTGCAAAGATTCACATATATCATGTTCTAAATCAGAATTTTCATTATACAAAAATATAATTGAAGATTTGATTAAAACAATCAAAGTTATACTTAGCAATTACACACAAACAAAAAATTTGGACACAGAGTAAGGAAATATTCTATCTGAAATAAACAGAACCTTAAAAATTGAAGTAAACCATTTTCAAAATTCTTTTTTGAATCAATATGCTTTACACATTTACTCAGTACCTATAAATGATATAATTAAACAATGCTACCAGCTCAAAATAAAATTAAACAAACGAAATCCAGTGAAAAATTTATTACCCATTTTGCATTATACAAAAGAATATATTACAATCCTTGAAAATTTTTCTCAAATATTATCTTCTCCAATAAATAATATTTGGAACTCTTATCTATTATTAAACAAATATAATTCAACACTTCGTGAAATAAAATTACTCAAACCAAGTGTTTATATACCCAACGACCTTCCACCTTCAGAATTCTATAAATCATAATTAAATAATATTTTTCAACAATAATTAAATATCTCAAAATCGAGCAAATTTGTGAAAGTTCTATATTCTTCCAGCATTTAGGAAGTAATTGTGATTTCAATATTTTATCAACTATACCAATACAAAACAATTCATGGTCATATATAAACCAATCTAAAGAATTTTCTAAAGAAACTATTAGAAATTTTAAATTTTCAAAAACAGGAGAAATTCCTTCAACTTACATTCCAATTACAGGAACCATCAGTAATTACTTTCATAAATTATCCAGTGAAAAATCTATTCTCTCAGAAGAAGTATTAGCAAATTGTCAAATGCAAATCAAAGAAAATAAACAAATCACTATAAAGGAAATAGAATCTTTTGCTCAAATCTTATATAAACATAAGTTTGAAATTGCAAACAACAACTTAGTTAATATAAAATTCTTTTGCTTAACATTTATTATATTAATTATATTTATTATAGCAATAATTCATTATAAAATATCACGAAATCAAACTCAAGATATATCATTTTGGCATAATCATGCAGATACTATCGACATAGAAAACGCTTGTCATTTCCAAAATTCTAATCAGTCAATACTCCTTATTAGAGTAAATCCTATCAATGAACTAGAAACAATAATGGAAGAAGCATAAATCTAAATAACTTTTAAAGTTCAGAATGAAACTTCTTTTTCTCCTCTAAATTTCCTGAATCATCCTCTGTTTTCTATCATTTTAAACAAAGCGAATTTTAATCTTATCACTCACTACTCCAGAATTCCCATCAAATTTATTTTAATTATTAAGATTGAACATCGTCATTTAAATAACTATATATTTAAATATAATTGTTAGCGTGTTAATACTTACAATAATTAAAAATTCTTCATACGATTTAGAAAAGTTAAAATTATTAAAATGATAAATTCGTACAAAAGTCTGATTCGTGTTCTCATATAGAGTCAAATGTGATGGAGTTTAAAGAAATTAAGGTTTTATGAATTGTGATAAGGTTTTAGAACAAAATAAATAAATACATTTATTAAAATGTTTCGATTGGATGATGAAAATTATACTTGTTTGTCAAATACTGTTTTTCTTTACTACTTCAAACAAATTACAAATAAATAAATTTAAAAACAAAAAATAAAATTATATGTAATACGTATGTGCGTTTTTACATATATGTAGATTTTTAAATTGTATGCGAGCATCTGTGTATCAGTATTTAGCATTTCAATTGAGAAACGAAATAAATTTTGAGATAAATAACATTATCAATATTAGGAAAACTTATACCAATTTGAATGAAAATTGTAAATCCTAAATTTTTTCTCGAATTCTTGTAATAAATTAATCGAGTTCAAAGGTAATCCAAGTTATTAATAAATAAATCCAATAGTACTTAAAGTAAGACTCTATAATTTGTTAGTGAATGTCTTAAAATAATAATTACTTATTGTTAAAAAAAAATATTACCCTCTCAGTATTCCTGCGGCGGCTGTAAGAAAGTTATTATTGCTTGCGTGTTAAAAATATTTTCAGTATGATTATTGATATGAGTCTAGTCCAGTATACCCAAAATAACTAAGAATTCAGACTTATGTACTCATATATATTTATTTTGTATACGTAATAAATTACGAGCAATTAAATCTTAATTGTCTTGAAAATTGAAAGATACATGTATACTATTTCCATTATTAAATATAAGAGAGCGTTATATTAAATAAAGCTATAAATATATTTAAAAATTAAGAATACTCAAAGCTTCCTTTTTCGTATTCTTCTCATAAGGAGGGAAGGGCGTCTTAATGTCCGCGTTATAATGTATGTTGATGTTGTGAGGAATTCTCCTTTTCCCTAGCGCATATATGCAGAAATTTTTTTTTCATGTACTAATAGAATCATTGTCTTGAAAATATTTGTAAAGGCAAATGTTATTTAACTCGTTGTGATTCAATATTATGTGAATTGTATGCTCGTTATGGTATTGACGAATATTATTAATGTTCTGAATTAAAGTTATTCTCGTTTTTTTTAGTACGACACAATTTTCAAAGTTGGTTATTAAAATCCTTTCCTACTCTATAAACTATTGTAAGTGACATTTCTCTCAAAATACTAAAATTTCAGAGTTTAAGTTTAACTTAACTTCAAATTTTGAATTAGAAAAATTTTCAATTTCATATATATTTTCCGAATTTAAAAGAAGGGAGGTGTCAAGTTCCCGTGACTTGTTGAGTTTAGATGTAAACAAACTTATGTTATGATCTTATGATCCACAAAGTTCAATGTCAATAAACTTCACAAGTTCATTCTTGAGTTCGCATAAATCAATATTTGATCATTAATTAGTCTTAGAGAGTATGGGGTATGACAAATAATAAGGGGGGGCAAGGTGCGTGCGAATTTGATTTTTTCCCTTAGTGGGGTTCTAATCGTCTTTAAATAACTTCTCTAAGTGTCAGCATAGGTGTAAAACCTTGAGCTGAGTGAAATAATAAATTCCTAAACATTTTTATCCTGAATTTCTCACCCAAATCCTTTTCTCTTCGCCTTCTAAAATCCTTACAAAACGCGAAACAGAATCGTCAATAAATTTTGCGGAAACCCTGACCTTCCATAGAAGAGTATCTTCCCACACTATTGGGAGCATCATCAAAACGATCTCCGAGTCCAGAAGATTGACGGCTGCATTTTCACCCCATTGTCTAGCAGCTACAATTCCAACATAGGACCTTCTGCAGAGATAATAAAATTCTCCCCTTGATACATTTTCAAACACAACAACGATACTGAGGAGCTCAGGGACAAAACTAAGATCTTCAATTTATCTTTAATTTATAAAAAATACACAATATTATTGTGCATTTTATAAACACGTAATAAAAAATACACAATATCATTGTGTATTTTTTATTACGTGTTTATAATAGAAATGTGTTTAATGTGAAAGTGTATAGTATTAATATGCTTATTGTTTATTAAGAGTTTGTGTTGAATAGTTCTTAATACGGTGAACAAAAAGTGTTTATTATAGAAATGAACTGTAAATGATAAATAATAAATAATAAAGTGACTCTAGTAGTCACTACAATATTATTGTGTATTTTATAAACACGTAATAAAAAATACACAATATTATTGTGTATTTTTTATTACGTGTTTATAATAGAAATGTGTTTTATGTGAAAGTGTACAGTATTAATATGCTTATTGTTTATTAAGAGTTTGTGTTGAATAGTTCTTAATACGGTGAACAAAAAGTGTTTATTATAGAAATGAACTGTAAATAATAAATAAAAAATAATAAAGTGACTCTAATAGTAAATATACAGTAAAAATTAAATGTGAAAACTGACAGTGATTTAAATGAAAGTGTGCAAAATGTGTTGACTATTTAAATTTTTTATTTCCTTCTTTTTTGTAATAAAGTTAGTGTTATGAAATGCTAAAAGTGTCCAAAAAATGCGATTGTGGATTCATTAAACAAGTGATTGATAACTGTTTAATAAATAAATTAATTGTGAATGTTTAATAAATAATGAAGTAATTATAATGTTTCTAAAGAGTCATTACAGTGTAAAAGAAGTGTTAATAATATAATTTTATAAAAGAGGTAAGATAAAGATATGAGACAATAACATGAGACAATAATATGAAATAAACAGATGAGACAATGAGAGAAATAAGGTAAAAATATGAGATAATAGCAAGAGGCAATCTTATGAGATGACAATGTGAAACAATGAGAGAGATCAGGTAAAGAGAAGATATAATGAGATGAGATAAATAGATATGAGATAAACATATAAGATACAGAAACAAAAAAACATTAAGAGTTGAAATATAAATATACTTTGATGACATGTAGGATAAAGAGATCATTATGGAGTTAGATAGTTAGTCATAAAAAATTCATTTTTTGTAATTTTTTTTTTTTTAAGTTGTTTCTGAAAAATGAGTTCTCAGTTAAAAAAGAGATATTTCAATTTAAATAATAAAGATTAGGATATTATTTGTCATTGGGAAATGCTACATGACAATCACATGTATAAGTTTTAGGAATTATTGGAACTTGCATCAGGTGGTAGTTTCCAAAAACAAATTACAGGATATTTAGAAATGTTGGATGAAATAAATAAAAGCAATTAATAAGAATAGGTCATATATTCAAATATTGTTTAGTGGAAATCGACTTTTGGGTCACTGCATTTGCACTTACCATGATGGAAATGAACTTTTTGTTTATGATAGTCTTAGTGATGATTGTTTAAATGATGATCTAAGAGAATATTTATGCAGGTTATATCCATTTTAACCTAATGTAGTTTTTTAAGAGTACAATAACAACCAAATTTTGTTGATTGTGGAGTATACGCCATTGCGTTTGCTGATTCTTTATATTTTAATATTAACCCTAAAAATGTTGTATATAATCATGCTTTAATCAGAACTCATTTGTATATGATATTTGAAAAAAATGTGTCATCTCATTTTCGGATAATTTTACAGAATTGTTTAAACTTGGAATTGGCAATATCGAATAATTAAACAACAATAATTTACATGTGAGGAATGTAAAAGATGCGACACAAAAGAGAAAATTAGAATATTAAACTAATGACGACTTTACAGAAATGAAAGGAGATAGTGATAGTCCTTCATTACATACAAAAATAGGACAGAAAAAAGTTGTTAATATTCCTGACTAAGAAACTAAAAAAAGCAGTACTAAATATAAAAAAATGTATTGTATGAGACTTAAATTAAAAGGAGAGATGGAAAAGAGAGACAAATAACAAATATTGAAAGTGTAAATAGTGACAGAATATAAATGTTTGTAAGAAAAAACATGTGAAAAATGCGTCAAACTCTATTGAAGTAGTAAAAGAATGTAATAATTATAAAATATTGTAAACAATAGTAGTAAGAAAATATTTTTTAACAATGCTATTAAGAAAACTAGAAAAACTAGAGCAGAATATCAGAAAGAATATAGTGAAATGATGAAATTAAAACCAAAAAGAATTGACAAGAAAGAAACAGAAATATTAGTTATGGAAGATGTATGTTTAAGTTGTGAAACAGATTTAAATTTTTCTAAAAAAAACACATAGATAGTGCTGTTAAAGAAGGAAAGAGAGATAATAATTCTGACAAATTAATAATTTCTAGCGATTCTCATGAGACAAGTAAAAAAAGTCGTGCAGAATATCAAAAAAAGCTATTGTCAAAGATTGAAATTGAAACAGAAGATGCGCCATGATAAGGATGAAAATAATGAAATACTATATTCAAAAGATTTGCAGAAGAAAGATATAAGAACTTGCGATGAGAAAATGAAAAAAGTCACGCAAAATAACAAAAACAATAACGTAAAAGATTAAAATTAAAAAGAAGCGTAATCGATGAGGAAAAAATAGATGTTTCGGAACATACAGGTAAAAAAATTAAGTCATTTATGCAAAAGAAAACATTGATATTCATGATTTTACTTATGCAGAAAAAAATATTAATAGCATACATGTTCCAAGTTATAACGAACATTATCTTGGTAAAATGTCGTTTTTTTGCAAAAGATGCAAGGCCAAACATTTTGAGAAAGAAAAAGTTCAAAAGAAATTAACTTATAATTATTGTTGCAGTCATGATGGTGTATCGTTGCTTTCAAAAAAATACCCTCATAAATTAAAAAAATTGTTAGATGGATCTCATAAGATATCTGTCTATTTTAGGAATAATATAAGACTTTACAAAAATTCATTTCCTTTTGCATCTTAAAATGCCAATGTAGTTAATTTCAATAATAAAAGGCGGGGATCATTTTGATAAATAATACAAGGTCGAATTTATTATCAAATCAACAATTTTCTATTTCCTAAAATTGAAAATGATCCATCTTTTGGTCAATTATTCCTGTTAGATCCAGAAGAAGCAATTTGCTATAGATTAAACAAACATGACAACATAGATATGGATATATTATTTAGTATTGCCAAATTATTGAGAGATTGTAACGCATGTACAAAGTCTTTTTTAATGATGTCTGAGATCATTGAGATAGAAACTGCGTTATCAAAAAAAAAAAATTTAATTTACAATTTTTAAAGGTGTAATGAAGTTGCTGCTATTTTTAATATGAATGCTGAAGGTTTAATACCAGAGTCTTATGTAACGATTTATAATACATCGATTTAACAATTGCAATTGGTTAGTCATTTAGATCCAAATGTTAAACCTTGGATATATCATACACTTTATCCTCTAGGAAGCAAGGGTTATAGTCTTGATACGATTCGTTCTGATAGTGACAAACCAACCGGAAATCAAACTGTGTCCAGATCTGCCACGGTTAAAAAGAAACTGAGTTTCACCGTTTCTCTCTCTCCCTCTCACTCAAACACACACACACACACACACACACATATGTAAATTTGAAATTTTACCTAAAATTTTACCTCATGATACTAATATTCTTCATATTTAAATCTTATTTCTAAATACAAACAATAGACCTCCTGCTAGGCCAATTATCAACGGAACGAACACTTGCATAATAAGGGTTAATAGCTTTAGGAAAAGAGGCCAAAATTTCGAACTTTAATGAAAAAGAGAGAATATTTGCCTTTCTCTTTCTCATTACCTGCCAAAATATTTGCTTCTCACTCTCCCCAAAGAGAAGCATTACTTTCTAACGGCCCTTCCTAACTTATTTAACGGTCCTTGGTAACTCATTTGCATATAACGTCTTTCTTAGTAAGGAAAATAGGAGTAAGAGATCATACCTTCAATCAATTTTTATATGGTGGAAGAATGTTTCAGCAATGGTTAGTTGATAATTATGTCAAAGTTGAAAAAGTTAGGTTACATTTTTGTAAAAATAGTCAAACAAAATTAAGAAGTGAAATTTACAAAGGATTAATTGATCATTTAGATAGTCAAGAAATTGAAAATAATATACAGGTTGGCAAGATGTTGATACTGCCTTCAACATTTATAGATTCACCTCGTAACATGTTAAAACAATATCAATATGCAATGACCATTATGTAACTTTTCATGGTAGACCAGATTTATGTATTACAATGACATGTAGTTCAAATTGGAAAGAAATTTAAGAAAATTTATTACTTAATCAGTCAGCTTCTAATAAAACTGACAAGTTGCAAGAGTCTTTCATTTTAAATTAAAAAAATTAATCGAAACTATAGTAGATGATAAACTATTTGGACAAGTAAAGTCTTTTGTTTATGTTATTGAATTTCAAAAGCGTGGTTTACCACACATTCATTTATTGGTTATATTGGAAGAAGGTTCTAAAATATTAAGAGCAGAGAGTGGTGATCGGTAAAGTTTTTAAAGTAAGGTTTTTAAATGGTATTAGGTATATCACAATTTTTTATAATTACTCCACATATTCTTTATTTTATTCTTTATCCTTATTTTATTTAATTAATTTTAAATAAATGAAAATTTCTAAATAATCACATCAATTTAAATATATTGCAATGTTTTCTTATCATTAATTTTCTTTTTTTATTATATTATGCATTTCCTTTACTTCACATAATTATTTATTTATTTATTTATTTATTTATTTATTTACATACAGATTTACGGGATTTAGGCCCTTTGGTACATATGTACTTAACAAAAAAACTAAAACTAGTTCACAATAAAAAATTTTAATGAGATATAAGTTAAAGCGTGAGGCGATCAAATAAATTATTAAAACTAAAATAATAATCAAAATTAATATACGCGCATGCATGAGTTCTCTGGTAGCCGTCTGGACGATAACGTTTGGGTAATTCGTGCCTTTTCGAAGAATTTCGGAATAGCGTGAATATGGAAGGAGAAGACGGTGGTCTCTTTAAAAGTAAAATTCGGGAGTTTCTCGGCCATTTTCATCGTTAATTTGTCCTTCGTATCAAGTATAATAGCCTGGTGCCACTCTACGCGTCTCGCCGAGAACACGTGGGTATGTAAATTTTATTTGTCTTCGGAAAATTTTGACCCTTATAAACTAAAAAAGTAAATTCTGTTATCTTTCGTTTTTCTTTGTGTTTGTTAAAAAAATTTAGTGTGGCGATTAAAATCGGCCGTTGGTGAATTAGACGTTGTCGCTGGGGTTCTGGAAGGAAATACCGTGTGGATTGTATACTTTGACTCAAGGTCCAAAAGGCAACCTTTAAAATTCAGAACGTGATATCGACCGATTTTCCTGTACTGATATCAAGAGAAAAACCAAAACCACGCGATTTCAAGGCAGTTATCATCTCCAAATGATGAACCTCCGGACAACTCATGCACATTTTTCTCAATGACGAGGACCCAATTTCCGTCGGAGATTTTTATAAGGACACAACGATGAGTATTGTTTCATGAATTGTATTATTTGAATTCTAGTCTTCTATTTATTTTGAAAATTTATATTGTATGATTGTGTGAATGTGTTATACATGTTATATATTTGTCTTTTATTATTGATGATTACTTTTAACAATTAATTTTAATATTACATATTCCGTGACGTCACGCGCGATTCGCAAATTTCTTGAATGACATGTTAAACAATTTTGATATTTCTTGATTTCATAAACGACTGAACTCATAAATTATTGATTTCAAGTATCTTTAATTGAATGAAGAATAAATGTATCAAACGAATATAATTTTATTATTCTTATTTTTAACTGTTCACCACTGTCTCTTTCGTGTCCATATCATCTTACTGGTCTCAAAGTCATTTTTAAGAAAATATTAATTTGGTAACGGATAAAACGGTTACATAAAATTGGCGCCCATACGTGGAGGGCACGAATTGATTGACCCTAGAATTTGAATTTTGAAAAATTTTAATTATTAGTAAATTTAATTTTTTTTATATATTGTATAAGTTTATATGACAACTATTGTTAATACTAGAAAAACTAGATCTCAGACAGGATCGTTATTACCGGGACTAGAAAAAATTAATAAGACTAAAAATACTGTGAAAAATAATATTAAAGTTAATAAAGGAAATAATTTTGATATGGCGGGAGATAGTGACGAGACTTTGAATGCAATGAACGTCGAACAGTTAAAGGAAGAAGTTCAGAGATTGCGTCAGTTAAATAATGTTCAAAATGAACAATTAATTTTGTTAAGACGGCAACGAACGGAAAATGGCGGAAATTCGGATAATAATTTGATTCAAACCTTGATTGATGGATTACGTTTGATAAATATTGAATTGAAACCACCTAAATTTATTGAGTCCGAAAATCCTAACCAGTTTTTAGAGAAGTTAACAAAATTTTTTGTGGTAAAAAAAATCGCGGAAGAAAATAAATTGAATATTTTGGAGGGAGCCTTTGACGGAAGAGTTCGAAACTGGTTCGAAACGCAAAGAAATTCCTTTGTTGACTTTGCTGATTTTAAAAAAAAGTTTTTAAGTGAATTTTATTCTATACCCATAAGAGTTCAAATTAAATCACACTGGCTCGCGAAAAGATTTGAACCGAATAAAGAAAGTCTTAATTCGTATTTTTTGGATCAGGTTCAATCAGCTCAATATTTTTTACCAAAAATGGAAGAATACGAAATGTATTATACCATTATTTCACAGATGCCAATTCGTGTTCGAGAATCGTTGGCCACAATAGATTTTTCAAATTTTAATAAAATTTCACAAGCACTCACGCAATTAGATATCACCTTTAATGATAAAGTAAACACACACAAAAAACAAACACCTAATAGTAATGCCTACAATCAAACCGTTAATTCCTTTCCATCAAATAACAATAACAATAATCAGGCTAAAAGTAAAATAAATGTTCGACAAATTCAATCTCAAGAACAAATGAATTTATTTAAAAATAATTCAAATCAAACAGCTGATCATACTTGTGTTTCAAACTCGATTATAAATGCTTATTCACAACCGCTATTTTCGCGTGAACCGACGAGAATACAACTTCCGAATATGTCGATTCCCCCTCCTTCGTTTAGCTTTCAGAATCACGGGCTTGATAAGAATCAAAAGGGCCAAAATCATTTAAACTGATAGTAGGCGCGATGTCATCAATTAAAACGTCGCGCCGGGACTTATATGATGATTTGCAAAATACGTTAGAAAATTTTGAAGGTGATAACGTGGAAAATAAAATTAAGATATTATCACGAGTTCCTTTGTGCCCACAAGTAATTGTTTCTGTCTTTTCTGTTCCAATTCCAGCTTTAATTGACACGGGCAGTCAAATCACTGCTATTTCTGAGAATCGGTATAAGTATTTATTATTGCACGGTAAATTGACGGAGCTTCCTGTGTCAAATGTATCATTGTTTACGGCCATAGGTAAAAATTCTATAACTATTAAAAAACAAATTATGTGCGAAATAATATTGGGTCATAAAAAATTTCTCGTTTGTTTTTTGGTTGTTGCGAAGTTATCTAACTCGATTATTTTGGGAAATGATTGGTTGTCAATGAATAACGCAATTATTAATTACAAGGATCGTTTTATTGAAGTTAATGACTTTAGATTGCCGAATTCTATTGTTAGATTTGATAAGTCAGTTTCTGAGGGTTTGCGGATTTCTGATTCTCCTGATAATATTAAATATATTCAGGCTGTTAATTGTGATTTAAAATGTAAAGAGAATCTTACCGATTTACAGGGGGATTATATATTGCAAATAGAAAATCATATTAACTGTCAAAATAAATGTCTTGAAAATAAATCGGATATCTTGGATAGTGATGAAGATTTTGATGTTGAAAAGGTGTCTGAAAATAATAATTCTTGTGAGGTTTATTTAAATCAACTAACGTTCTATGATGAGTTGGAACCGGATATCAATTTATCGGAAGCGGAAGTCAAAGATTATTTCTTAGATAATAATTATCGTGAAAAATATATTAATGACCCGGAGCCTGTTAGTAAATATTATGAATGCAAATCTGGCGAATTTGTTAGTAATAAAGAAAGAATTAAATCTATTATTTCAAATGTTCCGAATATTAGTAAATTCGAGAGAGAGGAATTTGTTAATCGAATGGGTAGATTTGAGCGTTTATTTAGTCCGAAGATGGAAAGTGCTAATACTTATCAATATAAACTGAAAATTAGGAATCATAAAACGTTTATTAGAAAAAACTATCTTGTCCCTTTAGCCTATAGAGGAGCTGTTGATAAGGCAATCGACGAAATGGTCAAATCGGGAATTATTGAAAGGGCTGATAGTCCGTATTGCAATCCATTGAGGATTGTTATTAAAAATGACAATTCCGTCCGAGTCTGTCTTGATGCTCGGTTTATTAACGAGATTATTGAGGATGATCATGAGTCGCCTCCTTTAATCCAAGAATTATTACAAAAATTTAATGGCGTAACGTATATGTCTGTTGCTGATCTTGCTACCGGATATTGGCAGATTCCATTGCATCACAGTAGCAGGCAATATACAGCTTTTGTATATAATTCGAAAGTGTATCAATTCTGCCGGATACCTTTTGGATTGAAGACGGCAGGATCTGCCTTTATTCGCGCATTAAGTTTGGCTCTCGGTGATCAATTTAACGATATTTTAACTGTTTATATTGATGATTTTCTCATCTCCACGTGTGGATCATTTCTGGATCATTTAGTAGCTCTTGAATCTATTTTTGAGGTTCTCCAATCAAAAAATTTCACTTTAAAGTTGGATAAATCCTTATTTTTTCAAAAAACGCTTAAGTTCTTGGGTCATGAATTGTCGACGACTGGGATTCGCCCACTGCAAAATAAATTGGAAGTAATCTTAAATTTCGAGGAACCGAAGAATAAGCGAGAACTCCAACAGTTTTTGGGAATATGCACATATTATCGTCAATTCACGGTTTGCCACTCTGATTTGATAGATCCATTTCGGTCGCTTTTAAAAGATAAGATTCCGTGGAATTGGACTGAGCTCCATGACCGAGCGTTTAAAAATATGAAAGCGGCGTTCGTGAATTGCATAGAACTTAGACATCATATTCCGGGTACTCAGTATAAATTACAAACTGATGCCTCTGATATCGGCATAAGTGGAGTCCTTTATCAGCTTGATGATGGTAATGATCCACGAATCGTCTCACTCATAAGCAGATGCTTAAATTCCGCTGAGGTGAATTACACGACGACTGAGAAGGAACTCTTAGCCATCGTGTATTCAATCACGAAATTGAGAACTTATCTGTTGGGTGTTCGATTTGAGATCATTACGGATCATAAGGGGTTAACTTTTTTGGGATCAACTGATTATTTGAGTGCTAGATTGATTAGATGGAGTCTCATTCTTCAGCAGTACAATTTCGGGGTGTCGCATTGTCGGGGAAAAGATAATATCGTGGCTGACTTTTTTAGTCGTAATCCTCGAGGAAAGTTTGAAGATCTCTCAGAAAATCATTTGTCTATTGATGTCCTGGAATTGGAGGGTGGATCGGAGAATGAGCAAAGTTTTATTAACGAAATCATTTTAGATCAAGATCTGACGAAATCTTTAAAGAATTTGGCAATTTTACAGCGAAACGATGATAATATTGATGCTATTATTGTTAGAATGGAAACTGGAGAGAAAGTCGATTTTTATGTTATCAAGGAATCAATTTTATTTCGAAATGACAGTTTTTCGAATACGTGGCAAGTCGTGATCCCGATAGAAATAACGAGAAATCTTATTAATTGCATTCATTCGAAGTTAGGGCACCCAGGAGTCTATAAAACGATAAAATATTTAAAACAATATTATTATTGGAAAGGAATGGGAAAGCAAATCAAAGATTTCGTTTTAACATGCGATTTATGCCAGCGCGTAAAAAGTCCAAATATCAAGATGGAGGGAAAATATAATTTAGTTAAATCTGAGGGGCCGGGGGACCTAGTTTGCGTAGATTTCTACGGACCGTTGCCTAGGTCAACAGGGGGATTACAGTATATTTTTGTAATCATGGACGTATTTTCCAAGTACGTAAAGCTATACCCCATAAAAAAAGAGACCACGGCAATAGTTCTGAAGAAATTGTGCGAAAAATATATACCAGAATTAGGAAAACCAGCTAGGATCCTAGCCGATCACGGTTCCCAATTCACGTCCCCAAAATGGGCTAATAAACTGGTCGAAATGGATATAAAAGTAATTTTTTCATCAATTAGACACCCTTAGGGAAATCCAGTCGAAAGAGTTATGAGGGAGTTGGGGCGATTGTTTAGAACGTTGTGTTCTGAGCGACATACGCGTTGGAGTAAGCATATTCCAGATATCGAGTTTTTTTTAAATGTAACTACTCATCATACTACTGGATTCACGCCTTTTGAGTTACAATTCGGGATAAATCCTGCTGACCAGATCCAAAGAATTGTAAATTTTCCGGAGTCTGAAATTCTAACAAAAGACGCAAAAATTTTATTGGCTAGAGATAGAATACAAAAGAGTTTCGAAAAACGTGCCCGTAGTCAAAAGGCAATTTCCAAAGTCGATTTAAAAGAGGGTGATTTTGTGTTGCTTAGAATCCCCAAACAGTCTGACGCAATAAAAAAAGTTACTATGAAATTTTTTCATTTATATTATGGCCCATATAAGATCACAAGAGATTTTCGCAATAATTCGTATGAATTGAGACAGATTGACGACTCAAATCAAATAATTGGAATTTTTAATCGATGCTCACTAAAAAAATATCGATCAATCAAGGTTTAGTCTATAGATGTCCTCTCCTTCAATTTATACATAAATCGTATTTATGTCTTTTATGAAAAATCAGTCTATTAAATATAATCTCAAGATTCATCACATCATTTATAGTATAAAGGAATTGTAATTTGTTGTTCTGTGAAATAAATTCAACCTAGGTCGACAATTATAAATGTATGTATATGTAATCAACCAATAATTGTATTTTTCGATAAAGATGTAAACGGTGTATAATCTACGAAACCAAAAATGGGTAATATCTTTGATGTAACTATTTGCTAATCAAAGATAAGGGGGATGATGAGGCGATCAAATAAATTATTAAAACTAAAATAATAATCAAAATTAATATACGCGCATGCATGAGTTCTCTGGTAGCCGTCTGGACGATAACGTTCGGGTAATTCGTGCCTTTTCGAAGAATTTCGGAATAGCGTGAATATGGAAGGAGAAGACGGTGGTCTCTTTAAAAGTAAAATTCGGGAGTTTCTCGGCCATTTTCATCGTTAATTTGTCCTTCGTATCAAGTATAATAGCCTGGTGCCACTCTACGCGTCTCGCCGAGAACACGTGGGTATGTAAATTTTATTTGTCTTCGGAAAATTTTGACCCTTATAAACTAAAAAAGTAAATTCTGTTATCTTTCGTTTTTCTTTGTGTTTGTTAAAAAAATTTAGTGTGGCGATTAAAATCGGCCGTTGGTGAATTAGACGTTGTCGCTGGGGTTCTGGAAGGAAATACCGTGTGGATTGTATACTTTGACTCAAGGTCCAAAAGGCAACCTTTAAAATTCAGAACGTGATATCGACCGATTTTCCTGTACTGATATCAAGAGAAAAACCAAAACCACGCGATTTAAACAATTTTGATATTTCTTGATTTCATAAACGACTGAACTCATAAATTATTGATTTCAAGTATCTTTAATTGAATGAAGAATAAATGTATCAAACGAATATAATTTTATTATTCTTATTTTTAACTGTTCACCACTGTCTCTTTCGTGTCCATATCATCTTACTGGTCTCAAAGTCATTTTTAAGAAAATATTAATTTAGTAACGGATAAAACGGTTACAAGCGTTAGGTTTAAACATTAATGTCGGAAATCGCGAATTCTTTCCACAGCTGATAACTGCAATATTAATTCTCAAATTGATATTAAATAAGAAATAATTATACATAAATGAAACATTATTTTAAAAAATTATAAAATTTGGCGTGCGCTTTAGCGCGCGCTTTTTTTCTAGTTGGAGTAAAAATTCACTCAAAACGAATTGGAGAGAAAATTCACTTCAATCAAAAAATGGACTTTCACTGTAATTTTGGAGTGAATTTCCATTCAAACTAGAGTGAAAATTCATTCTTTAAGAAAGAGACTTCACTTTTTCAGAGTGGGTTTCTCACTCTGATTAAAATGAATCAATTTTCTTTGTTTTTGAGTAAAAACTCGTTCCAAAAAATTAAGAGATTTGGAATAAAATACATTTTCTGAATATAATGGTCTCCATATTTAAATGTTAAATAATTGTTTATTAAATAAAATATATTTTACTATTGAACTGTATAATTTATTTTATTATTTTATATTCATATTATATGAAAACTGTATCGAACAGGATTATTATTAAAGAACCACGAAAGTAATGGAATTTCGAATGAGATAATTTTTTTTTCATTTATATTTGTATTTTACAATAGAAGTTTATTTTTCATCATCAAAATAAGGAAGACAGATAGTCCATTATACACATATTAACTTTATCTTAATTATTTTAAACTAAATATGAAATATACTATGAAAGGCGGATGACCGACTCCGCGCCATGCGTTGTCATTTACGCGACATTCTTCGCGCACCGATATAAACAATTAAACGCCGTTTCGCCAAAAATAGACATACCTAATTTTTTATTTTTGTAAAGAGAACTTGAATCTATATAGATTAGATACATTTTTGAAAAAAATTTCTAGCTGGGGCAGAACATGTTTATTTTTAGAGTTCCGTACACAAAGTGTCCAAACGGAACCCTTATGTTTTCATTCGTTTGTCCGTCGCCCAAAACCATTACGCCCCTCTAGCGGCCAAACTATTTGAGATAGAGAGTTGAAATTTGGTACACTTATGTATTTTCACGTGTAGATTACAGGAAACATATAGCGAACATGATTAAACGTGATGTTCATAGCGTTGTCAAGGAAATAACAAGATTTTTTTCAAAAAATGCATTAAAATGCCTATTTACCCCCCCCCCCCTTATCTCCTAAACTATTTGACCTAGAGTATTGAAATTTGGTACACATATGTATTTTCGCGAGTAAATTTCAGGAAAAATATAGAGAACATGATTGGAGGTGATGGTCATAGCGTTGTCAAGGAAAAACTTTTTTTAAAAAAAAAAACGTGTCCAACCCCCCTTATCTTTCAAACCATTTGACCTAGAGGATTGAAATTTGGTATACCTAGGTTTTTTTACGTGTAGATTACAGGAAAAATATAGCGAACGTTGCTGGACTTAATTTTCAAAAGTTATTAATGAAAAGTTGAAAAATAACAAAAAACCCCCATGCTAGAGCTCAGCGTATTTATCCTGAAAGGTTGGGAATTGGTTAAAAATGTGTAATTTTATGCAGAATTTTTTATAAAACCATAAAAATTGTGGTCTAAATTTATTATCATAACATTTTTTCCAAAAAACTGAAATTTTACCAAAAAAAAAATTTTTTTCTATTAAACAGCTACAATATTTTATAGTTTTAGATTATTTTTTTGTACAAAATGTTTATATTTATGTTTAAATTACTTAAAAGTTAAAAAATAAAAAAAAAATTTTAAAAAAAATTTTTTTTGGCTTTTAAATTCAAAATTATATAAAAAAGCTTAGTCTATTTAATTGGAAATTTTTTATCTTATAAAAATCATTAAGTTTATACATAAATTTCTTTAAAAAAAAAAAAAATTATCTTAATTTATCATTATTTAAATTATTATTCAAATAATCCAAATAATAAATTTCTAATAAATATTTAAAATAAATCGTTAAAAATAAATAATTAAAAACAAAATTTCAATCTATTTTATTATTTTATAAAAAAAAAAACATAAATACTAAGAAAATGATATATAATTTATAATGTTTACTTACTTTCATTTACAGGTTAGGATACAAAAAAATTACATATTTTTCAATTATAATAGTCACTTAATTTTTACTATAATTTTATGATAATTTTAATTTAATCGCAATGTTTATCCAGTCTCATCAATCTATTCGCGTTCGGTTTATTTTTACGTTTTTTTGGTTTGACAAATATTATATCCTTTATCGTTTAGCTTTACTACTATAGTTCTATTTTTTTAGATTTATGGATTTGCAAGATTATTTATTCTCATATGATTAATATTGACACGTTTTTATTTTTACTATAAGGTTTGGAAGTCTATTGATTTTAATCTCACCCATAGTTGTTTGTGGTGACTAAAAAAGGTATCTATTGTACCCACTTCGACAGATTCTATATTAGAAAATACATTGTCAATGCTCGTTAAGTCTCGTGTTGTATGCGTTACATTAAGTCGTTCGTTGCGCACTTCAGCGTCTTACTCTATAAGGGTTTTGGTCCCGAACCACGAAACCGTAAAAGCGGCCCTGACCCTTCAGCTGCAAAATTTTTGGCTTATAGTGCTAAAAATTTGTACCAATAAAGTTTTATTTAGTGAATAATAAAAAATATTTTTAAAAATGGTTTCCTGGTGGAAAATTTTTAATCTTTGGCTCATATAGTTGAAAAAAATTAAAGTGGTACGGAACCCTTCGACTTGGTACGAGTGTAACTCGTACTTGCCCGATTTTTAATTTGTTTATTAACAATAACTAATTTTTTATTAAAAATGATATTTTTTGAACCAGATATTTTTTATTTTAAAGTTTATACTTTTCTATATAAAATATATAAATTTCATTAAAACTCATAAATATGCATCGCAAATACAAATTTTAAAGAAAAATGTTACATAAAAACTAAATTGTTTATAACTTTTTTAAATTTTTGAATTTTAAAAAAATATTTATACCTACAATATCTCTAATATAGTGGTACAGAAATATAACATTAATGTCAAACTTTATTACATGTTGCAAATTAGTAGACACTTTTTTGAATTTTTAAGATGTTAAAAAAGTTTATTTATGGATTTTTGAAGAGCCTAATAGTATCTAACAAAAATCAAAAAAAGAAAATTGAATTTCTTAATTGGACAATAAATGACACACAAAAGTCTTTAAATTTCCAAAAGTCAAATTGAAAATGGTTTTTTTTTTAGAAAAAGTTGAAATACTCATAATTTTGTGTTTAAATGGTTTTTTTTTATAAATTTGGAAAGACACATAAGTAGTATAACTATGAGAGTACGAGGCCACAGTTCCGATTTTCGCCACCAGGTGGCGCCCTAGTCAGTTACCTGCAGTGGATTTTTAGCGGTTTTGTTGATAAATTACCGTCGGTCGGTAATGCAGATTTCGCGCGTGTTACCTTGTGTTGGTAATGCAGATTACTTGCTTGCTCGACGGTAAGGTAGATTTCCGAAGTCGGTTACCCTTAGTCGGTATTACCATATGTCGGCATTCTCTTGGGGATTCTCCTACGTCATTTTAAATTTTTACCCTTACTTTTGCGCTGGAATTTAAAGGTACCTCTACTTTCAGGTTTTTCACGCGGGGGATTTCTCCATAGACGGCGCTGCAATCGAATCGCACCAAGTTTAACTTAAAATCTTAATCTTTCTAATTTGCATAAACTGTGTATTGTTGTTAACTTTTACCTTAGGACTAATTGCATGTGTTTATGACCTCATCCATCTGTAGAATTTGCATAAACAATAAATTGTTGTTTACTTTTATCTTAGAAATAAGTTACATGTCTTTGGTACTACCACCCACTGTCCACCTAGTATATGTTTTCAATGTATGTATCATTGAACACCCTAACACCCCCCCCCCCCCCACTTACCAACCCGCCACCCACTTAGTATATGTTTTGACAGAAACTATTCTATTCCCAACACCACCCACCTACCAAACCCAAAATGTATTGGGACTTAAATTTTCAAAATACCGAGATTAGCGGGTAGATTAGGGGGGTGGGTCACGTTGGGCCTGATTTGACGTATGGTGCGCAAACGAGATGCGCGTGGCCAATGTGAACGAATACTCAAGCGATGTATATTCGGTCTAGCTTAAAAAAGAAAGGTCCACGATCCCCCTAAAGGCCTAAGCAGATAAAAATACGGTTACGGGACCAGAGCATGAGACAGAAAAAGACAGAAACAGTCTCTGTCCTTTATTATCTCATGCCCCGCTCCCGTAACCGTATTCGTTGTGCTTTGGGCTTAAGCCAAAGAGTTTTGCTATTTTTCTCTTCCTCTATCGCTGTTACTGACGCATGAAATAGAAAGGAACAAGGAGAGGAGGATGAAATTGCCACATCGTTTTAAAATTCACCTTCTTCTTTCAGTACAAATGTACTAAATTTTACAGTTGTAAAATACATAATTTACTCTCCACCAACAGAAAATGCATTGGAACTGTAAAAAATTTAATTGTATTTTGTATTGTGACACTATGAAAATAAATCGCTTTACGTAACACATAGTAAATTTTAACGTATTATGATGGAAATATTCGGTCCGATAAATAAATATTTCACTTATGAATTTCTTATTAGAAAGTAAAGGATTAGGTAAAGTAGTAAAAACACATTGACAGTAGTAGGGTTTATTTGAATAACACCTAGAATACATTCTACAGTTTCAATATATAAATTTAGAAAACAATTTCGAAGAGCTACTACATTCTTTACAGCTCATTTATCGAATCACATACAATGGATTGTACATGTAATATTAACAATAAGTCTTTTTTAACATTTCTAAGCGCTGAGCAGTCTATATATTATAAATTTCATATCAACAATTATATTAAAAAAGAATTATCAAATATGCTGTAAATAATGATAAGTGTAATAATATAATGATATTATCGGTATTATAAAGCGTACAAAGCTGACCTTTTAGACATAACCTAAAAGATCCGGCCATTATATTTGTTTACATACGTCCTGGAGCTATAATGTCAAACGCAAGTACGCATGCTTTCATAATGCGCGCGTTATTTGAAATTTTTAGAAATTGAAGAAAGGGACCTGAGAAGGAAATTGGTTATTTTCCAGGAGAGCGAAAACAAAAGTCGAGCGTGCATGGTAATCTGTACAAATCGAGAGATTTGAATTGTTATAACTTGAAAATTATTAAATAAAAACCTTTTCTGACTTTAGATAATGAAAAAGGAACCTTTGATTAAATTAAAACATCAATAAACCGAAAAACGATTTTTTACTTCTTAGGTCCCTTTCTTCAGAACGCGTCACATTATTACTATCTTTTAACATATTTATTATAATTAAATAATTTTAGTTTAAGAAAAAATAAACTTCATGAAATATATTTTATATAAAGAAAGTATAAATACATTTTTTAAATATGTTTAAAATTAATTTATTAAAAGCATTTCTAATTAACGTGTGTATTTTGACCAATCGCACTTATGCCTGTACTTTATGTTGTCAGCAGTCAGGTTCGCCAACCAAAAAACAAAAAATGCTGCGTTGCAGCACCTTTTTTTAATTATTCATATCCGAAAAGAATTTTTTAAAAACACTTAGGTTTCTTTTCCTTTTATATTACAATATTTCTTATGACTTTATATTTATTGTTTATAAAAAAATTTATTCTAAAAAAAAAAAATACTGTGGTTAAGATAGCACTATTTTATTTTGTTAAGTTGGTGTATAGTAACAGCCAAAAGTTTTTTTATTTTACTAAATGTTTAAATTATATAATATTTATATTTTATAATTATAAATTACTTTGGATAAAATAATTTTTTTTTTTTTTCAGGAAAACTAATACCTAACCTTTTAAGATAACTCTTTATTAATGTTCACAAAAACACTCGATATGGGATTTACATGTTAATTGCATTTAACTTTTTCAAAAGTTAACTTTAACTTTTCCAAAAGTTAACTTTAACTTTTCCAAAAGTTAACTTTACCTTTTCCAAAAGTTAACTTTAACTTTTCCGAAAGTTAACTTTAACTTTTCCTAAAGTTAACTTTAACTTTTCCAAAAGTTAACTTTAACTTATTTGAAAGAAATCTCTAAACAATTGGATGCTTTGAGGTTACTATATAGGTTGAATATAGGTTGATCTTATAAATTCTCATTAATTCTTCAAATTGCGAATTGTAAAATTCTTTACCTTTATCAGTTTGTAATTTCTTTGGAATGCGCATTTCCCACGTAATATACGTAGAAAACGTAGAAAGCTAGGTAATTTAAATGTCAAATGTATAATGTATATCTACCAAGATAACCAGCGTACAATACGTACCATTGCATTATACTACTACTATATACGAGTATAATGATACTGATTTTTGAAGTACTGATTCTAAACTATAATGGCCTGTTTACACCTTCGAAAAAATTTTTTTTTTCGCATTGGAGGGAAGAGGACAGACTGTGTATGTGAACTCTTTACTCTCATGCAAAAAAAATTTTTTTTTTCGAAGGTGTAAATAGGCCGAAATGGTGCCAGTATGTATGTACCTTTTTATTACATTTGTATGACGTACTTGTATCGTACTAGTATTGCACTTGTATGTAATTCATAAAAACTTTAAGATTTTCAGTTAGTACGCGTACTAAATAAATATGGAGTCATACCAAAGTCGTACTAATCTAGCATCTTGAAAAATAATTTGAAAATTTGAGTACATAGTAAGATTATAATGCAAGTACAGGGCCAGTACATCATACTGTTGAAAAAAAATAGGGGGGACCCAGGAGGAAAGTAACAGAGGTGGAAAGTAACAACGCTTATAACTTCTAAACCAATCAGCGAAGAGACATGGTCCCAAAGTAATTTTTTGTCCAGTTTTACCCCCTCTACCTTCCCTATATCATACGCGAGCTGGTTTGGGAACCGTATGTCTGATATTGACATGTTGTGCAAAAATTACGATAAAAGTAAGTTTTTGCCTAAATTTTCAAAATATCATATTTCTTTGATTTCATAGATATTTCGTGCTTTTCGTAATTTTGAAGCTTAATTATCTACCTTTAGGTTGTACTTGTGTTTAATTAAAAAATATAAAAAACTTTTTTGTAATTTAAACTTGTTTTTTGAGATCCAAGGAAAAGAGGGGTGAGGTGGAAAGTAACACGTTGTTACTTTTCTCCTCACCCCATGCTTTATTTTTATAAACATCCTCCTTTTTTATAACTATGTGATTTTATATGTTGATTTCATATTTTAATGATGAAATATTGAACTTTTGATTGGAATTTTTTTAAAAACGATACTTTTTAACGTCATAGCTGTGGAACGAATATTAAATAGATAAAAAAAGCTTGATTACAAAAAAGTGTAAAAATATGTGCCAATTATGTACAAAATGTAGTTAATATTACTTTGTCTTTTTTATATGTTCATAATAAAAATAATTTTAATTAATAGCAGTTTTATATTTGAAATATTAGCATTAATCTCCCCTATGCACATACTGGCACTGTACCAGTTTAATCCAAGTAACTAAACGTGATTAAATGTACGTGAACTGACCTATGCCACATTATGTAGAAATGTAGAAAGGTAAATAACATAGATAATATACGTTAATGAGGAATCGGACAAACATTAAAAAATGTCAGAAATTTTTTAAATTTTGAGAAATGATATTATTTGGTACAACAAAAAAGCATGCAAAATTTGAAAATTTTTTGCTAAATAATTTAAAAGTTAAAAAAATTGTTTATTTATCATGGTCTCTTATGAAGAAACGGTAACCAAGGTACTTTAAAAGTAAATTTCTGATAGATATCGATGCCAGATTTTCTTGGGCTAATTGTATTTAATTTGGTCACCTTACCGATCATTTAAAAGCAAAAATGTTCAAAATATTAAAAAATTCTCAAGATTTTTCGAATTATTCAGTCTAGATGCGGCAACGCTGTAAAGCTGTCAAATGCAGTAAAGAACGTAGGTTACGTAAGTTTGGTTTGAGTCAGGTAGGAAGTTCCGGCTACAAGCGCGCTAAATTCAAATTCATTAATATTAAAGTTTTTTCAATTCACTTACAGATTGTCAATTGTTATTTATTTATAAATATTTAAATATTATTCCACTTATAAATTTCTGTAGGCATGCTCAAACGCTGCTACCAGCCTTCGAAAAATAAAACTTAGATATGCCTTGTTGTTACGCTTTTTAGGTTACTTTGAAATTAAAAATAATAACACTTATATTACACTAAAATAAATCTGATTATTGTATATTACGATATATTTTAGTTTATTAAATATTAAAATACGCTATTTACCATTAAGTTAAAAATAAATATGGAAATAAATTTCCCCAAATTTTGTTTTCTTAGGTTTCCGAATCGTACAGTTACTGTCAAAAGTTTTGTTTTCTTCGGCCAAAAAAATGCTAATTTCTTATACTAAACATTAGTTTAATGAAAAAATGTTATCTTTAACTTTTCCGAAAGTCACCCTGAACTTTTCTGAAAAATGACTAACTTTTCGTAAAGTTACCTTGAACTTTTCTGAAATACATGTAAAATTAAGTTATACATATAAAGTTAAGCTTTTTTTAACGCTTTACGTTATTAGCAGTGACATGGTCGATCTTGCACTAACTTGCCTAAACTTGTTTACCTTCTGTAGAGAAGATTTGAAACTAATTTAGGACATACTGACACGCTTGTACTGTTGACACTGTATATTGTGTCAGCGCATATAAGATCACATGGTATAATATAGACAAATCAGCAACGGAGTTTTACAAATATATATAGGTATATTTTTTACAAATATTTTTAAAATTAATTTTTTATTATTACTTTTAATATTAATTAAATAGTAAAGTTTTCTTAAAGTAGCGCGTTTTAATGATTTATTTATTTATATTTATAATAATAATATCTTTGGATGCTCCACCGAAGTCCTGCATTCTCGACTGGGTTAACTTTAACTTTTTTGATATAATAATTAAATTATAAGATAAAAATAACAGTCAGTAATTTTTTTAGAAGTTAAATTATAATATTCAATATAAAATAAAAGTAAATACTTTTTTTAAAAAGTTCTTTTGTAATTATATTTATATCGTATTTCAATCTAAAGACTAGGATAAAATGGTAAAAACACGTTGATTTCTAAAACTATCAAATTCATTTATTCCTAAAAACTGTTTCAAATTAATTACAAAACAGAATTACAATTTTCATAAGAGGACTTCTGAGTGGTGTAAAATATAAATATAATCAAACTTAATAATCGACGCCTTCTATAGAACTTTTGATTCATTTGCTGTTTTGAGAAACTAATTGCTGAGCGACATTACATTGTTTACAGCACATTCTCTAGTTAGTGATTTGTGATATGCATATAAAAACAATGAGGTGTCAGTTTCAATAGTTTTACTTGCTGGACAGTCTATTTCTTTAACATTTTGTACATTTAACAAATATTTTTTTAACCATTCCTTTTTTTGCACTACCTTTCATGTAGATAGTTTTTGCTGCTCGTAGTGTTTCTTCAAGAATGATAGGTAGCTTATCCAGTACCGAATTAAGGCAAATTGAGACTCAGGGCACAACAATTTTTTGAGGCCCCCTCCCTCCTTTTTTGTAAAATTAAAGTACAATGTTAAAAAACACAAACTTATGTATTATTTTATAATAATTTTATTTTAAAAGGTTAAAACATGAACTATCAAATACATAAAAAGTAACTTAAATTTAAATATTACCCATTCTTTTTCGTATCATTTATCAAAAATGGTAGCGGACTAGTTATCAATTATAGCTCTTGATAAATGGAAAATAATCTATATTATTAAAATCAGAGTTTTGTCTGTACATTGCACAGAACTTGGAAATTTGTGTTTATTTTTTCGTTTCAAGTAGTAACAATTCCAAAAATGCTGTTCAAAAAAATTATGTATGTTTGTATGTATGTATGTATGTATGTATGTATGTATGTATGTATGTATGTATGTATGTCCGCGATATTTTGTCCGGGCATCACTCAAAAACGGCTCCACGGAATGAAGTTAAATCTTGCAGTCTGTTAGGTATTCGCGTAACTTAAATTTACAGCCAAACCCGATTAAAAAATATTAAGTCTAACGGAAGTTATAACATTTTTACAAAAAAAAATCAAAAAACCAAGAAATTTAATATTTTTCATTTTTTTTATTTTTTTTTATAACACTCTTAACTCTATGTACATATAGCTTTTTATTTCGACAATAATTGATAAGGGATTAATAATTAAATAATATTTTCTAGCCAAACCCTATTAAAAAATATTTTTTTAAACTGAAATTATGGAACTTTTTCAAAAAAATATAAAAATTAAGAATTACGATATTTATCATGTTTTGATGGATAACACCAACACTCTTTGTGCTTAGCTTTTTTATTATGATAAAAATAATTAAATTAATTCATATTTCAACATTAAAAATAAAATGGAAAAATAAATTTCAAATTTCTACAAAATTCAAAAATTGAGTATTGCATGTGATTTCGTCACATTTTAGCAGAATTTTGCAAAACTATTATTCTATAACTGAGATAAATTATAAATTGTTATCGGGATAAAAAATTAGAAGTGACATGGTCGATCTTGCACTAACTTGCCTAAACTTGTTTACCTTCTGTAGAGAAGATTTGAAACTAATTTAGGACATACTGACACGCTTGTAGTGTTGACACTGTATATTGTGTCAGCGCCAGGGATATGTGCGTATTATACGTGATGTATTATACATGATTTTCTACAGTATAATACGTACGTATTATACGTAAAAATTTCGAAAATAAGAGGGAGTGGGGGGTTTTCTACATATAATACGTATTTTACATAATGTAGAAAACCACGTATTATACGTAGAAAACCTCGAGTTTTCTACATTTACCCATCCCTGGTCAGCGCATATAAGATCACATGGTATAATATAGACCAATCAGCAACAGAGTTAGGAAGGTTTCAAATAGTGGAGGGGTTACATTGAAGAGAAAGACATTATTTTTATTAATTTTAATATTAATTAAATAGTAAAGTTTTCTTAAAGTAGCGCGTTTTAATGATTTATTTATTTATATTTATAATATTGTCAATAGGTCAATGTTTTTTACCTAAATTTGTTATTTAATTACTTAATTTATTGTCAAAAGTTACAAATAGAGTTTGAAAATTAATTTTTATTCAAATATTTCAGGACAATAATTTCTTTAGAATTTAATGCTTTTTTATATATATTTAGATTTATCTGCAAAAAAGTAAATACAATCCATAGAATAGGTTATATTTATTATTGACAAAAATAACAAATGGGACTGTTTTAATTTTATAAGTACTAATATATACCCTTTTTGAATGGTTTAGAAGCAACCGTTACTTTACTTTTTACATCACAACTACACAACGGCTGTTTAGTAAGTCTCACTATTAAAGTCGCCTTTTCTATCCACTTTTCTCCGTGTAATTTAAAATTTTTCACATTACTTTTCTAGAAAATGCAGCCCACCAAACTTTAAAAATTAAAATACGAAAAAAACGAAAAATTCACCTGTCTTTCTCAATTTCAATCTCCGTTTCTATTAATGAAAATTATGAACATTTTAAAGGGGACATGTTTTTAATACCATTTTTGTAAGCGGTCCCACAATTTTGGCCGCTAGCGTATTATTCAAAATAGCGACTGGCTGGAATACAAACAGTGCATTATAGTCAATATGACGAAATCAGTTTTTTAAAATAACTTTTTAAAACAAATTTTGGAACCTATGTTTATTAACAAACTAGCTGTCGTACCCGTCTTCGACGGGTTATAGTTCCTACTGTTACATTTCAAGTTTTTTCTTTAAATTGCTCAAAATCTTCTTTACAATAATTTATAAAATTCATAAATTTTATTCTGTTTTTGTTTATTTTCTACGATATTGTTTCTGAGATGTGTCACGTCAAAGTAAGCAATCATTCATCTTTAAAAATAATTTAAAAATCTCTTAAGAATAGTCTCATATTAAAGGATAATTTATATTCATAAGTATAATTCTCTTAAAAAGGACCAGAAAAGCAAAAATCTTACGAAAATTAATAGTTTTGTACTGTTTTGTTTACACACTGAGAGAAATAGATACTACGGGATACCATCTAGATGGTACCAGATAACATATCTGATCTTAAATATACGGACAAGAATCTAGATGGTACGAGATAGCATCTGTATGGTACGGGTTAGCATCTGATAGCATCTGGATGGTACGATATAGCATCTAGATGGTACGGTGTAGTATCTCAGATGGTAGAGTGTAACATAACCTCTCTACCATCAAAGATAGTAAAGTTCTTACCATCTATTTCTCTCAGTGCATTATGTTATATTTATCATAAGAGTATTTATAATATATTGAAATGGTATTTCATGGTTAAAAAAAACCATTTCAATATATTTGTCGAAAATTAAAACATTTAATAGTAATAAAAATAAAATTATAAATTAAATAGAAAATTTAAATATAAAAAAATATTAGGATCGATTGGGATCGAGCTCTGGACGTTTGGGTTGGTGGTCCGGTGGCTTGGGCGTGTGGCTGCACAGCCTATAAAAATCGAAAGGAAAATTGAAATGAAGAATTGCTACTTAGATTTTCAAAAATTCAGTTAAAATAATTAATTTTGAAAATAAAATTTATTAAATTATTATTATAAATAATTATAAGAAATTAAATAAGAAATAAAGTTAAGAACATATATTGATAGAAGATTTAGTATTTCTAAATAAAAATCGAAATATAAAGTTAAAAGTTGAATTTTGTAGAATAAACAACTGAATATTGAAAATCTGAGAAATAGTTAATTGTAAAATAGTAAAATAAGGAATAAAAAAATAATTTAAGTAGAAAATGAGCGGAATTCATTGATAATTATTGATATATTAGAATTAACATGAAAAAGTGAAAATTTTGCAATAATTATAAACAATTATAAATAAATATTAGTTGTTAAAATTAGTTTATAAGAATATTCACAAAAGTGAATAGTTAAATTGGTAAAATATTGTTTAATATTTAAATAATAGATTAAAAACTTACAAAATTGAATAATTTAGTTAAAATTAATAATAATAATGGGAAAATTGAAAATACGAAATAAAAATAATTAAATATAGGTAAAGTTAAGGAAAATAAAGAAAGTACGATTAGATTAATTATTAGATGATTAATAATAAATCCATTTTCAAAGTTCAAATAGAGTTTTTTATAAGAAATAATAAATTTATAACAAATAAATTTATGATAAAATATAGAGTAGAAAATTTAGAATATTTCACAAGAAAGAAAAATTAAATTATCAATCTTTATAAGCGTGAAAATTAAAATAGAAAAACCGCGGAAATTGAAAAGTTTGACAGTTGTAGCGGTTATCGAACTTTCTGGACGTTTTTGGGGGTAAATCAAGGGTATATAAGGAGCTCATTTGCATGGACTCGTCCTCTTGATTTTCATCAACTAAATTGGTAAGATATACGTACTTAGCGTCATAATATTTTAATTAAGATTGTGTTGATTGATGAATTCAATAAAATATTTATTTTATTGAATTTGTTATTAATAATACAATTTTATTAATTATAATTAAAAAGTACAAGAATATAAAGAGATACAAAGCGTCATAAAATTTAATTATTTAATTTATTTATTGAGGAGTACATAGTACAACCTCAATATTTATTTAAATAATTTAATATTGCGAATAATAATTTGGAAACAGAGTTTTTCAAAATTATTGCTCAAAATACTTTCTGTGTTTGTTGGGTGAAGCTTTTAAGCAATAATTATTAAATAATTGCGATTCAGCAATTATTTAATAACGAAAGTTAATCGATCTTTTGTTGGAGTACATAGTACAACCAACAATTGACTGGTTAATATTGTTTAAATTCCTCGCTTGGTTTACACTACTTTCTACAAAACTTGTTAAGTTGTGGTGCATTGTAGCATCATCACGACTTATTCATGAGTTTGTAGAAAGGAGAATCATCCTTAAAAGAATAAAATATTTATTTTATTTGTTTATTTGAAAATATAATTAAAGAAAGTAGATTAAAAGAGAGAATTAATGGTAGAGTAAAGATATGAATTTGAGATTGAATAGTTATTGAATTTTTAATGGAAATTTATATTAAATTTTGTTAATTTTATTTAATAGATAAATCAAATTTCATAAATCGAACAAGAAAGCTTAAAGAGGATATATTCAAGGAAATTAGAGAAATAGATCGAATCAAGTAGGTCAATGAACTTTATTTTTGTTTACTTTTAAATTTTAAAGTGGAAGTTTCATCAGAAATAAATTTATATTGATTTTGATTTAATTGTAATGCTAGATAAAAGTTTAACTGTTTTAGTATTAATTTTATTTTATTTTTATATTTTTTTTATTTTTGTTAATATTATAAAATCAATGATGATCTCCCTAATGCTTGTTATATTATTTAACAAGTATTACAACTGAGATTATTAATATTAACAAAATAATATTTTGATTTAAATTTAATTTAAAAGTCGATCAAAAATAGAATAGAAATTATAAAGATAGTAATTAAAAGTCAATTTAAATTCTGTATGAATAATATTTCAAAAGATAGATAATGACAGCAGGTGGCATACATACAAATATTTTCCCTTTAAATTTGAGATTTATGGGTTTAAATGCCCATAATTTGGACTACTTTCTGTCTCTCTCTAAATTCTTGCTATAATAGTAAGCATATGAATCACTTTCTTAGATAATATTAAATATTGTGAATCCCCGGAAGGAACAGAGATAGGAAGTATGCTTCAACTGGTACCCCTGGTGATTAGAATGAATACAATTTTAAAAGGATAATCATTAAAATTTTTTAAGAATAATAATTAGATATTAAACGTAGAATAAAATTTAACGTAAAATCCAAGAAGAAAACAAGTGGCTTGGGCGTGTGGCTGCACAGCCTATAAAAATCGAAAGGAAAATTGAAATGAAGAATTGCTACTTAGATTTTCAAAAATTCAGTTAAAATAATTAATTTTGAAAATAAAATTTATTAAATTATTATTATAAATAATTATAAGAAATTAAATAAGAAATAAAGTTAAGAACATATATTGATAGAAGATTTAGTATTTCTAAATAAAAATCGAAATATAAAGTTAAAAGTTGAATTTTGTAGAATAAACAACTGAATATTGAAAATCTGAGAAATAGTTAATTGTAAAATAGTAAAATAAGGAATAAAAAAATAATTTAAGTAGAAAATGAGCGGAATTCATTGATAATTATTGATATATTAGAATTAACATGAAAAAGTGAAAATTTTGCAATAATTATAAACAATTATAAATAAATATTAGTTGTTAAAATTAGTTTATAAGAATATTCACAAAAGTGAATAGTTGAATTGGTAAAATATTGTTTAATATTTAAATAATAGTTTAAAAACTTACAAAATTGAATAATTTAGTTAAAATTAATAATAATAATGGGAAAATTGAAAATACGAAATAAAAATAATTAAATATAGGTAAAGTTAAGGAAAATAAAGAAAGTACGATTAGATTAATTATTAGATGATTAATAATAAATTGTTCAATCTCCCTTTTTAAATATTTTTAAAGTTTTGTCAATTAAGGAACATTGTATAAAAGAAACAAATCTGAAAATGCACATTTTTAAAAAATATGTTGTATCTCACAATTTAAAATTTTAGTTCAATTAATTAAAATTTTGTTTTAAAGTATTGATTTGTGTCCATTAAATAATTGAATTAAATATTTTAATATTGTATTTCTTAATTTTACTATTAAGTAACTCTTAAATATTTGTATCTGACATTTTGAATTTGTTATTCTGAAATATATCCTTTCGACATTAAAATCTTAATCAAAGACCTCAACAATACCACTCAATTATGCTTCAAAGTAATTCGTTACAATTATAATTTTTTCTATTTTTTTATCCCGATAACAATTTATAATTTATCTCAGTTATAGAATAATAGTTTTGCAAAATTCTGCTAAAATGTGACGTAATCACATGCAATACTCAATTTTTGAATTTTGTAGAAATTTGAAATTTATTTTTCCATTTTATTTTTAATGTTGAAATATGAATTAATTTAATTATTTTTATTACAATAAAAAAGCTAAGCACAAAGAGTGTTGGTGTTATCCATCAAAACATGATAATTATCGTAATTCTTAATTTTTATATTTTTTTTAAAAAGTTCCATAATTTCAGTTTAAAAAAATATTTTTTAATAGGGTTTGGCTAGAAATTATTATTTAATTATTAATCCCTTATCAATTATTGTCGAAATAAAAAGCTATATGTACATAGAGTTAAAAGTGTTATAAAAAAAAATAAAAAAAATGAAAAATATTAAATTTCTTGGTTTTTTGATTTTTTTTTGTACAAATGTTATAACTTCCGTTAAACTTAATATTTTTTAATCGGGTTTGGCTGTAAATTTAAGTTACGCGAATACCTAACAGACTGCAAGATTTAACTTGATTCCGTGGAGCCGTTTTTGAGTGATGCCCGGACAAAATATCGCGGACATACATACATACATACATACATACATACATACAAACATACATAATTTTTTTAAACAGCATTTTTGGAATTGTTACTACTTGAAACGAAAAAATAAACACAAATTTCCAAGTTCTGTGCAATGTACAGACAAAACTCTGATTTTAATAATATAGATTATTTTCCATTTATCAAGAGCTATAATTGATAACTAGTCCGCTACCATTTTTGATAAATGATACGAAAAAGAATGGGTAATATTTAAATTTAAGTTACTTTTTATGTATTTGATAGTTCATGTTTTAACCTTTTAAAATAAAATTATTATAAAATAATGCATAAGTTTGTGTTTTTTAACATTGTACTTTAATTTTACAAAAAAGGAGGGAGGGGGCCTCAAAAAATTGTTGTGCCCTGAGTCTCAATTTGCCTTAATTCGGTACTGGATAAGCTACCTATCATTCTTGAAGAAACACTACGAGCAGCAAAAACTATCTACATGAAAGGTAGTGCAAAAAAAGGAATAGTTAAAAAAATATTTGTTAAATGTACAAAATGTTAAAGAAATAGACTGTCCAGCAAGTAAAACTATTGAAACTGACACCTCATTGTTTTTATATGCATATCACAAATCACTAACTAGAGAATGTGCTGTAAACAATGTAATGTCGCTCAGCAATTAGTTTCTCAAAACAGCAAATGAATCAAAAGTTCTATAGAAGGCGTCGATTATTAAGTTTGATTATATTTATATTTTACACCACTCAGAAGTCCTCTTATGAAAATTGTAATTCTGTTTTGTAATTAATTTGAAACAGTTTTTAGGAATAAATGAATTTGATAGTTTTAGAAATCAACGTGTTTTTACCATTTTACCCTAGTCTTTAGATTGAAATACGATATAAATATAATTACAAAAGAACTTTTTAAAAAATTATTTACTTTTATTTTATATTGAATATTATAATTTAACTTCTAAAAAAATTACTGACTGTTATTTTTATCTTATAATTTAATTATTATATCAAAAAAGTTAAAGTTAACCCAGTTGAGAATGCAGGACTTCGGTGGAGCATCCAAAGATATTATTATTATAAATATAAATAAATAAATCATTAAAACGCGCTACTTTAAGAAAACTTTACTATTTAATTAATATTAAAAGTAATAATAAAAAATTAATTTTAAAAATATTTGTAAAAAATATACCTATATATATTTGTAAAATGTATCGAATTTTTTTTTTAGAATATCATCTTGATATCGTCTTGATTTTCAAGACGATATCGAGACGATATCGATATTATATCGACATCGTGAAGCACTAGCTGAATCCGCCCTTGCGTTTCTCTTAAATGTAACCCCTCCACTATTTGAAACCTTCCTAACTCCGTTGCTGATTTGTCTATATTATACCATGTGATCTTATATGCGCTGACACAATATACAGTGTCAACAGTACAAGCGTGTCAGTATGTCCTAAATTAGTTTCAAATCTTCTCTACAGAAGGTAAACAAGTTTAGGCAAGTTAGTGCAAGATCGACCATGTCACTGCTAATAACGTAAAGCGTTAAAAAAATCTTAACTTTATATGTATAACTTAATTTTACATGTATTTCACAAGGTGAATTCCGGGATTCTAACCTCAAAATTTTAAATTCTTTAAAATGAACATTAAACGGTCACAATTCGTGAGATAAAGGAAAAGCTTACCTCCTCCTCAATTGTCGACAAGGCCTCAGCCATTTTAACAATGATTAGTCTACTTTTAATTTTTTACCGAAGTTTCAATGTTTAAATAATTGATTGGTACTTTTGACCTTTATAACGTTCGGAACAAGAGTGAGGAAACGGCGTCAGTATTTCTTGACTTCGATCTCTTCGACCAATCACGTAATTTAGGCCTCAGTCACGTGATCGTACGTCAGCCGAATTGAAAAACCATTGAAGAGACTAGTTGTTGAGGAGCCCCGGCAGCTGCCATTCCGTGCACCGGAATAATACATTTTGACTTGGGAAAATATCTTTAAAACAACTAACTTCCATTAGAAAAACCATCTCTCCCAAATCCGCAAGTTAGAGTCCACAAATGGCGCCAAACAAACAAAATTCCAAATTTTTAGAACCATTGTGGCACTCTGAAAACTAGGCACCCACTGTTGATCCAGGTACTCCGACAGCTGTCTCCCTCTGGCGGTCGGCGCGAAGTTCAATTCAAATTACGGACCAAGTCTTCCCCTCTTGTTCATTAAGTAATTTATTTGCTCATAAAACAAAGAAATAAATAAACGTTATTAATAAACAAAATAAAAGAAATTGTTACAGTGCTTTTTCCCAAGTATTTTGACTCTTGTTCCGAAATAAAGAAAAGACACGCGAATTTTTGTGACGTATAAAATACCACGTCACAACATCCCCCGCCTTGCCGGGAACTAAGAGTTGAAACCTCTCTTTGATCTCATTTCAGACTTCAGTGACCACAACAAAAGAAGAGAAACCGAGAACTTAGTCGGAATACCTGGGAAGCACTTGCAGTTCAATAAAAATAAATCATGCTTGATTTGAATAACTTATTTGCTACTATAACATGCCAAAATTCGGGATCTGACCACCACTTATAACACAGCCCCACAAAAAAAAAAGTGTCATGTACTTTTGACCGGAATACCCTAGCCCTATGTATTTTGATGCGCTGAACACGAATCCGAAGTCAGTTTTGCTCCATCACGTCAGGATTTTTTCCTAACCTCAAAATCAATAAAATGACACTTTTTGTTCATTAGCATGTGAACCCGACTTAACATTAATACATGCCTAGGGCGAATAGAAAGCTTGGATTGTGACCTTTAAAACGCTTTTTTAAAAATTGTTCTACGATGATTTTTAACGAAGTTATGATGTTTTATTTAAAATCATTTTTTTCCATTACACCATACCACATCAATAATTGAAGTGTTATTTACATTTGGAAAAAATTTATATTTTAAATAAAACATCATAACTTCGTTAAAAATCATCGTAGAACAATTTTTAAAAAAGCGTTTTAAAGGTCACAATCCAAGCTTTCTATTCGTCCAAGGCATGTATTAATGTTAAGTCGGGTTCACATGCTAATGAACAAAAAGTGTCATTTTATTGATTTTGAGGTTAGAAAAAAATCCTGACGTGATGGAGCAAAATGGACTTCGGATTCGTGTTCAGCGCGTCAAAATACATAGGGCTAAGGTATTCCGGTCAAAAGTACATGACACTTTTTTTTTTTGTGGGGCTGTGTAATGGCTGGTAACTCATCAAGCAATTACCGAGCAATTAGTGGAACAACACCTTGGGTGAACCAGAGTCAAAACATTCCCAAATCCGGTTAAAGTCGAATGAAGGGGTAATCATTATCAATGAAAACAAAAATCAAACTTAGCAAAAGAATATAAAGCTTTTATTTTACATTAAGTGCATCGTACACGACGTAAAGGGAGAGCTTAGTGGCTAAGGAAGCTTAAACATAAAATGACTACTCGGAACAACAAAAAAAAAAAATTAAATCTTAATCACAAAATCAATAATTCCGAGATCCGAAGGAAACTTACTCCCAAGCTATGTCTTAGCATCTCATAAACAATACCAATTAGGTTAAATCTATTAGTCCAAGGTAATCCAGGGACGAACTTTGGCACAAACAAAAATGTATTCCCGGTAATAGCCTGGAAGAGGCAAGCCCTATTGCGTCCCGTTTCTCCAACCGGCGTCGTGAATCACCTTCATATGTTGATTGACGTATTCAGGCTTGTTGAGAAGGATCTGTCCACGCTTCTGTTTAGCCACCCCAGCTAACACCATGTCACTGGCCCAAAGCTCCGAGCAATTCGGGCAGTTCCTCTTTGTGTACCCCTTTTCTCCACAACCATAACATATGGGTCCTGAAGGGGGGTTGGGGCATTCAGGTCGCTTGTGTCCTGGTTTCCCGCAGGCCCAACATTTTTTTGCTATAGGACCCCTATAGACCCTGGGTTTTGGGGATCCTGCCCGGAGCCAGTCTTGCCTGGTGAGCTTATCCCCCCTTTCAGTGGCTTGTGATTCACGGGCCAACCAGCGAAACCACCTGACCTCGGAAAGCATCTCTTGGCTCTTCATCGGTGGAATCGGACGTTCGGGTGACTGATAGTCGGCCCTAACGGCCCACTGAACGTCTTCCGGACTGATGGGGACCAAACGTACTCGACTCTTACGGGTTTTGGCATCTGGCTCCTCAACAGAAGCTTCCGTAACTTCCTTAGGGAGAGGACGAGGCCACCTTGGGCTAATTATAAGTTGCTCGGAATCTGAATAAACCTGAAAACAAAGAATCGAAAAATCGTCAGTCACAGTACCGAGGGTCATAATAGTCATTACAATTTTCACAGTCAAGTTTAATTACATGGTCAATCAATTTAGAGTCAATCAAGCATTAAATTTTTGGGAGTTTAGTCATCGTCAGACGAGAAAAACGGCTTTAGGAATCTAATATGTTCTTTTCCCGCAAATTTTCCCTGGATCGTGGACAAGTTATAAACTACGGGCGACAGACGGCGTGAAACCTTAAATGGGCCTTCATATTTCGGAACCAATTTGCCAGAGATTTCTTTGGCCTTGTCGGATAAGACTCGCTGTCTCCAAAGCACTAAATCTCCTACTCTGAAACTATCATTCCGCCTACGCTCATTATAATACTTGGCCTGAGACTCGTACGCACGACTTAAATTCCGTCGAACCATATCACTTAGCAATCCCAACCTTTTCACTCTGGCTAACCATTCTGAGGAGTTGGGTGTTGCATGCGGCAGGCTCTTTTCTAAGTCCTTTCGTAAATTTCGGTACGGTACGAGATCTCTTCCATGATTCAAAAATGCCGGTGATACTTGTAAAGATCCATGGAGCGCGGTATTATAGGCGAATCGCAGTTCCGAAAGGTGAACGTCCCAGTCCTTATGGTTTCCGTGCAAATACGTGACAATCATGGTCTTCAAGACACGATTCACTCTCTCGGTAGGATTTGCTTGGGCATGATAAACCGGACTAGTGGTATGAATAACTCCGAGAGCCTTGCACATTTGACCTATCAATTTATTCGCAAACTCGGTACCATTGTCGGTGTGAATCACCTCTGGGGTTCCCCATCTCCATACAACCAAATCCATGAAATTTTTCCGAACGGTTTCTGCGTTTGCGGTACGAATAGCGACGCATTCTACCCATTTAGTAAACAGGTCTTGAAAGACCAAAACATAACGATAACCTGATTTACTTTTCGGAAAAGGTCCCATAACATCACTAGCGACTACGGTCCAGGGCTGCTCAACTACGCGTTCTCCCATTAAACCAGCTGGACGCGTTTGTGCAACCTTACATTTCTGGCAATCGGTACATAATCTAACAAACTTCGCAACATCGTTGAAAATTCCGGGCCAATAATACCCCTGAGATATCCGAGCATAAGTCTTGTCAATACCGAGATGGCCAGATTGTGGTTCGGAATGAGCTTCCTTTAAAACTTGACCTCTGAGCTCCGATGGAAGAACCAGTTTCCATGCGTTCAAGTCAGGTAGCATGGTGTCTGTCATTTTATCAGGATGGTGACGATACAACTTGTCATTCTCAACTTTCCAATCAGGGAAAACCACTGGTCGTTCTAGGACTGCATTAAATCGGCGTATATACCATGAGTCTTCAGTTTCGAAAACCGATGAAAGCTGAACGATCTCATCCTCATAGAGCCGAGATAGGGCGTTCAAAACATGGTGTAAAGCCCCTTTTCGGTGTATTATCTCCATATCATAAACCTGGAGTTCGAGAGACCACCTCGCTAATCTACCGGCTGGATTCTGTAAAATATTGAGCCACTTCAAGCTGCTGTGTTCTTTAATCACCTTAAAATGGTAGCCTTCGAGGTACTCTCGAAACTTCCGAATTCCAAAAACCACAGCCAAGCATTCTCGCTCGGTAACCGCATAATTACGTTCAGCCGATGTCAGAGTGCGGCTAGCAAAAGCAATCACTCTTTCCTGACTGTTTAGCTCCTGTGTGAGAACAACACCCAGGCTAGTAGCACTGGCGTCAGTCTGAAGACAAAAGGGGTGATCTTCGGCCTTATAAAATCTGGGATAGGCCAAGATCGGAGCCTCAGTGAGAGCCTGTTTCAACCAATTAAACGCCTCACTTTGCTCTTCTCCCCAATGCTATCTGACATTGTTACGAAATAACCTAGTTAAAGGTTCAGCGACCCTGGCGAGTTCCGGAATAAATCTGCGGTACCAGGAAGCTAGACCCATAAACCTACGCAATTGCTTAACGTTCTTCGGAATCGGGTAATCCAGAACGGAAGCTATCTTATCAGGATCAACTCTTAGCCCCTGGTTATTAACAATAAATCCTAAATACTTAACCTCGGAGCAACCGAATTCACATTTCTCGGGATTAATGGTGAGATCTGCCTTCTCGATCCTGTCTAGAACCTTCTCAAGCCAATAAAGGTGCTCTTTGAAAGTTCTGGACACGACAATTATGTCGTCGAGATAACAAAACACATGAGGTCTCATCTCGGGAGTAATGATTCGGTCCATTAAACGTTGGAAGGTGGGTGGAGAATTACACAACCCGAACGGCATTCTACGAAACTGAAAGAAGCCTTTACCCTGAGCCACAAAAGCAGTAAACGGGCGGCAAGCAGGGTCAAGTGGTATCTGATTAAAGGCGAAACTAAGATCAATCTTGGAAATGTATGTCGCGGAAGTCAATTGTTTAAGGATGTCAGACATATAAGGGAGGGGGTAGGCGTCCTTAACTGTCACTGCATTGAGCTTCCGGAAATCTAAACATAGTCGATACGATCCATTTGACTTAGCCGCCATTACTACAGGGGTAGACCAATCGCTGTTTGAAGGCTCTATCACTCCTTCTTCCAACATGCGATCTACTTCGGCATGCATTGCCTCCTGAATCTTAGGCGAAACTATTCGGTAGCGTTCTTTAATCGGAGTCGAGTCTATTAACTTAATAGTATGCTGCACAAGGTGAGTAGCACCCAATTGTCCTGGCACCTTGGGTCGGAATTTCTTTTTCAAAAACACATTTAATTCCTCCTTCTCCGACTCCTGTAAACTAACAATTCCGGAACAACTCTTCTCTTCAACCAAGAAAACCTTAAGAGGGTGTTGTGTCCCAGAATCATCCGGTATATAGACCTGTTTCAATCTAGCACTAGTATACATGTCAAAACTTCCTTGGGCATCTAACCCAAGGATCATCTCAGTACTAAGATTATCTACTACCCTAACCTCACACTGTCTCGTAAACTTGTCGATTGTTATCGGAATAACAATCAAACCTGATATATCATCTAACGAGTTATTAGCTAAAAGAATTTTAGACTTTCGGGAAGTACACTACCGTCGGAAATTGTTGGTCCGATAGATTGGAGCGGATCGAACAAATACAACTCAAATAAAATCACGATATCTTGGTTAAAAATTAAGATCGAAACTTGACGTTTAAAAATTTGGAAAGCTTATTAAATTCTGCCTTAGAATACCTATTAGTTAAAATTTTTTAAAATTCCAAAGTGATTATATTAGTTGATGTGTTAGAAAAAAAAATTCTCGAAGTTTTCAATTATCGTTCCATATGTTCAGTTCGTTGCTTGATGTAGAAAAATTGACTAAAAAAATTGAAATTTATATTGTTCTCTTCGTTGATTTCACAGCTTTAAATTGAGCTAAGAGAACTTGAAAAATATTTAGTGGTTCACGAGATATGACTAAAAATGTCCGAGCATATTTTTCACAAAAACCTTCATTTTTAGGCAAAAACCACGGTTTTGATTGATTTTTGAGAAAAACATGCGCGGACATATTTAGTCATATCTCGTGAACCATTCAATATTTTTTAAGTTCCCTTAGCTCAATTTAAAGCTGTGAAATCAACGAAGAGAACAATATAAATTTTAGTTTTTTTATTCAATTTTTCTACATCAGGCAACGAACTGAACATATGGAACGATAATTGAAAAATTCGAAATTTTCTTTTTCTAACACATCAAGTAATATAATCACTTTGGAATTTTAAAAAATGTTAAATAATAGGTATTCTAAGGTAGAATTTAATAAGCTTTCCAAATTTTTAAACCTCAAGTTTCTATCTTAATTTTTAACCAAGATATCGTGATTTTATTTTAGTTGTATTTTTTCGATCCGCTCCAATCGATCGGACCAACAATTTCCGACGGTAGTGTTTCAAGTGCTAAACCGGCAGTTTTCATTATTCTGTGAGGAATCTCAGCTCGAATAAAGGTCCTAGCCGACCCGCCGTCGATAAGGGTATCTACCGGAACCGAGTTTATGTAGGCCGTCACGTGAATCCGATGGGCTACTTCAGAAGATTCAATAATTCCACTAACTCCCTCCTGCACAGGCTCCATTTGTCTATCAGCATCTAAAACCAAAACTCTTGTGCTGTCAACATTTGGGGCAGTGGCAATTGAAAGAACTGTGCCACTCTTTGAGGAAAACATTGAATTATCTATCTTAGGAACCTTGTTCACTTTTGGTAGCTTTAAACTATCTTTGAATGCACCATCGTCGTTTTCCGGGATAGCGTGTACTTCAGCTGTAATTGAGATAGTATTACTACCGTCACGCTGTGCATTAGTATCCGCCACTATCATTTCCGGGAATTCTCTTTTTAACAAAGAGTCAAATTCGAGATCGGTCGGCATTGAAACTCCCTTAAAATCGGGTAAATCGGTAATGAAGCTTACTTGTTCGACCGGGACGATCTCGTCAAGTTCTGTCTCAATTAATTCGGAAGGTTTCACAATAACGGTCCTTTTATCCTGAGAGGCAGTGTTGACCGGATTCACTGCTTCTCTCCCGCGTTTCCCGCACAATGTGGGCAAGTCTTCATCGTATAACCAACAGTCTTACAACCATAGCAAACAAGGCTGGCACAACCTTTTTGGAAATGACCAGGCAAGTTACATTTTCGGCAAATTACTTTTAAATTCAACGAGCTTACTTTCGAGATTTCCGGGTTTGACTCGTTTTGGGCTTCCAATTTTTGTTTTTGTAGGGGCTTATCAGCAGGAGACTGCTGACCATCCCCGGGCTTAGGGGGGCCCTTGTTTTTAGGGGAATTCTTGCCTTTATTAACACCAGGATTTTTATTTGACTCAGATTTTGCTGGTCCCGTGCCCACCGCTGAAGTTGCTATTACTTCAGCGGGTTGTGCATTTATTTCAGCTACGGCCGAGATTCGCGTTTTAGGGGTATTGGGTTTAACCGGTTCGGAGCGATAAGCGAATTCTGGCAAAAACGAATTCTCGGGACTTGGTGGGGCTCTGTATTCTTTTATTGCATTCCACTCGTTTTCCCAAGTTCTACCGAAATACGCCAATTCGTCAAAAGAACGGAAATCAGATCTACGAATAACTCTGTGATATTTAGGTTTCAAACCGCGATGAGCCTAATCCAACTGTTCAACTACCGGAATTTCATGTTTAAGTGCGATTATAAATTTGCTCCCGAATGCGTCTTTCCGAGTTGTCATCCCCAAACCTACGCCTAAAATCGAATTCAAAATTTTGCCAACTATTCCACTTGTGTCGCGAAATTCTAAACTAGGACAGAGCTATCGACTTTAAAAACATAGGCATGACTCGTAAAAGCTCTTCGTCCGTAATAAAACTAATTTCTCGACTTTCCGTAATTCGAGTCAAAAATTCTTCGGCACTATTACCGGGCTTACCATCAAACGAAAATCTCCACCCGGAAATTAACCTACCCAAATCTCTGTGTACCGTTCGATTCGGTCTATGAAACTCTGGGGTCTCGTGAAAGTGAGAGCTCAGGTTGTTATGATCAAAGCTAGGGTTTATGGTCTGTCGATGTCCTGCACCGATGTTTGATTCAGTTGCGGGGGGTTGTTTGGGACTCAAAGTTAAAGGTTGCTGTTGTGGTTCGCTACTCTGTTTTGGAAAAAAATATGGTTCATTACAAAAATCTGTATCGGTTTCATTATATACTCTAAATCGATTGAATGAATTTGGGTTTTGAGGTCTCGGTAAATCCTCGAATGCCACACGGTTCTTCCTAGGAATGGGTTTTTTTAACCCCTTTGGGTTGCTAGGAGGGTGAGGTTCCGTGAATTTAGGAGTTGCTCCTACAGAACTGCTGCTTGGTGGGAGCCTCTCAGTGAACTGCCCAACTATGTGATTCGGTAAGCCACGCCCAAAATCTCCCAAGGTGAACCTGCTCAAATCAAATTCTTCACGCACGCTATGATCAGCTCTCGGGACGGAAAACAATGACTCTGGTTTTTCCGTACCTAAACTCTTTGAAGTTGTTAACGGAATACGAGGAGGAAAGTTCGGATTGGTTATTCCGGTTGCGTCTACTTTTAACTGAGTAAAACTGGGTAGAGAGGTCTGTGAAAACATAGAGGGAGTCAAAGTAGCCGATGGAATCGGGTGACTAGTACCAACCGATGATACACTAACACCCCCATTCGTGGTCGTTACGGTGTTAGCCGTCGAGGTGGTTGTTACATCGGTAGTAATCGTAAGGTTGGTATTAATGGTAGGTTGGTAACTGCTTGAGTCAAACTGGGACTTAGCCAAATTGGTTTCTTCAAAGAATTCCGATATGTCGCGAGAACTCACATGTGACGTTACCGAACTAGCACAAGAACCTCTCAAGGAAAACGCAAAAATAGCCGAAAAGACCCTCTTTAATCTTTTAAATTTGTCCCTGCGCGTTCCCGTATCTATCAACTCGAGACGTTCAATCCACTCGTTTATTTCTTCCAGTTCTAGACCCCCTAACCATTCGTCTAATTCCTCTCTAGTATTAACTTCCGTAAAATCATCGGTGACCGACATCTTAAATCCTCGTTAAAATCCCGAAATAAAACAAAATGCAAATAGCTGACTTATTAACGTATCAACGTAATCAATGAAACACGCAACAGAATTGACGGTAATTTTAATTAAACCGAACTGAAAACGTTAACCAAAACCGTAAGTCGGGTAAAATCTCGAAACAACAAAAAAATTGTTAAATTCGGAAGGGTCACAACAGCTTCCTTTTAAATCGGTAAGAAAAAAAATTTATTTTTCAACCATTAAACGATGGCGCTACAGCAGCCAAAAGATCATTTTCCTGAAGCCACAATTTTTGCAAAAGAAACTTTTGGGTTCATACTGAAACTCAAAAAAGTTTTCTGCAAAAAGGGAAATTCGGCGCTAAGGCAGCCCACTAAAATTCAAAATTAAATTGGGAATAAAATAAAATTCCTTTCTATTGACTGATTGGCGCAAAAAGGCAGCCGGAATATCTCAGGTTAACTCTTCGGAAAAAAAATTATTATTATTCTCAAAAAAGAAGTATTGTTAAGTATCTTTAAGAAATCTATCAAATCTATATTAGGCGCAAAAGGCAGCCATTATTTCTATCGGATATCAATTTAAATTTTCTGTAATAAAATCAGCAACAAGTTTTGCAAAACAGTTGAAAGGTAGGGTAAAGTTTACTAAACATGTATTGTTGCAACCAATAATCAAAACTTTAAAATACTAAATCCATGTTACAAACAAAACAATGTTGTCAATTCAAAACAATTACTAAACCCTATCAAATCCGGGAAAATATTCACCAAACGAGTTGCTTTGACTCTTGTTCACGCAAGCAAAATCAAAAGAATTATCATATCTAAATATTTTCAACAAAAAAAAAATCACAAGTCATATCAATAAATAATCAATTAAATGTTCACTAAAAATAAAGTTTCGATTTTCAAACACAGTTTCCGAATTCAGGCATGTCGGAATTCAAAAGTGTCATAATTTCGGGAAAACATCAAAAGTTCAGTGCTATTTCTCAGTCTAACCTCAAAACTGTCAAAACCAAAAAATTTTCAAAACGTTATAATTTTAATGGCAATTTGCAGATTTTACAAAAAGAATTTTTGCAATATCTGGCCCCACGTTGGGCGCCATTTGTAAGAGTGTAATTGCCTAACCTCTGATCAGGATTAAGCAATTATTCTTAATTTAATAAAACTGGAATATTCACCATTCACAATATTTCACCATCAAAAGAAAATCTTTGAGACTTAAGACTTTAAAACAAATCAAGGGCGCCAGCTAAATAAAGTTTAATTCATAAAGTTCAATTATTTATTTAATATTCATTTATTTAACAAAATTTATTAATTTTATTTTCACTTATCACTCTAATCACTCGAGAGCATGAAGGACTTCCGGGAATCAGGTTTTTAGGTTCGATGTTAGAAATGTCATTATAAGATCAGATTATTATTTAATGTAAATTGCCTCAAGTACGGCAAACAAGATTTATTAAGAAAAATAATGTAATTTACATAAATGAGTTTTGAGGAATTTCGCTAGTTTTGACTCGATATAATTGAAATTTTTTTTTAAAACCGGAAAGGTCGAAAACGTTTTCCGGAAATTGACAAGAACCACTGTCTCTTCAGAATTTAGCAATAAAACATAACAATTTGTTCTAAGTAAATGAGAAAATTTTAATCTACTGATATCTAACAGCTAGAACTGAGAAAAAGCACCTTTTTAACCACAAAGTTGAACATTACGTGAATTCCGGGATTCTAACCTCAAAATTTTAAATTCTTTAAAATGAACATTAAACGGTCACAATTCGTGAGATAAAGGAAAAGCTTACCTCCTCCTCAATTGTCGACAAGGCCTTAGCCATTTTAACAATGATTAGTCTACTTTTAATTATTTACCGAAGTTTCAATGTTTAAATAATTGATTGGTACTTTTGACCTTTATAACGTTCGGAACAAGAGTGAGGAAACGGCGTCAGTATTTCTTGACTTCGGTCTCTTCGACCAATCACGTAATTTCGGCCTCAATCACGTGATCGTACGTCAGCCGAATTGAAAAACCATTGAAGAGACTAGTTGTTGAGGAGCCCCGGCAGCTGCCATTCCGTGCACCGGAATAATACATTTTGACTTGGGAAGAGATCTTTAAAACAACTAACTTCCATTAGAAAAACCATCTCTCCCAAATCCGCAAGTTAGAGTCCACAAATGGCGCCAAACAAACAAAATTCCAAATTTTTAGAACCATTGTGGCACTCTGAAAACTAGGCACCCACTGTTGATCCAGGTACTCCGACAGCTGTCTCCCTCTGGCGGTCGGCGCGAAGTTCAATTCAAATTACGGACCAAGTCTTCCCCTCTTGTTCATTAAGTAATTTATTTGCTCATAAAACAAAGAAATAAATAAACGTATTTAATAAACAAAATAAAATAAATTGTTACAGTGCTTTTTCCCAAGTATTTTGACTCTTGTTCCGAAATAAAGAAAAGATACGCGAATTTTTGTGACGTATAAAATACCACGTCACAAGGTTAGCAACGCGAAAGATTTTTATTAGGTCAAGAATGTCTGTATAAAAAACAAGCTCAGGTGAATTAAAAAATTTAGGAATTAAAATAAATTTACAATTATGTTTCAGTATTGATCATCTGAGCTTGTTTTTTTATACTGACATTCTTAACCTAATAAAAATCTTTTGCGTAGCTAACCTAAATTTAAAAGCAAAATCTGTCAATTCCGAAATGGCACTTTCTTCAAATGTTAATTAGCATGGCGCAGTTTTCATAGCTCTTGCGAGTTGGTTTTGTTTTTAGAGCTTTATCGGAATAACAGAGTTCTTTTCCCAAGCGACGATATATTTAAAAGGGTCATGATGCTGAATCAATTATCATACTACCAAAAGTAATGGAGAATCTACTATTAATCATAATGAAATAAATCATTTTAAAGAAAATAGATATGTAGGTCCAGTTGAAGCTGCATGGAGAGTTTTAAGTAAACATTTATCCAAAAAAAGTCATAGCATATGTCGTTTACTGCTGCATTTACCGAATGAACCAAATGTTTTTATTTAACAAAAAGAAGGAAGTCAAGAAATATCATTTGATTTTAATAAAAATACACAGTTATTTGATTATTTTAAGTTAAATAAACGTAATGCTAATGCTCATACATTTTTTTTTCATCCCACATGCAAGAACTCGACGCTATGTTATGCCTCAAAGTCGTGTCGAATCGGAGCTCATTCCTCCTGAGCGGTCTAAAATAATTTCTTTTTGACTCTAGGGCCAACAAGAAATTCACTTTATGTAAGCGGAGCACGTTTTGCCGGCAAACTGACGTATGGTCTGCTTTAAGTCTCAAAAACTCGCCAAAAAACCGAAAAAAACGTACTCCACTTCCATAAAACATCGTGTGGACCTCAACTTAAAACGCATTTCTCGTCCTCACTTTTTTACAGTACTCGGCTTCGCCTCGTACTGCAAACATAGCTCGGACGAGAAACGTACGTTTTGCGTCTCGGTGCATAATATACTATTAACCCACTCTGAAGAAATGAGCTCCTCTAGCATCTCTCTTTCGGCCTAACATGCGTCTTGTTCGTGCATTAGGAATGAATAGCATCGTAAGCTACACGGTTAAAATTTGCCATTATTAACTGCACGTCTGAGGTTCGGCAACTGTCGGCTTTCGTCCGCACCTTCCGTAATATACGTACGTCGAAGTGTGGCTGTTATTGCAAGATAAATATATGTAATAAAACATGATTCCAAAACTTATTTTAATTTATGGCGCACCTTACTTTTTGTCGATGTTCGAGGACAGAAAGTTCACTGCTCTATAAATATATGACTAAGTAAAACATAACTTTGTTTAATGACTGTACAATTTTTTAATTTATGAATAAGTAAAATTTTTATTTAGCAATAAGTAATAGTTTCACTTTCCTTAGATATATATACATATATATATGTTGTGTTTTTACTTTATATATTTCGACTTGGTTCACAAACAGTTTTGGTATTTGTTTCCTTGCACCAAAGTTCAACAAAAACTTGCAGGCATGTAATTAAAAGATGAAATCACACGGAAACGTGAAACTTTGCGTCGCTGGTGTTTACGGTATTTCTCTCCGAAAGCACTTGGAGCATAAGGGTGGTAAACCATACTCGGAAGATAAACGTACCTATTCTATTTTTTCTTTAAAATTAATTAATTAATCACAATTTAGTAAAATTTAATACAAGGTAAACTAATTTTAAAAAATTTGTTAATATATGTAGTTAAATTTGAGTGGCCAAAATTGATTTCAAGTAAAAGTGTTCACATAACCTAAATTTTAAAAATTTGTTAAAGTCGATTTAATTGTTTACGGAGTGAAATAAATTGATCCATAACAGATAAAGAATAAGAGGAACCTATTTATGCAAAATAATTCTTTATTTTTATATGTTCTTTATTTATTAAGGTATATTGTTTGAAAAAATTTAATTTATTTATATTCCGTCATTAAATAAAACATGGCTGTCAGTAGATGTTTATAACCATAAAGTTTCAAATTTTTTTTTCATAATTAGTATAATCAAGGCATCATATATGTTTTTCTTTGCTCAATGCGCTTGGTCCTAGGAGACGAAAAACACATTTAGAGCTCAAAGATGGTTAGTTCACACCCCTTTTTTGGTCAAAACATACATTAAGCTTACGAAATCTAAAATTTCTTCACAATGTTCGCTTTTCAACCAATCTAACAACAATCTGACTTTTAACTTCCCGAATTTGTATTTGTTATAATTTAAAAATTACTAAACTCGCATTTGCGATTTGCATTTCATAACATCTTCAACTTGACATAATTTAAATATGTCTAATTTAAAAATTACTAAACTCGCATTTGCGATTTGCATTTCATAAAATTTTCAACTTGACATAACTGAAATTGCATTTTTAAAAACATTCAATTACTAGAAACTGCTTTTGTCCGAACACTAAATTTGCATTTTTTCCAATCTTTGAAATCACCGAATTCGTATTTAGCAAAATATTAAACTACCCACATTTAGAACTGTAAGAACTTCTAAATCCCTGAATTTCGATTTGTCCGAACTTTAAAATAATCAAACTTACATTCGTCAAAATTTTGAAACACCAGAATTCGCATTTGTCCAAACTTTGAAATCACTGAACTCACGTTTTGTTGAATTTTAAAATCTCCGAATTTGCATTTGACATAACTTTAAAATGACCGAACTTGCATTTATTCAAACTTTTAAATCACAAAACTTGCATTTTTCATATATTACATCGATCTATCTTCAATACAATTTTTTTTATTTTTACTTTTTTTATAAACGCTATTTTCTTTTTTCCGATATTTGTTTACAATTTATTTTTGACAATTGTCGAAAAAAAGGAAACTGTGAAAAAGTAATATTTAGTCAACATTTAAGGAAGCCCAAATTAAACAGACCTTTCTATTAATCGTTTAGGTAATTCGAACGATTTTCGTGTCAAAATATAAAATTGAATTCAGAACAATAGTGATATCATTATTACAACCCTCTTCCCGTTACATTATACTCTATAAGTTGCCCTTCATCTATTCATATGGTAAAATGACACTATGATATGGCGCGCATAGCGCACAGTTTTTGTTCCAGTTTTAATAATGATTGTTTGCCTGTTTAATTTTTCTTAATTAAATTATCTTATCTTTATATATGTTACACACTGTGACAGGGATATCATGAATTAATTACCTTTAAAGTCTCCTTCGTTAATAGAACTTATACTGTTTTCTTGAAGTTCCAGTTTTTTTAAATTTTCCAAGATTGAAAGAGCTTCAGTTGGAATTCTAAGTAAATCATTTCCTCCCAAGTTTAATCGTTTCAATTTTCTTCTATAGGAAGAAAGAAAAAATTACACTTTATTTACTTTAATGTGAAAGGGCTTTTTGAAATTAAAAAGCGTTAGTGACAGAAATCAGTTAAAAGAATTAATAATTATTAACAATAAATTGTTTAGACAATTGCAAATGGTTACATTGGTTAATGTTACTAAATACTTTTTTTAATTTTAAATATAAAAAATAATTAGGTTAGAAAAAACTACAACTTGCTAGGATTATTTGGTTAAGGGGGTCTACTACTCTCCACGCCCGAAATTCAGTGGTTTTTTTTTGGGAATTAATTGTGAAGAAACTACTAAATATTTTTTGATAAATTTTTTTTATTTTTAAGATACATCCTTTAACTTTGATATTTTCTTATTCGTGATAAAAAAAATGGTGGTGATCTTGAAACGCCCTTGCGTAAACGCGTTTTAGAAATGCAGAGGTCCCGCTTGAGTCACGGTTTTATATAATAGCCTTGTGTCAAGAAATCTACTGAAAACGCTGTTTTTAGAGTTTTAGAGATTAAAATGAAGAGAATTCTACTTTTTATCACAGTTTAACCCCACCAGCAATGCCATTCAAGTACGCTTGTTGTTCTAACACGTGACGCGACAGCTGATGTTTAGGTTGGCAAGCGTGCTTGAATGACGTTGCTGGTGGGGATAACTGTGATTAAAAGTATGTTTCTCCTCCTTTTAATCTCTTGAACTCTAAAAACAGACTTTTTAGTAGAGTTCTTGACGCAAGGTATTATATGAAAATAATTTTTTTATGTGTATAGTTGCGTTGACTATTTTTTCCCGTGGCAGATTTTTTTATTTTTTTATTTGTCAAAATTATGCGAAAATTCGCAAAATTTTTTCTTCTTTTTTTTTTTTGACTTTAAGAGGCTATAAAAAAAACGAAAAAAAAATTCAAAAATCGTACACGGAGAAAAATAGCTGCATTATTTCTGAGTAATTTAAAAAAAAAATTATAATCGGACCATTTTTACTATAAAAAGGGTGACTTAGCAGCTTAAAAAACACTACTTTCGGGGAACTTGATTGTAGTAACTTATGAGTTAATCTGCTAATATCGAGTTCGTACAAGGTTTTTTGTTTTTATACGAGTCTTTAGACGTCAGCAAAGATAAAAAAATTGTAAATTGGTAATTTGTTAATAATGGAATCATTACAAATAAACAAATGTTACAAATGAACAAAAATTTGTGGGTTGTTTCGGTTCCCAGAAACATGCAAAAGAACGTGATTCTTACGAAATCCTTTCTGTGGCGTATTCTCAGATACATAGAGATTGAAATAAAAAAAGAAAAATTTTTTTGTTTTTGAAACACCGAGAGTAGAAGACCCCCTTAATAGCTATAAATTAAAAAGAATAAATTGTTTAAACAAGTGGAAAATACATATCTGTAAACATTCGTAAATTAACAATATGTAACAATTTTGTTGAAAAATCCTAAAAAAAATTATTAATTTGTAATTTAAAAAAAATTACCATTTTTTTTGAATTTATGGAGGTTGTTTATAACCCTATAAAATAGTTAATATTAGTTAATTATTTAATGAATTATTGAATATTGTTGCTTAAGGACTTTTCAAGATGTGATGTAATGTAATAATGTTTTGAGTGAAAAAATATTTAATTCTGAATGTGTCCAACATTTTCATGAACTGCTACAACCAATTATGCACTTTGTAAATCTAAATGAAATTTCACAATACGTCCAAATAGAAAATGCATTTTATGAAATGTCCAAGTCCCCTCATTTTGAGAGAATTTTACACTCATCAAAATAGGGTAAACTTTTTCACTTTCACACCTAAATTACTTTAAATCATTTAAAGAATGTTAAAATCACTAACTACCTTCATTGATTCACATAAAGAAAGGAATATTCACCAATATTCGAATATTTTGTATGTTGTTTTATTAAATACGCGAGTAAAATAAACATGTCACATTGATAGGTTATAGGTGTTTTACTTTAATTTTACCTTCCTACACAGACAAATAATAAAGTTAAAATATTATTATGTGCACAGAACACTGAAATATTATCATCCAGTCTTAAATCTTTTAAAACACACTGTAAATTGACTTCCACAATCGAAAACTAAAGGTGAAAATAAACGTTAAAGCTGACGACGCGACGCGACGCGATAGAATTGTTAGTGATTGCGCATGTGCAAATATGATATAGAGGATATTCCTCTACTTTTGATCGGATGTTTCCTATCGAAAGTAGTGGATTTTTCTCAACATAAGATTACGCCGTGAGAGTCGTCATCTAATATTTTATCTCTTTAAAACAAAAAAAAAATACTATTAGTTGTAGTATAATTAGCTCATTTTTAGAAAAAAACTCAAGAGGATTTTATGATAGGAATGTTCCACTCAAATGAAGAGGATTTTTTTTCGGTGTTCGTTTACAAATCAATGTCAATACGTGTCTATTATTGTAGTATCGTTAGTACATTTGACAAAGAAAGACTGCTTACGAGCATAATATAAATTATATAAGCAGCCTTTCTTTGTCAAATGTAATATCGACAATGCATTAATAGACAGATATTGACTTTAAATGAGAACTGATCTGTTAAGGTGGGGAATAAGAATTAAGAAATGAAATACTAACTACTAAGAAAGTAACAGTTAATACAATTTCTTCATTATCAGCCTTCAACGACTTGGACATTTCAAGAAATGCATTTTATACTTGAACGTATTGTGAAATTTCATTTAGATTCACAAAGTGCATAATTAGCTGTAGCACTTCATGAAAAGTCCAAAAATGTTAGACACATTGTGAAATAAATAATTTTTTCACAATGTGGCTGCACTTCATGAAACATCTAAGCACTTCATGAAGTGCGGTTTTTCACAAAGTGGCTACGACATATATATCCAAGTGGTCGAAAAATAAATCTTGAAAAACAATATTTTTATCTATTCTCGTGATCATCACACCGATACTCACAACTATGTGGCTATTTAAAAACTGCTTCACAGTACAACGGATCGATTTGTGGAAGCCAAATTTTAAATATTGTTGCTAATTTTTTTTTAATTGACAATAAAGACGAGAATTTTTTTTTTTTTTTTTAATTAAGTCTATTTTTTAGTCAATTGGTACTGTATCGACAAATATTTTTTTAACCGAAAGAACAGGTCCTCACAAACAATGCATATATGGGTAAACTAATTAAAATAATTTTTGTAATAGTTATAAACAATTAAATTCTTATAATTAGCATAATATGTTCAAATGACAATATTTAAGTATAAAACATAAATATTTGCATAAATAAAAACAATTTATCTCATAAAAACAAAGCAGTTGTAAAATAATTACTGAATAATAATTTTATAACATCATTAGTTAACAAATGCTTATTTTCTCTATTTTTTATTATAAAACGTCATTGTTGTTACATTTACGTAAGAAAAAATTAAATTTAATAAAATTATATTCATTGCATAATAAAAGTTCATGTGCCAGAATTTTTTATAGACAATATTAATTAACAAACGAAATAGTACCTGGTTTTTTTAACCCTTTAAATACCAAGCCAAAACTAGCTATATTATACTGGAACCAATTATTTACTTCATAGGCAAATGGAAAAAAAATTACCCCCATTTTTTTTCGTCACTTCTAATGGTCTATATATAATTTCTTCCACTCATCCACGTCAGCCATGGTTGAAAACCAAAGTTTTAATGTGAGATGAGGTCAGAAGGGAAAAAGTACCGAAGTATTCAAACGATGTCCAGGTTACCTCCGCTCAACTTCTTTAAGAAATTTAACCTCAAAATGTGAAAATAGACAAGTCTGAAGTACCCAAGTACTCAACCGATGTCCACGTCATTTCAGGTCAGTTTTTTTATGAAAGTTAACCTCAAAATACAAAAACCGACTTCTCTTAAGGGGTTAGATGGGTTTTACAGTTTTAAAAAATCAATTTTTTTTTATTATCTTATTAATTTCTACAACATCTTGAGAATATTATCCTAAATTTCCAAGTCGATCCGAATAAAAGCTTCGGAGATACAGCCTTCGGAAGGTGCGCGCTCAGAGTCAGGTATTATGTGTGCGCAGCTAAAAAAAATCTGCGAGCGAGACTCGCGAAGCCAGGATTCATCATAGACAGAAGCAAAAGGATGCCCTAGATACTACAGCTGCTGCAGGTTCTTTACTTTATGGCCCAGGAATCGACGATTCAATGGAAGTTAAAAAAATGTTTTATTTCCAGTTTTATTGTTACTCAAAACTTATGCGTTTTTCTCGAAACTGTGTTTTCAAAGTCGGTTGTCAAAATTTCTCGGAAACTACTTAACCGATCTTAATGAAATTTTGCACAGGCCTTCGAGATACAATTCTCGAGAACTTGGAATTAAGAAGGTTTTTTTTTCTTCAATCACAACTATTTAAAAAAAAAAAATGTTGAACAAATTTGACCAAAATTTGCATTTTTTTGTAAAAAAGTCTGCCAAAAATCCAATTTTCACTTTTTTTCCCCTTCGTCCAATTTCTAGTTTCAGGTCTGTACTAAAAGAAATTTTTTGTTTTTTTCATTTCAGATGATTCTGTCAGGAATTGTGCTGTCAACGCGGAAGCACCTTTTTTCCGAGGGGTCACCGGAAATGACGTCTCAATGGCTGACTTCTGAATATTTTTGTTCAAAAATTTTTAAAATTCTTGTTTAAATGTATATATTTAAGAAACTAAAAAGTTATAATAAAATATTTTCTTTTTTATATATAAAAAAATTGCTGAAAAAAGGCCTTTTTTTGCCGAGTAAACCCACGTAACCCTTTAAGTAACTAAATACTACCCCGAAGTCCAGGTCATCTCCAGACAACTTCCTCAGGAAAGCTAACTTCAAAATAAAAAATTTTACTTATTAGAAGTACACCTGTTTCCAACCAATGTCCACGTCACCTCCGCTCAACTTCTTTAAGAAAGTTAATCTCAAAATGTGAAAATAGACAGGTCTGAAGTACCTAAGTACTCAACCGATGTCCACGTCATTTCAGATTAACTTCTTAATGGAAGTTAACCTCAAAATGTGAAAATCGACTTCTCTTAAGTACCTAAATACTAACCCGAAGTCCAGGTCATTTCCAGACAACTTCCTCAGGGAAGTTAACCTTAAAATGAAAAAATTTACTTACTAGAAATACCCCAGTTGTTAACCAATGTCTAGGTCACCTCCAGGTCAACTTCTTTAGGAAAGTAAACCTCAAAATGTGAAAATCGACATCTCCAAAGTACCCAAGGACCCAACCGATGTCCACGTCATTTCAGATCAAATTCTCCATGGAAGTTAACCTTAAAATATGAAAATCGACTTCTCTTAAGAAACAAAGTACTAAACCGATGTCCACGTCATATCCGGGCAACTTCTTCAGGGCATTTAACTTCAAAATATAAAAATCGACATCTCTGAAGTACCTTAGTACCAACCCGATGTCCAGGTCATCTCTAGACAAATTCCTCAGGAAACTTAACTTCAAAATGAAAAATTTTACTTATTACAAGTACACCAGTGCCCACCCAATGGCCAGGTCACCTCCTGTCAACTTTTTTAGATAAATTAACCTGAAAATATGAAAATCGACATCTCGAAACTATCCAAGTACCCAACCGATATCCACCTAATTTCCGGTCAACTTCTTCAGGAGAGTTAAACTAAAAATGTAAAAATCGACATCTCTGAAGTACCCATGTACCCAACCGATGTCCACGACATATCCGGTCAACTTGTTCAGGAAAGTTAACCTTTAAAATGAAAAATTTTACTTATTAGAAGTACTCCAGTTCCCAACTAATGTCCAGGTCACCTCCGCTTAACTTCTTTAGGAAAGTTAACCTCAAAATGTAAGAATAGTCATCTCTAAAGTACCCAAGTACTTAACCGATATCCAAGTCATTTCAGGTTAACTTCTTCATGGAAGTTAACATCAAAATATAAAAATCGACTTTTCTGAAGTACCGAAGTACTCAACCGATGTCTAGGTCATTTATTTATTATTAACCTACTTAACTATTAAACTACTTAACCGATCTTGATGAAATTTTGCACAGGCCTTCGAGATACAATTCTCGAGAACTTGGAATTAAGAAGGGTTTTTTTTCCTTCAATCACAACTATTTAAAAAAAAAAAAAAAATGTTGAACAAATTTGACCAAAATTTGCATTTTTTTGTAAAAAAGTCTGCAAAGAATCCAACTCAACCGATGTCTAGGTCATTTCCGGTCAACTTCCTAAGGGAAGTTAAGATTAAAATAAAAAAAGTTGCTTATTAGAAGTACCTTATTTCACAACCAAGGTCCAGGTCACCTCTAGTCAACTTCTTCAGGAAAGTTAACCTCAAAATATGAAAATCGACTTCTCTAAATTACCGAAGTACTCAACCGATGTCTAGATTATTTTCGGACAACTTCCTTAGGAAAATTAACCTTAAATTAAAAATGCTCATTTTCAGAAGTACCTCAATACCAATGTCCAGGTCTCTTCTTGTCATCTTCTTCAAAGAAGTTAATCTCAAAATTAAAAATTTTACTTATTAGAACTACCCCAGTTCCCAACCAATGTCCAACTTACCTTCGCTGAACTTTTTCAGAGAATTTAGCCTTAATATGTGAAAAGCGACATCTTTAAAATACCTAAGAACCCAACCAATGTTAACGTCATTTTTGGTCAACTACGTCAGGGAAGTTAACCCCTAAAGTTTGAAAATGAACAACTCTAAAGTACCCAAGTACCCAACCGATGTCCACGTCATTTTCGGTTAACTTATTAAGGGAAGTTAACCTCAAATTGGGACAATCGACTTCTCTAAAGTAGCTAAGTTCCCAACCAATTTCCAGGTCACTTCCGGTCAACTTCTTCAGGGAAGTTAACCTTAAAATGTGAAAATCGACTTCTCTAAAGTAGTCAAGTACCTAACAGATGTTCACGTCATTTCAGGTCAACTTCGTCATGGAAGTTAACCTTAAAATATGAAAATCGACTTCTATGAAGTAATGAAGTACTTAACTGATGCCTAGGACATTTCCGGACAACTTCCTTAGAGAAGATAACCTCGAAAGGTGAAAATCGACTTCTCTAAAGTACCCAAGTACCAACCCGATGTCTAGGTCTTCTCAAGACAACTTCCTTAGTGAAGTTAACATGAAAATGAAAAAATTTACTTATTAGAAGTACCCCAGTTGCTAACCAATGTCCAGGTCATTCCCGGACAACTTCCTCAGGTAACTTTCCTGTCAGCTTATTTAGAGAAGTTAAGCTCAAATTAGGACAATCGACTTCTCTAAAGTAGCTAAGTTCCCAATCAATGTCCAGGTCACTTCCGGTCAACTTCTTTAGGGAAGTTAAAGCCAGGTTCCTCCAAACAATTTTCAAAAAATCTAAATTTTTTTTCCATCTAAAATTGCTAGAAAATACTCTCTGATATAATATAAAATAGTCTCGAAGGTCCGCACGACCAAGAAGTAGGTATACAAGAGGGGAGAGCGGTGTGCGCTAAGTGGTAAATCCGGCCTCTCGAGCGGCTACAGAAGCATCTTAAGATTACAGGACTGCAGCAAGAAATGCAAAAATGATCGAAAATGACACCTATGATGCCCTGGAAGAAGTTGTTTACGCAGCCGGATTGGATACAAGTGTAAAATCCACTTTTTTTAACGATTTTTCACAAACAAAAACTATAATCGCCTTTTTCTTGAAACCACGTTTTTCTCGAATCAACGTTTTTTGAACTGTGTGTCACTCTAATTCCTATAAAAGAAACGAGTACTGAAGGTCAGCGTTAAACGGAAAAGCGTTAACAGTTAACGAAAAAGGATATTTTATACCTGGTTCCTGGTTTAGGGAGAGAAGGTATTTGTTAAAAGTTTACGGAAAAGGAAACTCTCGGCACATTATACAAATTAACTTAAAATTTAAATTTTATTTCTTAATACAAACAATAGACTACCTGCAGGGAGTCATCATCATTAGAGCAAACCCTTGTATAATGAGGGTTGATGGCTTTAGGAAAAGAAATAAAATTTTCGAGTATTATTGAAAAGAGAGAAAATAAATTATATTCTGAAATTTTACCTCATTACTCACATATTCTTCAAATTTAAAATTTTCTTTCTAAATACGAACAATAGACTAAATAAGCCCATTGGTTTTCGAGTCAACCCTTGCATAATGAGTGTTATAATTGGTTTTGGAAAAGAGAAACAATTTTCAAGCTTTAACGAAAAGAAAGATAAATACATTAGTGCGTGGTATAGAAGTGCATGGTAGTGAAAGTTATTAATGAATAGAACTTAAGTGTATAATGTGGAAGCGAATAATGCTAATTATTGTGTATTTTTATTAAGTGTTTATAATAGAAATGTGTTTAATGTGAAAGTGTATAGTATTAATATGCTTATTGTTTATTAAGAGTTTGTTTTAAATAGTTCTTAATACGGTAAACAAAAAGTGTTTATTAAAGAAATGAACTGTAAGTGATAAATAATAAATAATAAAGAGACTCTAATAGTAAATATACATTAAAAATTAAATGGGAAAAGTGACAGTGATTAAAATGAAAGTGTGCAAAATGTGTTGACTAAAGTAACAATATTTAGAAAGTGTTTAAATTTTTTATTTTCAATATAGTTAGTGTTATGAAATGCTAAAAGTGTCCATAAAATGAGATTGTGGATTCATTAAACAAGTGATTAATAACTGTTTAATAAATAAATTAATTGTAAATGTTTAATAAACAATAAAGTGATTATAATGTTTTTAAAGAGTCGTTACAGTGTAAAATAAGTGTTAATAATATAATTATATAAAAGAGGTGAGATAAAGATATAAGACAATAACATAAGACAATGTCATGCGATATACATGTGAAACAATAAGAGAGATCAGGTAAAGAGATGGGATAATGAGATGAGATAAATAGATAGGAGATAAAATGAGATACAGAAACAAAAAAAACATTAACACTTGAAATATAAAGATACTTTGGTGACATGTAGGCTAAAGGGGTGATTATGGAGTTAGATCGTAAAAAATAAAAAATAAGATTCATTTTTTGTTAATTGTTTTTTTAAATTGTTTTTGAAAAATAATTTCTCAGTTAAAGAAGAGATATTTCAATTTAAATGATAAAGATTAGGATATTCGTAATTTGGAAAAGCTAAATGACAATCACATGTATAAGTTTCAGGAATTATTGAAACTTTATTCAGGTGGTAGTTTCCAAAAACAAATTACAGGATATTTAGAAATGTTAGATGAAATCAAAGCAATTAATAAGAATAAATCACATATTCAAATATTGTTTAGTGGAACTCGACTTTTGGGCCACTGGATTTGCACTTACTATGATGGAAATGAACTTATTGTTTATGATAGTCTTAATGAAGGATGTTTAAATGAAGATCAAGGATAATATTTATGCAGGTTCTATCCATTTACACCTAATGTAGTTTTATAAGAGTACAACAACCAAATTTTGTTGATTGTGGTGTATACGCCATTGCGTTTGCTGTTTCTTTTTATTTTAATATGAAACCTGAAAATATTGTATACAATTATGCTTTAATGAGAACTCATTTGTATATGATGTTTGAAAAAAATGTGTCCTCTCATTTTCAGATAATTTTACAAAATTGTATAAACTTGGAATTTGCAATATCGAATAAATAAAAAACTATAATTTACATGTGAGGAATGTAAAAGATGCGACACAGAAAAGAAAATTAGATTATTAAACTAATGACGACATTACAGAAATGAAAGGAGATAGTAGAAGTCCTTCATTACATACAAAAATAGAACAGAAAAAAGTTGTTAATATTCCTGACTAAGAAACTAAAAAAAGCAGTACCAAATATGAAAAAATGTATTGTAAAAGACCTAAGTTAAAAGGAGAGATGGAAAAGAGAAACAAATAACAAATTTGGAAAGTGTAAATAGTGACAGAATATAAATGTTAAGTAAGAAGATATTTTTTAGCAATGCTAATGAGAAAAGTAGAAAAACTAGAGCAGAATATCAGAAAGAATATAGTGAAATAATGAAATTAAAACGAAAAATAATTGATAACAAAGAAACAGAAATATCAGTTATGGATGATGTATGTTTAAGTAGTGAAACACATTTAAATTTTTCTAGAAAAAAACACATAGATAGTAAAAAAAGTCGTGCAGAATATCAAAAAATATTGTAAGTCAGTTAAAGTATCTTAAAGAAGTAGGAGGAGATGATAAGTATGAGAAATTACAAAGAATAGTGAGCCAGACAAAAATTGTTAACACCACTAATCAGAAAATTAAAAAAAAGTAGAGCAGAATATAAAAAAAAGCTATCGTAAAAGATTGATATTGAAACAGAAGATGTGCCATGATGAGGATGAAAATAATGAAATACTATATTCAAAAGATATGCAGGAGAAAGTTATAAGATCTTGTGATGAGAAAATGAAAAAAGTCACGCAGAATAACAAAAACAATAATGTAAAAGATTAAAATTTAAAAGAAACGTAATCGATGAAGAATTAATAAATGTTTCGGAACATAGAGGTAAAAAATGGAGTCATTTATGGAAATGAAAACAACATTGATATTCGTGATTTTGCTTATGCAGAAAAAAATATTAATAGCATACATGTTCCAAGTTATAACGAACATTATCTTGGTAAAATGTCGTTTTTTTGCAAAAGATGCAAGGCCAAACATTTTGAGAAAGAAAAATTCAAAAGAAATTAACTTATAATTATTGTTGCAGTCATGATGGTGTATCCAGGGCCGTTTCGAGGGGGGGGGGGGGCTAAGGGGGCGACCGCCCTGGGCGCCATCATTTTAGGGGCGCTAAATTTGGAACTACACAATTTTAAAGAAAAAAATTTTTAATTTGGAACATAAAAATATAATATTTTAATATTTGCACAAAATGGAGCATTGTATGTCAGTACTGAAACCACGCAATTATTATGAAATTCTAATGAAAATTGTAGAAAAAGGAGGGGGTTGAAGATTCTGGTCAAAAACAAAGAAAAAGAAGATTTATTTAATTTCGTGTATTTAAAGTGCACATATTAAGCTTTATTTCAAAAAAAAAATTGTCTTGTTTAAAAAAAAATAAAAAATAAATTATTTTTGGAAAAAGTAGGTTGAATTTTGAAAATTTAAAAAGTCTTTTCACACTATTGAAAAGAGGAGAAAAAAACCTTTCGAAAACATACAGGTCAAATTTTTGTCCACCCTGTTGCATAATAGTTATGATTTTTCAAAAAATCCCCTCTTCACACTTGACCAGAATCTTCAACCCCCTCCCCCTTCTATAATTTTTAATAGAATTTCATAATAATTGCGTGGTTTAAGTGCTCTCATACAATACTACATTTTGTGCAAATATTAGCCATTTTCTTTTTTTCGATTAGTAGGGGAGAACGAAGTGATTTAAAACAGAGGCGAGTTAAAACAGTGTCGATTTCTCGAAAGCAATGACCTTTTGGAACATTTGAAAAACGTGAATTTACTACTTTTTTGATTCACTACTTGATCAAAATTTAGTTGACCGGATGAGAACAATTTTTGGGGTATATTTGACGTATGTCCAAAAAAAATGCCAAAAGTAAGTTTCTGACCGATATTTTGATACTTTATTATTCGACACTTATAAGGTTGTTGTTGTTCTAATATTTATTTCTACCACACATGCACGAAAACCTCGTGTTTTCGTTCGCCTTAAGCGGGGCAGAACTCACAGTTTTTAGGTCAGTGAACGTTAGAGGTAAAAAAACTCCCGAACAGTGAAAAAAACTCTCATCGCGCAAGCGCATTGCGGCGGGCGATGAGAGTTTTTTTCACTGTTCGGGAGTTTTTTTATCTCTAACGTCACTAACCTAAAGACTGCGAGTGCTGACCCGCTAACGCAAACGAAACACGAGATTTTCGTACATATGTGATAGAAAATAGCATATGCACCTCGGGAGGCCGATTTTTTGTCTCGCACAATGTTCTCCGAACTCGTTTCGCACTCGCTACGCTCGTGCTACACTCGTTCTTCAAACATTTGTGCTTGACAAAAAAACACAGACTTCCCTCCCTTGATGCATAATATACTATTTTTAAACTATTGGATAATTAAGTTTCATGGAATGATATTGTTTTTTTGTGTCAGTCTCGAAATTTACGATAAAAGACCATTATTTGAACCGATGGACAATTTTACGCACCGAGGCGAGTTGAAACAGTCTGTTTCAACTCGCCTCGGTATCCGCAAAATTGATCTTTAATCGAATAGTGACTGTTTAATTGTTTGCTAAAGTATATTTTTATATATTATAGCTTTAAAAGCATTAAAAATTTTCCAAATTTTCGTGTAAAATCACTTTTATATTGTCGAAAGTTACAAAAATATTAAACTTTTCGCTACCGGATGGACGACACCCCGGATAGACACGAGAATATTTGAATTGTAATATCTTCTAAATTGTGTTAATCTAATTACAATTTTAAGTCACTAAACAAATTTTTATTTAATTTTGAAAAATTAAAGAAAAAAAGTTTTTTTTCACGCTTCTTCTTGTTTATATAAGATAACATTTGTAAATGTATGTACGTGGTCTACTAAGGTAACTCGAAGCATTAAAAATGTTTTATGACATGTACATGTACATTGTAAAATACAGATTCAAATCATCGAAGTTTTTGATCTGTATCAACAAGTATTATATTTTTAAAAAAATTACGTTGAATTTACATTTGTTTAAACAAATTATTTTTGTATTTACTAACTTCCTACACACTAAACCTAGAAAAATGCAGTTTCTTTTCTAAATTTTACAATTAACCGAACGTTATACAATGTTGGATAAAGAATACAACTGATGTTATTATTTAAACAACTTATAAACAAATTTTTATTGTTATATATAATCTTCCGTAGTTATAAGAAGTTTGGTAAATTGCAAAATTTGAGAAAACCTGCATCTTTCTAAATGTACTTAGTAAAAAAAAGTTTTTAAATAACAATAATTTGTTTAAAACTTGTTTAAATAACAATTTTATTTGTATAATGAAATTGTATAATGTTTAGTTAGTTGCAAAATTACAAAAAAACTGCATCTTTCTAGGCGCACTAAATAAAAATTTGTCAGATAACAATAATAATTTGTTTAAAAAGATTGTTTAAATAATAATTTTATTTGTTATCTTTAACTGTTATTGTGTAATGTTAAATGATCTGCAAAATTGGAAAAAAACTGCATCTCTCTAGGAGCACTGCATAAAAAATTGGTAAATAACAATAATAATTTGTTTAAACAACTTTTTATTTATTTTGATAACTATTTTAATTCAATATTTTAAATAATTTAACTATGATAACTATGATGAACTTAGAGCAGTGTTGGGAATACCTAAGATAGAGGCCAGATTTGTATATTCTGATCTCCTTTTCCTTTTTAAAATAATAAACGGAGACGTGCGTAGCTCTGTAGTACTGTCATGTATTAACTTCTCGGCCCCTATGAGGTCTTTGAGATTTAACCAACCATTTTACATTTCCTACAATAGAGCAAACTACGGCAAGCACTCTGTTTTTAACAGAATTAATAAAGAGGCTAATACTCGGTCTGACGAATTGAACTTTTTTGGTCCTGGACTTGGCAGATTTATCTCAGAATTGAAAAGGCTAATTTTAGAACTTTAGACCTTATTCATATCTTATGTATATTTATCATATCTACTAAGCTAGTCGTTGTTAACTATTATATTTTATTGTGTAGTTCAAAAAAACATTTGTAAAGGGTATATCCCGTTTATATTTCTTAAATAAATAAATAAATAAATAAATAATTTAATGATTTACTACAGAGTAATGCTTAAAACTTCACAAGTTTTTTGAAGTCTGATACTCACACTGTTATTAGCTTTGGAAATGTTATAAATTTGCAATAATAAATAGTTTAAACAATTACAAAATTCATCGTAATCAATAAAATTTCTTTACTAACTAATAGAATTATTTAAATTAAATTTTCTTTTTTAAAATCCTAAAATTCACAACTGTTCCAACAGACCTCAGCTTGTGTATCAACTCACCTCGGTACTAGGTGAGTTGAAACGCGGTAGAAACTGTTTTAGATTTTGCAATTTTTTTATAGACCCTTATAACTTTTTAACTTTTTTATTTTTGATTTACATACTACATGAAAACAGCTATCTTAAATTATAAAGCTAATAAAAATAAGACTATTTTTGGCTGAGTTATACGCGATAATGTAAAAATCGTTTCAACTCACCTTGCTCTCCCCTACACTTGATAAATTTTGCCTTATAGACTAAGAAAACGCTATTAAAGCTTCAATTTATAAAAAAAAATTTAATTAAATTCATTCTTATGTTTTACAAATGAAAAAAAGGAAATTCTAATTTGTATAGACTGCATATTTTCAATCTAGAATTTTAGAAACTATTTAAAACATGTATCTCTCCCAAAAATGTCAAGATATCCCGACTCTAAATTATTTTAATGCAAAATTTACTGCACAACTTTTTGTAGTGTATAGTGTACAGTTTTATCTAAATAAAATAAAATATTTGTTTTTAATAGGTGAGTAAATGTAAAAATTTAAAAACAAAATTTTATTCTGATTGAGAAAATAGATGAGGAGGAGGGGACGCTGATTGAAAGTTTTGCCCCAGGTGAAAATTTTCCTAGATACGGCCCTGGGTGTATCGTTGCCTTCAGAAAAATACCCTCATGGAAACTCACTTAAATCTTCGAAAAAAATGTGATGGAAATGAGCTTTAATTCTGAAATTTAGATATCAGGAAGAAAATGTCGTCAAATTTTAATTAAAAAAGTTTAGAAAAAACTGACCATGGTTTTACTGAATAAATAATTATCAAAGTTGTTTTTCACCAAAAATGAATGATGACCTTGAAACTAGCACTTGCGCGGTCACATTACACTTAATTCAAATGTAGTAATACAAAAGCCATAAATTTTTCTTCTACACTAAAAAATGTTAATTGTTTTTGTTAATAAAACAAGTTGTACATCTTCACCTTTATAATATTAAAATCACTTTTATATTTCAAAACTTCTAGACTCTTTGATTTCAAGAAATACACGAAATTTGAGGTTAGGATTACATAAACACAACGTCTGCGCACAACAAATCTAAAGTGGATATTGCCAACACAATTTCTACTAATTTTTGCAGGAAGCTTATTTAGCAAAATTTGTAACATTTAAATAAAAATAAAATATACATTATGTATTTTTCTAACTTTTTCAAATAAATCAATCGATAAATATTATATATTAATATTTTTCAGCAAGTGTGCGAAATAAATATTTTACTTTCTTTAAGTAGAAACCCTGGGTAATAATGGAGCTAATACACGAGTTTTAGAAAATAATCCCCTTACCGCGCATCTCGCCATTGACAATCCTTAAATTATGTATTTCTTTTATTTCACATAATTATACAAAAATGAAACATTGTTTTAAGAAGGGAACACCAGTTGTAATTTTCAAAAAATCGTTTTTTCTTTTTTTGCATTTTCTTAAAGTATACATATTTAAAAATGTGGTTGTAAATTTCTAAGTTCATCCAGTGACAAGTAAATGTGTTATACAGCACTATGCGGCGGCGCGCCAAGGTCGCTTTAGACCAGCTAACACTTACACCAGGTGCTCCATGGCTATTCGTCTTTTGTTTTACGCTTAGATTTACAGTTTTTGTACCCTTCCTTCATAATTTTGAGGACAGAAAGAACAATATGAGAAGCAAAGGTCATTTCAAGTATTTAACAAAAAATTACGTTGAAACTTTAAATGCGTTTTTCTCAAAATGACATTTTCAAAGTCGGTGATTACGATTACTCGAAAACCATTAAACCGATTAACTGGAAATTTGGTATGCTTAATTTCCACATCTAAGTCGAGTAAGTAATCAAAGGATTTTTTTTATGTAAAACTTTTTTTTATATAGCTAAAAATCGACCGTTTATTTTAACGGAAATCATACTGTTGACTTTGACAGGTCACCATTTTGTCGAATATTTTTTTTCTTCAAATCCTGCGATCACCAACAGGATAATCTTATAATAAATGTAAATCAATTTCATTTTTTCATTTCATACGAAGCATACTTGCAGAATCCTGATCACAGAGAAACACCTTTTTTGGAAGGCGTCGCTTCAATGGCTCACATCTTCAAAAGTTTTGGATGAAAAACACTTTTATTTTTTTTAATTACAGTTTTTAACATTTACATTTAATTAATAAATAGTATTCTTCAAAAAGTTTCATGGTTTTCTAGGAAAAAATTCTTGAAAAAAGCACTTTTTTTTAGTTACAACTGGTGTTTCCCCCTTAAGAAAAAAAAGGGTTAAAAATTGAAAACTCCGACATTTTTTTTTGTGAAAATGTTTCATACTAGTTCACACCATAGCACAGTGGGCCAGAAGACACTTAAAAGTGGCGAAAATATTAAGCCATTGTTTGTTGTTAAAGGCACTTGGTATAGGGGGATTTTTGGGGTTCCTGATTATGAATCTGAAGTCAGTCTGTTAAAATTCAAAATGGCGGCCCCAATATGGCGGTCGATATTTAAAAAAGATTATAGGATCTTTATGAAACTTGGTATAAAGGATTTTTTGAGGTCGCTGATTACTAACCTAATGTCATGGTTTAATTCGACATAAGATTAGAAGTTAGAAACACCAAAGAACCTATTATATTAAAGTACAATTTATTTAGAGTCTAACAAAATTTTTATACACCAAATTTTATAAAAACTTAATAACTTTTTAAAAATTCTAACTGACATTTTGATTTTGGAAAAATTAACTTCAGATTCGTAATCATTGCCATAAATACGCACCCTGAATGAAATTTCGTTTAAAAAAGACTTATATGCATGTGAATATAAACTACGTAGACCAATTTTTGTCACTTTTTGACCCCCCCCCCCTCCCCAATGTTGCAAGTAGTTTTTTTCAAAATTCATTCTTACTGCATAATTAACTATATCCGCATTACAAGTAAGTCAATTAAAAACACAGTCAAATATTCTGAGTAAAATATTTTATTATTTGCATATAGAAACAGTTAAGGAGGTTCTATCGTAAATATAATTACCATTGTAATTTTAATTAAACTAGATCGACTTGCGCGCAAAGGCGTGCATGATATTTTTTTCTTAAATTCATTTTTAATGTTAACTGTTTAAGAAAATTTATAAGCAAACAAAATAAATCATTTAGAATTAAATAATAAATGAAGTATGAAAACGGCAAAATGTATTATTAAGGTTTACTAATAATAAAGTAACTTACCTTAAAATATTTAATAACGTATTTTTAAAAATGTTCTTTGAATATGGAATAAAAGTTTTTAAAATATTTTAAAAAGAAAGAAAAAGAAAGAAAAGTTAAGAACTTAAAAAGTATGTTTTGGATAAGTTCTGAAAACTTTTTATGTCTAGTCATTTAAAGTTTCAAAAAAATAAGTTAAAATTTTTAAAAATCTAGCAAAATAATACAAAATATTATGTTATTCATTTAATTTAATGTGACCAATAAAATATCTTGAATTTTTTAAAACGTTTTTAGAAATTTATGTTTAAACTTTTGTAAAATGTTTTTGGAAAGTATTTGAGACAATTCAGTACGTTTATGGAATTTCTCTGAAAAGTTCTAGTAATACGTTTGAGTACAGACATAATACTTTAGTCAGACTTTTATAAATGTTATAATGTCATAGACAGCTTCTATGTAGATGGTGTTACTCTTGTTTCAAGAATTTTAATCGCCCCCTTCCAACTACATTTTAAATTCACATTGTTGACGTGGTTAAAATTAAAAATTTAAGTCAGCTGCCACAGATTTAAAAACCCTTTTGCCTATAAGAGTGCGATATCATTTATGAATGCCACAATACGAAAAAATATGCAATGCACAACATTTTTCGAAAATAATTTCACCCTAAGCATATATGGTAACTGTAAGCCTACGGTAAGCTTAAAATATCATGAATAAAATAACTGATCGATTATTCTTGCGAATTACTTTTCTATAGCACCTTCAAATATGCAACAGATTTTGTATCAATAAACTTGAATAAGGTTGCAAAATGTTTTTCAAAATACATTGTTTTCTATAAAAAAATTTGAAATACCATAAATATTTATATATATTTATTCTTCATTTATCCTCAACCATTATTGTAAGTTTATTATAAGCTTAATTAATCCATACTGTAAGCATACCTTAACCTCACAATAACTTTACCTTACCGTAACCATATACGTAAGCTTCCAGTGACTTTACATTTAAGCTTTTTTTCAGTTGAACCTTTATAACATCATGTATGCTTACCTTGAGATTGCAGGTGCAGTTCACAAATTCATATGTTATGTATGCTTACGGTAAAGCTCAGCGTAAATGATATTGTGCTGTATGCGTAGAATGTTCGTAAAATTAAAAAATTCTTGAAGAACATCTCTGTACAATTTTCATTTGCTCAAGGAAATATTATTAACGGGAGATTACTATTCTCATCGGGGATAAAGAAGTCGAAATTCTTTTTGTTACATAAATTGGAACCTTATTGAGTCTATAATACTTGAGTAAAATCATTTTTCCAGGTCTAAGTTATTTTTACCGTTACAACCTATGAAACGAAACATTGCACCTTTTTAAATCCAGTAAAACATCTATTTTTGAACATGATTATCTCCAAATAGTGTTTTATAGTGTTACCGTACCTTTCATAATTTTAAAGGATTATCCGATTTTGATGAATAAGTGCTTAAATAAAAGATTATTATATTTCAGAGACCTTGTCATTTTTCTTCACTAAATTATGCTTTCTCCAAAGCATAAAATGTTTTTTTTAATTGTAAAAACTTGTTTCTTTTTAAACATTTATTAATAGTATTTAATTGAAGGTAAAAGATGTCTACTTGAGTCAGACTTATTGAATACATTCTTTAAAAAATATTGAAATGAGATTAACGTGTAATTCATTTAAAACAGACCCCTATGGATTGCTTTTTAAAGAAGTAATGGCATTGAATTTTGTAATACGTGTATTGCATATAGTAGGTATATGAATTATGTTCTTTAAAATAATATTTATCGTAAATAAGTTTAAGATTGTTGATTGTATATCGTATTTCAGAAAATGTATAGTACTCCTGAACTGGTTTTTCAAATTTGGAAACAAAAGCCATATGAGATTGAGAATTTTGTAGCATACTGCCTAGTAAACCTGTAAATTTAGGTGAACGATGAGAATTTTACTTTTTTGTATTCCGGAATCGTCTCCTTGATTATGTAAATTACGAATTAGAACAAGTTTTCTTTCGATTCACTCGACAAAACTATGTTTTGTCTTTTTGAGTTGTTATATAACTATCAACAATTCATTGTTAAAATAGTCAATCACCATTTAAAAACTCATAATTATTATCATTACATCATATTTTGTTTTTAATTTGTTATCTGCAAGTGAAACTGGTTTATTGTTATTGGCACACTGCATATTGGGATTTCATCTTATATACCTTATAGTTAAAATAAAGGACATATCTAAAGCTCTACGTTCGGATTCATATGTGTTACACATTGTAATTTTCTATTACTTTTATTCTAAAAAGTGGTATTTGATTCTGAAATCTCGCTGTCAGCTGTTGTTATAAGCATTGTTGCAACTTCAATTATTTTTTGTACTTTATGTCTAGGACTGTCTATTGTAGGGGTTGGGTTAGGGGGTATGCCTAACCACATGCCACAGCTTCAAAACCACAATTCGTTTTTTAAATTTGATATGCTTAAGAGGCTGTAGCTTGACCGCATATTGTTTTTTTATTTTGTTATCTTGACTTTGGTGCTCTCTAGTGATAAAATTGGCATAGTAAAAATTATTATTTTATTCTTGACATGCAAAAATGTCAAAAATTTGATGCAAAAAATTTCATTGCTTTTAAAATAAATTATTACTGAAGAAATAATTGTTGTCTAAAGTCATTTTTGACTTCTTACAAATTAAAATACTACATTAAGGAAACGTCACACAAAGTCAATGAAATGATATAAAAAAAATAATACTCTTATAATTAAGAGAAATTAAATCTTATTATTAGTATTGTCAATTGAATCAAAAATAAATGTCAATAATTTAGAAACAAAAAGAAATGAAAAAAAGTTATTAATATCATTCAATATACTTTAAATTGTTTTATTATTATTTTTATTATAACTACACTCATTTTATAAATTAAAAAAAATTATTTAATAAACTTATACTTCAATTAGAATCAAAAAAATCTTATCACTTGTCAAAAAATTCAAATAAAAGTTATCAGGTAAATCACATATGAAACAAAACATCCCAACCTTAAGTGACGTTTATAATTATGACACTTCCATAAAGAAAATACAATTATTGAATAAATATAATTTAAAAAAAATATTTAAATAAATAAGAAGCTTAAAATAAAATAAAACTATTAAACATTTTTTTTTTTTTTTTTTTTTTTTTTACAAAACAAGTTTAGGAGAGGAAAAAATGCCTTTACGCACTTGTTCGTGTGGGACTCAACCACGTGCTGTGGCAATACCGCACTAAAACAACCTCTCCCATTCTTGCTTTACTTACTCCATCTGTTTCTGCTCCCTCCATCCTGGAAGATTAGCAAGAGCGTGATCCACTTACTCGAGACGTTTTTCATGTTTCTTGCACTGTTGTCCTCGCCCAGAGCCGCTGATGTTCTTAAGCGGTGGTCGTGAACGTTGTTGGATGCTTTTTTAGAGCTACCAATTAAGATGTTAAAGTGAACAATGCTGCCGAACCAGATTGAGAGAGTTTAGAAGGACTTCCTTCTGCATGCGAACCGCCAATGCATCAGCATGGCGCTCGCAGCCAGGAATCTTTTTTAATTGGCTCACAAATGAAGCCTTAATCCCTCCCAAACAACCGATTAGAAGAATCAATCGGACTTTATAACCTGGGTGCATTTGACTCAATTCGAACATGAGCTCTTGATACTTGGTCCGCTTCTCATCCTCCTTACGATTCTCGACATCTCTGTGGTAAATGGTATCGTCCGTTACCAAATATCACAGAATTGCCTGGCCGATTGGGTCAGCATAGATGCCCTCTTCCGAACACCAAGGTAATACTTGGTCTACTTGGCCAAGTGTTTGAGTGGCATCTAAAGTGGGGTTTCTGACATCCCAATCGAGCGCCTCCCCAGGTGGCGGATAGGGGAAATCCTCCCAGATATGGGGGGAACCGGGCAATTCAAATACCCGGGGCGGACCAATGTCAGATAGGGGTGGGCACCCGAAGCAATTGTCCACTCTGTGCTAGGTTAACCACCTACGCAGAGAAGATGCGGTTACGACGACTGTAACGCGCAGTGCCACCCACAATAGATCTCTCTCGGATGGAAATCTGGGTTCAGTTGGGAGTGGCAATAGGACAGAATTGAGTTCTCGGCCCCAGCTGAGAACAACATTAATCGTTAAAAAATATTATTATTATTATTATTTTTTTTTTTTTTTTACAAAACAAGTTTAGGAGAGGAAAAAATGCCTTTAGGCACTTGTTCGTGTGGGACTCAACCACGTGCTGTGGTAATACCGCACTAAAACAACCTCTCCCATTCTTGGCTTACGTACTCTTATCCGCTTTTGCTCCTTCCGTCCTGAAAGGTAAGCAAGAGCGCGATTCTTTTGCTCGAGGTGTTTTCAGTTCACTGTTCTGTAGGTGTCCCTGTCCCTTGCCGCTGTTGTTCTTACGCGGTGGCCAGAAACGCTATTGGATGCGTTATTATTATTATTACTCACATGTAACAACCCATTACCACGTGACTGCAGAATGACAAAACACAACCTTAAATATTAAAGTATATAATATTTTAATTTTACAGAAACTTAAAAGGTTAATAAATATTAAACTTAGAATCAATTAAATAAAAAATAATTAATAATTATCAATATTACTTACCAGTTTAATGATTACCACTTGACCGAAAAAAATCCGATGACAATAATGGCACATGTATCCTAATCTTAAATAATATATAACCAAGCTATTTTAATAAAAAAAAGCCATTTTCTTAAACAATAAAACAAAAAACAAATAAATAAAATAGAGACAAACGGAAAAAGAACTAAGAATAATTGTTATTAAAATTACTCACCAGTCAAAAATAAATCTTAATGTCAATAAACATTTTTTTTCATTAATAACACAATAAACTTAACATTTTCACTATAATCACTATCACTTCTTAAACTGTCACTTTATAATTAATAAAAATTTATTTATTTTTTATTTTTTAATTTTAAATAATATGGAATTATATGATAAACAAAAAAATTTATTTACAATAAATTGAAAAATACTAATATTAGACATCTAAACCGACATGTTATTGTTGACAAAAACTATCGAAAATCTGCTAGCCAATCAGAAGCCCGATAAAACGTGTTACACCTCTGAAGTTGGTAGTTAGGGTTCTCGTATAGGGAAATCAAGGTCAAAGCTATTATCTATGTATTAATTATTTTAATAAAATTTTTTGTTATTTTAGATTGCTAACATTATAAGAAATTTTACTGACCAATGGGAGACTCGGAAATGGAGTAACAAGTCTAAAGTCAACCACAACGTCTGTTCTTTTTAGAATAGGAGATTTGGTCCACTGGTAGATAATGGTTTAATTATAATGCAGTTGAATTTTTGAAACTTCAAGGTACTTGTGAAAAAAGTTGTAAACGTTTTAGTTTCATTTTACATTGAGTTTTATGAGAATGTAGTAGTTTGTTATATATATTTAGTCCAACCAATGCCCAGGTCACCTCCGGCCAACTTTTTCAGGGAAGTTAACCCTGAAATGAAAAAATCGTTTCTTCTAAAATATTGCAGTAGCTATCCGATAACTAGGTCTTTTTGGTCAACTTCTTTAGAAAAGTCATCCACAAAATGTTAAATCGACATCTCTGAAAGACCCAAGTGCTCGATCAAAGCATAGGTCACTTCCTGACAACTTCCGCACAGATGTTAACCTCCCAATGTAAAATCTATTTCTCTAAAATACTCAAGTACCAGTCGGATATCTAGGTCATTTCCAGTTGACTTGTACTGAAAAGATAACCTTAAAATGTAAAAATTGGCTTCTTAGAATTACCTCAGTATCCAACCGTTGTTCATTTATTTCCGGTTATCTTTCTTAAGGAAATTTACCTTGCAGTGTGAAAATAAATAACGCTGTGTAAACTAACATACTGACACTGCAAAACTAAATGTCTTGTTTTGATACTTTTAGTTCCTATATTTAAAACATTTAAACTTATGTTAGTTTATTCAGAGAGATTCATTTTCACATTTTGAGGTTTACTTAACTGAGAAAATTGATTGGAAATAAAGTAGACATCGGCTGGGTATTTAGGGACCTTAGAGATGTTGATTTTTTTATTTTGTGTTTAACTTTCCTGGAGAAGTTAACCGGAAATGACCAAGAGATCGGTTGGGTTCTTACATACTTCAGAGAAATCAATTTTTAATTTTTGAGGTTATTTTTCCTGAAAAAGTATACAGGATATAACCTAGACATCGGTTTGGTCATTGGGTACTTCAGAGAACGCGATTTTTACATTTTAAGGTTAACTTCCCTGAAGAAGTTGACCGGAAGTGACCTAGATATTGGTTGGGAATTGAGCTACTTTAGAGAAGTCGATTGTCGCAATTTGAAGTTAACTTCCCTAAAGAAGTTGACCGGAAGTAACGAGGACATCTGTGAGGTACTTAGCTACTTTAAAGAAATCGATTGTCCCCCCTACTAAAAAATCCGGACTAATTCCGTACGAATTCCGGATGAATTCCAGACAAAACAGTCCGGTCTTATCTGAAATTAATCCGAAATGTGTACGGAAATGATCCGAATTAGTCCGAAATTTGTCTGACACAAAAAATTTGATCTGAAATAAATCCGGAATAGTCCAAATCTTGTCCGGCAATTGATTTCGAAATTATTTATAATCAAAGTGAAGTCCGTTTTTTGTCCGGTCACGTCCGGAAACTGTCCGAGACAAAATTTAAAATACGCTTTAAGTCTGGTTTTAACTGGAATTAGTCCGGCATTCGAATCAGAAATTATTTTTAGTTAGAGAGAAGTCCGTTTTTAGTACGGACACGTCCGGAAACTGTCTGGTACAAAAATCACAATCCGTTTTAAGTCTGGATTTATCTAGAATTAGTCCAGCAGTCCATTTAGAAATTAATGTTAGTAAAAGTTAAGACCGTTTTAAGACTGGTCAAGTCCGGCAACTGTCCGGCACAAAATTCACAATCTGCTTTAAGTCTGGTTTTATCTGGAATTAGTCCGGAAGTCAATTCCGAAATTATTTATAGCCTAAGTGAAATCAGATTCTAGTCCGTTAACATCCGGCAGTTGTCCGGCATAAATTTTAAATCCGTTTTAAGTCTGATTTTATCTGGAATTAGTCCGGAAGTCAAATCCGAAATTATGTATAGTCTAAGAAAAATCCGATTCTAGTCCGTTCACATCCGGCAGTTGTCTGGCATCAATTTTAAATCCGTTTTGAGTCTGGTTTTATCTGGAATTAGTCCAGCAGTCAATTTCGAAATTATATGAATAGTCTTAGTGAAATCCGATTCTAGTCCGTTCACATCCGGCAGTTGTCTGGCATCAATTTTAAATCCGTTTTAAGTCTGGTTTTATCTGGAATTAGTCCAGCAGTCAATTCCGAAATTATTTATGGTCTAAGTGAAATCCGATTCTAGTCCGTTCACATCTGGCAGTTGTCCGGCATAAATTTTAAATCCGTTGTATGTCTGGTTTTATCTGGAATTAGTCCGGCAGTCAATTCCGAAATTATTTATGGTCTAAGTGAAATCCGATTCTAGTCCGGTCACATCCGGCAGTTGTTCGGCAGAAATTTTAAATCCGTTTTAAGTCTGGTTTTAACTGGAATTAGTCCGGCAATCAATTCCGAAATTATTTATGGTCTAAGTGAAATCCGATTCTAGTCCGTTCACATCCAGCAGTTGTCCGGAATAAATTTTAAATCTGTTTTAAGTCTGGTTATATCTGTAATTAGTTCGGCTGTCAATTCCGAAATTATTTATAGTCATCCTATTTTCCCTTCCCCGTTCGCTCACCTCCGGATTCCGGTGATTTTGGAGATTCATTGATTTGGAAATTTTCTTAGAACATGCGGAACATTCAATTATATTTTATATGCGACTTTTCTGTTTTTTAATTCCGTCTGAAAGCAGTAAAATATCTGCAAAAGCATTTATTTTCTGTTAGTAGCGAATTCAGCTAATTAAAGGAAATTTGGATTCTGAATTATTTTTATAATTCGCTAACGTTTATTGGATGGTGACATCTAAAAAGATTTGCAATGGATCTTAGAAAAATAGAAAATTTTATTGCTTTTAATCATAGGAAGTCGGAAAATAGTTGCATTAAAAATAATTCAATTTCTGAATGATTTTCTTTTACTTTCGCTTCAAAAGATTCTGAATTTTTGTCAGTTAAATTGGCTTGCTGCATTTTCTAAGAACATCTCCATCTTTTTAACTATTTTTCATTTCGCCCTTTTTACCGGAATACGGAAAAAGTCTGGCATATCTTTTACAATCCAGAAAGAGTCAAGTGAATGGCAAGGAGTCTGGTGAAGTTTGGTTATAATCCAGTACTCGTTTTTAAATCCAGAAAGAGTTCTGTTTAGTGCAAAAATATTCCTGCATTCTTTTTGCGATTCGGAGAAGCCAGACAAATACTGTTTTTATCCGTCACATGTTTTTAAATTTAGATTATAGAACGATTTATTAAGAGAATAGGAAACACATTTTTTAAAACAATTTTTTTTTGAGGTCGTTTAGCCATGTCGTAATGTGTCGTTCTAATGAAAATGATAATAAATAAAAGTAACACTTGGACAAAAAAAAAACAGATTACAAAAAACGGATTTCAGTTTGACTATTAATAATTTCGGAATTGACTGCCATACAATTTTCGGATGTGATCGGACGAAAAACGGATTTTAGTTAGACTATAAGTAAATTTGGAATTAAGTACCGGATAAATTCCTGATTAAACAGACTTAAAGCGGATTGTGAAATTTGTACCTGACAGTTTCTTGACGTGACCGGACTAAAAACGGATTTCACACTTGAGCTATAAATAGATTCCGAATCCATTTTTTATTTGCAGTAAAACCTTCACATATCGAATTCCAAGGGTCTGAGAATTTTTTTCGATATAAGCAGGAATTCTATTTATTCGGGTAAAAATTCAATATATTTAAATTCAAGGGACCGGCAAAAATATCTGATATAAGCGGGAATCCGATATATAGGGTCCGATTTACGTGGGTCCTACTGTATTTTCTATATCTCCCTTGTTACCGTGCAATAAAGTGAACTGAATCCGGATTTAAAAACGAGTGCCCGATTATGTCCGTACTTTGCCGTACTCTTTTAGAATTATAAAAAGAGTGCTGAATAATTCCATACTAAACCAGACGCTATCCGAATGTGAAAGCGATTGCCGTATAATTTTCATACTAAACCAGACTCTTTCCGAATTTGAAACGTGTGCCGGATTATATCCGTACTGTACCGGACTCTTTCCGGATTGTAAAACGAATGTCGGATTATTTTCGTACATACTCCGGGTTCTATTTGGAATTAAGAATTAGTGACGGATTATATCCGTACTTTACCGGACTTTTTCCGGATTTAATCCACAGATTACATGTATGTTTGATTTAACAAGTTAAACCTCAGAGCTCGTATAGCTCAGTCGGTTTAGGTTCTGCGCAAAGAGTGTACGACGCGGCTGATATCCCACGCATCGACGTATTTATTGTGGACCTGATTCGATATCATATCGAGAGGGCCCTCAAAAATCGCGATAATCAGCTGTTACCGTTGCTCTTTGAGAGGGGGATGGAGAGGAGTAAAAAAATGATCGATAAAGGTTATTTACCAGTAGAAGCATTCATGTATTTAGACAAAAATGATTTTATTCAGGACAAGAATAATGTGCCGATTCTGTACCATGTGGCTCGGCACGCATACGACAGAAAAATACGGCATAACATGAGAGATGTTATGAATGATCCGGCGGTGGCTTTAAATTACTCAATGAGCATGTCAAAAAGGGCCAGAGGCCTTAAATATATTTATAGAGTTAGGCTGTTTCCGTGGTTGATGAGAGAGTAAGAGTATGTTTTCATTACAGCTGTTTTAAAGGTAAAGGGAAAGATAAATAAAAATCTTTTTTATTTTTTGTATTAATTAATAGTGTAGCCAAGGTAATACAAAGGTGTAAAAAAAAAATAATTGTATTACTTAGAATGAAGTATGAATGAGGCATGAACTGGTGAAAATTGGTTTTATTCATTGGCGAAACTTGTAATTGATCGTCTTGAACAGTATGTATATTTAATTTAAAATTAAAACAAATCAAATATAGAAGACGATAGGACATAAAGTTCTTAATGTAATTTTGCGAAGTGTGTCAGTATGAGTTCAAAATAGATTGCGCAATATCTCTCCTTTTCTTCGTTTTTTATTTTTTATTTATCATTGTGATCTAGTGGGTCTAGTTTTTGGCTTCCAAAGTGGGGAAATTTTTTCTAGGCAAAAATTGTATTCAAATCGAAACTGGCAGAGTTATACAGATGTTAAATTTGTTTGATTGGTGTAAATTAATTGTATACAACGAGACGAAGGATTCGACAAGAGGCGGCGGCCCGTTCGAAATCTTAATGTACCAATTACGGTATTGTTATAAACTGAGTTAATAATGGCGTCTCTTTTATTATTTATCGCGTCATATGTTATTTGTTGTAATATTTTATATTGTTGTATAAATAAACGAAAAAAAAAAAAAAAAAGTTTAGGTTCTGCGTTGCGTGCGTAACATCCCGTGTTCGATTCCCATCATGCGTGCGATTTTTCTTCTTTAATATAACTGTTGTATATAATCGTTGTAATAAATGTATGAATATTTGTGTAATGTTAAGTTCCAAACATTGTTTAAAAATGACTTAAACACTTAAAAAATTTTTTTTTTGCTTTTCCGACTAATTCCGGATGAAGCCGGACTAAATCCGGATTACAAAAAAAGTTTAACCAGATTAGTTCCGGACTCTACCGGACTACATCCGGATTTAACCAACGATTAGGACCGTATTTGTTCCGGACTGTACCGGACTACTTTCGGATTTAAACAACACTTCGGACCAGATTTGTTCCAGACTGTACCGGACTATATCCGGATTGTATACGGCCGGATTTATTTCGGATAAGACCGGACTAAATTCCGTGTCAAAAACCTACGTTAAATCGGACACTTTCGGACTAATTCCAGATCCGGAATTAATCCGGACTTGTCCGGAATTTTGTCTGGAATTCGTCCGGATTTTTTAGTACAATTTGAAGTTAACTTCGCTAAAGAAGTTGACCGGAAGAGACCTGGACATTGGTTGGGTACTGGGGTACTTCTAAGAAGGAAATTTTTTTATTTTGAGGTTGACTTCCCCGAAGAAGTTGTCCGGAAATGACCTGGACATCGGGTGGGTACAAGGGTACTTTAGAGTAGTCGATCCTAACTTCCCTCAAGATATTGACCGAAAAAATCCAGTTACACTAATGGCCTATTTAAATAAAACCAAATGACTGCCAGCAGGAAGGTTTGAAAAAGCATTATTTAAAGAGTTTCAAATCATCCCGCAAATTTCGACCAATGACCAATGTATAGGAGACGATTTTATTAGAGTTATCATCATTTTCCCTGTAGAGGCGCAACGAGCGCTAACTAATCACGACTAGAATAGAAAAGAAAAATGAGCGTGTGTTTTTCTCGAGAGTGGGAGCTCCTTATACTACTTCGTGTGTATAATTTAAACAGCCTGATGACACCAATGCATTGAAATCAACGCATATGTTCAAAGTCAAAGTGGCCAATGGTGGAGCTGGCTGTACTCTGGATGGAATTTGATTAAAATGCATGGGAAAACACACAAAAACTTCATTTTCGCTTATTAATATTGATTTAATTGTACTTTTTTTAACATGATATTAATCTTGGAACTTTCGAATTATTTTGCAACATAATTCAATTTAGAAAAGCGTATAATATTTTATTTATAATGAAAATTGTTTTAAGATTCTTGGCGGGAAATTTAAAATAAACATTTTAAAATTATTTTTTTGTATTTATAATTGATTATTCGATAATAATTTGCAATTTTAATAGCAATATGTTCAATAATTTCACTTTTGATATTTCATCGAATGTTCAAAATTTATTTTATTTGAATTTCCCTCCAGGAATCTGAACACAATTTTCAATAAATAAAATATTATTAGCTTTTTTGAATTAAATTATGTTGCAAAATAATTCAAAAGTTTTAAGATTAATACCATAAAAAAAAGTACAATTAAATCAATTTTAATAAGCGAAAATTAAGTTTTCGTATGTTTCACCATGCATTTTAATTAAATCCCACACAGAGTACCTCCAGCGCCGCAATCGGCCACTTTCAACATATGCGTTGATTTTCTCGGGATCCAATACAGGCCGTGTCACCTAGCTGAATTTAAAAAAAAACAAATAACCTAAAAAGCATTCAGCTTAAAATCGATTTAACCTAAAATACATTAAGCCCAAAACCCATCGAACCTATAGCGCATTGTGCCAAAACCCATTTCACCTAAATCCAATGTAACCTACATCCCACGTAACCTAAAAATGATTTAGCCTAAAACATATTTAACCTAAAATACATTTAACCTTAAACCCATTTAACCTAAAAAGCATTAAGCCTAATAGCCATTTAACCTTTAATGCATTTAGCTTAAACCCCAATTAACCTAAATGCCATTTCACCTAAAAGCCGTTCGTCCGAAATCCATTTAGCCAAAATTCCATTTAGCTCCCATTTATGTTAAATGGGATTTAGGCTGAATGCATTTTATTTTAAATGGGTTTTAGTCTTAATACATTTAAGGTTAAATAGGATTTAGGCTGAATGCATTTAAGGTTAATTATGTTCTAGGCTGAATGTATTTTAGGTTAATCAGGTTCTAGGCTGAATGCATTTTAAGTCAAATGGGTTTTTGAATAACTGCATTTTAGGTCAAATGGGATTTAGGCTGAATGCGTGTAAAATGAAATTGGATTTAGACTGAATTCATTTTAAGTTAAATGGGATTTAGGTTACCTTAGTTTTGGGCTGAGGGCATTTTAGATTAATTGAGATTTAGACTGAATGAATTTTAGGTTAAATGTGGTTTAGTCTGAATGCATTTAAGGTTAAATGGGACTTAAGTTACATTAGTTTTGGGCTGAGGGCCTTTTAGGTTAATTGGGATTTATGCTGAATGCATTTCAGTTTAAATCGGTTTTTGTATATCTTCGTTTAAGGTCAAATGGGATTTATTCTGAATGCATTTTCAGTTAAATGGGATTTAGACTAGTTAGGTTTTAGGGTAAATGAATTCTAGACTAAATGTCTAGTAAAAGAAATTGGATAAAACGATCGAGGATTCCGTATACAAGCTTGATTCCTTGTTTACGTAAATAGAGAAATTTCGTATACTAGTGTTTACTGTGAAGCGGAATTGTAAATACGAAATCTTTTTTACGACTTTTAATTAAAAAATAGCATTCTTTCGGACACAAATATGTATTAGGATTAATTTAGAAGGTGAAATAAAGAAGTTTAGAAGTAAAAGAAGGTAAATATAAGAAAAAAACAAAAGATTTCACTAACCGCAGTTTTATACTATACATTTTTCATAACTTATTCTTAAAATAAAACAAAAAATTTTATTTATAAAATTACGAATCTATAAAATCAACGATTATTATTAACCCTACTAGAAGTAAAGAGATAGAAATCTTATCACTTTTTATCTATTCTTATCCCTGTTATAGAAAGAGATGCAGAAGAGCTATCATTTTCAAACTCGACTCGTTATCTCCTTATATCTTTCTATCGACCCAAATCTCTTTCAATCTCTACCTTAATCACGATGAACCAGCTTATCACCATTAATCGGCTTTTCCCTATAACTTTCAATCTCTAATCTTTACCATCCTATACCTTTCTATTGCCTAAAATCTCTTTCAATCTCTACTTTAATCATAATGACCAGCTTATCGCCATTAATCACCTTTTTCCTATAACTTTCAATCTCTAATCTATACCTTTCTATCCAGTCCTATCCCTACCTTAATGGACATAGCAAGTTATCGCTTTTAATCATCTTTTTTTATAACTTTGAATTAATGTCTAATACTTTCACATCATTTCCAAACCCCACCTGAATGAACACTATGTGCTTTCCCTTTTAATCACTTTTCATCAATACTTTTCAATAACCTAAAACATATCTACATATTTTTTGCTATTCCACTTTAACCAGCATCATCAGTTATCGCTGTTAATCACCTTTCTTCTATAACTTTTAATCCACCTTCTACCCCTTCCTATCCCTTTCTATCTCTTTTTATCCCTTTCTATCCCTTCCTATCCCTTTTAATCCCTTTCTATCCCTACTTATACTTTCCCATCCCCAACTGAAAGAACATTATCACTCACTAGATTACTGAAAGTAATGAAAGGAAAGTGATTAAAAGCGAAAAATGATCATGTTAATACAGGTGGGATAAGAAAATATAAAAGAGAGAGAGAAAGGGATAGGAAAGGGATAGAAAAAGATAGAAAGAGATAGAAAGGGATAGAAAGTGATAGATGAAAGATAGAAAGTTATTGAAGGAAAGTGATTAAAAGCCATTAACCGCTAATGCTGGTTAAGAGAAGAATAGCAAAAAATATGTGTACATGACATAGGTGATTAATGGTGATAACTGATCATTATGATTAAGGTAGAGATTGAAAAAGATTGAAGGCAATAGAAAGGGATAGGATGATAAAGATTAGAGATTGAAAGTTATAGGCAAAATGTGATTAATGGCGATAAGCTGGTCATGGTGATTAAAGTGGAGATTGAAAGAGATTGAAGGCAATAGAAAGGGAAAGGATTGTAAAGATTAAAGATTGAAAGTTATAGGGAAAAGGTGATTAATGGTGAAACCTGATAATTATGATTATGGTAGAGATCGAAAGAGGTTTGATGTCAATAGAAAGGGTTAAGAAGGTATAGAGTCGGGATTGAAAATTATACGTTTTCTGTATCTCTTTCTATAACAGAGATAAGAAAAAATAAAAAGTGATAAGATTCATATCTTTTTATTTTCAGTATGGATCTCCAAAAATATAAATACTATGTGGGATAGAAAAAGATAGAAGAGGAAGATTAAAAGAGATAGGAGTAAGAGTGATAAAAGGCAGTCAAGTAAAGGAGTGATCTGTAGTGTATCGTTTGTTAGCTTAGTTGGTAGTGTGCTTAGGTTAATGCGCACGAAGTTAGGGGATCGCTCCATCATAGCTGACGATTTTTCAGTATAATACGCGTTAAATATTAGATTAATTTTAGTATATATAGATATATATACTACCATATAAAATAACTAAAGCAATTTGGTATTTAAAATGGTAGATAAGCGAAAAGATCTATAGAGATTAAATTTTTAAAGAAGAGGATAGAAAGGGGATAGAAAGAGATTCACTTTTTATAGAAAAGGAAAAAAAGGGGATAGAAAAGGGATAGAAAGAGATAAAAATAGTTGATGGACGAAGAGATAGAGATTTATTTATTTTAGAATATGATTGAAAGGGAATAGAAACGGATACAAATTCAAAGCGAATAGAGAAAAGATATAAAGAGGTAGAAGTTTAGAGATAGAAAGATATTGTGTTTTGGGAATGCAAAGTAGATATATGGAAGGGATAGAAAAAATGTAATCTCTATCTATACTCATATTTCTTTCCCTTTTTATCTGTTTACTCTTAGCAGGGAATAGAACGTAGAATTCATAGCATTAAAAAATCCTAAAAATTAAATAAAAAAAGATAAATTGTAAAAATAGATCTTTTTGAGGGTTCCGTACCCCTTCGGTGTTCGGCGGAACCCCCCCCCCCCCCCTTACAAAAAAGTAGTACTGGATTCAGTACTAGGAAGAAGTACTGGGTTTAGTACTGGGAAGAAGTACTGGGTTTAGTACTGGGTTCAGTACTGGGATAAGTACTGGGGTCAGTACTGGGTTAAGTACTGGAAAACCAGTACTTTTTTCGCGCAATATAATTTTTTAAGCGCAATAACAAATTTTTTTTTAAATTTCATTGGAACTGTGTTTTTGCGTTCAATGTATTCCTCTCTATTTAATTTACAACAAAAAACTACTGCGCAGCCGTGGGACCCATAGAAACTTAGTGCGCAATGTGAACAAATTTTCAACAGTGCATGGCGAAGAAAGTACTGGTTTTCCAATACTGAACCCAGTACTAAACCCAGTACTGAACCCAGTACTTATCCCAGTACTGAACCCAGTACTTTTTCCCAGTACTGAAACCAGTACTGAATCCAGTACTTCTTTTTTGTAAGGGCCTATAGCAAGACTCGTGCATCCATAGCCAAAAACCATTCCCCCTCCCCTTAAGGGGTTACATTGATTTACTTGGCAAAAAAAGGCATATTTTCAACAATTTTTTTTATTTACACTGTTAAAAAAATGGAATATGTTCTTACAACTTTACACCGGTGTTAAGAAACCGGTGTGATTTTGGCCGTGCACTACACCGGCGAGTGTAAACGATTTGGCATTTACAACCAAGCGGTGTAAGCGGACTATCAAATCGCACCAAAAAGTGCGAATGTCAGTTTCTTTGTCTAACTGTCCCTCTCCTCGCCCCTTTTGTCAACATCTGAGAATAGCCATTTTTAAGTTTTCTTCTAATTTTCGTTTTCACTGAATCCACGAGCAGAAATGATTATATGATAAATGATTACTAAATATTTAAATGTGATAAATCCAGTTTATCAAAAACATATAGACCTAATATAAATAACAATATAAAGTGATAAAAAAACACAAAAGTAAATAAAAACAAAAAAGATTACTCGACGACATAACCTAAACAAAGTGTTGAAATTAATGTCATATCAATTAATTCAATTCTCTAGTCAATTCTACGTGGCATATAAATTTCCCAAATATTATTGTAGATTCTTTAATATATTTTAAATTCAGAACTGTATTAAAAAAATTATATGATATTTCTATAATTTAGGGAAACAAAAACAGGTTTTAGAATGGAGACCAAATCTCAAAAATTGTAAAACCGAATATTTTTTCCAAATTCAATTCTATGTGGTATATAAATTTCCCAACTATTTTTTTAGAATCTTTTAGCTGTAATTAAATAAAAACTGTATTGAAAAAAAATTGATTCTATTTTTATAATTTCTGAGAAAAAGAACCGTTTTTAGAATACAGACAAAATATCAATTTTTGTAAAACCGAATATATAACCAGTTTTTGTTTCCATAAATTATAGAAATAACATCTATTTTTTTTAATACAGTTCTGAATTTGTAATACCATGAAGAATCTAAAAAAATATTCGGGAAATTTATTTGCCACATAGAATAGAATTTGAAAAAAATATTCGATTCTACGAAAATTGATATTTTTTCTGTAGTATTAAATTTGTTTTTGATTCCATTAAATTAAAAAATATCATCTAATTCTTTTTAAATACAATTTTAAATTTGCAATACCTTAAAGAATCTAAAACAATATTTGGGAAATTTATTTGACACATAGAATAGCATTTAGAAAAAATATTCGGTTTTACAAAAAATAATATTTTGTCTCTAGTCTAAAACCTGATTATATTGTTATCATAAATTCTAAAAATATCATGTAATTTTTTTTACATACAGGTTTGAATTTGGAATATCTTAAAGAATCTAAAACAATATTTGGGAAATTTATTTGCCATATAGAATAGAATTTGGAAAAAACATTCGATTCTACTAAAATTGATATTTTTCTCTAGTCTAAAACCTGACTTTCTTCACATAAATTATAAGATTATCATCTTTTTCTTTTAATTTAGTTTTAAATTTGGAACATCTTAAAGAATCAAAAGCAACATTTGTGAAATTAATTTGCTACGTAAAATAGAATTTGGAAAAAATATTCTTAAAATACCATGCAATTTTTTTTACATACAGTTTTGAATTTGGAATATCTGAAACAATCTAAAACAATATTCGGGAAATTTATTTGCCATATAAAATAGAATTTGGAAAAAATATTCGATTCTACTAAAATTGATAATTTATCTCTAGGTTAATATCTATTTTTTATTCCATAAAATAAAAAAATATCATTTAATTTTATTAAATGCAATTCTGAATTTAAAATATCATAAAGAAAAAAATATTTGGGAAATTTATTTGCCACATAAAATAGAATTTGGTAAAAATATTCGGTTTTACAAAAATTGATATTTTGTCTATAGTCTAAAACCTGATTTTGTTCTCATAAATTCTGAAAATATCATGTAATTTTTTATAAATACAGTTTTGAATTTGGAATATCTTAAAGAATCTAAATCAATATTTCGGAAATTTATTTGACACGTTGAATAGAATTTGGAAAAAATATGCAATTCTACAAAAATTGATATTCTTTCTTTAGTCTAAAATATGATTTTGATTGCATGAAATAAAAAATATCAACTAATTTTTTTTAAATACAGTTCTAAATTTAAGATATCTAAAAGAATTTAGAAAAATATTTTGAAAATTTATATGCCACATAGAATAGAATTGGAAAAATATTCTGTTTTACAAAAATTGATATTTTCTCTATAGTCTAAAACCTGATTTTATTTTGATAAATTCTAAAAATATCATATATTTTTTTTCAAATACAATTCTGAATTTAGAATTTTTAAAAGAATCTAACCCCTTCTGTATCCTTTTTCACCAGCCATTCCACTCCATTCGCCCAAACACTTTTTCTATTCACTTTCACTACCCTTCCGTTTTTTCTTTCCACCCACGCTTTTTGTTCCAGCAGCCATTTTATTCTTCTCTCTCTCCATGTTCTATCAATATCTATTCTCTCCACACTTCCTTTCAACCTACATTTTAATCTCATTACTTCCATCCTAGCATTCTCATCTTCTAATTCCACAATCCACAATTTCGGTTTTTCCACATCCTCTCCTCTTACTCCCTTAATGTTCTTGATCCTAACTTTAGCTCCAATTCTTGACAAAAGTTTTTCTACCTCCTCTTTGCCTTTTCTCCACTCTACCTTCATACCTTTAATAACAATATTTCTTTTTCTTTTCTCCTTCTCCATAACTTCTACTCTCATCGATAATTCCCCCATTTTGATTCTTAGATCGTCATCTGCTTTTTCTCTACTACCCACCCTTTCTTCTACTCCTTCATTTAATGTTACCCTCTCCCTTTCTACGAACTCTCTCTTCCTATTCTCCTCACTCTCTATTATATATTTCTCTAACTCCTCCATTCTCTTCCACATATTTTCCGTCTCCTTATCCCAACTTGCCTCCCACTGTTCAACCCTCTATAAAATTGCTTTCATTGCCTTTCGTAATCCCTCAATTTGCTTAAACCTCTTTTTCTCTAGTTTCCTAATTTCCTCCATTTCATCCCATGCTTCATCAAACTGCTCATCACTTTTCTTCATTGTTCTTTTGATTAGACTTAGTAAAACTTGACAATCCTTGCATTCAAAATTTTTCCTGTCCAATCCCTTTTCAAATTTTCGCGCCTTAGACTCATTTCCGCCATTACCACTTGCGTCATTGCTTTCCTGTTTATTCGACATTGTTAAGTTCTACCTTATCTACCCAGAAGCACTACTTTTATCTTCGTCACTCTCTCGCTCTCTCACTCTCACTCAACACGCTTTTATCCTAACCTCACAATTTTGCCTCCTTTCTCAAATCTTTTTACCATTCATTTCTCACCCTCTTCCACATACACTCCTTCCATTTACCTCACAGCCCTTCACTCTATACTTACCAATCACTACACTACCCACCCTATACTTAAGGGGGTCTTCTAATCTCCAGGCCCGAAATTCAGTGGTTTTTTGGGAATTAATTGTGAAGAAACTACTGAATATTTTCTGACAAATTTTTTCTTATTTTCAAGATACATCCTTTAACTTGTGATCTTGAAACGCCCTTGCGTAGACGCGTTTCAGAAATACAGAGGTCCCGCTTGATTCACGGTTTTGGCACTGGGACAATCTAAAATCAAAATACGAATTTTTTTCATGTGTATAGTTGCGTTGACTATTTTTTCCCGTGGCAGATTTTTTTTTATTTTTTAATTTGTCAAAATTATGCCAAAATTCGCAAAAATTTTCATTTTTTTCTTTTTTTTTTTACTTTAAGCGGATATAAAAAAAACGAAAAAATATTTCAAAAATCATACACGGTGAAAAATAGCTGCATCATTTCTGAGTAATTTAAAAAAAAAATTAAAATCGGACCATTTTTACTATAAAAAGCGTGACTCAGCAGCTTAAAAAACACTACTTTCGGGAAAACGAGTTTAAAGTTAACACATGGTGCATAACTTGATTGTAGTAACTCATGAGTTAATCTGCTAATATCGAGTCCGAACAAGGTTTTTTGTTTTTATACGGGTCTTTAGGCATCAGCAAAGATAAAAAAATTATAAATTGGTAATTTGTTGATAATGGAATTATTATAAATAAACAAATGTTACAAATGAACAAAAATTCGTGGGTTCTTTCGGTTCCCAGAAACATGAAAAAGAACGTAATTCTCACGAAATCCTTTCTGTGGCATATTCTCAGATACATATAGATTGAAATAAAAAAGAAAAAAAAATTTTTTTTTTTGAAACCCCGAGAGTAGAAGACCCCCTTAATATTAACAGATTTTCAAAAAACTATCTCCCCTTCACAATACGCGTAAACTACTCATCGGTACCGAAAACGGAAGCCTACTAAATCTAAAATAATATTTTGGAAATTTATTTGAAATGTAGAATAGAATTTGGAATAAATATTCTATTCTAAAAAAATTGATTTTTTGTCTCTAGTCTAAAACCTGATTTTGTTCTCATAGATTATAAAAATATCGTTTTTTTTTTCAATACTGTTCTAAATTTGGGATATATTAAAGAATTTAAAACAATATTTGGGAAATTTATTTGCTACATAGAACAGAATTTGAAGAAAATATTCTGTTTTACAAAAATTTTTGTTTGTCATATGTTTTGTTTACGTTGTCAATTCTATTGAGCATAACCATTAAAACCTATGTGTTAAATTTGTTGTTTGTGTGTAATATCATTAGTAGACTGTTGACAATTAAGAATATTAACTTCAGTGTTTGACATGTAAGAAAAAATGTGTATTAATAGTTTAGAATTTGTGTTTTTATGGATGTAATTTTAGGTTATGTGTAATCGCGAGTGGCACTCGCACCGACCGGTGTCGAGGTCATATGTGTCGTAAGAACTTCGCACCGTAACACTGGCGTTGCAATTTTAAAGTGTGACTTACAAAAACTCAACACTTTTACGGATGCATTGCATTTTTTTCGCACTTTTTTTTTTGTAAAGTGCGTTTCCTTTTTTTTAACAGTGTAAAGAAGGAAATATTTTATTATAACTTTTTAGTTTCTTAAATATATATATTTAAAGAAAAATTTGTAAAATTTGCGAAGAAAATATTCAGAAGTCAGCCATTGAGACGTCATTTTCGGTGACCCCTCGGAAACTGACATGGGAAGTCGTTCATTTATTCGAACATATGAAAATCGCTTCTATTTTTGTCCTAGGAAAAAAATGAAGATCTATCTTATGCTTTATTTTTTTCCGAGGCAAAAATAGACGTCCTTTTCATATCATTAAACAAATTAACGACATCCAATTTCTGTCATCAGGTATATCTAAAAGCGCCTTGTTTGTGCCTTGAAAATAAAAAGTTTCGTATACAACACGGAAATAAAGACAGCCCAATTTGTTTACTTTGATGTTTGCGAACTCGTGTACGTCTCGGGCTTCGCCCTCGACTCCCACTCGTACTGCAAACATTAACGTACCGTTTTTTTGTGACCTGGTCACTAAAAAAAAATTCACAAAATGACCAAAAAGAGGTTTAGACCCCTATGCTAGAGCTTACCCTAACTGTCCTACAGTACCCCTTAAACTAATAAAATTTTTATTTGTATACTCAGAATTAAAAAAAACGATATAAAACGCGATTGAAAATTGTTATCACTTTTTTTTCAAAATAATTGAAAAATTATGAAACAAACAAAAAAATTTTTTTTAATCTTATACAAGGCTTGATCAAGGCTGCCACAGGATCAATAATCAAAACTGTTATCCCTACTAAAAAATCCGGACTAATTCCGTAGGAATTCCAGACAAATTTCAGACAAAACAGTCCGGTCTTATCTGGAATTAATCCGAAATGTGTCCGGAAATGATCCGAATTAGTCCGAAATTTGTCTGACACAAAAAATTTGATCTGAAATTAATCCGGAATAGTCCGAATCTTGTCCGGCAATTGATTTCGAAATTATTTATAATCGAAGTGAAGTCCGTTTTTCGTCCGGTCACGTCCGGAAACTGTCCGACACAAAATTTAAAATCCGCTTTAAGTCTGGTTTTAACTGGAATTAGTCCGGCATTCGATTCAGAAATTATTTTTAGTTAGAGAGAAGTCCGTTTTTAGTACGGACACGTCCGGAAACTGTCTGGCACAAAAATCACAATCGGTTTTAAGTCTGGATTTATCTGGAATTAGTCCGGCAGTCCATTTAGAAATTAATGTTAGTAAAAGTTAAGACCGTTTTAAGACTGGTCAAGTCCGGCAACTGTCCGGCACAAAATTCACAATCTGCTTTAAGTCTGGTTTTATCTGGAATTAGTCCGGGAGTCAATTCCGAAATTATGTATAGCCTAAGTGAAATCAGATTCTAGTCCGTTAACATCCGGAAGTTGTCCGGCATAAATTTTAAATCCGTTTTAAGTCTGGTTTTATCTGGAATTACTCCAGCAGTCAATTCCGAAATTATTAATAGTCTAAGTAAAATCTGATTCTAGTCTGTTTACATCCGACCGTTGTCCGGCATAAATTTTAAATCCGTTTTAAGTCTGATTTTATCTGGAATTTGTCCGGAAAATGCATAAAATTTAAATCCGTTTTTAGTCTGGTTTTATTTAGAATCAGTCCGGCAGTCAATTCCGAAATTATTTATGGTCTAAGTGAAATCCGATTCTAGTCCGTTCACATCTGGCAGTTGTCCGGCATAAAATTTAAATCCGTTTTTAGTCTGATTTTATCTGGAATAGGTCCGGCAGTCAATTCCGAAATTATTAATAGTCTAAGTAAAATCTGATTCTAGTCTGTTTACATCCGGCCGTTGTCCGGCATAAATTTTAAATCCGTTTTAAGTCTGATTTTATCTGGAATTTGTCCGGAAAATGCATAAAATTTAAATCCGTTTTTAGTCTGGTTTTATTTGGAATCAGTCCGGCAGTCAATTCCGAAATTATTTATGGTCTAAGTGAAATCCGATTCTAGTCCGTTCACATCTGGCACTTGTCCGGCATAAAATTTAAATCCGTTTTTAGTCTGATTTTATCTGGAATAGGTCCGGCAGTCAATTCCGAAATTATGTATAGTCTAAGAAAAATCAGATTCTAGTCCGTTAACATCCGGAAGTTGTCCGGCATAAATTTTAAATCCGTTTTAAGTCTGGTTTTACCTGGAATTAGTCCGGGAGTCAACTCCGAAATTATTTATAGTGTAAGTAAAAACCGATTCTAGTCTATTCACATCTGGCAGTTGTCCGGCATAAATTTTAAATCCGTTTTAAGTCTGGTTTTACCTGGAATTAGTCCGGCAGTCAACTCCGAAATTATTTATAGTGTAAGTAAAAACCGATTCTAGTCTATTCACATCTGGCAGTTGTCCGGCATAAATTTTAAATCCGTTTCAAGTCTGGTTTAGTCTGGAATTTGTCTGGCAGTCATGTATAAAATTATTAATAGTCTGAGCGAAACCCGTTTGTCGTCAGTTCACATCCGAAAGTTAACCCGACCAAATTAAAAATTCGTTTTAAGTCTGGTTTTATCTGGAATTACTCCAGCAGTCAATTCCGAAATTATTAATAGTCTAAGTAAAATCTGATTCTAGTCTGTTTACATCCGGCCGTTGTCCGGCATAAATTTTAAATCCGTTTTAAGTCTGATTTTATCTGGAATTTGTCCGGCAAATGCATCAAATTTAAATCCGTTTTTAGTCTGGTTTTATTTGGAATCAGTCCAAAAGTCAATTCCGAAATTATTAATAGTCTAAGTAAAATCTGATTCTAGTCCGTTCACATCTGTCAGTTGTCCGGCATAAAATTTAAATCCGTTTTTAGTCTGATTTTATCTGGAATTTGTCCGGAAAATGCATAAAATTTAAATCCGTTTTTAGTCTGGTTTTATTTGGAATCAGTCCGGCTGTCAATTCCGAAATTATTTATGGTCTAAGTGAAATCCGATTCTAGTCCGTTCACATCTGGCAGTTGTCCGGCATAAAATTTAAATCCGTTTTTAGTCTGATTTTATCTGGAATAGGTCCGGCAGTCAATTCCGAAATTATTAATAGTCTAAGTAAAATCTGATTCTAGTCTGTTTACATCCGGCCGTTGTCCGGCATAAATTTTAAATCCGTTTTAAGACTGATTTTATCTGGAATTTGTCCGGAAAATGCATAAAATTTAAATCCGTTTTTAGTCTGGTTTTATTTGGAATCAGTCCGGCAGTCAATTCCGAAATTATTTATGGTCTAAGTGAAATCCGATTCTAGTCCGTTCACATCTGGCAGTTGTCCGGCATAAAATTTAAATCCGTTTTTAGTCTGATTTTATCTGAAATAGGTCCGGCAGTCAATTCCGAAATTATGTATAGCCTAAGTGAAATCAGATTCTAGTCCGTTAACATCCGAAAGTTGTCCGGCATAAATTTTAAATCCGTTTTAAGTCTGGTTTTACCTGGAATTAGTCCGGCAGTCAACTCCGAAATTATTTATAGTGTAAGTAAAAACCGATTCTAGTCTATTCACATCTGGCAGTTGTCCGGCATAAATTTTAAATCCGTTTCAAGTCTGGTTTAGTCTGGAATTTGTCTGGCAGTCATGAATAAAATTATTTATAGTCTGAGTGAAACCCGTTTGTCGTCAGTTCACATCCGAAAGTAAACCCGACCAAATTAAAAATTCGTTTTAAGTCTGGTTTTATCTGGAATTACTCCAGCAGTCAATTCCGAAATTATTAATAGTCTAAGTTAAATCTGATTCTAGTCTGTTTACATCCGGCCGTTGTCCGGCATAAATTTTGAATCCGTTTTAAGTCTGATTTTATCTGGAATTTGTCCGGAAAATGCATAAAATTTAAATCCGTTTTTAGTCTGGTTTTATTTGGAATCAGTCCGGCAGTCAATTCCGAAATTATTTATGGTCTAAGTGAAATCCGATTCTAGTCCGTTCACATCTGGCAGTTGTCCGGCATAAAATTTAAATCCGTTTTTAGTCTGATTTTATCTGGAATTTGTCCGGAAAATGCATAAAATTTAAATCCGTTTTTAGTCTGGTTTTATTTGGAATTTGTCCGGAAAATGCATAAAATTTAAATCCGTTTTTAGTCTGGTTTTATTTGGAATCAGTCCGGCAGTCTATTCCGAAATTATTAATAGTCTAAGTAAAATCTGATTCTAGTCCGTTCACATCTGGCAGTTGTCCGGCATAAAATTTAAATCCGTTTTTAGTCTGATTTTATCTGGAATTAGTCCGGGAGTCAATTCCGAAATTATTTATAGCCTAAGTGAAATCAGTTACTAGTCCGTTAACATCCGAAAGTTGTCCGGCATAAATTTTAAATCCGTTTTAAGTCTGGTTTTACCTGGAATTAGTCCTGCAGTTAACTCCGAAATTATTTATAGTGTAAGTAAAAACCGATTCTAGTCTATTTAAATCTGGCAGTTGTCCGGCATAAATTTTAAATCCGTTTCAAGTCTGGTTTAGTCTGGAATTTGTCTGGCAGTCATGTATAAAATTATTTATAGTCTGAGTGAAACCCGTTTGTCGTCAGTTCACATCCGAAAGTTAACCCGACTAAATTAAAAATTCGTTTTAAGTCTGGTTTTATCTGGAATTACTCCAGCAGTCAATTCCGAAATTATTAATAGTCTAAGTAAAATCTGATTCTAGTCTGTTTACATCCGGCCGTTGTCCGGCATAAATTTTAAATCCGTTTTAAGTCTGATTTTATCTGGAATTTGTCCGGAAAATGCATAAAATTTAAATCCGTTTTTAGTCTGGTTTTATTTGGAATCAGTCCGGCAGTCAATTCCGAAATTATTAATAGTCTAAGTAAAATCTGATTCTAGTCCGTTCACATCTGGCAGTTGTCCGGCATAAAATTTATATCCGTTTTTAGTCTGATTTTATCTGGAATTTGTCCGGAAAATGCAAAAAATTTAAATCCGTTTTTAGTCTGATTTTATCTGGAATTTGTCCGGAAAATGCATAAAATTTAAATCCGTTTTTAGTCTGGTTTTATTTGGAATTTGTCCGGAAAATGCATAAAATTTAAATCCGTTTTTAGTCTGGTTTTATTTGGAATCAGTCCGGCAGTCAATTCCGAAATTATTAATAGTCTAAGTAAAATCTGATTCTAGTCCGTTCACATCTGGCAGTTGTTCGGCATAAAATTTAAATCCGTTTTTAGTCTGATTTTATCTGGAATTTGTCCGGAAAATGCATAAAATTTAAATCCGTTTTTAGTCTGGTTTTATTTGGAATTTGTCCGGCAAATGCATAAAATTTAAATCCGTTTTTAGTCTGGTTTTATTTGGAATCAGTCCGGCAGTCAATTCCGAAATTATTTATGGTCTAAGTGAAATCCGATTCTAGTCCGTTCACATCTGGCAGCTGTCCGGCATAAAATTTAAATCCGTTTTTAGTCTGATTTTATGTGGAATAGGTCCGGCAGTCAATTCCGAAATTATGTATAGTCTATGAAAAATCAGATTCTAGTCCGTTAACATCCGGAAGTTGTCCGCCATAAATTTTAAATCCGTTTTAAGTCTGGTTTTACCTGGAATTAGTCCGGGAGTCAATTCCGAAATTATTTATAGCCTAAGTGAAATCAGTTACTAGTCCGTTAACATCCGAAAGTTGTCCGGCATAAATTTTAAATCCGTTTTAAGTCTGGTTTTACCTGGAATTAGTCCGGCAGTCAATTCCGAAATTATTTATAGTGTAAGTAAAAACCGATTCTAGTCTATTCAAATCTGGCAGTTGTCCGGCATAAATTTTAAATCCGTTTCAAGTCTGGTTTAGTCTGGAATTTGTCTGGCAGTCATGTATAAAATTATTTATAGTCTGAGTGAAACCCGTTTGTCGTCAGTTCACATCCGAAAGTAAACCCGACCAAATTAAAAATTCGTTTTAAGTCTGGTTTTATCTGGAATTACTCCAGCAGTCAATTCCGAAATTATTAATAGTCTAAGTTAAATCTGATTCTAGTCTGTTTACATCCGGCCGTTGTCCGGCATAAATTTTGAATCCGTTTTAAGTCTGATTTTATCTGGAATTTGTCCGGAAAATGCATAAAATTTAAATCCGTTTTTAGTCTGGTTTTATTTGGAATCAGTCCGGCAGTCAATTCCGAAATTATTTATGGTCTAAGTGAAATCCGATTCTAGTCCGTTCACATCTGGCAGTTGTCCGGCATAAAATTTAAATCCGTTTTTAGTCTGATTTTATCTGGAATTTGTCCGGAAAATGCATAAAATTTAAATCCGTTTTTAGTCTGGTTTTATTTGGAATTTGTCCGGAAAATGCATAAAATTTAAATCCGTTTTTAGTCTGGTTTTATTTGGAATCAGTCCGGCAGTCTATTCCGAAATTATTAATAGTCTAAGTAAAATCTGATTCTAGTCCGTTCACATCTGGCAGTTGTCCGGCATAAAATTTAAATCCGTTTTTAGTCTGATTTTATCTGGAATTAGTCCGGGAGTCAATTCCGAAATTATTTATAGCCTAAGTGAAATCAGTTACTAGTCCGTTAACATCCGAAAGTTGTCCGGCATAAATTTTAAATCCGTTTTAAGTCTGGTTTTACCTGGAATTAGTCCTGCAGTTAACTCCGAAATTATTTATAGTGTAAGTAAAAACCGATTCTAGTCTATTTAAATCTGGCAGTTGTCCGGCATAAATTTTAAATCCGTTTCAAGTCTGGTTTAGTCTGGAATTTGTCTGGCAGTCATGTATAAAATTATTTATAGTCTGAGTGAAACCCGTTTGTCGTCAGTTCACATCCGAAAGTTAACCCGACCAAATTAAAAATTCGTTTTAAGTCTGGTTTTATCTGGAATTACTCCAGCAGTCAATTCCGAAATTATTAATAGTCTAAGTAAAATCTGATTCTAGTCTGTTTACATCCGGCCGTTGTCCGGCATAAATTTTAAATCCGTTTTAAGTCTGATTTTATCTGGAATTTGTCCGGAAAATGCATAAAATTTAAATCCGTTTTTAGTCTGGTTTTATTTGGAATCAGTCCGGCAGTCAATTCCGAAATTATTAAATCCGGTTTTAGTCTGATTTTATCTGGAATAGGTCTGGCAGTCAATTCCGAAATTATGTATAGTCTAAGAAAAATCAGATTCTAGTCCGTTAACATCCGGAAGTTGTCCGGCATAAATTTTGAATCCGTTTTTAGTCTGGTTTTATTTGGAATCAGTCCGGCAGTCAATTCTGAAATTATTTATAGTCTAAGTAAAATCTGATTCTAGTCCGATTACATCCGGCACTTGTCCCGCATAAATTTTAAATCCGTTTTAAGTCTGCTTTTACCTGGAATTAGTCCGGCAGTCAACTCCGAAATTATTTATAGTGTAAGTAAAAACCGATTGTAGTCTGTTCACATCTGGCAGTTGTCCGGCATAAATTTTAAATCCGTTTCAAGTCTGGTTTAGTCTGGAATTTGTCTGGCAGTCATGTATAAAATTATTTATAGTCTGAGTGAAACCCGTTTGTCGTCAGTTCACATCCGAAAGTTAACCCGACCAAATTAAAAATTCGTTTTAAGTCTGGTTTTATCTGGAATTACTCCAGCAGTCAATTCCGAAATTATTAATAGTCTAAGTAAAATCTGATTCTAGTCTGTTTACATCCGGCCGTTGTCCGGCATAAATTTTAAATCCGTTTTAAGTCTGATTTTATCTGAAATTTGTCCGGAAAATGCATAAAATTTAAATCCGTTTTTAGTCTGGTTTTATTTGGAATCAGTCCGGCAGTCAATTCCGAAATTATTTATGGTCTAAGTGAATCCGATTCTAGTCCGTTCACATCTGGCAGTTGTCCGGCATAAAATTTAAATCCGTTTTTAGTCTGATTTTATCTGGAATAGGTCCGGCAGTTAATTCCGAAATTATGTATAGTCTAAGAAAAATCCGATTCTAGTCCGTTCACATCCGGCAGTTGTCTGGCATCAATTTTAAATCCGTTTTAAGTCTGGTTTTATTTGGAATTAGTCCGGCAGTCAATTCCGAAATTATTTATGTTCTAAGTGAAATCCGATTCTAGTCCGTTCACATCTGGCAGTTGTCCGGCATAAATTTTAAATCCACTTTATGTCTGGTTTTATCTGGAATTAGTCCGGCAGTCCATTTAGAAATTCATGTTAGTGAAAGTTAAGTCCGTTTTAAGTCTGGTCAAGTCCGGCAACTGTCTGGCACAAAATTCACAATTTGCTTTAAGTCTAGTTTTATCTGGAATTAGTCCGGCAGTCAATTCCGAAATTATTTATGGTCTAAGTGAAATCCGATTCTAGTCCGTTCATATCCGGCAATTTATCCGGCAGTCCGGAATAAATTTTATATCTGTTTTAAGTCTGGTTACATCTGTAATTAGTTCGGCTGTCAATTCCGAAATTATTTATAGTCATCCTATTTTCCCTTCCCCGTTCTCTCACCTCCGGATTCCGGTGATTTTGGAGATTCATTGATTTGGAAATTTTCTTAGAACATGCGGAACATTCAATTATATTTTATATGCGACTTTTCTGTTTTTTAATCCCGTCTGAAAGCAGTAAAATATCTGCAAAAGCATTCATTTTCTGTAAGTAGCGAATTGAGCTAATTAAAGGAAATTAGGAATCTAAAATGTTTTTATAATTCGCTAATGTTTATTGGATGGTGACATCTAAAAAGATTTGCAATGGATTATAGAAAAATAGAAAATTTTATTGCTTTTAATTATAGGAAGTCGGAAAATAGTTGCATTAAAAATAATTCAATTTCTGAATGATTTTCTTTTACTTTCGCTTCAAAAGATACTGAATTTTCGTCAGTTAAATTGGCTCGCTGCATTTTCTAAGAACATCTCCATCTTTTTAACTATTTTGTATTTCGCCCTTTTTACCGGAATACGGAAAAAGTCTGGCATATCTTTTACAATATAGAAAGAATCAAGTGAATGGCAAGGAGTCTGGTGAAGTTTGAGTATAATCCAGTACTCGTTTTTAAATCCAGAAGGAGTCCTGTTTAGTGCAAAAATATTCCTACATTCTTTTTGCGATCCGGAGAAGCCAGACAAATACTGTTTTTATCCGTCACATCCTTTTAAATCTAGATTATAGTACGATTTATTAAGAAAATAGGAAACACATTTTTTAAAACAATTTTTTCTTGAGGTCGTTTAGCCATGTCGTAATGTGTCGTTCTAATGAAAATGATAATAAATAAAAGTAACATTTGGACAAAAAAAACAGATTACAAAAGACGGATTTCAGTTTGACCATTAATAATTTCGGAATTGACTGCCGTACAATTTTCGGATGTGAACGGACGAAAAACGGATTTTAGTTAGACTATAAATAAATTCGGAATTAAGTACCGGATAAATTCCAGACTAAACCAGACTTAAAGCGGATTGTGAAATTTGTACCTGACAGTTTCTGGACGAGACCGGACTAAAAACGGACTTCACTTTAACTAAAAATAATATATAAATGAATTGTCGGACTAATTCCAGATAAAACCTGACTTAAAATGGATTGTAAAGTTTGTGCCGGATAGTTGCCGAACTTGACCGGTCTAAAAAAGATTTTTACACTTGAGCTATAAATAGATTCCGAATCCATTTTTTATTTGCAGTAAAACCCTCACATATCGGATTCCAAGGGTCTGAGAATTTTTTTCGATATAAGCAGGAATTCTATTTATTCGGGTAAAAATTCATTATATTTAAATTCAAGGGACCGGCAAAAATATCTGATATAAGCGGGAATCCGATATATAGGGTCCGATATACGTGGGTCCTACTGTATTTTCTATATCTCCCTTGTTACCGTGTAATAAAGTGAACTCTATCCGGATTTAAAAACGAGTGCCTGATTATGTCCGTACTTTGCCGTACTCTTTTAGAATTATAAAAAGAATGCTGGATTATTTTCATACTAAACCAGACGCTATCCGAATGTGAAAGCGATTGCCGTATTATTTTCATACTAAACCAGACTCTTTCCGGATTTGAAACGTGTGCCGGATTATATCCGTACTGTACCGGACTCTTTCCGGATTGTAAAACGAATGTCGGATTCTTTTCGTAAATACTCTGGGTTCTATTTGGAATTAAGAATTAGTGACGGATTATATCCGTACTTTACCGGACTCTTTCCGGATTTAATCCACAGATTACATGTATGTTTGATTTAACAATTTGAACCTCAGAGCTCGTATAGCTCAGTCGGTTTAGGTTCTGCGTTGCGTGCGTAACATCCCGTGTTCGATTCCCCTCATGCGTGCGATTTTTCTCCTTTAATATAACTGTTGTATATAATCGTTGTAATAAATGTATGAATATTTGTGTAATGTTAAGTTCCAAACACTGTTTAAAAATTACTTAAACAATTAAAAAAAATTTTTTTTTTGCTTTTCCGACTAATTCCGGATGAAGTCGGACTAAATCCGGATTACAAAAAAAGTTTAACCAGATTAGTTCGGGACTCTACCGGACTACATCCGGATTTAACCAACGATTAGGACCGTATTTGTTCCGGACTGTACCGGACTACATTCGGATTTAAACAACTCTCCGGACCAGATTTGTTCCGGACTGTACCGGACTACTTTCGGATTTAAACAACATTTCGGACCAGATTTGTTTTAGACTGTACCGGACTATATCCGGATTGTATACGGCCGGATTTATTTCGGATAAGACCAGACTAAATTCCGTGCCAAAAACCTACGTTAAATCGGACACTTTCGGACTAATTCCAGATCCGGAATTAATCCGGACTTGTCCGGAATTTTGTCTGGAATTCGTCCGGAATTCATCCGGATTTCGTCCGGATTTTTTAGTAGGGATAAGCCCTGAAACCCTATAAAAATTTCAGGGCCTCTTCCTAAACAAATTTTTTAATTTTTATGTTATTTATATGAAATACAAGCCTGTACCCTTAAGCAAAAGTTTCATGTACTTGAAGGTAGAAGTATTTTCATAATCTGTACGTTCTAAATAATTTTCATAATCTGTGCATAAAAATATACAAATGTACAAAATTTTAGCCCTTTAGCTCAAATAACGTCAAAGTTATGGGGAAAACTTTTTTTCTTTTTAAATTTGCAGTTTTCTTTACAACTTTTTGACCGTCAATCCAGATAATATTCGCTATAATTTTTCTGTAACCTACACGTGAAAATACATATGTGTACCAAATTAGAGCTCTCTGTTTGTTAACAAGGTATATCTTTGTTTCATAAATGAACGGAACTCTAGATTTTGGTACGGGTGTAACTCTCGTACTTGCCCGATTTTTTTAATTTTAACAATAAAATTTTTCAAAATGTCTATTATTTTTAAAAATTTTAATACAAAAAAATTTTTTCCAAAATTTTCAATTAATTTTAAAAACTTCAATTAAAGTTCTTGAAGACTTTGTATATATAAATCTTCTTATACATTCAAATATTTTTAATATGTAAAAGTAATAAGCATTTAGTGTCTTTAATACAATTTTATAAACTTTAAAGTCTTGCAAAACTGAAGTATTAAAAAAAACTATCATTACAATTTTTTAAATAATATTTTTTTGAAATTAATTTATTATCGGATAATGTTTATAATCTAAAACACTTCAAGCTTGTCAGAAATTTTCCATTCAAATAATATAAAATTCAATTATTTCAAAACATTTTTAATTTAGCTCTTTGTAAAAATTAATTTATTTTTAAAAATTGTACACTATAATTTTATTTTCTATTTAAGAGTTTATTCTTAATAACATTAATATTAAACTAATACTAGAAACACATAATATAAAATATATAATAGTTCGACGACTTAATAATTTTTAGTTTCCATTTTAAAAAATGTGTTTTTTAATAGTTTTTTTAATCTACTAAATAATATTAAAGTATTAAAAATAAGCACTTAAAATTTTGTTTCATTTATTTAGTGGATTTATTAATTAATTAATTTTATTACTCTTATTTATAATTTTTTTTTTAATAACTATTCAAATTTTTTCTAAATTTAAAATAATTCAAATGTTATTTTCCGTTTGGAATTTGCCTTCATAATCCCATGTCTCATAATCATAATCCCTAAAGGGCCCCGCCAGGGACCCGTATAAGAGATGCACATGGACAAATCCATAACTGGCCTCTGCAGGGTTCCTACTGTTTGCCCTCATGGTTGCCCTGCTTAAAAATATTTCTAAGTCCAAATAGCAATTTTTTTTTCAACAAATTCTTAATTCAATCTGTTTCAAATAGACTTTAAAAGTTCTTAAATTTAAAATTTCGCGCCTTTGTTTTAAGCTGATTATCCGAATCAAACTTGCGCAAGTTCCATAAGCGCAACAGTTCATTGCGCGTAAACTCAACTCATCGCTGTGCCATTTTCATAACCTCAAAATCTGAATTAGGTTTATTGTGCTTATTATTTATTATTGTGGCAGTTGATAATATATTAGAGTATTTATAAACTATGAATAAAAAAGAAAAGAATAATGTTATATGTAAAAGATCCCGACAGTGTAAAAATAGTATAAGCTAATTAAATGATGTTAATTTCAGTTAAACTGCATTTCATAAAAGCGACTTTATGAGCTAAATGAATTAAACAATGCTTATTTAAATTTTAAGATTTTAAGCCATAAAATTCCAGGGGCTTCTCACTCGGAAATCAACGCAACATTCCCGTTAAAAGTCCGTCGCATGCGTTGTTAGATCAACATTAGCGTTATTACACGTTGAGCCAGAAAGGTCGGCGGAATACATTGAATCGCGAGGCTACGCGAGTTTCGCTCGGATTTGTTATTTGATGGTGATTCTAGAATAGGCTTTGGGACCGTCGATAGCGACGCGTTCGTCACGTGATCCCTATGCATTTTCTATAGAGATTACATGATGAACGCGTTGCTATCGACGGTCCCAAGGCTTATTTTAGAATAACCATAAAAGAGCAAGCGTATCTGCAACGTATGATTTCGTTGGAGTTCGTTGGATTTCGTATAGCGTTTAAGGAGGAACGTAAGCAATCGGTCCCAAACGTCAAGAAACGCCAGGCTTGACTCGAAAATTCATGCTGCACTCATGCTTTCTTTGAATTAAAGTGAATAAAATTTTCATTTACAGTACCTGCTTTTTGAAGGATTGCTGTCTTTTATTTAATATTAATTTCTTGTTTTTACCATGGGACATTAGAAATTAGTAATCTTAGTTTGTTTAAGTGATTCTTTAAAAAAAAATTTTAAATAACAAGGCATTTGAGGTTATGTCTTTCCATGTATTCTGAAATTTACAGGAATACTTTCGCTTTTTTTTCTCTTCTTAAAATCAAAATAATTCAAAAACCTTTAGAAAGTAAAAAAGTTTTCAAAAATTTGAGACATAGTAAAATTTTATGTCTAATTTTCCAATTCACAAAAATCATTATTTCCTTCTATTTAAAATTTCATTAGTTAAAAATAAATTTAAAACTAAAAATGTTTATCTATAACCTAAAAATTCAAGAATTCCATGTGATTAAATCTATTTTTTTATCTTTGATTTCTATTAGTCTGATCTCGAGAACTTCACGACATTCTAAGACTTGGATTAAAATTATATAATAATATTTTAGAACTAATTTGATTTATTTCTCCATTTTATGTAATCTTGCTTCGAGTCAACTCATCCTGCTTAAGAAGAAAATATTATTGAATTCCGCTAAACATTATTATCCAAGGAAAATATGAAAATTATTGATTTCTGTGTTCCTATCAAATTAAGAAAAATTTCCATTTTAAAGTACGAAGAATTTTAGAGGATCCTACGACTTGTTTTAAAAATTATATTCCTGGCTAATTTGAATTTCCCGCCTTATCCTTCATCTAAAAGTTGAAATTTATCAAATGTATTAATTCAGATTTCGTCATTGGAATTTCTTCTGGTCGTACCACAGTGGGATAAAAGAGCATTTTTCGTCTCAAAATTCTACCTAAGGCCCAAATCCTAACGGATTTTAGAGTTTTTTTTTTAAATACTCATGAAGAATTGTTTAAAAAGTAAAGATGCAGAAAAATTCTGACTTTCCCAAAATAACCTAGCTACATGACATTTTCCTAGTAAGGACACGATTTTTGTCGGAAAAATGATTTATAAAATATATTTTCACTCATATTTAGGTCAAATTTTGATAAGAAATTTACAAATTATACTTCTACGGGTTCTAGTCTACAAACATCAACAGATATATATTCAAAAATTCAAAATGGCGGATTAAACATGTCAATTTGATTAAAGTTTATTAAAATATCATAGTTCTTAGTTAAGAAATGCTAAAAAAAATAATTTATTTTCAAAAAACTTGACATTTGGTGTTTTTGATTACGAATCTGAAGTTAGCTTTAAAAAAATTGTAAATGGCGAATCCCATATGGCAGCAAATATTATACAGTTTGTGTTTATTTCTTTGAAATTAAGTGTTAAAAAGCAATTAGGATCTCTGCAAACGAATCTGAAGTTAGATCCTCCGATTTCAAAATGGTGAATCTAATATTTATAATATTTATTTATTTTATCTAATATTTATAATCTAATATTTAGAAGCACTAACTTCAGATTCGTTCGCAGAGATCTTAATTGCCTTTTGACCCTTAATTTTAAAGAAATAAACACAAATTGCACAATATTTATGACGCGTCGCGAAGAAAAGCACCTAAAAAGCCAAACGGCAATTTTACAGGAGAGTGAAAAGAAGCGGCACGCGACATTGGATTCTGTACAAATCACTGATGCTTAAGTCTTAAATACGTAGAAAATATTTAATGAAAATGTTTTCAGACTTTAGATAATGAAAAAGGGACTTTTAATTAACCTAATATTATCAAAATACGAAAATCGATTTTTTGCTTCTTAGGTGCTTTTCTTCGCGACGCGTCACATTTGCTGCCATATTGGATTCGACATTTACAATTTTTTTAAAGCTAACTTTAGATTCGTTATCTAATATTTAGATTCGCCTTTTTGAAATCGGAGGATCTGTTACATCCCGAGCGAAAGGCTAGATAAAATATTTAACTATTTCTAGTAATTTTGGAGGAAGGTAGGCTGATTTAATATTTATTTTTGTTGTGGGTACGTTGATTTCTATCGATCCTACGGGGGTCGTCTATCTTTGAATCTTATAATTGATTTATCTATATAATTGCCCTTTAATTGAAATGAAATAAAAGGATGATTGTTGTATGAATATAATTTATTAAACGAATGTTTATTGAATGAAAGTGACAAGATTTTTATTAACAGTTGAAGTACTTACATTTACCTCAGTTTTGAGGGCAGAAACAAATAAATAGTTGTTGACGCACAGTGATTTTTTCTTCTCTTGAAAAAGAACGGTCGATACTTCTCACTGTTATTAGTTCATAATCTCGAAAAAGCACTCACGTCACGTTTGCAATTTTCTCTTTGAGATTTGACTAAATACGACGGTAAATTACAATTTTGCTTTCTTGACCAGCTCACAAGTCTGGCGATGAGATTACCAGCCCGAATTTGGACAACGAAAAGACTATACTTTTCGATCAAGCAAGAGTTACGGTCACAAAATTTATAATAACCGAAGGGCCAAGCTCACAATAACAATTTCGATTCACGCGTCGAAGCACTTGCGAACTATGATTTTGTACCGGAGTAAATGACAATTGAAAACGAAAACGCGCTTGCTTTTATAGGCAAAAATCTACCCTAGTGGGAGAAAATCAGATCATAGTTCACGTATTTTCTAAGCTTGATCCTTAGGTCATCCTAGAAATCGAGAAGATTCCAAGAGTTTGGCTATCATGGGTATCATATTGTGCGACTGCAAATTTCCTATGAGCACACGAGACTAGATATCGGTGCTGACGCCTTAGAATATTCTCAAGTCTACTCGTAATTCAAAGATTATTTTATTTTTATTTTTATTTTAATTTCTTGTCTCTCGCTAATATCGAGTTCCATAGATGGACTCGATGAGAACAAAAGATCTTCAATTTCCCTTATGATTTTTATAAACTCCATCCATCTATGAGACGCGATAATAGAAATATTATCTAAACGTTTTATAAGTTTGCAGCTGCAATAAAATTCATGAGAAATTATAGAAACAAGATCTGTTTAGCAGCCGATCTATTTTTTAAGAGAAGATGTGCGTGAGAAAGAATGTAAAAGATTCTGCATGTACTGAATCACTTGCTAATTTTAATATTTTATTGTTCTAAGATTTAAGTTCAAATAACGCACATATTCTCTAATTCAAGAAAAGATTTTTGTTACCCGGATGTAACAGATCTAACTTTAGATTTACGCGTAGAGACCCTAATTGCCTTTTAACACTTAATTTCAAATAAATAAACACAAATTGTATACTTGTCGCCATATTAGATTCGCCATTTTGAAATCGGAGGGAATAACTTCAGATTCATTCGTAGAGGTCCTAATTGCTTTTTAGCACCTAATTTCAAAGAAATAAACACAAATTGTATAATATTTGCTGCTATATTGGATTCGCCATTTACAATTTTTTTTAAAGCTTACTTCAGATTCGTAATCAAAAACACCAAAAGTCAAGTTTTTTGAAAATAATAGTATATTATGCATCAAGGGAGGGAAGTCCGTGTTTTTTTGTCAAGCACAAATGTTCGGAGAACATTGTGCGAGACAAAAAATCGGCCTCCCGAGGTGCATATGCTATTTTCTATCACATATGTACAAAAATCTCGTGTTTCGTTCGCGTTAGCGGGTCAGCACTCGCAGTCTTTAGGTTAGTAACGTTAGAGATAAAAAAACTTCCGAACACTGTTTTTCACTGTTCTGGAGTTTTTTTTACCTCTAACGTTCACTGACCTAAAAACTGTGAGTTCTGCCCCGCTTAAGGCGAACGAAAACACGAGGTTTTCGTGCATGTGTGGTAGAAATTATTTTTTTTAGCATTTCTTAACTAAGAACTATGATATTTTAATAAATTTTAATCAAATTGACATGTATAATCCGCCATTTAGAATTTTTGAATATATATCTTGATATATGTTGTTACGGTCGAGGGCGAAGCCCCAGAAAAAACGAGTACACAAACATCATTGTAAACAAATTGGATTGACTTTAAACCCGTGTTGCTTACGATACTTTTTATTCCAAAGGCACAAAAGAGGTGCTTTAAATGCTTGTAGGTTAGGGTCGAAATGCGTTCATTTGTTTGACCGTATGAAAATGGCGTCCATTTTTTCCCTAAGGTGACAAAAATGCATGGATCAGCTGTTCATTTTTTCCCTAGGGAAAAAATGGATGCCATTTTCACACGGCCGAACAAATGAATGCGTTAAGACCCTGCCTACAGGCATCTAAAAACGCCATTTTTGTGCCTGTGGGATAAAAAATATATTTTATAAATCATTTTTTAAACAAAAATCGTGTCCTTACTAGGAAAATGTCATATAGGTAGGTCATTTTGGGAAAGTTAGAATTTTCCTGCCTCTTTACTTTTTAAACAATTCTTCATGAGTATTTTAAAAAAAAACTTTAAAATCCGTTAAGATTTGGATCTTAGGTAGAATTTTGAGACGAAAAATGTCCTTTTATCCCACTGTGCGTACCTGAGGAACTTAATTAATTTTGAAATGCCGAACTTATCCTTGTTGCCGTTTTGCCCTGTTTTGAGATTTCGACTTAGTCACCTGGAGTGATATTTGGAATAATTTAACATCGGAAGGTTTCTTCATTTATCTATTTGTCAATGGATCTTTTATTTGCCGGCAGGTATATGCCATAGGCCCAAATTTTGATGATTGAAAAGTTGGTACTATATCTTTTGTTGATTTAAGAATAGTTGATGTCCTATTTGAATCAAGTTCTTTAGAGTTCAAGGATTTCAGTTGCTAACCAATCAAGATTCATCTTATTGGAAAAGTTATGTGAAGATTTACAATCATGTTGACCGAATTAATTCAACGTCTCTGGTTTTGAATTAATTCAAAAGAATTCCTTATTAATATATGATGAAAATTCATTTAAGAAGTTTTGAATTTTGCCAACTTCAGTTCCAGCCAGTAGGAATAAAGCATCTTTAGACTTTATTGTTTTGATTCGTTTTTCAATTATAAATTTAGTTAGTAATCTTAATATAGGGATATTTTTTTTCTTTTAAAAAGAAATGAGTTTCAATATACTGTTGTCACCATGGTTACGTTGGTAACCATAAATAGAAAATAACAAGCGTCGCCATCTTATCTTTTACGGTGAGTTCTGGAGGAAAGACGTTGGATTTATTATTGTTTAAAAAAAAAGGATTAATCAACCCAAAAATACAGATAATTTCCCTACTTAAAAGATCGGATAGAAACCGGACAAATAGCAGATCAAAACCGCACGTTATTTGTGCCTGCTTATGTCCGACATTTGTACCGTTACAAATTTTATAGTTGACAACTATAAGAACATATCTGGTTTTTATCCGTTCACCTATATCAAAAATGTAAAATAACTAAAACCTGATGGAGAATTCAATCCGGAAATATGTGGTTTATACATGCTACATTAATAGCGATCATCCTCATGAAAATTAGTTAAGATCAAGACCATCATTATTAGCTCTAAATAGAAAATTTCAAGTCTTTTGAAATTTAGGACGAATATAATCAAAAATATTTGAGCGGAAGACCATCGTTATTGGCTCTGAAAACAATATATTTAGTTTTCTTCAATTTTAGAAGGAGATTTCAATATCTTTTTATAAACTCTGAATTTTCTTTCACGGGTCTTTCAAAGGGTCATAAAAAAGACACAATTAGAGATAATCATCATCTTCATTAGTTGAGCGGAAGACCAACGTTATATCTAAAATTGAAAAGAACTAAAAAATTTGTTTTCAAGGCTAATAAAAATGGTCTTCCGTTCAACTAATTTAGGTGATTATCATCTCGATTTGTGTCTTTTGTGATGCTTTTTTAAACGACCTGTGAAAAAAATTCAGAGTTTATAAGAAGTCATTGAAAACTTATAATAAATTTTAAAAAAAACTAAAAATTAAATTTTTAGACCTTATAACGATGGTCTTCCGCTCAATTAATTTAGGTTGTGATCATCTCTAATTGTGTCTTTTTTATAACACTTTGAATGAACCGAGAATGAAAATTCAGAGTATAGAAAAAGTCATTGAAATCTTGATCTAAAATTAAAAAAAACTGAAAAATTTGTTTTTAGAGCAAATAACGATAGTCTTTCGCTAAATTAATTTAGATGATAATCAACTCTAATTGTGTTTTTTTAATGACCTTTTGAATGACCCGTGAAAGAAAAATCAGAGTTTAAAAAAGTCATTGAAATCTTGTTCTAAAATTGAAACAAACTGAAAATTTTGTTTTTAGAGCTAATAACGATGGTCTTCGCTCAATTAATTTAGGTTATAATCATCTCTAATTGTGTCTTTTTTATGATTATTAGAATGACCAGCGAATTAAAATTCAGAGTTTATCAAAAGTCGTAGAAATCTCGTTATAAAATTGAAAAAAACTAAAAACCTTGTTTTCATAGCTAATAACGATGGTGTTCCTATCAACTAATTTAGAAGATGATCATGTCGAATGGTGCCTTTTTTTATGAACTTTTGTACGCCACGTGAGAGAAAATTCAGAGTTTACAAAAAGTCATTGAAATCTCGTTCTAAAATTAAAAAGAACAGAAAATTTTGTTTTCAGAGCTAATAACGATAGTCTTCCACACAATTAATTTAGGTGATGATCATCTCTAATTGTGTCTTTTTTTATGACCTTTTGAACTCCACGTGAATGAAAATTCAGAGTTTATAAGAGGTCATTGAAATCTCGTTTTAAAATTTAAAAAAACAGAAAATTTTGTTTTCAGAGCTGATAAAGATGGTCTTCCGCTCAGAAAATTTAAGTGATAATCATCTCTAATTGTGTCTTTTTTATGACCTTTTGAACTCCACGTAAGAGAAAATTCAGAGTTTATAAAAAGTCATTGAAATCTCGTTTTAAAATAGAAAAAAACTAAAAATTTTGTTTTCAGAGCTAATAACGATAGTCTTTTGCTCTACTAATTTAGATGATGATCATTTTTAATTGTGTCTTTTTTATGACCTTTTGAATGACCTGTGAAAAAAATCAGAGTTTACAAAAAGTCATTGAAATCTCGTTCTAAAATTAAAAAGAACTGAAAACCTTGTTTTCATAGCTATTAACGATGGTGTTCCGCTTAATGAATTTAGATGATGATCATCTCTAATTGTGTCTTTTTTATGACCTTTTAAATAACCTGTAAAGGAAAAATCAGAGTTTACAAAAAGTCATTGAAATCTCGTTCTAAAATTAAAAAGAACTGAAAACCTTGTTTTCATAGCTATTAACGATGGTGTTCCGCTTAATGAATTTAGATGATGATCATCTCTAATTGTGTCTTTTTTATGACCTTTTAAATAACCCGTAAAGGAAAAATCAGAGTTTACAAAAAGTCATTGAAATCTCGTTCCAAAATTAAAAAAAACTGAAAACCTTGTTTTTAGAGCTAATAACGTGGTCTAACGCTCAATTAATTTAAGTTATAATCATCTCTAATTGTGTCATTTTTATGACCTTTTAAAATTATCGTGACAAAAAAATCAAACTTTACAAAAAGTCATTGAAATCTCGTTCTAAAATTAAAAAATCTCTAATTGTGTCTTTTTTATGACCTTTTGAATGACTCGTGAAAAAAAAATTAGAGTTTACAAAAAGCCATTGAAATCTCGTTCTAAAATTAAAAAAAACAGAAAACTTTGTTTTTAGAGCTAATAACGTGGTCTAACGCTCAATTAATTTAGGTTATGATCATCTCTAAATGTGTTTTTTTGATGACCCTTTGAATGACCCGAGAATGAGAATTCAGAATTTACAAAAAGTCATTTAAATCTCGTTCTAAATTTGAAAAAGACTGAAAACCTTGTTTTCATAGCTATTAACGATGGTGTTCCGCTTAATGAATTTAGATGATAATCATCTTTAATTGTGTCTTTTTTATGACCTTTTAAATGACTTGTATAAGAAAAATCTGAGTTTACAAAAAGTCATTAAAATCTCGTTCTAAAATTGAAAAAAACTGAAAACCTTGTTTTCATCGCTAATAACGATGACGTTCCGCTAAACTAATTTAGATGATGATCATGTCGAATGGTGTCTTTTTTATGACCTTTTAAATGACCAGTGAAAGAAAAATCAGAGTTTACAAAAAGTGATCAAAATCTTGTTCTAAAATTGAAAAAAACTGAAAACTTTGTTTTTAGAGCTAATAACGTGGTCTAACGCTCAATTAATTTAAGTTATAATCATCTCTAATTGTGTCATTTTTATGACCTTTTAAAATTATCGTGACAAAAAAATCAGACTTTACAAAAAGTCATTGAAATCTCGTTCTAAAATTAAAAAATCTCTAATTGTGTCTTTTTTATGACCTTTTGAATTACCCGTGAAAGAAAAATCAGAGTTTACAAAAAGTCATTGAAATCTCGTTCTAAAATTGAAAAAAACTGAAAACCTTGTTTTCAGAGGTAATAACGATGGTGTTCCGCTCAACTAATTTAGATGATGATCATCTCTAATTTTGTCTTTTATATGACCTTTTGAATGACCCGTGAAAAAAAAATCAGAGTTTACAAAAAGCCATTGAAATCTCGTTCTAAAATTAAAAAAAAACAGAAAACTTTGTGTTTAGAGCTAATAAGGTGGTCTAACGCTCAATTAATTTAGGTTATGATCATCTCTAAATGTGTCTTTTTGATGACCCTTTCAATGACTTGAGAATGAGAATTCAGAGTTTACAAAAAGTCATTGAAATCTCGTTCTAAAATTAAAAAGAACTGAAAACCTTGTTTTCATAGCTATTAACGATGGTGTTCCGCTTAATGAATTTATATGATGATCATCTCTAATTGTGTCTTTTTTATGACCTTTTAAATTACCCGTGAAAGAAAAATCAGAGTTTACAAAAAGTCATTGAAATCTCGTTCTAAAATTGAAAAAAACTAAAAACCTTGTTTTCATAGCTAATATCGATGGTGTTCAGCTCAACTAATTTAGATGATGATCATGTCGAATGGTGTCTTTTTTATGACCTTCTGAACGACCCGTGAAAAAAAATAAAAGTTTACAAAAAGTCATTTAAATCTTGTTCTAAAATTGAAAAAAACTGAAAACTTTGATTTTAGAGCTAATAACGTAGTCTAGCGCTCAATTAATTTAGGTTATGATCATCTCTAATTGTGTCTTTTTTATGACCTTTTGAACGACCCGTGAAAGAAAAATCAGAGTTTACAAAAAGTCATTTAAATCTTGTTCTAAAATTAAAAAAAACTAAAAACCTTCTTTTTAGAGCTAATAACGTGGTCTAACGCTCAATTAATTTAGGTTATGATTATCTCTAATTGTGTCTTTTTTATGACCCTTTGAATGACCCGTCAAAGAAAAATCAGAGTTTCCAAAAAGTCATTGAAATCTCGTTCTAAAATTAAAAAAAAATAAAAATTTTGTTTTTAGAGCTAATAACGATAGACTTCCGCTCTACTAATTTAGATGATGATCATCTCTAATTGTTTCTTTTGTATGACCTTTTGAATGACCCGTGAAAAAAAATCACAGTTTACAAAAAGTCATTGAAATCTCGTTCTAAAATTTAAAAAAAATGAAAATTTGGTTTTCAGTCTTAATAACGATAGTCTTCTGCTCAACTAATTGAGATGATGATCATATCTAATTGTGTCTTTTTTATGACCTTTTGAATGACCCGTAAAAGAAAAATCAGAGTTTGCAAAAAGTCATTGAAATCTCGTTCTAAAATTAAAAAAAACTAAAAATTTTGTTTTCAGAGCTAATAATATATAATATTATAAAAATATTAGAATAAACTGTAAAAGAAAAATCAGGTTTTACAAAAAGTCATTTAAATCTTGTTCTAAACTTGAAAAAAACTAAAAACTTTGTTTTTAAAGCTAATAACGTGGTCTAACGCTCAATTAATTTAGGTTATGATTATCTCTAATTGTGGCTTTTTTATGACCTTTTGAATAACCCGTCAAAGAAAAATCAGAGTTTCCAAAAAGTCATTGAAATCTCGTTCTAAAATTAAAAAAAAATAAAAATTTTGTTTTTAGAGCTAATAACGATAGACTTCCGCTCTACTAATTTAGATGATGATCATCTCTAATTGTTTCTTTTTTATGACCTTTTGAATGACCCGTGAAAAAAAATCACAGTTTACAAAAAGTCATTGAAATCTCGTTCTAAAATTAAAAAAAAATGAAAATTTTGTTTTCAGTCCTTATAACGATAGTCTTCTGCTCAACTAATTTAGATGATGATCATGTCGAATGGTGTCTTTTTTATGAACTTTTGAATGACCAGTGAAAGAAAAATCAAAGTTTACAAAAAGTCATTTAAATCTTGTTCTAAAATTGAAAAAAACTGAAAACTTTGTTTTTAAAGCTCATAACGTGGTCTAACGCTCAATTAATTTAGGTTATGATCATCTTTAATTGTGTCTTTTTTATGACCTTTTGAATGACTTGTGAAAGAAAAATCAGAGTTCACAAAAAGTCGTTGAAATCTCGTTCTAAAATTAAAAAAAACTAAAAATTTTGTTTTCAGAGCTAATAACGATAGTTTTCCTCTCTACTAATTTATTTATTTATTTACATAAACGGGCTCGTAATAGCCCTTTCGTACAATGTACTTTGAAGATAAAATATAATCTATACATAAAACGAACGGGAACTATGAATCATGTTTACAACAACAAATGGAGATAGGCATTTAAGTCGTTATTTTTAATGACCTCTTTCGCCTGAGTCTTGAATCTGCCCACAGTCCCCTCAAAAAAATTAATTGATTCATGAAACCGATTAGCCTCCCTGCATACTCTTGACAAAATAGAAAATTCACCAAGTTTAGTTCTAAATAAAGGTAATCTAAACAATGGTGGATTTCTTAAGGACATTGAAGAAGAATTAGAATACAATAGGTTATTGATTCTATTCAATAAAATTGGACTATTAATAATTCCATTAATCAATTTAAACAAAAACAACAAGTCATTGAATAGAAAACGAGATGAAATTAAAGGGACACCAAACACAGACCTAAGTTCTGAGTAATCATGGTTAAGTCTATCATACGTTATCCCCAGCTGATTTGCGGCAAAAGGAAGGAATTTATTCTGAACACGTTCAACTTTAATAATATGAACACAATAGGAAGGCGACCAGATTACCGACGCAAATTCAAGCTGAGACCTTACCAACGAAAAATAAAGAGTTTTAAGTGTTGCTAAATTATGGAAATGATAGGCATTTCTTATTACAAAACCAAGCGATCTCGAGGCTTTACTCACTACCTCAGAGACATGATCATTAAAGCTAAAAGTAGAGCAAAATAGAACTCCCAGATCACGCATCATTCGTTCCCTCGTGATTTCAACTCCATCAATGTTGTAGCCAAAACTTTTAATATTTTTACTATTTTTTGAAAAAGACAAAATGTAACATTTATTAGTGTTAAGGTGAAGATTAATGTTAGCAGACCATCGAATCACGTTATCAAAATCAGCTTGAAGATCTAGCTGATCTTGTAAACATTTAATAACTTTATAAAATTTTAAATCATCTGCATATAAAACAAATTTGCTAATTTTAAATTCCCCTGAGATATCATTAACATAGATTAAGAACAAAAGGGGGCCGAGATGCGAACCCTGGGGATCTCCAGTACTTGCTAAAAATACATTAGAATAGTCCTGACTCACGCGAACAGATAGATACCTGTTTTGAAGATAACTGGTAACCCAACTACATAAGTCATGAGGTAAGCCCAGATCACTCAGCTTCGAAACCAAAACACCATGATCAACCTTATCAAAGGCCTATTTAAAATCAGTATAAATTACATCCACCTGGTCACCCTCCTCCACACATTCTGAAACGAAGTCAGAAAATTCAGCAAGGTTAGTTACGACAGACTTACCCTTCAAAAAGCCATGCTGCTCTGGAATAATGAGATTAGAGAAAATGGAGTAAAAATAATCAAAAATAATACTATCAAATACTTTAGATAGAGTACTCAGAATTATTATAGGTCTGTAATTAGAAACATCTCTCTTGTCACCGCTCTTAAAAATGGGGATAATAAGACCTTTCTTCCATTCAAAGGGAAATACACTTAGTGATAAAGACTTATTGAAAAGAATATGAAGAGGCGTTACAAAGGCGATACAACAAGACTTAAAAAACAAAGGTGAAATACTGTCTGGACCAGCACCCTTTTTAGAATCTAAGGTTAATAATTTTTTAAAAATGGTTTCTCTATCAATAAAAAAAGTTCCAACTTGGGAATTAAGTATGCATGAATCATCAAATGCTACAGAATTCCCTGGAGAGTCACTGAAAACAGATTCAAAGTAGGTAGAAAAGAGGTCAGCGATATCTTTATTACAAGAGACCATGTGATCGCCCAAAAACATTTCAATTTAGATGATGATTATCTCTAATTGTTTCTTTTTTATGACCTTTTGAATGACCCGTGAAAAAAAATCAAAGTTTACAAAAAGTCATTTAAATCTTGTTCTAAAATTAAAAAAAACTGAAAACTTTGTTTTCAGGACTAATAACGTGGTTTAACGCTCAATTATTTAAGGTTATGAGCATTTCTAATTGTGTCTTTTTTATGACCCTTTGAATGACCCATGAAAAAAAAAATCAGAGTTTACAAAAAGCCATTGAAATCTCGTTCTAAAATTAAAAAAAACTGAAAATTTTGTTTTTAGAGCTAATAACGATAGTCTTCTGCTCAACTAATTTAGATGATGATCATCTCTAATTGTGTCTTTTTTATGACCTTTTGAACGACCCGTGAAAGAAAAATCAGAGTTTACAAAAAGTCATTTAAATCTTGTTCTAAAATTGAAAAAAACTGAAACCTTTGTTTTTAGAGCTAATAACGTGGTCTAACGCTCAATTAATTAAGGTTATGATAATTTCTAATTGTGTCTTTTTTATGACCCTTTGAATGACCTTAGAATGAAATTTAGAGTTTATCAAAAGTCGAAGAAATCTCGTTCTAAAATTAAAAAAAACTGAAAATTTTGTTTTCAGTCCTTATAACGATAGTCTTCCGCTCAACTAATTTACATGATGATCATCTCTAATTGTGTCTTTTTTATGACCTTTTGCATAAACTGTAAAAGAAAAATCAGGGTTTACAAAAAGTCATTTAAATCTTGTTCTAAAATTGAAAAAAACTAAAAACTTTGTTTTTAAAGCTAATAACGTGGTCTAAACCACGGAGTTAGCTCAGTTGGTTAAATACTAGACTCTGCGGTCGCGCCAAGTCCAGCTTGCTGGGTTCGCGCCCCGATGAGTCTGTGATTTTTCTAACTCGTGAGATAACTTCAGTGGAAGGTTTGACGTCGATGAATAATGATATGCACTGTCGGTAATCGACCTGTGCAGATCACTAGAACTCGACTGTCGATAAACCGGTTGTATTCGGTGAAGTTTTTCTACAGTTTTCCCTCTCCACTGGCGAGAAAACATAATATACCGGGTGGTCCAGGCAAATGCGAGTACTCCTAATTTCAATCCGTTCTGTAGACGCAAAAACACTTAAAAATAATATATACAAAAGATACAATTCTAGGAACTCCCTACGGGGGACACTCATTGGGCCAGTAAGGTCGTTAAAACAAGTGTATAATAACTAATAAAAATAATAACGTGGTCTAACGCTCAATTAATTAAGGTTATGAGCATTTTTAATTGTGTCTTTTTTATGACCCTTTGAATGACCTATAAAACAAAAATCAGAGTTTACAAAAAGCCATTGAAATCTCGTTCTAAAATTAAAAAAAACTGAAAATTTTGTTTTCAGAGCTAATAACGATAGTCTTCCGCTCTACTAATTTAATTGATGATCATCTTTAATTGTGTCTTTTATATGACCTTTTGAATGACCAGTAAAAAAAATCAGAGTTTACAAAAAGCCATTGAAATCTCGTTCTAAAATTAAAAAAAACTCAAAATTTTGATTTCAGTCCTTATAACGATAGTCTTCTGCTCAACTAATTTATACGATGATAATCTCTAATTGTGTCTTTTTTATGACCTTTTAAATTACCCGTGAAAGAAAAATCAGAGTTTACAAAAAGTCATTGAAATCTCGTTCTAAAATTGAAAAAAACTAAAAACCTTGTTTTCATAGCTAATATCGATGGTGTTCAGCTCAACTAATTTAGATGATGATCATGTCGAATGGTGTCTTTTTTATGACCTTCTGAACGACCCGTGAAAAAAAATAAAAGTTTACAAAAAGTCATTTAAATCTTGTTCTAAAATTGAAAAAAACTGAAAACTTTGATTTTAGAGCTAATAACGTAGTCTAGCGCTCAATTAATTTAGGTTATGATCATCTCTAATTGTGTCTTTTTTATGACCTTTTGAATGACCTGTAAAAGAAAAATCAGGGTTTACAAAAAGTCATTTAAATCTTGTTCTAAAATTGAAAAAAACTAAAAACTTTGTTTTTAAAGCTAATAACGTGGTCTAACGCTCAATTAATTTAGGTTATGATCTTTTCTAATTGTGTCTTTTTTATGACCCTTTGAATGACCTTAGAATGAAATTCAGAGTTTATAAAAAGTCGAAGAAATCTCGTTCTGAAATTAAAAAAAAATGAAAATTTTGTTTTCAGAGCTAATAACGATAGTCTTCCGCTCAACTAATTTACATGATGATCATCTCAAATTGTGTCTTTTTTATAAACTTTTAAATTACCCGTTAAAGAAAAATCAGAGTTTACAAAAAGTCATTGAAATCTCGTTCTAAAATTAAAAAAAACTGAAAACCTTGTTTTCATAGATAATAACGATGGTGTTCAGCTCAACTAATTCAGATGATGATCATGTCGAATGGTGTCTTTTTTATGACCTTTTGAACTACCCGTGAAAGAAAAATCAAAGTTTACAAAAAGTCATTTAAATCTTGTTCTAAAATTGAAAAAAACTGAAAACTTTGTTCTTAGAGCTAATAACGTAGTCTAACGCTCAATTAATTTAGGTTATGATCATCTCTAATTGTGTCTTTTTTATGACCTTTTGAATGACCCGTGAAAAAAAATCACAGTTTACAAAAAGTCATTGAAATCTCGTTCTAAAATTAAAAAAAACTGAAAACCTTGTTTTCATAGATAATAACGATGGTGTTCAGCTCAACTAATTTAGATGATGATCATGTCGAATGGTGTCTTTTTTATGGACTTTTTAACAACCCGTAAAAGAAAAATCAGAGTCTACAAAAAGTCATTTAAATCTTGTTCTAAAATTGAAAAAAACTGAAAACTTTGTTTTTAGAGCTAATAACGTGGTCTAACGCCCAATTAATTAAGGTTATGATCATTTCTAATTGTGTCTTTTTTATGACCCTTTGAATGACCTTAGAATGAATTTTAGAGTTTATCAAAAGTCGAAGAAATCTCGTTCTAAAATTAAAAAAAACTGAAAATTTTGTTTTCAAAGCTAATAACGATAGTCTTCCGATTAACTAATTTACATGATGATCATCTCAAATTGTGTCTTTTTTATGACCTTTTGAATTACCCGTGAAAGAAAAATCAGAGTTTACAAAAAGTCATTTAAATCTTGTTCTAAAATTGAAAAAAACTGAAAACTTTCTTTTCAGAGCTAATAACGTGGTCTAACGCTTAATTAATTAAGGTTATGGTCATTTCTCATTGTGTCTTTTTTATGACCCTTTGAATGACCTTAGAATGAAAGTTAGAGTTTATCAAAAGTCGAAGAAATCTCGTTCTAAAATTAAAAAAAACTGAAAATTTTGTTTTCAAAGCTAATAACGATAGTCTTCCGCTCAACTTATTTACATGATGACCATCTTTAATTGTGTCTTTTTTATGACCTTTTAAATAAACTGTAAAAGAAAAATCATGGTTTACAAAAAGTCATTTAAATCTTGTTCTAAAATTGGAAAAAACTAAAAACTTTGTTTTTAAAGCTAATAACGTGGTCTAACGCTCAATTAATTTAGGTTATGATTATCTCTAATTGTGTTTTTTCTATGACCTTTTGAATGACCCGTGAAAGAAAAATCAGAGTTTATCAAAAGTCGAAGAAATCTCGTTCTAAAATTAAAAAAAACTGAAAATTTTGTTTTCAAAGCTAATAACGATAGTCTTCCGCTCAACCTATTTACATGATGACTATCTTTAATTGTGTTTTTTTTATGACCTTTTGAATAAACTGTAAAAGAAAAATCATGGTTTACAAAAAGTCATTTAAATCTTGTTCTACAATCGAAAAAAACTAAAAACTTTGTTTTTAGAGCTAATAACGTAGTCTAACGGTCAATTAATTTAGGTTATCATCATCTCTAATTGTGTCTTTTTTATGACCTTTTGAATGACCCGTCAAAGAAAAATCAGAGTTTACAAAAAGTCATTTAAATCTTGTTCTAAAATTAAAAAAAACTAAAAACTTTGTTTTTAAAGCTAATAACGTGGTCTAACGCTTAATTAATTTAGGTTATGATCATCTCTAATTGTGTCTTTTTTATGACCTTTTGAATGACCCGTGAAAGAAAAATCAGAGTTTACAAAAAGTCATTGAAATCTCGTTCTAAAATTTAAAAAAACTGAAAACCTCGTTTTCATAGCTAATAACGATGGTGTTCAGCTCAACTAATTTAGATGATGATCATGTCAAATGGTGTCTTTTTTATGACCTTTTGAACAACCCGTGAAAGAAAAATCAGGGTTTACAAAAAGTCATTGAAATCTCGCTCTAAAATTAAAAAAAACTGAAAATTTTGTTTTCAGAGCTAATAACGATAGTCTTCCGCTCAACTAATTTACATGATGATCATCTTAAATTGTGTCTTTTTTATGACCTTTTGAATTACTCGTGAAAGAAAAATCAGAGTTTAAAAAAGTCATTGAAATCTTCTTCCAAAATTGAAAAAAACTGAAAACTTTGTTTTTAGAGCTAATGATTATGGTGTTCCGCCCAACTAATTTAGATAATGATCATGTCGAATGGTGTCTTTTTTATGACGTTTTGAATGACCCGTGAAAAAAAAATCAGAGTTTACAACAAGCCATTAAAATCTCGTTCTAAATTTAAAAAAAACTGAAAATTTTGTTTTCAGAGCTAATAACGATAGTCTTCCACGCAATTAATTAAGTGACGATTTTCTCTAATTGTGTCTTTTTTTATGACCTTTTTAACGCCAAGTAAGAGAAAATTCAGAGTTTAGTAGAGGTCATTGAAATCTCGTTTTAAAATTGAAAAAAACTGAAAATTTTGTTTTTAGAGCTGATAACGATGATCTTCCGCTCAAAAAATTTAGGTGATGATCATCTCTAATTGTGTCTTTTTTTATAACCTTTTAAACTCCACGTGAGAGAATGACCCGAAAATGAAAATTCAGAGTTAACAAAAAGTCATTGAAATCTCGTTCTAAAATTAAAAAAAAACTGAAAATTTTGGTTTCAGAGCTAATAACGATGGTGTTCAGCTCAACTAATTTAGATGATGATTATCTCTCATTGTGTTTTTTTTATGACCTTTTAAATGACCCGTGAAAGAAAAATCAGAGTTTACAAAAAGTCATTGAAATCTCGTTCTAAAATTGGAAAAAACTGAAAACCTTGTTTTCAGAGCTAATAACGATAGTCTTCTGCTCAACTTATTTAGATAATGATCATCTCTTATTGTGTCTTTTTTATGACCTTTTGAATGATCCTTGAATGAAAAACCAGAGTTTACAAAAAGTCATTGAAATCTTGTTTTAAAATTGAAAAAAAAACTAAAATCTTTGTTTTTAAAGCTAATAACGGTGGTGTTTCGCTCAACTTATTTAGATAATGATCATCTCTTATCGTGTCTTTCTTATGACCTTTTTAATGACCCGTGAAAGAAAAATCAGAGTTTACAAAAAGTCATTGAAATCTCGTTCTAAAATGGAAAAAAACTGAAAACCTTGTTTTCATAGCTAATAACGATGGTGTTTCGCTTAACTTATTTAGATAATGATCATCTCTTATCGTGTCTTTCTTATGACCTTTTTAATGACCCGTGAAAGAAAAATCAGAGTTTACAAAAAGTCATTGAAATCTCGTTCTAAAATTGAAAAAAACTGAAAACCTTGTATTCATAGCTAATGACGATGGTGTTCCGCTCAACTAATTTAGATGATGATCATGTCGAATGATGTCTTTTTTATGACCTTTCAAATGATCTGTGAAAGAAAAATCAGAGTTTACAAAAAGTCATTGAAATCTCGTTCTAAAATTAAAAAAAAACTGAAAATTTTGTTTTCAGAGCTAATAACGATAGTCTTCCGCTCAACTAATTTACATGATGATCATCTCAAATTGTGTTTTTTTTATGACCTTTTGAATTACCCGTGAAAGAAAAATCAGAGTTTACAAAAAGTCATTTAAATCTTGTTCTAAAATTAAAAAAAACTGAAAACTTTGTTTTTAGAGCTAATAACGTGGTCTAACGCTTAATTAATTAAGGTTATGATCATTTCTATTTGTGTCTTTTTTCTAACCCTTTGAATGACCTCAGAATGAAATTTAGAGTTTATCAAAAGTCAAAGAAATCTCGTTCTAAAATTAAAAAAAACTGAAAATTTTGTTTTCAAAGCTAATAACGATAGTCTTCCGCTCAACTAATTTACATGATGACCATCTCTAATTGTGTCTTTTTTATGACCTTTTGAATGACCCGTGAAAGAAAAATCTAAGTTTACAAAAAGTCATTGAAATCTCGTTCTAAAATTAAAAAAAACTGAAAATTTTGTTTTCATGGCTAATAACGATCGTGTTCAGGTCAACTAATTTAGATGATAATCATGTCGAATGGTGTATTTTTTATGACCTTTTGAACAACACGTAAAAGAAAAATCTAAGTTTACAAAAAGTCATTAATATCTTGTTCTACAATCGAAAAAAACTGAAAACTTTGTTTTTAGAGCTAATAACGTAGTCTAACGTTCAATTAATTTAGGTTATGATCATCTCTAATTGTGTCTTTTTTATGACCTTTTGAATGACCCGTGAAAGAAAAATCAGAGTTTATCAAAAGTCGAAGAAATCTCGTTCTAAAATTAAAAAAAACTGAAAATTTTGTTTTCAAAGCTAATAACGATAGTCTTCCGCTCAACCTATTTACATGATGACCATCTTTAATTGTGTTTTTTTTATGACCTTTTGAATAAACTGTAAAAGAAAAATCATGGTTTACAAAAAGTCATTTAAATCTTGTTCTACAATCGAAAAAAACTGAAAACTTTGTTTTCAGAGCTAATAACGTAGTCTAACGGTCAATTAATTTAGGTTATGATCATCTCTAATTGTGTCTTTTTTATGACCTTTTGAATGACCCGTCAAAGAAAAATCAAAGTTTACAAAAAGTAATTTAAATCTTGTTCTAAAATTTAAAAAAACTAAAAACTTTGTTTTTAAAGCTAATAACCTGGTCTTACGCTTAATTAATTTAGGTTATGATCATCTCTAATTGTGTCTTTTTTATAACCTTTTGAATGACCCGTTAAAGAAAAATCTGAGTTTACAAAAAGTCATTGAAATCTCGTTCTAAAATTAAAAAAAACTGAAAATTTTGTTTTCATGGCTAATAACGATCGTGTTCAGGTCAACTACTTTAGATGATAATCATGTCGAATGGTGTATTTTTTATGACCTTTTGAACAACACGTAAAAGAAAAATCAAAGTTTACAAAAAGTCATTAATATCTTGTTCTACAATCGAAAAAAACTGAAAACTTTGTTTTTAGAGCTAATAACGTAGTCTAACGTTCAATTAATTTAGGTTATGATCATCTCTAATTGTGTCTTTTTTATGACCTTTTGAATGACTTGTAAAAGAAAAATCAGAGTTTACAAAAAGTCATTGAAATCTCGTTCTAAAATTTAAAAAAACTGAAAACCTCGTTTTCATAGCTAATAACGATGGTGTTCAGCTCAACTAATTTAGATGATGATCATGTCAAATGGTGTCTTTTTTATGACCTTTTGAACAACCCGTGAAAGAAAAATCAGGGTTTACAAAAAGTCATTGAAATCTCGCTCTAAAATTAAAAAAAACTGAAAATTTTGTTTTCAGAGCTAATAACGATAGTCTTCCGCTCAACTAATTTACATGATGATCATGTCGAATGGTGTCTTTTTTATGACCTTTTGAATGACCCGTGAAAAAAAAATCAGAGTTTACAACAAGCCATTAAAATCTCGTTCTAAATTTAAAAAAAACTGAAAATTTTGTTTTCAGAGCTAATAACGATAGTCTTCCACGCAATTAATTAAGTGACGATTTTCTCTAATTGTGTCTTTTTTTATGACCTTTTTAACGCCAAGTAAGAGAAAATTCAGAGTTTAGTAGAGGTCATTGAAATCTCGTTTTAAAATTGAAAAAAACTGAAAATTTTGTTTTTAGAGCTGATAACGATGGTCTTCCGCTCAAAAAATTTAGGTGATGATCATCTCTAATTGTGTCTTTTTTTATAACCTTTTAAACTCCACGTGAGAGAATGACCCGAAAATGAAAATTCAGAGTTAACAAAAAGTCATTGAAATCTCGTTCTAAAATTAAAAAAAACTGAAAATTTTGGTTTCAGAGCTAATAACGGTGGTGTTTCGCTCAACTTATTTAGATAATGATCATCTCTTATCGTGTCTTTCTTATGACCTTTTTAATGACCCGTGAAAGAAAAATCAGAGTTTACAAAAAGTCATTGAAATCTCGTTCTAAAATTGAAAAAAACTGAAAACCTTGTTTTCATAGCTAATAACGATGGTGTTTCGCTTAACTTATTTAGATAATGATCATCTCTTATCGTGTCTTTCTTATGACCTTTTTAATGACCCGTGAAAGAAAAATCAGAGTTTACAAAAAGTCATTGAAATCTCGTTCTAAAATTGAAAAAAACTGAAAACCTTGTATTCATAGCTAATAACGATGGTGTTCCGCTCAACTAATTTAGATGATGATCATGTCGAATGGTGTCTTTTTTATGACCTTTTGAATGATCTGTGAAAGAAAAATCAGAGTTTACAAAAAGTCATTGAAATCTCGTTCTAAAATTAAAAAAAACTGAAAATTTTGTTTTCATGGCTAATAACGATCGTGTTCAGGTCAACTAATTTAGATGATAATCATGTCGAATGGTGTATTTTTTATGACCTTTTGAACAACACGTAAAAGAAAAATCAAAGTTTACAAAAAGTCATTAATATCTTGTTCTACAATCGAAAAAAACTGAAAACTTTGTTTTTAGAGCTAATAACGTAGTCTAACGTTCAATTAATTTAGGTTATGATCATCTCTAATTGTGTCTTTTTTATGACCTTTTGAATGACCCGTGAAAGAAAAATCAGAGTTTACAAAAAGTCATTGAAATCTCGCTCTAAAATTAAAAAAAACTGAAAATTTTGTTTTCAGAGCTAATAACGATAGTCTTCCGCTCTACTAATTTAGATGATAATCATCTCTTATTGTTTCTTTTTTATGACCTTTTAAATGACCCGAGAAAAAAAATTAGAGTTTACAAAAAGCCATTGAAATCTCGTTCTAAAATTGAAAAAAACTGAAAATTTTGTTTTCAGAGCTAATGACGATAGTCTTGCGCTCTACTAATTTAGATGATGATCATCTCTTATTGTGTCTTTTTTATGACCTTTTGAATGACCCGTGAAAGAAAAATCAGAGTTTACAAAAAGTCATTGAAATCTCGTTCTAAAATTAAAAAAAACTGAATATTTTGTTTTCAGAGCTAATAACGATAGTCTTTCGCTCTACTAATTTAGATGATGATCATCTCTTATTGTGTCTTTTTTATGACCTTTTGAATGACCCATGAAAAAAAAATCAGAGTTTACAAAAAGCCATTGAAATCTCTTTCTAAAATTAAAAAAAACTGAAAATTTTGTTTTCAGAGCTTATAACGATAGTCTTCTGCTCAACTAATTTAGATGATGAGCATCTCTAATTCTGTCTTTTTTATGACCTTTTGAATGACCCGTGAAAGAAAAATCAGAGTTTACAAAAAGTCATTTAAATCTTGTTCTGAAATTGAAAAAAACTGAAAACTTTGTTTTTAGAGCTAATAACGTGGTCTAATGCTCAATTAATTTAGGTTATGATCATCTCTAATTGTGTCTTTTTTCTGACCTTTTTGAATGACGCGTAAAAAAAATCAGAGTTTACAAAAAGTCATTGAAATCTCGTTCTAAAATTAAAAAAAATTGAAAAATTTTTTTTCAGAGCTAATAACGATAGTCTTCCGCTCTACTAATTTAGATGATGATCAACTCTTATTGTGACTTTTTTATGACCTTTTGAATGATCCCCGTTAAAAAAAAATCAGAGTTTACAAAAAGTCATTTAAATCTTGTTCTGAAATTGAAAAAAACTGAAAACTTTGTTTTTAGAGCTAATAACGTGGTCTAATGCTCAATTAATTTAGGTTATGATCATCTCTAATTGTGTCTTTTTTCTGACCTTTTTGAATGACGCGTAAAAAAAATCAGAGTTTACAAAAAGTCATTAAAATCTCGTTCTAAAATTAAAAAAAATTGAAAAATTTGTTTTCAGAGCTAATAACGATAGTCTTCCGCTCTACTAGTTTAGATGATGATCAACTCTTATTGTGACTTTTTTATGACCTTTTGAAACACCCGTTAAAGAAAAATCAGAGTTTACAAAAAGTCATTTAAATCTTGTTCTGAAATTGAAAAAAACTGAAAACTTTGTTTTTAGAGCTAATAACGTGGTCTAATGCTCAATTAATTTAGGTTATGATCATCTCTAATTGTGTCTTTTTTCTGACCTTTTTGAATGACGCGTAAAAAAAATCAGAGTTTACAAAAAGTCATTGAAATCTCGTTCGAAAATTAAAAAAAATTGAAAAATTTTTTTTCAGAGCTAATAACGATAGTCTTCCGCTCTACTAATTTAGATGATGATCAACTCTTATTGTGACTTTTTTATGACCTTTTGAATGACCCGTAAAAGAAAAATCAGAGTTTACAAAAAGTCATTTAAATCTTGTTCTGAAATTGAAAAAAACTGAAAACTTTGTTTTTAGAGCTAATAACGTGGTCTAACGCTCAATTAACTTAGGTTATGATCATCTCTAATTGTGTCTTTTTTATGACCTTTTAAACTCCACGTGAGAGAAAATTCAGAGTTTATAAGAGGTCATTGTAAACTCGTTCTAAAATTGAAAGAAACTTAAAATTTTTGTTTTTAGAGCTAATAAAGATGGTCTTCCGCCCAACTAGTTCAGATTATGATCATTTTTAATTTTGTCATTTTTTATGACCTTTTGATCTCCACGTGGGAGAAAGTTCAGAGTTTATAAAAAGTTACTGAAATCTCGTTTTAAATTTGCAAAAAACTGAAAATTTTGTTTTCAGATCTAATAACTATGGTCTTCCGCTCAATTAATTTAGGTGATGATCATCTCTAATTCTGTCTTTTTTTATGACCTTTTGAACTCCACGTGGGAGAAAATTGAGAGTTTATACGAAGTCATTGAAATCTCGTTCTAAAATTGAAAAAAACTAAAATTATGTTTTTAGAGCTAATAACGATGGTCTTCCGCTCAACTAATTTAGATAATGATTATTTCGAATTGTGTTTTTTCTTATGACCTTCTGTACGCCACGTGAGTGAAAATTCAGAGTTTATAAGAAGTCATTGAAATCTCGTTTTAAAATTGAAAAAAACTGAAAATTTTGTTTTCAGAGCTGATAACGATGGTCTTCCGCTCAACTAATTTAGATGATGATCATCTCTTATTGTGTCTTTTTTTATGACCTTTTAAACGCTACGTGGGAGAAAATTCAGAGTTTATAAAAAGTCATTAAAATCTCGTTTTTAAATTGAAAAAACTAAAAATTTTGTTTTAGAGCTAATAACGATGGTCTTCCGCTCAACTAATTTAGATAATGATTATTTCGAATTGTGTTTTTTCTTATGACCTTCTGTACGCCAGGTGAGTGAAAATTCAGAGTTTATAAGAAGTCACTGAAATCTCGTTTTAAAATTGAAGAAAACTGAAAATTATGTTTTCAGAGCTAATAACGATGGTGTTCCTCTCAACTAATTTAGATGATGATTATTTCTAATTGTGTTTTTTCTTATGACCTTCTGTACGCCTCGTGAGAGAAAATCAAGAGTTTATAAGAAGTCATTGAAATATCGTTTTAAAATTAAAAAAAAAAATAAAAATTTTGTTTTTAGAGCTAATAACGATGGTCTTCCGCTCAATTAATTTAGGTGATGATTAGACAGGGCCGTTTCGAGGGGGGGGGGCCAAGGGGGCGACCGCCCCGGGCGCCATGATTTTAGGGACGCTAAATTTGGAACTACACAATTTTAAAGAAAAAAATTTTTAATTTGGAACATAAAAATATAATATTTTAATATTTGCACAAAATGGAGCATTGTATGTCAGTACTTAAACCACACAATTATTATGAAATTCTAATGAAAATTGTAGAAAAAGGAGGGGGTTGAAGATTTTGGTCAAAAACAAAGAAAAAGTAGATTTATTTTATTTCGTGTATTTAAAGTGCACATATTAAGCTTTATTTCAAAAGAAAAAAATGTCTTGTTTAAAAAAAAGTAAAAAAAAAAATTATTTTTGGAAAAAGTAGGTTAAATTTTGAAAATTTAAAAAGTCTTTTCACACTATTGAAAAGAGGAGAAAAAAACCTTTCGAAAACATACAGGTCAAAATTTTTGTCCACCCTGTTGCATAATAGTTATGATTTTTCAAAAAATCCCGTCTTCACACTTGACCAGAATCTACAACCCCCTCCCCCTTCTATAATTTTTATTAGAATTTTATAATAATTGCGTGGTTTAAGTGCTGTCATACAATACTACATTTTGTGCAAATATTAGCCATTTTCTTTTTTTCGATTAGTAGGGGAGACCGAAGTGAGTTAAAACAGAGGCGAGTTAAAACAGTGTCGATTTCTCGAAAGCAATGACCTTTTGGAAAATTTGAAAAACGTGAATTTATTACTTTTTTGATTCACTACTTGATCAAAATTTAGTTGACCGGATGAGAAAAATTTTTGGGTTATATTTGACGTATGTCAAAAAAAAATGCCAAAAGTAAGTTTCTGACCGATATTTTGATACTTTATTATTCGACACTTATAAGGTTGTTGTTGTTCTAATATTTATTTTTTAAACTGTTGGATAATTAAGTTTCATGGAATGATATTGTTTTTTTTGTGTCAGTCTCGAAATTTACGATAAAAGACCATTATTTGAACCGATGCACAATTTTACGCACCGAGGCGAGTTGAAACAGTCTGTTTCAACTCGCCTCGGTATTCGCAAAATTGATCTTTAATCGAATAGTGACTGTTTAATTGTTTGCTAAAGTATATTTTTATATATTATAGCTTTAAAAGCATTAAAAATTTTCCAAATTTTCGTGTAAAATCACTTTTATATTGTCAAAAGTTACAAAAATATTAAACTTTTCGCTACCGGATGGACGACACCCCGGATAGATACGAGAATATTTGAATTGTAATATCTTCTAAATTGTGTTAATCTAATTACAATTTTAAGTCACTGAACAAATTTTTATTTAATTTTGAAAAATTAAAGAAAAAAAGTTTTTTTTCACGCTTCTTCTTGTTTATATAAGATAACATTTGTAAATGTATGTACGTGGTCTACTAAGGTAACTCGAAGCATTTAAAATGTTTTATGACATGTACATGTACATGTACATTGTAAAATACAGATTCAAATCATCGAAGTTTTTGATCTGTATCAACAAGTATTATATTTTTAAAAAAATTACGTTGAATTTACATTTGTTTAAACAAATTATTTTTGTATTTACTAACTTCCTACACACTAAACCTAGAAAAATGCAGTTTTTTTCTAAATTTTACAATTAACCGAACGTTATACAATGTTGGATAAAGAATACAACTGATGTTATTATTTAAACTACTTATAAACAAATTTTTATTGTTATATATAATCTTCCGTAGTTATAAGAAGTTTGGTAAATTGCAAAATTTGAGAAAACCTGCATCTTTCTAAATGTACTTAGTAAAAAAAAGTTTTTAAATAACAATAATTTGTTTAAAACTTGTTTAAATAACAATTTTATTTGTATAATGAAATTGTATATTGTTTAGTTAGTTGCAAAATTACAAAAAAACTGCATCTTTCTAGGCGCACTAAATAAAAATTTGTCAAATTACAATAATAATTTGTTTAAAAAGATTGTTTAAATAATAATTTTATTTGTTATCTTTAACTGTTATTGTGTGATGTTAAATGATCTGCAAAATTGGAAAAAAACTGCATCTCTCTAGGAGCACTGCATAAAAAATTGGTAAATAACAATAATAATTTATTTAAACAACTTTTTATTTATTTTGATAACTATTTTAATTCAATATTTTAAATAATTTAATGATTTAGTACAGAGTAATGCTTAACACTTCACAAGTTTTTTGAAGTCTGATACTCACACTGTTATTAGCTTTGGAAATGTTATAAATTTGCAATAATAAATAGTTTAAACAATTACAAAATTCATCGTAATAAATAAAATTTCTTTACTAACTAATAGAATTATATAAATTAAATATTCTTTTTTAAAATCCTAAAATTCACAACTGTTCCAACAGACCTCAGCTTGTGTATCAACTCACCTCGGTACTAGGTGAGTTGAAACGCGGTAGAAACTGTTTTAGATTTTGCAATTTTTTTATAGACCCTTATAACTTTTTAACTTTTTTATTTTTGATTTACATACTACATAAAAACAGCTATCTTAAATTATAAAGCTAATAAAAATAAGACTATTTTTGGCTGAGTTATACGCGATAATGTAAAAATCGTTTCAACTCACCTTGGTCTCCCCTACACTTGATAAATTTTTCCCCATAGACTAAGAAAACGCTATTAAAGCTTTAATTTATAAAAAAAATTTAATTAAATTCATTCTTATGTTTTACAAATGAAAAAAAAGGAAATTCTAATTTGTATAGACTGCATATTTTCAATCTAGAATTTTAGAAACTATTTAAAACATGTATCTCTCCCAAAAATGTCAAGATATCCCGACTCTAAATTATTTTAATGCAAAATTTACTGCACAACTTTTTGTAGTGTATAGTGTACAGTTTTATCTAAATAAAATAAAATATTTGTTTTTAATAGGTGAGTAAATGTAAAAATTTAAAAACAAAATTTTATTCTGATTGGGAAAATAGATGAGGAGGAGGAGGCGCCGATTGAAAGTTTTGCCCCGGGTGAAAATTTTCCTAGACACGGCCCTGGATGATCATCTCTAATTCTGTCTTTTTTCATTACCTTTTGAACGCCACGTTTATAAGAAGTCATTGAAATGTCGTTCTAAAATTGAAAAAAAACTAAAAGTTTTGTTTTTAGAGCTAATAACGATGGTCTTCCGCTTAACTAATTTAGATAATGATCATTTTTAATTGTGTCATTTTTTATGACCTTTTGATCTCCATGTGGGAGAAAATTCAGATTTTATAAGAAGTCATTGAAATCTTGTTCTAAAATTGAAAAAAACTGAAAACCTTGTTTTCATAGCTGATGATCATATCGAATTGTGTCTTTTTTTATGATCTTTTGTACGCCACGTGAGAGAAAATTCAGAGTTTATAAGAAGTCATTGAAAACTCGTTCTAAAATTGAAAAAAACTCAAAGTTTTGTTTTTAGAGCTAATAACGATGGTCTTCCGCTCAACTAATTTAGATGATGATCATTTTTAATTGTGTCATTTTTTATGACCTTTTGATCTCCATGTGGGAGAAAATTCAGATTTTATAAGAAGTCATTGAAATCTTGTTCTAAAATTGAAAAAAACTGAAAACCTTTTTTTTATAGCTGATGATCATATCGAATTGTGTCTTTTTTATGACCTTTTGTACGCCACGTCAAAGAAAATTCAGAGTTTATAAGAAGTCATTGAAATCTCGTTTTAAAATTGAAAGAAACTGAAAGTTTTGTTTTTAGAGCTAATAACGATGGTCTTACGCTCAACTAATTCAGATGATGATCATCGCTAATTGTGTCTTTTTTATAACTTTTTGAACGGTACGTGAGTGAAAATTCAGAGTTTACATGAAGTCAATGAAAACTCGTCCTAAATTTCAAAAAACACTTAAAATTTTCTATTCAGAGCTAATAAGGATGGTCTTCCGCTTATTTAATTTTCATGACGATGATCGCTGTTTATGTTAATTTTGATGTCCTCTTGATGATCTGTGTACGAAGTGTTAGAGTTGATGTATAACGTGTGAAGTACGCTATGGATAAAAATTTTTTTTAATAGAAATTTTTTAAGTCCAATCGTTATTTTGTAACGTTACGTACTTCAGCCCGATTCTCTTGACTGATGTTTTTCGTAAGGCAAAATCTAAAATAAATAAAAACAGCGTAACGATGTACGTTTATGTCCGGCTTAAGTCCGTCAATTTTACAATCATAATTTTACCAAGTCTATTATTCGCAATCGAACCGTTTTAAAGCGACTTTCGTTGAAGGAAGAAACTGTAATTAATTATCCATAATTTATAAGAGCGCATTGAGGCCCGCTTATATCCGATACATGTCTGTTAATTTTAAAGTCATAACTTTAATAAGTCTACTACTCGTAACCTATCTGTTTTGAAGCGACTTTCGTCGCAAAGAAAAAAACCCCTTTTTTATTTGTAATTCGAGAGAGCGTAATGATGTCTGTTTATATCCGTCATAAGTCCGCAAATTTTTTAATCAAAATTTTACTAAGTCTTCAATTCGTATTCTATCCGTTTTAAAGCGATTTTCATCGGAGGAAGAAACTGTAATTAATTATCCATAATTCAAATGAGCGTATTGATGCCCGTTTATATGCGACTAATGTCTGTTAATTTTAAAGTCATAACTTGAATAATTGAATTGAATTGAATTAATTCGTAATCTATCCATTTTAAAGCGACCATCATCTGCGGAAGAAACTGTAATTAATTATACATGATTCATATAAGCGTATTGGTGCCCGTTTAAGTCCGACTCACCTCTGTTAATTTTTAAATCATAACCTTAGTTAGTGTACTACTCGAAACCTATCTGTTTTGAAGCGACATTGATCGAAGGAAGGAACTGTAATTAATTATCCATAATTCACAAGAGCTTATTGATTCCCGTTTATATTCGACTTAAGTCCGTTAATTTTTAAATAATAATTTTACTATAAGTCTACTATTTGTAACCTATCCGCTATAGAGCGGCTTTTGTTACAGGAAGAAAACCTAACTTTTTATCTGCAATTCATGAGAGTGTATTGATGGCTGTTTATATCCGGTTCAAGTCCGTTGAATTTTAAATCCTATTTTTATAAAGGCTGAAATTCGTTACCTTTCCGTCTTAAATGGACTTTCGTCGTAGGAAGGAAACTTAACTTTATATAGCTGCAATTCATAAGAACGTATTGATGTCTGTTCATATCTGGCTTAATTCCGGTTATTTATGAATAATACTTTAACTAAGGTTGCAATTCATAACCTATCCGTTTTACAGCTACTTTCGTCGTCCGAAGAAAATTTAATTATCCCTGCTTAAGGGATTCTCTCTTTCAACATTTAAAAATTGACGGATGAAAAGCGTATTCAAGCGTATTTATGTCGCACTCTGGGTTAACTAAAAAAAGTTCTTAGTTACTATTGTCCGACAATTGTCGGGTGAAAACGGATACGATTCACTTTTCCAATTTTGAAAAATAGACATTTAAAAATTGAAGGATGAAAACCGTATACAAGCGTATTTATGTCGCACTCTGGGTTAACTAAAAAAAGTTCTAAGTTACTATTGTTCGAAAATTGTCGGGTGAAAACGGATACGATTCACTTTTCCAATTTTAAGAAATAGGCATTTAAAAAATTGACGGATGAAAACCGTATACAAGCGTATTTACGTCGCACTCTCGTTTAACTAAAAAAATTCTAATTTACAATTGTCCGTCAATCACCGGGTGAAAACGGATACGATTCACTTTTCCAACTTTAAAAAATAGACATAAAAAAATTGGCGGATGAAAACCATATACAACCGTATTTATGTCGCACTCTTGTTAAACTAAAAAAAGCTCTAAGTTACCATTGCCCGACAATTGTCGGGTGAAAACGGATGCGATTCACTTTTCCAACTTTAAAAAATAGGCATTTAAATATTGACGGATGAAAACCGTATACAAGCGTATTAACGTCGCACTCTTGTTTAACTAAAAAAAATTCTAATTTACAATTGTCCGTCAATTACTGGGTAAAAACGGATACGATTCACTTTTCCAACTTTAAAAAATAGACATAAAAAAATTGTCTGATGAAAACCGTATACAACCGTATTTATGTCGCACTCTTGTTAAACTAAAAAAAGTTCTAAGTTACTATTGCCCGACAATTGTCGGGTGAAAACGGATACGATTCACTTTTCCAACTTTAAAAAATAGACATAAAAAAATTGTCGGATGAAAACCGTATGCTAGCGTATTTATGTCGCACTGCCGGACATAACTCAGATATGGACGAATAAGAAGCGTGTATGGTTTTCATCCGGTTTCTTACCGTTTTCTATTTGACATTTCAAATGATATGTTCAACACTTTGTTTGGAAATCTCATTCGGGTTATTAGCCGCGGTCGTTATTAAGCGTGGCGTTAGGTATTAGGTTTAGGGTTCGAATCCTCCATTAGTATTTATAATTTTCATGGCGTTATAGGCATGCATTTATATCTATTAACACTAAATAAAGGTACTAGGAATAGATAGACATTAAAAAATCAATAAACAATGTAGGGGAAAAAAAATTTCTATTTTTGTTTGCAATGACAGACAAAGACGGATAGAAAACGGATAGAAAACAGATTACATATTGACACTCAAAAGTGCTCCGGTTATGTCAGATAAAAACGGACAGAAAACGGATAGAAAACGGACTACATATAGACACTCAAAATTGCTCTGGTTATTTCAGACAAAAACGGATAGAAAACGGACTACATATTGACATTCAAAATTGCATCGGTTATGTCAGACAAAAACGGATAGAAAACGGATTACATATTGATACTCAAAATTGCTCATGTTATGTCAGACAAAAACGGATAGAAAACGGATTACATATTGACACTCAAAATTGCTCCGGCTATATCTGTTTCTAATGTTTCACGAATTTTTAATTACTTTGACAGATAAGAAACGGAGTAAACCGGAGTGATTCCGGTTAAACTTCGGATGAAAAGCGGACACAAAAACCGTATACGATTTACACTAGAAATGGACAAAAAGCGATTTGTATCCGGTTTTAATCAGGTTTCTGTCCGGTTTCTATCCGTCGTTCTAACCAGGGTTAATAACTTTGAGAGACCTAATTTATTTTTGGAAGTCCAGAACGTGGAAAACAATAGAATTTTGAACAATAACTTTTGAAATTAACATTGGTAAGATTGCATCATTTATTTTTGAAGAAAATTTGATTTAATTAATTTGATTCTTTAGGATCAGGTTGATTAATCAAATTTAATTAAAGAATTTTATTTGTAATCCAGATTTTGTATTAATTTTTCCTATCAGTTTGAAACTCGTTCCTTTTTCCTTAAAATCTAACATTTCTCACAATTTATTTTGATTTGAATAACTATTTTTAATTCATTATGAATTTCTTTAAGAAATTTTCATAACTTGTCAATTTAATTATTTAGTTTTTCCTTCATAACTTTAAAATTTGTTTGTATTCAAATGATTTAATTTATTATCTTTACCAAGTCTTGCGAATTTAAAATTATAAAGAAAAGATCCTTAATCATTTGAATATAAACCAAGTCTTAATTTTCTTAGATTATAATTATATTTAGATTCCTAACCTAGAATTAAATTTCGATAAAATTTTATGTTTAATTGATTATCCTTGATGATTCGAACTCTTGTATTTATTCAGGATTTATCTAGTCACCTAACCTAAAAAATTATATTAAAACTTAAATCGATTTTTGTAAAATTCATTAATTTATAAATATCAAAATATACAATATTCTTTGAAAAGTGAGTGTTTTCTTCATTCAAATTTTTTTTATTCAATCTCTTCAATTAAATAAATAATCCTCCCCTCTACTATTTTCCTGAGAAGAAGCTGAATTAGTCGAAGAATTGTCTCGATATGGAAGATTAATTTTGAATAATTTTGTTTTGTTTTCGGTCTTAAATTTAAATTCTTTCTATAAATTTTATTTGAAGATTTAAATTGAATCAATTAATTTCATATTTATCTTTGAGTTTTTCTCTTTTGTGAGTTTAATCCGGGTAGAGCTTCCGATTGTTTTCGGTGATCTATTAGATTAATAATATATTAGATGAGAGAGATGTAAATCCTTCCATTTTGTTATCGTTAAACCAGAAATTATATATGATCCAGGAAGGTAGAAACAACACAATTTTATATCACGTCAAAAGCAACGTTTTGCCAACAAGGGTTCGTTGGCCTCATCAGGCTATATTCGTTAAAACCTTAATGGCACTTTCACACCTCGGCTGGCTGGCTGATCAGCCAGCCGTTACCATGGTAACGTGTGAGAGTGAAGAGTTCAGACAATAAAAATTTAAATTGTCTGAACCCTTCACTCCCACAGCAGCTACCGAGGTGTGAAAGTACCTTAAACGTTCTTTATCTCGTCAAAAAAATTAAAATATATTAAAATAAAATTGTGTTTAGCGTAAATTAGAAACATTTCTCACAACAGACAGACGACACTACGTAATTCAAATGTAAAATTGTGTTATTTTTACCTTCCTGGATCATATATAATTTCTGGTTCAACTTAATAATATATTCTTTTAATTAAGTTTCTGATCATTTTCAGTTATTAATTGTTTTGCGAATTATATATTTTCTTTTAATTGATCCAAAGTAAATCTGGCGCCCAGCAGAATTTAGAATCTTCCATTTTGAAACCTGTTCCAGAATAAATAAGTTAAATCAAATAAATATTATCGGTTACAAATTAAGCGAAAAATATTGTCTTAATACCCATTAGATTTGAAACAAGTTTAACAATTATTTTAGAAAAATAAAGAAAATCTAAATTTTTCTTGAAAGAATATGTAACTGTGCATAAAATAGACAAGTTTAGAAAAGAAATTGAATAAATTTCCAAAAAAGTAAACGCGCTATATGTAGCACGTTCTTTAGTGTCCGTCGAAGTCCAGGGCCGGATTTATATGTAGGCAAACTAGGCAACTGCCTAGGGGCCCCCACCAAAAAGGGCCCCCACCAGCTATAAGATTTTCCACAAAAATAACTTCGAAAAATATTTTTAGGCATTTAAAAATCTGAAAAAACCCAGTAAGAAAAAGAGAAAATTAAAAAATATTGAAATTTTATGATTTTCGAAGAAAAAGATAAACTGTTCGATCTTTTTTAATACCTTTTTTGTTCAATCTATTCGAATCCGGTGATATCACCAACTTTTATCGAAAAGTCAATTTTTACTAAGACGTTTCTTAATATTTTACAATCCAAATGAATCCCTTTATAACGAAAAAATAAAATGTATATATTTTAATACCCACAGTTCAGATTATTGAATCCAAATGAATCTCTTTATAATGAAAATAAAATCCAAATAAAATGAATATTTTCGAATACCCACTTTGTATAGTATATACAGTTCTTCAAATTTGTATAACATTATTTCTTCATGTTTGATTTTAATAAAATTAATCTAAAAAAATTGAGAAAGTTTAGTTACATATTTAAGAAATTGTTTTTTACCTTATATTTGATTTAGAGAAAACAAATATTTGAATATTGTTTAGTATAAAATTTACTATTCTGATTATTTATATAGGTTACATGAATCTGAACTGTAGGTATTCCAGAATATACCTTTTTTCATTATAAAGGGATTTATTTGGATTAAGTAAATCTGAATTATGTGTATTAAAAAACACTCATTTTATTATTTTTATTTATAGGAGAAATCATTTCGAATAAATAAATCTGAACTGTGGGTATTAGAAAACATACACTTTTTTTCATTATAAAAGGGTTCATTTGGATTAAGTAAATTTTAACTGCCGGTATTAAAAAATATTAATTTTTTTTTTAATTATAAAGGGATTCATTTGGATTTAATAAATCTGTATTGCGGGTATTCTAAAATATTCGTTTTACTTTTTTCTATTTTTATTAGAAAGGGATTTACTTGGATTCAATTAATCTTAACTGTGGATATTACAAAATAATAATTTTTTTTTTAATTATAAAGGGATTCATTTGGATTTAATAAATCTGTACTGCGGGTATTCTAAAATATTCGTTTTACTTTTCTTTTATTTTCATTATAAAGGGATTTACTTGGATTCAATTAATCTTAACTGTGGATTTTACAAAATAATAACTTTATTTTTCTTATTATAAACGCATTCATTTTGATTGAAAAATATTTAGAAACGTGTATTAATAAGGATTGATTTTCGAGTAAAAGTAGATGCTACCGCCGGATACACATGTATTGGACAAAAAAGGTATTCAAAAGTATTAACAAATTTTAATACTTTTCAATTCCTCTCTTATTACTGGGACTTTTATAAAATAATTGTAAGTTTTTAGAAATTCAAAAAGCCCGCTCATTAAAAAAGTGTCAAGTTTTGAAACTGCTTTTTCGACTTGAGTAAATTTCGGAAAAATCCATTCCTTGCATAGGCCCCCACCAGCGTCTGCCTATGGCCCAATGTTTGGTAAATCCGGGCCTGTCGAAGTCCGACACAAAACGTTCGCGCAATGCTCTAGTTCTTCGTCAAAATCTCGGCAAACCAAAAGCGACATTTTTGAATATCCCTTCCCTGTAAAAGAAATTTTATGGAATATGCTACATAAGAAACGAGGCGCTTGCTATTGGTTAAAATGTAGAAGCGAGACGCTTGCTACTGGTTGGAATTTCAAAGCTCGGCGCTTGCTATTGGCTGAAGACTCAAGAATTTTGAAAGTTTTAAAGGTTTAAAAAGAAATAATGTGATAGAAACAGTAACTGTTGACGAGGGGCTTCTCACTCGGAACGGAATTGTACGAACTTTCGCGTAATCCTACGAACGTCATATGAGTCAGACGGAGACAGCAGAATGCGAAGGAGAGAGACATGGAGACAAAGAATTCTCGAGTGAGAACCCCCTCGACTGTTGACACGTGGTTATTTACGCAAATGTCATGTTTTTTCGAATTTTCGGTAGTGACAATATTTATGTATGTGTTTTGTGTTTTGGTTTTAGCTGAAGAAGTTTCATTTTGAGGTGAGTTATTTCTTCTTTATATATCAATATCTACACTGTAAACATTTTTCGAAATTTTTATTATGAAGTCGTTCGAAATATTTCGAAAAATGATTTTTCGACTCAAATTTAGATATTGTTTGAAAAATTTAGAATAATTTCGAAACTGTTAGGAAATTTTTCGAAAAATCAGTAAAATTTTTTAATTTTCTAAAGTTTTCGAAATTTTTTGCATTGAGTTCGAATATTTTCTTCACTAAATTCTATATATATCAAAATATTTAGAAAAATTTTCGAATTTGGGTGAGAAATTCAATTATTGGACGAATTTCGATATTTTCCAACTTCAGTATTAAATACAGTACAACCTCGATAACTCGAATTTCAAGGGGAACACTAAAAACTTCGAGTTATTGAGTTTTCAACTTAACGAGGATTTCGAGATATAAAGGTTTTATTGATCACAACTTAGACTTACCGAGGTATAATTATAATGTACATTTTTCGACTTGTAGAGTAATATAAAATATAAAATCGACTTAAATGTCGAATTAATAATAATTTATGTTAGAAAAATAAACTTAATAAAAATATAATAATAAAAGAAAAAATTTAAAAAAAATCTGTTCTTGTAAAGAAAATTCGACTTACAGAGTCAGCTTTTTGAAGTTCGAGTTATAGAGTATAAAAATGCACAATTAGTACCTCAACGGGAATGATACTTTCTTCGAGTAAAAAATTGAAAATAATTCGAGATATTGAGTATTTAAGGCTTCAGTGGGAGGGGAATGCTATTTTTTTCGACTTACTGAGGAATTCGACTTAACGAGGTTCGAGTTATCGAGGTTCTACTTTATAACTCAAAATAGATATTAAGAAATTTTTCTGAAGCATATAAGTATTTTATGTATCATTTGCACAATTAATATTTCGTATTATTTTTTTAAATAACATCTTTAAATATAAGTACATTTATACTTAATTAGAATTATACTAAAAATTTGTATTTCTTGATAACTAGGTCATATTCATTTATTGTACAATTAATATATAAATAAACAAGTGAATAATAATAATTTATACTAAATAAGTAAAATAAAAGACTTATTCACTTTTGGCCGGTTACTCCTTATTTAAAGAATGTGTAAAATCAACTCACGAAAAATGTTAAATTTTAACACAAAAAATTTAACAAGGACTGTTTTCTACACAAATACACAAAATTTTTAACTGTGTAAATCTGACATAGTTATAAACTACCTATTTAAAAGTGAAAACTCGTTTTACATGTTAAATAGTAAATTTTTACTAATAATTTAGTAAAAAAACTACTAATTTCCTTAGTTAAAGTAGTTTTTAGGTAATGTTAAACTACTAAAAGAATTAGTAGATTTCTATTTACTAATTACACTAGTTATTTTTTACTAATTAATATGTTAAATTTTACTGCTGAAATAGTAGTTTTTTACTATTAATTAGTTATTTTTTACTAATTGAAAAAGAGAAAACTTTTTTACGATTTTAACCCCTAAATAGTAGTTTTTTAGTAATTCAGATTTAGAGAGCATTGTCGTTGTAATAATAAAAAATAATTTAATTTAAATTAGTTATTTATCTCCTAAATTTTTCAAATTTATTGCGAACAAGTATGAATTTTTAAAATATTAATTTTCAATATTAAAAAAAAAATTACTTGATTAATTGGATTAAAGTGTTTTATTTATTTAAATTAATAAAAATTTATTTATACATCAATAACAATTGTACTAAAAGATAGTTAATATACACAGAAGTAACGAAAAGAGCATGTCATTTGAACAAATTTGCTTTTTATATTTATTACTATTATATATTAATATTAAATTAAGTCTCACTTCTGTTGAATTTTTAAAAAGTAATGGATTTTTTTTATCAATTTTGCACTTTTTTAATACCTAAGTGTAATAATTTTAATGAACAAAATGATTTAAAGAAGCATGAATTATTTTGTTATATATTATATATTATGTTATGTCAGAAGGAGAAGTCCTGTCAAAACTTCCCTAAGTTCCTCGTTTTAAATCAGTTTCGGTGGGAATCTGATTTGGGTTGAGGATAAGTCAATGAGCAAGCTAGGTTTATTATAATAGAATATTTATTAATCGGCAAGAGAGAAAATCTTACAATAAAAACAATTTCTTATTATTTGAGTCTTACTTTGGAAGAGAAAACAGTCCTTGTGTGTGAAGAATCAGTGAAGATCCTTATCTTGAGTGTGAATACCCGAGATAGTAGTCCTCGTTGTCTTGAGCGATTGGTATATATCTCGTAGTCGGCTAACTCAAGATGATTGTAGACACTAGATAAACGTGTTTGGAACTGGTGTTTAGATTAATGATTTCACACTTTCAAAGTTTGAAGAAAGGCCTCGCAGGATCACTGAGAATGATCGTTTTCTTTTGGATAGTCACAGTTTGAGATGAATTAAGATTTCACTGCACTGAAGGGGTTCAAGAATCATTCGATTACTTGAACTGATTTCTCCTTTCGATGTTCGAGCAAATAACTGAGTTAATTGGGAATTTGTAGTTAACTTTAAGTTGGCAATGTTCTGATGTTAACTAGGATTGAGCACTGTAGACTGATAACTGATATTGACGCAGACAGAGACTGATTTTGAATTAAGAACTTGAAGTTTAAATTTGACGGGTTCAGAACTGGTGTTAACGTTGACTAAAGCTGCTTCTGAACTAAGAACTTGTGTCTTCTGTATTGTTGTTTCAGATTTTATAGGTCCGAATGCAAAGCATCAATCCCTTCTTATCAATCCCCTTCTTATCAATCCCTTTCTCTTGATTCCCTCTCTATGGATGAACCTTCCTTTGAGCATCAATCTCTTCACTTTGCTGAGTATCGATCTTTCTGGTTGTTCCGAGTTTAATTATCCGCTAGAAGTGCGTATGTAGGTCACTGCAAAATAGTGAGACTTGTTGACTCTTCGGGTATTCACCAAATTCTTCTTGTATCGATTTGTAGGTTGATTCTTCTTAGGTTTGAATGAGTCTTGCTTCATGGTTACCACTTTTATATCGTAGACTGTGTTCTCTCTTTCCAACGTAAACTCTTTGTATACAAGTATCAAATGAATTTCTATCTAGTACTATTATAAGGTTAAACATATTTGGATTCAATATAATTTATATAATAAAGAATTTAAAGTATTAATATAGGTTATGGACATAACACCTCCCTCCCCTAGTTTGAGCATAAGAGAGAAGCGAAATATGCTCAAATTTGAAAATTTATAGTTTAGAAGAAAATGCTAAGTCCATGTATATTTTTACTGATAAAAAGATAATGTTATATGTTTGTAAAAAATGGTAGAAGAGAGAGAAAAAAAAAATACATGAAATTATAAATTATTGGCTTTGTAAATAAGTTTTTTACGTGCATTTTATATAATCTAGGTTTCATACATTCATTTACAATTAATTCTCATTCATTTTTAGTTATGTTGCTTAAATATATTTTTACTGTTTTGTAACTTAGAATGAGCGATTAACTATATTTTTGCAAGTACAACTAATCTGATAATGTCATATGTTTATAAAAATAGTAGAATTTCTAAGTGATTTATATGTTACGAAATTATTTTGCTAGAAATGGTTTTTACGTGCAAAAATATATTTTATACAATTTAGGTTTTATACGCTCATTAATAATTCATTCTCATTCACGCAAATTTTGAATTTTGATAAAAATAATTTAGGTTGGAGACGCATGACTATGTTCTAATTCCGATTAGTTCGAACTTTCATTTGGTCGAATTCTATTATCCAGAACATTCTTGAAGCTGAATTCTCATTTCATGGAAATAATATTTTACGGAAGTCAGATAAAACCGATATTTCATATACTAAAATTCATGTATAACCGAAGTTTTATTTGAAAGAATTCATATTTGATCGAATTTCCATTTAACAGAATGCCTAGGTGATGGAATTTCTATTTTATAGAATCGACATTTAAGCGAAGTTTCTTTTGCCCGAATTTCAATTTACACGAAGTAATACTTAATAGAATCCTTAATAAAACGAAATATTATTTGATATAATTCCTATTTCATTAAATATTTATATAGTATAATGTACAGGTAAGTGAACATTTATTTAATAGAATGCGTTTTTTAGGTTGCATAGCCTTTATTTTATATAGCTTTTATTAAAACTTTATATAATCAATGGCGTTTGAAAGTTAATATAATATAATTTGTTACATTGTATGATTTTTATATATTCCTGTTGTAATAAAATTTTATTCATTCATACTTATACATGTAAGATGTATTTTATGTTTTATTTGAACATTATTGACATGAATCTAGCAAAAATTAATAATCTTATTTTTAGGACAGCTAGAAAAGAATAGCCTCATATATATAAAAAAAAATATATATTTCAATAATTTTCTCATAATGAGCCATGCATGCATATTTTCTAATCTCCCATTCTGAAAATCATATTTTTTGAGAATGGAAGAGCCCGAAATCCTCTCGAGATTCCGGTGAATCTTGAGTTTAAGGATTACGACATTCACCGCTGCTAAAAGATTAGGATTTTTTTTGTTTTGAGATATCTTTATCATGCGTTCGATAGATTTTAGGGCAATAAAAAAAGTGGGGAAAAGGTCTGTATTTTGGTGGGGGTTTTTCTGTAGTTTGCCCTTGTCTAAGGTAAGTTTGCAGTATCTATTACGATTAGTTCCTTTTTTTTTTGTCGAAACGTTCAAATCTTACGAAAGTATGGAGCCCGAAAATACTGATGTTTTTAGTGATATATTTAATGTCTTGCATCAAGATTTAAAGGATTTTGAAAATAATCAAGCCAGAAACGCAGATTTAGTGCTTCATGAAATGCAAAAATATACTATTATTGATTTGGATATGAATTTTTTGCGCGATGATTCATCTTCTGGTGCAGAGAAAGACTTGGATACCAGCTGTGGTTCAAGTTCTCAGATAGTGAATAATGGAATTGAAATTGAGTTAAAGGGTGATCAAGTTCTTAATGAAAGATCAAGTTTAATTGTCAGGGAGGACTTGGAGAACGTTGAGGTCATAGACCTTGACACGGATATTGAAAAAGAGTTAACTGGTAGCAAAAGGGAGACCGAATTGGTTATTATGGATACTTGTACTGGGCTACTTGCAAGTGATTTTCCGGGTGTTTCTTTTAATTTTCCTGTAAATAGTTATCGCTCGATTTTTGAACATCTTACTTCTCTAATCCTTTTTGTTGATGTGTGGAAAAAAACCGATACTGCTAGTATTTTTCAATTTAATTTTAATGACAATTTTTACGTTGGTCCTGCTTGGTGGTTTGATCTACCGTGTAAGGACGTTTTGCTACAACTTGTTATGTTGGAACTGTCAATTTATGGACCCAGTGGACCTTTCTTTATTGGTGGGCAGTATTGCAGAATATGTCAAACTTCAAGTCGGATTATTTTGGTAAGTGAGCGAAACTTATAACCCTAGTTGTTTATGCTAAAAAATTTGAATATTTCCAAGAAGTTTAAATTTATAATTACACGGGGAGAAAGAAAAATTAATATTCTTATTTGAAATTTAATATTAGATTCAAGCATAAATTTGGAACAGCAATGAATGAAAAGAGTTATCTCTTTTTTTTTTTTTTTTTAAAAAAATAGGTCTTCTTTCTGTTTTTTGAACTGTCTTACTTGATTCCGTGATCACATATTTAATTTGAATATACTAAAAAAAAAAATTTAAACTGGAGACTTTTTGATAAGATAGTATTAAAAAGTCGCAATTTATTTTTTTATAATCATTATATTTAACCAAAGCCATTATTCGTGTACGAAATAAATTGGCAAAAAGTGATTCGATGATTCGATTCCATCTAGATGGAAATATGTAATTTAAATTATCTAGTTTCATTTTTAGAAAAAACAATTAGATTAAGGTAATTAAGATTAGATAAAAGACTTTCAAATTGAAGTTTGAATCGATTTAAATTTGGATTAAGTAAAATTTCAATCAAAAAAGTGTGACATATAAAATGTTACAATTGGGTTTGATTAAGCTTGAAAAAATTAAAAAACTGAAGTTTACATTAATTGAAAGTTATATTAACCAAATTTTTAATTTCTAGTAATTATATAATAACAGTTTAAATTCAAATATTACAAATATTACGATATAAATGGAGTTTTACGAATGAAAATGATTAAAACTAAATATATATAGTTAATAGTTAATTGAAAATTAAAAGGGTTAACACTAGAAATAAAATATCTATAAATGTTACTTTTGAAATCTACGAACTAATAAAAATGCAATCATTAATTAAAAAAAAAAAAATTTTTTTTTTATTAAAAAAAAAATATTTACTAAATTTAGTAAAAAAGTTTTAATTTTTTCGTAAAGGACGCTTATACCCTCAAGCGGTTCTCATTCTATCGGACCATGATAGTCAATATTTTTTTTATTTATTTCTTATAATTTTGTTTCTAAATAGTATTTTGTAGTTAAAATCATTACACAAAAAAAAAAAAATTTTATTGAGGAAAAAAAAAATTTTCGTTGAAAATTTCAAGCTATAAAAATTTGTCTTCCTAATTATTTCAAAAAATTGAAGAAATACTTTCCTTAAATAACATTTTCTTAACAACAGTACGGTAAATTAATTAAATATTGTTGTAAAAGTTGTATTATATTACAGTTTAAAACATAGTAGTTTTTTTTTAAAAAAAAATTTGTAGAACCGTGTTTTTATAATTAAATAAAATATAGTCATTTCGCGCGTTGTGTTACTGTTTCCATGTAAAAGTACCAACTTTATAAGTTTATATCTTAAAAACGGAACGGTAAAATTAAATAAAATTGTAATAGTACCTGTAAATTAATGCATTTAATATGTCATAAAAATTTTATAAGAAACTGTAGAAAATTGGTTTTTTGAATAAACCTCCTTAAATTTTACTGTTATATTTTGGTATTTTGGTATAGTAGTTCTTAAATTTTTTCGTTAAACTATTAATAAAGAAATTATTGAAAAATTGTTTTTTAACTAATAAAAATATATAAGTGGTAGAGTCTTAATTTTTATCTGTTTCTAAAAGCATAATCCCCTTTTTTTATTCTTAGGTTGTTAAATGAACATGTCTCTAAATTAGAGATTTTATATAATGGCATTTTTTGATATAAAGTTTTGCAAAATAAAGCATAACTTGTTATTAAAAGTTTGATTGTAATGCTTAATTTAGATTTATTTGGAATTCTCTGCGATTAGAATTCCACTCATTTTAAGTTTTGTGATTGAGAAAAAAAAATTTTTTTTTTTTTTTTGTGTACATTAATCTTTATTTTATTGTGATTAAAAATAAATTAGTATTATAATTATATTTTTTTTTATACAAAAAAAAGTCGAAGAATAATAAAAAACAATACGAATTAAAGAAAGAGACAAAAAAAAATACATACATTTTGACAGGTGTAAAAAGTCAAATTATTATTTCGTTGGAAAGAAGAAAAGAAAAATAATAAAAAAAATAAAGGATGGTTATTTAAGAAATTTTATAGTTGTAAATGACCAATGATCTTTAAAGAAAAAGAAAAAAAAAATTTATATTATTTGATTGTATGTTTAAAGGTTGATAAAGAGAGTATAACTTGGGATGGAAATATACGTAAAACCATACTTTTTCCGACTTTTCGGTTGAAAAAAAGGATATTTACACTTCCTTTTGAATTTAGTATCAAAGCTAATGATCTTAGAGTTATAAAAAGAGGAATTCTGAATTTATATAAGGACACGAAGAATGAATTTGTTCTTTTCAATCGAAAACTAGTATTTGATGGATGCCATGTTGTTCGTGTGAGTAAATAAATAAAATAGAGTAAAAAAAAATTTTAATTTTTGAGTAATATCTGAATAACTCATTTTTTATTTGTACAGGTTGGAGGTTACAACGATTGGTTCTGTAATAACTCTGGGTCCAAACTTAACCCTGAAGATTTACTTATAGGGGAAAATGTATTTGGCCTGAAATTTACTCTTCCTTTCGAATGGCGATCAAACTTGCATTGTTCAACTTCCGAAGGAATCCGTTCTTTAAAGGCACATTTGATAAATTCACGTCATCCTTTAAATGCTGTTTTCCAAACAGGATTGGTGAAATGGAAAATTCAAGATTTACGTATTTCTCGGGTATGTATAAAGAGTGTAAAAAAAGAAAAATATATAAATAAATAAATAAACTTATGTGGTTAAAAAAAAAAATTGTAAAAATTAAAAATTTCTTTTTCAGTATTTTGGACCATAAGGGAAATTGGTAGAAGTTAAAGAGATAAAGAAGACTTCTTTTTTTTTGTGTAATTAATAAGTATAATTATGTATGTTTATTAATGTATATACGCGTTTGTGTGCGTGGGTATGTAATTTTTATATGTATTTGTATTTTTTTTTTTTTTTTTGTATATATATTTTTTTTGTAAGGAGAGAGAAAGAGAGAGAAAGAGACTTTTTGATTCTAATAAATTTCATTAAGAGTTAAAATAATGCAGTTTTTATTTTCTTATCTTATAGAAAAAATTCCTGAGTATTTTTATTTCCAAAAATTACTGAGTATTTTTAAAATTTTACTTGAGTAAAAAAAAAAGAAAGAGACGAGAACGAGAGAGAAGTAAAAAAAATTAGAATGAGTAACAATAAATAAAGAGAGAAATAAAATAATTTTAAATTTTCAGAGTGGTACATTAGTGTTATTTCATACCTGAGTTTGATTTCCACAGTTTTCAGGAACTTTAATATATTTTCCATTTTTTATGCCAATATCTACTAAATAGCTTGTTTCGATTATTTTCTTATTTGTTTTTAGCTTAAAAAAAAATATGCATATTCCAATTAAATTTAATATCATGATTGCAATTAATATTAAAGTTACTTTTTCTGCAAAGTTAAGGTTTTTATCTTTGTTAACAAAACTGGGTTTCATTGTAGCTTGGAATAATGGAATTTCATGTTCATGATTATTGGAAAATTTTGTGATGTTGATTTCAGGTATTTCAAAGAATGATTTATTTAAATTTGTATTGAAGTTGTCCAAGGGTATTTTTGATAATTCAGTAATTTCTAAGGGTAGAATTTTGTTATCTTGGCTAATTGAACAGTCTACAGGTATTTCTAAAATTCCTGAGTTGGATATAATATGAGAAAATCTGTATTTGCCTAAACATAAATTTCTATTTTTCTTAGTTTTGAGGTAGTATACAACCATGCATTATGCATTAATAAGGGTGTAATTGGTGGATAATTTTGTTTGCTAACGACTATTTCACATTCATGTGACACTAGATTTATTAATAGATTTGATTCACAACTTGGATTAATGTCTGTATATTTAATGGATGGTGTAGATTTTTTCTCTAAATCGGAGCTGAAAAATATCTTTTTTTGTTGGTTGATAAGCCTATATATTCATGGTTATTTTTTATGTAAATTGCTATTGAAGTTTGGAAAATTGGGTATGAATAAACTTTAAATACTTGAAATTTTTCTGACATTGATTTTGGCAAAGAATAAATAAAGAATAGGTTGTTTTCTGATCTAAAAGATTGAATTTTTAAAATTTCAGGTAGCTTATGAATTTTAATATTTAAAACCAGTAAGATTTTATTTAAAGGTATTATTGGATGCCATTGATTGTTTAAGGAGGTAATTAAAACTTCTTGAAGTGATTCTAAAGTAGTTAAATAATTAGAAATATTTTTATAGAGACTGGTTAATTGCTTGTAATAGGATGTGTTTTGTGGTTCAATTACAAACTTTTGAATAAAAATTTGTGTTATGTAGGTATTATTATCTGCTGTTTTGAGAGTTATATTATTCATTGTTTTTTTATTTTCTATGAAGTTAAAAATGCTATTATTTGTTGTTTGCTCTGTTAAACTTTCAATTAAATTTTTAGTGTTTGTAATGGTTTCTCCTATTTCCTCATTTTTTGTTTCAAATAATTCTCTCTGTTTATTACAGTTATTGGTGTCTGGGCAATTTTTATTAATTGTGTTAAATGCTACATTAAATTCTTTTGACTGAACTAATAATTCTTTGTAATTGGCATAAAAAATGAATTCAATTTTTCCAATTGGGAATTGTAACATTTTTAGTGGTTCAAAATACAATCCAGGTGGATTAAAAAATGGTGTATCCTTTGGCTCGAATTGTGTGGCTATTTGATGTACTCCTATTAAAATGATAAAGACTAAATAAACCATCTTTATTCCGAAGTCCATTTCCTAGAACATAATTTTGGTGTTACTAACTTTATAGATTATGATAAATAGTATGGTGGTGGCGACTATAAAATTGACACTTTCTAAAACTCTTTTTTTCTTTTGGAGGATTTGATTGGGGAGTTTGTTGAGATGTTGTGTGAGTATTAGTACTTGTAGAAGGTTGTTCGTTGTCGTTTGTTATAGTCATTTGTTGAAAAGCGTTATCTAAAGAATTTTCCAATGAATTTTGATTTCTATTTATATTGTGTAAGTTTGCTAGAATTTTTAATGCTACTAAGGCTTTCGCTGTCATGGAACTTCTGGATAACTCTGATTTTTTTATTTCACCTACGCTTCCAATTACAATCCAGTTGATGTTACTAGGTGACGTGTTTGCTTTTATGATGGCATATTTAGGATTTGGTAAATTATTATTATATCAAAATTGGTTCAGTTTTTGAATCGCTCGAATTTTGAACATTGTTTTTGTTTTATTTAGTAAGGATTCTTTATTCTTAGTAAGGATTTCCAGTAATTGGTAGGCTGCATTTTCTTCTGACAAGACATAGTTGTGACTTGTACTACAGATGACATAATTTTTGTACTCAATTTCTGTGATAAATTGCGGTTGAATGCCTGCACTCGGTGGTGATTAATACATAGTTTTAATCGAAATTTCTTCTTTTTTATTATTTTTTAGCAAATCATTTAATATACTCAAAAAATTCACAACCAATGTATTCTGCATCTTTATAGGTGAAAATTATTGGATGATTTACTAGTGTTTTCAATAGGGTCTAATTGAGGGTATAATTGTATTACCTCTTCTTTGTTGATATTAGCTTCTGCTTTTGCAAGTAGTTGGTTTTCTTCTGAAGGTGCAGAGGGTTCCTTATCTTCTGGTTTACTTGTTGTTGTTGTTCCAGTAGTTGATGTTGTGTTTTTCGAACCTAAATGTAATAGTACATTAGTTACAGAGTCCCAAATTGACCCCAAAAGATGGAAAGACCATCCAAAAACACTATATAAGGCGTAGCCATGAAGGAATGTGTCGGCTATAAACTTTATACTTTTTAATAAGATTAGTATTCCTATTAAACCTGCGCTTACAGAGCCAAAACTTGTAAATGTTGTCCAAATTTTTACCCAGGCAGAATTTGCTATCTTATCTATTGTACTTTCATCTAAAATATTTGAAAATCCAAATCCAGGATTAGGGATATTTTGCCCTAACATTCCACGTGCTAGTGTATTTAAAATTATGGGTTTTTCAGCTGGTAGCATAATGTGATTTCTTAATTTTTCTAAATCTTTTGACGAATATAACCCGCTAGTAGCAAGGTTAGCGGGGTTCCGATATTCCCATGTTTCTTTTGTTTCTGGTTTCATTATTTCCGGTTCAACTGCTGGTACCAGATTTGGTAGCATTTGGAACCATGAATTACCTATCATAAACATTGCGGGTAAAAAGGAATTGCATTCTATTGGAGTACCCACCGTTGTTAAAACATGAGTAATAGGAGTTAAAAAGTAAGTTTTATTTTCTCTGGTAACGGGTAGTTGCATATAACAATCTGGTGTTTGTCTAAATTTTACTTCTACTGGTAAACACTTTACTAAATGTATAACTTCTCCGGCTAAGATTGACATGTATCCTGGCTTTTTCATTACGTGGTAGGCAAATTCATCTGGTGCTTGTGTCGCAAGAATTAATGCGTTTTTAAATATTTTTTGCTCCATTAAACAACGTCTGGTTAAGACATCATAATAAAGTTCATACATTTCCCTTCTTATATGTCGTTCAACGTAAATAAATTTGGAATTTATATACGAGAACATATCCATATTTTGTACTAAAGGTTTTTTATTCTGTAAAGATGATCCTCCCGGTCTTGTTTCTAGGATAATTAATTTGGAATGTTCTGTTTTTACGTAATTGTAACCGCAAATTATTTCTCTAGCTTTTTCTGCTAAAGCAAATGTTATATCTTGTGTTTCTAAAGAATAGATTGTTTCAAAATTGTTTTTATCTCCCTCAGTTGTTTTGTTTGCTAAACCTTCATAAAGTACCTCGTATTTTCTCATACTGCATACATCATCAGGTAGTGTATTCCAAAATGTGTTTCCATTTTCTCGATCTATACATGATCCTTCTGATGATGCACAAACTGTACCAGATTGTAAATGGATTTTATCTGTGTCTAAATTTATCGTTGCATAATATTCTTGTAATGAGATTTTGTACGATGCTTGTACTACCACATCACTCCAGCGGCCGTAAGCATCACTGTATGTAGTTCCTTGGCATTTTGCATCGAAACTTAATGATCCTTCTAAAGTTTCGGTACGATAATTTGTTGCATTTATTTTTAAACCGTCAATATTTACATTATCATTTGGTTTGTAAGTTCCCATCAGATGCATGTTTTTGCAGACATCATAAGCTACTTCCTTAATATATTCCCCTTGTCCTTGAGAAACTGGTAATGAATGTGAATGCATACCGCAATGTTCGATAACACGTCTAAATTCTATTTTGCATTGTATAACCTTTGTTGTTGCAAATCCGCTCAATTGAATTAATTGTATGTAAGTTTGGTCAGTTTTTACCGGTTTCTTTTTTATATCGCATTCGCCAACATTAAGCAATGATAGTGTCGTGATGTTGAGTTCCGTTGATCCACAGTCATATCCAATAATAGCATGAATTGTACTTATTCCCGAAATTAGTAAGAGGAGATGTAAAAGTTTCTTTATTCCAGTTGCCGTCATCTGGGAACAGATAACATTTCTTTTTATTTTTCTTGTTCAATACGTGATAATTTTAGTCTGTTTACATGTACTATTTTTTGTTTATTTTTTACTTGTATTTTAATGTTTCCTTTATTTAAAATTTCTAATACTTTATGTGGTCCAGAGTATTGATTTGCAAATTTGTGAATTTTTCCCCCTTGTAATAAAAAAACTTCATCTCCGGCTTTAAAATTTTTAGGGTTACATTTTTTATCATAATAAGTCTTTCATTTTTCTTTAGCGGATATTAGGTTTTCTTTTGCAATATTTCTCATTTCGTGCAATCTTGTTATTAAATCTGTAAGGTATTGATCATATGTTTCTAATTTTTCATGTTCTAATGGTGGATCACTGGATGGTAATCGTGCTAACTTTCCGAATATTAATTCGTACGGAGTACATTTAGTGCCTTCATGAATACTTGTATTATAAGAAAACATAGCGAGTTCTAACCAGTCATCCCATTCTTCATTTTTATTGATAAATTGTTTTAAATATTCCCCCAAAACATGGTGGGATCTTTCAAGTGATCCGTTAGATTGAGGGTGGAAGGCTGTTGTTTTAAACTGTCGAATTCTAAACCTTTTTGCTAAACGTTTCATAAGATTGCTTAAAAAATCTGTTCCTTGGTCTGTTAGTACTCCTTTAGGTGATCCATAAATACAAATAAATTTTTTTATAAATGCGTCAGCTATTGTACTAGCTTGATGATTTGGAAGTGCAATTGCTAAAGAATATTTCGTGAGATTATCCTGAATGGTTAATATATATTCGTTTCCTGTATTAGTTTTAGGAAGTGGTCCAACGATGTCCATTGCAATTTTTTCGAATGCTGTACCTGGTGTATCAGTTATTATCATTAGATCTTTCGTTTTAACTCGTACTAATTTTTTTAATTGGCATTGTAGGCAATTTTTGATATATTTTTGAATATTAGGTTTCATATTTTCCCAATAATAATTTTGACGTATTCTACCATATGTTTTGGTGACACCCTTGTGTCCTCCGATTGTAGTGGAATGTGCTTCTTCTATTAATTGCATATATTCATCCTTGGTAGGATATTTCGTAATTCCGTTACAAATTATTATTTTTACAGTTGAATTTTCGAAGACTGACTTAAATATTGACAAAATTTCTTCCCAATTTACATTATTTACCTGAGCCGTTTTTGCTATACTTATTGTTTTTAAATTTAGTTTTTCGGCTATACTTTTTAATGAAATAATTGATGATTTAATAATTTTTACTGTATTGGAGATATTTTCTTTTATTTCGCTTTCAATAGGAAGGGCTATGTGGTAAAATGCCCCTTTTTTACTTTTTCAGCTAGACCCAATTGGAGCTTTCTAAAGTTGGGCAATTTGTCGCGTTTTGCTAACGATCTAGAGCCATTATCTCTAGGTTCTCCATTAACTGAAATAAAATATGTGAAATTATCCTTACGCATTGGTAATTGATCCCTACAATCGATAATATATTTTTCTTTTTTAAGATTTAGGTTTGTACAATTTTTGTTTTCCTCTAAAATGTTTTCTTCTTCTGATGATTCTGAATCTGTATTTTCATAACCAAGATCAACTTCTTCTTTATGAGTTCTTTGTTTTTGTTTTATATCCCCCCGATCTGACATAGCCTCGTCAGAATAGACTTTATTATATGATTTCTTTTGATTTTGAGTTTGTTTTTTATATTCTGGATCTGACATGACTTCGTCAGAATAAATTTCATTATGGAATTTCTTTTTATTTTTCTTTTAATTTTTGTTTCCTTCATTAAATAATATTTTTTGCCTTCCTCTTTTCTTTTTTATAGAAGAGGTTTTTAGATGAATTTCTTTTCTTGGTCTTCCTCGTTTTTTCTTCTTTTCTTCATAATTATTTGATTTTTCTAAGATTTCGATTTGTTTATTTTTTTGATTTTTGTTCATTGTTTCTTCTTTTTTTCTTTGTTGTCTTGTGACGACATTGCAGACATTATGCAATGTATTTTGATTTTTTGAATCAGATATGATTTTGATAAATGTTAGAAGATTGATTATCTCTTTATGTATAGAAAAATTTTCCCTAGTTTGGTATCCATCTCTTGGATCCAATAAATAGTTTGTAATAAAATGGAGAACTTTTGTAATCTTCGAATTTGTATAATATTCATTTTCTTGAAATACAATTTTCATTACACAGCCCCACAAAAAAAAAAAGTGTCATGTACTTTTGACCGGAATACCTTAGCCCTATGTATTTTGACGCGCTGAACACGAATCCGAAGTCCATTTTGCTCCATCACGTCAGGATTTTTTTCTAACCTCAAAATCAATAAAATGACACGTTTTGTTCATTAGCATGTGAACCCGACTTAACATTAATACATGCCTTGGGCGAATAGAAAGCTTGGATTGTGACCTTTAAAACGCTTTTTTAAAAATTGTTCTACAATGATTTTTAACGAAGTTATGATGTTTTATTTAAAATATAAATTTTTTCCAAATGTAAATAACACTTCAATTATTGATGTGGTATGGTGTAATGGAAAAAAATGATTTTAAATAAAACATCATAACTTCGTTAAAAATCATCGTAGAACAATTTTTAAAAAAGCGTTTTAAAGGTCACAATCCAAGCTATCTATTCGCTCTAGGCATGTATTAATGTTAAGTCGGGTTCACATGCTAATGAACAAAAAGTGTCATTTTATCGATTTTGAGGTTAGGAAAAAATCCTGACGTGATGGAGCAAAACTGACTTCGGATTCGTGTTCAGCGCGTCAAAATACATAGGGCTAGGGTATTCCGGTCAAAAGTACATGACACTTTTTTTTTGTGGGGCTGTGTTATTGATTGGAGATATTTACTTACCTCCGAAGTAGAATAGGAATCATTGTCCTTTAGTAGAGATTGTTTTTTGCAAATTTTTTGTATAATAGAATGGAGACATTTTTCTATCTCCGATTTATTTTCTGACAATTGTTTTTTAATATTAAAAATACTTTTTATCAAAGAATGTAGAAGTTTTATTTGCTCTGAATTTTTGTTTTCTTGAGATGCTTCGAATTGAACACCTTGTTCATTTTTTTTATGAGTTTCTTCTTGGACACTTCTGAAAGTGTATTCTTGATAATCTTCTTGAATTTTTGTTTCAATTTCAGGTATGTTTTCTTGCTTTATAATCTGGAATTTTCCCTCATTATTTCCCTCATTATCTTCTTGAAATGGATTTCAAGACAAAGCGTCAGCGTTGACGTTTGTTTTACCTGCTTTATAGACAACACTAAAGTCATACTCTGCTAATTTTAATTTACATCTTGTGACCCTTGAACATGGATCTTTTGAATTTTGGAACCAAACCAAAGGTTTGTGATCCGTTACTAAAGTGAATTTTCTTCCATAGAGATATGGTCGCAAATGCTGAACACAGTATATAATTGCTAATGCTTCTTTTTCGTATGTATCGTATTTTCTTTCTGTTTCGCTTAAAGTTCTTGAAGTATATGCAACTGGTTGGTCTTTCCCTATTTTTCCTTGGGATAAAATACCTCCTATTGCGAAACCTGATGCGTCAGTTGTTAAAATAAATGGTTGGGAAAAATCTGGTCGTTTTAAAAGTGGTTTTTCACAAAGTTTATTTTTTAAAGTATCAAATGCTGTTTGTTGTTTTTCTGTCCAAAGAAAAGGTACATCTTTTTTCAAACGTTCATTTAATGGATTTGCAATTTTGAAAATTTATCTATAAATCTACGATAATAACCAGAGAGTCCTAAGAATTGTTTTATATTTTTAACATTTTTTGGAGTTGGGAATTTTTGTACTGCTTCTACTTTTTTAGGGTCTGGTCGTACTCCTTTTTGATCAATTATATGTCCTAGATAGCATACTTCTAACCGTAAGAATTCGCATTTGTCAGGTTGCAGTTTTAAGTTCGCAATTCGTAAACGTTCTAAAAATTTTGAAAATTTTTCTTCATGTTCCTCTAATGTGTTTGCATAAATTACTACGACGTCTAAATAAACAAATAATTCGATTCCTTGCAAACCTAATAACACCTTATCTATGAGTTTTTGAAAAGTGCTTGGTGAATTTTTTAATCCAAATGGCATTCTGTCGAATTCATAGTGTCCGTAAGGTGTTGAAAATGCGGTTTTGTGCGCGTCTCTTGGATCCATTTTAATCTGATGAAAACCGGAAGCTAAATCAAAGACGGAAAAATATTGCGCGTTTAATAATTGATCTAATAAGTCGATTATATTAGGCAAAGGATAAAATTGTCCAACTGTGCGTTCGTTGAGTTTCCTAAAATCTTGTACTAGTCTACATTTTTTATTTCCATGCGAATCGTCTTTCTTTGGCACTATCCAAATAGGTGTATTGTATGCTGAATCAGAAGGTTTAATAATTTTTTGTTCTAACAATTCATTTACTTGACGTGTCATCTCTTCTTTGTGAACTGGTGGAAATCTATATTGTTTTGTTACTATAGGCGTATCATCGGAAGTTATTATTCTATGTTTAATAAAATCAGTTGCTTCTAAATATTCTCCAGGTATATGAAATCTATCTGAATATTTATTTATTAATTTCATAACGTGTTCTAGTTCTTCTTTATTTAAATGTTCTAAACGAAGTAACTTTTTTATTTCTTCTATCCTGTCAGTTCCCGTGATATTAAAAATGTTATCTGTTTTACCTTTGTTTGTAAATGTATCAACTATTTCTTTAATTAAAATGTTACTATTTTTCTGATTTTCATTTTTTAATTCTTTGAAATCTTCTAATTCTACATTGATGATTGGTAGATTAATGGGTTCATTACGAGTATTAAATGCTTTTAAATATGCTATTCCTTGTTGGTTTACTACTACCGCGTTTCCTACGAAAACACCATCTGCTATTGATTGTTTGGAAATAAAACCAATTTTTTTATCTTTATTTGAAATTTAAACATCAATGTTATAAACTGATCTTGCTGGTATTGTAAAGTAATTCTTTGACTCAAAGTTAATTTTTTGGTCATTTATTTCTAAATTTCTTTCTTCGTAATTTATTTTAACTTTATTATTGACAAAAAATTCTGTCCCTAATATGCCATCATGTTCTATTGGAACTTCATTAGACAGTAAGTTGAAAATTGTAGGGATTCCAAAAATGTTAATTTGTACCTGTCCTAAAGTATAAACTGCATGCTCATTAATTCCTGTTAATTTAAGACATTTATGTTTATCGATTTCTAAATCTGGATGGACTGCTTGAATTTTTAATAAATTAGGTCCTGCTCCTGTATCAATCATCATAGTTATTGGTACATTTATTCCATCAGTATCTATCTGAACATATGGTATTGAATTTGTTTTTGCTAAATTGATGTGTTTAGTTGGAAATTCATTGTTACTGGATGCGTTTAATTTTTTCCATCTGTCCTCAGAGCATCCTATTGAGGAAGGATTTTGGAGTTTTCCGAATTTTCTATTGGAGCATTGGTTTGTTGTTGGCTATTGTTATATATTCTTTTCCTACATTCGCTAATGATATGTCCCGGTTTTTTGCAATAGTTACATGATATACTTTGATTATTGTGAGTGGGATTTATTGATGGATTATTTCTACTTGTGCTTGGTCCTTGTTGTTGTGTTTGTTCTTTTTGTTGATTTTGATATCTATTTTGATATGGATATTGATTTTGTCTCTGATTTTGGTATGAATTTTGGAATTGATTTTGCGCTGAAACTCTATTTTGGTTTTAAAATTGGTTTTGAAATTGGTTTCGCGGAGAATAATTTTGGTTTCGATTTTGAAATGTATTAAATGGTTGGCTTTGATTCCTATCATTAAAACGATTTTGATACTTAAAAGGTGGTTGATGTTGATTTCTATTACTGAAACGACTTTGATATTGATTTTGAGACGTAGAGAATGATTGATTTTGATTTCTGTTAAAACGATTTTGATATTGATTTTGGTTTGAAAAATTTTGTTGTGAATGCATAAATTTTTCTTGTTTTTGTCCCAGTAATTTATTACTTTGAAAACAATTAACTGCGAAATGTCCTTTTTTACCACAAAGTAAACAAGTAATAATTTCATCCTGAGCAACATTTATTTTTGTTGTTTTAGCGAATTCTTTATTATTTCCAAACATATGTTCATTTTCATTTTTTTGTATATTTCTTCTTAACTCATTACGCGACAATAATTTTCTTTCTACATCTATAGCCTTATTTACTGCGTCTTTAAATGTATCTGATGTGCCTACTCTTAATTCTAATTCTGGTCTTAGTCCTCGCGTGAAACAATCGACGGTAGTTTCTTCTAACCCTGTTTTAAATGTTGCATCTACTGTATTTTCATTATTAATTCTATGTGCATCTAGAATTCTTTCTGCCGCTTCTGCGATTCTTGAACCGTATAAAAGTACATTTTCATTTTCCCACATGTACATTGCCCCTAACTCCCCTTGCAATTGGTAAACTGATTTGGCCGGCGCGTATATTGTTTTTAATCTCTCTGCTAATTCTTGAACTGTGTTAAGACTATTCCCTAATATAATTATTCTTGCTTCTCCCGAAATTCTTCCTCTAATTAATTTTACTAAATTTTTCTCAACTTCAGCATTTTCTGGAAGCATGGATTTTGCTTCTACACAACCCTCAATAAATATTGTTAGTGGTACGTTTTTGCCATCAAATAATGGTATAGTTTCTAGGGCATCACGTAAAGAGACTTGCTGATTGTTTGGTACGGCCATTTTTGTCGAGTCAAGATTTTCAGAATTATCAGAAATTCGCTTTCTGAAGTTTTGTCAATTTCTTCTATTAAAGTTTTATTAAATTTAGACTGAGATTGATTAAATCCAAATTCTTCTAAATTGTTTAAATGACTGTCTATTAAAGTTTTTTCCGCTGTTAATTTCTCGCTATCGCTATTATCACTATTAGTATTATCGTCACTGTCAAAAAGGTGAGTTGAAATAAAGCCTGAGTCGATTTCTTTTTGTGTAAGGTTAGGATTTGATTTAGAGTACCTTGGTGTACTAGTGTGAGGTTTTGATTTATTATTAGGGATTCCTGGATTTAGAGATATTTTTGGATTTTCTTTTATTTTTGAACGAGTTAAATGTGAAGAAACAGTATTGTTTTTATTTGGAGTAGACATGAAATTTGCCCTGCATAATACTTGAATTTCTAATATTCAATAAAATGTAAATGTGCTAAAAATTTGCGTAAACATGAAGCAATTTGTAAAAAATGAGATTTAAATAGAAAAAAAGAGTTCTGTACAGAATATACCGTAAATTTTAAGAGGACTCGAACCCCTGTTCATTAATAATAGACCTTTATGATTTATTATTATGAACGCACCTTGCAATTACGAATTATGTGCAATAATAAAATATTTTTCTCCTTTTTTCTTTTAATAATAAAAATTTAGTTTTGCGTTAATTTTTTTTTTTAGTTAATTAAGTTAGTTTGCTCATTGAATTAATTAATGCATTACAATTTTATAAAAATTAAGAAAAAATAAAAAAAAAATTTCTATGAATTTTGACTCATTGACTTGTTTGTTTCCCGGACGGATGCACCAAAAATTTGAAGGGCTTCTGTTATGTCAGAAGGAGAAGTCCTGTCAAATCTTCCCTAAGTTCCTCGTTTTAAATCAGTTTCGGTGGGAATCTGATTTGGGTTGAGGATAAGTCAATGAGCAAGCTAGGTTTATTATAATAGAATATTTATTAATCGGCAAGAGAGAAAATCTTACAATAAAAACAATTTCTTATTATTTGAGTCTTACTTTGGAAGAGAAAACAGTCCTTGTGTGTGAAGAATCAGTGAAGATCCTTATCTTGAGTGTGAATACCCGAGATAGTAGTCCTCGTTGTCTTGAGCGATTGGTATATATCTCGTAGTCGGCTAACTCAAGATGATTGTAGACACTAGATAAACGTGTTTGGAACTGGTGTTTAGATTAATGATTTCACACTTTCAAAGTTTGAAGAAAGGCCTCGCAGGATCACTGAGAATGATCGTTTTCTTTTGGATAGTCACAGTTTGAGATGAATTAAGATTTCACTGCACTGAAGGGGTTCAAGAATCATTCGATTACTTGAACTGATTTCTCCTTTTCCTATAATCTTTTCGATTATAGGTCCGAATGCAAAGCATCAATCCCTTCTTATCAATCCCCTTCTTATCAATCCCTTTCTCTTGATTCCCTCTCTATGGATGAACCTTCCTTTGAGCATCAATCTCTTCACTTTGCTGAGTATCGATCTTTCTGGTTGTTCCGAGTTTAATTATCCGCTAGAAGTGCGTATGTAGGTCACTGCAAAATAGTGAGACTTGTTGACTCTTCGGGTATTCACCAAATTCTTCTTGTATCGATTTGTAGGTTGATTCTTCTTAGGTTTGAATAAGTCTTGCTTCATGGTTACCACTTTTATATCGTAGACTGTGTTCTCTCTTTCCAACGTAAACTCTTTGTATACAAGTATCAAATGAATTTCTATCTAGTACTATTATAAGGTTAAACATATTTGGTTTCAATATAATTTATATAATAAAGAATTTAAAGTATTAATATAGGTTATGGACATAACAATTATTATGTTGTAGACTAATACAAAATGTAATTGAAAATCGAATAAAAAGAGCAAAAATAATACATAATACCAAAATATGATATCTTTTTTCTTTTGAAAAATGATTCTGAGTGTGTGTGTCACTGGTCAAATGCTTTAGTTTTTATCAAATTAATACTTTTTGAAATGCTAGAAAGAATAATTTCTCTCTAGCAATTATTGAACTGTGCCTATCAGTTCAATTTTAGCTCAAATAACAAATCAGTTTACTTTACTTTTATTTAAATTTTTTTTTATATAAATTATAATACTGGTTATACAGTATACTTGTGTTGTACGAAAAAACTGTCGCTGCCCTCAAAGCAAAAGGATATCTTTAGGACATCCTATAAATATCCTATGAGGATCTAGGGTGTTCAGAAAGCGTCCTTATTACGTTCTGGGACATCCCAAGGACATGCTATGAATATCCTAATTTCAGCACTAAAGGACACTTTCTCACAACAAAAGGATATCCGTAGGATGTCTTTAGGAAATCCGAAATAATGTCAGAATATCTCTCCGATATCCTTCGTATATTCCTCAGATGTCATGAGGATATCCCAGGGATATTCTTAAAAAGAATTTAAATAAAGTAATTGTTAATTTTTTTTATAATTTTTTCAATTCTTCCTTATACTTACACATTTAACAATTAAATGCATTGGAAAAATCTTATGAGTATTCTCAGGATATCCTGAAATAGCGTCAAAATATCCTGAAAACATCCCTGGGCACGGTGCTCTGGAGCGAATTTAAATAGAATTTTAAGGTAAATAAAATTTTCAAGTGGATTCTGTTTCTAGGTGATATTAGAAAGAAAATTAAAGTGAAATGAAAAAAATTCCAGTATATTTCGCAAGTAGTAAATGTCAGCTTTCAAAAAAAAGCTTGTTTGTGATACTAAAATTATGTTTTGCTGGAAATGTAAAATTTAAATCCTAAAATTTGCAAACGTTTAATCATTTTTCGACTTTTAGAACCAATTTAGTCAAGAAAATGAATTATTAACAGAAACATTACATTTTTTCTAAAAGATATAAACTATCTGCATTATAAACAAAATCTGTTAATGATCAATATTTTTTATTAAAGTTCTCTTACAATACCACATGTGATATAAAAAATAGTGTAATTTTTTTGCATTTTTATCTTTTATGTTGCGTTACATTATATTTTATTGCAAAAAAACTTAATAAAAAATATTGATCTTGAAGGGTCGCAGTCACAAAGCAAAAAAATCGATGATTTATAAGATTTTTTTTTTTTTGTTTAAACCAATAGGGTAAATCTTTATTAATCCTTTTGCATTCTATTGTACATATTTTTATTAATATTGCGTGTAATTTTTGTTAAAAAACTATTAAAACTTTATGAGTTAACGACAACTTCTAGAAGGTATGCACTCAAAAAGCGTTTTGCGATGAACACTTTCCTTCTTCACAGAGTCATCTCAAATAAAAAACTCAAATTGATTTCGATAAATTATTAGTTTTTCTAGTCCTCAATCGAAGCGATTTAATAAAAAAAAATTTTTGACGAAATGGCGGCAGGTCAAAGTCAAAACTTTGAATTTAGAGAAAAATTTCTCTGTTTAATTGTTAATAAATAAATTAGATTTTATCAAAATAAAAAATCCTTTGATTAAAGACTGCTTTCTGATGTATAAAAAAAGAGTACAAATTTGGGAAGGATCGGTCAAGCGGTTTTCTTATAATTTTGCTCACCGATATTGAAAACATGGTTTTGAGAAAAACGAGTTTAAATTTTTAAGTTAAGCTTACAACTCGTTACAAATCTATTGTGCGACTCCACAAAGAACTTGCTTACTCCCTCAATTTAATAACTTAGTTTAATTATCATCTTAATAAACAAAAAAAAATCGATTTTTTGAAAGTTATGACTGCGATAAAACCGTTAAGAGATTTTGTTTATAATACAGATAGTTTATGTCATTTAGAAAAAATTTAATGTTTTTGTTAATAATTCATTTTCTTGACTAAATTGGTTCTAAAAGTCGAAAAATGATACAACGCTTGCAAATTTCACGATATAAATTCTACATTTCCAGAAAAACATAATTTTAATACCACAAACAACCTTTTTTTAAAAACTGACATTTACTACTTGCAAAATATACTGGAAACTTTTGTCCTCAAATGCATTGCTAGGGTGATAATATTATTTCTCAAAAGAAGCTATAGATCAAAGTTTAAAAATAAAGCAAAAAATCTTATTTTCGTTGCCAAAAAAAAAAAGTTTACGGTTATTTTCTTTTTAATAACACCTAGAATAACAGAATCCATTTGAAAATTTTAATTACCTCAAAATTTTATTTAAATCCGCTCCAGAGCACCATGTGGGATGTCCCTAGGATATCCCCAGAATGTCTCTAGGGTATCTCCATGATGTCCCTAGAATATCCCCAGGAGATCCCTAGGATATTCACAGAATTTTACAAGGATGTTGATTGTAAACACTTTATGAATATTTAAAAGCTAAAAACTATGCACTGTCTAAAAGCTTTTTACCTCTGACGTCACTAACATTAAAACGTCAAATACTGCCCGCTTCACGCTTACTAAACACGAGTTCTTTGTACATATGTGGTAGCAAATAGCATATGCACGTCGAGAAGCATATGCATTCTCAAGCATTCTCTCACGTATTGTGGACAACATATGGATAAAATTAAGCAAACAAAAGATCTCGAAATTTTTATCAATTTGATTGTCCAAGTCCCCTTTAAAAAAATAAGGAATTTTTCCAACACCTCCAATATGTGTTGTGTGGACTTAGATACTAAAAACGTAGTATTAATATACTTTTGTAGAAGTAGAATCCACTTTACAATTATTTAAAAATATAGTCACATTTTTATGTAGGTTCTTATCCTATGTATATCCGAAGGACACTTTAAAGATATCAGGAGAGCATTTTAGGGATATTATAAGGACATCGTGGGCTGATCCGGAGGATATCTTATGAATACCCTGAGGGCATCCTAGGGATATAATTATTATTTACATATTTTTGTAATGTGTATATTTAATTTGTCGCTCATAAAGTAGTCATTTGGTCAAATACATTTTTTTTCGACCAATCTGATGTAACGCAAATTCTTGTTTTATATTGATAATTACGAAATGGTCAAAGATTTAAAATATCATTTGCTCTGACAGGGGGAAGAAAAAAATAATAAAACGCAAGAAAAAAAAAGAAAAATTAAAGAAATCTCTGCGGAGAACTGACAGAAACTATCAGAAAAAAAACGCATACCTAATTAATTCACAAGTAGTAAAATGTCCTTAAATAGCCACGATTCGTAAAAAGGTCCTTCACCAGCACTGTCCTAATCCGAAGATTCACTTCACAAAGAACTTATTCCCACGTGCTCCGGTCTATAAGCCGCTGACTTGAGGCTCCGTGGTGTCGCGTTGAGAAGGTCCGAGAGAAGAGAGCGAAAACGGCTGCTGCCACTACTTTTATTCACGTGCCTCGACCTTCCTTCCTTCACGCGCTTAATCTCTCTTCCCGCGCTGCGCCAACGTTGAAATTACGGTCTTTGCGCTGTTCCACAGGCTTCCGTCCGTCAGGGTCGTATCCTCGTTGGGGGCGGGCGACCGTGACTAATTTTGGTTTTGTGTTCTTGTCCTCTTCCTGGTCTTTTGAAAACTTGTCGTCGGCTGCTCCTTCCTGAACCTTCATGAAAGGATCGAATTCCACCAGGTTGATTCTGAAGCCATGTCAACCTGGGACCCGACAACACTTATAACGAAGAACAGGGCACTACGGCTTAAAGGTTTCCGGTCTACAAACCGGAAAGGGCGACTTTATTGTTTCCGCCAAAAAGTTATTTAAATATTGACTGGAAAGATAAAGAGATAATACTGCATGTATTATAATTCTGGACAGGTCTTATGGTCCGGAGATATCCTTTTCCTTTATTGACTTTTCCAAGAAGAGTTTTCGTGAAAAGTGGTAAATTAATATTTGCCACGTGGAGCGGAAGTGATATTCGGTACGCGCTTGACTTCGATGGTGGCAACAGCGGGGAGTGGAGAACAAGGCGACTGTGATTGGTTGGCGGCCGGTCTGGCTGAGTTGACTCTTTCCCATGGTGCTCAGTTCTCGACAAGATGGCGATGTATCTCGTTGACAGGTCACAATAATCGTTACATGAAATCGTACACACACAAAACATAACTTAATTTTCAATTTTTTAAATGTTTAAACAACTGATCTCTGAGTGACGCGGTAGTGGATTGCCGGGCAATCCCAGTGTAGTGGAGGATCATTATAATTTGAATAAATGTGACGAAAAGCGCGGTAAATTCGAAAGTGTGTTCGAGACTAAAACTTTGAACGAGAACGATTTTCTCTTCAAATTAACTCTAAAATATTTAAGCGTGACTGGCAAAATTTGCCACATCACAACACCCCCTTTCCTAGAAAAGGACCGGCAGGTGCTTCTACGATAAAACGCGTCAATCCTCCATTAACGCAGGTCACTCAGTAGATCACAATGGACAAAACACAATTACTAAATATTCTATTATAATGAAATTTAAACTTACCAGAGTGCAATAACGTCAGTGATGAACTTGAATATTGTAATTCTAACTTAATGGTTACGATTAAAGATACTCTAAAAATACTAATCTAGCTTAGGAACTAGTCTCCTTTTAACTAATTTTAATAAGAAAGGTAAAGAGAACTAACATATAATTAAGGTTTTAATCCTTTCAATTATTTCAGATCATAAAGATACAAATGCGTATAAAAATAAAAGAAGTTATCTAAGTATTAATCTATTTATCTAATGGATAATTGGGTCAGTAGTAAAAGTGAAATGAAGGTGGTAATCCTGTTACAGTCTAAATAAGATCGTTGTGCCTGAAAAGGGAAAGGCACTCCACAACCACAAGGAGAGTCCTGACTATAACCCTTTTTTATTCGGTGTTTCATAGGCCCGATTTAACCTACAATTTAAACAATTTTCTGCGGTCGTATTTTTCTCTCCGCAGACCGTGCAGAATTGATGGTATGTTTTGCCCGTACATTCGTTATGGCCATGGACCTCCCCTCTACGTTTCCAACATCCATGAACAGGTGGACGACGAATCCAAGCTAAGGTTAAGTCGTCCACTCCGTCAGGCCTGTCTAATAGGTAGTCCATTAGTCCTGGGGTGGTGGAGATAGGAGGGTGTGGTCGTTGTCGGGGATGGTAATTATATTGAGTTGAGGGCGTGTGGTTTAAGGGTCCTGTTACATCTTTGGATACTCGGGAGTTGTTTGTGTCATGACGGGCTTTCTTGGGACGAACAAAGTTCTTTGCCAGGATAGGGGCATATATTCTTTTTGCAGGTCGAGGAGAACCTTGTTCATTATTCTTTTGGGATGGGAGCGCGTATGCTACGGTTGTTCTGGATGTTGATGGCTGTGTGCTTGTTTGTTCTGTTGTGGTTGGTTTGGTTACATTGTGACTTTCGATTCGAGTGGGAGAGTGTTCTGTGTGTTGTTGGTGTGCAAGTGTTTTGATTTTGGATGAATGAACCTCTCGTTGGTATTCTGGTGTGGTTGCTTGTTTGTTGTCTGCGTGAAAGGAGTCTGAGATTGGCTGTATGTAGGATGTGGAAGGGGTAGAGGTTGGGAGTTCCGTTTGTGTCTGAGAGTGTGTTGTAGTTGGAGTAGGTTTCGTCTGTGTACTAAAATGAGTCATCGTCTTCGGGAAAGGTCTGACTATTAGGTCGAATTCTGTCTTCATCTCTTCCAACAGGTCCTTTTTTGAGGGCATATCTGAAATGATCCACGGGGCTTCGGTGGATTTGTGATCCCGTTGAGCACGCATGGCCTCCTGACAGGCTAATTTTAATCCAGGGTATAGGTCATCGATGTCTAGGATGATACGATAGTATGGCTTGATATATCTCCAAGAGGAGTATTCGCGGGCTATCTTATCATCCTTCTTGCCCCACTCTTCGTCACAATCTTGGGGAACGGAATAACTCGCGACCTTTACCTCTAGCTCTTTATTTTCTACAGTCAGAGCTACGTTCAATAGGTGGGTCCTACGTAAGGCTTCTACAGGCACTTGGTTTTTTAGTAGCAACTCATCCATCTGCTTGTGGAGCTTTTTGATTAGACACTCTTGCCACTTCACAATCTCATAAGGGTTCAAAACTGGGACTAGTTTCCTACGGGCTTTGGGCATCTTATAGCGTCAGTTATGATGGGGAATTGGTTACCTAGAAAAGTTAATGGGCATCAGAATTTATATAAAACTTTAAATCTTGGACATGCTGTTTCTTAAAGACATTTAAGGACAGATCACATGACTCGGACAGTACTGGAGACAATACTTTGGATACCTTAAAAGGTCCGACAAACTTAGGATTCAACTTGGAGGAAACTTGCTTGATTTTAGAGGATAAGGTTCTACATCTCATAAGGACTAGGTCATCGACAGCATATTTCACGGGGCGACGTCGTAGGTTATAGTGTTGGGACTGTTCTTGAAAAGGCTACCTCGGAGTTGCTGATTACTCCGTTAACTTTTGTAATCCATTGCACTGGCCCAGTGTGTCGTCCTCGACCTCGAATTTGTATATGGTATCTGGAAAGTCCTTGTAATGCCAATTTCGACTTTCAAAATCTACATTCATCTTGAAGAACGCTAAGAAGTCTAAACCGATTGTCAGGGGATCAGGAAGGTCAACCATTATTCTGGCTGGCATATCATGGAGTTTTCCTTCGAGTTCCATTGGTAAAATAATTTCTTGTGATACTAGAATTAATTCTCCATTTCCTGTTTGTACTACTCCTTTGCTTTTGATCACTGGTCGGCCGAGTTCTTTTGACAACGTGTTTACTATTGGACCTGTAAGCGTAATGATGGATCCACAGTCGACTAGGGCCCGTATCAGTGTCCTACCAATTTGCAGTGTGACATACATTAGTGGTTGTCTACTAGGGAGACGATGTGGATAGTTTATTTCCGACAGATTAAAGATAAGATCATCCGCTTGACATGGCGTCTCTTGGGGAATTTCACTGGTAGCGGACTCGCCTAGAAGGGAAAATTTGTTTGGGGAATTGGCTTCTCCTCGTTGTGTTCCTTCATATCGGAATAAACGTTGTCTTAAAACAGCGTCAGCTCCATCTAGGGGCTGGCCACGCTTATCCAATTCTAAAATCAACCCTTCACGGTTTAAAGTAGTGATCCATTCGTCTCTGGGATCTGTACTACTATTGTTGTTTATTGAGGGGGGTGAAGTACTACGGGAGGAGGGGGGGTTTTGGCTACCTGGTTTTCGTCGCGTTCCCATTTCTTCAGGGACTCGTTGGTTTTCCGTGTCACGGGGGGCTCGTCTCCTATTGGGTTCACTTTGGCTACCAGGGGCGTTGTGGCTTCTTGAATCAGAAGAGGTGTTCTGCTCTTCTTGATTGGGTGGGGCAAAAGAGTTCTCTTGGTTGTTCATTTTGTTTTATGGTTGTGTGATGGCAACAAATTCAATGGTTACAATACCTAAGCGGAATGAGATATTCGGGGGGGGGGGGGGTATAGTTATTTTATTTATTTGATATTATTCCTGTAAGCTTAAACTTAGGAAACTTAGTTTAGAAAACTTAATACAATAAAACAAAAAAAAAGTCGAACGTCTCTTTCAATGGCTTCAACTCTGGGGCCCCACGTTGGGCGCCATTTGTAAAGTAGAATTTATAATGGTAACTCAAAACTTTAATATAAACCGCGAAGAGAAAGAATAACCTCGAAATTTATTCCAATAACAAACGAGATACCAGTTCAGTTATTAAAGTTCAGCATAATATACAAAATTAGGAATTGAAGACTTGTAATCTACTTATCTAAAAACTAATAATCTGGTTGTCACCGAGAATAGATAAAAAAAAGAAAGCCAGAGGGCGCCAGTCCTTCGGGACACGAGAATTCGCTATTTACTCTAATTCCAATTTCAAATATTTCAACGATATCTATAAGTCTCTGATTAACAGATAACAATAGCTTCAACATAAAATTATCGTGAGGGTTACTTTAGCTTAACAAACTACCAAGGTGGTTATTTCCATTAAGCCTCAAGGCGAATCCACAAGAAGACCTCAAAGTTAAGATAAATTAACATTTAGTGTCCACTGACAAACTAATTTGTCAAATCAGAATACAGGGAAAAGTGTGGCGGCAACGCATCGTAAGTGTAAGTGTTCGTATGTGTATGTGTAATTGTTTAGTGTCAGTGAGTGTATGTGTGCGAGTGATTGTGTGCGAGTGATTGTGTGCGAGAGTGCGTGTGTAAAAAAGGTGATCGTGAGTTAAGATAGGTGTGGCGGCATCGCATCGTCAGTGTAAGTGTTCGTGTGTGTATGTGGGATTGTTTAGTGGTAGTGAGTGTATGTGTGTGAGTGATTGTGCACGAGAATGTGTGTGTAAAGAGGTGATCGTGAGTTAAGATAGGTGTGGCGGCATCGCATCGTCAGTGTAAGTGTTCGTGTGTGTATGTGGGATTGTTTAGTGGTAGTGAGTGTATGTGTGTGAGTGATTGTGCTCGAGAATATGTGTGTAAAGAGGTGATTGTGAGTCAAGATAGTTGTGGCGGCATCGCATCGTCAGTGTAAGTGTTCGTGTGTGAGAATGTGAAGGAGTGAGATGGGTCTGTGTTAGTGTGTGTGTGACCAGGAAAAATTATATTACGTCAATAAATAACATAACTCAGATAACACTAGGATTTTAACAAAAATAATTATCCAAAAGAAATTATACAATAAGACGACAACCAGAATATTATAATACAGGGCTGCTCATTTCGGGATTAATTAGAGAGGGCGTTTTTCTTTCATTGAGAGAGAGGTTTCGCTATAAATTACACAATGTTTAATCATTAACAGTAAATTTATTCAAACATGTCTCAAATAAATTTTACAAGATTTGCTCTATGGCAAATTATAAATCCTTACATAACGGTATTCAACTTATATAATTAATAATAACAAGTGATAGTTCGGGGGGGGGGGGGTAGCAAACAATTAGGATAGTTTAATGGGGTTTGGATACCTTTATCTTAAACTAATAAGTTTGGCTACCTGGCCTAAAACAATTTTATCTAGCATCATGGTAACAATAATAACAATTCTCTGGGTAAGACGAGAAGAATAAAGCAAGGGGGGGTACAATGTACTTGATCATAATTGGTTACCATGGTGATACATATTTCATAATACAATAATTTCAACACTACTATAAACATGAAATTTTACAATATTAATTATCACTACCAGTTAGTTAACAATATTGACTATTAAACATTCTAAGAAAAAGAGACATTTACTGGACTTTCGGAATGCTTGTTCTCATAGGGGTCAATCCACTCTAAAGGGGATAAGTTGCTTTCAATTTGTCTCTTGATAGGCGGTAAAAAGGGTATTTGGTTACCATTTCGTGGGAAATAAAAGGGTTTAGGCTACCTGGGATACTCTAAACGTTAAGAGGATTATATAATTGCGTGTTAGTCTTGTTAACCTCGGTTTCTGATAATTTAAGAGACTGCATAAAACACGAAGCCATTTTCTCTCTAAGTTATTTTAGTTTAAATAATTAATTATCATTAAGTTAACAAAGAAAAAAAGAACTAATAAATTATCCGGATTATCCAAAGGCTTCGAGTTTTACACTGGTCGGCTCTTCTCTAGACGAATTTACGATTAACAATTAAAATTTTAATTTGAGGTTATATCTACACATTTCAGAGATCACTTAAAATTGACTACAAGTTCAAAAAAATATTCTCGGTTACAAACTTTAACATATCAACACTCAATCATTATTGCACACCTATTTAATTTTTATTCACTAAATTAAATAATAATTTATAAAATGTGACACAATTAAATTTTGAGTTTATCTATATATTTAAAACTTTATCCGAAATATTCAATAATAATGTTATATTATTATGGAATATTACGAAATAACAAGAGTGATCTCTGCGGAGAACTGACACGAAATATCAGAAAAAAACGCATACCTAATTAATAATTCAACCTGGGACCCGACAACACTTATAACGAAGAACAGGGCACTACGGCTTAAAGGTTTCCGGTCTACAAACCGGAAAGGGCGACTTTATTGTTTCCGCCAAAAAGTTATTTAAATATTGACTGGAAAGATAAAGAGATAATACTGCATGTATTATAATTCTGGACAGGTCTTATGGTCCGGAGATATCCTTTTCCTTTATTGACTTTTCCAAGAAGAGTTTTCGTGAAAAGTGGTAAATTAATATTTTCCACGTGGAGCGGAAGTGATATTCGGTACGCGCTTGACTTCGATGGTGGCAACAGCGGGGAGCGGAGAACAAGGCGACTGTGATTGGTTGGCGGCCGGTCTGGCTGAGTTGACTCTTTCCCATGGTGCTCAGTTCTCGGCAAGATGACGATGTCCCTCGTTGACAGGTCACAATAATCGTTACATGAAATCGTACACACACAAAACATAACTTAATTTTCAATTTTTTAAATGTTTAAACAAGTGATCTCTGAGTTACGCGGTAGTGGATCGCCGGGCAATCCCAGTGTAGTGAAGGATCATTATAATCCGAATAAATGTGACGAAAAGCGCGGTAAATTCGAAAGTGTGTTCGAGACTAAAACTTTGAACGAGAACGATTTTCTCTTCAAATTAACTCTAAAATATTTAAACGTGACTGGCAAAATTTGCCACGTCACAGGCTTTTCTACGAGAAGAAGAACATCCCTCAGAGAACATACAAGTTCTCGACACACCAACACCGACGACCGAAGATGGGAACATGAGATCATGGGAAACAAAAATTCATCTTAAGGTTTCCATAAAAATGGACAAAATGGCTGAGGGAAATCAAGAACTCTCATTACTCCCTGAAAATTTAGATCTCTGGACATTGAACTGTGCGGTGTATGATAAAGCAGTGTCCTTGCTTCGTAAAAGTAACAGGAAGTCTGTTTCAGAGCGAGTGGCTAAGACCTGCAAACGAATCAAACAAGTACAGTTCAAGATAGGGGTGGCTCGACGACATGTTTCTCAATTACAGAGTGTGATAGCGTATCTAGAATTGAACAAAAGTTTTACACCAAGAGTGTTAGAAATTGCCAAAACTCTAAAAAGATTGCATCACATTTTGAAAAAATCAAAATTGCAGACCATCAAGCAACATTGGATTGAGAAGATACGTTCTCTTGAAGTCATAAGAGAACGTTTAGAACGGCGGATTGGCTGGATTAAGCAAAATAATATCTTTGCTACTAATCCCTCCCGCCTGTTCAGTCCACCAACATCAGTCGTTGTTAACCCCCCATGTCGTGAAGAGGTTGAAACTTTCTGAAGAAATATCTATGGGACGTCCTATACAGTCAACGATGAGGATGCGTCTTTAGCACTCTTCAGAAGCTTCTGTCTTGAACAGGGGCTTGACCATCCTAGTGAGGCATGTCCGCCAATTACTGAGCAAGAGGTTAAAAATATAATTGCTAAATCTAAGAACTTTTCAGCACCCGGGCCAGATAAGATTAATAATCTATGGTGGAAGAAGTTTACTTCAACTCACCGACATTTGGCCCGCATCTTTTCAACCTTTCTTTGCGGAGAACATCCCGTACCACAGTGGTTGATGGAAGGTCGAACGGTACTCTTACCAAAATCAGGAGATTTGTCTAAGCCAAAACATTATAGACCGATAGCTTGTCTTAACACCTGTTACAAGCTATTTACTGGCATCCTAAAAGAAAGGATATTAACATCTATAAAGCCAGTTTGGAGTGCAATAAGTGAACAACGTGGGTGCAAAAGAGGCCTGTCAGGTTGTAGGAAAAAACCTTTTAATAGATAGGTGCGTTACCCAAGACTCGATAGTTTATAGACGCAACTTGTCAATGGCTTGGATTGATTACCGTAAAGCATTCGACTCTACTTCCAAACATCGTGAGATGCTTGAAAGAGCTGATGCTCATGTGGAGGACAAGGTTTGTTATATCATCCAACAAACAGCAGATGATAACTAACATCATCTCTTTTAGGAGAGGAGTTTTTCAAGGTGACTCACTCAGTCCTCTACTTTTCTGCATCTCTCTTATGCCTCTGTCTATTGTGCTCCGAAAAAATCGCTCTGGATACATGTGTGGCAAACCAAGAAATAGAGTTCATAAGATCAACCATCTTTTCTACATGGACGATCTTAAGCTCTATGGATCTAATAGAGAAGAACTGAAAAATCTAGTGTTTGCAGTAGCCAAGTATTCCAGAGCAATTGGAATGGAATTTGGATTGGATGAATGTGCCGTTTTCCACTTAAGTAAGGGAAGACGTGAAACATCTGAAACACCAGGCGACTCTGAGGATCTTCAGCTCATTGGTGGCAACGCCATTCATCATCTTGGTCAAGGAGAAACATACGCATATCTTCGAATTCCACAAGCGGAGACTCAAGATGTGCGTCAGCTTAAAGATCGTCTCCAAACAAAATATCGTGGTCTTCTCAGAAAAATTTAGTCTTACGAATTATCTGGGAAGAATAAGATACAAGCCACAAATACATTAGCCATTCCTTTGCTTCTCTATACCTTTGGAGCAGTTAAGTGGAATGTGAATGAGCTGAAGATGCTAGACAGAGAAACTCGCAAGATGATGACAATTCATCGAAGTCATCATCCAAAGTCTTCCGTGCCTCGAATTTACCTTCCGCGAGATCGGGAGGGAGAGGTCTACTGAACTTAGAGTGTCTTCATCGTAGAATCGTTTTGGCGGCTACATGCTCAATTATAAACAGTCCAGATCCTCTTTTACAATTTGTTCACCATCATGAAATTACGAATTGTGGGGTATTCTTATATCATGCGGCAGAAAGAGCTGCGAATGAACTTCGTCTCCCATTTAATACTAGTAATGTGCAACATGGATTAGCATCGTTACCACCATTGATGCTTAAGGGCCGTGTCAAGGAAGCAGAACATGCGCTTCTACTACAGGAACATAAGATCAAATCAGTTCACGGACAATTTTACAACCTCATAAATGAAGTAGGATTGTCGATTGGTTTGACATTTTCGTTCCTTAAATCTGCTGGTTTAAGATCGGAGACTAAAGGATTTCTATTCGCTTGTCAGGATGGTGTGATTAATACCTTGGTGTAACGCAGTCGTGTAATGCATATACCTGTCGACAGTAACATCTGTCGTGCATGTAAACAATATGCGGAGACTTTAAGTCACATTCTAAGTGCGTGTCCGAAGTACGCGTGTTACAGGTATATTGCATTGGCGGTTCGCATGCAGAAGGAAGTCCTTCTGAACTCTCTCAATCTGGATCGGCAGCACTGTTAACTTTAACATCTTATTTGGTAGCTCTAAAAAAGTATCCGACAACGTTCTCGACCACCGCTTAAAAACATCCGCAGCTATAGGCCAGGACAACAGTGCAAGAAACATGAAAAACGTCTCGAGTAAGTGGATCACGCTCTTGCTAACCTTCCAGGATGGAGGGAGCAGGAACGGATGGAGTAAGTAAAGCAAGAATGGGAGAGGTTGTTTTAGTGCGGTATTGCCACAGCACGTGGTTAAGTCCCACACGAACAAGTGCGTAAAAGCATTTTTTCCTGTCCTAAACTTGTTTTGTAAAAAAAAAAAAAAAAAAATCTTTTTCTACAACTCATCGTATCAGAGCTACTAAGCCTGATATTGTACTCCAGGATCATAAAAGTAAGATCATTTGTGTGATAGAGTTTTCAGCTCCTGATAAGGGCAACATCATACAAAAGGCGGATGAGAAACGGACGAAATATCAAGATCTTATGTTTAAACTAAGCCGAATGTATCCAGGTTATAAAATCCGATTAATTGTTCTTATACTAGGCTGTTTGAGAGTGATTAAAGCTTCATTCATAAGCCAATTAAAAAAGATACCAAACTGCGAACGTCAAGCTGAAGCATTGACGGTTCGTATGCAAAAGGATGTCCTTCTGAGTTCACCTAATCTGGTCCGACAGCACTGTTCTTCATATGGGGAGAGAGAATGGGAGAGGTTGTTTTAGTGCGGTATTACCCCAGCACGTGGTTGAGTCCCACACGAACAAGTGCGTAAAGGCATTTTTTCCTCTCCTAAACTTGTTTTGTAAAAAAAAAAAAAAAATCTCGACATCTCTGTGGTAAATGGTAACGTCCGTTACCGAATATCACAGAATTGCCTGGCCGGCTGGGTCAGGTAAGATGCTCTCTTCCGAACACCAAGGAAAGATTTGGTCCACTTGGTCAAGTGTTTGAGTGGCATCTAAGGTGGGGTTACTGGCATCTCAATCGAGCGCCTCCCCAGGTGGCGGATAGGGAAAATCCTCCCAGATATGGGTGGAACCGGGCAATTCAAATACCCGGGGCGGACCAACGTCAGATAGGGGTGGGCACCCGATACAATTGTCGACTTTGTGATGGGCTAACCACTCACACAGAGTTTTTTGCGGTTACGACCACAGTAACGCGCAGCGCCACATACAATGGGTTTCTCTCGGATGGAGACCAGGGTTCAGTTGAGAGTGGCAACAGGATAGAACCCAGGCAACGACCAGGCTTTGACCAGGGACAAACTCGTACACGTTTAAACTGGACGGACCAACTTCGAAAGGACATCTTAGACTGTTGGCGACAGAGCTCTCCGGACCGAAGAGGTTACATGTTGACGCTTCATGAGCGATGGAGCAATATGCATCCCCAATACCCACAAATGAAACCTAAGTACTTACGAGATCAGGTATCCTTTTTGCAAAGGAAAGGCCATGAAGTTCTTATAGAAGAACCCTCTGAAAACATACCATCAGTTCTCACAACAACACCTTTGCAGACAGTCGAGTATATAAACATAAGAGCAAGGGAAACCAAAATCCATCTCAAGGTTTCCATTAAAATGGACAAAATGGCTGAAGCGAATAGAGAAATTTCATTACTTCTAGAGGATGTAGATCTCTGGACATTGAACTGTGCAGTCTATAAAAAAGCAGTTTCCTTGGTTCGTGACAGTAACAGAAAATCTGTTTCAGAACGCGTTGCCAAGACCTGTAAAAGAATTAGGCAGGTTCAGTTCAAAATTGGGGTGGCTAGACGGAATGCTTCTCACCTGCAGAGTGTGATTGCTTATCTAGAGACGAATCGGAGATTTACACCTAGAGTGTTAGAAATATCCCAATCTCTAAAAAGATTGCATCATACTTTGAATAAATCTAAGCTGCAGACCATCAAGCAGCATTGGACTGAGAAGATACGTTCTCTTGTAGTCATTAGAGAACGTTTAGAACGTCGGGTTAAGTGGATAAAGCAAAATAATGTTTTCGAAACTAATCCTTCCCGCCTATTCTGTATAACATCGCCGGTCGTTGACAGACCACCATGTCGCGAAGAGATCGAAAACTTCTGGAAAAACATCTATGGAACCTCATGTTCGTTGAATGAAGAAGACGCTTCATTACCTCTTTTCCGTAGCTTTTGTCTTAGACAAGGGCTTGACCATCATGCGGAGGAATGCCCATCAATTATTAAGGAGGAAGTGAGAAATGTAATTGCTAAAACTAAAAACTTTTCAGCGCCTGGGCCGGATAAAATTAACACCATGTGGTGAAAGAAGTTTACTTCAACACACCAACACCTGGCCCGCATATTCTCAACTTTCCTCAACGGAGAACATCCCGTACCACAGTGGTTGGTGGATGGACGTAAGGTACTATTGTCAAAAAGTGGGGATTTGACTTGTCCAAAGAATTACAGACCAATAGCTTGTCTTAACACCTGCTACAAGCTATTTACTGGTATCCTTAAGGAAAGAATTTTGTCATCTATTCAACCAGTATCGAGTACAACAGGCGAACAACGAGGATGCAAGAGAGGTCTGGCAGGTTGTAGGGAGAACCTACTGATTGATAGGTGTGTCACCCAAGACTCGATATTTTATCGACGAAACTTGTCCATGGTTTGGATTGATTACCGTAAGGCGTTTGATTCCACTAGTCATGAGCTTATTATTAGGCTTCTTGAATGTCTTGCGGTACATCCAGACATAGTGAGATGCTTGAGAGTGCTTATGCTCTTATGGAGAAAAAGGTTTGTATTAACATAAAACAAGCAACAGGTGATGACTGACGTCATCATCTACAAAAGAGGAGTTTTCCAAGGCGACTCTCTTAGTCCTCTATTGTTTTGTATCTCCCTCTTGCCTCTGTCTGTTGTGCTTCGGGAAAAACAATCTGGATACTTTGTGTGGCAAACCAAGAGATAGAGTTCACAAGATTAACCATCTGTTTTACATGGACGATCTTAATCTCTATAGCTCCAGTAAGGAAGCATTAAAAATTCTAGTGCTTGCAGTGGCCAAGTATTCCAGTGCAATTGGAATGAGCTTTGGACTTGATAAATGTGCTGTTGTCCATATGAATAGAGAAAGACTGGAAACATCTGAAACATCAGGTGATTTAGACACCATTCATCATCTTGGTCAAGGAGAAACATACGCATATCTTCGAATTCCACAAGCGGAGACTCAAGATGTGCGTCAGCTTAAAGATCGTCTCCAAACAAAATATCGTGGTCTTCTCAGAAAAATTTGGTCATCCGAATTATCAGGAAAGAATAAGATACAGGCCACAAATGTATTAGCCATTCCTTTAATACTCTACACATTTGGGGCTGTTAAATGGAATGTGGATGAGCTGAAGATACTGGATAGACAAACGCGCAAGATGATGACAGTACATCGATGCCATCATCCAAGGTCTTCCGTAACTCGAATTTACCTTCCACGAGATCAGGGAGGAAGAGGGTTACTAAGTTTAGAATGTCTTCATCGCCGTATTGTACTGGCTGCGGCGTGCTCAGTGATGAACAGTACGGATCCTTTAATGCAATTTGTCCATCATCATGAAGTTACAAATAATGGGGCATTTTTATATCAAGCGGCAAATAGAGCGGCAAAAGAACTTAATCTTCGATTTGATACAAATAATACCGAACATGGAATAGCGTCATTACCACCTTTGATGCTCAAAAAACATTTAAAGGATGCAGAACATGTACTTCTTTTAGAAAAACATGTTATTAAGCCTGTTCACGGACAATTTTATAATATCGTCGGAGAAATGGGATTGTCTGTAGGTTTGTCTTTTGCATTCCTTAAATCGGCTGGATTAAAATCGGAGACAGAGGGATTTTTGTTCGCTGGTGAAACAAAAATCCACCAGATGGATGGAGTGATTAATACTTTGGTCTGCCGCAGCCGTGTGATGCATATACCTGTTGATGATTCCAACTGTCGTGCATGCAAACAATACCCGGAGACACTTAGTCATATATTAAGTGCCTGTCCGATTTATGCATGTAGCAGATATATAGAAAGACACAATGCTGCACTAAAGGTTTTGTATTACCACCTTCGTCACCAGTACCGTATAGATAAGGAGCCCTTTCTGCCGTATGCCCAAATGGATCAAGAGTCCGTTGTAGAAAATGACCAGTGCAAGATCTACTGGAATTTTTCTTTCCCCACCACTCATCATATCAGTGCCATCAAGCCTGATATGGTCCTCCAAGATCATAAAAGTAAGATCATTCATGTGGTTGAGTTTTTGGCTCCTGCCAAGAGAAACATCATTAAAAAGGAGGATGAGAAACGGATCAAATATCAAGAGCTCTTATTCGAATTGAGTAAAATGCATCCAGGATATAGAGTCCACTTGATTGTTTTAATTCTCGGCTGCTTAGGAGGGATGAACGCTTTATTTGTGAGCCAACTGAAGAAGATTCCAACCTGCGAACGTCAAGCCAATTTGTTAGCAGGTAGAATGCAGAAAGCAGTTCTTTTGAACTCTCTTCTTCTGGTCCAACATCACTGTTCCTTGTAAAAAAACATCTTTAAAGGTAGCTCTAAAAAAGCATCCCACAATTTCATGTCGGCCGCATAGGAACATCGGTGTCAATGGACATGTTTACCCAAAGAACAGAATGCTGAAACTATACAGAGTAAAGAAAAATGATGCTTTTGCTCACCTTCCAGGTCGAAAGGAGCAAAAGTTGATAAGAGTATGTAAAGCAAGAATTGGGAGAGGTTGTTTTAGTGCGGTATTGCCACAGGATGTGGTTGAGTCCCACACGAACAAGTGCGTAAATGCATTTTTTTCTCTCGTAAACCTGTTTTGTAAAAAAAAAAAAAAAATAATAATAATAATATTTCAATTGTTCCTAGATTTTTTTGCTACAAACTTATCCGCCATTACAAAAAAGCCTTCGACATTTCTAACCAAGGAAACAATCTGATCAACAAGTATAAAAACTATAAGATAAGGAAATTTCAACACAGATGACAATATTAAACATAAAATTGAAAAACTGTGAAAAAATATGGTCCTCAACTACCCTGGGGGTGATTTTTCTAAGTAAATATATAAAATAAGCTTAAGGGGACGCCTAAGTCACCTTACAACAATGCAAAAAGAGTCAACTTTCGGTACACTTTTCTCAAAAACTATTACTCCAATTGCGTTCTTCCTTGTTTTATTCGATTACAAATATAATCAATTGTATCAATAAGAAGCAATAAGACGTTATCTTAAATAGATACTTTTTTATAATCATTTATACCAAAATGGAAATAGCACTCCCAATTTCTCTGATTAAATGACTCACATCTCCGTTTATATAACTCAAAATGATGTCTGTAAGGGTAGAGGGTGGTTTTTTTGAAAAGATTAAAATAGTTTCAAAAAGTAGTCATAAAAAAATCCACAATCAAACAAATATAATTATTTGTTAAGTTTTTAAAATACCCTGTAGTACAAAGAATGATTGTGTTAATTTATTGAAATAATTAACTAATCAAAAAAAAGAAAGGTAGGGGATCGTCTCTAAAATTATATTATTATTCAATATATCGGCAGAGAGCCGTATTCTGTTTCGATTAGGGTATGGTAAATATTAAAGAAATAAAATATGGATATTTATCTTTAACATATTAACAATCAATTTATTAAAACTAATTCAACTCGTTGTACATACAAACTAGCAAAATTTCGCTATAACAAGACTGAAAGTCTTATTTAAGAAAACAATAATTTGAGAAGAATTAATGTAATACAATATACTGTAATATTCAAACTTTCTGAGTGTGTTGTGTAATTGTTCTGTGTGTGCAAATATTTCTACTCACCAAAAATTGGAATTTCTCATGTAATAATAGGTTTCTTTTTAATATTCTGTCTGTTCCTTTAAATATTCTTTTAATATTCTTATATATATATATATTCATAAACTGAGTAATTATATCTCTTTTTCTTTTATTTAATTAATAATCCCTTTTCTATATAATCTTATTTCACTTTAAATAATATATTTTTAAATTCAAATCTGACGCCTAATGGGCGTTGTTTCAAAAAACAAAACTCGGCTCGTCTTTACCAGGCGACGGCTACCCACCAAAAGATCACGATTTACCCTTTCAGTCAATTTTATTAACTGCTATTTTGGGTCATCGAATTTTTGCTGATCGATTTTTTCATCATCATTGATGAAATTATTTTGAGTACAGTTTTGTAATCTCGGTATAGTTGCGATCCTCGATGAATTATCGGGAGCAACTTACCTTGCGTTTTGTTTTGTAATGAAGTTAATATTATTTTTAAAGTGTAATAAGTCTTCATTTAAACTTTTATTCTTTATTAATTAATAATTTTTTTTAATTTGAATATTTAAAGGAAATTGAACTTTATACTGTCTAGTTCTTCCTATGATAAATAGAAGTAATTTATATTTATTTTCCTTTTGTGGTGAATATAAATATTTGAGTTAACTCTTATTTTCGTTTAGTTGGCATTATAATTAAGAACAGTTTCGTAACTTTACAGTTATTTCGCCAGACTATGTGTTCTGTTTTTAAAATTGAAGAATATCTTTTACAATTTCTAAACTAATTTGTGAATTTAAATTTATACATTCCAAAATCTTTAATTTGAGATAACAAATTTTCTTATTATCCAATTATCTAATGTGAAAAATAAGAATTATAAAACAATAAGTCACGGAGTCAGATCGTGACAAATGCCCCCCTTTTGTGGGCTGACGTCCCTTGTCAGCTGTTGGATGTTGAAAGTGTAGTAGTTATCAAAGTTTCGTAGATAAAAAAAAATTCTTTCGTCTGTGATATGTTTTATTCGACCCTTCCTTCTTGGAATTTATGTTTTTGGTATAATAGCTAATTGGTCTTTGTTGGTTGTTTAAAAGGGTTTTCTAGAAAACAAACTAAAATCGTGATTATTTTGAAATTGGTTTCAGTTGATTCATGTGTTTGAATTAGTTGTCATCTCCTTTAGATAGGGAATTTTTTTAATTAAAGTTTAAATTTAAGTGCACATTGGTTGTAACTGAGACCAATTTTACATATTTTTTTCAAAGAATACAAGAATATGTTAGTTTTTTTTTTGAAGAGATTGACTATTTACTTTCTATTCTCGTGTTTTATTTGAATAGAAGGGATTGTGTGATGTATAACTTTATCATTTTTATGGATATTGATTTGCTTTTTATATTTTTTCAAATGCATTAGAAAAGAGGAATAAATGTATATTTTTGTATTCTTCTTGAAGAGAATAAAAGGTAAAAAGAAGAATAAGGAAAAGGGGGAAGAGAAAAAAAAAACTAGAACTAATCCGCCCGTATTTATCACCCCTTTCCTTTGTAGACTGTCGTCCCTTGACAGTATTTGAAACTTACCAGGTTGTGAATTACCCCCCTTTTTGAAAAAAAAAATTTTTGTGAAAAATAAAATAAAAGAAAATTTTTATGAATTGCCCCCCTTTTTGAAAAAAAAATTTTTGTGAAAAATAAAATAGAAGAAAATTTCTATGAATTGCCCCCCTTTTTGAAAAAATTTTTTGTGAAAAATAAAATAAAAGAAAATTTCTATGAATTGCCCCCCTTTTAAAAAAAAATTTTTGTGAAAAATAAAATAAAAGAAAATTTCTATGAATTGCCCCCCGTTTTGAAAAAAAATTTTTGTGAAAAATAAAATAAAAGAAAATTTCTATGAATTGCCCCCCTTTTTAAAAAAAATTTTTGTGAAAAATAAAATAAAAGAAAATTTCTATGAATTGCCCCCCGTTTTGAAAAAAAATTTTTGTGAAAAATAAAATAAAAGAAAATTTCTATGAATTGCCCCCCTTTTTAAAAAAAATTTTTGTGAAAAATAAAATAAAAGAAAATTTCTATGAATTGCCCCCCTTTTTGAAAAAAAAATTTTTGTGAAAAATAAAATAAAAGAAAATTTCTATGAATTGCCCCCCTTTTTGAAAAAAAATTTTTGTGAAAAATAAAATAGAAGAAAATTTCTATGAATTGAATTCTATGAAATATTTAATGCTCTCTCTGAGTTTAAATATTTTACTTTTATTGAATTTTGCTTTTATGTGAAATAGTCAGTGTCATCTTTTTTCTGTGTTTGCGGAAATATAATTCTGTCCTTTTGTTTTACTGGATGTCGTGCAAATGTGGTTTAGTTGCGTAGAACCTACGACATAGAGTGCTGGTGTTTTGTGTAGTTTTGTTTCTTCTTTTCTAAAAAAAAATAAAAAAACATGTGTAACAGTGGTGTATTTAAGTTGACTAACATTCGACAAGCTCTTTCATTGATTGAAGAAGGCATTTTTGATATTGGAAGCTATTTAATAAAGAAAGAGAGTACATTGCGTCGACAGCAGCATCATTTATTTCATAGTGGTGTTAGAGGGTAAGTGCTCATTTTTATTAAATTTCTCCGTAGATACGGAATTAATAAAAAAATGTGGTTTCTTGATTGTTAGTGTTTTGTATTTATTTATTAATTTTTCGTAAAAGAAAAAATTTTTATATCAGTAATGAATTATAAAAAAAATTTTTTTAAATACGAAACAGAGATTCAATATATATATATTTTTTTTAACATTCCAGCGTTACATGCCATTCGTTGGATATTTATAAGTTTCGTTTAATTGTATCAATTTTCTTCTTTTTCCCTATTTTTTTTATGTGTCGTTTGCACAAATTTTAACACTTCTAGAATTTCTCTAAATGTTAGCATGTTACTATAATTTAGTTGATGTTTTCTTGAGCGTTTTATATTTTATATGCAGATATTCTCAAAATCAATTTTTGTAAAAATTATTACTTAATATAAATTGTATTAATATTTGTTTATTAGGGTTTTAAAAGGAAATTATTTGTTGAGATAACCTGAATGGTCATGTACTAGTGAGTATGGCATTTTTGGTTTTTATTTATTATATATAGAATGAGTGTTTTGGGTAAAATTTATAATAGGAATATTTTAATAATTTGTTATAAATCAACTTTAATTTTTGTTTGTGAGACATAAAAGTGTCCTCATTCTTAATAACTCTAGTTTTTCTGTGACAATAAATTTAAATACCATGAGAATAACGAAATATGCTCATTAAAGAAATTCGACAACACACATTTTGATTTTTCTATTCTTAGTTTTATTATTTTTTTTTTTAAATCATGTCTTTCCTTACTTGTTTTTTTTTTGTTTAATTTTAGGTCTTATTTTTTTTAACTGTAAGTTATTTTTAATTAATTATAAAATTTTCACTTTATTTATTGTCAATTCTTTGCTGAGCTCGTGACTTAGAGCGTCATGCGATCCTGTGTCATGTTACATTTTCGTAACCTTCATAGTGGTTTCCGAATTTTATTGCACGCTAATGTATTATTTATTTTTTTGTTTTAAATTTTTTTATTCTTTATTATTTTTTTTTGAATTCTTTAATTAGCTTGAATTTGTGACATTACTATTAGTTAGATTCATTTTCCTTCAAGTTTCCCTTAATTGTTGTATGTTTCTTGATTATTAATTTAAGGAAGTGCATTTATATATATACTTTTTATTCTACCCATTTCATAAGTCTAGTGTCGTGTCGTGTAATCCGAACCTGTTTCAAATTATTTACCTGCTGACTTTGTTATTTTTTTGAGTTCATTTATTATTTTAAGTCATTTTATTTGAATACTTTTACCAATTTATTTTCTTAAAATCAATTAGTTGTTTCTAAAAAATTGTTTGTTTCGAATTTTATTTTTTTACGTTAATGATCTTATAAGAAAAATCCGAACTTGACAATTATGTAAAAAAAATTAATTCTTATGTTTTTTTGATCTTTTTTATTTAAAAATATTCCGGAACAAAATCATGCTGACATAATCAATAATATATTTCAGTTTATGTACGCGGACGATAAAAAATTTTAGAGAGAGAGTAGAAACATAAAATGTTAATGTTATAAAAAAAATAAAACATATTGTTTATTAATGTTATTCTTTCTCTGAAGTTATAATACTCTCATATTTTATTTATTTATCTACATTTTTAGTCTTCCCGAGTCAGTTGTTTTCAGTTTGATTTAAGGTACGTCATTCTACAAAAAAAATTTTGAAAAAGAAAATTTTAATGTATTTTTAATGACGTTATGGTTAGTTGTTCTAGTTTTAATCTACCTTTCTTATTAAAAGTTTTGAATCATCTAATTAAACCATTTTTTTTTATTAAAAAAATTTTAAAAGAATGTTTGTGTTAATTATTGTGTTAATATTAATAAATTTAATCGCAATTATAATAATAATAGGAGCAATGATAGTGAACTTTTAATGTTAGAGACTAGTGTTAGGGTGTTATATTTTATGTTAGTTGAAATGATTCCTTGTTATATATTGATATTTTTTTTGTTTTGATTATTTAATGTTTAATTTGTTAGGGCAATAATTTAGTATATTTTGTATTATTTTTTTTTAGACTTTACTTTATATTAACTTCTATTTTTTTGTTAATTTTTATTTTTTTGTACAATTGTTAGATTATTCTAAATATTACGACGACTACGTTTTGTAGCATATATATATACATATGTATAATTTTTATAACAAAGATAAGGTGAATTGTTAGTATAAATTCCTACCATGATTTGTTAGTTTATTTTTTTTATACTCATACGGGTTTTCTTTTTTAGGGCTAAGATTTTGTTTTCTGATTGGTACGAGCCTATTGCTCGGCCAAACGTAAATACACGTTGGTCTTTGGAGTCTATACAACTAGAACTCCAACCTAGTCCCATGTCATCTGGCCAATGGCATCAGGAGTATAGGTACTTATGGGATCTTTCCAAATATGAAGTATGCTCTTATTGGACGGCAAAGGATTTTATCCATTCCAGTTCCTGTGATATACCGTCGGATGAGGTCTTGGAACAAATACATGGATGCTTGGGGGTTAATACTATTGAGTGGTAAATGGATATGCAATATTTCTCATATATGTGTATGTATTTATTTTTTTTTAAAATTTTTATTTTTTTATTTATTTATACGTTTTTTTAAATAAATAGATTTTCATTTTGTTTCTTAGTTTTAATTTTAGTGTTGTTAGTATTACCTTTTATGTTTTCGATAAAAAAATATTTTGTTTTTTTTTGTTTTTAGTCCTTATTCTTCTATACTTCGGTTTCCTCCTGAGAATGGATATCGCTTTAAATCCACCGCTCTAGAGTTATTCTTTTGCCAAATTTATGAACACGACTGGGATGCGCTAGAATTGGTTCATAGTGGATGGGAAACGGTATGTGTATCTTTTAGCTTTTTATATATATATTTTTATTTTAATGTAACTAGCCTGAATATTATTATTTTTTTTAGAGATGGCGAGTGGATCTGGACTTCATTTTTCAAGCGTGCTGACTTGAATCACCTTTCTTGTTCGATTTAGTTGGAGTAGTTTGACATTATACTTTATTCTTTTTTTTTTTACTACTTTATTTTTATATAGGTGTTAAATTTTTAGCCTGTCGACCAAATAAATTTCGTTGTTTTTTCTTTAAAACAAACTTTTTACTTTTCCTAGTTATAATAGTATATTTTTTATTTAAGTTTTTTTTATTCTTATTATTAATATTAAAAATTTTTTTTTAAAATCATTTAAATTAATTGTTTACTTTTTAGATATTTAATTATTTCCCTTTAATATTTGATCTAATTCTATTTTCTTTACAATTGTCTATCTTTAGTTCTTCCATGAGTTAAGTTAGTTAGGTTATTTTGTTAAATGATATGATGATCTCTCAATTTAATTTAATGATGGTTATTTCTATATAGGATTCATCTAAGGTTATAAAATCTAATGATTATTAATATCTAACTTGTTTAGTTACTTTCTTTATACAGAATTACCTTAGGCTATGTCTACGCCTTGTTTTGGCATTGCACTTTGCCTTCTTATTTTCGGTCGTGGTTCCCTTGTTATAGATGTTGTTTGTTCTGGTTCTTCGTTACTATTTTCTATCCTTGTTTCTCTAGTCATATGTTCTAGTATTTCTCTATGTGGTATTTCATAGTTTGTTTCTTCAACCAGTTGACTTTTTCTTCTGTTGTTTTCTCCTGATATGTTGATTGTAGTAGAGTTTAATCTATCTTTTTTTAGACATCTATATGCAGTATATGTAATCATGATAATGATTAAAATACTAGTTAATCCTAATACTGAGTAACTATAGGCATCTTGTTTGAACTTTATTACATTTCGTTGGCTTTGTTCCTGTAATTCTTGTTCTATTTGGGATAGTTTTAAGTCGTTTTCTTTACTTTCCCAAGTTCTTATGTTTTCTTCCCTTTTTATTGTAGTTTTCTCCATTTTAAATTGTTTTAAACTTGGTGACAATATTTCTAATCTTAAATCAATTTGCGGTTCGTAAGTATATTGTTGTGGATTTTCTTGGATTTGTCGTGCTGGGAGGGAAATTGTATGTGTTTTCATTGTACACCCTTTTGCTAATTGTACAATTCCCATACCCCATATTGGATATTGTACTGTTGGTACTCCTAGACATTCCACATATGCGGTTTCATTTGTTGATAATGAAAATAACCATCCACCTATAGATTTCACCGTCTCCCAGTATGGTTGTTTACGTAGAGAAATTCTTATATCACAATCTTCCATCGTGATATTGCCAATCTTTTTTAATAATTTTACTTCACAACTATTGAATACTACTGAATCGATAATAGGTTGGTCTATTTGACATATATGCCTATTTCCTATTACATTACATTCTTTTAGTTGTTTCTCGTTCATATAAAAGTAATGTCTTTCTCCAGAACTAATGATTAAGTATTTTTCTTTAGGAATTACATATGCTCTTCCTTCTATTGAATTATTAGATTGTTGAACTGGTAGTTCATGCATCTGGTATATCAAGTACCTTTCTCTTTGGACCATCGGAATATCTAACGCCATTATCAATCTGTTATTCTTTAAATGGAAACTGGTAGTAGAGATTCTGTTCAACACTGCAACATCAATTTGTTCTAAAGGTATGGGAAATTCCAAATTGCCTAAATGTTGTTGGGCAGAGTTGGCAATTTCTTTGAGTTGTTTATTATTTAACATTCTAGGATGTATTTTTCCTTCTTTGGTCTGATATAAGACTTGTAGTGTTTGTTCAATGGTATGTTCGTATGTGTCTAATTGGTGTCTCCACTTTCGAACTGTTGATTCTAACCATGAAGTATAGTTGATGTTATCTGTTCGTATTTGAATTTGGAGTAGCTTCTTCTGTATTTTATCTAATAGTATCGCTTGTTCTTTGGAAACATTTCTCTGTTCTTCGGCGATGTCATAGAGATTTTGGATTTCTGCTCGCACAACGTGTGTTTGTTCCCCTACTAAGTGAGAGATATTTTGTTGTGCAGTATTTAAGTTGTATATGGCTTCCCAATAATTTTCTCCTTCATCGTTTGTGAGAACTCCTATGAGGGGTCCTATAAATTTGCCTACGAAGCCAAATAATGGTGTATTTCTTTTCTTAATGTTTTTATTTTTAGGTTTTACTTCTGGTGGTTGACTTGATTCCCGTAATTCTTTTATAGTTTCTTTTAGTTGTTTCAGTTGTAATTCAATTGTTTGTATGCGTCGTATCATGTTGTAGTTATCTAATATTCCTTCACAATTTATTTCTAAAAGTACTCTACAGGGTTTGTCCATTTTTCTGTAGTCTTCTTTGATTTCATCAAGATGTTCTGTAAAGTTATCTAGATCTAATCCTATTACTGTTCTCCATACTGTAGATATTTGTTGAAGGTTAGATATTAATTCATAATATAGTCCAGAACTTTTCTCAAAGTTAATTATCCTTATGTTTTCGCCCTCTAAATTGGCAGTAACTAGGGCTAAACTTCCTAGGATCGTAGCGAGGTTTACTTTTAATTTCATTGTATTTTCCTGCAATGAAATAATACATTTTATTAGAGTTTCTGATTATTGGGATATTAAGTATTTTATTCTATACTTCTTTTTGCCAATTCATCCGCTTCCTCATTCCCTATTATCCCCCTATGTCCGGGTTCATATATTAATTCGACTTCTATCCCTGACATATTTTTCTTTATCTTTTGAAAAGTGTCTTTGCTAATTACGTCTCGATTTTTACTAGTTTTCCACCCATTTATTTGCCACTTTGGTAACCATTTCTCTAAGCCTTCTATGGCATACTTCGAATCAGAGTGTATTCTTACCTTTTTGTAACCTAGTTCACGGGTAATGTCAATTGCTTTTGATATAGCTTCCGCTTCGGCGTTGTTATTGGTTTGTCTATTTTTGGCTCTTTCACTTACATTGAGTTGGTTTTCGTGGTTAAGCCAAACTCCTATTCCTGCTTTTGCCTGTGACTTCTCATTAGCTTTACAAGCTCCATCTGTGAAGATATGTAAGAACCCTTCTTCATCCACTCTTAATCCTTTTTGGTCCCTTTGTCATAAGTATGCCTTTTTTACTTGATCTTTATGTTTTCGGAACCTTTTCGCTTCTGCATCTTCCAGAATTAAATTACTTTTCTCTGTTATTCCTACTACCTCGTATGGTCCGTGATAGTAGGGGGCAAATTTTCCTGCCCGGACTTCTTCCTTAACGTCCACTAAATCTCCTATAGTTATATGTAATGGTTTAGCTTGGTTATCGTAACGTTCTTTCTGGTTATATTTTGTTTCATTAATGTTTCTTGCTACAATGTCTCTGATTTCTATTAGTCTTGTGACTAGTTCTTGCAAATAAGTTTCATAAGTAATTAGTTTGTCTTTTGAGGGGAAAGAAATGGGTGTTCTGGCTTTTCTACCGAAAGCTACTTCAAAAGGAGTAAATTTTGTTGCTTCATGGACTGATGTGTTGTATGCAAACGCTGCAAAAGGTAATAATCGGTCCCAATCATCCATAGATTTAGCATAGTGTCTTATGAATTCGGCTAATACAGCGTGACTTCTTTCTAGTCCACCGTTTGTTTGTGGTTAGTATGCTGTTGTCGCTACTTGCTTCACTTTAAAAAGTCTAGCTAAATGTCGTAACGTGTTACTCATAAAAGTAGTTCCTCGATCAGTAAGGAGACATTTAGGTGCTCCATGTATTAAAAACAAATTTATTGCCAGGGCATGAGCAATAGTCGTAGCACTAATATCCGGCACAGCTACAAAAATACAGTATTTGCTCAATTGGTCTTGTATAGTCAGGACATGGCAATTGCCGTTTCATGTAGTAGGAAGTTTCCCTACTGTGTCTAAAGAAACTCTGTCAAAAATATCTAACGGTGTATCCGTTATTATCATTGGTTCCTTATTTTTCGTTCTCACAATTTTCCGTTGTGCGCAACTTCTACATCTTCTTATATATTCAGTAACTTCTTGTCTCAATCCTGGCCAAGTGTATTTTTCTCTAATTCTTTTATAGGTCTTACCTACTCCCTTGTGTCCTGCTACTAGACTATCATGGTATTGTGAGATTATTCTTGGTCTATATTCTTCTTCTGGTACTGTGATACGCCCATAGCACATTTTGAATTTGATTTGAGTGCCAAAAAATGTTCTGGCTAGAATATCTAACCATTTAGCATCAATTTCTTCTAACATATCATCATGTCTTGAAATCCTTGCGGTTCTTACTTCGTTTTCTACTAAGACTTTCTTCAGGTTGTCTAAACATTCTTCTACATTTTCTTCTTCTATGCAATCGTAATAATTATTTTATACAATCACAGTATAGACATTGTATTTGCCTCTAGGAGTTATTAATATTTGTCCTACTTTTGGTCTTTTGCTTTTCATTTCCAGCAAATCTATAGCTCCTATTGCTAGCATCAATTGGCTGATAGGAGTAACTGGTTCTAAGTCTGCCGTCATAAAGTGTACGTAATTGTCCTTTACACCTGTAATTGATTCTCTATCATATTCCATTACTTCTTTCCTGTTGAAGTTTTCGTTTACTTTTCTATCTGCACTTACGGGGTTTTCTTCCACATAGGGCATGGTGATATTCAATCCTAATTTTTGCTTAGTTGGGATTGTTCTTTCGTCTGTTGTAACATTTTTTGTTTCTTCTATAAGTTTTCTAGGTGTGATTTTCCGTTTCCTTCGCTCTTCTTCTGTTTCTATTTCACTTTCTTCAGAAATAATTTCCCCATGGAACGGTGTAGACATTGCCTTAGGTTTTCTTTGTGTTAACGGAGTATCAAAAGTGACAGATTTTTTTAATTTTTCATCTTCTTTTTTGTTGTTTTGAGAGAATTGTTCCGTGGTTTCTTCTAATTTAGTACTTTCTGAATTTTCAGGCAGATGTTTCTGTATTTCTTTTAATTCCGCTATTATTTCGTCTATTGATCTAACATTTTCCTCATTTGTATCATTTATTCTTTCTTCCTCTTCCATTTCGTCGAACATCTGGTTATCCCAAAAATATGATTGATGTTCTCCTAGAGATGCGTCATATCTGCGTATCGAGTCTTGTACTCCTTTCAATAATTCCTGATCCACTATTCTTTTCTGCCCCTCCTTTTCTTCTCGTTGATCTTCGTCTTCGTTGTCCTCTTCTTCAGATGATTCTACTGGTGCTTCTACAAAGACCGCAATTTCTTCTTTTTCAAGGACATTCTCTTTATCTCTATTCGTGGAGGTTTTCTCTTCTTCTATTTCTTCTGGTTCAGTCATTTCTTGGGTGTTTTCTAAGGACGGTAAAACGCTATGGCTTTTCCTAAGAATAGGTGTTCTTGGTTTTTCTATTAAGTTCTCTTCTTCTTCTTCTTCTTCTTCTTCTTCTTCTGATTCCTCATTATTTCTATCCAATTCTGACCCTATGACTGATGGTTCATCGTCTTCATTATAATTTGGTACGTTGATTTTATTCCTTAACCTTGATGCTATAGGTTGTTCCAATTCTTCAGATTCTGTCGGTACAGATTTAATTCTCTCTTTGGGCTTCTCTTTATAATTCTTTTTAATGATATTAGAAGCCTCTGGAATTTTTATTTTCGGTTCTGATTTGGCTCGTTGTCTAATACTTTTGTCTGTTGTTTCAACCTGTTCTACTTGATCATGCGTCCCTTGTGTTTTCCGTTTCTTTCTGTTTGTTTCGATTAATCGTGATAATGCTTCATTTGCCTTAATTATACTTTTTCGTGCTCCACTACTGACTGGAAATACTTTTACATTATTTAAAGTTTTTTTTTCTTCTTCCTCGATTGTGATTTCTTCTGTCATCTCAATATCAGTTTCTATCCTTTCATCTATCTCTTTTTCTTTTGTATCTTTTTTGAACCTCGTGTCCTTATCACACGGATTTTCTGATAATCCTGTTATCCAACGATTGACTTTACCCGGTTTACAATGGAAATCATAGTGATAATCCTTCAATCTCATGAGCCATTTTGCCATTCGTGAAGTGGGCTTATTAGCATCATTGATTATTTTTACTGGTTCATGATCAGAAGATAATATGAATCTAGACCCATATATAAATGGTCTATAATGTTCCAGCGCATAGATAACTGCTAAGCATTCTTTTTCAGTTTCCTCGTAATTTCTCTCTGCTCCGACTAGGGTCTTTGAAAAGTAGGCTACTGGTAAATCTATCCCATCTTTTTCTTGGGTTAACACTGCACTAACTGCATGTTCCGAAGCATCAGTGGTTATTTTGAAAATCTTTTTAAAATCAGGATGTTGTAAAATAGGGTCTTGGCATAGGGCTGCTTTCAATGTCTTAAAACTTTGCTTTTCTTCATTACCCCACACAAATTTCTGGTCCTTCTTCAAAAGTTTGTATAGTGGTTTCGCTTTATTGGCATATCCTTCTATGAATCTTCTATAGTAACCAGTTATTCCTAAAAACTCTTTTATAGATTTTGTTTTCGTGGGTTGTGGGAAATCATTTATGGCTAATAATTTCTTTGGATCCGCCTGTATTCCTTCTGCCGTAATGACATGTCCTAAATAAGACACTTCTTTACATAGAAAAGCACATTTTTCGGGTTGTAAAGCTAGCTTCGCTTGTCCTAGTCGTTCGAATAATCTATTGATAGTAGTATCATGTTCTTCTAAAGTTTCTGAGAAGACTATTATGTCATCCAGATAAACAAAAAGTTCTGCTCCTTATAAACCCAACATAACATTATCCATTAATCTCTGAAATGTGGATGCAGCATTTTTTATTCCCATAGGCATTCGCTTGTACTGATAATGTCCTCTACCGGAGGAAAAAGCCGTTTTGTGTTGATCTTCTTTAGCTGTTCCAATTTGATGATAACCCATAGCTAGATCGAAAAATGAAAAATACTTTGCTCCCCCTAAACGTTCTAGAATCGAATTTATCAAAGGCATGGGGTACGCTTCTCCCACCATTTTGTCGTTTAGTGCTCTAAAATCTATTACTAGTCTCCATTTCTTGTTTCCCTGTTCATCCATCTTTTTAGGTACAATCAAAACAGGTGAATTATAATTCGATTTTGAATCTATGATTAAATCTTCTTTATACATTTTGTCTATTAATTTTCGACCTGCTTCTTCATATTCTGGTGTTTGTCGATACTGTTTACATTTCACCGGATTTTCATCTGACGTGGGGATGCGATGTTCTACTAGTGGTGTTACGGGCAATTTATCACCTGGTAAATAAAATCTATCTTGTCCCATTCTTACCCATTTTTCTACATATCGTTTCTCTTCTGAATTTAGATGATTCATCTTCAACCTTTATAAAACCATGCTAACTCGTTTTTTTTTTATTTCCGTTTCTTTATCTGTTTTATTCTCGTCTGATATTAGATAGTCAAACGGTATCAGTTCTTGTGGAGGTATAGATATCTTGATATCTCTTTCAGTAGTATTAATAGCTCTAATTTTGCATGTTCCTTGGTTTGGTTTGACTATTGCTTCGACTAGGAATAGTCCCTTTTCAGTTTCTATTTTTGGTAAATACCCTTCTGTTAGTTCCGAATTTTGTATTGGGATTTCGACTACTTGTCTTGTCCTCGCTTTTATTTTTAGAATCCTCGGTACTGGTTTTACTTCTTTTCCTAGTGTTTTTCCGGCTATTATAGACTCCTGGTCTACAAAAGGAATTGGTTCGACTGGTTTTGAATGAGTTATGAGAGCGTTGTAAAAAAATGAGATGCTCGATCTTTCTTCTCGTAGGAAAGGTCTTCCTAAAATTCCTTCCGAAGAAATAGGAAATGAGGAATCTACCACATGGAATAGGTTTTCCTTTTCAAAAATTTTTAATTGCACAGTACCTAACGTGTAAACTTTTGTGACAGTTATGCCTGTGATGTAAGCCATGTTCCTTGAATCTATTTTCGCATCTTTCTTTAAAGCAGAAATTTTTATTACATTAACATCTGCTCCAGTATCTACGAAAAAGTTTGCTTTACCTTTAATCAGTTGATGACTGTCTAATTTTACTACCGGCGATTCATCTACTATTTTGTTAATTATGAAGACGGATGGGGTTCTTTGAATCTCAGTATTCCTGGACACGGCTGGTTGGTCAAGTCCGAAAGCATGTCCTCTTTTCGGACTTGATTCCCGTTTAAAAAACCAATACGGTTGTCGTCCATTCTTGTTTCTTTTTGTCCAACTGTTTGTGGGTTCATGTACGTATTATCCCTGTTTCCGGGAGAATGGTTCCGCCAATCATTATTGTACATATTTCCGAAGTCTTGACCTCCTTCTCTATATCCTCCACCTCTATGTCTTTCTTTTCTTTGGTGATAATTTCCAAACTGATTTCTGAAAGGTTCTCTTGGATCTGATCTTCGCTCTAAGAGTGTAAAATTTCCTCTTTGAAATTCTCTTTGTTGTTCATATGTTCTTCTATTTCCATATGCGTTATTGCCGTCGTTTCTATAACGTGTAGGGTAAGAAGAATATCCTCTTATTTCTGCATGCCCTTTAACTTCTTGTGCGTGTTTAGCAAAACCTACTGCTTGCTCTAAACTACTCGGGTCCTTTCCATCAACTGCGGACGCAATTTCATCAGGTAATGCTCTGATAAACGCACGTAGAGCGATATCCTCAACTGTTATTAATACATGTTTGACCGTTTCACTACCATATTTAGCATATAACGCAGCTCTAGCTCCACTTATGTATCCCTGTAACCTATCGTACATGTCATTGACATTTTCATCTCTAAATAATCTCAGATCTTGAATGTCCCTGAGATATTTTTCATAAGGTAGTCCGGGAGCAAACCTTTCCTTTAAGAGATCTATGAGCTGTGTTATTTTTTTGAATTGTTTATGTCTGGTACATTCTCTAGCATTACCCGACAATTTACTTAACACTGCTGTCATCAAGGGCATTTCGTTAGCTGGAGTAACATACGATGCTGCATTCACGATGTCCTGTATAAAGTCTCTTACTGCCATGTTTTTTCCGTCAAAAAATGGTATATGGCTAACCGCCTGTTGAATAGCTAATGCATCGGCGATTGACTGTGCTGCCACGATAGCTGCATTTTCTGCATTTATTTCAGTGACATTTCTAGTATTCCTTACACCTGGTATAAAGCCTAAATCTGTACGATTACTATATACTTCCGCCAAGGTAGATGCGTTAGGATTTTCTTGAACTTCTTCTTCGAAGGGATTAGTATTATCGTGTAAATTATTTCTCAAGTTTCCCGCTCCGTTGTTTTGATTGATACCCCCTCCATTTCCCCTAGAGTTCTGATTGTCAGTCATGTTTAAAAAGAAATTATTTTTATTTTTTTTATAATCTTCTCAAAAGATCAAAAGATCAATTTTTGGCTATATTCAAATGCTGAGATTTCTAATGTTCTAGAATGGGTATCAGTTAAAGTGTATTGAGCCACCCGTAACTACCTGCTGATTTCCAGCCTACTATAGCTAAACTAGCACACTCTGGACTCGTATTACTGGCGTCGATTACTTGAAAATAAGTTTCTCTACCTTCTAACTCTATTTCTATTCCACCTATTACGCTAAAAAACTGTCCTAAGATTACTTTGACTTCTGATTCGCACGGCCAATATCCTACGCTTAAAACACTCGAGGAAATGTAGTTGTGTTTTTCTAAGGTAGTTATAACAAATTCTGTTGATCCATTCACTATATTTGGCGAGTTCAACTTGGTTTCTACTACCGCTGGAATATTTTGTGTAATAATTTCGTTATAAGCTACGAACGACATTAGATATTAATTTTTCTTCAAATTCATTATACCTATTCTTAAAACCTTCCTTTATTTTTTTACCGTATTATCCTTATATTATTTTTATATTGAATTATCAACTGTTCATTTATTCCTAACAAAAAAAAAACTCTTCGATATTACCCTCACACCCTAATAATATATTACTATGGAATGTATTATTATTCAACGAGTTTCTAATTCTTTATTAATCACGTATGTAATTTTTAATAATTCGACCTTGCTGTTTATATTCTGTTTCGACACAGTATAAAGACGTTCATTCATTAGGCACACTGACCTACTTATTGCATTCCTTTTTCATTGAATCGACGAATGTGACACCGTGTCTCATTACCTACATTCGCAATTTTACGTTCACGATACACTTTATTGTTGTTTTTTTTTTAACCTTCTTAACACTTTCGTTATATTCTTGGATTTTTCTTCACTATTCAATTCTTGGAAACTTTTTCATTTATCATTTGTCTAGTAGTTGATTTCCTTAATTCCTATTCTTTTTATGTTGTCCGTTATGATAAATTTTTTTATCTCGAATATTGTCCTTATTATATTATTCGCTTAAACTTCTCAAGATTTTACCTTTTTGAATCGCTGAAAACTAATATATTTTTCGTCTAATTTTTCAAATTAATGAGTACATCTATTTTCCTTCTATATATTTTTTAAAAAACACCTATTTTCCTGTTAAACTTTTCAAAGCCTACAAGCTAAACACGGTTCGAATTTCACTGTACTCAAAAAAAATAATATTGAGTTTTCATTTCATTACCCTTATATTTGGCAATTATAAAAAAAACCCTTTTAAGAAGGAAGCGGATTTGGAAAATTTGATTTTTGACCTTTCTATTTGTACCTTTTTGACGATTATCGTGTTGATAAGTTCTTTAATGTTTCGGTTGGATTAAGAGCAGAACAAAATTTAATATTTTTTTTTTTTTTTTAAGCTACTATACTTCATGCATATTTTTCAAATTACAATCTTTCAAAATTTAAATGAAATTTCTTTTTGAATCAAACCATTAGATTTTTAATATTATTAAAGTTCTTATCAATTACGAAACGAATCGTCTGTTTTCACGATAATTTTTACTCGAGAAATATTTTATCCGCGTCACGAAATGATTTAAGAATTTGTTTAGTTGTTTAGTCCTCTTCACTTGTCCAAGTGGCTAATTCACTTTCGACAAGGTTAATCGGAGGAAGTTTTTTTATATTATTGAAGAGACCAGAGCTCGCGAGCACGCGGAGTATAGTCACTGTCCTGACTGTCTCTACTTTGCGTTTACCCAAAAGTGCAAAGGTGTTCGATTTTCTTTCATCGAACTAAAAAAAACGTCTAACATTCAGAGACAGCCCAAATAATCTAATTTAAAATTTTAGTTTAAACCGCACTTCACTTTAGTATTAATGATATATTTTAATCAGAAAGGTCAAAAAAAAATTTTATTGTTTTATATTTCTTAGACAAAATATTTATTTCCTTATAATTCCTTATAGGAATTGTTCGTGTATAAGAGTGTAAAAAAAAAATTGTTGTTCTTGATAAAATATACTATTTTCCAATACACAAAAATTCTTACAGAATATTTAAAGAAAATCCCACCGCTGCCACCATTTGTAAGGGTAGAGGGTGGTTTTTTTGAAAAGATTAAAATAGTTTCAAAAAGTAGTCATAAAAAAATCCACAATCAAACAAATATAATTATTTGTTAAGTTTTTAAAATACCCTGTAGTACAAAGAATGATTGTGTTAATTTATTGAAATAATTAACTAATCAAAAAAAAGAAAGGTAGGGGATCGTCTCTAAAATTATATTATTATTCAATATATCGGCAGAGAGCCGTATTCTGTTTCGATTAGGGTATGGTAAATATTAAAGAAATAAAATATGGATATTTATCTTTAACATATTAACAATCAATTTATTAAAACTAATTCAACTCGTTGTACATACAAACTAGCAAAATTTCGCTATAACAAGACTGAAAGTCTTATTTAAGAAAACAATAATTTGAGAAGAATTAATGTAATACAATATACTGTAATATTCAAACTTTCTGAGTGTGTTGTGTAATTGTTCTGTGTGTGCAAATATTTCTACTCACCAAAAATTGGAATTTCTCATGTAATAATAGGTTTCTTTTTAATATTCTGTCTGTTCCTTTAAATATTCTTTTAATATTCTTATATATATATATATATTCATAAACTGAGTAATTATATCTCTTTTTCTTTTATTTAATTAATAATCCCTTTTCTATATAATCTTATTTCACTTTAAATAATATATTTTTAAATTCAAATCTGACGCCTAATGGGCGTTGTTTCAAAAAACAAAACTCGGCTCGTCTTTACCAGGCGACGGCTACCCACCAAAAGATCACGATTTACCCTTTCAGTCAATTTTATTAACTGCTATTTTGGGTCATCGAATTTTTGCTGATCGATTTTTTCATCATCATTGATGAAATTATTTTGAGTACAGTTTTGTAATCTCGGTATAGTTGCGATCCTCGATGAATTATCGGGAGCAACTTACCTTGCGTTTTGTTTTGTAATGAAGTTAATATTATTTTTAAAGTGTAATAAGTCTTCATTTAAACTTTTATTCTTTATTAATTAATAATTTTTTTTAATTTGAATATTTAAAGGAAATTGAACTTTATACTGTCTAGTTCTTCCTATGATAAATAGAAGTAATTTATATTTATTTTCCTTTTGTGGTGAATATAAATATTTGAGTTAACTCTTATTTTCGTTTAGTTGGCATTATAATTAAGAACAGTTTCGTAACTTTACAGTTATTTCGTCAGACTATGTGTTCTGTTTTTAAAATTGAAAAATATCTTTTACAATTTCTAAACTAATTTGTGAATTTAAATTTATACATTCCAAAATCTTTAATTTGAGATAACAAATTTTCTTATTATCCAATTATCTAATGTGAAAAATAAGAATTATAAAACAATAAGTCACGGAGTCAGATCGTGACAATGTCAAACTTCTTATTCGTAATCTTGAAACCTTACTGAACAAATTAAAAAAAAAACTTGTAAATCGGTTTAGTAGTTCAAGAGAAAAGTGTACCGAAAAATAAAAAAAGATTAAAAAATCAAATTTTACAGGAGAGACGAATAACTAAAAAGAAAAAAAATCACATGAATTTCTGAATCATATAATTCAAATTTTATGAAACTTGGTATACTGGGGTTTTTGGGGTCGCTGATTTCAATTTCGAAGTCAGATTATCAAAATTCAAAATGGCGGATCCAATATGGCGGTCCAATTTTTAAAAATTAAACGAATTTTTATGAATCTTAGTATATTGTGGTTTTTGGGGTCGCTGATTTCAATTTCGAAGTCAGATTTTCAAAATTCAAAATGGCGGATCTAATATGGCGGTCGAATTTTTAAAAATTGACTGAATTTGCATTAATCCTGTTATACTGGGGTTTTTGGAGTTGCTGATTTCAAATTTGAAGTCAGATTTGAAAAATTCAAAATAGCGGATCAAATATGGCAGACAAATTTTGTAAAAATTATCAGAATTAGCATAAATCTTGGTATCTTGGAGATTTTGGGGTCGCTGATTTCAAATTTGAAGTCAGATTTGAAAAATGTAAAATAGCGGATTCAATATGGTGAACAAATTTCAAAAAAATTATTAAATGTGCATGAAACTTTTTACTTTGGCGTTTTTGTGTCGCTGATTACAAATTTGTTATTTATATTTCAAATTTAATAATTTCGAATGTAATGTGAGGGATGCATTTTCAAATATTGTTGGATTTTACCTGTATCTTGTTACTCGGAGATTTTCGGGTTTACTGATTTGAAATCTTAAATCGACTGCCATATTGTACTCTCTATTTTGAATTTCCCAAATCTGACTTGAAATTTGAAATCAGCGATCTCGAAAACACCAATATACCAAGATTCATGCAAATTCAGTCAATTTTTGAAAACTCGTCCACCATATAGGATTCGCCATTTTGAGTTTTCCAATACTGACTTAAAATTTGAAATCAGCGACCCCCAAAACCCAATTGTACCAAGATTTATGCATATTCAGTCAATTTTTAAAAATTTGACCGCCATATTGTATCCGTTATTTTAAATTTTTCAAATCTGACTTAAAATTTGAAATCAGTGACACCAAAAACACCAATATACCAAGATTCATGCAAATTCAATTAATTTTTAAAAAATTCATCCGCCATATTGAATCTACCATTTTGAATTTTTCAAATCTGACTTCAAATTTGAAATCAGCGACCCCAAAATCTCCAATAAACCAAGCTTCATGCAAATTCAGTCAATTTTAAAAAATTCGTCCACCATATTGGATCCGCCATTTTGAATTTGCGAATCAAGTCGAGAAATATATATGGAGTTATAATTTATTCATTTTTAGTATAAAAATACGAAATTTTAATACAATTGAAGCTTTCGTACATAATTTATTGATGAACTTAAGGATTTATTATTCTCGAGAAAAAGTATCCAACTTTACAAATTTATTTAGGCTACTTCTACTCATCAGAAAAGGTTTTAAATAGTCTTCTTTTATTCCTAAATAAGTCTAGTTTTGGATAATCAAATAAAAAGAAAATCGTTTTTTTTGTCATTTTTTCACTTAGGCGTCCCCTTAATTGATAAATAGAATGATACAAGAAAGCTTTTATTAATATTTACGGAAAAATATTAAAGTCTACAATTATTATTTATCTCCATGGAAATTAATAAATCAAAGACCAATGCAAAAATCTATTGTTCTCACAATAGAAGAGCATCTTTCTTACATACATAAGAAATAAATTAGCTTAACTTTAGTGTAAAATTATTCGAAATAGAGTCTTCATAAACCTAACATTCTCAAATTCTTATACACAGTTAATAAAAAGGAAATTTTGCGAAATATTTAAGTCTGAAAAAGAAATTTCAATGAATCTAAAATTTAAAATGAACTTAAATAATCATATCTACGTAACGGAAAGTGGGAAAGTAATTTTTTTTAATAGTTTTTCAGGATATTTTACGCACTATATTTGACTTCCAGGTTATATTAATGTAAAATTCCTCATAGTGGAGTAAATTTTGAAAAAACCAATAAAAAAACACTTTTTACATAAATTTTCAGCCATTTTATGATTTTTGTGGGTTGAAATTTGCTTCCTACATAAAAAAGTATTCTTTAAGGACAAGATACATATTTTACAGTGAAGACGCTTTTGGAAAGCCTAAAATTTAGCGAATTATGTTGAATAACCTAGAATTTTTTTTAAATTAAGATATTTTGAGTTTCCCTCCACCGATTATATTCGTTTACGTCTGAAAATCATTGTGAGATATCACTAAAACGATATCAACAAAAAACTGCGAAGTGCAAGACCTTTTGGGTTAAATTTGGTTCCAATACACTGTGTTGAGCTCTCATTTAGGCCCTGTTTGAGATGTTCATCATGTCGCGTTAATTTTGTACTGCTGTTTGAAAACTGCCAAAAATGTTATTTTTTGACACTTTAACCTGGTTTCTCTCAAAATTGAGACGTGATGGACAATTTTCACTTGCAGATTCGTAATCTACGGAAAAAATTCTATATGAATCACTATGGTTTACTCTTGTGGCAAAAAAGAATACTTTTTTTGTCGACCATTGTAATTAGTATAATGAAGGCATCATACATGTTTTTTGTTTGCTTAATTCGCTCAGTCCTAGGAGACAAAAAACAAATTAAGTGCTCAAAGATGGTTAGTTCAGACCTCTTTTTTGGTAAAAACATACATTAAGGTTACGAAATCTAATAGTTATTTGTGTAACAAGGGCGCATCTGTAGGAGTCTCGATTCCCCTAGATGCGCCCGTGTTCCACACATAATTTTATATAATAACCTTGTGTCTAGAACTCTAATAACAGACTTTTTAGTAGAGTTTTTGACGCAAGGTATTATATAAAATATCTTTACAATGGTCGCCTTTCAACCAATCACGGTTTTTAAAACTGCCTTGTAGCTAAAAGTTATGTGAAATAACATTTATTGGATCGCATGTATTACCTCAAAAACCTAATTAACTGAAAACTTATAATTGACCGAACTTATAATTGCCCGAAATTTATTTATCCGAATTCGCAATTCTCTTAATTTGCATTCATCCAAATTTGTAATTATCAGATCTTGCATATGTCCTAATGCAACTTAACTTCCCGAATTTGGGCTAAAGTATTTTTTGGTACTTCTAAACTCCAAACTTGTGGTTGCCTGAACTTTTACATAAGTGAAATTGCATTTTTCAAAATATTCAATTACTAGAAATTGTATTTATCCGAACACTAAATTTACATTTTTGCCAATCTTTGAAATCACAGAACTCGTATTAAGCAAAATATTAAATTACCCACATTTAGAACTGTAAGAACTTTTAAATCCCTAAGTTTCCATTTGTCCGAACTTTGAAACAGGGATGCGTCCGAAAATAGTCTGATTCACTATATATGTGCCAACTATAGTGAATCAGACTATTTACGTACACATCACTGCTTTGAAATAACCAAACTTACATTTGTCAAAATTTAGAAGCACCCGAATTTGCATTTGTCCGAACTTTGAAATCAATGAACTCCCGTTTGGTTGAATTTTAAAATCTTCGAATTAGCACTTGACTTAACATTTAAATAAACAAACTTGCATTTATTCGATCTTTCAAATTACCAAAGTTGCATTTGTTATATATTACAGACCTTTCTATTGATAGTTCTGTTAATTCTAACGATTTTCGTGACAAAATATAAAATAAAATTTAAAACAATAGTGATATAATTATTACAACACTATTCTTGTTACATCATTCTCTATAAGCAACCCTTCATTTATTCACATGTTGAAATGACACCATAACATGGCGCGCGTAGCGCGCAGTTCTTGTTCTAGTTGAGGATAAATATTATTAAATGGAATAATTAAATAGATGGCAAATTTTTTGATTGTTCACTTCCAATGGTTCTTTGATTTAAAATATTAGTAAGTATTCTCAAATGTTTTTGTATGAATTCTAAAGGATAATCATTGTTGCGAAGAACAACCTAGAAAAATTTACCATCTATTTAAGGTTGCCTACTGAAAGTTTATACTCTAATAATATTTATCCTCAATTATCTAATATTTTAAAAAAATTTAATCTTACATCTATCCCCTGAGTTAAAAGAAGTCCTAATTCTGTTATAAGACTGGGAAAAGATTCGACTGATACATGTGATATTAAAGGTATCGTTTATAAATTTGATTGTAACGACTGTCCTGATACTTATGTTAGTGAATCTAAATGTTCTGTGAAAGAAAGAGTTGTCGAACATGAAACAAGAAAGAAAATTAAAAATGTTATTAATAAACATCAAAGGGACTATAATAATTTTTTCATTTTTAAAAGTGCAGTAATTGTAAATTTGGAAACTAATTGGAAAAAAGACGGATTTCAGAAGTGATACACATAAAAAGTAACGATTTTACCATTAAAATTATTAGCACGATCGATCTATTTGTCCCTAACTTCTGTATATAATTTTGTAATTGTTATTAACTCAACTCAGTCTTGACTAATCACTTACAACAATTGTGTCTGTGTTTTCTTAATTTTAACGAAATAAAAAAATTTATTTTATTATTTGCGACTTATTTTATAATTTTTAATTTATTTATATTTTTTCGTTGTTATTATTGTGTTTCGATTTGACAAAAATCATACAAATATTTTAATTAGGTGATTTTAATTTGTATTTATTGTTCTATAGTTTGTGACCATTTAAGTATTTTTATTGTTTAATTTTATTATTTTTACATAAAAGTGACCTGATAAAAAACATCGGCTCCTACACATTTTGTCAAATTTATTGAAGATCATTATGGAAATGAAATCACATTTCTCTTGAAAAGGTGGTCACAATTTAATCCTCAATTAGCTGAGTCATCATCGTAACGTCATTGCTTACAGAGGTACAGAAGCAACGACCTGATACCGCAACATATTTTACACATAATAATCGCTCCAAGCATTAATCATTTTTTAGTAAATCTTGTAAACGTAATTTGGAAAAATTGAACTATTATTATGCACGAACTTTATTAAATTACGAAATAAGAGATATTCATTTTCAAATAAATTTTTTAAGTAATGTTTTTTTCTGATGGACTAGCAAATGAGAGATTTCATATGAAGTGATCAAGGTAAAAAAAATTGTTTGCCAATTATGCTTAAATTCGAAGTATTTATGGTGCATATGGAATGGAATTTTTGAAAATTTTTTTTTGTCCAATATTTTCCGAGTGGGAAAGGGGACTTTTTTTGGGTTTTACGGTACAACGCAAATTTTAGTATTTTTTTTCTAGTTAACAATTAGATAAAAAAATTTTGCTACTATCAGTTTCGATAGAGTTTTTGATGGCCTTTCAATTGATGATATGTATTTAAAAAAAAAAATTTTGACCAAAAAAATGAAAGTCAAAAATAAATTTGAGTTTTTTTTTAGTGAAGGACACGATCTTTTTTTTTAATCAAAAGCTGAGGTTTTTTCCTATAAGGGAATCTAGACGAAAGGTTTGGCCTTGAATGTTTAAGCCATGAAAATTAAAGTTTTAGAGCGGAGCGCTGCAGATTCAACGCGACCTAGAGGCATCAGCGATCTCTAATTTTCATGGCTTAAACATTCAAGGTCAAACTTTTTATCTACATACACTTATAGGAAATAACCTCAGCTTTCGATTTAAAAAAAAAAATCGTGTCCTTCACCAAAAAAAACTCAAATTTATTTTTGACTTTCATTTTTTTTTAAATACATAGCATCAATCGAAAGGCCATGAAAAACTCTATCGAAACTGATAGTAGCAAATTTTTTTTATTTAATTGTTAACTGCAAAAAAAATACTAAAATTTGCGTTGTACCGTAAAACCCAAAATTTTTTTTCAATTTTCCCTCTCACTCGGAAAATATTGGACAAAAAAAAATTCCAAAAATTACTATCTATCTGCACCATAAATACCTCGAATTTAAGCATAATTGGCAAATAATTTTTTCTACCTTGATCACTTCATATGGAATCTCTCAAATGTAAATAATTTGAGATTCACTTAGAAACGATATTTACTGACTAAAAGTCCAAAGGTGCGCGCTACGCGCGCCACAGAGCATCACTTAAGTTTAAAATTCCATATCAAATTCAATATCGAAAATGTGTAGACAGTTGCTTCGACGAACGCGGGTGAGAAATCAATATCAATCTCTTCTCCCCCGACGTGTGATTCAACACCAAAAACTACGTTTAATTACTATTAATAAAAGTAATTAAAAGTACAAACACTTAACATTGATTAAATAGTATTTTTTGTGCCAACTCGAATTTTAATAATCTGTAATTGGTGTATTCTTAATCAGCAACCCCAAAAATCCTTAATAACAAATTTCAAGGAAATTTAAACAAATTTTTAAAAATATAATTTCTTTATTTTGTATTAAAATTCTACCTACTGATTATCGTGCTTATATAAACATTAAACATGCTATGTAACTTTCTATTTTTTTACATATTTATAATATTAACGTTGGTAATCAAAACAACCTATATAAATTATTAATTTCTTTGAATGTATATGAGACCACAGGTATAAAAGGGTTTAAAAACTACCCCCGAACGTAAATTAAACATTAGTAAATAAAGAAGTCTATTTACTATCTTCTTATTTTCTTTGTCGTATACATTTTTTTCTTAATCAAATATAAGACTAGCAACATTTTGTAACGGTACAAAATATAGGGCCATACATTTCGTTCGTAAATAGAAGCTCAGACCGTTACATGAGGACGAATGAATATAAGAATGCTCGGGAGTGAAAGCATCCGACGATTAAAAAAGAAGACGAAGCGCGGAGAAAACAGATAGTACCCCTCAGAATACACAGAGGGCCTGTTGCGCAGGAGCTCAGAATTGAGTTCGCGCGGATAACTGTCCACGCTCTGCTCATTTCTGGGAGTTATCTTCCGGACTACCAGTCTGAGGGTCTACTCAAAGGGTCTGTTGCTGCCAGCTCGCCACAGCCGCAGCGTGAGTATTCGTTGGTTTTGTCGGGCACGTTGCCTAAACTCCGACAAATCCAGCTCTTCCTTATTCTCTCTCTCAGCGCACGTCGTTCTGACTGCTGAGAGAATAATCCTCTACCTCTTCTCCCCCGGTTAGTTCACGTAGTCCTACTGCTAGCCATCTCTCTTATTGTACGCTGCCTTAGCTGCTGAGAGCATTTTTTTTTGAGTCAGTGCACGCTGCCCAGCTGCTGACTCCCTTCGATTAGGCCGTGAATTCCTTGCTCCGAGTGAAAAGTGAATTCGGGAGTGTTTTCTTTTTGCCGCACTGTGATAATTAAGAAAGGACTAAAAAACACTAATTTTTTAGAATAAACCATTTTATTAAAAAACCGATCCTAGTGATAATATGATCTCTTTCTCATCTTGATATTAAAAAATTAAGAAAAAAGCGTTTATTTCTTGCCTTTTATATTTTAGACTACTTTTTTTGATTTAGTATTGACTTAAGGAATACAAAACCTATTATTGTTAGCGACATAAACCAAAGTCAGTTCAGACGCTTAGAAGGAGAAATTTTCTGTTTTATTTACCACGTTATTTTTAATTAAAAGAAAATAAGGATGTTTAATTAATTTCATCAGTAAGAAACTTTAATTTCCACTTTTTATAAAAACTTACCTCTTTTTGAAATAATAAAAAATTGATATTATAATCCTACACACTGTGTTTCACTAGCGCTCCCTCGGGTGCTCAAACATCTTTCAATCTAATCCTCACTATTAGTTTAAGATTAGCACATCATTACGAATCGTTTCATTGGCGCCCAACGTGGGGCCCGAGGGATTAATTGTTAGTGAAAACAATATTAGTATTATAAATATGGCCGAAAGCCTGGAATTGCAACTGAGAAGGACAAAACGACACGTACTTGATATGGAAGCAAGAGATATCATGGAAGACGGTGGAGAAACGGATAGACCCAATAAAAAAGAATCGGTAAATGATCGAAAAAATAGGGAAAATCCCATTCAACAAGGGAATATGAACCAAAACGTTCTTGAGGTTACTCTGAATAAATTAGGCGAAATGGAGGCTCGATTGCGGCAAGAAATGATGACCAATATGGCACAGTTAGAAAAAAATCTAGAGACTCGAGTGTCAGACATTGAACAAAAATTCGAGGAAAGTAGCTGCCGAATAATCACCATCCTAGAAACCCACTGGAAGTCCAACACCAGGGAATTAGATTCCATTTCCAAAAGGTATGGAGGAATAAATGGAAGATTACAAGTTCTAGAAGCGATGACCTTCAAAAATAGCAAAGATCTCAGAGACGTCGAAACCTCAAATAACGAGGAAGACACTTTTAAAAAACTACGAAAAGACTTAGAGTCATACGGCCTAAAGCTTTCTCACCAACCACAAGATGTTGAAATCCTAGGAGAGAATGGGAATGAGCCTCACATAGAAGTTGGAATCATTGAGACTTCACCAAGGAATTGTCTAGGAGATAGCACCACGACTAAAGAAAAACGTCGACAAAACCGATGCGAAATAGGGGAACCAAATGGACTAAGGATTGAGAAACAATGCTCTGAAGGATTGAAAAAGCACAAAACAGAACATCCTAAGAACACTCTGACCACCCCTTTTAAAGATTCTTCTCCAGATTCAGATGAACATGAACCCCACACGCCTCATTTAGACAATAAATTCAATCCTGCAAGACCGGATGATGATGCTGATGCCCTCGAAGAAGATATATCCCTGCCTGATCTCAGTCACGACTTAGAAGATTTCAAACCCTACCTTGAGAACTTAGCATCCGAACTTTGTCAGAACAATCCCAATAAAAAACCAAAAACGGAAAGATTTTTAAACAGGATTAATCAAAGCACAAAGGAGTTCGAAGTGGACCTATTAGGAAAACTCATCTCTCTTTATAACGGAGAACAAGTGGCCATGGACACCAGGGAAAAAGCGAGTCCTACGAAGTTTATTCGGTATCTTAAATTATTTAAGGGCTTCCTGAAAGAAAAGACAAGTGAAAGTCCAGTTGTACAGACGCATCGGTACCTCCTAAGGGATGTATCTCGGATCCTTGACTCCCTCGACCCCTCAACACCTGGAAAAGCAACACCACCCCCTGATCGAGATAAAAACTTTGTAGAGCACGCTGAGTCGATAGGATCCAACGAAGGCGAAAGAACTCATGAAACACAGGAAATTTCAGAAAACAGATTGCAAACAAGTAACGATGAGGATACGCTAGTAAAAACCATTGAATATTTAATGGATAATTTGTCAATGAACACTCTTGAGTCCGTGGTGTTAGAATAACTATTAATACTTGAGAGGAACTAGAATCCGTACTGCACCAAATGTGGAACACGATCATGTAGACACATCCTACTAAGTAAATGAGAAAGAAATTTAAAGAACCAGCCGGGATTATAAACACTGTATCACGTACAATAGGGAAACAGATCAACCTGCTCTGCATACTGATGATGAAATGGCTTTATTTTGGCGAAGTTTGACAGAGGCCATCAAACTCCCACCATAATAGGGGGGGGGATATGTAACGGTACAAAATATAGGGCCATACATTTCGTTCGCAAATAGAAGTTCAGACCGTTACATGAGGACGAATGAATATAAGAATGCTCGGGAGTGAGAGCATCCGACGATTAAAAAAGAAGACGAAGCGCGCAGAGAACAGATAGTACCCCTCAGAATACACAGAGGGCCTGTTGCGCAGGAGCTCAGAATTGAGTTCGCGCGGATCGGCTATAACTGTCCACGCTCTGCTTATTTCTGGGAGTTATCTTCCGGACTACCTGTCTGAGGGTCTACTCAAAGGGTCTGTTGCTGCCAGCTCGCCACAGCCGCAGCGTGAGTATTCGCTGGTTTTGTCGGGCACGTTGCCTAAACTCCGACAAATCCAGCTCTTCCTTATTCTCTCTCTCAGCGCACGTCGTTCTGACTGCTGAGAGAATAATCCTCTACCTCTTCTCCCCCGGTTAGTTCACGTAGTCCTACTGCTAGCCATCTCTCTTAGTGTACGCTGCCTTAGCTGCTGAGAGCATTTTTTTTGAGTCAGTGCACGCTGCCCAGCTGCTGACTCCCGTCGATTAGGCCGTGAATTCCTTGCTCCGAGTGAAAAGTGAATTCAGGAGTGTTTTCTTTTTGCCGCACTGTGATAATTAAGAAAGGACTAAAAAACACTAATTTTTTAGAATGAACCATTTTATTAAAAAACCGATCCTAGTGATAATATGATCTCTTTCTCATCTTGATATTAAAAAATTAAGAAAAAAGCGTTTATTTCTTGCCTTTTATATTTTAGACTACTTTTTTTGATTTAGTATTGACTTAAGGAATACAAAACCTATTATTGTTAGCGACATAAACCAAAGTCAGTTCAGACGCTCAGAAGGAGAAATTTTCTGTTTTATTTACCACGTTATTTTTAATTGAAAAAAAATAAGGATGTTTTATTAATCTCATCAGTAAGAAACTTTAATTTCCACTTTTTATAAAAACTTACCTCTTTTTGAAATAATAAAAAATTGATATTATAATCCTACACACTGTGTTTCACTAGCGCTCCCTCGGGTGCTCAAACATCTTTCAATCTAATCCTCACTATTAGTTTAAGATTAGCACATCATTACGAATCGTTTCAATTTTTTAATTAATTTTTTATTATATATATACTTTATTTACTCTCTCTATTACGGGTTCGAGGGCTCCGCTCCCTTTACATTTCTATTACAATAACTTTCTTATAACTACCTATTTATAATATTAATCTACTTAAATCTAAACGTCATCTTAACCAATTTTAACCATTTATCTGCCAAGTGCCTGGGCTTCCATTTCCCGTTCCTTCTGCCAAATCTGGCTTCATCCCTTTTATTGACCACCCTCTTATATTTTACCATTCTCTTTTTCTTCCAATTACTCTCTACACATTCACTCGTTATCCTCTCTTTTCTCACCTCTCCATTTATTCCTTTTTTGTTGCCCGACACTTTCCTTAATTCCAGGCATACCCATGCACTCCATATCTACACTCACTCAACTTTTATAACCTCTCCTGTCTCTTCTCTCACTTTCCATCTTACCCCATCCACCCAGACACAATCTCTTCCCCATCCTTACTTCACTTCCTTTCTTTCTCTCTGTCCACGCTTTCTCTTTCAAGAACCACTTTACTCTTCTCTCTCTCCATGTTCTATCTTCATCTATCCTCTTCCCACTACCTCTCAATCTTCCGCTTAATTTCATTACTTCATATTTATCCTCCTCCTCTTCCAACTCTACTATCCACAATTTTGCTATCTCCTGATCTTCTCCCTTAATTTCCTTAACCTTTTTAATTTTTACCTTCGCCCCAATTCCTGCCAGCAATTTTTCTACTCCCTTTTTGCCTTCCCTATAACCTACTTTCAAACCTCTAATAACGATGTTTCTCTTTCTTCTTTCCTTTTCAAACAGCTCAACCTGACTAGCTAACTCTTTCATTTCCCTTTCCCACTTATCTTCTCTTACTTCCCCATTCTATTCCCTACTTTCTTTCTTTCCCTCCATATCTATAGCCTCCAAACCAACCTTCCCCTTTTTCCTATCTTCCTCACTCCAATCTGATAATTCTTTCTCTAACCCATTCATTCTCTTCCACATATTTTCTTTCTCCTTTTTCCAATTTTCCTCCTACTTTTCCAACTTCCTTTTAATCCCGCCTATCTCTTCTTTTATCTTCTCACACTGCTTATCTCTACTTTCTTCTATGTCCCTAACAATCTCTATTTTGTACCACACTTCTGCCTATTCCTTATCGAAAATTTAACCAACGTCTTAATTAACTCGAATAAGTCAGTGCAGTCCTCACACTTCATAATTTTTCCGCCCTTTCCCCTTGCTATTTCAACTATAGAATTTCGTAACTTCAACATTTTCCCGCCTCTACTGCTTGAGTCAAGATTCGCCATTAGAACCCTACCTTACCTACACGTCATTCGCTCTCCTCGTCATTCACTTTATCGCTCTCACTCACTCTCCACTTTTTCCACTTAACCTCACAAATCACGCTTTTCTTTTTACTTAATTAATAACGATCAAAATTTCAAAAAAACAATTTCCCCTTCACAAACACGTGCACTACTATACGGTACCGGAAACGGAAGCCAATTATTTTTGCTATATTTATGAAATTAGTGGTTTTATACTTATGAATTAGCGAGAAATCGGTTACTATTCAATAGTAAAAAATTTCACTATTTTTTATTATAAAACTTCTAATTAATAGTAGAGAACTACTAATCTTAAAGTAAAATATCTATTAATTGCAAAAATGAATGTTTACTTTTTCAATTAGTAGGTATTTCACTTTTAAAGTAGTAGTTTTTACTAATAATTAGTAGTTTTCTACTAAATTACCAGGCAAGTGCGAGTCGGACTCGCACAAGGAGGGTTCTGTTCACAAACTTAAAATGGTTTGAAATTTTTTTTGAAATTTTTTGTCTTTAACGATTAATTTTAATTATTTATTAGATATTTATTATTTGGATTAATTAAATAATAATAAATTTAAATCATAACTATTTACTTTTATTACAATTTAAGTATAAACTTTACCATTTTTATAAGACTAAAAATTTTCCAATTAAATGGACTGAGCTTTTTTATATAATTTTGAATTTTAAAGACAACATTTTTTTTTTATTTTCAAACTTTCAAAGTAATTTAAACATAAAAATAAACATTTTGTACAAAAAAATAATCTGTAACTGTCAAATAATGTAGCTGTTTATAAAGAAAAAAATTTTTTTCGGTAAAATTTCATATTTTCGAAGAAAAGTCTATGATAATAAATTTAAACCACAATTGTTATGGTTTTATAAAAAATTCTGCATTAAATTACACATTTTTGCCAATTCTCAACCTTTCAGGGTAAATAAGCGAAACTCTAACATAGGGGTATTTTGTCATTTTTCAACTTTTCATTAATTACTTATGAAAACTAATTCCAACAATGTTCGCTATATTTTTCCTGTATTCTACACGTTAAAATACCTAGGTATACCAAATTTTAAACCTCTAGGTCAAATAGTTTGTCCGCTAGAGGGGGGGGGGGGGGAATGGTTTTGGGCGACGGACAAACGAGTGAAAACGCAAGGCTTCCGGATTTGACACTTCGTGTCCGGAACCCTGAAAATAGTGAAATTTTTCACTATTAAATAGTAACCGATTTCTCGCTAAATCATTAGTAGAAAATCACTAATTCAGATTTAGAGAGAAAACAGTTTTAATCTTTTTAAACAATATATTACAAAATATTTGTGTCTAAAATTTTTGCTCTCTAAGTGAAATAGTTTAGAAGATAAGTGGAGGGAAGGGAGTACGGTAATTTTTTTAACAAAAATGCATTAGCATTCAGCACGAAAAATTACATCGTCATACATAAGTATGGGGTTTCGGCAATGATACTTTTTTCTTGTGTGCCTGTGTCAAAATTCCTTTTATGCCGAAATTCTTAATTTCACATATTCATTAGAGAAAGTTTATTCTTATTATATTACTATAATAACGACATAATAATATTTATTCAAGAAAGATTTAATTTTAAAAGAACTTAAATTTTTTTAAAGATTTTAGTTTTAAAATTTTAATAATGGTTTTGAAGGCAGAGAGGCAAATACCATATTTTCCTTTAAAGCAAGACGCATATGGCACTTAAAAAAATGCATTTCGGAATCCCATTTTTTCGGAATCAGGAGATCTCAAAACGTCAAGAAATGTGGGTTTTAGGAAAAGTTTAAAATTGCACAAATTTAAGACCTTCTAACTTAGGATGAGAATGTAAAAATAAATTTCTTCAAAATTTCCACAAATTCCTAGAAAAGTAAATATTTTATGCAGTTTTATTAGGGATGATGAATAAAAGTAAAATGGAAGAAAAAACTGGGAGTTTATTCATTTTTTTGAAAAATAATAGTGTTTTTGTACATGATTTACCCATTTTATGTTCAATTTTTTGCATGCGTAACGTGTATTTTGAGGATTTCAAGGTTTTTAGTAGTTAAATGGTTAGTTTCGTGTTAATTTCTACTTGAATTAAGTAAGATGAGGATGCGTCAATAGTTTTCTGACCGATTTTTATTTCCCCCTACTTGCCCCCAAACAAGACTCTTATTGATAGAACGTCCAAGGCTGCGTACTGCTGGTAGGACGCGCTTTCACACAGTAAACGTCCTTCCGGAAGGACAATTCATTTTTGAGAAAAAATATTTTAATTTCATATAATCATCATCATCATCATCACCATCATCATTATCATCATAATTCATCATCTTTATCATCAAAGGAATTGAGTTTATTATTACTTTTGTAAATATTGTTATAACTAACGTAATGGCGGCCGGTGGTAAATGGCTCAGGCGCGAGTCCCTCGGAAATCGCTGTATAAAATCAATATGGAAGCAGATAAGTATAAAAATGAATATATGGTTTTTTGGTAATGAAACAAGCTTTCAGATGACGTAAATATCGATTTTTTAAATTTATGTACAAGGGCTAGGTAGTCTTTTTAAAAAAACGAAAACGTCCTGCCGGCAGTACCGCGCGTCTAATTTTTGTGACTAAAAATTATGTGAATTTTTGGAAAATTTAACTTCTTTTAGCTACCAAGCTTCGGGGTTTAAATTTTCAAGTTCCACGTTTACATGCGCTGAAAGCTTGATTCTTTACCTTTCCAACCATATATACTACTTTTTGTTTATCTGAATCCATGTTAATTTTATAACGCGATTTCGTACGTACTCGCGGAAGGCTTTTTTGTCCTGCCGGAAGGACGTTGGACGTTCTATCATTATACAACTATAAAACTCAAAAAATTCATATCTGTTTGGATTTGCGTTATATCGAAAACTTTTATAAACGAAATTTGTTTGATTTTTCTTGTGCTTTAAGAAAAAAATTAGAGACATTTTTTTTTAAAATGTAATTTTTTTCAATTTTTGAAAATGTTCTATTTTTGACATTTTTTGTCCAAAATAGGTGGCTAACGAACTTGATCTGTATTTTTGGTCACTTAAAACGCATACCAATTTTTAAATTAATAAATGAATTTCTACTTCAGTTATGGGAGTTCAAAATTTTTTACACAGACAGACAGACACTTACGTAAAACCCATTTTTTCAAAATCAGGAGATCTCAAAACGTCGAGAAATATGAGTTTAAGCAAAAGTTCAAAATCGCACAAATTTAACACCTTCTCATTTAGGATTAGAATGTAAAAATGATCATATGCCCCCTCTTTATTTTCAAACAATTTGATTTAGAGAGTTCAAATTTGGTACACAAACTTTCACGTGTAAATTACAGAAAAATTTTAGTGAACATGATTGTAGAGGTTGATCATAACGTTCTGAAGTAAATAAAAAGATTTTTGAGTATTTTTTATGGATATTAGCTAAATTCTCTTGATTTTTCCTTGACAGCCCTATCACCATAACGATCTCTGTAAGTTTCCCGCCAATCAGAAGGCTCCTTTAGAGAGGCTATTTTCTGAGGGTCTGACAAATGCAAATTCGGTGACTTGCGTAGTCGGTGAGTTGAAAGATCTCACAAATTATATTTCGGAAAGTTGAATGTTTTGACAAATGCATGTTCGGTGACTTAAAAATTTGGCCAAATGCAGATTCAGGGATTTAAGATTTCGCACAAATGTGAGTTCCGTGATGTCAAAGTTCGGACAAATGCAAGTTCGGGTAATTAGGTTTAGGCCAATTACAAGTTCGGTTAATTGGGTTTTAGAGAAAATGCAGGCTATCCGATGCTTTAAGTTTCTTTATGTTTGACAATTTTTCATGTTTGGGACGGCTAAAAATATAAATCATACGTTAAATTTAATTGTATGTATAAACCGCAAGTCTCTAGCTTTATTTTTAAAAAAGTTACAGTTATAGAAAGTTAATAAATAAACGCAATAATTTGTTTAAACAATACCGGTGTAGAAATTGAATCTGGACCCTAGCCATCCCACTGTCGGGGAGCCCAAATGTAAGCTAGACGGAGAAAAAATTTGACAGGATTTACGTCAACTGAAACGGTATAAATAGCCTCTATATACCATCGAGGCAATACCAGTTGAAGAACGATGAAAAGAAGGTTGATATTCGAGGCCCGCTATGTTCAAAGCCGATCGGGGCGTATTGCCTCAACGATCAACTTTTCATGCGTCGAAACTTGGCGGATTTTCCCCTGATCGTCGAGCCAATAGAAGTTGATTGTTGAGTCCATACGCCCCGATAGACTATAAACATAGCGGGCCTCGAATATCAACCTTCTTTTAGTCGTTCTTCAACTGGTATTGCCTCGATGGTTTTGAGGTTATTTGCCCTGAACATACTCGACGTAAATCCTGTCAAATTTTCTCTCTGTGTAGGCATTGTTCGGGCGGCTAGGTGGCTCTTGACCAGAACTGTTCCCATGTTTTATATGGCGAGTATCTAGTCAAAATATCGAAGTGCCAGACTACAGCCCAACCACAAATGTCAGGATTAAAAAAAAGCTTTTAAACATCAGTGCATAAATTAGAGTTAATGGTGGACATCTACTACATGAAAATTAACCTCAAATTGTAAAAATCGACTTCTCTAAAGTACCTAAGTACCCCCAACCGATGTCCAGGTCATCTTAGAGAAAACTTCTTCATGAAAGTTAACTTCAAAATGTAAAAATTGACATCACTATAGTACCTAAGTACCCGACAGACGTGCCAAGTAATTTCTGGTCAACTTTTTCAAGGAAGTTAACCTCAAAATGTGAAAATCGACTTCTCTAAAGTACACAAGCAACCAACCGATGACCAAGTCATTTCTTGTCAACTATTTTAGGAAATTAACCTCAAATTTTGAAAATAGACTTTTTTAATGTACATAAGTAATTAACCGATGTCTAGATCATTTCCGGTCAACTTCTGCAGTGAATTTAACCTCAAATTGTAAAAATTGACTACTCTAACGAACTTAAGTACCTGCCAGATGTCCACGTCATTTCCGGTCAACTTCTTCAGGAAAACAAACATAAAAATGTAAAAATTGACTTCTCAGTTGACCCTTGTAGTCAACCGATGTCCACGTTCTTTTAGTCAACTTTTTAAGGGAAGTTAACCTTAAATTTTAAAAAACGACTTCCACGAAGAATGTTAATGTCGCCTTAAATTTACAAATTTAAATAGGCCAATCAGATGACATTCCTACAAGAAATTATTTTACTTTCCGAACAGTTGTACAGTTTCCAGGTCATTTTCTGTTAACTTTCCAGAGAAGTTAACCTCGAAACGTAAAAACCGACTTCTCAGAAGTAACCAAGTATAAAACCAATTACGCCTAGGTCATTTCTATATATCTATTTCTCCAGCAAAGTTTATTTTGAAATGTAAAAAATGACTTTTCAGAAGTACCCCATTACTCAACCGATGTCCATCCCAAGCAGCACGTAATATTGTCTGAATGTCGCAGTGATATTATACTGTAATATTGGTAATATTACCGTAATATTACTTGTAGTATTAATTGTAATATAACATCAATATCACGGTAATATTACTTGTAATATTACCTTGAGGCGGACATTTCAATATCAGCTCATTATCGCTGTAACATTGTCCTGTAATATGACCAATATTACAATATAATATCGATGCGACATTCACTCAATATTACGTGCTGCTTGGGATGTCATTTCCAGTTAGCTTCTTCAGAAAAGTTAACCCCAAAATGTAAAAATTGACTTCTCTTTAGTACACAATGAAGCAACTGATTTCCACATCATTTTTTGCCAACTTTCCAGGGAAGTTAACCTTTTATTGTAAAAATCGACTTCTCTGATGTACCCAAGTACACTATCAATGTCTAGGTCATTCCCGGTCAACTTTTTCAGGGATGTTAACATCAAAATGTAAAAATTATCTTCTCAGCAGAACCTTAGTAATCTACTAATGTCCACGTCATTTACGATCAACTTCTTCTTGAAAAATAACCTCAAAATGTAAAAATTGACTTCCCACAAGTACCCCAGTTCTCAACAGATGTCCAAGTCATTTTCAGTTATCTTCTTCATAACTCTAGTAAATTGGAGTTTTAAAAAAAGCAGATTAATGCTTGACATTCTGAATAGATGAAAAAGTTGACCGGAAATGACCTAGACATTGGTGGGGTTCTTGGTTTCTTCAGAGAAATCGGTTATTACATTTTGAGGTTATCTTCCTTGAAAAATTTGTCCGAAAATCACTTGGACATCTGTCGGGTACTTAGGTACTTTAAAGAAGTCAGTTTTCACCATTTGAGGTTAACTTCCTTGAAAAAGTTGACCGGAAATGACCTGGACATCGGTTGAGTACTTGGGTACTTTAGTGAAGTCCATTTTTACATTTTGAGGTTAACTTTCCTGAAGAAGATACCGGAAATGACCTGGGAAACAGTCGCGTACTTAGGTCGTTTAAAGAAGTCGGTTTTAAAAATTTAAAGGTTAGCTTCCCTGAAGAAGTTGGCCTGAAATGACCTAGACATTGGTCAGGTATTTGGGGGCTTCAGAAAAGCCGGTGTTGAAAAAATGGTTAAAATTAGTTTGAGAACGCACGAAATCCTATTTTAACTTGCCTACTTCTCTACTCTATCTTTCGCTTTGCCTTATCATTCTTCCCTTGTTCATCTCTGTTATTTCACCGTCAACTCACTCTTAGCGCCTCTTAGACCGCTTTTGACTTTTCTTTGTTCCTCTTTGCTTTCCTCCAAGCCAATCATTTCGCTTTCCATAGTACCCATCAGCCTCTCTTTCCTTTCTTACCACTTCTCCCTCTCGCTCATTCACACATAGCGTCTCCTGCTTTCTCTTAATGACAACCTCTCCCTATCGGACCCTCTTACCTCCTTTGCTTCTCCTACCTTTCTTGACACTTATTCATCTCGCTCACTCATACTTGGCGTCTCATGCTCTCCTTTGCTCTCTATCTCTCCCTTAACTTTCTCCTACAATTTCCCCGTCGTTTTTCGTGCCCTTGTTCCCCAGTGCAAATTGACGAGCCTTTAAGTGAGCTTATACGTGAATTCACCATTACAAAGAGTTCTCTTTAGTTATTACAAATTAAAAAAGTGAAGAGGATTTCGCGGAGTTAAAAGCTAAGACAAAACATCTTAGCAGTGAACCCTTTTCTCGCCTATAAGGATAAACTAGTGCCGGTCTCGTGGCTAGGACGCTTGTGACGCGTGTTTGTGCAATAAAGAACGTTGTAGTTATTACTCGAAGTGTTTTTTTTCTTTATTCTTGACCAGACTATTGTGCACCTTCTTATTGTTTGCCTCTCTTCATTAAACAGCCGGTTTTTACATTTTGAGGTTATCTTCCCTGGAGAAGTTGACCAGAAAAGACCTAGACATTTGTTGGGTACTTGGTTTCTTCGGAGGAGTCGGGTATTACAATTTAAGGTTAACATCCCTGAAGAAGTTGACTAAAAATAACTTAGACATCTGTCGGGTACTGAGGAACTTTAAAGGAGTCCATTTTCACAATTTGAGATTAAGTTCCCGGAAGAAGTTTACCGGGAATGACCTGGTCATTAGTTGAGTACTTGGGTACTTTAGAGAAGTCAGTTTTTACATTTTGAGGTTAACTTCTCTGAAGAAGTTGACCGGAAAATTAGATACACTAAGTCTAGGCAATTTGTAACTATTTGTGATGTTTTTATTTAAAAATAATTAGCCCTTCCAGCTCCTGACCAGAAAGCAACTTCTACTTGGGCAAACTCGGGCTTTTTCTACACTGGTGGTTGTACAAAAATTTTAAATTTGATGCTTCGTTTTAACTATAGCAAACATGAAAAGCTGAAAATGTAATAAAAAACCACAAATCTCCAGCTTTCTTTTTAAAGAAGTTAATAAATAACCACAATAATTTATTTAAACTATTGTTAAAAATAAATTTTAAGTTTGATACTTAGGTTTGTTACAGGATATATGAAAAGTTGCAAAATTAAAAACAAAACCTTCAAGTCTCTAGCTTTATTTTCAAAAAAGTTAACAAATATAATTACAGTAATTTGTTTAAACAATAGTTCTAAATATATTTTAAATTTGATGCTTAGTTTTACCTATAGCAAATTAAAATACATAAAATACAAAAGCATTTGTATAAAACACAGAAACAATTGTTTAAATAATACAAAATTAATTTATAAATGTAGCGAACTTTTCATTTTTTTAATTAAAAAATTTGTAAAAAAGTCTTCAACTCACATTTATTAAGTTCTCGTACAGGGGTGCTTTAGAATTTTCACAGTTGCTCTAAAATCTCTTTTCTTATTTTCTCTTTCTCTCTCTCTCTCTCTCTCTCTCTCTCTCAAACGAAAAACATCATCACACCTTTCCCTATTTCAAGTTTTCACGCTATAAACACAATTGTGAACTCACCTTGTGTTTCGCACACTATTCTTGTCTTTGTCTATTCCAGGCACATTCTATACCTTATTCTCTTTTTCTGTACACACGCTATTGTTCTCTTTATCTTTTTTTATATTCTTCATCTCTCTTTCTGCTACAGACACTATTCTTGTCCTATTCTAACCCAGGTAAATTCTATACATTACTCACTCTCTTACTTGCTCAGAAAGCATAGCAGTATATCTATAGCTATGACTAACGGATTTCTTATATAGGATAATTTAACATCAACTACCTTTGAAAACCACCCTGATTGAATATTTCCATCCCTCTTTACTTTAAGTTTTATCGTGAAGGTAAATAGTATATTGAGGAACAAGCAGTTAAAAGCGTCCATTAGCGTAAACAAATTGGACTGACTTTGAACCCGTGTTGCTTACGATACTTTTTGTTTCAAAGGCACAAACGAGGTGCCCTTAAATGCCAGTAGGTTAGGGTCTAAACGCGTTCATTTGTTTGACCGTATGAAAATAGCGTCTGTTTTTTCCCTAAGGTGAAAAAAATGCATGGATCAGCTGTTAATTTTTTCCCTAGAGAAAAAATGGACGCCATTTTGACACGGTCGAACAAGTGAATACGTTTAGACCCTATACCTACAGGCGTCTAAAAGAGCCATGTTCGTTCCTGTGTGATAAAAAAGATTTTTTGGACTAACTGGCAAAAGAAACTTATTTAAGAGTTATTTAGAAACAAAATCATATGCTAACCTAACATTAACAACCCTTAAAATCTACCCTGCCTCGGTATTTCTATCTCTCCCTTCTTTAAATTTTTTCGTGTAGGTAAAGTTTTTTTCGAACTGATTGTCAAATGGAAATTATTTGAGAGTTACCTAGAAACGGTATCTTGTAATAAACTAACATCACTAACCTTTAAAATCCAGCCTGCCTCAATATTTTCATTCCCCCTTACTTTAAATTATTTTTTTTAGGTAAAATTTTTTTTCTGACTGACTGACGAATAAAGCTTATTTAAGAGTCACTTCGAAACGATTTCATCTCGTAACCTAACATCCTTAACGCTTAAAAACCACCTTGCCTTAATATTTTTATCCCACTACACTTGAAGTTTTTTCTTTTAGGTAAAGTCTTTTTTCCAAATTAATTATTAATTTTTATTATTAAAGGTAATTCCAGGTAATTATTAAAGAATTACCTGGAAACGATATCATGTGATAACCTAACATCATTGACCCCTCAACAACCTCCCTGCCTCGAAATTTTATCCCTTCCCACTTTCACTTGTTTTCGTTTAGGTAAAGATGTTTTTCGGAATGTATGACGAATGGAGCATATTTAGTTATGGAATTTACTGTTTTTGGGATTGCCGAATACAAATATGAGGTAGAAATTTAAAAATTCAAAATGGCGGATCCAAAATAGCAAGCATAAAATTTTGAAAATTTATGAATTTTATTGAAATTTGGTATTTGGCAGTATTTAAGGCAGTATTAAATTTTAATTGAAATTATCAAATTCTAGTTATTGACAAGTAAAATATGTGTTTTTAATGATTTTGAGTTTAACAAGGGTGTTTTTTGCAAATCAACCCTTTGATTTGTGGGGTAGCATGCCAAAAAATATGAAAATTGATTATTAAAAAATGTTTTCAGATTAACACTGAATTAGCTTGAAACTTGTTACTCGGGGGTTTTTGGGGTTCCTGATTACAAATCTGAAGTCAGATTAAAAAAATTCAAAATGGCGTATCCAATATGGCAGACGATTTTTTAAAAAGTGGTCGAATTAGCTTGAAACTTGTTACTCGGGGTTTTTTGGGGTCGCTAATTACGACTCTGAAGTCAGATTTGAAAAATTCAAAATGGCATATCCAATATGGCGGACAATTTTTCTAAAAGAGATCGCATTATCTTGAAACTTATTACTCAGGGGTTTTCAGGGTCCCTGATTACGAATAATTCATAAAAGAGGTCGTAAAATTCAGTACAAAATTTAATAAAAAAAATATACATGGATAGCTTGTACTTTTAGTTAGATGTTTTGTTACTACAGTATTTTATTGGAAGGGTTAACCTTATCATTTATTTAATCCCAATGTAAAATAATTATTCTGTTTAGTAGATTCTCATCTTTAGCTTGTAGCATATATTACCGATTTGAAAAAGTGGCAAAATTTCTTGAACAAACCTATTTATGAAAAAAAAGAATGTTACAATTTTGTACGTTTTTTTATGAGCGATTCTTTTTTGTTTAACGATTAAGTATTAATTTTTATATGAAAGTAATGCAAAATTTCTTGAAAAAACATATGCAACAACAAAAGACAATTTGGTTTCGTAATCAGGGTCCTCAAAAACCTCCAAGTACCTAGTTTCAATAAAATCAATAAATTGTAAAAATTGTAAGTCCGCCGCGCCAGTTCGGATCCACCAATTTGCATTTTTATATTTTGACCTTGGATTCGTAATCAGGGACTTCAAAACCCGACAAATACCAAGTTTCAATAAAATCCATAAATTTTCAAAATTTTATATTTAAAATTTTTGATCCGCTATTTTGAATTTTTAATTTGGAAAAAAGACTTTACCTAAAAGAAAAAACTTCAAGTGTAGTGGGATAAAAATATTAAGGCAAGGTGGTTTTTAAGCGTTAAGGATGTTAGGTTACGAGATGAAATCGTTTCGAAGTGACTCTTAAATAAGTTTTATTCGTCAGTCAGTCACAAAAAAAATTTTTCCTAAAAAAATAAGTTAAAGTAAGGGGGAATGAAAATATTGAGGCAGGCTGGATTTTAAAGGTTAGTGATGTTAGTTTATTACAAGATACCGTTTCTTAGTATATTTATGTCATCCATTTTGCATCGGTTATTGTATTTTTAAATTTTTACCTCATATTTGCATTCGGCGACCCCAAAAACAGTAAATTCCATAACTAAAAATTATAAATAAGTGGGCCCCTGTATACGGCTCTATAGGTGAAGCTGCATAAAAAATTTTGAATTGATTCAGGGTTTTTTTAATTTTGCTACTGTTAATGATGTTCTATCGTAAAAAAATTAACATTACTATTTTAATAAAATTTTGTCTACTGGTAGATAATGGTTTTATAATGATGCAGTTAAATGTTTGAGACCTTAAGATACTTGTGAAAAAAGTAATAAGGGTTTTTGTTTTTAACATCTTACATTGAATTTTATGGGAATCAAGTCGCTTGTCATATATATCCTGGACGTTTTTTGTCAAAAGGAACAGAGCTTTGTCCAAAATTTCTGTTGACGGATTTTAAGCTTAAAATGTTCGTTATCGATTGCTCTTTAAACACCCTTTGGGCGTTTTTAAAAATCTCAAAATGGCGGATCCAATATGGCGGCCGAATTTATAAAAAATCATCGGATTTAATTAAAACCTTTCACACGGGGGTTTTTGGGGTCACTGGTTACAAATGTTGTCAAATCTGCCATTTTGGATTTCGCCAACATGGCATGATAACTTTCTAGGGACGTAAATTACCAACAATTTAAGCCATTAGCCAATTGTTTCGAATGTTAATTCTTTTTTAGTATGTTTATTGATGCGATCTCTCTACTTTTTACTGTTTTCTAGCCGCCATATTGAGCCGCCATTTTTAAAATTTAAAAAACGCTTAACAGGTATTTAAAGAGCAACAAATAACGAACATTTAAAGCCTAGGGTCATTAAAATCCGTCAACAGGAATTTTTGATAGAGCTCTGTTTCGTTTGACAAAGAACGTCCCACCCATATATTTACATGTATTTTCAAAAGTACCTTAAGGTCTCAAAAATGTAACTGCATCATTATAAAACCATTATCTACCAGTGGACCAAATTTGATTAAAATGGTAATGTTAATTCTTTTACTATAGAACCTCCTTAAATGAAGGTTTAAGCTTTTGATTAAAATAGTATTTTTCATAGGTGTTCTTATACATCTGTGAAAAATACTATCTTAATCAAGAGGAATTTAAAATAATTACAAATTTACCTGGGTATTTTAATTAGCATAAATTAAGACTACTTTTCTGCCATAAAATAAGACTTTTAAAAAGGCATCCTAAAACTATTGGGAGGTTACATAGAGAGGAAAGGTGGTCAATGATGGCGGGGGGGGGGGGGGGGTCAAAGTTTCTACAACGTTAAGTATCAAGAACAATTTCAATTATCGTGGATAAAATTTCGTTTCATTTTAATAAGCAATTTAAGGCTCCCAATTTATGAACCGGTTCCACGCTCGAGTTCGCCTTTTTTGAAGTCAGTCAGAACATCAAAATTTCAGTAAAATTAAAATTCAAAATTTCAATTTTTAAAACATACTATCTTATAGTTCTAACAAATAAAAATTTAGATTATAATTTTACTAAAATGTTGATGTTACCTTATACTAACCTTATACCTAACATACTACCTTATGTTTTTAAAAAATAAAAATTTGGATTTTAATTTTACTGAAATTTTGATGTTCTGACTACATAGAGGGCTACATAGAGGTGAATGATGATCAATAAGGATGGGGGGTAGTCAAAGACCCTACAACGATGAGTATCAAAAACATTTTCAATTATCGTGGATAAAATTTCGTTTTATTTCAATTAGCAGTTCTGTCATTCTTGTGGGTGGGGGGTTTGGGGGGTGGTGTCCATTGATAAAGAGTATTTTGCCTGTAACAAAGTCGTCTATATCGACATTTACAGTTATAGTATGTAATGACACGTCTTATTTCGATGTTTTCTTGAATAGATAGCCTCTTACGCGTTTTCATGGTAAATATGGAACTCTTATGTAAAAAAATCAAAAAGTGGAGCAGCTAGGTTTCGGTTCTATCTTGCCTCCGTTTTCTTTATTGTGATACAAAATACGTTTTCTTTAGTTATGATCAATAGACTTTTTCTGTTAGTTTTCCGTTATTCATCTCCGCTTTATTTTATTATGCTTTAATCATCATTATGTTAATTTATTTTCCCTTCGTTACAATTGTATAAATTCAAGGTAGTTTTTATTTTTGTACGCCGAAATATTATTTTATTTTCTTGACCTAATGTGTCCCACACTTTGCTATTGCTTGCACTTGTACTTTCTATTGTTATAATAAATGAGTTCATATATTTGGATATCCGATTTCTTATTGTGCCTACACCTTCCTCTCTCAGTAGAATTATAAACCTTGGCACCGACAATCTGAACAGAATTTTAAGAACATTGAAATTTTTCAGCTTGATTTTGATGACTTTAGGATTTTTTTTTTAATTTCTGACAAACAATTAAGTACATTCATTAAGTGCTCTCTGTAGTCTAGATATTAGAAAGTATTTATACCAAGTAGCAAACTTAAGCAACTGAATATAAAGATTTTATTCATTAAAAACCTTGCGTGCACAAAATAGCCCCACGACGCACAAAATAGCCCCACTTGACGGTATATATGTATATATGTAGGTATTTATGAGAAGAAAATATTTTCATGTGTTTTATTTGCCGGTTTGTTTTTATGACGAATGGTTTTTTCTTTTAGGGGAGAGGATGTCTGAAGAAAATATCAAAATTGAGAGGTCTATCTGTGGTGTGAAATTTATATTAGCTTTTGAATGGCACTTGGGCTTTCATTGCATGGAGGAAGAGGGGATTGTTAGTTTAAAATCCCACTTATTTAATGGTCCTGATCCTTATCACTTGCCTTTCCAGGCAGGTCCTGTCAAATAGATCATTGATGGCGAAATTGTGAAGAGAGTGAGTATGAGGTTATGTTTATGTATTTTGATGGGAAATTTATTTATTTATTTATATTAAAAAGAAAGTTTGTTTATTTTAGTTTTTTGGTCCTTGATGAAACATCTCATAGAAAAGAAAAGAAAAAGAGCGAATAAACAACAATAAAATTGAAAATTCCAAGAATGTAATTTTTCTGTAAATTCTTCTTTTTATAGTGAATTATTTGTACATAAATATTTTCTATGAGTATGAGTGTGTTTTCTTAATAAACAGTAGTATTAGTGTAAATTTTCTATTTCTAAGAAGAAGAGAGAGAGAGAGAAAAATTTCTGGAATCTGAAATGATAATTTGTTAAAATTTTGATTTACTTGTTCTAAAGGTAATTCAGATATTTTATCAATTTCGATATTTAAAATTTTATTGATATATTTTTTAGAACAATGAGGTTTTAATTAATGAAGAAAATCGTTGTTTTCCCAAGCAAGATATCTTTATTTCATTTAATTTGTTGGAGGAGTATAACCATGCATTATGCATCGATAAGGGTGTTAATGTCGGATAATTTTTTAAACTAACAAATATGTTACATTTGTATGAAACAGTATTTTGCAAAAAACTGGATTCGCAAGTTGGATTGATTTTTGTATACTAAAATGATGGTGTAATGTTTTCTTCTAGATTTGATTATAAAAAGTATTTTTCATTATTTTTTAGGGTTCTGTAGCGTAAAACGAAACCCTATTAAAATCGCTATGTGTGTCCGTTTTCGCACCTTCTCTAACTTCTAAACTATATGAGCTAGAGACTTCCAATTTGGTACACATATGTAATTTCAACTTGGATTTACGAAAATGTAGATTTACAAAAAAAGTTATTCTTTAAGAAAATTTTACTTAAAATAAATTCTATTACACTTCTTGAGTTATTTTAAGTGAAAAAGTTTCAAAATTAATTTGAAAAGCATGTAATTATTAATGTTACTTTTTTGAGGTTTTTAAGGCACCATGTGTAAAACTGAAATTTTATGCTTATTTTTTGTCTTTTATAACAAAAATAAGACAAAAATGTTTAAAAACGAAAATCTAAAGCAATTTTTACTAACTACAAAACAAATTATTGAAAAAAACTTGATTTTAAAGAATGCACAAAATAACCCACCAAATCCTGGTTTTTCAGTTTTTTACACTTTTTTCTTAAAATATGCAATAAAAAGTTAGCGCATCACGTATACATCATCTCAACTAAATGGTCAACAAGTTTTATTAATACCTTCAGAAACACTTTTAAACTTCCGGAGATCTGAACAGAATTTTGAGAACTTTGAAATTTTTCTGCTTGATTTTCATGATTTTATGATTTTTTTCTGATTTCTGATAAAAAATTGAGTAAACTCATTTAGTACTCTCTGTACTAAATGCGCCCCAAGGCGCACAAAATAGCCCCACTTGACAATAGTGTCCGGTACTGTACATTTAACTGTTATATATATGTAACCTTTAACTTTTCTGAAAGTTCCCTTTAACTAATTTGAAAGTTAACTTTAACTTGTCCGAATGTTAACTTTAACTTTTCTGAAAGTCACCTTTATCTTTACCGAAAGTTAACTTTAACTTTTCCGAAACTTAACATAACCTTTCTCGTAAGTTTACATTAACTTTTTCGAAAGTTAACTTTAACTTTTATGGGAATTACATGTTAATTACATTTAACTTTTGTAAAAGTTAACTTTAAGTTTTTGAAAGTCAACCCATTACTTTTCCTTAAGTTAAATTAAACTTTTCCGAAGGATATCATAAACTTTTCTGAAATTTTACTTTAACTTTTTCAAATGTTCACTTTAAATTTTTAGAAAGTTAACTGTAACCTTGAAGGAGTGCATAGTCATGTGAGATATTATTTTCTGGTTATTTAATTTATTTCTAAGAATATTTGAAGACTGTGTACTTCTTAATCATTCTAAATAGATTTCTTCCTACGATTGAAATATATAATTGAGTAAGAGGGGAGAATCTAAGATTTGGGGGCATCGACGCTTTTCGTAGCAGGGCAAAATTCTGAATAGTTAGTCAATTATGAGCTGTTGAATCCGTATTATAATAATTTACACCACACTCTAAGAACGGTTTATGTATTTTGGAGGTATGTAAATTATTAGTGCTAATTGTAATATTTGAGTTAAAGTGTAAATTATAGTAAATTATTTAATTTCTTTTTAGTGTGGTGTTTGTTTTTTGGTTTTTTGATTATTTATATCAATGGAATCACAACCATCGAGTTGTTGAATTCAAGTATCTGGGGATGATCGTTTGCTGATGGAAAGTTTTGAGGCTGAGGTGCGGATTTTAAATGATCCCCTAAAATTCCGCAACGGACAAAAAGCATAAAAAAGAAACTTCCATAAGGATCATCATCCACACATTTTCTCCAAATTTTGGATAAGTGAAATTTATTGACATAATTTAGTTTTTTGAAATCTTTTATTGTCGCTCATAATTGGTCTAATTGATCTGACTTATTATATGTATATAAATATTTATTGTACTTTTGTGATTGTTGCAGTATTTATTTTATTCGTACTGTTCTTTTAACGGTCATGATAATTTTCAGGCCTGAATCTTGTGAATCGGATTTTTATAATTATTTATTTATCGGATTTTTATGTGACTGAATTTTGTTAGTAGAAATTGGATGTTATTAAAAGATTATGGACGGAAATTTCATAGTTTAATTACTTATTATTTTTGATTGAATGTCCTTATTTAAAGTATCCTTATTTTCAATTGTTATAAACATACATGTAACTTATTAAAATTTATTTAAATGTTAATTTAAATTAAATTTATGTACAAATATAAGAAATTTGTTACAACCTATCCGAAAGTTAACTTTAACTTTTCCAAAAGCTATCTTTAACTGATTCGAAAGTTACTTGTAACTTTTTCGAAAGTAAACTTTAACTCTTATAGGAATTACCTGTTAATTACACTTGTATTTCAAAAAAGTTAACTTTAATGTTTCCGAAAGTTAACCCATTACTTTTCCGTAAGTTAACTTTGACTTTTCCGAATGATAACATTAACTTTCCTGAAAGTTAACTTTAACTTTTCCAAAAGAAAATATAAACTTTTCCTAAAGTTAACTGTAACTTTTCCAAAAGATAACTTAAACTTTTCCAAAAGTTAACTTTAACTTCTCTTAATGTTATCTTTAACTTGTTTAAAAAGAAAGAGTACATATAGAAATGTGAAATAATATTTTTAATACTATTAAAGGATTGACAAATCAATGAGTGAGTAGAGCGGATTTATTGAAAATTGTGGGCATTGACGCTTTCCGTCGTGAAGCTAAATTTTAATTCATTAATCAACTATGAGCTGTTGATTATATATACCTACTTTTAAAGTTAATGCACCACAGTCGAAGAACGTTTAGTGTATTTTAGAGTGTGGTGTTTTGATTGTGATTTTATATCAATTTTCACTTATAAGAAATACACGATTACGAATCAATAACACCGATACACAAAAAAAATGTTGATTGCCAGGACTGCCATGTGGTAGGTTCTCTTCCTTGCGATGTATCTAAAGAGAAAAATGTAGTCCGACCTAAAAGTTAGTTCGTGTTCTATTTTTATAGGCATGGTGGGGAAATGAAGTTTGAGCAATTGATTTCTATGGGAATTTACTTAATTTCTATATCTAAAACTGAATTTTTGCTTTTTGTGGATGTTAATTTTGATTCAGTGATTTTTATAACATAAAAATTAAATATATAAAAAAAATTAAAAATGGCGGATTCCAAATGGCGGATCTAAAATGGTGGATTTTTTAAAAAATTGTTCGGATTTCCTTGAAACTTGTTACCCGGGGCACGGTGGTCCGGAAGGCAATTTAAATGGACCAAAAATGTAGAGAAAATCGGATAACGCAGTTTCATTTTATACATAAAAACAAAACAAAATCAGTTGAACTTACATCTTGATTAGATCATTTACGCGTTTTAGAGCATTTTAAAAATTTTGATTTACAAAAACCTTGAATTGTTGATTTCAAAATGCCTCCTGCCAAATTTTGTTTTGACGGAAAAAGTTCTACTTTAGCTTAAAATATAGGTTATTATGTTTAGTTTTAAGTGCAAAGTGGCACCTTTTGAAATTGCAAATAGAGAATCCAATATGGCTGTCGATTGGATTTTTTTTTTAAAAAATAACCAAATACGCTTGAAAAATTTTTACTTTGTAATTTTTTAGGTTATTAAATATAAATGTGACGTTATATTTTCAAAATCTAAGATAGCACAATTGTAAAAAGAGTTAACAACGACTTAAACTCGCTCCAACGAAAATAATCGAAATTCATTTTGAAAAAAATTATTGCTCTACAAAAAAAAACTTAGTTCAGGTTCCAAATCAATAGAAGTTACATAAGAGGACACTCGTTAATTATTCAAGGTGATAACAAGGGATAGTAACCCCCCAAAAGTTACCCCAAAGAAAATAATCCAATTTAATTTTGATAAAAATTACCGCTTGACGCAAATACATTTTGTTCGCTATCTCAATGCATGGAAGTTACTTGGAGGATACTTCTAAATCATAGTAGGTGATAGCAAGAAAAAACAACCCCCAAAAGTCACTCCAAAGGAAAATAATCGAAATTAAATGTAAAATGAACTTTCAGTTCACACAAAAAAATTGTTTATTCTAAATCCATGAAATTAAGAAGAACCTACTGAGGTGACTTCCATGCATTTAGGACAATAACATTGTGACATGGGATAAACTTTAAAAAATGTGACGCGTTCTGAAGAAAGGGACCTAAGAAGCAAATTGGATATTTTACAGGAGAGCGAAAACAAAAGTCGAGCGCGCATGGTAATCTGTACAAATCGAGAGATTTGAATTGTTATAACTTGAAAAATATTCAATAAAAAATTTCCCTGAATTTAGATAATGAAAAAGGAACATTTAATAAAATTAAAACATCCATGAACCGAAAAACGGTTTTTTGCTTCTTAGATCCCTTTCTTCGGAACGCGTCACAAATAATGTCGATTATTTTTTTGGGCTAACTTTTGAGCGGTTGCTATCCCTTGTTATCACCTTAAATAATTAAAGAGGTCACTCTTAGGTGACTTAGATAAACTTAAAACCTGAACAAAAATTTTTTTTTGTATTTTAGCAATAATTTTTTTCAAAATTAATTTCGATTATTTTCTTTGGGGCGAGTTTAAGACGTTGTAACTTTTTTTAACAATATGATATCTTAGATTTTAAAAATCTAACGTCAAATTTGTATTTAATAACCTAAAAAATCATAAAGTAAAATTTTTCAAGCGTATTTGGTTATTTTTTTAAAAAAAAAAATTTAATTGACCGCCATATTGGATCCGCCATTTGCAATTTTAAAAGGTGCCACTTTGCACTTAAAACTAAACATAATAACCTACATTTTAAGCTATAGTACAACTTTTTCCGTTCAAACCAAATTTGTCATGGGGCAACTTGAAATCAACGATTTCAAGGTTTTTGTAAATCGAAATTTTTAAAATGCTCTAAAACGCGTAAATGATCTATTTAAGATGTAAATTCAACTGATTTTGTTTTGTTTTTATATATGAAATGAAACTGCGTTAGCCGATTTTCTCTACATTTTTGGTCCATTTAAATTGCCTTTCGGACCACCGCACAGTGGGAGAAAATGCACTTATTTTGGTATACATTTGACCGTCAGCACAATTTTCATCCGATTTTGAAGTTTTTTTTTTTTAAATACTCGTGACGAATTGGGCTATAACTCCTGCCTGCGACTTTTTTGATTTAAGAAATTGTTTATTATTTATTTAAATAACAATTGTGAAAATAACTCGACTGTTTAAGTAATTTGCCAGAAGGCATTCAAAATAATGCCAAATTTAACTTGTTTTCTTTTGTCTGAGTAATTTTGAAGAAAATTGAAGCATTAGAAAATAAAATTAGCAGAATACAAAATAGCGGATCCAATATGGCGGACAAATTTTTGAAAATTCCTTGAATTTGCTTGAAACTTGTTACTCGGGGGTTTTTGGGGTAGCTGATTACGAATCTAGAGTCAGATTTGTAGAATTCAAAATGGCGGATCTAATATGGCGGACAAATTTTTGAAAATTCATTGAATTCGCTCGAAACTTGTTATTCGGTGGTTTTTTGGGGTCGCTGATTACGAATCTGAAGTCCAATTTTCAAAATTCAAAATGGCGGATCCAATATGGCGGACCACAAACATTGCAATTATTTCAAACTTATTGAAAATGAATTAAATTATATTTTTTTTGTTTCGCAAACAGAGAATAAGATGAAGAAATTCATGTACTTTTTTTTTTTTTTACGTCGGATGTGAAAACCTGCTATCAGGTACCTTGCTGCCCGTACAGCAAGGTTATGTGGGGGTGGCCAACTCTGCCGACCCACTAAAAACACACCGTCTTATAATTTAAAAATAAGAATAAGGAACAAAACACATGATACATATTTTGGAGAATCCAAACTGTTGGAATCTCACGTTTGAAACACCTCATTAACATAAGACTTGTTGGCTTATATTAGCGTGTGTTTGCTTGCTTTTCAGGTAACAAACAATGAGATTTTTTAAAAACATTTGAATCAATTCATGAATTAGGATCACATAATAAAAGTAATATGAAAAAAGAACTTATAAGATTTTTGAAACTGTAAACCACTGTATATTTTTAAACTGTTTTCAATAGCTGTTTAGCATCATCTGACAAGTGATCATACATTTTTTGTTTATCTTTTAAGCGTAAACTACTAATTACGGGATCTGAAGATATTAATAAATGATGAATGACATCCTCATTGCTAGATTTTCTAATTCCTGAATTGATTCAAATGTTTTTAAAAAATCTCATTGTTTGTTACCTGAAAAGCAAGCAAACACACGCTAATATAAGCCAACAAGTCTTATATTAATAAGGTGTTTCAAACGTGAGATTCCAACATTTTGGATTCTCCAAAATATGTATCATGTGCTTTGTTTCTTATTCTTATATTTAAATTATAAGACGGGTGTGTTTTTAGTGGGTCGGCAGAGTTGGCAACCCCCACATAACCTTGCTGTACGGGCAGTAAGGTACCTAAAAGCAGGTTTTCACATCCGACGTAAAAAAAAAAAAAAAAGTACATGAATTTCTTCTTCTTATTCTCTGTTTGCGAAACAAAAAAAATATAATTTAATTCATTTTCAATAAGTTTGAAATAATTGCAATGTTTGAGGTCGGCCATATTGGATCCGCCATTTTGAATTTTGAAAATCACACTCTAGACTTGTAATCAGCGACCCCAAAAACCACCGAGTAACAAGTTTCGAGCAAATTCAAGGAATTTTCAAAAATTTGTCCGCCATATTGGATCCGCCATTTTGTATTCTGCTAATTTTATTTTCTAATGCTTCAATTTTCTTCAAAATTACTCAGACAAAAGAAAACAAGTTAAATTTGGCATTATTTTGAATGCCTTCTGGCAAATTACTTAAACAGTCGAGTTATTTTCACAATTGTTATTTAAATAAATAATAAACAATTTCTTAAATCAAAAAAGTCGCAGGCAGGCGTTATAGCCAAATTCGTCACGAGTATTTAAAAAAAAAACTTCAAAATCGGATGAAAATTGTGCTGACGGTCAAATTTATACCAAAATAAGTGCATTTTCTCCCACTGTGCACCGTGGGGGGTTTTTAGGGTCCCTGATTACGAATCTGATGTTAGTTTTTTAATACAAAATGGCGGATACAATATGGCGGACGGTATTTAAAAAAAGCCATTTGAAATGCTTGAAACTTGTTACTCGGGGGTTTTTGGGGACGCTGATTAAGAATCTGAAGTCTGATTTTCAAAATTCATATTGGCAGATTTAATATGGTGGACAGTATTTAAAAAAAAATCATTAAAAATGCTTGAGACTTGTTCCACGGCGGTTTTTGTGGTTGCTGATTACGAATCTGATGTTAGTTTTTAAAATAAAAAACTAAAAATCCAATATGGCGGACGGTATATAAAAAAGCTTAAAACTTGTTACACGGAGGTTTTTGGGGTCCCTGATTACGAATCTGAAGTCTGATTTTCAAAATTTAAAAAGGTGGATCCAGTATGGAGGACAAATTTGTCAAAATTCAATAGATCCGCTTGAAAATTGTTACTAGAAGGTTTTCGAACTCGCTAGTTAAGTATCGAAAGTCTGATTTTTAAAACTAAAAATGGTGGATCAAATATAGGGGACAAATTTTTTAAATTCTATTGAACTCGCTTGAAATATGTTACTTAAAAGTTTTTAGGGTTGTTGATTACGAATTCAAATCTCTTGACAAGTGATCGTTTAAATTTATCATAATGATGTTTATTGTAAAAAAAATGTGCGTATTCTTCATGTGCTTTTGCAAGTTTGTAAATATTCTTTGCATTTAAAATAGCGTTTTCTGATGTCGCCTGTAAGCTACTACAAGTGGCTTTAGTCTTCAAAGTAGCTACTAAGAGTTACATGATCTTTTTCCAAAATACCAAGTTTTAAGCATGTTAAATGGTTTTTTAAAATTATTGTCTACCATATTGAAAACCCTTTTTTGTATTTTTAAAAACTAACTTCAGATTCGTAATCAAGGACCTCAAAAATTCCCGAGTAACATGTTTCAAGCATTTTAAATAATTTTTTTTGAATACCCTACTCCCTACTGGATCCACCTTTTTGAATTTTGAAAATCAGACTTCAGATTCGTAATCAGGGACCCCAAAAATCTCCTTGTAACAAGTTTCAAGCATTTTTATATACCGTCCGCCATATTGGATTTGTAATTTTTTATTTTATAAACTAACATCAGATTCATAATCAGTAACCACAAAAACCCCCGTGGAACAAGTTTCAAGCATTTTTAATGATTTTTTTTAAATATCGTTCATTAAATATTGGATCCGCCATTTTGAATTTTAAAAATCAAACTTTAGATTTTTAAGCAGCTACCCCAAAAACCCCCGAGTAACAAGTTTTAAGGAAATCCGAACAACTTTTTAAAAAATCCACCATTTTAGATTTGCCATTTTGAATCCGCTATTTTTAATTTTTTTTTATATATTTAATTTTGTTGTTATTAAAGTCACTTAATCAAAATCAACATCCAGAAGAAGCGAGAATTCAGTTTTAGATATAGAAATTAAGTAAATTCCTATAGAAATCAAGTAAATTCCTTTAGAAATCAATTTCTCTAACTTCATCCCCCCACCATGCCTATAAAAAAAGAACACGAACTAACTTTTAGGTCGGACCACATTTTTCTTTTTAGATACATTTCAAGGAAGCGAACCTACCACATGGCAGTCCTGTCAATCGAAATTTTTTTTTGTATACCGGTGTAATTAAAAAATCTAGAGATTGGCGGGATTTAATGATTGAACGTCTTGAAGCTAATGTGCAGGTCCATTCTTATGATCACAAGAATTCTGCTAAGGACAAAAGCACAAGAGATGGTTCGTGGAATATCATCGAATCTCATTTTTTTCCAATTTTGGATAAGTCGACTTTCTTTTTGATAATTTCTTTTTTATATTTTATTGCTCATGGTTGAATTATATTAATCGAGAATAGTAATTGGATTACTAACTTCGTTTATTGATCATTGTTATATTTGCGTGATTTCTTTTTTCATAGTAACTAACTTCTTAAATTTATTGTGATAGTGTTCTCTTAATACATTCTCGGATTTTGTTAACAGATCATTCAGGCCTGAAACGAAAGTACTTGTTTGCTAAATTATTTTATTTATTGAAGATAAATATGTATTTTTGTGACTGATTGTGTGAATATTAAATAGATTATATTAAATTATTAAATAATTATGAACAGAATATCAGATTTTTGACTAAGTTATTTTATCTAAATATGTTTCTGTTTGTGATCGTCCTCTACCATTTGATCAAATTTTATTATTATTTTTATAGAAATTTAATTATCTTATATTATTAAATTGATCTTGATTTTCAAATTAAAAATTTTATATGCAATTTAAAAGAAAATTGCTACATTTTACGCCCGAGCAAAGGCACATAAATGTGTGCCCACATATAAAAAAATATGTATGTATATAAATAAAAAACAATAAAAAAAATTAAGTTCATATTCTTATAGAATAAATAAGTATAAACAAATTCATGTATAGTTATTGTTCGAAAATAAATAGAATAATATTTTAAACTGAAATCACTAGAATATCCCAAATTTAAATTTAGTACCAAATGAAAATAATAAAGACCATTGGATTAATAATAAATTAAGAATCCAATTAAATCTAAAGGAAAAATTTTGAAAATCCAATAATATTAAGAGTTTAAAGGTAGCTATTTGATTACACTAATTAGACTTTTAATAGTATTTATTTAATGTCAGAAGCTAAGTCGTGTAACCTTTGTGCGAAAACATTAGTTTTAAATAAAATAGTGAATTAATAAAATAAGGTATTTGTAATCTTATTACCTAATAGATATTGCAGATTTTCTTTAAAATAAATTTTTTTTTAAATATTTAAATTTATTTAAGATGGATGAGATCATTAAAAGTGATCGAGGTACTTTTGTAAAAGAAAAATAGAAAAAAAATATTTGATAGTGTATTATTATTGAAATTTGCATGGCAGAGTAAAAAATATAAATATGTATGGGGCATTCTTTGTCAGATTTAACCCCCCCTCTGTCCATTTTTGGTTTCAACGAAAAAATCTAAACAGGGGTCAAAGGAAAGCTTGAAACCTCTATTTTTATTTGCATCGTGGCCTTTTTTAAAAATCCAAGATGGCGGACTTGTGCATTTTTTTTAAAGCAGTCAATGTGCATAAAAAAATTCTATTTCTTGCCAAATAAATATAAAAAAATAATAAAAATAATTCCTTTTAGACTCAAACCTACCTTTTTATGCGTAATTTATATAAACTTAATGAAATTTCAGAAATTTCAAAATGGCCGATCCAATATGGCCGACAAAATATAAATGTTTGTCAATCTTTGTGAAACTCACTATTTAAAGGTTATTTGGGTCGCTGATTACGAATCTGAAGTCAGTTTTAAAAAAAACAAAATGGCGGATCCAATATAGCAGACGAATTTTTGAAAAGGGATCGGATTCGCTTGAAACTCGTTACTCGGGGGTTTTTAGGGTAGCTGATTACGAATCTAGAGTCAGATTTGTAGAATTCAAAATGGCGGATCCAATATGGCGGACGAATTTTTGACAAGTGATCAGATTCGCTTGAAACTCGTTACTCGGGGGTTTTTCGGGTCGCTAATTACGAATCTGAACTCAGATTTATAAAATTGAAAATGGCGGATCCAATATGGCGGACGAACTTTTGAAAAGTGATCGGATTCGATTGAAACTCGTTACTCGGTGGTTTTTGGGGTCGCTGATTACAAATCTGACGTCAGAATCGTCATTGAAGCCGGGATAAGTTTTTCCATGATTAAATTAAATTTTTTTTTCGAATGACTAGTCAAGGACTCGTTGTTAATTGCCATCTAACGTAATTCGGGCAACGTAAAAATTTGAGAAAATCGGTAGGATAAAATTTCCTTTTTTTAAATTCGAAATTTTATTCGAAATTTTTTTTTAAAGAAAAAAGGGGTTAAATTGAAGAATAAAATTTTCGGCCCTCTAAAATAGAGGTAATTTAAGACGGAATCCAACGAATATCTTCAGTCATCAGTCTGTTCAGGTAAAGATGTATAGAAACCACACTCATACACACAGTCAGTACACACTCACATAAATTTTGTTTGACAACGATTAAGGCACCGAATCATGTCTGCATAACAAACTGCCAATTTCTTTTAAACCATTTCTTTAATAAACAACAAAATTTTTATACAAAAGTGCGTGTTTTAAAATTTTATTTTACCGAAAGGTTTCCAACCTCCGAAATCCTTTTCTTTATACTTTCCAAAACGAAATATAAAATAGAAACGATCTGAATTAATAGATCAGAAGTCAAACCCACAATAATTTACCACTCTGCAATGAGTATAAAATATGTTATGATTTGAGACGCTTTTGGAAATATGAGGTCTGAGCTAGAGAATTCGTTCTCTTACTCAAGTTTCAAAAATTTAAAAACGTCACAAATTAAACTGGTGGCAGCGGTAGGATTTGATTTTACTGTTTGTGTTTCGTTTTAAGAAAGTTTTGGAGTATCGATAAAGTTGGAAATTTTTCAAAATAAAAATTTATTTTTCGAGTGCGGGAAAATTGGCATTTTTTGTTACATCTAAACGTAAGTCGTTCTTTGAACCGTTGAAAGAAAAACGGTTACCACTTGCACTAAGGGTGAGCGTAGAATTGGTGTAATAAGGACGGTGGCTATACTCCGTGTGTTCACGAGCAGCTGGGCTCCTCAATAAAATCAAAAACCTTTCCCCGATTAACCTTGCCGAAAGCGTGTAGCCGCTTGGGCAAGTAAAACTAATTAAAAACACGATTTTTCGTAAACCAAAAATTTCACCCGAACAAAATTAAATATTCAGAGATCGCGGAAATAAAAAAAAAAATTTACTCACAGCGCGCCGAAATATCGTTTAAACCAACTGTTTTCTGATAAGTTAATTATTTTACTATGAAACAAATGGAATTTTTAATTGAAGCATAATAATAGTTTCCATTTAATCGGAAGTTTATGCCTACAACCGGCAAAACGACGGTTATTGAGTTTTTCGATTTATGCCTATAACTCTCAAAAAGGAAATCAAGGAAAATTTTATTGTTCTTCAATCAAGAAGGTTTTAATAAATTGCTCTTTACTAGAAATTAATTTTATTTCTCGCGTTATCAAAATTGTCAGGCTAGGGATTTCCATGTATAAAATAAATTGTTTTGGGAAAATTTAAAGAAAATTTTTTTCAGTTCAAGGTTTTCTTTAGTGTCTAACCCGACTTCAGCCTAACGTGGCCCTTTTATTGGTTAGACTAAAAGTCAGAAAATCGTTGCTGCAATGTAGTAGTCAGATTTTTGACTAAATAAATTCTTGAAAAATATTGAATTCGGAAATTATACCTAAAGCGGAGAGGGAATTTTGATGTTTTGTTAAGAATTAAACCCGACTTAAGCCTAATGTGGCTCTTTTACTGGTTCAATCGAGAATTGTAATTCCATGACCACGATGTGGCAATGAAATTGCAGTCAATAAGATCTCAATTTAAATTTTCCATAAACAGATATAATTTCAAACCTATTTCCTTTTTTTCAAATATTAAGACTTGAAAAGCACTCATGCCTAAACCAGAGGGGTCTAAAAGAAAAAGACGTGCCTGACGTCAGGTTAGAGAAAGATATTTGAGGGCAATAAAACGTACACCAGCCCCATCAAAGCTTGACAAATTCGAGGACGAGAAAAAGAAAAAGACCCCCAGTGGTTTTCACGAAGAGGGTCTTGACGAAATTTTGAAAAAAGTAGAAGAACTTTGCCGCGAAGGGTAAGAAAATTTTTCGGAACTTAAATATCATTAAAATCTTTATCGTTACGTAACGTTGATGTTTAAAGTTCCCAGTGTCTCCGCTAAAGGGAATAAGCGCGGAGGAACGAAATACCTTATCAGAAAGCAGAGGGCGCAGACGTTCGATAAGCTAAAAACCGGTATAAATTCGTGGACGGAATTTTCCGAAGTTTTCGAAGCGCTATTAAAAAAGGTCAAAATAGACATAGAATGCGCTAAGTTTCTTGCCAAGAAGGAAATTTCGTTGTTCTAGCTTTAAAAATGCGAAAACGGGAAAGTTATTAGATTCTATCAAATTTCGCTCCTTTGGTAATGCCGCCATTTATAAATCCATTGACAGCACCAGATTTCGTTTTCTTTCCAGCTGCCCTCACTTTGAATTCAAATAGGTTGAGAGCGAGAGAACTTGAATGTTCCGTATTTTATGAAACATATTACAATTTTATATCAGAACGAGAGATTTTTCAATATCATCTCTTTAGCCGCCTGCAAACATTCGAGGTAGACGGGACTATCTTAGACATAGTGGGGAAATTCGATCTCACCCTCAACAGAGTATTAGTAAGTTTTAAAGTGGTATCGCGGAGAACTCCAATAGAATACCCCTTATTAAATGCAATAAAAGGGTTGGAAAGCGCTCGGCCCTTAGGTCTAATCGATTAAAAATAGATGACGTTTAGCATTTTTATATATTTCTCCACGAAATGGAACTAGGGCATTCCCGATGATAATGCCGCTTTTCGCGAATCAATTAGGTGAAACGAGTGAAAATACCATTCCAGAATTTATAACATTGAGATCCGAACAATTTAGAAACGAGCTGATAGAATTCATAATCATTCTCGACGCAAACTTTACTTTTATCGAAGAACAGGAAGTAGGAATAGAGTTCGATAGAGTCAGTGAAGAATACACTGTTGGTGGGTCATATTTTCGAATCATAGGGGAGGTAAGTCTAGACATAGCTGAAGAAAGTGTCACGTGTAAGATCATATCTCTTAGCACTCCCCTGACACACTCCACCGCCACCAGAATACAAGGATTGGAAGGAGCAAGAGCCTTAGGCATTATAAATTAAATAGGGTCCAATTGATGAATTCCATGTCAGTTCAACCCACAAATTTTGGTGACCTTTGGGGATTTGGTTGCTTTTTGGTATAAACTATCCTTTGATTGTTCCAAAACAAAATCCCCAAGTATTTTTGAAAAATTCAAAAAATTGCCCGATTTATTGAATTTTTTAATTTTTTGTACCTTTTTTTGAAAATGGGATATCTTCTGTTCTAATTAATCGATTTTAGTTTTTAAACTTTTAATTTATTTGTACTGAAATATACTTTTATTTAAAAAATAAAGATAAAAAAAATTGTTTAAATAATTAATTAAAATTTTTGAAACACCCTTGTAAAAAACTGTTAGCTCCAAATTTTTTCATATTTATACTAAATGAAGCCACAAATGTGTTTTATATGTCCTGTAAGTTTCATCCTGGGACTGCCAGTAGTTTTCGAGAAAAAAAAAACGTAATCCCGCGCGCTGCGCAGTGGGCCAGACGACCCGAAAACTTGGCCAAAAGTCCACCATTGGATATGAAAAAAAGAATATATTAGTCGTTTACTACATATTTCAGGCTAACTGAAATTCAATTTTCATAATCTTATTAATAGTTATTTACTATTTTTAGAGGCTTTGAAATTGAAAATTTAAACAAAATCAGTCGTTTACGTTTTAACACTATAACTTATTTATTTTTCTGTTATTAAGCAAAATTAATTTTCCCATAGCTGATTTTACTTTAATCTATTTGCAACATTAATAAACAAAATTAAAACCTAAAAAAATTTCGTTTTTTTTATTTTATCAATAATTTTTTAAAGTGCAAATTATTAATTTTTTTGTCATGGACGAGTTTGGTTTTTATCCACACCCAAACTTCACATCCAAATAAGACAAATGAGATGTTATTTTGTTCAGTAGAATGTGCACTTTTGACTCAGCATACACAACTTTTCACATTTTTAATAATTTTCTTAATTTTATTGAAATTGTACTTAACGGCAAACTTGACATTATTTGTACTATATAAATTAAAATAATTTTTTTTTCAGTTTTATAAATGTTGTATTTTTATAAATAGGATAGGTAAAATAAATAATTAATTGTTTAAGCAATTCGTATTTGTTAACCAAATTTTTAATGTTTAATAATAAATTAATATTATTTACACTTTGTTGAACTTAACTTTTTACGGTCCAAGAAGGATACAGCCAAGCTATGATGAAAACAACTATTGAATTCATAGAAAATTTGTTTAAAAAGTTAAACTTTTTTTGTTTACTACTTATATTTGTTTAAACAATCGTTGTTTCAACCATTTATAACAAAGTTCACTGTTTGTAAAAAATATTTATGTCCATAAATTGCATGCAAAAAATTCAGAAGATTTAGTATCAATCATTTTTTTCATACTAGTTGTACTTTGATTATAAACTTACATTTGCCTAGAAGAACTTTAATTAAAATTGTTTTGTATATGGGATTTTTTTATTTCTTCTAGTTTTCTTATTTACCTACTACAAACTTTTTAAGATCAAAAGTGTAATTATTCGTCGGGCAGTTTTTGAAAAAAGTGAATTTTTTTTTAAATTCTACAAAATTTTAATTTTGTTTGATCATATGTATATTTTTAGTGTTCGTAAGGCTGATCAAACCTATGAAGAAAAATACTCTCACCTGATTTCTATTTTAATGTCTCTCGGTCTTAAAAAATGAAATAAATTAGTTAATGTTGATTTATTGAAAAAAATAGAGTGGTACAAGTGGGGGAACTTCAATTTTGTTGCTATAAAAAAGAGCTGAATATTATTTTTCATAATTTTCGAAATTTTTAAAAATTATTAAAAAGTAATATTTAGCTTGTTTTATAGCAATAAAATTGAAGTTTCCCAACATGTGCCATTCTATTATTTCTAATAAATTAACATTAACTAATTTATTTCATTTTTTAAGACCGAGAGACATCAACATTGAAATCAGGTGAGAGCATATTTCTTCACAGGTTTGATCAGCCTTAACAATAAAACATTTTCCTCGTGTACTAGAAATGTTTTTATATTTAAAATGAGATAATTCTTTATGCGATTTTTTTTTAAAACATTGATTCTTTACAATCTATAGTGTAATATGGTAAAACGGTGTTTTATAAAATTTTAGAGGAAATGCTCCTGTTATATAAAATATATTTTACTATTAAACTGTAAAATTTATTTAATCTAAAATTTTGAAAAATCTCGTTTTAACATATTACACTAGATTGTAAAGCATCAATGTTGAAGACATTTTTTATATAATTTTCTTCAAAAATCGCATAAAGAATTATCTCATTTTTAATATAAAAATAATTCTAGTATATGAGAAAAATGTTTTATTGTTAACAACACTGAAAATATACATATGATCAAACAAATTCAAAATTTTGTAAAATTTAAAAAAAAATTAACTTTTTTCAAAAACTGCCCGACGAATAATTAAGTCTTTGGTCTTAAAAAGTTTGTAGTAAATAAGGGAACTAGAAGAAATAAAAAAATCCCATATACAATACACTTTGAATTAAAGTCCTTCTAGGCACACCGTGGGCACTGTTTATACTAATGCTATAAACTGCAGCGCGCGGGATTACGTTTTATTTTTTTTCTCGAAAACTACTGGCGGTCCCAGGATGAAACTTACAGGACATGTAAAACACATTTTTGGCTTCATTTAGTACAAATATGAAAAAATTTGGAGCTAACAGTTTTTTACAAGGGTGTTTCAAAAATTTTAATTAATTATTTAAACAATTAATTTTAACAATTTTTTTTATCTTTATTTTTTAAATAAAAGTATATTTCAGTACAAATAAATTAAGAGTTTAAAAACTAAAATTGATTGATTAGAACCGAAGATATCAAATTTTCAAAAAAAAGGTACAAAAAATTTCGAATTCAATAAATCGGGCAATTTTTTGAATTTTTCAAAAATACTTTGGGATTTTGTTTGGAATAATCAAAGGATAGTTTATACCAAAAAGCAACCAAATCCCCAAAGGTCACCAAAATTTGTGTGTTGAACTGACATGGAATTCATCAATTCCATTCACGTAGCCGACGAACGTCAGGTTCTAGGTCTCACTGATTAGGCAAGTTAAAATCCTCTTTTAGAAATTTAGGGATATGACCGTAGTAGCTCTTTACGGTTATAACGATCTTGAAGACAACCAGGAAGTAGAAGTGTATTCGCTTTTATTGAAAACTGGAAGTGCTCGCGTGGTAGTGAATTTTCACAACAAGTATAATTACATATCGGAAACTGCGCTTGCAGAGCACTGCTCTTTTGTAGAAATACCGGACGACCATTCCATTAACGGACAATTCGCCCAAACTAGAGGGACGGTATTTCTTCAGATAAACGGAGTAGACGTTCCTTTCGTAGTCGTTAACGAACATTATTCAACCTTGTGCCTAGTCAACCCCGGGATACTAGGACGAAAAGGTCTTGAAGCCTTGGGTCTTGATGACATCGGACCTTAAGTTAGTCTTCAAGTTAGTCCTACCATTTCAGATTTCGAGCTTACCTAAAAAATTGTAACCATGACAAACGGCAATGAAAACACAAATAAGAAAGAACGGGCGTCCGGAAACGCCAACCCAAATACTTCTTCCGTAGCGGAGATGTATAGCACCCGCCAAGAGGTATAAGATTTTTAAAAAAATAACGGATCTTATTGAACTCCTCAAGGAAAGGTTCGCTCCCGGCAAACCTTTCGAATATTATTTTAATGAAATATACCACATAGTAATGTGACGCAACGAATCTGTGAACGAATACTATGACTGACTAAATTCTTATCTTAGCGGAGCTAGGGCGGCTCTCGAAGCATCGCACAATCAGTGCATAACAGAGAGTACGATGGTCCCAACTAGGATAGCATCACAACACACATTCGTCGTATCACGTAACGCATCGATCTAGGTATGACGACTATCAAGGCTCGAGCCATTACGACCCTCGTTCCCATCGTCACCTAGCCGAAGATGTAAGATTATACGAACCAAATAGAAACAGTGTAAATTATAGTGATGATAGACCCCCTATAAGCGACTACAATCGACGTCAGTCCCCCGATTAATATTATCATAGGGAAAACCGATACACCAGGGATCGGAACCCCGATAGCAATAGGTATTGTTCGGGTGAAGGACGTCGAAATAGCCCCTCCCCGTATAGGGACAACCGTACTTACAGTTCACAAATTACCGGAATACTAAGACGACCCGATTCTCCTAGAAGGTACGAACAATACCTAGGCGAAGGGAATACCAATAACCGGCGAAGTTCGCCTGGATCAACAGACGAACATTTAAACTCCGATCGTGCTCGTCGGACCGACGCACCGCCGAGCCAAAATACGACAGAGCGTCTCACAGCAGTTCGATTTCTAGAGAACCACTAAGCCCCCAAATAAACATCGAACCAGAGGAATCGCCGGTATTAAAACTAGACACTCCAGAATTAAGAGACGGTTACGGAAAATTCCTGATTGATACGGGCGCCGATGTCAACTTAATAAAGGTTTCGGCTCTGAATAACGACGTTAGCATTAGGACTAGTAACGCGGCTACTATCAAAGTGGTTACTCTAACGCGTACTTATACGTTAAGTACTTGCGAACTAAGACTGCTAGGAAATACAAGATTGTTCCACGTCGTCAAATTGACTTTTCCCATTTCAATGGAAGCTATACTGGAAAGACCATTTTTGCGCCAAAAAAAATGCAATGTTTCCTTTTACCACAATAGTCTTATTACGGATTCTAGGCCAATAAGTCCCATTCCGTTCATTGACCCAGAATCCTCCACAGATCGCGATAAATTGGCCCCCGAAATAAAACCAATTCCTCGAATCTTGACAATTAAGGCCCTAACGCGGCAACAGGTTTCTATCCCTTTTAAAAATAACAGAATTACCGAGGGCTATCTTCCACGAATATATGGTCCATCGGGGCTGTTTCTTGGTCGCTCCTTAGCAAGAAACCAAAATGGTTCCTGTCAGGTGTTTGCTATAAGTACCCGGGAAGGTGACGTAACTATAGAGATCCCGCCACAGGAACTTGAACCTTTCGAAATTGCAAGGGAAGGGGAAGATTACGAATTATCAGACATTGTACGTATAGAATCACGCATAAAGGAATTGAAAGACAAAATCGAGTCTTCTCACATGAATCCGGAATAATTGAGATATCTTGACAAATGGATTGAGAACGGGCAGGACTGTTTCAAACTATCAACAGATAAACTTCCTGCTACCACCCTGGTCAAGCATCGCATACCCACGACAGACGAGGTCCCCACTAAGATCAAACAATACCGGCTACCTCAAACACAAGAAAGTCTTGTGGAAGAAAGTATCGACCAAATGTATCAAGACAACCTTCTCTCCCACTCGACCTCGCCATATAATGCACCCGTGCTCATAGTTCCAAAAAAGGCCGACTCTCAAGGGAGAGTGAAATGACGAGTCGTTACAGACTTTCGTGCCCTGAACGAAAAGACGGTAGGCGACGCATACCCCTTGCCCCAATAACCTCTGTCCTCGATCTTTTAAGCAATGCGCAGTATTTTTCGGTGTTAGACTTATCGTCGGGTTTCCACCAGACCGAAACGGACCCACGGGACAGACATAAAACTGCCTTCTCTACTAGAAGGGGACACCATCAGTATATTCGAATGCCTATGGGCATTAAAAATGCTCCCTCGAATTTCCAACGATTAATGGATCCGTTACTATACGGGATGCAATACGTCGAGCTGTTTATATATCTTGATGATATAATCATCTATTCTCAAACGCTCGAAGAGCACGATCGTACGATCGAAAGGCTGTTTCAAAGATTGCGAAGCACAAATTTAATCCTGCAGCCGGAAAAATGCTCATTCTTAAGGACGGAAGTTGCCTATCTAGGGCACATCATAAGCAAAGAAGTGATCCGAACCGACCCGAAGAAATTGTCAGCCATTCAGAACTTCCCTACTCCAAAAACAGTAAAATCACTTCGTGCGTTCCTTGGAGCCGCAGGTTACTACCGCCGGTTTATACAGGACTTTTCAGGCATCGCCAAACCTCTTTTTAACCTCATTAAAAAGGACAAACCCTTCAAATGGCAGTGCGAAGAAGAGGCTAGTTTCCAAGAATTGAAGGAAAGGTTATGTAGCGACCCAATACTTCAGTATCCTGATTTTGAGAAACCTTTCCGGTTGACTACTGACACTTTGGAGATAGCGATGAGCGCGGTTTTGACTTAAAATCAGGATGGAATAGACATGCCCGTCTCGTACTATTCCAAAGTGTTCAATGAAAATGATCGGAAGTATTCCGTAACAGAAAAGGAGTGTTTAGCTGTTATTTTTGCTTTGGAAAACTTTCGTCCTTACTTATACGGAAGAAACTTTACTCTCGCAAGCGACCATGAACCTGTTAAGTGGATAGACTCTGCAAAAACCCCTGTTGGGAGATTGTCGAAATGGTTACAGCGAGTGCAAGAGTACGAATACGAGTTCGAGTGTAAACCTGGGAAACTAAATCGTTGGTTGTCTGCACTCTCCGAAAATCCTGCTGAAGAGGAAGAGTGTCCCTTGCCCTCAGAGGACGAAGAGAACTTAGAAGGCACGGATCGCATTTAAAATCAGTTTGAACAAGCTCTGCCGACAATACCTACCCACATCCGTTCTCTAGGAATAAAAGTCCACCCGATAAACCTCCCCCCCCCAGCCGCCAAGAAGGCCGCCAAGGAAGGAATAAAACAAACTCTTGCACCAAAGAGAAAGCGATTCCATTCGGACTCAGACGTCCCCACAACAGTAAAAAGGCCGCTCGTGAGCGGAAGTAAAAAAATCAAAAAATCTAGTAAAACAAAAGACCAACCCCCACCTGCAAAAATGCAAGCTGGCATTCAATCTAGTAAACCCTCTGATAGAAAACTTCGTAGTCAAACAAGGCTCACTCTATCAAAACGAAAGGTGCCACTTGCAGAAGATCCTAGCGCTATCGACGAAAATAACCCTTAATCTTCGGATAGGGAAGACTTAGAATATGATTCCGACAGGAGTCTAGAGTCAGTTAGCGAAGAAGACCAAGTCAATGTGAGAAATAGTCCATTCAAAACAAGCGAGAACCCTCCGGAGGAAGAAAAGAGTAACGAGAACCAACTAGATCCGAAAATCCACTGGATCCAGATGACGTTCTCATCTACGCAAGCCCTGCTGTTAATACTAGCGAAGATGAAAACGAAGAAGGATATCCTACGGAAACTATAGACCCTACGCTTGTAGAGGACATTCGAAAGTCCTTACAACGGTATAATGAAAGCATAGGCAACCATACTCAGAAATCGTGGTATTGGGACCCTGATTTTTTAGACTTGGCAGTTCAACGCGATTCCCAAGAGCCGTTCTCATCCCCACCTAAGAAAAACCCCAATTCAAATATCCGAAGCTATCGACAAAACTATAGACCGGATAGTAAGTGAGCTCGAGGACATTAATAGGCAGCTAGAACAACCAGATGACGAATCTAGCGATAATGCCCTCATCGAACCAGGGACAGATGGGAAAGACGAGTCAAAACAAGATCTTGACGCCTCAATAGCAGCCCCTTTACAAAAAGAGGGGGTGACGACCGCTACACCCCTTTCAAATTACAAGCCCTCCGCACGATCAACTCCATACCCAAAAACTCATCTGCCCTTAATCTCCGAGGAACCTGAGCCTAGTAATGCATCAAGAGGTCTACATTCCTTCTCGAAAAAAGGAAAACCCCGACGCTTGATTCAACTCGAAACATTCGACGAGCAACCCACTTTTCGTTCTACTCGCCCACAAGACCCACAGCATAAACCCAGCGATTCCCATTTGCATCTCGACATGCCCTTTGTTTCAATCCAAGAAACGAGGGTGGGTGTAAGTCCTTATCTCACCGCTAGAAACGAAATTTTGACTCATTTCCCTGAGCCGATCACTTATCGAAGTGATAATATAGTGCACTTCATTTCTATTGATTGTGAAGCCACAACATGGGTATCGAAATTACTCGTGAGCGTTGGTCGGATCGATTTAAAGGAATTATATGACCTTAAACCCAAAAAGGGTCAAATAATTATGACCCCAGGAAAAAAGACAAACACGTACATAATCGTTCTCAATAAAAAGTACACCGACCCTGTAACAAACAGGGATATCAAAAACGGATTAATGAACTTAAAACTCGTATTAAAACGGGACCACGTAGAGTCTTTAAGAATTTCTCGCTACGGAAATTTCGGTATAGAACCACCGCGTAACGTACTGACTAACATCCTAATGAGGATGTTTCAAGATAGTTCCATAAAGATCGCACTATGTTTCGGGAAAATAATTACCCTGACGGAAAACTTACGTGAGCGAATTATTAGGAAGTGCCATTACAGCACTATCGCAGGCCACAAGGGTCAACTTAAAACATACCGACGAATTAGGAACAGATTTTATTGGACCAATTTAAGAAAAGAGGTGACGGAGTTCATCCGTCAATGTACCGAATGCGCCGAGCAAAAGCTCACTAGGATAAAAACTAGAGAACCAATGATACTTACAGATATCCCGCTGGATGCATTTGATAAGGTCCCTGGACACGGTCGGAGTATTGCCTACCACACCAAACGGTAATAGACATATTCTGACTATGCAGGATCACCTGATCAAATACTGTTTAGCGGTGGCCATCCCAGACATCAGCGCTAATACCATAGCTCATGCCGTCGCCGCAAACCTGTTCGCGGTGTACGGAGCCCCGAAGCGCATCTTCACAGACCGTGGGAAATCCTTCGTTAGTAGGGTTTTGCGAAAGCTAACTAAAATTTTCAACATTGAGCAAGTGACAACATCGGGGTACAGGCCACAAACAAACGGAGCCCTCGAAAGGAGTCACATTGTACTCACGGAGTACATCCGTATTTACGCAAACAGGGTCGACGACTGGGATCGACTACTCCCATTCGCGACATTTTCTTATAATACCTCCATACACGAAGCGACCAACTTCACACCCTACGAATTAGTTTTTGGTAAATTAGCCCGTACTCCAACTTCCTTCCAGGACGAAGAAAAATTGGAGACGTACGGTTCGTACCTGCGTGAATTAATTACAAATTTGCACGAGATCCGAAATTTAGCTGCTAAGAACATCATACAGGCAAAAGTAAAATCCAAAGAAAATTACGGTAGGAAAAGTAACCCATTAAACGCACAAATAGGAGACTATGTCCGAGCCAAAGTCGAAGTACGACCCGGTAAGTTCGACGCTTACTATGAAGGTCTGTACAAGGTCGTGGGTTTTACGCAGAATCACAACGTTATCCTCGAAGCAGAAGACGGGACCCAAAAAATTAAACACGCAGATAAATTATAATTGGCGCACATATGACTAGACAATTTCCTTAAAATTTCGGAAACCGGATTTCTTATGGATCAAAACGGTTATGTTCATGTGTACACAGACGGGTCCTGTTTCCGAAATGGTAAGGAAAATGCACAAGCGGGAATTGGCGTGTGGTTCGCAGATAATCACCCTTCTAACGTATGTCGACGTGCTTACAGCAAACAAACAAATAATTCCGCCGAGATAGAAGCCGTGGTTGCCGCTGTGGAGCAAGCCGTAAAACAAAACATAAAGAGACTTAAAATTCATAGTGATTCAAAATTTTTAATCGATGGGTACACCAAAGGGCTACCTAAATGGGAAGTCAATGGTTGGAGAACACGGTGTACTGGAAGGCAATTTAAATGGACCAAAAATGTAGAGAAAATCGGCTAACGCAGTTTCATATCATATATAAAAACAAAACAAAATCAGTTGAATTTACATCTTAAATAGATCATTTACGCGTTTTAGAGCATTTTGAAAATTTCGATTTACAAAAACCTTGAAATCGTTGATTTCAAATTGCCTCCTGCCAAATTTGGTTTTAACGGAAAAATTTCTACTTTAGCTTAAAATGTAGGTTATTATGTTTAGTTTTAAGTGAGAAGTGACACCTTTTAAAATTGCAAATGGCGGATCCAATATGGCGGTCGTTTAAAATTTTTTTTTAAAAACATAACCAAATACGCTTGAAAAATTTTACTTTGTGATTTTTTAGGTTATTAAATACAAATTTGACGTTAGATTTTCAAAATCTAAGATATCATATTGTTAAAAAGAGTTAACAACGTCTTAAACTCGCCCCAAAGAAAATAATCGAAATTAATTTTGAAAAAAATTATTGCTCTACAAAAAAATTTTTTTGTTCAGGTTCTAAGTCTATCGAAGTCACCTAAGAGTGACCTCTTTAATTATTCAAGGTGATAACAAGGGATAGCAACCGCTCAAAAGTTAGCCCAAAGAAAATAATCGACATTATTTGTGACGCGTTCTGAAGAAAGGGATCTAAGAAGCAAAAAACCGTTTTTCGGTTCATGGATGTTTTAATTTTATTAAATGTTCCTTTTTCATTATCTAAAGTCAGGAAAATTTTTTATTGAATATTTTTCAAGTTATAACAGTTCAAATCTCTCGATTTGTACAGATTACCATGCGCGCTCGACTTTTGTTTTCGCTCTCCTGTAAAATAACCAATTTGCTTCTTAGGTCCCTTTCTTCAGAACGCGTCACATTTTTTAAAGTTTATCCCATGTCACAATGTTATTGTCCTAAATGCATGGAAGTCAACTCAGTAGGTTCTTCTTAATTTCATGGATTTAGAATAAACAATTTTTTTGTGTGAACTGAAAGTTCATTTCACATTTAATTTCGATTATTTTCCTTTGGAGTGACTTTTGGGGGTTGTTCTTTCTTGTTATCACCTACTATGATCAAGCAGTAATTTTTATCAAAATTAAATTGGATTATTTTCTTTGGGGTAACTTTTGGGGGGTTATTATCCCTTGTTATCACCTTGAATAATTAACGAGTGTCCTCTTATGTAACTTCTATAGATTTGGAACCTGAACTAAATTTTTTTTTGTAGAGCAATAATTTTTTTCAAAATGAATTTCGATTATTTTCGTTGGAGCGAGTTTAAGTCGTTGTTAATAACTCTTTTTAAAATTATGCTATCTTAGGTTTTGAAAATATAACGTCAAATTTATATTTAATAACCTAAAAAATTACGAAGTAAAAATTTTTCAAGCGTATTTGGTTATTTTTTTAAAAAAAAATTTTAATCGACCGCCATATTTGATTCTCTATTTGCAATTTCAAATGGTGCTACTTTTCACTTAAAACTAAACATAATAACCTACATTTTAAGCTAAAGTAGAAATTTTTCCGTTAAAACCAAATTTGGCAGGAGGCAATTTGAAATCAACAATTTCAAGGTTTTTGTAAATCGTAATTTTCAAAATGCTCTAAAACGCGCAAATGATCTAATCAAGATGTAAATTCAACTGATTTTGTTTTGTTTTTATATATGAAATGAAACTGCGTTAGCTGATTTTCTCTACATTTTCGGTACATTTAAATTGCCGTGCGGACCACCGTGAGAACGTCGGATCGTCGAGTAACTAAAAATAAATCCGAATTTTTGTTGATGAAGGACGTTCTCCAATCAACGAAAGTAGAAGGGTGTACCGAAATTGCCCACAATGGTAACTACGGAAACAAAAGGGCGGACGAGTTAGCAAAAAGGAGAGGCCTATAAAAGTAAATTCTATAGTGAAGTAGACTATTTACGGACCCAAGCCTGACTACGAAAGACTGGCTATTTTACAACAGACAGCAGGACTTTGGCGAGCAACAGTTTTCTTAGACCTGACCTATTCAAAAGATTTCCTACCATCCTGCAACGAAACACTTCAAAACCTCCATTCCCGTTGCCAGACGGCGGAACGATTTGATTGCGACAAGATGCTCGGAATGCTACGGATAACTAGGAAACTGAGGTTAGCTATGCGAACACAGCTAACACTAGAAGAAACTGTAGAGGAGTTACGTCTACATTCCGAGTTCCACTCTTCAAGCAACTTACCATCCACCATAATAAAGCAGAAGAGAAGTATGCCTTGGTTCGGCTTTATAGGAAAAATAGCTCGTCCATTTGCAGGGATATTTGCAAGATGAACAAACTCATCTTGTTAGGTCAGAATTACATAAACTTCACCAGTTAGCAGACCATCGGGAAAAGAAATCAACGACATGCAACTACAGTTAGAAGTCGTCGCACGGAACCTATCCTTAAACGAACAACATCGCGCCCTCGTCGCTCAACCAGTATACGACACCTCCCAGGCGCCATCATGTGAAGCAAACCTTCTACGTAAACCCTCGGAGGAGACCCTGCGCACGTGCGACATTTGGCTCTCGACAAACCAACAACCATATTGGTCCCCCCTTTCATCAACGGGAGGATGGTTATACGCTTTAGCCATGCCGGAATCAGCACAACTCCTCTGTGATGGAAAACACTTTAAAGATTTAACAGTTCAAGGAAATGGCCTTTTCCATCTACGTAGCGGATGCAAGCTAAGAATGGAAAGCGTTTCCCTCACAGCACTTCCAACTTATAACGACCCCACGAAATACATCTACCAGCCCTACTTAACCCTAGACATCAAAGAGTTCTCACCGGGATTTTTAAAATATCATCAATCTTCAATGGACAAAAGCCCGAATGACAAGAACCAAACTTCTTTACCAATCTGGGATAGTGAGAAAACGGACGTCATACTGGCTGACTTGGAAAGGCAGTGGGATAGCCTGAGTCATCAAAGCATAGAAATACGCAGTCACCAATACCTAACTCACTCAGCCTTAGGTAGCTGCACAGCACTGGAATTGATCTTCATCATTTATTTCTTCAGAAAGCAGTTGGCTAAAATTATAAGGTGTCTTGCTTCCCTCAGAAGAAATAACAGGAGAGAAATTGCCATGGAGAACGTTGAAATTGCTCATTACGCAGCTACTAGTAATATGACAACAAACCCAATGGCCGCAATTAGGACAAACCAAGAAACTCGAACCTCAAAGAAGACTATCTTCAATGAACCCCAAAAGAGTCTCCCCGTACAGAACGTAGAAGTTGCTTGACTCAATAGGATATTAAACCATATTAATATCATGCAGTGCCCCCCTTTCCTCCAGACATGATGCCAAAGCACCAGTGAAAGTGAAAGTGAAAGTGGAAGTGTCTGTAATAAGGAAAGGTCTTCTTTCCTCGGTATGTGTACCTTTGGGTACAATGAATGTTTCAGAGCGAAAGTTAAAAAGTAAGGTGTAACGAACCAAGAAATAAGGAAGACATTAAAGAAAAAAAAAACTTTTGTACTATAAAATCATATTACTGTTATCGTTACTGGCAAGCGAATCTCAATAGTATTGCCTTGTAGGCAATCTGTAAAAAAAACACACAAAAACAAAAGAGGAATTCTTGTTAAAACCTATGACGACAATTGGCAAATTAAAATATTATGTAAACCTTTGAGACGACTACCACTGCCAGGGGACGACGGAGCAAAAGAGGGTGTGATTTGTTACGCTCAATTAAAATTTAAATAATTGTTGATTTAAAAACCTAATAAACTTTCAATCTAAAATAAAAAAAAAACATTGAGCCTGACAAGTATCCCTCAGGGTGTAATAGAATAAAAATAATTCTATTGGGAACTTTATATTTTATATCAGTTAACAGGGTCATTTAAGAAAAAAAAAGGAAATTGTATTAGAATAAGAAAATGTTTAGTTAACCATAACAGACACAGATAAATTTTGAACAAAACTAAATATGTAAAATAGAAAGGTGATTAAGGAAATTCTATACATTTGATTTTTTCGAATAGGTTATTAATGATAATTAGGAAATATCTTTTCCCATTCGGCTAAATTGCAACCCTCGAAAGAGGGCTGTCTTCGATGTATCTTGCGGGTGGCCAAACCATATGCCACGACAAGTGCTAGTCTACTGCTGCAAGTAGAAAATTCTAATCCAAAGGCTAAAAAACATAAAATTTATACTATTAAAAGTACAATGCGTGTTCGTAAGCCTGTACACTAAACTCTACGTACAATTCTTGGCTAATTACCCATTGTGAACATACAGTAATTATATTATCAAATAAAAACGAATTAAATTAAAATTTAATTCAACCTGGACAGCAAGTGTGTTCGGACATCAAATATCAAGCACTATTTGCGCGCATTAACATCGCGAGAGCGTGTGAAATGAAATTCAGCGTCTCGCGACCGCGGGGCCGCCCACGGAAGTAAGCAGCGTCGAAAACAGTTCCTCTCCCACCTGATTAGAACACCTTGACCGGAGGGATCTTCCTGGTCGGGTGGAATCACTCTTCATCATTCACGCTCTAACCGGTTTACGGGATTCGTGTCTCCGAGTAATGGTCCGTTGTTAATTGACATTCAGCGCTATTCGGGCAACGTAAAACTTTATCGAATTATTCAGGCTCGAAATAAATGAAGTCTTCATACTTCTAATTTATTTTCGATAGCCTTCTATAATGAACACCAAGGATTTGGAGTAAGATATATTAAAGAGGTCTTACAACATGATAAAATAGTCATATACGATGTAGACGAGGATGATTATTTTACAATGAAGCAGGAAGAGATATTTAAAATGATTTATAGATTCTTCCACTATCCAACGTTTGCAATGGCTTTCTCATTAGATAGAGTAAAACCCACTAAATATAAAAAATGGTCCAGAAGAAAATAAAGCGGTTTTAAGCGGAAAATTATAAAAAAAATATTGCGATGAGCTTCACACACCAAGACAGAAATACGCATATTTGATGGAGTCTTTTTAATGAGAACATGTCTGTAAGGGGGTTCCTTTCCCAAAATAACTTAGCAAAAGTACGGTAAAAAATTGAATATAGCTAATAAGAGTAAAAGGTTTTAAGATTTGATGATATTCCTATGTCATCAGATGAATCTGAATTCGAGAAATAAAGAAATTACATTTAAATAAAAAAAAATGTAAATAAAAATATATATAAATAAATTTTTTTTTTTTTTAATTAATAAATTTTTAATGTATTCTTATTTTATAAAGTTTGTATTTTTTTCTATTATTATTCTTTTTTACAACAGTCATTATTCATCTGTTTGAATGATCGAATTCTTTTTATAAAAAACAGGGAATTCTGTCATTCAGGGGGCATTGGAACTCAGTAAAGAATTTTTTCTCTTTTCATTGTTTTTCTTGATACTCAATTTTAAATCATACAATAATAACTTAAATGTAATTGTAAATGTGTTGATTTTAATTATAAATTAAGAATCATCACATTTAAGCAGTCCTGGGTTCGTAAATAGTCTACTTTACTATAGAATTTACTTTCATAGTGAAGTAGACTATTTACGGAGACATCACTGCATTTAAAGGGTGAATTGAAACGGTATTTCAATAGTAAATTGAAATAAATAAAATAATATATTAAAATAATAATAATGGTGGAAAAAAAATATTGAAGATTGTGGGGATTAATCCCTAGACGTGGGGTTTGTGGGCCGGCGTGCTGTACCTGTTGGTACGCGGTACTTGAAAAGTGGAAAAAAATAAGACTTAAATATTCAGAAGGCTAAAATAAGGAAAAACAATTTAATTTTACTAAAGTAATGTTAAATTTATATGTAATTTACTAATTTCAAGCATAATATTTTATGACAATAAAAATAAAAGTAAAATTATTGGTTCCTGTAAATGATTCAAAAACTTAACAAATATATTGATCAATCAGAGTTGATATTTCCTAAATCAATCTCAATAAGTTTACCCCACAGGAAGGGAGATTTTGCAGAGAATATACAGTACAGTCGGAAATTGTCAGTCCACCCATTTTTTAAGGTTTGAAAAACATCTTTAAACGTACAAAGTACAAATATTAAAATTTTTCTGTGTTTATTTCCTTAAAGTAAATAAAATTTGGAAGAAAATAAGGCCTGAGTGAAGTAAGTTAGTCAATTTTTCTTTGAAATATGTTAAAAATGTGGAATTTTTATTGTTTTGGAAAAATTGAAATTACTTTCGAAATAATATAGGTTTTTTAAAGTTTCTATGCTTGTTTTAAGGGAGGGGGGTAAGGTTAATTCGGTGAAAAAAATGCATATTTTTCTGAATTTTTGTTGGCGATATGAAAAAAGTAAATTTAATTATTCAACTTTCCTGTCATTCTGCAACATTTGAACAACAAATTCTTAAATTTTCATTTAAAAATATTAAAATTTGAGCGAGAGAATGTGAATCTTCTCAGGCGCCTCCAAAAAAAGTTGTTTTGCGGTGTACACTCTAACTCGCAACAGAATCATCTAAAACAAAAAAATTAAAATGCATATGTTAAAGGAGATGTTTCTCGAGGTAACCCTGGGAGGATTTTTTTTTTCAATTTTTGGTAGCACTTAGATGCCAGAAACACAATTTTCACTATAAAACATCAGCTAATTGGTTATTGTAAAATTAGTAATTTTGAAAAAATAATAAAAAGCTCCCAGGGTTACCTTTGGAATTATGTGAAGAAGTACTGTACAAAATTTTAGAACGTTTGGTTCAGTAAATTTTAAATTATCGTGTACACCGACATTAAAAATAACAAGTTTCAGAAAAACGCTTTATACTTTGGAGGAAAAGATGTACGAAAATTGTACTTAAAGTTTGGCAATTATTTCAAACATTAAAACGCAATTTAAAAAATTTTCCAATAGACGTTTTTTATGGCTTAGAAATCGCTCTTTCAAGTAGTGTATTGGAAAATATTGCAAATTTAAAAATAAACAAATTACAGCTGATTATTTAATAAAAAACATGAATTTTGAAGCCTAGACCAACGGACGCTCAAATATTCATAACTTTGTCAATTTTGCTTCGATTGACTCGAAATTTTAACACAATACTCTAGAAATATTATGCAATCAAATAAAAAAAAGCAAAAAAAAATTTTTAAAACCTTACCTCTCCCTTAAAGGAAATTTTCTGGAAAATAAGAATGTTGCTTTGGCATTAATGTGCAATTTTTTCCTAGCACATGCAAGGCTCGGAAGTTGGACCAAAAAATATAAAAAAATTATTGTTTATATCTTGATATCAAATACAGCTATATAAAAAATTTTAAGGTCATACATAGTTCCACACATAATTTTATATAATAACCTTGTGTCAAGAAATCTACTGAAAACGCTGTTTTTAGAGTTTTAGAGATTAAAATGAAGAGAATCCTACTTTTTATAACAGTTTCACCCCACCAGCAATGCCATTCAAGTACGCTTGCTGTTCTAACACGATACGCGACAGCTGATGGTTAGGTTGGCAAGCGTGCTTGAATGGCGTTGCTGGTGGGGATAACTGTGATTAAAAGTAGGTTTCTCCTCCTTTTAATCTCTAGAACTCTAAAAACAGACTTTTTAGTAGATTTCTTGACGCAAGGTATTATATAATATATATATTGGAATTTTAAAAATTATTCTTATGTCAAAATAGTGTCTTCAAAATTTGATAAATTTTTTGGTCCAACTTCCGAGCCTTGCATATGCTAGGAAAAAAATTGCACATTAGTGCTTAAACAACAATGTTATTTTCCAGTAAATTCCATTTAAAACAAGCAAAGGAACTTTAAAAAACCTTTATTATTTTAAGAGTAATTTCAATTTTTGTAAAACATTAAAAATTCCAAATTTTTTAACATATTTCGATGAAAAATTACCTAACTCACATCACTCAGGCCTAATTTTCCTCAAAATTTTATCTACTTTAAGGAAATAAACACAGAAAAATTTTATTAATTATTCTTTGTACGTTTAAAGACGTTTTTCAAACTTTAAAAAATAGGTGGACTGACAATTCCCGACGGTACTGTAAGTGTACGAATTTTGGCAGTTTTCGCTCTCTTCTCTTAAAAGCTCACTAGAGGCGAGACACACAAATATATAACAGAAGATTGTTGAATGTTACATCATTTCAACTTAAAATGAAATAACTTTATGACAATATTTTAAAATTTCTAAATTCTGAATAACCTTTAATTGATTCTTTTAAAACTAATGTAAGGTTATTCAAATAACAAATTATAATAAATAATAAATTTTTAAAATATAAATTCTATTTTATTAGTGAATCTACTAAAAGTAATTATTGTACATCACAGTGGTTCACCAATAATAAGAATATCCTATATTAAAAAGGAACGGACGTTGTGATTAACTTCAGACGTGTAAGACCCTTTTATAGGGTTACCTCATGTAGGTAAGTCGATATAATTGATAGTTTTCGATTTCAATTTTCTCATTGTCATAATAATTTTTATAGTAAAATATTAAACTCTAATTTTAAATTTATTTTATAAGATGTTTTATTATTTTAGGGGATATAAAGTTTTAATAATTTTAATTATGTCGAATTACATTTAAAAATTAGGTTTGACCTTGAAATTCATGAAAGAAATATCTTTCGACAAACTTCAGAAGTGTAATACCCTTTTTCGCTCTCTTATTGATCAACAATATCTTCGATATTTATCGGTAGTATTTTGTTGTTATTTTTGTGTAAGTTTGCTAAAAATAATATTTTAGGTTAGTTAATACCTTTTAATTTGTAATTTTGTAATATTTAATTGAAATTGAAATTTAATTTAGAAGAAAAGTGTTTTATAAAATAAAATCAGTGAAGTGTTAAGTGGTTAATAGCATTTTAGTTTTAAAAAAGAAGGTAGTGCCTGCTTTTAATATGATTCACGTGTCAATAATCTGCACATCTATACACGTAATTTATAATAACAATGTTTTTCATTGCATTCTTTTTGGTTGATAATATTAATTATATTTAATTAATAATATAATATTAAAACATAAAATTAAGTCAGTAATTTTGCACTTTCAATGGTAACGTTTAAAGTTAGAATATTTTTTGTTATTATTTAGGTTCAGTCAAATAATGATCCTCCTTACATTTGATGACAGGTGAGTAATAATAATAATAATAATAATAATAATAAGTAGAGATCCCCTTATGCAATTTGTCCACCATCATGAAATTGCAAATGTTGGGGCGTTTTTATATCGTGCGGCAGAAAGAGCTGCAAATGAACTTAGTCTCCCATTTGAAGCCAGTGATATGGAGCACGGGTTAGCATCGTTAACACCATTGATGCTTAAAAAGTGTGTCAAGGAGGCAGAACAAGCGTTTTGTTACAGGAACATAAAAGCAAACCTGTTCACGGGCAGTTCTATAATCTCATAGGTGAAATAGGATTGTCTCAAGGCTTGACTTTTGCTTTTCTTAAATCTGCTGGTTTAAGATCGGAGACTGAGGGATTTTTGTTCGCTTGTCAGGATGGTGTAATTAATACTCTGGTGTATTGCAGTCGTGTGATGCATATACCTGTCGACAATAACAACTGTCGAGCATGTAAGCAATACCCGGAAACACTTAGTCACATTCTAAGTGCATGTCCGAAGTACGCGTGTTGCAGGTATATTGAAAGACACAATGCTGCGCTTAAGGTGTTGTATTATCACCTTCGACACCAGTATGGTATAGATAAAGAACCCATCTTGCCGTATGCCCAAGGGGATCAGGAATCCGTTGTGGAAAATGAACAGTGTAAGATCTACTGGAATTTTTCTTTTTCTACAACTCATCGTATCAGAGCTACTAAGCCTGATATTGTACTCCAGGATCATAAAAGTAAGATCATTTGTGTGATAGAGTTTTCGGCTCCTGCTGAGGGCAACATCATACAAAAGGAGGATGAGAAACGGACGAAATATCAAGACCTTATGTTTGAACTGAGCCGAATGTATCCAGGTTATAAAATCCGATTAATTGTTCTCATACTAGGCTGTTTGGGAGGGATTAAAGCTTCATTTATAAGCCAATTGAAAAAGATACCAAACTGCGAACGTCAAGCTGAAGCATTGACGGTTTGTATGCAAAAGGCTGTCCTTTTGGGTTCACTTAATCTGGTTCGACAGTACCAGGGCCGGATTTATATGTAGGCAAACTAGGCAACTGCCTAGGGGCCCCCACCAAAAAGGGCCCCCACCAGCTATAAGATTTTCCACAAAAATAACTTCGAAAAATATTTTTAGGCATTTAAAAATCTGAAAAAACCCAGTAAGAAAAAGAGAAAATTAAAAAATATTGAAATTTTATGATTTTCGAAGAAAAAGATAAACTGTTCGATCTTTTTTAATACCTTTTTTGTTCAATCTATTCGAATCCGGTGATATCACCAACTTTTATCGAAAAGTCAATTTTTACTAAAACGTTTCTTAATATTTTACAATCCAAATGAATCCCTTTATAACGAAAAAATAAAATGTATATATTTTAATACCCACAGTTCAGATTATTGAATCCAAATGAATCTCTTTATAATGAAAATAAAATCCAAATAAAATGAATATTTTCGAATACCCACTTTGTATAGTATATACAGTTCTTCAAATTTGTATAACATTATTTCTTCATGTTTGATTTTAATAAAATTAATCTAAAAAAATTGAGAAAGTTTAGTTACATATTTAAGAAATTGTTTTTTACCTTATATTTGATTTAGAGAAAACAAATATTTGAATATTGTTTAGTATAAAATTTACTATTCTGATTATTTATATAGGTTACATGAATCTGAACTGTAGGTATTCCAGAATATACCTTTTTTCATTATAAAGGGATTTTTTTGGATTAAGTAAATCTGAATTATGTGTATTAAAAAACACTCATTTTATTATTTTTATTTATAGGAGAAATCATTTCGAATAAATAAATCTGAACTGTGGGTATTAGAAAACATACACTTTTTTTCATTATAAAAGGGTTCATTTGGATTAAGTAAATTTTAACTGCCGGTATTAAAAAATATTAATTTTTTTTTTAATTATAAAGGGATTCATTTGGATTTAATAAATCTGTATTGCGGGTATTCTAAAATATTCGTTTTACTTTTTTCTATTTTTATTAGAAAGGGATTTACTTGGATTCAATTAATCTTAACTGTGGATATTACAAAATAATAATTTTTTTTTTAATTATAAAGGGATTCATTTGGATTTAATAAATCTGTACTGCGGGTATTCTAAAATATTCGTTTTACTTTTCTTTTATTTTCATTATAAAAGGATTTACTTGGATTCAATTAATCTTAACTGTGGATTTTACAAAATAATAAATTTATTTTTCTTATTATAAACGCATTCATTTTGATTGAAAAATATTTAGAAACGTGTATTAATAAGGATTGATTTTCGAGTAAAAGTAGATGCTACCGCCGGATACACATGTATTGGACAAAAAAGGTATTCAAAAGTATTAACAAATTTTAATACTTTTCAATTCCTCTCTTATTACTGGGACTTTTATAAAATAATTGTAAGTTTTTAGAAATTCAAAAAGCCCGCTCATTAAAAAAGTGTCAAGTTTTGAAACTGCTTTTTCGACTTGAGTAAATTTCGGAAAAATCCATTCCTTGCATAGGCCCCCACCAGCGTCTGCCTATGGCCCAATGTTTGGTAAATCCAAACAGGACAGCACTGTTCTTCATAATATAATATAACCAAGGTAGCTCTAAAAAAGCATCCAATAGCGTTTCTGGCCACCGCGTAAGAACAACAGCGGCAAGGGACAGGGACACCTACAGAACAGTGAACTGAAAACACCTCGAGCAAAAGAATCGCGCTCTTGCTTACCTTTCGGGACGGAAGGAGCAAAAGCGGATAAGAGTACGTAAGGCAAGAATGGGAGAGGTCTTTTTAGTGCGGTATTACCACAGCACGTGGTTAAGTCCCAGACGAATAAGTGCCTAAAGGCATTTTTTCCTCTCCTAAACTTGTTTTGTAAAAAAAAAAAAAATAATAATAATAATAATAATTAATAATAATTAATAATTTCACCATCATGAAAATGCAAATGTTGGGGCGTTTTTATATTGAGCGGCAGAAAGAGCTGCAAGTGAACTTAGTCTCCCATTTGAAACCAGGGATATGGAACACGGTTTAGCATCTTTAACACCATTAATGCTTAAAAAACGTGTTAAGAAAGCAGAACATGCGCTTCTGTTACAGAAGCAGATTGACAAGCCTGTGCATGGACCGTTTTTCAGTCTCATAAAAAAGTTGGGACTGTCTGGGGTTTTGTCATTTGCTTTCCTCAAGTCTGCTGGTTTGAAATCGGAGACTGAAGGATTTTTATTTGCTTGCCAGGATGAGGTGATAAATACTTTGGTGTATCGCAGTCGAGTGATGCATATATCTGTCGACAATACCAACTGTCGAGCGTGCAGGCAATACCGGGAGACACTTAGTCACATTCTAAGTGCGTGCCCGAAGTATGCATGTTACAGATATGTAGAAAGACACAATGCTGCGCTTAAGGTGTTGTATTATCACCTTCGACACCAATATGGTATAGATAAAGAACCCATCTTGCCGTATTCCCAGGGGGATCAGGAGTCCGTTGTGGAAAATGATCAGTGAAAGATCTACTGGAATTTTTCTTTTTCCACCACTCATCGTATCAGCGCCAATAAACCTGATATAGTGCTCCAGGATCATAAAAGTAAGGTCATTTGTGTAATAGAGTTTTCGGCACCTGCTGAGAGTAATATCACTCAAAAGGAGGATGAGAAGCGGACAAAGTATCAAGACCTTCTGTTTGAATTGAGTAAAATATATCCAGGTTACAGGGTCAGATTAATTGTTCTTGTACTCGGTTGTTTAGGAGGGATGCGTGCTTCTCTTGTGAGCTCATTACAAAAAATTCCTAGCTCCGAGCACAAGGCTAATGCGTTGGCGGTTCGCATGTAGAAGGCTGTTCTTCTGAACTCTCTAAATCTGGTTCGGCAGCACTGTTCATTATAAGATCCTATTCGGTAGCTCTAAAAAAGCATCCAACAACGTTCTTGACCACCGCTTAAGAAAATCGGCGGCAATGGGTGAGAACAACAGTGTAAGAAACGAAAATAACAACTCTAGTAAATGAATTACGCTTTTGCTTACCCTCCAGGACTTATGGAGCAATAGTGGATTAGAATATGTAAGGCAAGAATGGGAGAGGTTGTTTTAGTGAGGTATTACCACAGCACGTGGTCGAGTCCCACACGAACAAGTGCGTGAATGCATTTTTTCCTCTCCTAAACTTGTTTTGTAAACAAAAAAAAACAAAAAAATGGCTTAGCGTTCCAACCTGCGAACGTCAAGCCAATTTGTTAGCAGGTAGAATGCAGGAAACAGTTCTTTTAAACTCTCTTCTTCTGGTCCAACAGCACTATTCCTTGTAAAAAAAAACATCTTTAAAGGTAGCTCTAAAAAAGCATCCCACAATTTCATGTCGGCCGCATAGGAACATCGGCGGCAATGGACATGAAGACCTAAAGACCAGAATGCTGAAGCTGTACAGAGTAAAGAAAAATGATGCTTTTGCTCACCTTCCAGGACGAAAGGAGCAAAAGTTGATAAGAGTATGTAAAGCAAGAATTGGGAGAGGTTGTTTTAGTGCGGTATTGCCACAGGATGTGGTTGAGTCCCACACGAACAAGTGCGTAAATGCATTTTTTCCTTTCCTAAACTTGTTTTGTAAAAAAATAATAATAATAATAATAATAATCCAGACATCCTAAAAGAAAGGATATTAACATCTATAAAGCTAGTTCGGAGTGCAATAAGTGAACAACAAGGGTCCAAAAGAGGCCTGTCAGGTTGTAGGGAAAACCTATTAATAGATAGGTGCGTTACCCAAGACTCCATAGTTTATCGACGCAACTTGTCAATGGCTTGGATTGATTACCGTAAAGAATTTGACTCTACGAGTCATCAGCTGATCATCAAGCTCCTTGATTGCTTACAGATACATCCAAACATCGTGAGATGCTTGAAAAAGCTGATGCTAATGTGAAGGACAAGGTTTGTTATATCATCCAACAAACAGCAGATGATAACTGACTATAACGGGATTTTTCATTAATCTTTTTAATTAATAAATAAATAAATAAATATATTTAAATACTTTTTCCAAAAATAAAACCTCGTTATAATTTTGTTGGCTTCTCAACGCCTTTCCGACATTTTCTTCATACAAGTCAATTATTTCTAAATTCAAAACTTTATCCGTAAAATGGACATCGGATGCGCCAGACAATAATTAAAATGAATGTAATTATTGCCGATCCAAATTTATCGACAACTTGAGATTGACTTATAACAAAAATGTCACCAGCTAGCTCGTCTAGTGCGGAGAAGGGCGTGAGTCGGCGAACGAACGAATTCTCCGAAATTCTGCCATGCTTCCTGGAAAGTTAATCTGAACCTCCCTTAGGTTCACCAAAATAAAAGTACTACCAAAATATATAGTGAAACTCATTTGATATAAAATTAATAATATTTATTTAAAAAAATAGTTCATGAGAATAGAAATATTAATTATTACAAAAATAATTCTTGACAGAAAATATTAAAAATTATTATTCAATTCGTAGACTTTCCACTCTTAGGGAGGTGAGAAATCGGTTCTTAAGGAAGTAATTCATCCCGACAAGAAGACAATTTAAGTTTATTAGAATTAAACTTGATTTTACCCGAACTGATTCGGGCTGAAGCACATGGCGATTTCAAATTCTTTTTAAACAAAGATTAAATTAATAGCGAGCCGCTTACCAGAGAAAGAAGACTTGCCGTGACAATCGCCAGTCAATAACACAATAATGATCAAGTTCCAATTAAATAAAACAAATTTACTTTTGCAAAACTCCCGCCAACATGGCGGTCAATTATCAACTTTTTCTAATTAAAATTATGACCGTTCTACTTGACGGCTCAACCAGGAAGGAAGATGGTGGCGAAAATTCGAGGGCTCGTCATGTGCCTTCCCCCTTCTTTCCCCTTGAGTCATTCTTCCTTCTAATCGGTGATTAGCAATCAAACTTATTTTGATTGCGGTAGATGTCCTTTGCTGTGCGATTTGGCCCCTTAGATTTTCGCCAAGAGAGTTTCGAAGAGCGGGAATCTCATCCGCTCGACGCCCTCGTTGTACAACCCTCGGTTGCGCTCTTGGCGAAACCTGGTGCGACGCTGGCAATCCTCTTTGGACATCTCTCCACCCGATTGGGAGGCATTTCGTGAACAAATAAAATATAACAAAATAAATAAACAAATTTCTAATAAAGAGAATGTCTTCCTTCGAGCATGGAACCTCAAAACCGCCTCTCTCAACTCCATAATGGGAGCAAAACCCAATGGTTAACATAAATTAAAAATACATAAATTTCTTAAATTCTAATTTTGCTCCCTGGTTGAGTATTTTCGCGATTGGCTCCTTCGAGAGTTGGTCAGGACCAAAGATAACGTGTTAGAAAGATTCTGCCACGTTATAACACCTCCCCCCTAGAAGAAGCCTACGGGCGTTCAAATTTCGAGTCTACTCTCGTTGCAAGCGGCTTGCTTTACAAAGTACCGATGCCCTTCTGCCCTAACAGATATACTCTTTTTCCATGCTCGGAAGAAACTTGAAATTAAATAAGAAAAGAATATTCTTAACCTAAACTGTCCTCCATTATAATAACAAAAGTGGTTGGGGAAAATACCCCAATGAGTACCAAAAGTCGGTTGATATATGAATAATGCAAGCTATTGAAGAAAACTAGTATTTATTTGGTCCCGTCTTTACTGAAACCTTATCTTACATGAGATAATACAATTCTTCCCTTACGTGGGGTAATCACAGCCGACATGACCTTGACTATCATATTAATACTTTTAGTTATCTTAAGAGTCTCTCGATCCCATTAATAAACAAAAAAAAGTTATAACCCAGAAAATAATAATAATGGACGGGTGGTTTCTTTACCCCTTTCCAGTACCATAGGCAGATAAAATAAATAAATCAAAGATTGCTCTTATGCACAACGAAAAACAAAATACGGAATTTCCGCCTCCATGGAATTTAAGCATGGTGGTACTAGGATCTCAGAGAGGAGTGTCGGTAAGGTACATTTTGTTAATAAAGGATAATGGTTTTGGGAGTCCTGGAGAACGGGGCTGACAAAAAAAAAAAAAAAGTAACTTCTATGAGACAGTATTTTATGTTTTATTTACTCTACTCATTGATTAACAAGGAAGTTCCTGACTATATTTATAACTTATTCGAATTCAACGACACAAATAACTCATGCAGGCTACGAGAAAGAAACTCTGTATTCAAGATACCTAAGCATCGTACTTGTAAATACCAACGATCTTTTGTAGTTAGAGGCTCTAGATTGTGGAATAAGACACCAACTAATATTCGAAATGCCGGTACTAGAAAACTGTTTAAAAACAAGTTCTACAGGTTTTTACTTAATACTAGTCGAGACATTTTTGAAATTACATATTGGTCATAATATGACTCTGGGAATTTGCTGCAACTATCTTTTGGTTTCACGAAATTGTTCTTATTAGAACAAATTTCAATTTTATGATTTTTGTATAGAGTTCTCAATATTAGTTTTATACATTATTTACACGCCAAAGATGTACAGCTTATTTTACTTAGAGCTTTGTTTCTCAAAGTTAGCTATTTAAAGCACGTATAATTATGATAGTTTACGAATTGTTACGTTAGATTGTGATAATTACATTATGCGCATATGTATATTTTTTCTCTTTGTTATAGACTGTTATCTACCGTTTATATTGTCTCTTTTTACATTATTATATCGTCATGTAAAATGATATTTTGCAAAACCTTGTTCCAAGGAGGGCTATTTAGCCCTAGGGACTTTTTTTCTAATAAATAAATAAATAAACTTCTCTAGGGAGTTCTAGTAACGCTTGTGTCGTGGGCGGTCTTTTTTACACCATGTACAATCTCGGATGTGTACCTCATCTTGCCCACAGCTTCCACAAAACAGTACCAATAACTCGGGGCAATAATACCACATGTGGCCCCTCTTGTGACAGTTAGAACAGGGCACATAAGAGTGACTCTCTTCATAACTCTGTCCAGTCTTTCGGACATTCTTGGGTCTGGAACTAGTTGGCCGGCGTCTTCCTTGTCTGCAGGGCAAACAGTCCAGTGAGTGAATGTCCGATCGACCACAACTCTCACAGAATAATCGCAGCCGTCTAGAACAGTCTTGCCACACATGGCTATCCAATAGGCAATTGTGGCAGTGGGGCAATGGCCCGAACATGATCTCGCCAGAAGGTTCTAGGGGTCGAAATGTGCCCGTCCATTGTTCCCATAAGTCTTGAAGGTCCGGTAGTTGGTTTTCCGGGAGGATCAGCTGATTCCCAAAACGTAGTATGTTCACATACATAGCAAAGTCTTCCAAACGGGCCTCTGGTGGGAGGGCATTGAGAACTCCCTGCACCGTAAGCTTCGGTGACTGTGGAACCACTTCCTCTCCTGTAATTGATGGAATTGGGTTCACCTCTTTCATGGCTGCGGCTCCCCCATTCTCCTGGTCAAGTGTTGCTATGCTTGAACCACTTTCTACTTCGTCGATGGGGCGGCCCGAAGTCCACAGATGTAGAGCCTCCAATACTCTGGGTAATGCCCAATCTCCTGACAGGCTTTCCAACCAAGCTTCCGTCCACGCAATAGAGGGATGTCTGGCCTCTGACAGGTCTACTTCTCTGGGTGCCATCCCACATTTTGCTGATTGGTACTCTGAAGATGAGCTCATGACGAATATCCTGTAGGGTGAAATACCGACTTTTAGATACTATTGCTTATACTAACTCTACTCGTGGTACGGTTTCAAATCTTTCACATGGAAGGTACCTAAAGAACGACCGTTGTCGTTTGCTAATTCGTATACTAACCAGGAGCGTATACCGATTACGCAAAAAGGTCCGTGAAACTTGGGATCCAATTTCGAGGATCTCCCCTTTTCTTTCGACGACAAACGCACTTAGCGTTTCAAAACCTTATCACCTATTTCATATTTACAATGGCGGCGATTTTTATCGTAATGCCGCGTTTGTTTCACCTGGGCTTCCTCCAGGTGAAGCGTTACCAAATGTCGAAGTTCTCGTAACCGCTCCATTCTCTCGACCCATAATTCTCGATTTAACTTTGGAATTTCGGACGGTCCTTCTTCCTCCCGACGCAAATTTACTTTGGGACGCAACTCTCGCCTCAAATTTAGGAAGGCTGGACTAACCTTCGTGGTTGAATTAACAGCCGAATTGTACGCGAACCTGAACTCATGTAAATGGACGTCCCATTCGTTATGATTCGAATCTACAAATGCCCTAACCATCGTCTCTATTACACGGTTCATCCGCTCGGTCGGATTCGCTTGTGGGTGGTATGCCGGGTTTGTCGAATGATGAATCCCGAAAAACTCTGTAACCTCTTTTACTAACTTATTACAGAACTCGGTTCCATTATCTGTGTGAATGACAGCCGGTTTACCCCATCGCAACAAAATTAAATCACCCAGCGCTCTAATGACATTTTTCGCTGTTGCTTTTCGAGTCGGATAGCACTCTATCCACTTTGTAAAGTAATCATGAAAAACAATAGCGTACTCGTTCCTAGATTTACTCGGTGGTAATGGACCTACACAATCAATCGAAACGAAAGACCAGGGTTGGTCGACTATTCTTTTGCCCATTAGACCAGGACGTGCTTGTTGGGATGGTTTAATTCTCTGACAAATATCGCATTTCTTTACAAAATTCGACGTATCGCGAAATATTCCTGGCCAGTAGTACAAAAGTGCTACCCTTTAGTAAGTCTTTTCTACCTCAAGATGGCCGGCTTGTGCCTCATTATGCGATTCTTGTAGAGCTTCTAATCTTTTCTCTAACGGGAGGACCAACTTCCAAGCGTCTTCGTCTCCTATAATGGGATCTATCACGGGATTGGGACTCGGTTCCATTATCTGTGTGAATGACAGCCGGTTTACCCCATCGCAACAAAATTAAATCACCCAGCGCTCTAATGACATTTTTCGCTGTTGCTTTTCGAGTCGGATAGCACTCTATCCACTTTGTAAAGTAATCATGAAAAACAATAGCGTACTCGTTCCTAGATTTACTCGGTGGTAATGGACCTACACAATCAATCGAAACGAAAGACCAGGGTTGGTCGACTATTCTTTTGCCCATTAGACCAGGACGTGCTTGTTGGGATGGTTTAATTCTCTGACAAATATCGCATTTCTTTACAAAATTCGCCGTATCGCGAAATATTCATGGCCAGTAGTACAAAAGTGCTACCCTTTAGTAAGTCTTTTCTACCCCAAGATGGCCGGCTTGTGCCTCATTATGCGATTCTTGTAGAGCTTCTAATCTTTTCTCTAACGGGAGGACCAACTTCCAAGCGTCTTTGTCTCCTATAATGGGATCTATCACGGGATTGGGACGGTAATAATACAATCTTCCGCTGGATACCTTCCAGCCATGGAACTTACGTGGGAATTCTTGGACTTCTGTCATTCTTTTGTTATACCACAGATCTGTGCTGACATCGATAGCACAGACCCCCTCCACCCCTAGATCCTCATACATCCGTGACAGAGCGTCCGGGACGTGATGTAGAGCGCCTTTTCTATGAATTACGGTGTAGGAGCACTCTGAAAGGTCCAGGGCCCATCGTGCCAATCTACCTGTAGGGTTGCTTAAATTGTCAAGCCAACGCAGGCTACTGTGATCTGAAATCACAGTAAAATGAAACCCTTCCAGATAGTGACGAAACTTTTTAATGGACCAATGGACTGCTAAGCATTCTTGCTCGGTAGTGGAGTATCTCCTTTCCGCGTCATTCATAGTACGGCTAGCGTAAGCTATTACCCGTTCTTTACCATCTTGCTCTTGTGTGAGCACATCCCCTAAGCCGAAGCTACTTGCATCGGTTTGCAAGACAAAAGGAACTTTAAAGTTAGGGTAAGCTATAATCGGACTAGATGCTAGGGCGGTTTTTATGTTTCAAAAGCTATTTGCGGGTCATTAGACCATTCCCAAATGTAACTTTTCCTAAGAAGTCTATTTTAGCGGTTCTGAGATCGAGGCAAAATTTTCGATAAATCTCCTGTACCAGCTGGCCATACCCAGGAAGCGTCTCAGCTGCTTCAAATTTTTAGGAGCGGGGTATTCCAGCACGGGAGCGACTCGTTCGGTATCAGGCTGCATGCCATTGTTATTTATGCGATAACCGAGGTACCGCACCTGTTCTTGACAGAAAAAACTTTTTTCTTTACTAATTGTCAGGCCAGCCTCATATATTGCCTTAAGCACCTTTTCCAACCAATAGAGATGCTCCTCAAATGTTTTCGTAACGATAATAATATCGTCTAAGTACGCAAAACAATGAGGGCGCATCTCAGGTCCAATGATCTTGTCGATCAGCCGTTGGAAGGTGGCCGGGGCTCCGGAAAGGCCGAATGGCATTCTCCGGTACTGAAAAAGGCCCCTGCCTGGGACGGTAAAGGCCGTAATTTCCTTACTACCGTCTTCCAGTGGTACCTGGTGGTAAGCCAAATTTAAATCTAATGTGGAAATATATTTGGCTGCCTGCAGTCTGTCCAGAATATCCTCCATGAAAGGGAGGGGGTAAGGGGCTGTTCATAAACTACGTCACACGATTTTTACGATTATTTCCACCTCCCCCCCTTCACATCACAGATCGTCACATAATGCCATAACCCCCCTTGTGTGACGTCACTTTAGGAATTACCCCCCCCCCCCACACAGATAATTTTTTTTATAATTATTGGAGTAAATTACTTTAAGTCGATCGCAATCACGATTTATTTTTGTTTAAAATAAACCCATGACTTACAAACTTCTGTTAACACATTTTTGAAATATAAATAACGGTAATAAATATATACATTAAGTTAGTCCAAAATCGAAAAGTTTGAAATGTTATTCTGTCACTCACTAGGACTGTTCTTTACCGAAAAAATAACCTATTTTTTTAATTTGAAAAATACTTGGAGGTCGCTTAAAATCAAAAATTGCTAAAAGTATCCCATGTGAAATTAGTGGTTTTCTACTAATGAATTACCGAGAAATTGGTTATTATTAAATAGTGAAAAATATCCCTATTTTTACTAAAAAAAACTACTAATTGATAGTAGAATAATACTTATTTTAAAGTGAAATATTAATTTTATTTTTAATAGTGAAAGTTTACTTTTTCAATAAGTAGATATTTCACTTTCAAATTAGTAGTTTTCTACTAAATAATAGTGATAATTTTCACTATTTAATAATAACCAATTTCTCGCTCATTCATTAGTTAAAAATCACTTATTCAAATTTAGAGAGTATTTTTTATGGGTCCTCCGAGAACTCCAAAAAAAGAAAAAATACAAAAAAGCGTTTAAAAATATTTCATATTATTTCCTTGACTATTTTTTACACAATTTTTAGTAAATAGCATAAATCTAGACTTAATAATTGTTGCGTGCAATTGATAATTTATTTAAACAAATTATCATTACTTATTTACAACTATTTATTAGTTAATTGCTACAGAGTTGTAACTTTTTCTTAATTTTGCTTCTTTTTAAGCTTAATGGTCGCAAATTACCAACAATTTTACAAGTTGTTTAAGCAAATTATTATTGTGCAATTTCTTTTTTTTATCAAATGAAACTACAGACAACTTTTTCTACATTTTGCAACTTTTCAAGCTTAATGGTATAAATTACTAACAATAAGAACTAAAAATAACAATTCTACCAATTGTTTAAGCAAATTACACAGCCCCACAAAAAAAAAAAGTGTCATGTACTTTTGACCGGAATACCTTAGCCCTATGTATTTTGACGCGCTGAACACGAATCCGAAGTCCATTTTGCTCCATCACGTCAGGATTTTTTTCTAACCTCAAAAAACATGTCGGATTTTGAGAGGTAGGCGATTTTTTAAAAAAATTTATGGATTCACTTCAAACTTGGTATCTGGGGGTTTTTTGGGTCGCTGATTATGAATCTGAAGTTAGATTTTCAAAATTCAAAATGGCGGATCCAATATGGCGGACGAATTTTGAAAAAATTTGAAGATTTACTTCAAACTTGGTATCTGGGGGTTTTTTTGGGTCGCTGATTACGAATCTGAAGTTAGATTTTAAAAATTCAAAATGGCGGATCCAATATGGCGGACGAATTTTTAAAAAAATTGAAGATTTATCAGGAATAAGATGCAGAATGGAACAATGTACTTTCTTATTTGGCTTCTGCACCAAACATATCCAATCTGTTACCAAGGAATATTTTATGATAAAATTGTAATAGAAGTCATATTTGAAAATGTGAGAAACTCGCTTCGAAATCACACTCAGCAACTTAAAAACCTGAAGATACCAAATTTCATAAAAATTTCGAAAATATGACGTCAGATTCGCAATCAGCGACCCAAAAAACCCCCAGATACCAAGTTTGAAGTAAATCTTCAAATTTTTTCAAAATTCGTCCGCCATATTGGATCCGCCATTTTGAATTTTGAAAATCTAACTTCAGATTCGTAATCAGCGACCCAAAAAACCCCCAGATACCAAGTTTGAAGTAAATCCATAAATTTTTTTAAAAAATCGCCTACCTCTCAAAATCCGACATGTTTTTTGAGGTTAGAAAAAAATCCTGACGTGATGGAGAAAAATGGACTTCGGATTCATGTTCAGCGAGTCAAAATACATAGGGCTAGGGTATTCCGGTCAAAAGTACATGACACTTTTTTTTTTTGTGGGGCTGTGTTATTAATGTTCAATTTAAACTTTTTATTAATTTTTAAACAAATTATTATTGCATAATTACAACATTTTATCAAATTAAGCTACAGAGTTAATTTTTTAAAAACTTTTTCTCAAATTTTAAAATTTCCAAGCTGAATGATATTAATTACTAACAACAAACTAATAATAACTATTCTACAAATTGTTTAAACTGATTATTATAATTTAATTTCAACTTTTTATTAAATTAGGCTACAGAGTTGCAACATTTTTTCAATTAAGCATTTTTTTATATTTGAAGAAGTAAAATTGACTAATAAACCTAATTATTGAGAAAATATTTTTAACAAAAGTTGTCAGAAGTAATAATTATAATAAACAAATTTTATAATAAACAAATTTTATCAATTTACAATTATCAATTTACAAATAATAATGTAAAAATAAAAACTTGTGTTGAACATTTGATAATAATAAATTGTTGAAAGTTTAAACTCGATGATTACGTCTTATACAGTCAGTCTTATCACTCCAAAAATAAAAACATGTTTAATTGAGAAAATATTGCAACTCTGTAACTTGAAGGGATGAAGAATTGAAATTAAACAATAATAATTTGTTTAAAAAATTAATACAATTGTTATTTTTAGTTTGTTGTAAGTAAATAGTATATTTTCAGTATGAAAGTTGCTAAATTGAGAAAAAATTACAACTCTATAACTTAATTTGATAAAAATTAAAATTAAAAAATCATAATTTGTTTAAAGAATTAATACAATTGTTATTTTTAGTTTGTTGTTAGTAACTGGTTACACTCGTCTTGAAAAGTATCAAAATTGACAAAAAGTTCCAACTGTCTAGCCTAATTTTACAGATAATTGTAAATAACCAATAATTATTTATTTAAACAAATTAGCAATTACATGAAATAATTGTTAAAAGGCTGCATTTATGCTATTTATTGAAAATTGTACAAAAAATTGTCAAAAAAATAGTGAGTACCTAATATTTTTTAACACTTTTTTTTATTTTTACATTTTCTTTGCATATACTAGGAGGGTGGGAGGGGGGGGGGTTGGAGAGAATAACATTTCTAACTCTTTATTCCATATATTTTTGGACCATTCTAATATATCTTTTTTATGTAGAAGCCATGCAGAAGTTAATTTCTTAAATGTGACGTCACATTTTTTTTACACCCCTCCCCCCCTAACGTCACAAATCATCACAAATCTCTAATTCCACCCCTTCCCCTTTTGTGTGACGTAGTTTATGAACGGCCCCTAAGCATCTCCTTTAGAGACCTCATTCACCTTCCGGTAGTCGATACACATCAGGTAGTCGATGCCATTTTGTTTTTTGACCATCACTACTGGACTTGCCCATTCTGAAGTAGATGGCTCTATAATGTTTTCCTTTAATAGCTTATCTAGTTCTTTGTGCATGGCGGCCTGTACTACCGGAGACACTCGGTAGTGTCTTTGTTTGATTGCAGGGCCTTGCACTGCAATCCAGTGATTTATTAGAGTCGTTTTCCCTATTTTCGCTTTTTCCGGTATAGAGGAGGATAAAAAACTATTTAGCCTTTCTCAGTCACTCGGAATGTAAAATTATCCTCGACTCCATCTATTTCGACTGGCAAGAGGACCTGACCCAAGATTGCTGATGTTGATCCGTTCACAGTTACTAAATAACTTGATTTAGGGTCTGTCAGGTCACGGTCTTTTAAATTGAGAAGTTCTCTTCCCAATTCTTGAGTTATGAATGACCGTGTAGAGCAACCATCAAGGAGTGCACAGACCGGTTGTGAACTTAATCGGAATTCTACATACACTCTAATGACTTCGTCTGTGGTGTCAATTTTCCCACAGAAGTCTTCTCGATCCACAGATATATCCTTCCCTTCCATGTTGGAAAATGAAGGTGAAGCCTGTGTTTCCACAGGGACAGCTTTCCTCTCCAAGTTGGAGAGCGAAACAAAAATCTGTGATCTTTCAAGTTCCACTTCCCCTTTCACATCGGAAGGCGGAAGGGCAGCTTCCACCTCCATCGTGGAGGGTGGAAGGACATTTGAAGTTTGCACTTCACTGGAGAAAAACTTCCCCTCCATGTGGGAGGGCGAAGTACGCACTTCCGTTTCCGCAATGGAATCCGGAAAGAAAATTTGTGTTTCATTAGAAACATCGTTCCTCTCAACCGTGGAGGGCTTAGAAAGCACTTCCGCTTCCTTTTCGGAAGACGGAAAGAAAGTCTGTGTTTCCACAGAGGCACATTTCCCCTTAACCGTGGAGGGCTTAGAAAGCACTTCCGCTTTCATTTCTGAAGGCGGAAAGAAAGTCTGTGCGTCCACAGAATCATAACTCCCCTCAACCTTGGAGGGCGAAAAAAGTATTTCCCCTTCCACACTGGAAAGTGAAAGACTACCTAGTTTAAAATTTTCCTCCATCTGGGAGGTAGTAGGGGGAGGCTGTACGGTTACAGAAACCTCCCTCTTATTAAAGCTAATACTGTTTCTACTATTTACATTATGTACATTGTGGTTAGTCCCTATGGTTTTAATGGAGGAAATTGGGACTCCTATTTTTCCACCTTTGACTCGTTTCCCTTCTTTTTACATTGTTCGCAGTTTTTCCTAATTATGTTATCCGCGCCACAGCCAAAACAAAATAACCCTCTCCTTTTTGCTTGACAAAATCTAAATTGATGGCCGGTTTTAAAGCAGTTAAAACAGTTTAACGTTTTATTTTTGTTGTCTTTTGCTGCTTCTTTTGGTTCTATTTTCCGATTTTGTGTCTGTTGGGGGTGGGTGTTATTTATTTTTATTGCTGCTAAACTATCTGAGAAATTTTTTAACTCTCTTTTAAGGATGGATTCTAGATCAGCGAAGGCATTTTTAGGTTTAGGGGATTCTTCTACTTCTACCGATGCGATAGGTATTTTTTTCTTAAAGTTACTTGCCTGAATTTGAGCTGATGTACAAGCATATTCCGGAATAAAGGAGTTTTCCGGACTTGGGGAGACTGTAGTCGTTCGCTTTTTCGATAAAGTCCGTTCTACATCGCGAGCTAGAGATGCCAACTCATTATATGAGTTGAATTCTCGGCGGCGTATTGCCAACTGGAGCGTATCCCTTAAATTTTCATGGGCTCTGTCCAGCTGCTCTGGGAGGGGGACTTTTCGTGGGCATAATTGAAATAACCCCCTAAGACAAGTGAAGTACCTATCAGTCGGTTCATTTGGGCCTTGTATTCTTTGTTGGATTTGCTCATCTAACCTACGCTGGTAATTGCAATCCCCAAATCTTGCGCAAAAATCAGATTTCAAATGTTCCCAGGTGTGCCAGTATTGGCGGTTTTGACGGAACCACATGAGAGCCAATCCTTCCAAGAGGAAGGGAATTGCCAAGAGCATTTCGGGATCAGATACTTAGTCCATAGCCCTACCTTCTTCTACTCTTTGTAGAAATGCTATGACACTTGTGTCCCCTTCTCCTGAGAATGTGACATTCCAGGTTCGGATCACATGTGCCAAGTTTCGGGTCCTTGGTCTCGTATCAGAGTAAATTTGATCCACGTATGGCATTGAGGTTCTCGGTGGTGGTTGGGGTGGGAGTGGTCTTGTATCCCCACTTTGATAGTCGAAAAACGTTCGCCTGTTAGTGAATCTCGGTTCACTCGCTTCCGCGCCTATAACTGGGACATCCTCTCCCATCCGCTGACTGTAGTCATGTGTGTTTGATTGTCGGTTTGTTAGATAATTGGAAAAGGGTCTGCGGTTTGTAACATTTGGATGGTTTGTAGGGATTTGTTGTTCCCAATTGTTATCATTTTGTGCGTTATTATTATTTATTCCTGTGTTATTGTTTCCTGTTCTACTATTATTTTGAGGTTCTGGTGCATTGGTCGGAGTGGGGATTAGGATTGGTGTGTCCGGCGCCCCATAATTACCAAAAAGTTGATCGAAAATTTGTTGCGGGGTTGGGGGTGGGAGGCTTGAGAAGTTCGAGTCGTCAAGGTTGATTCGGTTTGCATGGATGGTTTGCCTGGGGTTCGTCAGGCTTAATGTGACATTTTGCGAGATGTCGTCGTCCTCGCCCGTCCAATCGGTCCATCCGTCAGACGCGTTTTCGAGGTATCGTCGCATTCTATCTACGATTTGGCTGTGTGTGCCAGTATTGTTTATTGAGTGACCGGCTATTAGACCGCGAAGGTGATCGGGGTTCATTTTTTTCAACCAATCGTATTGTACTGATGCCATTTTATTTTTAAAGTTTTTACCGTCAGTTAATAAATTGGAGAAAACCGAAAATAAATCACGAAAGTAATTTTGTTTTTATTTTGTTAATAACTGGTTTATTAGGTTTCGTGTACTTATTTATTTTTGTTAAATTATTTTTAAAATAATTTGGTTATAAGATTAATTTTCCAACAAAAAAATGTTATTCCATCATGTGAGAGGAGTGGGAGAAAACCAAAATGTTGTTATTCACTCAGGATTAATTTCATCTTATTTTAATTTTTGGAATTTTTGTTTCAATTTTAATTCAGATTAAATTAATTTTATTAAACCAATTTTAATGTCGTTTAAAATGTCTAGTTTTAATTATATTTGTAAATATATAATTGTTAAATTTTAATTTTTTTTTTTTTTAGGTTAGGAGTTTTATTCTGGTTTATTCCATTTTAACTACAAAAACAATTAAAATATATCTTTTTTGTTTAAATCGTATCTCACTTATTAACCTTATTTGTTTTTATTTTTGTATTGTTTTGTTTTTGTTTTTATTTGACTCGATTTGTTAATTTATTTAATTTTAGAATCAAAAAAAAATTTTTTTTTAATTCTAATATTTAATCTAGCTTGATTCCATTTAATTATTTATACAATTTATTAAGGTTGTTAATTCTATTTGTTTACCTTAAATTGGTTTTGATATTAATGACGGAGTAGATAATTAATTGGTCTAATACTTTTTCTTAATATTCGATTGATTTTCTCGTTGATTAATTTCACCGTATATCCAATGGGGTGAAACTCTCACTTTTATTTTGTTAATTTCTTTGTTTTATTTAGTAGTTTGATTTTCTGAATAGATTAATTTTGATTCTATTTTAAAATTTAATTGATTTCAGTTCATGGTTCTATTTGGGTTTTGAATTTTGTCGAATGTTTTATATTTGTTATTAGAGGTTGATAAAAGAAAGAGAAGGAAACCAAAAGGTTTTATCATTACGAATGTTTTAAGCAGAACGAATATGTTTTGATTTTGTGAATTTATTTAGTACAGGGCGGTTGGTTATACAAATTACGTTCCAAAATACGATTTCACGGTCGATCTGTCACTTTTACCGCGCGGACTGATACCTGAAGTGGCGTTAGCCGTTGCACGCACTCGGGCCGTTCTATTACCACGGAGGAATACACGTGCGCGTCTCGAGTTGCTATATGCTCGCCGCCGTCTTGATCCCGCGCGAGCTTGCTACACTTTCCAATCAGCTGATCAATTACCGGTGAATGTGAGCCGTATTGTCAATTATTTTTTTATCATTTTTCAGATTTTACGGTATTGTGTGCACTGTCCGCTACCCGTACTGCGGTTCCTTTCAATTGTTGGGTGGGAGAATGTTAAAACCGTACCACGCTTTTCACTATTATTGTTAAAGAGATATGAAAGAAAACGAAAACACTTGTCGCGAACGGTCAAGAAAAAGCACTTGTTTTTGGGTTATTCACTACACTAACCTTTTCAATTCCTTATAACCACTGTGGTCCTTCCTTCGGATGGTATTTTATGTAATTTATTACTTAAATAATTTCTTTTTTTTACTTTATTAAAGTGTATTAATTTCTTGTGGCTATTACTCGTTCGCTTCACGTTCTCTACTGTTGTGTATAGCCCCGAAGCGCGCCGAGTTCGCACGAAGGCTTCCGACCTGTCATTGTCGGAACTTGCACACTATAGGGTGGTACTCCGAATAATGTATTTAATCAAATACGGCAAGTTGCACCAAAAGTTAATAATAATCAATAGGTAATGGGAATATTAATGTTCGGATGGTAGATCGGAATAGGTGTGACAATTTGGAAACAATTTTAGCCATCCATATTAAAAAGTTAAAATTTTTAGAATGAAATTTTCTTAATTTCGACAATTTGTCGACTTATTCTTTCTGAAAAGAATTCTGACATTTTACAGAATTCGTTCGCTCCTAGACCCGTACAGTTGTGGCGCCATTTTATAACGGGATTTTTCATTAATCTTTTTAATTAATAAATAAATAAATAAATATATCTAAAAATTTTTTCCAAAAATAAAACCTCCTTATAATTTTGTTGTCTTCTCAACGCCTTTCCGACATTTTCTTCATACAAGTCAATTAATTCTAAATTCAAAACTTTATCCGTAAAATGGACATCGGATGCGCCAGACAATAATTAAAATGAATTTAATTATTGCCGCTCCAAATTTATCTACAACTTGAGATTGACTTATAACAAAAATGTCACCAGCTAGCTCGTCTAGTGCGGAGAGGGGCGTGAGTCGGCGAACGAACGAATTCTCCGAAATTCTGCCATGCTTCCTGGAAAGTTAATCTGAACCTCCCTTTGGTTCACCAAAATAAAAGTACTACCAAAATAAATAGTGAAACTCATTTGATATAAAATTAATAATATTTATTAAAAAAAAATAGTTCATGAGAATAGAAATACTAATTATTACAAAAATAATTCTCGACAGAAAATATTATAAATTATTATTCAATTCGTAGACTTTCCTCTCTTAGGGAGGTGAGAAATCGGTTCTTAAGGAAGTAAGCCATCCCGACAAGAAGACAATTTAAGTTTATTAGAATTAAACTTGATTTTACCCGAACTGATTCGGGCTGAAGCACATGGCGATTTCAAATTCTTTTTAAACAAAGATTAAATTAATAGCGAGCCGCTTACCAGAGAAAGAAGACTCGCCGTGACAATCGCCAGTCAATAACACAATAATGATCAAGTTCCAATTAAATAAAACAAATTTACTTTTGCAAAACTCCAGCCAACATGGCGGTCAATTATCAACTTTTTCTAATTAAAATTATGAACGTTCTACTTGACGGCTTAACCAGGAAGGAAGATGGTGGCGAAAATTAGATTTTCGCCAAGAGAGTTTCGAGGAGCGGGAATCTCATCCACTCGACGCCCTCGTTGTACAACCCTCGGTTGCGCTCTTGGCGAAACCTGGTGCGACGCTGGCAATCCTCTTTGGACATCCCTCCACCCGATTAAGTGTCATTTCGTGAACAAATAAAATACAACAAAATAAATAAACAAATTTCTAATAAAGAGAATGTCTTCCTTCGAGCATGGAACCTCAAAACCGCCTCTCTCAACTCCATAATGGGAGCAAAACCCAATGGTTAACATAAATTAAAAATACATAAATTTCTTAAATTCTAATTTTGCTCCCTGGTTGAGTATTTTCGCGATTGGCTCCTTCGAGAGTTGGTCAGGACCAAAGATAACGTGTTAGAAAGATTCTGCCATGTTATATAACATCATCTCTTTTAGGAGAGGAGTTTTTCAAGGTGACTCACTGAGTCCTCTACTTTTCTGCATCTCTCTTTTGCCTCTGTCTATTGTGCTTTGAAAAAATCGCTCTAGATACATGTGTGGCAAACCAAGAAATAGACTTCATAAGATCAACCATCTTTTCTACATAGAGCTCTATGGATCTAATAGAGAAGAACTTAAAAATCTAGTGTTTGCAGTAGCCAAGTTTTCCAGAGCAATTGGAATGGAATTTGGATTGGATAAATGTGCCGTTTTTCACTTAAGTAAAAGAAGACGTGAAACACCTGTAACACCAGGCGACTCTGAGGATCTTCAGCCCATTGGTGGCAACGCCATTCATTATCTTGGTCAAGGAGAAACATACGCATATCTTGGAATTCCACAAGCGGAGACTCAAAATGAGCGTCAGCTTAAAGATCGTCTCCAAACAAAATATCGTGGTCTTCTCAGAAAAATTTGGTCTTCCGAATTATCTGGGAAGAATAAGATACAAGCCACAAATACATTAGCCATTCCTTTGCTTCTCTATACCTTTGGAGCAGTTAAGTGGAATGTGAATGAGCTGAAGATGCTAGACAGAGAAACTCGCAAGATGATGACAATCCATCGAAGTCATCATCCAAAGTCTTCCGTGCCTCGAATTTACCTTCCGCGAGATCGGGGAGGAAGAGGTCTACTGAACTTAGAGTGTCTTCATCGTAGAAGTTTTGGCTGCTACATGCTCAATTATGAACAGTTGAGATCCTTTTTTACAATTTGTTCACCATCATGAAATTACGAATTGTGGGGCGTTTTTATATCGTGCGGCAAAAAGAGCTGCAAATGAACTTAGTATACCATTTGAAGCCAGTGATATGGAGCACGGGTTAGCATCGTTAACACCATTGATGCTTAAAAAGTGTTTCAAGGAGGCAGAACAAGCGCTTTTGTTACAGGAACATAAAAGCAAACCTGTTCACGGGCAGTTCTATAATCTCATAAGTGAAATAGGATTGTCTCAAGGCTTGACTTTTGCTTTCCTTAAATCTGCTGGTTTGAGATCGGACACAAAAGGATTTTTGTTTGCTTGTCAGGATGGTGTAATTAATACTCTGGTGTACCGCAGTCGTGTGATGCATATACCTGTCGACAATAACAACTGTCGAGCATGTAAGCAATACCCGGACACACTTGGTCACATTCTAAGTGCGTGTCCGAAGTATGCATGTTACAGGTATGTAGAAAGACACAATGCTGCTCTTAAGGTGCTGTATTATCACCTTCGACACCAGTATGCTATTGATATGGAACCCATCTTGCCGTATGCCCAAGGGAATCAGAAATCCGTTGTAGAAAATGAACAGTGTAAGATCTACTGGAATTTTTCTTTTCCTACAACTCATCGTATCAGAGCTACTTATCCTGATATTGTACTCCAGAATCATAAAAGTAAGATCATTTATGTGATAGAGTTTTCGGCTCCTGCTAAGGGCAATATCATACAGAAGGAGGATGAGAAACGGACGAAATATCAAGATCTTATGTTTGAACTGAGCCGAATGTATCCAGGTTATAAGATCCGATGAATTGTTCTCATACTAGGCTGTTTGGGAGGAATTAAAGCTTCATTTGTAAGCCAATTAAAAAAGATACCAAATTGCGAACGTTAAGCTCAAGCATTGACGGTTCGTATGCAAAAGGCTGTCATTCTGAGTTCACTTAATCTGGTCCGACAGCACTGTTCTTCATAATATAATATAACGAAGGTAGCTCTAAAAAAAACATCCAATAGCGTTCCAGGCCACCGCGTAAGAACAACAGCGACAATGGACAGGAACACCTACAGAACAGTTAACTTAAAACACCTCGAGCAAAAGAATCGCGCTCCTGCTTACCTTTCAGGACGGAAGGAGCAAAAGCGGATAAGAGTACGTAAGGCAAGAATGGGAGAGGTTGTTTTAGTGCAGTATTACCACAGCACGTGGTTAAGTCCCACACGAACAAGTGCGTAAAGGCATTTTTTTCTATCCTAAACTTGTTTTGTAAAAAAAAAAAAAAAAAATAATAATAATAACAGTAGAGATCCTCTTATGCAATTTGTTCACCATCATGAAATTGCAAATGTTGGGGTGTATTTATATCGAGCGGCAGAAAGAGCTGCAAGTGAACTTAGTCTTCCATTTGAAACCAGGGATATGGAACACGGTTTCGCATCTTTAACACCATTAATGCTTAAAAAACGTGTTAAGGAAGCAGAACATGCGCTTCTGTTACAGGAGCATATTGACAAGCCTGTGCATGGACCGTTTTTCAGTCTCATAAAAGAGTTTGGACTGTCTGGGGTTTTGTCATTTGCTTTCCTCAAGTCTGCTGGTTTGAAATCAAAGACTAAAGGATTTTTATTTGCTTGCCAGGATGGAGTGATAAATACTTTGGTGTATCGCAGTAGAGTGATGCATATATCTGTCGACAATACCAACTGTCGAGCGTGCAGGCAATACCCGGAGACACTTAGTCACATTCTAAGTGCGTGCCCGAAGCATGCATGTTACAGATATGTAGAAAGACACAATGCTGCGCTTAAGGTGTTGTATTATCACCTTCGACACCAATATGGTTTAGATAAAGAACCCATCTTGCCGTATGCCCAGGGGGATCAGGAGTCCGTTGTGGAAAATGATCAGTGAAAGATCTACTGGAATTTTTCTTTTTCCACCACTCATCGTATCAGCGCCAATAAACCTGATATAGTGCTCCAGGATCATAAAAGTAAGGTCATTTGTGTAATAGAGTTTTCGGCACCTGCTGAGAGTAATATCACTCAAAAGGAGGATGAGAAGCGGACAAAGTATCAAGACCTTCTGTTTGAATTGAGTAAAATATATCCAGGTTACAGGGTCAGATTAATTGTTCTTGTACTCGGTTGTTTAGGAGGGATGCGAGCTTCTTTTGTGAGCTAATTACAAAAAATTCCTAGCTGCGAGCACAAGGCTAATGCGTTGGCGGTTCGCATGCAGAAGGCTGTTCTTCTGAACTCTCTAAATCTGGTTCGGCAGCACTGTTCATTAGAAGATCCTATTCGGTAGCTCTAAAAAGCATCCAACAACGTTCTTGACCACTGCTTAAGAAAATCGGCGGCAATGGGTGAGAACAACAGTGTAAGAAACGAAAATAACAACTCTAGTAAATGAATCACGCTTTTGCTTACCCTCCAGGATGGATGGAGCAATAGTGGATTAGAATATGTAAGGCAAGAATGGGAGAGGTTGTTTTAGTGAGGTATTACCACAGCACGTGGTCGAGTCCCACACGAACAAGTGCGTAAATGCATTTTTTCCTCTCCTAAACTTGTTTTGTAAAAAAAAAAAAAAATTGGCTTAACGTTCCAACCTGCGAACGTCAAGCCAATTTGTTAGCAGGTAGAATGCAGAAAGCAGTTCTTTTGAACTCACTTTTTCTGGTCCGACAGCACTGTTCCTTGTGAAAATCTTTAAAGGTAGCTCTAAAAAAGCATCCCACAATTTCATGTCGGTCGCATAAGAACATCGGCGGCAATGGACATAAAGACCCAAAGAACAGAATACTAAAACTGTACAGAGTAAAGAAAAATGATGCTTTTGCTCACCTTCCAAGACGGAAGGAGCAAAAGTTGATAAGAGTATGTAAAGCAAGAATTGGGAGAGGTTGTTTTAGTGCGGTATTGCCACAGGATGTGGTTGAGTCCCACACGAACAAGTGCGTAAATGCATTTTTTCCTCTCCTAAACTTGTTTTGTAAAAAAAAATAGTTTTTATTACTTTTTTATTTAAGGGGTTAGTACCACATCTCAGTGACTTTTACTAACCTTTTTTTTATTACAAAATTTATTTTATTTACTTTGAACTTTTTTTTACATTAAAGAAGATGTTCTAATAAAAAAATTTTTTTTTCCTTGTTTATTAACTATTATCTTACTGTCATGGCCGCCTGAAACTACTCCTATTTCTGATTGACGGACACGATATCTTAAGTTCAGGTAAACTAAAAAACAAAAATCAATTAATTTCTTTAAAAGTAAGCTTGTCGCTATTATGTGAACCTTGATAAAAAATTTTCGATGTAAAAAACCAAAATGGTTTAAAAATGTCTACAATTTACAAATTTTGACAAAATTTGTTAATTCTGGTTCTGAAATACTCAGGATTAATTACTTTTTTAATTTTTGGCCACGATTTTGGAACTTCATACTACTGTGGGTTGCTAAACTTTTACATTGTATCCCGTTTTTCTATACGTTATCGAAGTTTCCAACCAAAATAATACCACAAACATTTTCTATTTAAAGCTATAAGAACCGTCTTTTGGTTTCATGTAACATTTTTAATCAAACATTTTTTTAAAAAAATAATTATTATCTGAGTCTATATAAAAAATAAGGAAATACAGATTTTTTTATTGAATAAAAATTACAGAAGTTATAAATTTATGAATTTCAACATTTTTCTCCAAATCGTTGTCATGGATTATTTATTTTTTCCTTTTAACGCAACTACTGAATGACAAAGAAATATTTCTCAGAAGTTTAATAGTAGTGTTTCTTGACGTTTAAATTAAGTTGTTTTATTTATAAAAATCATAATTTAAACTTTGTGCAATGACGAATAATAATAAACATATTTTAAACTTCAAAGAACGCCACCTTTAAACTTATGAAAAAAATTTGTACGTTGATCTGTAACTAGGGGAGACCGGGGCTATTCGGCTCACTTTTGGTCAGACAGGAAAAAAGTTAGGAAATTATTTTTTAAATCCAAACATGGATATATCATTTAGTAGCCTATCATTTGCACTTTCAAATTTGCAAGGACTTTTTGATTTATCTTTTATAGTTTTAGCTCTAGATAATTTTGAATGCAGATATACCAAATTCTCAAACTGCAAACTTGGCAGGTAAATCGGCTCACCCTGTTGGGCAATTCGGCGACTTTTATTTTTTACGAAAAATAAAAAAGTTCAATAACCTTTATTTTGTAAATATGAAAAGTACCTATATTCTTATTATAATTATGCAGTGATGGATCAAGGTCAAAATTTTTGGGGGGGGACTGGGGCCCCTAAAATTAAAGAAAATTCATTAGACTTTACTTTTTTTTTTTTTATAAAAAATAAAAAAGTTAGTACACTCATTATTAGTAATTATTAAAAGTAGTCATATTCTTATCATAATTAAGCAGGGGCGGATAAAGACAAAGTATTTTTGGATAAGATGATTAACCGTCGCGTGAGCCCATTTACCCCACCCTGACTTTTGGCACTTTAAAACAAATACAAGTCACATTTGATACATATAAATAAAATAGCATAGGTGTATCGAAAGAGCACACCTGAGAGCATAAAAAAAACTTACCCAAAAAAATTAGGCTCGTAAATTAATGTACTAAAAACGTAAAAGTTTGTAAGTAAAAAGTGTACGCGCGACGCATAAAAACATAATACTCTACCTGACACGAGGCTGAATCAATAGAATTACACTAAATTTCGTTTTCCTAACTAAAATGTTGAGACCTATATTCTATAGCGACCTTTCCCTCCTAGATTCTAATTAAGGCGTGAAATCGCTAATGAGCCGAATTACCTGCCGGTTCGGATTGCCCCGCTCTCCCCTACTTAAAAAGTAAAAAATCGATAATTTCGGTTTAAAAACAATAATTTTTAGGGAAAAATTCAATTTTAGATTTAGTTTTGTTGCGAGTACATTATTTTTTACTACGTCTAAAAAGCGTAAGAAAAAAGCGCAAGAAAAAGTGAGTAAATTTTGTGCATAACTCTGACTTCTTTTAAATCCTTTAGATTCAAAAAAACAACATTTTCAAGGTACAATATCATATCATATCATATCCTCCTTTCTTTTTTAATAACTGCTGATGTACATTCAGTGCATTATAAAGAACAAATTATTTTGAGTGAGTCCAAGAAAGCGTATAAATATTTGTTAATAAGGACAAAGAGATAATAATTAAAAACTTATTCGTTTATAAATACGAAGTAATTGTTTACAAAAAATGTTGAAAATACAATATTTTAAATAATCCTTTACTGTGTAAATTAGATTTTTATAGAACAGAAAAGAAGTGAACAAACATCACATTAAACATGCTTTGCATACCATAACCAAACATTTTTCCATTCCAGTGCGCGAAATGCACATTAAAATTATAAAAAACAGTCAGGAGGATAGGATACAATTTTGTACCTTTGAAATTGTGTTTCTTTAAATCAAAAAGATTCAATATATGTAAATGTTTTCTTTCTTTCTTTGAAACTTTTTATCTAAGTGTTTTTGGGGTCGCTAATAACAAATTTGAGAATCGTTTTACAAAATTTAAAGATAGCGTGTCCAATATGGTGAAGAAATTTAAAAAAAAACGTTTACTTTTTTAAAAATTTGGTACCTTGGAATTTTTTGTGCAAAAAGCACAATGAGGGATGAAATATGAAATGCAAAATTGATAAATAATTAATTTTATATTAAATAAAAAAGCTCAAAGCATTACTGTTTTCTGAGAAATAAAAAAAAACAAAAGAATTATGTTTCAGATGTGCAGGAAATAAGGAAAAAGAAAAGTTTGAATAAACAAAAGACAGTCAAAACTTGATTATTAGTTTATTTTAAATTACGAGAATGACTCTGATTTAAAAGAAGCTTATTTTAGTAAAAAACGATCCTTCTTATTAGTTGCGCACGTATGTACACGCAATTTCAATTTCCTATTCTAAAAAGAACAGACGTTGCGATTAACTTCAGACATGTAACTTCATTTTCGAATCTCACCACTGGTCAATATGTTTCAGACGTTATTATTGATCATTATCGATGGTTTTCAGTTTTTATTTTCTGTTTTGCAGTTAAATTAAAATATTTTAATAATATATTGTAATTTGAAATTTAGGTCTTTTATAAAATTTCCTATAATTTATGTAATCTAAAATTAAAATGATTAATATATAGGAATTAGCTTTGATTTTGACTCATATGAGTTTCTCCCTATATGAGAACCATACTTTATTCACTCTCCCTTTTACAGGTTCGAGGGCTCCGCTTCCTTTATATTTCTCTTACAATAACTTTCTGATAACTATCTGTTTACAATATTAATCTATTTAAATCTAAACGTCATCTTAACCTATTTTAACCATTTATCTGCCAAGTGCCTGGGCTTCCATTTTCCGTTCCTTCTGCCAAATCTGGCTTCCTCCCTTTTATCGACCACCCGCTTATATTTTACCATTCTCTTTTTTCCATTCACTCTTTACACAGTCACTCGATATCCTCTCTTCTCTCACTTCTTCATTTATTCCTTTTTGTTGTTGTTCACTCCGACACTTTCCTCAATTCCACGCATACCCATGCACTCTATATCTACACTCTTTCAACTTTTATAACCTCTCCTGTCTCTTCTCTCACTTTCCATCTTATTCCATCCACCTTGACACACTCTCTCCCCATCCTTACTTCCCCTCTTTTCCTTCTCTCTGCCCACGCTTTCTCTTCCAAGAACCACCTTACTCTTCTCTCTCTTCATGTTTTATCTTCATCTATCCTCTTCCCACTACCTCTCAATCTTCCCCTTAATTTCATTACTTCATATTTATCCTCTTCTTCTTCCAACTCTACTATCTACAATTTTGCTACCTCCTGATCTTCTCCCTTAATTCCCTTAACCTTTTTAATTTTCACCTTCGCCCCAATTCCTGCAAAAAGCCTTTTTTTCTACTCCCTCTTTGCCTTCCCCATATCCTACTTTCAAACCTCTAAAAACGATGTTTCTCTTTCTTCTTTCCTTTTCAAGCAGCTCAACCTGACTAGCTAACTCTTTCATTTTCCTTTCCCAATTATCGCCTCTTACTTCCCCATTCTTCTCCCTACTTTCTTTCTTTCCCACTATTTCTATAGCCTCCAAAGCAACCTTCTCATTTTTCCCATCTTCCTCACTCCAATCCGATAATTCTTTCTCTAACCCGTTCATTCTCTTCCACATATTTTCTTTCTCCTTTTTCCAATTTTCCTCCCACTTTTCCAACTTCCTTTTAATCCCGCCTATCTCTTCTTTTATTATCTCACACTTCTGCCCATTCTTTATCAAAAGTTTTAACCAACGTCTTGATTAACTCGAGTAAGTCGGTGCAATCCTTACACTTTATAATTTTTCCGCCTTTTCCTCTTCCTATTTCAACTATAGAATTTCGTAACTTCAACATTTTCCCGCCTGTACTGCTTGAGTCAAGCTTCGGCATTAGAACCCTACCTAACCTACACGTCATTCGCTCTCCTCGTCATTCACTCTATCGCTCTCACTCACTCTCCACTTTTTCCACTTAACCTCACAATTCACGCTTTTCTTTTTACCTTCTTTACGTTTCGCATTCACACTTTTGTCTACTTACATTCACTCCAAAACAATCACCTTATTTAGCTCATCACTTTTCACTCACCACACTACCCACCCTTAATTAATAATGATCAAAATTTCAAAAAAACAATTTCCCCTTAACAAACGCGTGCACTACTCTACGGTACCGGAAACGGAAGCCCCCCTATATGAGACCCATTTGGAGGAACTTTAGACGTGTATCAAGTTTCATCAGGTTTCTGATTGGCTTGCAGATTTTCGATAGTTTTTGTCAACAAAAACATGTCAGTTAAGCTGTCTAATGTTAGTATTTCTCAATTAATTGTAAATTTTTGTTTATTGAATATTTGCATTTTATTCAATAATAAAAAATAATAAATAAATGGATTTTTATTAATTAAAAAGTGATAGGGATTATAACACTGTGCGGCAGTAAAAATATACTTTCATGGAGACCTAGCACAACATGAAGGTCTAGTAAAACTAAGAAAAATGGTACAGGTGTAATTTCCACTACACCTCAAAAATCTCATTTTTCGGCCAAAAACACGTTTTTCTGAATGTTGATGTGAACAATCACTCATAATTTTGCTAATTTCCATCCGATTTCTAACTTGTTTAGGGTTCCGTACACCTTCGGTGTTCGGCGGAACCCTCATAGCGAGACTCGTGCGTTCGTAGCCAAAAACCATTCCCCCCCCTTAACTTCTAAACTATTTGACCTAGAGGTTTGAAATTTTGTACACTTAGGTATTTTCACGTGTAGATTGCACGAAAAATATAGAGAACATAATTCAAGGTGATGTTCATAGCGTTGTCAAGGAAATAACAACATTTTTTTGCAAAAATGCATTAAAAAGGGACCATTCCCTTCCCCTTAACTTCTAAACTATTTGACCTAGAGGTCTGAAATTTGGTACATATCTGAATTGATGGCCATAGCGTTGTCAAGAAGAAACTGCAAATTTCCGAAAAAAAAAGTTTTTTTTCTCTAACTTTGCCATTATTTGAGCTAGAGGGCTAAAATTTGGTACACTCGTGTATTTTTGCATGCAGATTATGGAAAAATTATGTTTGAAAATAAAATTAAATATTATGAGGTCACAAAAAACAATTCAAAAAATCACCAAAAAAATGTTTAGACCCCTATGCTAGAGATCACCCTAATTGTCCTACAGTACCCCTTAAACCAATAAAATGTTTATTTGTATACTTAGAATTTAAAAAAACGATATAAAACGCATTTGAAAATTGTTATCACTTTTTTTTTCAAAATAATTGAAAAATTATGAAAAAAACAAAAAAAAAATTTTAATCTTATAAAAGGCTTGATCAAGGCTGCCACAGGACCTATAATCAAGACTGTTATAAGCCCTGAAACCCTATAAAAATTTCAGGGCTTCCTCCTAAAAAAAATTCATGATTTTTATGTTATTTATATGAAATACAAGCCTGTACCTTTAAGCAAAAGTTTCATGTACTTGAAGGTAGAAGTATTTTCATAATTTGTACGTTCTAATTAATTTTCATAATCTGTAGGGGAAAGTAGTCAGAGTTGGATATATTTTTGACTATTCTCTATAACTTCTCCTGCAGGCCGAATTTTGCGATGTCTCTTATATTATTGGAAAGTTCTACTAAAATGCAATGTTTTTGCTTAACATTGCAAAAAATTTGGACCAAAAGTTTCGGAGTTATAGGCAATTAAAAAAAAAAAAAGGTAGTCAGAGTTGAACATGGTAGTCAGAGTTGGGTCACTGTAGAAAATCAATGAAATATGAAGATAAATGATTGAAAATGACAATATCTTTGCCTTCGCATGATAGAATGGCACTCAAATACATTTGGAAATGACAAAAGGAAACGTGAAATTGAAATAAATCATATTTCCTCTTGTATCGCAAAATTGATCTGAAAGTGAAAAAGTATTACCAAAAATTTGAATTTTCTTTCTTTTCAATAGAAATGTAGTTTTTGGCACCTTTTTAAACCTATAATAATAATAGTAATAATAATAATCACTATTATACAAATTTAAATTTCAAGATTCAATGAAGAGTCGCCACTTATTTGATTCGTGATAGTAGTCGGATATGTATTCGGATATGTGATATGTATTTGGATACATTCGAGCAATAAACAAGTTTGTCATTCACTTCATCAGTTGTGAACACTTCTTTATGATAAGGCTCATGATGCTATATCATCGGAGAAAATAAGGAAATTCGAGTTTTCTGTCGACTGTTACATTTATATGTCTTGAATTTTCATGAACACTCAGTACAATCGAATTCTGGTTCATACCATCGATCAGAAGTAGCATATTTAAGAGTGAAGAAATCATTGTAGCTATCAACCAGAGTTTTATTATTCTTTAACTTCACACGATGCTTCTGATCCACCAATAAACCACATACGAAACAAAACTTATTGCGATTATCACCCATTTTTCCATCAAAAATTAAAGCAAAGCAAGAAAAGTTTGACGTTTCAATAAGGTTTAATTACAATAACACTTTCTTTTCTTATTCAAGATACAGTGTAATCTTAGGTACACTTAAGAACCTTTTTCATATTTCTATTAAAAAACAAATGCATGATAATCGCAATAAATTTTCTTCCATTTATGGTATATTTGTGGATAAGCAGCATTGTTTGAAACTGTGATTGATGGCCTTAAACATTTTTTTGCAACCTAGCGTATGTCACGTCTGTTCGTTGGTATAAACCAGAATTCACGTAGGCTAAGTGTTCTTCAAAATTCAAGAAATAGGAATCGAAAAGTTGACACAAATTTAAAATTTACTTATCTTCTCCATTCGTATTATATTACCAAACAATCCAAAATGCTCACGTTTCAATTTAAACAAAGGAATATCTTGGAAGAAGATTTCAGGATCTCGCTAGTCTGCAAAAGTTGATGATCAAAATTCTTTCAGAGAAATTTACAACGCTGGAGTAGACAATACCAGCATACAAAAATTTTAAAAACGTATTTCGTTTTATAAACTACACTACATATGAATGGCAAATAATCAGCGACTTTATAGTACTAATAAATAATACAAACGAATGAGATTGAACAAATAATTTTGAATTAATGAGCATTTCCTAGACATTTTTGAAAGTTATTGCCAGTTCTGTTATGTACTGCATAGTTCCGTACTGCACTGTACTCTACTGAATATTCCAATGAAAGTTATATATTTGTAATGACACTTGTTATAATTTACATGCTTTCCAACGCGTCCTAATGCTGTTTGAAAGTCAATTATACTATATACAAAATGAGTAAAAAATTTAATACTCTTAAAACTTACATAACTCTGTTAATTTTAATCAAATTACATTCAAATATAGCTGATTCGACGCGGAATCAAATTAATTATAACAATAATGCACTGACAAAAATCCCCAATATCGGATAATATTGTAAAAATGTCGTCAAACTTTGAAAAATGGAGAAAAAAATTCCAAACATTTTCATCTACAGTTTCGTCAGTTCTTATTTCAGCAAAATTATCAACACACTGTCGGAAAGCTCTGTTTTTCCTTTTTCAAAATAAAAAAAAAGTTAGAAATCGGATAGAAATTAGCGAAATTATGAGTGATTGTTCACATTAACCTGCAGAAAAACGGTTTTTTTGGCCGTAAAATGAGATTTTTTAGATGTATTGGAAATTTCACCTATACATTTTTCTTAGTTTTACTAGACCTACAAGTTGTGCTAGATCCGCAAAAAAGTATATTTAGATTTTCTTATTTTATCGCACAGTGTAATGAAATTATCGTGTCTATAGTGTGATTAGAGAAATGTTTGTTTGTATTGATATTCCTTTTCGTCAGTTTAAATGTTATTATCATGTTATTGTTTTTATTATTAATATTAATTACTTAATATTGACAAATATTTATTATTTTATAATATTATTGATATTATTATACTATGATATATGTAGGGGATTATTTCTCAAGTGGCACCGGTCCGAAAAGCAAGTTTATTCTATCAGGCTGAATCTTAGACAAAATTTTGTTCTCTTTAATAGTAATGAATAGAAAAAAATGTTGACTAAAGAAGAAATATTTAGCTTGCGGGACGGGATGAAATTTTTGACTTTTTTAAGGAAAATGTTTACTTTGATAATTTGTTGTTCTTTTAATTTTAATTAGAAAAATTTTGAAATATTAGTTTTAATAGATTTTTTTACGCTCTTTTGATTAATCATATTATTTTTTACAATAAAAATTTGTTTGGCCCCTCAAAATCAAAAATAGAAATAAAAAGAACTTTTTCTTCAAAAAGGGATGGATTTTTTTATTTTTTAAAAGAAAGCCCTACTTTTTTCCTATAGACAATCTGTAGAGTAAAAAGTTGGATGAGAACTTCTAGTCAACGAAAATAAAGGTTGACTAGAACCTAACGCCAATGACGCTAGCTACCACTTGCACCACAACAGCACACAGTTTGGCCTAAAGCACTATTTTTGGAGAAAAGTCTGCTAACAACTCAAACATGAACCAATTTTAATTTTTTTTTTTAATACTCAGGAATGTTTGTCCTACAACGCTTAATTGCTAGATAGATCTTATTCAAAATAAGGTTTTCTTTTTTAACAAAAATAAATGTTAATAACTTTTAAAAATGGAAAAAAATTAGTTTTGGCGAAGTGATTTCAAGATCCTTCAAAGACAGAAACTTTTATATATACTTGAATATTTTACACACAAGACTTAACTAAAGTATTTTAAATTTTATTTTAGTTCACAAATAAATAACTTCGAAAGTTTTTCTGACTTAGATTTCTTTTGTTTTTGTAAAATTAATTAATAACTATTTATCTTGAGTTGTAATTCACTTTGGGATGATTACTAATAATTATTGAATTTTTTAAATAATCTTAGTTAACAATTTAATAACTTCAACAGTTTTGTTTACATAATTTCGTTGCTTTTGTAAATTTAATTATTACTGGCATAGAGTTTAATTGCAGTTTAGGATGTTTACTAACAGTTATTAAATTTTTTAAAACAATTTTAGTTAACAATTACATAACTTCGTAAGTTTAATTTATTTAGATTTTACTTCTGTAATTAAATAAAAAAATTACATTTGGTTCAGATTTTTACAAAAGAAAATAGTATATTAAGCAACAGGGGGTTAAAGGCAGCCATTTGTTTACGCTGATGTTTGTGTACGAGTGATAGAAACGAAATTTAAGTAAACAAAACTGTTGAAGTTATTAAATTGTTAACTAAGATTGTTTAAACAATTCAATAAATATTAGTCAACAACCCAAAGTGAATCACAACTCTAGATAAATAGTAATTAATTAATTTTACAAAAGAAAAGAAATATAAGTAAGGAAAACTTTCGAAGTTATTTATTTGTCAACTAAGCGTAAGATTGTTTAAACAACTTAAAAATTGTTAGTTATTCGCTAGAACCATTTAAAAATACTTTAGTTAAGTTTTGTGTGTAAAATATTTAAGTATATATAAAGTTTCTGTCTTCAAAGGATCTTGAAATCACTTCCCCAAAACTCATTTTTTTTATTTTTTAAAAGTTACTAACATTTATTTTTGTTAAAAAAGAAAATCATATTTTGAATAAGATCTATCTAGCAATAAAGCGTTGTAGAACAAACAACGTATTAAAATAAGTATTAAAAAAAATAAAATTAAAATTGGTTCATGTTTGAGTTGTCAGCAGACTTTTCTCGAAAATAGTGCTTTAGGCCAAACTGTGTGCTGCTGTGGTGCTAGTGGCTGCGAGCGTCCTTGGCGTTAGGTTCTATTCAACATTTATTTTCGTTGACTAGAAGTTCTCATTCAACTTTTTACTCTACAGATTGTTTATAGGAAAAAAGTAGGGCTTTCTTTTAAAAAAATTTAAAAATCAAGCCCTTTTTTAAGAAAAAGTTCTTTTTATTTTTCATTTTCAGGGGTCAAAAAATTTTTTCTTGTAAAAAATAATATGATTAATCGAAATAGCGTAAAAAAATCTATTGAAACTGGTATTTCAAATTTTTTTTCAATTGAAATTAAAAGAACAACAAATTATCAAAGTAAACATTTTCCTTAAAATAATAATCAAAAATTTCATCCCGTCCCCCCAGCAAAATATTTCTTCTATAGTCAACATTTTTTTTCTATTCATTACTATTCAATAGGACCACATTTTGTCCAAGTTTCAGCCCGATAGAATAAACTTGCTTTTCAGACGTGTGACACTTGAAAAATAATCCCCCATGTATATATATATATATATACTAGAAGAAAGAAGATAGTATGGTTCATTAGAGAGATTTGAAATCCAAAATACACCTAGTGGGAAAGTAACGATAGGCCAAGACTTTGCTCAATATTGGTGGCCAAGGCTTTTAATATATCACGCAATTTTGGTCCAATATTTATTGACTGGTTCCCTCTTAATACTCTGACGTGCAATTTAAAAAATTCGTAACTGACTTTATCGTTGAGATCGATAGTTTCCAACATATCATTGGATTAAGTGAAATACCATGTCGTTATTCTGATTGTCAATATAGTTATATATTATGAAATACTATTTCTTTAATAGTATTAATTATTTCAATATTAAGAATTAATTTAAAAATTTCTTAGGGTTCCATACACTACAAGTGTACGCACGGAACCCTATTGAAAAAGCCTTGTCGAGTTTGGCCGAACTCTTATGTCTCCGAACTTGCATTTTGACGAACTTTTAAATCACCGAAGTTTGGCTTTCTAAACGAGTCTTCTGATTGGCTGGTAATGTAACTGGGAAATCTTTTAGCCAATTGGACACTCGTTTAGAAAGCCTACTTTTCGAGGGTCAGGCAAATGCAAATTCAGTTACTTGTGTAGTTAATGAGTTAAGAAGTTTCACATATGACAGTTCGGAGACTTAAATGTTTCGATAAATCCGAGTTTTGCGATTAAAAAGTTCGGCCAAACGCAAGTTCGGGGATACTGAAGTTTGGATATATACGAGTTCGAGAAATTAAAAATTTAAAAAAATGGAATTTCGTCGATTTAAATATTTTAGCAAATGTGAGTTGAGTGATTTCAAAGTTATGACAGATGCAAAATCGGTAAATTAAAAGTTGGGACAAATGCAATTTCGGAGAATTACAAATTCGAACAATTTAATTTCAGGCAATTGCAAGTCCGGTCAATTGGGTTTTGAAAGAAATGCACGCCACCCATGCCTATGGGGTGCGTTTTAAATCTGTCTGATAAGCAGTCTCTTCTCTGGTTCTGGGAATATCACTGTCTTGGATTTCAGAAATTTACAGTATGGATTGTTCTCGTTTGGACCTTAGGGACTCAGCTAATCTTAAAGATTTAATTTTTAATAATTGTCTTTGCTAAACTAACACTTTTAAACGTACACAGCAATATAATTGCTATCAATTAAATTATATTTCAGTTACCAAAACGGGAAAGGGGTATGTCTTGCGATACACGAAGGGAGTAGTTTTACAAATTTTTGATAATCTGTGCGCATTTCAATACATTGAGATATTTTTATTTCCCTCAGCTTCTGACGTGCTCCGATCATGAATCCCTTTAAACAAATTCTTTTTCAGGTTTATCCGATTCATCAAACAATCATTTTCTAAATTATTTAGTAAATGTTTTCAAAACGTGCAACCAAATGCGGCTAATTATTTGTAAGTTAATTGCATTTATTTCCGGGTACTCAAATTTTATATTGTTCTGTTATCTTTTGGTGATGTTTGTAAAATGTAACCTTGTATATGTAAATCAATCAGTTTTTATCTGAATCTAAAAACAGATGTAACTTGTACCTATAAAATTCTTTCTTTAATCATTCCGAACTAATCCGATGTTTTCCGAAGCTAAATTTTTGTCCTTTTGAAACCTTTTATTTTAATCCAAATCAATTCACTTCAAATCCAAATAAACCTCTTTAGAATTAGGACGGATTGACTCAGATTGAAATAACAGGATTTTCACAAATCCAACTTTAGCTTCTGAATGAAACGGATTAATTCAAAATGATTCTAAAACAATTTTTCGACAAGTTACCGTCAAGTGGGGCTATTTTGTGCACAAAACCGCTCTTTTTCCACTCTATGCTTTATTAAAATTCAGAATCTGAAAAAATATAGAATTTATCTATTCAGTTATGTTGCAGACATCCTTCTAAAGGTGTCCTATGAGTTAGCCGACAAAAAAAATTTTTTGTCTGAGTTTTAGAAACTCAAAGTTTTACACAAAATATACCCCATGGTGGGGCTATTTTGTGCATCAAAGTTTGCTTATTTATAAAGTTGTGTAAAATTTTTTTTTAACGTTTTGCTGTATGACGTATTATTTCCAGATATTCTAGAGTACAATAAAGAAAAACAAAACCAGAAATATTTTTTTTCTAGGAATTGTTAAACTAATTTGAAACTAAAACACAAAAATTTCAACAAAAAATAATAGATTTACAAGAAAAGTTATTTCTTTAAGAAAATTTTACTTAAAATAACTTCTATTACACTTCTTCAGTTATTTTAAGAGAAAAAGTTTTAAAATTAACTTGAAAAGCATGTAATTATTAATGTTACTTTTTTGAGGTTTTCAAGACATCATATATAGGTAGAACTGAAATTTTAAGCTTATTTCTTGTCTTCTATAACAAAAATAAGACAAAACTCTTTCAAAACGAAATTCTAAAGTAATGTTTACTAACTACAAAACAAATGATTGAAAAAAACTTGATTTTAAAGAATGCACAAAATAACCCACCAAATCCTGGTTTTTCAGTTTTTTACACTTTTTTCTTAAAATATGCAATAAAAAGTTAGCGCATCACGTATAAATCATCACAACTAAATGGTCAACAAGTTTTATTAATACCTTCAGAAACACTTTTAAACTTCCGGAGATCTGAACAGAATTTTGAGAACTTTGAAATTTTTCTGCTTGATTTTCATGATTTTACAATTTTTTTTCTGATTTCAGATAAAGAATTGAGTAAATTCATTTAGTAGTCTCTGTACTAAATGCGCCCCAAGGCGCACAAAATAGCCCCACTTGACAATACATCTATTTTTAGATTCGGATAAAAACTGATTGCAGGGATCACAGTACCTATTGATACTGAAAAAGGTGAATAGGTGCGAATTTTTTCAAAAATAGGGGATAAAAAGGGGACAAAAAATTTGCTTCAACTTATGTACTTAAAGATTTTATAGGACATTTTTATTCACAAATTTTAAATAAGGAAACATTATACAAGGCTGCCAGCGGACTTGTAGATTGAAAATAGTACAAAAAAGTGACTTTTTATTTTAAAAAGGTGAATAAATAGGGAGTTTTCAAGTGAGAAATGTAAATAAACAATAATTTGCAATAATAAACAAAATATTACTGATATTAATTTGGGGCCCGCCAGCAGGCAAATAATTAATCAGGGCTCCCCAATATCAAATTTGAAAAAAAATTTGTTAAATGAGAAAACTAATTGGAAAATGAATTAAAAATCAAGAAATGAAGACAAAAATTTTTAATTTAAAACAAAATAATTGAAATTTAAAGAAAATAATTGAAAAATGTAAAGAATACTTGTAATTACAAGAAAATAATTGAAGCATGATAAAAATAAGTAAAATTTTACGAAAAATAATGATTCACATTTAAAAGAAAATAAAAAAAATTTACATATGTAGAAAATATGTAGAAAACAGTTGAAAAATTACCATAAAAAACTGAAATTTGGAAAAAAAATTAATGAGAAATATAACTCAAAAAACGAAGTAAAAAATAAAAAATTTATTACTTCAATTAAAAAATTAAGGACATAATTGAAACGTGAAGAAACTAATTGAATAATGTCATAAATAATTAAAAGCAAGTGTAAAAATTAAAAATTTATAGACAACAATAATAAAAAGATTGAAGAAAATGACATTTAAAGAAAATAATTCCAAAATGTCAAAAATATTTGAATAATAACTAAAATAATAGTTGTTTGAAAAAAATAATTGAGAAATGACAAAAATACTTGATAACTGATGTAAGTAATTGATAATTTATAGATAATAATCATTGAAAAATTGAAAAAAGTATTAGAAGTTTAAGGAAAATAATTAAAAGTTGAAGATATTAATTGACGTTTAAAGAAAATAATTGAAATTTAAAGAGAATAATTCAAAAATGCCAAAAAAAATTAAATATGAGAAAAGGAATTGAAATTGGTAGAAAATAATTGGAAAAAGTGTAAAAAATTATAAATTTGAAGACAATACTTGAAAAATTGACGAAAAAATTGAAAAATTAAGAAACTAGTTGAATAATGAGATAAATAATTGAAAGCTGGTTTAAAAATTTATAGACAATAATTGAACCTTTGAAAAAAATATTGGAAGTTTGAGGAAAATAATTGAAAGTTTTAGAAATTAATTGAAGTCTAAAGGAAATAATTGAAATTTGAAGACAATAATTGCAAAATGTCATAAAATTTAAATATAAGGAAAGTAATTGAAATTTGTAGAAATAATTGAAAAAAAATTGAAAAAGTTGTAAAAAATTAATAAATTTATGAGAATAATAAAAAGGATTAAAAAAATAATTGAAATTTTTTTTTTAACTTTTTTTTAATTTCTTGTCAATAAACAAAATTGAATAAAATAATTGAAATTTGATAAAAATAATTTTAAAATGCCAAAAATAATAAAAATATGAAGAAAATAATTGGAAAATGACAGAAATAATTGAATAATGACAAAAGTAATTGAAATTTGAAGAAAATAATTTAAAAAATGACGAAAGTAAATTGAAAATTGTGTAGAAAATTTAAATATTCTTGGCAATAACTTATAGATTTTAGAATATAATTGAAATTTAAAAAAAAATAATATAAAAATGACAAAAATAAATGAAAACTTGTGTAATAAATTTAAATATTCCTGACAATAAGTTAAAGACAGAAGAAAATAATTGATATACGAAAAAATGAAGTTCAAAATCTTAGAATTATTTGAAAATTGACAAAAGGACTTTAAAAATGAATAAAAATGAAAAAGATAATTGAAAAGAGATGTAAAAATTAAATATTTGTAGACTGTATTAAAAAAATTGATGATGTAAGGTCATTTTTTTGAAAACTGAATTTTTTACACGAGAATGTATATCCAAAATTTTTAAAAATTAATTTTTGACTTCGGAATCTTTATTTGCGACCTCAAAAATCTCCAAATAAGACTTGTTGAATTTCCTTGAATATTTAGGTGATAAAAGATTGCACATATTGCAATGTATTATTTCTACATATTTTTTATAACACCCGACACTTTGAAAATTTAATTTCTTTAAACATTATATCTTATAATATGGCTAAAAATGAAAAAATTTATGACCTAAAATATTTTTAGCTTATGAATTAAAAAAGTTGGGAATTTATTTTTAAAAGTTTATTTTTCCCCATGTATTTTTAATGGGGATTTTCTATTGACTGATGCAGATTAATGTAAATTAATTGGGCTGGGTTTTTATAAAATTTTTTTCTTTATATTGAACTGCTAAAATTTCTGGCTATAACTATAAACTTTAATACTGAAAGTTAGAAAAAGGGGAAATAGGGGACAATTCTTTAAAATAGGGGAAATAGGTGCAAAATTTTAAAATAGGGGAAAAAAGGTGAATAGGGGACAACCTGTGATCCCTGTGATTGACTCTGAAACGAATGTCAAGTCGACACGGAAAAATACTGATTAAAACTTATTCAAACAGAATAAAATTCAATCCCATAGTTTGATTAGGGTAGATAAGCTATATTTCTGTCTATTGTTATATTAAAATATATGTAATAATGAATAGTTTTTTACTACAAATTACAAAATATTTATGTAGGTGCAAAAAGTGTTTTAGTATTTTTTAAATATTAACAAAAATATTTGTAATCTGAAGTATATTAATCTAATTTTGTAACTTTTATATTACAATGAAGTTTGAATTAAATATATATGAAAGGTTAGTTTATGGGTTATTCGGCTCAACTTACCACTTATTATCAAGGTCAGTTGACCCCAAAATATTTTTCTACTTATTAGAAACCCTTAAAAAATTCATAGACTTCACAAAATAATCCGAATGTTAACTTAAGTTTTTTGAAAGTTAACTTAAACTTTTCAGAAAGTTAGCTTTAAGTTTTTCCATTGTTACTTTTAACTTATGCGAATTACATGTTAATTACACTTAACTATTAGGAAAGTTGACTTTAACTTTTTCAAAGTTTACTTTACCCTTTCCGTAAGTTAACTTTAAGTTTTCCGAAAGTTAACTGTAACTTTTCCGTAAGTTTCTTTTAACTTTTCCGAAAATTAACCTTAAGTTTTTTGAAAGTTATCTTTATTCTTTAATGAACCTTCGGTGAAAAAGCCACTGCTGTAGCTGAAACGAATTTAATAAAAAATACATCTGAATTCGTTCTGGGTTTGAAAATTAACAATAAGGCAAAGAAAAAAGAACAATGAACAAAAATAAGGTAGTTTCTAAAAATAAAAAACGTGTTACATTATTTAAGGTTGTTAATGCTGCTAAAAAGTGTATGAAGTCCAACAGTAGTTCTACAGACACTATCAGGACTGCTAAGATTGGTGCACAGAAGGCAGTGAAAAAGTTTGGTGGTAAATGTAAAATTTTACCACCTTAAATTCTTCCAGTGCCCTTAAAATTTGAAAGTATTTTACCACTTTTTCTAATTTTTGCTGTAATAAGTACATTAGAAGATGTGAGTGGAGGCATCGGTGGTATAGTAAAAGATGTAAATGACGCTTAGGCAGCCAAAGAACAACTTTAGAAGCTTAACGACATAATAAAACAATGGATGCTATTGTCTTGAGAAGAAGTATACACTTAAAACCTTATTGACTAGGACTTGGGCTTTATATTTAACCGTATCAAGAAAAAGATTAAACAAATAAGAAACGGAGTCAAAACACTAATATTGAAGCTACCTCATTGTGCACTAACTGGCTTCAATCTATTAAATACGGAACCCACCCGTTTTGTTCCAAATATACATCTAAGGTAGAAAAACTATTGTTACACTACCAGGTACTTTAAATTAACGTTGTATTATAGTAAGGAAACAAATTCGATCCTAGGAAGGTAAAAATTACAAAAAACAGAATTTCTTCCTTTTTTGTATTTTATTGAGTCACGCAACGTTTTAATGACTGGTGTGTCTTACTCATCAGGCTAATTTCTTTTAAAATAAAAATATACACAAATTAAACATAGCACTAACAGACTAATCACAATAAATAAATTAATTAATTAAAAGTTTTTTTTACCTAAAGTACAATAAAAATACATGATTTTAGTCAATTAATTAAAATAAATATTCAAATTGAAAAATTGTCGTCAATACGGTAGGAGCATCATGCCCAAACTGATTACGAAGAAACAGGGGTCGATGTACTTAAATATAAACAGAGGTGGCAATCGCTAAGTTTAAAACAGAGACAGTAATGATTAGACAGAGAAAAAAAAACAATCATAAGTTCAGTCGGTTACTAAGTGGAAAATAGATTCTATTAAGATATAAAATTTTAGATTTATTATTAATTGTAAATTCGTTACTTTTTATGTGTAACATTTCTGAAAAAATGCGTTTTTTGTAATCAGACTCACGATCAAGAATAGTCGCATTGTTCCAATCGAACTCATGATTGAATTTAGATTAATGTTCGAAAAAAATAGAACTTTCTTTTTTACTATTTCTTCTATGTTCGCCAGTTCTCGTTTTTAACGAACGTTTGGTTTCCCCAATATATTTCACAGGATATTTCTTACAATTGATGTTATAAACGATTTGAGTAGTTTGCCATTTATCAGTACGGTCTTTACCTAATCTAATAATATTTTTAAAATTTTTGTTAACAATAGGAATTGTGTGGATGTTAAATGATTTTAACATTTTTGAAAGTTTTGTAAAATCTAAATAATTGTAAGGAATACAGACTTTCGGCATTTGTTTATATAACAAAGCGCGTGGATTACAAACATTTTGATTGTTGGTTATACGGTATTTTAAAGAATTTAGAAGAACATTGGTATATTTCTTAATAATCATTGGTGGATAGTCGTTGTTTTCAAGAATTTTTGTTATTTTTTCCAAATTATACTACTACAGCTGTAACTTCTTATTATAACAAGAAAATTAACATTTTCTATTAATCTATTACTATTAGATGTGTTATTTAAATTATTTGTATATTAAAAGTTTTAAAAAAAGTAAAATATTTATTTAAATATATTAAATTTAAAATTTATTATGTTTAAAGTTGAGTTCCATCACTGTCCTAGAACTTCATGATATGATGTTCCAGAAGGAACCTGTAACTACAAAGAACAAAATATGTTCTTCTTAAAAATCTATTTTTCTCATTGCAAACTTATCAATGGATACCAGTTAAGGCCCTGGAACTAGACGATCAAGGTACCTACATAAAAATATCTACTTGTATTTGTTCTTTTTTACTTACTTGTCAATACCCTTAAAGGCATCAGGTTCGATTAATGAAATTTTGTTTTCATATAATGTAAGTATTTCTAATGTATCCAGCCCTTCAAACGCTCCGCCATGAATCGTATTAATTTTGTTATGATTCATATTTAAAATTAACAGATGATGAAGAGTTTTTAGGGATGAAGAAGGAACAGCATTTAGTGAATTCTGTGATATGTCCAGTTGTGTTAAAGCTTTACCTGTAATAATAAATAATAAACTATAATAATAAATGAGTTAGATATAATTATTATCATGATTAAAGGTTTAAATAGCCATATCTGACAAGTTACACTTGTCCATTAAAAAGGGGACCATACAACATGCCCCTCACACATTTGGATAGTACTCACACTACTTTAAGTTAAATACTAGTAATGAAAAACTTCCAAGTAGTAGGACACACTATTTAGAACCTTTCCAGATATCGAATTTTAAAAATTCCATTTTTGCATGTGATAACTGCATTAGGCTTTCGTGGCCGGCGGTTTGAACGCTTCGTTGACATTTCAAATATTTTGGATTTGATTCATTTTTCTTTGAAATTGATGTAATATATACTCTGTTAATTAATAATATTATTATTATTATTTTTTTTTACAAAACAAGTTTAGGAGAGGAAAAAATGCTTTTACGCACTTGTTCGTGTGGGACTCAACCACGTGCTGTGGCAATACCGCACTAAAACAACCTCTCCCATTCTTGCTTTACTTACTCCATCCGTTCCTGCTCCCTCCATCCTGTAAGGTTAGCAAGAGCGTGATCCACTTACTCGAGACGTTTTTCATGTTTCTTGCACTGTTGTCCTCGCCCATAGCCGCCGATGTTCTTAAGCGGTGGTCGAGAACGTTGTTGGATGCTTTTTTAGAGCTACCAAATAAGATGTTAAAGCGAACAGTGCTGCCGAACCAGATTGATTAATTGGCTCACAAATGAAGCCTTAATCCCTCCCAAACAACCGATTAGAAGAACATTCAATCGGACTTTATAACCTGGGTGTATTCGACTCAATTCGAACATGAGCTCTTGATACTTGGTCCGCTTCTCATCCTCCTTACGATTAATGTTGTTCTCAGCTGGGGCCGAGAACTCAATTACACAAATGATCTTACTTTTATGATCCTGGAGTACTATATCAGGTTTATTGGCAGTGATACGATGAGTGGTGGAAAAAGATAAGTTCCAGTAGATCTTACACTGGTCATTTTCCACTACGGACTCCTGATCCCCTTGGGTATACGGCAAGATGGGTTCTTTATCTATACCATATTGGTGTCGAAGGTGATAATACAACACCTTAAGCGCAGCATTGTCTCTTTCAATATACCTGTAACACGCGTACTTCGGACACGCACTTAGAATGTGACTTAGAGTCTCCGCATATTGTTTACATGCACGACAGATGTTACTGTCGACAGGTATATGTATCACACGACTGCTCTTATGTTCCTGTAATAGAAGCTCATGTTCTGCTTCCTTGACACGGCCCTTAAGCATCAATGGTGGTAACAATGCTAGTCCATGTTGCACATTACTAGTATCAAATGGGAGACGAAGTTCATTCGCAGCTCTTTCTGCCGCATGATATAAGAATACCCCACAATTCGTAATTTCATGATGGTGAACAAATTGTAAAAGAGGATCTCGACTGTTCATAATTGAGCATGTAGCAGCCAAAACGATTCTACGATGAAGACACTCTAAGTCCAGTAGACCTTGTGGCGTCCCTTAACGCCTTTATTTAACAATTTATTTTATCTAAATAAACGCGCTGATCCCTCTTGTTGCCAGCCGTGCGAACTCCAATGCTCAAATCATATTTTATATATTCCGCGTAAATTCAGAATGCGGAAGCTGCTGCGAACTTCGGTCAACGACCGAATTAGGTAATCGGGCGACCTCAGCCTACTTACGAATAGGCCCGAAGGTCGTGTCGAAGATCGTGGTCGATGCCTCGTCAGAGAGGCGCCGAACGCTGTGTAATTGACACTTCTATGTAAAATCTTTTGTCCACGCTTTGCGTGGTTTACTCTTATTGTTAATTGGTTGTGCGCTAAATAGCGACTATCTTTATACTGAATAAATTGTGCTACTGTCGTAACCCATTGGATTATTTTCTGGTGTGTGTGAACTGTGAGTGGGTGGCGTTTTGGGATTAAATATCCATATTAACTTTGTTCGACTTTGTTTGCGCCAACCGCAACTTGACCACGCCGAGTCGAGGACCGTTTTCCAGTCATCTGTTTCTAAGATCAACAAACTGGTAAGTCTCTGATTTCCTCGACTTCTTGTACGCTTCGCCATGCTCGTTTTCCTCCTCTCGTTTGTTGGTTGATTTTCAGGAAATCTCGCTCGTCTATTTTGTGTGTCGGCCTTTCCGAGCCGAACTCAGGCTAGTCGTTTTTTCAATTAAAATATTAAAATGACAAAAATTAAAGTCTCGGTCAGGTTCGCCACATTTTTGGCGCCCAACGTGTTTAGTTTTTTAAACTAAAATTAAAGTTTTTTGTGCCATTTTTATGTTTTTCATACATGAAATTGCGCTTAATTCTCTATAATTTTTTTACGTTAAAATCAATTCAATCTTTTAGCCAATTTCGTGACTTATTCACATAAATTACGCCTTAATGGTTTGATTTAACATCTTAAATTTTTCTTTTCTCAAATTTCTTAAAAGTAAATTAACGAAAATTGTCACGTTCGAAAAATCATAATTTTTCCACGTGCAAAATGACGAGCCAGATTTTCAATCTCTCTCTTATTCTTTAAAATAAAATAAGCTTATATGAAAGAAATTAACAACGTTTAAAATTTTTGAGAGCGAAATTAAATTTTTGATAGCACAAATAACTAGTCTTTCTCAAAATGAAATTCTCTTGTAATTCTTAGAATTAACAAATTTCGTAGCGTCTCTGGCGTTCTCTCTCACTCCGTCTTTATTTCCGTAAATATCTATTCTGTCGCTTACCGCTTATCTTGCTTATTTAGCAATTATGTATTAGAAACTTGAATATTGCTAAAATTAACATTTTATTACATTTTATTATTTATAAAATTATTGTTAATGATGACTATCATGAGGTATAACCTAAAATATTAATTTTAAAAATTTTTAGAGACGCAAATTTTGTCTCATGTTTGGAACGAAATCCCTTGTCCGGTCACCGTCAAAGGTAAACACACGCGCTTGAAAAAGCGTAAACACTGCTTATCGCAGTAAATTGAGAATTTACTTGCTATTTCTTGACAGTCTTCACGATTTTGAATTTAAAATTTAGATTTAAAATATTTGAAGTGAATTAAAATTTTGAAATTAAAATTAAAATTAAATTTAAAGAATTTAAAATATTAAGATTATTTAAAAATGTCTTTCACATTATAAATTCTAAATTTCGATCAAAATAAATTTCAAGAAAATTATTATTTTAAAATTAATTGAAAATTGAAATTAATTTCGCTTTATGTTTTTATCTGTTTTTTCGTGATTCAACGCAAAAAGTAAAACTTCTTTTTTCTACCTTACGACAAATAAATTAAGATTAATTTTTACAATGACGAAAAATAAGAAAACCCCAAAACAAAAATCCGGAGTATCTACAAGGTCACAACGCGGTAGTTTTAGACCAACGAATACGTTACGTCGAACGCCACCCCCTGGCGCAAATGAGACCCAGTCTCAAGATGAAAATTTCGACACCTCAAACGCTTCGGAAAATGCTTCAGCAAATGCTTCGGCAAATTTCACTAAAAATAATCAAAATGAAAACCGCGCACCACCCCCTCCCCCGGGAGCTATTCCTAAAATTTCATTCACAACACGCAAAGGTCGACCTCCAAAAAAGAGAAGCCCTTTAGAATCATCCACTTCCACGCGCCTCTCCTTTTTTATTTCAGAGCTTCAAACTCAGGCAAATAGCTTGTTTCAACAGTCGATTCAATTTCAAACGACCATGACCCAAACATTTGCCCAACATCTCGAAGAGACTCGAAATCAAATTGCCGCTTTTCAATTTGATAATCAGCAACAGATTCAAGCGCTTCGGCTCGAATCAACTAAATCAATCGAGACTCTAACGCAAAAAATCTCGGAATTACAAATGAAAGTTGCGCAATCACCGTGGCATGATTCTCGTTGGGAATCAATAGATCGCCCCCTCTACAGCAACGTCACACAGGACGGGTCGTCACTGCCCACTTGCCTACCCCCCACCGCTCCCACTACCACGGTGACGATAACGGCCACAGGCACGACACCTTCGGCGGGAACAAGTACGGCGTACTCGCTCCCCCCTCACCCCCTCATGACGCCTGCTCACAGGGCACCGGTCCCAACGCGCGTTTTACAATTTGACGATGTTCCTCAAATTTACAACCGGACACCCTCGATGCAAAATAGTCAATTAAATCAACCTTTGTTAAATTTAAATTTAAATAATAACGACAATTTTTCTCAACAAGCGCCAAGAATTCCCAATCCAAATATGCATAAAATTATTAAATCATGGGAATTAAAATTTCCAGGCAAATTAGACGCCGACGATTTTATCGATGAATTTGAGCGCAAGCTCAATGCATCTTCGATCAATCCTGATGACGCGCTTCTTGTTTTTTCTCAAGTTCTTAGCGACTCAGCGTACACCTGGTTTACCACGTTTCGCAATAGCTGGAACTCATGGGCACATTTCGCAGCCAAATTTCGAAACATTTTTGGCGATGCAAACGACGACCAGCAGATAACAAACAAGATCCAGCGCGCAATCCAATCGGAAAATGAATCGGCTATCGAATTTGTTATTAGAATCAGCGCTTTGTATAACAAATTACAACAAAAGGTTTCGGAAAAAAATCAGTTAGATAAAATTTATTCGGGTTTGCATTCGGAATTAATTCTACAATTTGATCGAGATAGCTTCGCTTCTTACGACCAATTAATAGATAAAATCCGTAAATATCAGGAAAAACTGGAATTAATGCAGTTAACCGATAAACTGCGCGTGCAAGATTCTAGGAAACCTCGCATCCCAAGAGGTAAAAACCAATTGAACGCAATTGATTCACAACCTCTTGACGCAGAACCGGAAACTGCAAATGCCCCTAAACCCGAAATAAATGCGGCCAAACCCCCGCAAAATAAGAAAATTGACAATAATAAAAATAACGGTAACATAAAACAACCAGTAACAAATTTAAACAAAATAGAGCAGTACAAGCGCCAATTTGAAGCTTTTGGAAAAAAGCTTTACGGAAATAATTTCAAAAACGGAAATTCGACGACACAAAAGGTGGAAGATAGCGCAAATCGCGCCCCTCCCGCCCCTACCCCGCACCAACAGCGCCGTCGTTCTACTTCTGCTTCTTCGTCCTCCTCTCGCTCCGGGTCGTCGACTAGAAGGGGGGAAAGACGTAGACCTCCCGCACGGGAAAATCGTGGTTTTGACAATCGGCAATCCACAAATAACAGTAGAAACAACGGTTACCAGGGCGGAAATCGGTTTAATAATAACCGTGGTAGAAACAATAGGAACGGATGGAATGGATACAATCGCAATTTTAATTATAATTACGGTTATAATCAGCAGTATCCCCTACTCCCTCCGAATTGTCCGCCAAACTGCCAGTGCAGTATGCACGCGCCACCGCCGCCACCTCACGTGCAGCCGCATGCGCCGCAACTGCCACCCACGCATCCTTGGCAGCACAATTACCATCGAGATTTTTATTACCAAAATCAAAATGCGAATAATCCAAATATTCCAAAAAACGAGAAAGAAGCCAGGAGAGATTAAATCTCCCTGGCGAAAATTCACACGGTATCGATTTCAATATCGAAAATTTACACGGAAATTATTTTAATATCGATAATTCACACGGCAATAATTTTAATAATAAAAATCGAAACGGGAATAATGTAAATGGTAAAAATGAATACGGGTTGAATAAAACAATTAAATTTAATAATCAGGAATCAAATCCGTGCACTGTGCTGACTCACAGTCGTACCTCACAGGACTCACCGCGCCTCCCTTCCAATACACCCACGCTTAACCAAGCGTTCGGTGGTTGGGACAGTGCTTCTGACCCTGAGACCGACGACGATGACATCGAGTACAGCGCTTCGGAAACGGAATATTCAGACACTGACGAGGAGCCCTCCTCCCCCGAACAGGTATATTCGGCTGGACCGAGCATCTCCTCCGTCACGTCGCCGCCCACGGTTACACCGACTCCCTGCTTATTAGCAGCAGTCGAAAAACCTGAGCGCAGAGTATTCAAGGGCCCCGCTGCGCCCTTTCCGCCTCAAGAACTTGTATTCAAGGGCTTTGCTCCGCCCCTTCCGTCTCAAAAGCGTCTGACTATAAAGGTACGCATTAAAATCGGAAATACGGAACAAATGGGTCTTCTCGACACAGGTAGCGATCGCACCTTTGTGTCAGGCGAGTTATATGATTTGATTAAAAATTATTCAAACGGCAAACCCGTGTACGACGCTATAACGCGCGCCGGCGTGCAACTCGCTCAGCGTGATCACGTAGCAGCGCCGCGTTTTTCGGTAAAATTTACAATTAACATTAATGATTGTTACGGTGAACATTGGTTCGCAGTCTTGGACGATCTCACATCGCCGATTATTTTAGGCATGGATTTAATAGATTCGTGGAAAATCGTGATCGACGCTGACCAAGGCTTTTGGACTATTAAAGATTCAGAGGTAGTAAATCTACTGAATTCTGCGCTAATTCAGCGCACGTCAGTAAACTCAATGCAATTGAGTGAGCTTACACCGGAACAACATCAGCGCTTAAATAAATTTTTAGATGAAAAATTATCCAAAGGACTTAACTCGGGAACAGGTGTTACCAACCTTGCTATGCATACGATTGAATTAACCGACCCGACGCCTATTAAACAAAAGCCGTATCGCCGTAGTCCCGCCGTGAATGAAATAGTTAATAACGAAATCGATAAATTATTAGAAAAAGGATTTATAATACCGAGTAATAGTTTGTGGTCTAGTCCGATCGTATTAACGATGCGCAAAAATGGCAAACACAGATTTTGCATCGATTATCGTAAACTTAATAAAGTTACGAAAAAATCTGCATATCCTTTGCCACGCATGGACGCCATATTGGACGCGCTCACTGAAGCCGTAGTCATTAGTACCATTGACTTAAGCGAAGCTTTTCACCAGATCCCAGTTGATCCTAAGTGTCGCGCTTACACCGCTTTCGTCGCTTCCGGTCGAGGACTATTTGAATGGACACGCATGCCATTCGGCCTCACGAACGCCCCAGCGACGTTCCAAGCATTTACGGACAGATTAAAAGCCGAATTCGTAAGACACATAAGAGAAAATAAATTACCAGAAAAATATACCGATCAAGTCCACGCATATCTCGATGACTGGATAATTACATCCCAAACGTTCGAGGAACATTTAATTTTATTAAGCATTTTATTCGAGGTATTGCAAAACGCTGGACTCACTATCAATAGAGAAAAGTCATTTTTTGCTAAAGAATCAGTTGAATTCTTAGGTCTTTTATTAGATAGAAATGGTCTTAAACCAAACCCGGCACGTGTTGAACCGATCTTAAATTATCTGCGTCCGGGAAATCGTAAAGAGTTGCGCCGATTCAACGGATCCGTGAATTGGTACCACCGACATTTACGCAATATTGCGAAAATACAGGGGCCGCTAAATAAATTAGCTAGCCCAAAGGTACCATGGATATGGACCGATGAATGTGAGCAAGCGTTTTTACAAGTCAAGGAGGCGCTCAGTGAAGCGCTGACACTTGTCGCTCCCCGAGCCAATTTACCGTTTATTCTGTATACCGACGCTAGCGACACTGGACTTGGCGCTATATTAACGCAGGAAGACCAGGATCGAGAGTACCTTATAACGTGCCTAAGCAGACCTTTAAGGGGTGCAGAATTAAACTACACCACGACCGAAAAGGAATGCTTGGCCGTGGTGTTTGCCGTGCGAAAGCTGCGCTATTACCTAGAAGGTACAAGTTTCAGAGTCATCACTGATCATTCTAGTCTAAGATGGCTGTGCACACTCAGCGATCCTATTGGTCGACTTGCAAGGTGGGCAATGGAGTTATCGGCTTACGATGCAGTTATAGAACATCGTAAAGGCTCCACTAACGAAGCGCCGGATACCTTGTCTCGTTTGTACGAGAACGGTCCCGAAAGCTTTTCCACTGCGCAGTTAAATTCCGCAAGGCAAGACTCTTGGTATGACAAAAAGGTCAAAGAATTGGAAAATAATCCTGATAAAAATTCAAGGTTTAAATTAGATCAGGACAAAGCGCTCTATTTTTATAAACCTGATCATATTAAAGAAATCGTAGGCGATAACAACGCCTGGAAAAAGGTTTTAAGAGAAGACGAGATTTTACCAAAAATTAAAGAATATCATGACACCCCACAGCTCGCTCACCAGGGTATTAAAAAAAACGTATTTAGCGATTTCTAAACATTATTACTGGCCTGGTATGCGAGAAGACGTAAAGCGCTACATCAACCAATGTGAGACTTGTCTCAGGTGTAAACCTGACTACACGCCACCTCGAGGGTTGATGTACCCACGTAAAGTCATTGAGCCTTGGGACACCGTGTCCTTGGACATTATTGGTCCTTTTCCACGCTCCAAATCGGGCAAATGCTACGTCTTGGTTTGCGAGGATACTTACACCCGCTACGCAGCGTGCTTCGCACTTGCGAAAGCGGACGGGCCTAAAATTGTTAAAGCGCTCAACACTTTAGTTCACACGTGGGGATGTCCAAATAAATTTATTACGGATAACGGAACCGAATTTGTAAACAAAACAATGCCCAGCTTTATACGAAAAATCGGTGCTAGTCAAATTACGACCCCGGTGTATCATCCCCAATCAAACCCGGTTGAGCGCGTGCATCTTAACCTAAAAACGATGATCGTCAGTCTCTTAGGCGATGATCAGCGCGAATGGGATAAGTTATTGGAGGGAATATTATTCGCCTACAACACTACGGTCCATTCATCGTTAGGAGTCACACCTGCTTTCCTAAATTTCGCACGCGAGCCTAGACGTTCCGGTGAGCAAATTCCCGATGTAAACGTAACTGACTTGACTGTTGACGAAATGACGACTGATTGGAAAGAACGCATGAAGCGCATGGAAGCGCTACGTTCGAAAGTAGAAAGTTTCATGGCGAAGGCTGGAAAGAAACAAAGTAAGTATTATAACAAAAATCGGTCGAATGATGAAAATTATTTAAAACCAGGGGATCTCGTTTAATACCCAAACAAGACGCTTTCTAGCGCAGCTCGTGGTTACAGCGCCAAACTGGCACCTCGGTATAAAGGGCCAGCGAAGGTACTGAAAAGGTTATCCCCCATGGTGGTCATCATCGACGACAACGATGGTAAAACTATCGGAAAATATTATATTAACGATTTGAAAATTGCTCGAAGAAGCCCTAGACTGCGTTAGGTTCCATGTGTGATTACCCTCTGTTTCAGATTCGAATAATGGAAGGTTCCAGCGCTTCATCTTCCCGTGCTACGCTCAACATTCCAGAGCTCACCGTGGTCCGCCTGTCAGAAGACATCAGCAAAGACCCGTTTTCGGTCAAGACGCCATCACTAAATAAGCTGCCTACCGGCTTCATTGTCATTCCAAAGACGGACTATGAACAGCTTTTAGGAATGCGCGCCCTCGTCGGCTTAAAATTGAACGACACGAAGGAGAAGTTAGAAACTGCTCGAGGGAAGATCGATCAGTTGGAGCGCAAACTATCAGAGAAGGTGCCAGCATCTTCCTTAAGGGACTCGGAGGAGAAGCTTTCCGCTGCTTACAAAAAGATCGAGCAGTTGGAGCGAACTTTGGCGGAGAAGGAGTCAGCTTCGTCCTTGAAGGACTCTTATCAGGTTCTTCTCGACACCATTCGTGAGAAAAACCAGACGGCCGAAAAACTTCTCGTCACCGAGAAAAATCTCAAGGAGTCTCAACGGAAAATCGAGCGCTTACAGCGCAATCTAAGTTCGAAACAACAGGAACTCGACGAGCGCATAAAAAGCCACGGAAGAACGGAGATGGAGTTAGGCGTATTACGGCGTATTAAGCTCTTCACTGAGACCGTTATGGAAATCTACCGAGCCCAGGTCGAGCTTAGGGAACCTCGACTTCGACCTAGAGCCCCGGATGGTTGCCTTAACTGCGGTGTTACTGGTCACAGCTGCCGTTCCTGTTTCCAACCCTACAACGGAGAGTACTGCCAAAAATGTGTGACACCCGGCTTTCCTACCAGATACTGCCCCTGGCCACACTTCCGTGAGGCCACGAGTAAATTACCTGCCCACTTGCGCTGTAAATGCTGTTGGTTGCCACTCGATGATCCAGATTTAGCATGCGGCGAGTGCCGCAAGAGGATGATCCACAGGGCCAAGTTGCTACGCGCTCGGGGGGAGCAATGGATGGAAAGATCGCAAGACTCGAACGACAATCAAGCTTCCACGTCCTCTCCAAACCAATTGAGAGTTCAATCACTCTCAGTGGACTCCAGGTCGACCCTGATGGTCAAAGATCAGGCAGCGGCAGTGCGTTCAACGTCTCCTACCAGTACTTATTATGCGCCGACTGTCTATGAAATTGACAATGAAGTCGTCTCGGATTGCAGCGAGGATCCAGTGGTAGTCTGGACCCCTTCTGGCAACCGCCGATTGGAGGATTTGGAACAAGATGACTGAGCACTAATCAAAACGACATCGATTCATCTTCAATGCGCCGAACGCGCAATATCCTTTTTTTTCGATATATAAAATTAATAATTATTTTTTGTTAACTTTACTTATTAGTCTTCGTTAAGGTCGAATTATTTTGAATTAAATGTAAAATCACTATTAATTTTCTTTTATTCGCGCAATTGCGCAAACCACTAAATTGTTTTCTCGGCAAATTAAGCCAACATTTCATAATTTTTTGAACGATCTTACTGTCGCTTTCGTCGACTCATATTTGCGCAATCGCGCCACCAAAAACACATGTTTCTTTTCGACCACTTTGCTCAAAGTTGGCGATATATATATTTTTGAATAAACGCAATTTTCTGGTAATAACCCAATTTATTTTCTTGCGTTGAATTTATTAATGATATTACTAGGTTAAGCTAGAAAGAGAGAGAGAAATCTAGAATTAAAATTAGAGAGAGTTTCATTTATTAAACGATTGCATTCTTTTAAATTTCCATTTCATTACAGAGCAAGCATGGTGAACTAAAAACTATCTTGAGAGGATTTCATAGACTTGAGCCAGCACCAAGAGATATCAGCAGTTTAGAAGGGGGGAATGTAGCGTCCCTTAACGCCTTTATTTAACAATTTATTTTATCTAAATAAACGCGCTGATCCCTCTTGTTGCCAGCCGTGCGAACTCCAATGCTCAAATCATATTTTATATATTCCGCGTAAATTCAGAATGCGGAAGCTGCTGCGAACTTCGGTCAACGACCGAATTAGGTAATCAGGCGACCTCAGCCTACTTACGAATAGGCCCGAAGGTCGTGTCGAAGATCGTGGTCGATGCCTCGTCAGAGAGGCGCCGAACGCTGTGTAATTGACACTTCTATGTAAAATCTTTTGTCCACGCTTTGCGTGGTTTACTCTTATTGTTAATTGGTTGTGCGCTAAATAGCGACTATCTTTATACTGAATAAATTGTGCTACTGTCGTAACCCATTGGATTATTTTCTGGTGTGTGTGAACTGTGAGTGGGTGGCGTTTTGGGATTAAATATCTATATTAACTTTGTTCGACTTTGTTTGCGCCAACCGCAACTTGACCACGCCGAGTCGAGGACCGTTTTCCAGTCATCTGTTTCTAAGATCAACAAACTGGTAAGTCTCTGATTTCCTCGACTTCTTGTACGCTTCGCCATGCTCGTTTTCCTCCTCTCGTTTGTTGGTTGATTCTCAGGAAATCTCGCTCGTCTATTTTGTGTGTCGGCCTTTCCGAGCCGAACTCAGGCTAGTCGTTTTTTCAATTAAAATATTAAAATGACAAAAATTAAAGTCTCGGTCAGGTTCGCCACAACCTCTTCCTCCCCGATCTCGTGGAAGGTAAATTCGAGGCACGGAAGACTTTGGATGATGACTTCGATGGATTCTCATCATCTTTCGAGTTTCTCTGTCTAGCATCTTCAGCTCATTCACATTCCACTTAACTGCTCCAAAGTATTATCATAGAAACGAAACGTTCAGACCGTCTGCAACAAAAGCGTAATGCAGTTTTCACAAGCAAAAATGGAATTTTCAAAATTCGATATCTTGAAATGTTCTAAATAGTGGTTCCTACTAATTAGCAGTTTTTCATTACTAGTACTGAACTAGAAGTTGTGTAAGTATTATCCAAATCTGTGAGGGGCATGTTGTACGGTCCCATTGTAAGTCAAATTGCCTCTTAAAAGTTTCAATTTGCGGTGGCTTGGTGCTATTTACGTTCGTCTTAATTATTATATTGAAGAAATTAGATAAATTCTAAATTAATAAAATTTTAAAAATTAATTCTAAAACAAAAACTATTAATAAGTTATTTTAATAAATTTGGCAAATTATTTTTATCATTTAATAAATTGAATAAATTACACTGTGTGACAGTGAAAAAGTACACTTATTGGACCTAGTGGAGATTGTAGGTAATGAACAATTGAAAAGAATGGCAGATGTTTATACTTAGATGCACCTTTAAAATTTTACTTCAAAGCCAAAAAACTATTTTTGGTAGTTTCACGCATATAATTCCCTATAATTTTCCCATTTTTTGTACTATTGTAAAAGTTCTTTTACCTTTTTGAAGTTGAAATTCAAACTTATAAAGCAGTGTACGACCATTCTTCTCATTCGAAATTATAAATGATAGAGGCCAAAAACTTTTCAAAAAGTTAATTTTTTCAATATCAGCGCAGACTTTTAGAAGCTCGCAAGCTCGACGAGACGACTCATCAGCAAGCCGACACAGCTGACAGTAGATGCAGTAGAATGATGAACCGTTTGGGCACCTAGGAAGCGCTATAGGTCGTGCGGAGTGCAAGCCACTGCAGAGGCAGTGACTCAACTGATAGGCACCTTGGCCGCTATCAGCTGAACAATGATGCAAGATGGCTAAACTCGCAGGCAACTTGTTAACGCTGCAGGACAAAGGAGTTCAAGACATGTGAGACAGCGTTGTAGGGCAACGTTTAGGTCAGGGGAAGCTTGACAAAGCTGCAAGATGGATCAGCTGAAAAGCAGGTTGTAAACACTGCAGAATGACTCAGTACACGGGCGGCTGAGTAAAGCTGCAGGACAGCTAAACTCACATGCAGGTTGGAAAAATTGCAGTTGACTCATCAGCAGTTTGACAGGGCTAAAATACTGCTTGTGTTAAAGGAGGCGCTATAGAACACCTCTTTCCGTTGGCAACTGGGCAGCGCTGTAACGGCTCAAGGGAAGCGTAACATAGCTGCAAGACAAATCATCTCTTAGGTAGCATGGATCTGTTTCAGAAAGAAGCTGATCAATTACAGCGTTGTAGGATATTTCATCTATAAACAGACTGAAACAAGAAAAGTACGTGTGTGCACTCCAGGTTCAAGAATTGTGCATGTCTGTACTCAACCAAGGAGGAATGAACACGACTGTACTCAGCTATTACTGTACCCAAACAATAAAAGGAATGCACGTGTGCTCTAAGAAGGTAAGAGATATGTTTAGTTTAAGTGCAGGCATAGTCTCGTGAGTTCTCAAAGGAGAGTATGCAGTATCTCAGGTAAAGAGGTCACAAAATGTAATGGGGTCACTTAAAGAGGGAGACTGTAAGATTGGGATAGAATTTGACCTTTTAACTGATAGTGAGATTTGATTAGTTTGATCAAGTAATAATCAAGTTAATCAAATTAATCTGATCAAATAAGCTCCGTGTATGATAGAGAACTTTGATCCCTTCGATCAGGTGATCTCCGTGTATTGACAGGCTTAACAAGACCCGCTAACGCGTGTGTATGATTCGTAGTACATTGTCTGTCCATGTCTGCACGGTAAAAACATCCACATGATACTTCACAAAACAGTCAGACAATGCGGGCACATAAGGACATTTAGTAATCTTTAACTTTCAAGTAAGTATAAACTATTTGACTTTCTGTTAAAAGGCAACAAAAAATGATGTAATTAATATATGGTTTGTATAAAATATTTTATTTTCTGTTAAAAAGTCATAAAAGGTAAAATAGTTTTTCATAAAACGTTCTGCTTTTGATCTGGTTTAACATGACTTTACATGAATAATATTGAATGAATAATATTTACATTAGTTGATATTGTTATCAGAATAAAAATTTAGAATAACAATTATAAAATTATATACAGAAGAAAATTATTATACTTACATCACATTGTAGGATCGAAACTGTAAACAATTATAAAAATAATCCATGTGTTATGAATATTCACATGGTCATTAAAAAACAAACATTTTTTTACTATTATCTGAATAAAATATTCTTTTTTAAATTACAATTGTCAATAAGAATACATTTTTATTCTTTTATTCAATGAAAGAAACATTCTTCATTAAAAGTTAATTATTAAATGTAAAGTAAGTAAATACATTTTCAGAAATTATTGAAATGAAAAAACAAATACATCCCTACTAAAAAATCCGGACTAATTCAGTACGAATTACGGACAAATTCCAGACAAAACAGACTGGTCCTATCTGAAATTAATCCGAAATGTGTTTGGAAATGAACCGAATTAGTCCGACATGTGACTAACACAAAAAATTAATTCTGAAATTAATCCGGAAAAGTCAAAATCTTGTCCGGCAATCGATATCAAAATTATTTATAATCAAAGTTCATTTAGAAATTATTTTGAGTAAAAGTGAAGTCCGTTTTTAGACAGGTCAAATCCGGCAACTGTCCGGCACAAAATTCACAATGCTTTAAGTCTAGTTTTATCTGTAATTAGTCCAGCAGTCAATTCCGAAATTATTTATAGTCTAAGTGAAATCCGATTCTAGTCCGTTCACATCCGACAGTTGTCCAGCAAAAATTTAAAATCAGTTTTAAGTCTGATTTTATCTGGAATTAGTCCGGAAGTCCATTTATAAATTATGTATAGTCTAAGTGAAATCCGATTCTAGTCCGTTGACATACGGACTAGAATTGATGTCCGGCATCAATTTTAAATCCGTATTAAGTCTGGTTTTATCTGGTATTAGTCTGGCAGTCAATTCTGAAATTATTTATAGTCTAAGTGAAATCCGATTCTAGTCTGTTCACATCCGGCAATTGTCCGGCATCAATTTTAAATCCGTTTTAAGTCTGGTTTTATCTAGAATTAATCCGACAGTCAATTCCGAAATTCTTTATAGTCAAAGTGAAATACAATTCTGGTCCATTCACATCCGGCAATAGTCCGGCATCAATTTTAAGTCCGTTTTAAGTCTGGTTTTATCAAAAATTAGTCCGGCAGTCAATTCCGAATTATTTATAGTCTAAGTGAAATCCGATTCTAGTCCGTACACATCCGGCAGTTGTCCGACTTTGAGGTCATCCGCACAAATGTGCGGTTTTTAGAACCGAAAGGGTCGAAAAACTAAAACACGGAGAAAGGAAACAAGGTGGGTCGCAAAGAGACGGCTTAAGAAAACGCTGCTTCTGAAAAACCGACGGGGAAAAGGCGAGCTGCCAAAACTCCTCCCGAAAAAGTATTGAAAAAAGGAAAAAACTCGGAGTCGCCTGGGCAGCAACAAAGGCAAACTCCGAGACAAGAAAAGCCCAAAAGCCAGCAGTCCTCAAGGACAATGGCAGAGGTTGTCGCCAGCCAGGTTAATGAGGCCGGTCCTTCAAACAACCTCACAGGGGAAAGCAGTAAGGACGCGAAATTCGAGCTTTTCCGAAATAGAAGAAAGAAGCTCGGATGCGTCGAAAAACTGCAAAGAAGGAAGCGGCGAAAGAGGCGGAGAAGGAGAAAAAGGAAAAAGCGCCTATCCGGAAACTCCGAAACACCGAGGCCGTCAGGATTTCAGCAACGGACCGAATTCGTACAGTGAAATTCTGAAGGGCCTACAAAAATCCCTGAAGCCTGAGGACATGGGCACGGAGGTTATCAGGACTAGGAGAACTTTGAACAACGAAGTTCTCCTAATCGTGAAAAAAGGAGGTGACACCTCCAAGTTTGCGGGAGCTCTAACAGATGCCTTCAAAGACAAGGCAACTGTTACAGCTCTCCTAAACAAACGAGTTCTAGAAATCAGAGACCTCGCCGAAACCGTTTCGAAAGAAGACCTCATCGAGGCTCTGAACGAAAAGCTTGGATCATCCTATCCGGAGAGATCAGTCAGCGTCGTTTCACGTTTTCGAGGAACAAAATTAGCGCTGGTACGCCTGCCAGAAGCAGAGTACATTACTCTCATGATGGCAGAGAAGATCCGGATTGGTTGGATAAACGCAGCCATTCAGGAACACGTGGAGGTACCCAGATGCCAAAGGTACTTTGGGTTCGGGCATGCGACTCGGCTTTGCAGGGGCCCCGACAGAACGAAAAACTCACACACTGGGCGGGCAGTATAGCCTGTCCAATTTACCAGGTCTTTAATCTCGACTTAAGGGCAGACAAGTTCCTGGAGACGAGCAGTGGGTTCGTGTGGGTGGAAATTTCAGGTATGCGCATGTATAGCTGCTACCCAACGACCCACTGACAACCTTCGAAGCGGAGATAGATAAACTCTAGTCGAGCCTGCGAGAATCCAGGCTGGATGTTCTCGTCACCGGCGACTTCAATGCGAAATCGCCAGACTGGGGCGCGACAAGGCTCGACAATAGAGGAATCCTAATCGCAGAAATGGTCTCCAGGAACAATCTGATGGTTGTCAACCAGAACCATAAATGGACATTTAGAAGAGACCATAATATCGGATCAATTATCGATCTTACGGTAACAACGTCCCTCCTAAACAAGCGCATTAAAGATTGGCACGTCTCTGAGGATCATACCGAAAGTGACCACCAGTATATTAAGTTTTTAGTCTCGGGAGGAGACACACCTAGAGCAAACAAGCAGGTTGCTTCCTGTAAGAAAGGCCCTAGGTAGAACATTAAGAAGCTAGACGTTGAAAAGTTCGGTCGGTCCCTCGAAGAATCCCGCCTCATTGAGGAACTTGGATGGGCGAAGAGACCGAACAATCTGGATGGGGAGGTGCGGCCGGTGATGAACATGATAATCATCGCATGCGACGCGTCAATGCCGCGTCGTAGAAGTACCACCCCCAGAAGACGTAATGTATACTGGTGGTCAGAGGAGCTGGCCTCTTTGCGAAAAGCATGCGTCAAAGCAAGAAGGATATACACCCGCTCTAAGGGAGATCCTATGCTAAAGGACGCATATACAGAGGCCAAGAGGATCCTCAGAAAGGAGATTCGAGCTTCACAGCGAAGGTGTTGGAAGACCCTGACCGAGGATGTCGAGAAGGACCCATGGGGTCTGGGCTATAAAATCGTCACCAACGATTGGTAACGAAGCAAAAGACCCCCGGCCTGGACAATCCCGACTGGGTGCGTCAAATAATCAGGGCCTTGTTTCCACCAGCAGAACCATGGCCTAGGATGGACTGGAGTGACTGTCAAGTCCGTGAGGAGGAACTCTTCACTCTTGCAGAGATTCACGAAGCCGGCAGAAGATTGAAGCCAGGCAAGGCGCCTGGAATCGATGGGATAAGTAACGAGATACTTAAACAAGTGATCGTTGCTTCACCCCAGATTCTCTTAAATTGCTTCAACAACAGCCTAAGAAGAGGAGAGTTCTTCCGGGACTGGAAAAGACAGAGGCTGGTCCTCCTAAGAAAAGGAAACAAACCCCTAGATAATGTCTCATCTTACAGAACAATATGCCTGTTAGATACGATGGGCAAACTTCTAGAGGACATGGTTCTGCAGAGGATGCAGCTCCACTTGACTGAAGAGAATAGTCTATCCGACTACCAATTTGGTTTCCGTAAAGGCCTGTCCACAGTAGATGCCATACAAAAGGCAGTGTACCTAGCAAAGGAAGGAAAGGACAAATTGGGTGCGGGGAAGAAAAAGAGCTTCTGCGCTTTGGTAGCTATAGATATCCGCAATGCGTTTAATACCGCTAAATGGGAAGATCTCATCAAGTCGATGAGAAACAAAGGAATACCGCCCTACCTGTTGCGGATAATGAATAATTATCTTAGCGACAGGTGGGTAATATACGAGGGAGACACCTGCACTCTGAAGGAAGAGAGTCAACGAGGTGCTCCACAAGGTTCGAGGATAGGTCCATTCGTGTGGAACGTCTCCTATGATGACTTCTTGCGAATGGGTCTACCCGAAGGTGCGGTGATCATTGGCTTCGCGGACGACGCGTTGATCGTGTGCTCTGCCGAAACTGCAGAAGAGCTCGGAATCTTGGTGAAGAAATGTCTGCGACGAACAAAGAGCTGGCTGGATGCCAGAGGTCTTCAAATGGCCCTGGACAAAATCGAAGCGCTCATGGTCACAGACAGACGTGGTTACGAACTTCCCCGGCTCGAAGTAGACGGATTCAAGGTCAAGTGGAGCACGCATATAAAGTATCTTGGTGTACAACTCGACAAGTTTCTGAATTTTAAGTACCACATCGCAGTGGCTTTCGACAAAGCTGCAAAATGTGCGAGAAGCTTAGCCCGTATATTGCCGAACGTCGGTGGGCCTTTTGAAAAGAAAAGGAGATTGGTGGCGAGTGTGTTTCACTCAAAGCTGCTTTATGCAGCACCAGTGTGTGCTTCCTCCCAGCGAACAGATAGAAGCAAGACCATCTTGGAGAAGATGCTGTCCTCGCAAAGGATTATCACTAAGCGTATAATCTCTGCCTACAGGACAGTATCTGCGAATGCTGCTCAGGTCCTCGCCAGCGTCCCGCCGGCAGATCTTTTGGCGGAAGAAAGGGAGGAAATTTTCCTCCTTTTCAAAGATAGGATGTCCACCCGTTACACGGATGACAATAGACCCAGCAAGGGCCAAATTCGCCGAGATGCGAGAAGCAGACTCGTCGAAAGATGGCAAGCAAGATGGAGCGGGGATGAGAAGGGTAGATGGACATATCGGCTCATACCTACACTCGCCACCTGGATAGATCGAAAACACGGAGTAGTCTCGTACTACCTCACCTAAGCGCTCTCAGGTCACGGGTGTTTCAACTCGTACCTGGAGCGCTTCAAAAGACGAGAAAGTTCAGAGTGTGCGTACTGCTATTCCCCAAAGGATGACGCAAAACACACACTCTTTACATGGACACGATGGAACAACGGAAGACGGGCCGTGTTCGCCGGTGTAAACTGCGAAGTTACACCGGAGAACATGGTCCTGTTAATGACTCATTCCAAAAAGAATTGGCGGCAGATCGAGACCTTCATCCAACATGTTATAAGGGTTAAGGATCTCGATGGCCGCCAACAAAGGTAGTTCCCACAGGTCGAGGGAAGATATCGCTTAGGCGATAGAGTCGGGACATAAGACCACTCCTGAAGGCGATACGTCAGTAAACTGGCTCTACCTGGGAGTGGTCTTAAGGTCTCCAAATAAGGGTGTGTTTTTAGCGGTTCGACAGAACATCGCCACCCCCGCATAACCCTGTAGTACGGGCTACAGGGTACCTAAGAGCAGGTTTTCACATCCTACGCAAAAAAAAAAAAAGTTCGTGTACCTCCGGCAGTTGTCCGGCAAAAATTTCAAATCCGTTTTAAGTCTGGTTTTATCTGGAATCAATTCGGCAGTCAATTTCGAAATTATTTATTGGCTGAGTGGAATCCGATTCTAGTCCGTTGACATCCGACAGTTGTCCGGCATAAATTTTAAATCCGTTTTAAGTCTGATTTTATATGGAATTAGGCCGCAAGTTTATTTGAAATTATTTTTAGTGAAAGTAAAGTCCGTTTTCAGACTGGTCATGTCCGGCAACTGTCCGGCTCAAATTTTACAATCTGCTTTAAGTCTGGTTTTATCTGTAATTATTCCGGCTGTCAATTCCCAAATTATTTATAGTCATTCTGTTTTCCCTTCCTGGTTCGCTTGCCTCCGGATTCCGGTGATTTTGGAGATTTATTTCTGTTGAAATTTTCTAAGAACATGCGGAACATTTAATTGTATTTTATATGCGAGTTTTCTGTTATTTAATTCCGACTAAAAGCCGTAAAATATCTGCAAAAGCATTTATTTTCTATTAGTAGCGAGTTGATCTAATTAAAGGATATTAGGAATCTAAATTGTTTTTATAATTCGCTAAAGTTTATTGGAAGGTGACATCAAAAAAGATTTGCAATGGATCTTGGAAAAATAGAAAATTTTATTGCTTTTAATTACAGGAAGTCGGAAAATTGTTGCTTTAAAAATAATTCATGTTCTGAATTCTTTTCTATTACTTTTTCTTTAAAAGAACAATTAAATGAGGTAACCGTCAAAATTAAAATAATAGAAACTAATTCAAAATCTGAATTATTTTTAATGCACTATTTTTCGACCTCCTAATTAAAAGCAATAAAATTTTGAATTTATCTGAAATCCATTGCCAACCGTTTTAGTTGTTTTCATCGAAGAAATATTTTTGCATTAAAATCAATATGATTCTGAATTTTTGTCACTTAAATAGGCTCGCTGCATTTTCTAAGAACATCTCCATCTTTTTAACTATTTTCCATTTCTCCCTTTTTACCGGAATACGGAAAAAGTTTGGCATATCTTTTACAATCCAGAAAGAGTACTGTTTAGTGCAAAAATATTCCTGCATTCTTTTTGCGATCTGTAAAGAAGCCAAACAAATACTTTTTTTATCCGTCATATGTTTTTAAATCTATATTATAGTACGATTTATTAGGAAAATAGGAAACACATCTTTTAAAACAATTTTTTCTTGAGGACGTTTAGCCATATCGTGATGTGTCGTTTTAATGGAAATAATAATAAAAAAAATTTGCTTTTCTTTTGGCCTAAACGGCATTGAAGTAAAACAAATTTGTTTGACGCGTTTCGAAATAAAACTTTATTTCCTCATCAGAACTACAAAACATAATACACATAATATTTATAATATTTTTTAAAACATTATAATCGCAGATGGTAAAGATAGAGAAAATTTTAAAGAACCTGAACATACCTTCGATGTCATGTAATTAATTATTAAAGTTGATTTTTTAAAAGTTTATTTCTAAATATAAAAATTGATTTCTTTAAAATGAAAGTTTTTTTTTAAACCATCTGAAAATAAAATGAAAGGTAAAAAAACTGAATGTGGACGTATTTTTATATTAAATTTATATAATTTTAACGTACCTTTGATTTTGAAATTTTAACCTAACTTTTTTAAGAAAAATAAAATTTTCTAAACTAGTGAACATTTCCATATCTTTTATAATTTTCAATTTAAATTTAAAAACCAAAAATAATTATTTAACCTTTTTTTAAAAAAACTTTTTAAAAACCACATAATTGTTTAATTTTAAGTTAAGTTAAAATATATAATTTTGTCACATGGTGACATCGTAGATATTAAGGTTACAATATAGTGTTTATAGCGCAAACTCAGATTAGCGAGTTATAGCGCATACTCAGATTAAGAAATTAAAGCGCAAACTCAGATTGACGAGCTATAGCGCACACTCAAATTAAGAAATTAAAGCGCAAACTCAGAATTATGAATCTGAAAAATTAAAGCGGAAACTCAGAATAATTTTTTCAGAATTTAATTAATATTAAGTATATTGAACTTAAATTTTGTACATCTGTTTTCAGATTTATTGACCTTTCACTTTTTACAATATAGATCATTTCTAGTATTTCTCTTTTTTTGAGATTATTTTCTGATTGTAGTATTCTTACTGCATTTGATGAAAAGTTAAACCTATGATGGGAATTTAATGCATGTTGACAAAGTGCTGTAATATTTTCTTTTTTGTCTTGTTGAGCTCTATGTTGAGAAACTCGTTTCTTTAAATATTGTTTAGTCTGACCAACATATTCCGCAGTGCAATTTCCACAAGGTATGTTATAAACAACATTACTTTTATCAAACATAACAATTTTGTCTTTTGGTAATACAATGAGAAAACTATTAAATTTATTTAAAGTTATAAAAACTATAGTAATGTTGTATTTTTTAAAAAGTCTAATAATTTTGGAAGTAAAATCTTGAATATATGGAAAGCTTATTATTTTAGTAAAATCTAAATCGTCTGACTTTTCCTTAGGCTTTTCGTAACTTTCTATTTTTTTATTGATATATTTATTCAAAAAATTACTGATTTGATAATTGTACCCGAAAAAAGTTTAAAAAATCTAACAAATACTATAATTCCAAAAAACATTGCTTGTATCTTAAGTTTAGGTAATGATTTTGCTAAATTCTTTAAAAAATCAGAAATACCAATTCCAGAATTTATAAGTAGTATCGAAAGTAAAAATTTAAATATTTCAGAAAAATCCATGAATCTTCTTAGATCAGATTTTTCTTTTCAATTTAAAACATTTTTAAATAAAACAGAAACATGGGACCCAAATTTAAGAAATCTAGAAAAAGATATTAAAAATACTAAAATTTTTTTAAAAAATAACCCACAACTGTTAATAATTAGAGCAGATAAAGGTAAAATTATGGTAGTTTTAAATAAAAATAATTATATTGAAAAAATGAAAAACATGTTAGAAGACACAAATACTTACGAAAAAATAAGAAATCCAACACTACGTATACAAAATGATCTACACGATCTTACAGAAAGTTGGGTTTCCCAAAATTTAATTTCAGATTATTTATGTTCAAACCTCAAATGCTCAAATGGTTTACCACCTTTAATATATGGTTTACCAAAAATTCATAAACAGGATTATCCTTTTCGCCCTATAACTTCCTTTATTAATTCACCACTTTATAATTTATCTAAATTTTATAAAAATATCTTACAAAAAGTAACTTGCACTTCTTTAAATATTTTAAAAGATACTTGGGAATTTCACAAAAAAAAATTAACCATTTAACAGTTCCTACTGATTACACAATTGTCTCTTTTGATGTAGTTTCCATGTTTACCAACATAGATTGCAATAGAATTTATGAAATAATTAAAAATAACTGGTCATCATATAAAATTCACACAAATTTACCATTATCTGAGTTCATAAAAGGTTTGAAGCTCTGTCTAGACAATGCATATTGTAAATTTGAAGACCAAATTTATAAACAAAAATTTTGAGTTCCTATGGGAAGTCCAGTATCTCCTATAATTGCTGAAGTTATAATGCAAAATATAAAAAACGAAATTTTAAACGAGGTAAATTATAATATACTATTTTACAAGAGATACATAGACGACATTGTTATAATTGCTCCAATTAAAAAAATTTTAAATTTACTTAAACGTTTTAACACTAAAGGAAATACATTAAATTTACTATTGAAAATTCCATTAACAAAAAAATTAATTTTTTAGATTTAACTTTAGATTTTTCTAACAGTATAGTTGAAACAAATTGGTGTCAAAAAGAAACTTGGTCTGGAAACTATTTAAATTTTAAATCACATCATCACATAAATATAAAAATTAGTATAATTTATACATTGATAGATAGAGCCATCAAACTTTCAGAACCAAAATATCATAATTCAAATATTAATTTAGTGTTCAATACCTTACTAAGGAATGGATATATGGCTAATTTTTTGAATAAATATATCAATAAAAGAATAGAAAGTAACGAAAAGCCTAAGGAAAAGTCAGACGATTTAGATTTTACTAAAATAATAAGCTTTCCATATATTCAAGATTTTACTTCCAAAATTATTAGACTTTTTAAAAAATACAACATTACTATAGTTTTTATAACTTTAAATAAATTTAATAGTTTTCTCATTGTATTACCAAAAGACAAAATTGTTATGTTTGATAAAAGTAATGTTGTTTATAAAATACCTTGTGGAAATTGCACTGCGGAATATGTTGGTCAGACTAAACAATATTTAAAGAAACGAGTTTCTCAACATAGAGCTCAACAAGACAAAAAAGAAAATATTACAGCACTTTGTCAACATGCATTAAATTCCCATCATAGGTTTAACTTTTCATCAAATGCAGTAAGAACACTACAATCAGAAAATAATCTCAAAAAAAGAGAAATACTAGAAATGATCTATATTGTAAAAAGTGAAATGTCGATAAATCTGAAAACAGATGTACAAAATTTAAGTTCAATATATTTAAATTTAATTAAATTCTGAAAAAAATATTCTGAGTTTGCGCTTTAATTTTTTAGTTTCATAATTCTGAGTTTGCGCTTTAATTTCTTAATTTGAGTATGCGCTATAGCTCGTCAATCTGAGTTTGCACTTTAATTTCTTAATCTGAGTATGCGCTATAACTTGCTAATCTAAGTTTGCGCTATAAACACTATATTGTAACCTTAATATCTACCATGTCACCATGTGACAAAATTATATATTTTAACTTAACTTAAAATTAAACAATTATGTGGTTTTTAAAAAGTTTTTTCAAGAAAAGGTTAAAAAATTATTTTTGGTTTTTAAATTTAAATTGAAAATTATAAAAGATATGGAAATGTTCATTTGTTTAGAAAATTTTATTTTTCTTAAAAAAGTTAGGTTACAATTTCAAAATCAAACGTACTTTAAAATTATATAAATTTAATATAAAAATACATCCACATTCAGTTTTTTTACCTTTCATTTTATTTTCAGATGGTTTAAAAAAAACTTTCATTTTAAAAAATCAATTTTTATATTTAGAAATAAACCTTTAAAAAATCAACTTTAATAATTAATTACATGACATCGAAGGTATGTTCAGGTTCTTTAAAATTTTCTCTATCTTTACCATCTGCGATTATAATGTTTTAAAAAATATTATAAATATTATGTGTATTATGTTTTGTAGTTCTGATGAGGAAATAAAATTTTATTTCGAAACGCGTCAAACAAATTTGTTTTACTTCAATGCCGTTTAGGCCAAAAGAATAGAAAATTAATATTACACGGCATAATAAAGGTTGTACCTTATTAAATTATTGATAATAAAAAAAAGTAACATTTGGACAAAAACAACAGATTACAAAAAAGGGATTTCAGTTTGACTATTAATAATTTCGGAATTGACTGCCGTACAATTTTCGGATGTGAACGGACGAAAAACGGATTTTAGTTAGACTATAAGTAAATGCGGAATTAAGTACTGAATAAATTCCAGACTAAACCAGACTTAAAGCGGATTGTGAAATTTGTACCTGACAGTTTCCGGACGTGACCGGACTAAAAACGGACTTTAATTTAACTAACAATAATATCTAAATGGATTGTCGGACTAATTGCAGATAAAACCCGACTTAAAATGTATTGTAAAGTTTGTGCCGGATAGTTGCCGAACTTGACCAGTCTAAAAACGGATTTCACTTAGACTACAAATAGATTCCGAATAAATTTTTTAATTGCACTAAAACCCTCATATATCGGATTCCAAGGGTCTGAGAATTTTTTTCGATATAAGCAGAAATTCGATTTATTCGGTTAAAAATTCATCATATTTAAATTCAAAGGACCGGCAAAAATATCTGATATAAGCGGGAATTCGATATATAGGGTTCGATATACGTGGGTCTTACTGTATTTTCTATATCTCTCTTTTTACCGTGTAATAAATTGAACTCTATCTGGATTTAAAAACGCGTGCCCGATTATGTCTGTACTTTGCCGTAATCTTTTAAAATTATAAAAAGAATGCTGGATTATTTTCATACTAAACCAGACGCTATCCGAATGTGAAAGCGATTGCCGTATTATTTTCATACTAAACCAGACTCTTTCGGGATTTGAAACGTGTGCAGAATTATATCTGTACTATGCAGGACTCTTTCCAAATTGTAAAACGAATGTCGGATTATTTTAGTACATACTCCAGGTTCTATTTGGAATTAAGAATTAGTGTCGGATTATATCCGTACTTTACCGGACTCTTTCTTGATTTAATCCTCAGATTACATGTATGTTTGATATAACAAGTTGAACGTCAGGGCTCGTAAAGCTCAGTCGGTTTTTATAACACCGTCCCACAGTGGGACAAAATGCCAAAAACCTGGCCAACACTATAAAATGTCTTTCAATTTGCTTAAAATTGATTACTCGGGGGTTTTTGGGGTTGCTGACAACGAATCTGCTATTAGTTTATAAAAATTCAAAATGGCGGATCCAATATGGCGGATGTTAAAACTAAAAATGAATCGTATTTGCTTGAAACTCGTTACTTGGGGGTTTTTGGGGTCGCTGATTACGAATCCGCTATTAGTTTTAAAAAATTCAAAATGGCCGATCTAATATGGCGGATGTCAAAATTAAAAAAGAATCGTATTGGCTTCAAACTCGTTACTTGGGGGTTTTTGGGGTCGCTGATTACGAATCCGCTATTAGTTTTTAAAAATTCAAAATGGCGGATCCAATATGGCGGATGTCAAAATTCAAAATGAATCGTATTTGCTTCAAACTCGTTACTTGGGGGTTTTTGGGGTCGTTGATTACGTATCCGCTATTAGTTTTTAAAAATTCAAAATGGCCGATCCAATATGGCGGATGTCAAAATTAAAAAAGAATCGTATTTGCTTCAAACTCGTTACTTGGGGGTTTTTGGGGTCGCTGATTACGAATCCGCTATTAGTTTTTAAAAATTCAAAATGGCCGATCCAATATGGCGGATGTCAAAATTAAAAATGAATCGTATTTGCTTGAAACTCGTTACTTGGGGGTTTTTGGGGTCGCTGATTACGAATCCGCTATTAGTTTTTAAAAATTCAAAATGGCCGATCCAATATGGCGGATGTCAAAATTAAAAATGAATCGTATTTGCTTGAAACTCGTTACTTGGGGGTTTTTGGGGTCGCTGATTACGAATCCGCTATTAGTTTTTAAAAATTCAAAATGGCCGATCTAATATGGCGGATGTCAAAATTAAAAATGAATCGTATTTGCTTGAAACTCGTTACTTGGGGGTTTTTGGGGTCGCTGATTACGAAACCGCTATTAGTTTTTAAAAATTCAAAATGGCGGATCCAATATGGCAGATGTCAAAATTAAAAATGAATCGTATTTGCTTGAAACTCGTTACTTTGGGGTATTTGGGGTCGCTGATTGCGAATCTGCTTTTAGTTTTTAAAAATTCAAAATGGCAGATCCAATATGGCGGATGTCAAAATAAAAAATGAATTGTATTTGCTTGTAACTCGTTACTCAGGGGTTTTTGGACTCGTTGATTACGAATCCGCTATTAGTTTTTAAAAATTCAAAATGGCGGATCCTATAGGGCGGATGTCAAAATAAAAATGAATCGTATTTGCTTTAAACTCGTTACTCAGGGGTTTTTGGGGTCGCTGATTACCACACTGACTCATTTTATCGGCGCATCTAAAATACAATATAAATATTGATATAAATACAAATAAAAATAATTGTGAACCAATGTATGAATTATAATAATTACCTGATACGAATAAGACTCTAGACAATCAAGTTTCAGGTTATAAACATTTGAGATCCTATAAAGACACTCGTCACGCAATTGTTTTTTACGCATCATGACAACTAAAATTCGGTATAAAAAAGCGCGAAAAATTTGAACTGTTACTTAAAATATACGCATATTTCATATAGAAAGGGACGTTAGTCGACATTTGTAATACTTGATCGATGTTATGAAATACTCATCACAATTAAGTAATAGCTGGTTATAGTATTTCATTTCGCTCTAATTAAGCTCTTAAAACTTAAGCTCATTTCATATTAATGTACGTTTAATGTTATTGCCCATTGGCCTTAATCTTCTAGACTACAAAATCTTACAAAAGGACTTTAAATTAGAAATAGTTATATTTCTATAAGTATGATTGATTTATCACATTTATTTTAAAAAATATGTTGTAAACATATTCTTGATAAAGAACATCAAGTGCACTAACGCCTGAGTTTGTGTACAAAATATCAATCGAATCGAATTCGATAAATTTTTCATTTTTTGTCCACCATTTTGAATTTTTAAAAACTAATATCGGATTCGTAATCAGCGACCCCAAAAACCCCTGAGTAACAAGTGTCAAGCAAATACGATTCATTTTTAATTTTGACATCCGTCATATTGGATCCGCCATTTCGAATTTTGAAAAACTAATAGCGGATTCGTAATCAGCGAGTCCAAAAACCCCTGAGTAACGAGTTACAAGCAAATACAATTCATTTTTAATTTTGACATCCGCCATATTGGATCCGCCATTTTGAATTTTTAAAAACTAATAGCGGATTCGTAATCAGCGACCCCAAAAACCCCCAAGTTACGAGTTTCAAGCAAATTCGATTCATTTTTAATTTTGACATCCGCCATATTGGATCGGCCATTTTGAATTTTTAAAAACTAATAGCGGATTCGTAATCAGCGACCCCAAAAACCCCCAAGTAACGAGTTTGAAGCAAATACGATTCATTTTGAATTTTGACATCCGCCATATTGGATCCGCCATTTTGAATTTTTAAAAACTAATATCGGATTCGTAATCAGCGACTCTAAAAATCCTCAAGTAATTATTTTTAAGCGAATTAATGCCGTTTACAGAATTTAAATATAAATTTAAAATCAATTATAATTTGTAATTTTTTGCATGAACCCATAAAAAGTGATATTAAAACCGCAGTGGCAGCTAAAGGCAGCCAAATCTTGATTTTTCTGAACAATGAATGTTCTAGGAACAAATCTGTATAAGTTTCACGGTGATCTTTTTTGACCATTTTTTTATATCTCTACATAAATATAATTTTTTTTCTTTCTTTAGAATGTTTTGCTGTAATTTTGTATTCTATACATTTTTTTTATAATAAGAAATTTTTAAATTTCAACATAGTATATGAATTTTACATACCTTTATTTACTTATTTCATTTTACAGAATTCATTTTTTAATAGATAACATTTTTTTATTCGCTTTTTAACAAGAACGTTTTATTCATGGCTATTGCGTGAGAAATTATTTCAAGCCAAGTATAAGGTTTGAAACGAAAATAAGAGAAAAATGTCTTTGACTGCGCCCTTTATTTTATGAATTTGGATGATCCTGGGGGTCCTCTACGAATGCGCATAGAAATAATAGCATTTACAGAAACTTTTTTTTTTCACTTTTGGCCAGGTTTTTGGCATTTTGTCCCACTGTGCGTCCGACAAAAATTAACTTTTTTTCCCCACACAAAAAAATCAAACATTTTCGGAAACTAGGACCAAAAAAAAAAAAATACCCGTGTCTGGCCGTTTTGCTAGATCAAGACTTTTGTGGTTTTTAGGGGTGAAAACAACCCTTAATTGAAAAGTTACAAGACATTTTTTTAAATCATATTAATTTCTTATGAAACTTGATGTCTAGGGGTTTCCGGGCTCGCTAGTTACAAATCCGTTGGCAGTTTTTTAAAATTTAAAATGACGGATCCAATATGGCGGACAACTTTTTTAAAAATACATTCAATTTTTCTAAAGTTTTTTACTCGTGGGTTTTTGGGGTCCTTGATTACGAATCTGATGTCAGATTTTCAAAATTTAAAATGGTGGATCCAATATGGCGAAAATAAAAAAAAAGAATTACGTTTAGGACAATCCATTTTTATTCAAGGACACTTACAATTCTGATATACAAACAGAAAACAAATGACATTTGTTGTATTTTGATATTCAGTTGCATAGCTAAAGAAAATAGTATATATATCAAATTAATGTCAATCGTTGATATTTTTACTTTAAAAAGAAATATTAAACAATCACTTTATATTTATTAATTCATCTAACTTAAGCTTCCTATTATCAAATATACTTACCTACTACAAACTTTGTTTCGTTATTAAAAAAATGTCCAATATGCAAAGACACATTTGTGGAAAAGTTAAAATTTTTTGTAATGTTCACCTCCATGAGGTCCGCCATTTTAAATTGTGAAAATTTGACATCAGATTCGTCATCAGCGACCCCAAAAGCCTCCGAGTAACGAGTTTCAGAAAAATTAAATCTATTTTTAAAAAAGTCGTCCGCCATATTGGATCCACCATTTTGAATGTTAAAAATCTGATATCAGATTCGTCATCTGCGACTCCGAAAACCTCCGAGTAACGAGTTTCAGAAAAGTGAAATCTATTTTAAAAAAAGTTGTCTTCCATATTGCATCCACCATTTAAAATTTTAAAAATCTGACATCAGATTCGTGATCAGCGACCCCAAAAACCCCCGAGTAACGAGTTTCAGGCATATTGAATCTATTTTTAAAAAAGTTGTCTGCCATATTGTATCCGCCGTTTTGAAATTTAAAAAACTTACATCGGATTTGAAATCGGCTAGCCTGAAAACCTCCAGATATTAAGTTTTATAAAAAAATTATATTTTTTACAAAAAACTCATGTTACTTTTCATTTAAGGGTTGTTTTCACCAGTAAAAGTCACAAACTACTTGATCTAGCAAAACGGCCAGATACAGGTATATTTTTGTCCTAGTTTCCAAAAATTTTTGGGTTTTTTGTGTGTAAAAAATCGTGTTGGACGGTGTAATCGTTGTAATAAATGTATGAATATTTGTGTAATGTTAAGTTCCAAACATTGTTTAAAAATGACTTAAACAATAAAAAAAATTTTTTTTGCTTTTCCGACTAATTCCGGATGAAGCCGGACTAAATCCGGATTACAAAAAAGTTTAACCAGATAAGTTCCGGACTCTACCAGACTACATCCAGATTTAATCAACGATTAGGACCGTATTTGTTTCGGACTGTACTGGACTACATCCGGATTCAACCAACACTTAGGACCGGATTTGTTCCAGACTGTACTAGACTTCATTCGGATTTAAACAGCGTTTCGGACCAGATTTGTTCCGGATTGTGTTAGACTACATTCGGATTTGAACAACGCTCAGGACCAGATTTGTTCCGGAATGTACCAGACTACTTTTGGATTTAAACAACACTTCGGACCAATTTTGTTTCAGACTGTACCGGACTATATCCGGATTGTATACGGCCAAAATTATTTCGGATAAGACCAGACTAAATTTCGTGCCAAAAACCTACGTTTAATCGGAAACTTTCGGACTAATTCCAGATCTGGAATTAATCCAGACTTGTCCGGAATTTTGTCTGGCATTCGTCCGGAATTTATCTGGATTTCGTCCGGATTTTTTATCTAAAGGTTTCAATCTTTCATACTTTGAAAAACCATTTTCTGGAAGTACTGCACAGTGGCCCAGAAGACATAAAAAGTGGCGAAAATATCAAGCCATTGTTTGTTTTCAAAAGCATTTAGTATAGGGGGGTTTTTGGGGTCCCTGATTACGAATCTGAAATAAGTTTGTTAAAATTCAAAATGGCGGCTCCAATATGGCGGTTAATATTTAAAAAAAATTACTGAATATTTATGAAAATTGGTATAAAGAAGATTTTGGGGTCGCTGATTACGAATCTAACGTCAGTTTTTTAAAATTCAAAAAGGCGTCTCCAATTTTGCGGTCGTTATTTACCCCACTAGAAAATCAAGACTAATTCCGTACGAATTCCGGAAGAATTCCAGACAAAACAGTCCAGTCTTATCTAAAATTAATCCGAAATGTGTCCGGAAATGATCCAAATTAGTCCGACATTTGTCTGACACAAAAAATTTGATCTAAAATTAATCCGTAAACGTCCGAATCTTGTCCGGCAATCGATTTCGAAATTATTCATAATCAAAGTGAAGTCCGTTTTTTCTTCGTTTACGTCCGGAAATCGTCCGACACAAAATTTAAAATCCGCTTTAAGTCTGGTTTTAACTGGAATTAGTCCGGCAGTCGATTCCGAAATTATGTATAGTCTAAGTGAAATCCGATTTTAGTTTGTGTACATCTAGCAGTTGTCCGGCATAAATTTTAAGTCCGTTTTAATTCTGGTTTAGTCTGAAATTTATCTGGCAGTCATATATGAAATTATTTATAGCCTAAGTAAAAACCGTATGTCGCCCGTTTACATCCAAAAATTGACTTGACCAAATTAAAAATCAGTTTTAAGTCCGGTTTTATCTGAAATAAGTCCGTAACTTAATTCCGAAATTACGTATAGTCTAAGAGAAATCCGATTTGAATTTGTGTACATACGGCAGTTGTCCGGCAGAAATTTAAAATGCGATTCAAGTAGGGTTTAATCTGGAATTTGTCCGGCAACCATATATGAAATTATTTACAGTCTGAGTGAAATCCGTTTGTCGTCCGTTCACATCCGAATATTGACCCGACATAATTGAAAATCGGTTATAAGTCTGGTTTTATCTGCAACAAGTCTGGCAGTCAATTCCGAAATTTTGTATAGTCTAAGTGAAATCCGATTTTAGTTTGTGTACATCCGGCACACAGTGGGCTAAAGTGCTCTTTTTGTGCCAAAATCGTAGAACTCGCGAACGACTTGATGTATTTAAACAAACCAAAAAAGAAATAAAAGCTAATATTATACACAATACAGGAAAAATACAGAGAAAGAGATTCAAAAATTCCTAACCTATTAAAAATGTTCCAAAACTTGAAGTTTCATGAGAAATATTTAATTTTTGGCCTATAGAGATCGGAGAAATGTCAATATCGCTGTTGCAACGAATTATCTCACTTGTTTTTATCTCTCCAATCACAAATCACATGTGTAGTAACTAAAAAAATGGAGGAAGTAACATGGCGGCGAAAATTTTAAAATTACTTTTCAATTAAATTGACAACTCCTTTTCATGGTTTTTGAGCTCGCTGATTACAAATTTAAAGTCAAAAATTCATTATTCAAAATGTCTGATCCAATATGTCCGACTCAAAATGCAAAACAGCATTCGATTTGCACAAGAATCCCTCTTTAACGGTTTTTGGGGTCGCTGATTACAAATTTAATGACAAAAATTAATTATTCAAAATGGCAGATCCAATATGGCCGACCCGAAATGCAAAATTGCTGCTGATTTACACAAGAATCCCTTTTCAAAGGTTTTTGGGGTCACTAATTACAAATTTGACGTCAAAAATTTATTATTCAAAATGGCTGATCCAAAATGGCCGACCCAAAATGCAAAATGGCTTCTGATTTACACAAGAATCCCTTTTTAAAAGTGTTTGGGGTGTCTGATTACAAAGTTGACATCAAAAATTCATTATTCATGATGGCTGATCCAATATGGCCGACCCGCCCAGGTATAAAAAGTAAATACAATTTTTATAAACATGTTTTATTGTATTTTGAGTATATACACTTTGTATATAAACATTGTATAATTTACATATACAATATAAATTATATACAATGTATATTGATTTTTAATAATAATTATATATAATTAAAATTTTTTTCAACTTTATATAATTTTTCTGTAAAATCAATATACATCGTATGTAGTTTATATTGTTTTTGTAAATTATATGTAAATTATATAATGTTCATATACGAACTGTATATACTCAAATTACAATAAAACATGTTCATAAAACTTGCATTCACGTTTTTTAGCTGGGCGAAATGAAAAATTGCTTTTAATTTACACAGGAATCCCTTTTTACCGGTTTTTGGGGTCACTGATTAAAAATTTGACGTCAATAAATTATTATTCAAAATGGTTTATCCAATATGGCCGACCCGAAATTCAAAATTGCTCCTGATTTACACAAGAATCCCCTTTTAAATATTTTTAAGAAGCTTGCAAATTTAGAGCTTTTTGAACCCCTAATTTTGAATCAGCCATTATGTATAATGAATTTTTGACGTCAACTTTGTAATCAGCGACCCTAAAAACTTTTGAAAAGGGATTCTTGTGTAAATCAGAAGCAATTTTGCATTTCGGGTCGGCCATATTAAATCTGCCATTTTGAATAATTAATTTTTGTCATTAAATTTGTAATCAGCGACCCCAAAAACCGTTAAAGAGGGATTCTCGTGCAAATCGAATGCTATTTTGCATTTTGAGACTGCTATATTGGATCAGCCATTTTGAATAATAAATTTTTAAGGTTAAATTTGTAATCAGCGAACCCAAAAACCATGAAAAGGAGTTGTCAATTACGTTGAAATGTAAATTTAAATTTTTGGCCGCCATATTGCTTCTGCCATTTTTTTTTAGTTACTACACATATAATTTGTGATTGAGAAGATAAAAACAAGTAAGTTAATTGGTTGGAACAGCTATATTGACATGTCTCCGGTCTCTATAGAAAAAAATTAAATATTTCTTATGAAACTTCAAGTTTTGGAACATTTTTAATAGGTTATGAATTTTTTAATCTTTTTCTCTATATTTTTCCTGTATTCTGTAGAATGTTAGCTTTTATTTCTTTTTTGGTTTGTTCAAATACATCAAGTCGTTCACGAGTTCTACGATTTCGGCACAAAAAAGAGCACTTTAGCCAACTGTGCGGCAGTTCTCCGGCAAAAATTTTAAATCTGTTTTAAGACTGGTTTTATTTAAAATAAGTCCTTCAGTCAATTTTGAATTTATTTATAGTCTAAGTGAAATCCGATTCTAGTCCGTTTACATCCGGCAGTTGTGCGGAATAAATTTTGAATCCGTTTTAAGTCTGGCTTTATCTGGAATTAGTCCGTCAGTACATTTAGAAATTATTGTTAGTAAAAGTGAAGTCCGGTTTTAGACTGGTCAAGTCCGGCAACTGTCCGGCACAAAATTCAGAATCTGCATTAAGTCTGGTTTTATCTGAAATATGTCCGGCAGTTAATTTCGAAATTACATATAGTCTCAGTGAAATCCGATTCTAGTCCGTTTATATCCGGCAGTTGTGCGGCATAAATTTGAAATCCGTTTTAAGTCTCGTTTTATCTGGAATTAGTAGCAGTCAATTCCGAAATTATGTATAGTCTTAGTGAAAGCCGATTCTGGTCCGTTAATATCTGGCGGTTGTCCGGCATGAAATTTAAATCCGTTTTTAGTCTGATTTTATTAGGAATAGGTCTGTCAGTCAATTCCGAAATTATGTTTAGTCTAAGTGAAATCCGATTCTAGTCTGTTCACATCCGGCAGTTGTCCAGCATTAATATTAAATCCGTTTTAAGTCCGGTGATATTTGTAATTAGTCCGGCTGTCAATTCCAAAATTATTTATAGTCAACCTGTTATCCCTTTCTCGGTCGTTCACCTCCGGATTTCGGAAATTTGGAGATCCATTGATTTGCGCATTTCGAAATTGACTGCCGTACAATTTTTGGATGTGAACGGACGAAAAACGGATTTTAGTTAGACTATAAATAGATTCCAAATCAATTTTTTAATTGCAGTAAAACCCTTATATATCGGATTCCAAGGGTCTGAGATTTTTTTCGATATAAGCAGGAATTCGATTCATTCAGGTAAAAATTCATTATAGTTAAATTCAAGGGACCGGCAAAAATATCTGATATAAGCGAGAATCCGCTATATAGGGTTGGATATACTTAGGTCCTACTATTTTTTCTAGATCTCTTTTGTTACCGTGCAATAAATTGAACTCTATCCGAATTTAAAATCGAGTGCCCTATTATGTCTGTACATTGCTGTACTCTTTTAGAATTATAAAAAGAATGCTGAATTTTTCTATACTAAACCAGCCGCTATCCCAATGTGAAAGCGATTGCCGGATTATTTTCATACTAAACCAGACTCTTTCGGGATTTGAAACGTGTGCCGGATTACATTCGTACTGTGCCGGACTATTTCCGGATTGTAAAACGAATGTCGGTTTGTTTTTTGTACATACTCCGGGTTCTATTTGGAATTAGGAATTAGTGACGGACTAAATCCGTACTTTACCGGACTCTTTACGGATTTAATACACAGATTACATGTATGTTTCATTTAACAAGATAAACCTCAAAGCTCGTACAGCTCAGTCGGGTTAGGTTCTTCGTTGCGTGCGTAACATCCCGTGTTCGATCCCCCTTATGCGTACGATTTTTTTCTTTAATATAAATATTGTATATAATCGTTGTAATAAATGTATAAACATTTGTGAAATATTAAGTTCTAAACATTGTTTAAAAATGACTTAAACAATTACAAAAATTTTTTTTTGTTTTTCCGACTAATTCCGGATAAAGCCAGACTAAATCCGGATTACAAAAAAAGTATAACCAGATTAGTTCCGGACTCTACTGGACTACATGCGGATTTAACCAACGATGAGGACCGTATTTGTTCCGGATTGTACCAGACTTTATCCGGATTTAAACAGCGTTTCGGACCAGATTTGTTCCGGACCGTATTGGACTACATTCAGATTTAAACAACGCTCCGGACTAGATTTGTTCCGGACTGTACCTGACTACTTTCGGATTAAAGCAACACTTCGGACCAGATTTGTTCCAGACTGCACCGAACTGTATCTGGATTGTATACGGCCAGATTTATTTTGGATAAGACCGGACTAAGTTTCGTGCCAAAAACCTATGTTAAATCGGTCACATTTCATGTCGCTGATTTCGAATCTGAAGTCAGTTTTTAATAATTCAAATTTGCCGATCCAATATGGCGGTCGATATTTAAAAAAAGTACTGGAGGATATTTATGAAACTTGGTATAAAGGAATTTCTGGGGTCGCTGATAACAAATATGAAGTCAGTTTTTAAAATTCAAAATGGCGGCTGCAATATGGCGGTCGATAATAAAAAAAAATTACTTGATATTCATGAAACATGGTATAAAAGAGTTTTTGGGGTCGCTGATTACGAATCTGATGTCATGGTTTAATTCGACATAAGATCAGAAGTGAGAATCACAAAAAAAACTTTTTATAATAAAGTACAATTTATTCGGAGTTTAACAAAATTTTGCTACACCAAATGTCATAAAAATTTAATAACTTTTTAAAAATTCTAACCGACATTTTTATTTTAGAAAAATTAACTTCAGATTCGTAATCTCTGACATAAAAACCCATCCTAAATGAAATTTCGAAAAAGTACGTCTAGAAATTAAAAAACATTTAACATTAAAAAGCATTTCCTGAAAAATGTTATCCGCATTCGCGGTTCCACGGGGGGTTCATGGGTGTCATGCCCCCCTGGAGACTTATATTTATGTAAGAGAGAAAGAAATAACACTAGAGACAGCTATATTGCTTGTCTAATGCCGACCCTGGTTAACCGACAAATTGAATCCGGCATTTTGAATTTTAATATATGAATTAGGATTTGTAATTATGGATTCTAAACATCCACCATGCCAAGTTTAATGAAAGTATTGAGAACAAGAATACTTTATCCAGAAAATTAGGCAACAAATACGTGTACAAATGTGTTTGGGTTAAAATTGTCGACGCAGATCTAAAAAGTAGCAAAAAATAGCAAAAATATCTTATAGTGTATACTTTAAGAAAGAAAATTACCTTATAGCCATTTAGATATTATGGTTAATGCGGGTTAATGGCTTATCAGTAGAAAGTCATATACTACGAATGATAAAAATTTCAAATTTCACTTACCATCCTGCAGTCGTAGGTACAGGTATATGTTAATAATCACTTGGCTTTTAAAAAGTAATATCCTTTGAAAGAATAAAATGAAGGGATAGCTTATTATTAAATTTACAATTCAAAATACACTAGAACTCCTATCGAGCGGACAGCTCGGGTAAGTGTCTGCTCAATTTGGAAGGACACCTTGACGTGTTAAATGAATGGAGCTCAAATTCTTCCTCCTCCCCTCGTCCCGTGAATTGCCTACCCTATTGAAAAAAAATGGCCACATTTGTGCCCTCCTTTGTGCCATCATTTGTGTAAATGTGGTAGCGGATTTCAAACAGCATATGCGCCCACAAATGAGGCCTCAAATGAGGGCACAAATGAGGCTTCAAATGAGGGCATAAATGTGGCCTCAAATGTGGCCTCAAATGCGGCCTCAAATGCGGCACAAATAAGACTTTAAATGTACCCACAAATGAAAAAAATATAAAATAAAAAAAATATTATTAATCTTGATTTACACTATATTATTTACAAGTAGTTGCCTGCATTAACTTTGGAAACTTAGCATTACGAAGAAAATTTTGAAAATAAATTTGGGGGTATAGGGATTCGAACACGGGTTCGACGCACGCAAAGTAACTACAGAACTACTGAGCTACATAGGCGACTGCCAATAAAAAAGGATAATCTTTCTCTTGAAGTGCAAGTGATTTTATTGGCTGACAAAATGGCGGGCTTCTTTAAAAACGTTTTCACGACATTTTTCAAGTATTGAAACATTTGTCATAAAGTATTTGCTTTTATAACAGTTAATTCTTATTTAAAAATAGGGATAGGTCGAACCGTAAGTGGGGTGGTGTATGTATTTATGTACATTTAAGTCTGCCTGCCTCAGTCATTGAAGTGAGTCCTGAGAGTCACGGCCCAACTGCAGAATTTATGTTTATTGAAATCAAATCTATTTCCAATAAAGCCTTGGTGGGGGTAGTATATAAACCACCTAATGCTTCCTTTGATGATGAATTGGAATCCTGTCTTTTTAATTTAACATCAGATTATACCAATATAATTTTAACTGGGGACTTTAATACCAAATTGAATCAATTTAACACTAAAACCAAATATTTAACCTCTCTTTTTTATTCCTTAGGACTATCCGTTGTTCCTCATCAACCCTCCCATCATACTCCCACCGCAAGTACCAGATTGGATTTGTTTATTGTTGACGACCTTGACAAGCTTTTCGGCTATTCTCAGCACCCAGTGACCTTTCTCTCTGCTCATGATTTGATTTATATTAAATACAGTTTTCCGGATATTCAGGCACAAGCAAGTCATGTTAAACCCTTTTGTAATTTAAAAAATATTGATGAGGCTGAATTTTTCAAATACTTATCCCAGCAAGAGTGGGCAAGTATTTATATTGATACAAATATCGATTCTAAATTAAATAAACTTGTTCTATTTTTAAACAATGCTCTTGATATTTTCTCTCCTCTGCATACTCCCAAATTTAAGAAAAAGGGTTCTCCGTGGATGACAGATGAAATTAGGGATCTTTTGAAACAAAGAAATAGATTATATCGATTATTTAAAAGAACTTGGAATGCGCAAGTTCACACTGATTTTTGCAAAATCAGGAATTTAATTAAAACGAAAATAAGAGATGCTTTCAATAGATATAACAACCAGCAAATTTTAAATGCAAAAATTTGTGCCAGTACCTGGAAAACTTTCAAAAAACTTAAACTTATACCCTATATTAAAACTCCAATGGATATTACCCATTCACCGGATGATTTTCTTAGTAATTTTTCAATTTCCCCATTGCTGACATCAAATCAGTCTGCACCTATTATGAATTCCAATGCATTTGATGAAAACAAATTTTTTTTGACGATATATCTTCCGACACCTTGGCAAAAGCTCTCTCAGAAATCAAGACTAATTCGGTGGGTTCCGATGGCATATCATTGTAGATTATTAGGCTGGCTTTTACCGTTATATTCCCTGTGATCCTCCATATATACAACTTTTCCCTTCAATCCGAAATTTTCCCTGATCTCTGGAAGCAGGCAATAATTAGGCCCATACCTAGGATATCTAAACCTAATTCGGTTGCTGATTTTAGACCCATCTCGATTCTAAATGTGCTATCTAAACATCTGGAGCGTATTGTCCACTAACAACTGACCAAGTTCTTAAATACCCATCACCTTTTTGACCCATTGCAATCGGGATTTCGAGTTGGGCACAGTACTACTACAGCACCACTTAAGTTCACAATAGATATTAAATCCGCTATGGATCTGAGGGAGGTTACGTTGGCTGTCTTTTTCGACTTTTCCAAGGCCTTCGACCTGGTGGATCATGGTCTACTTTTACAAAGGTTGGGTACCTTAGAGCTTGCTAACTCTGTGCTTAACTGGTTCACATCTCATCTCAATTATCGGTGGCAGAGGGTGGCCAACAGTGGAGGTAAACAGTCAGGTTGGGCATCAGTAAGGTGCGGCGTCCCTCAGCGCTCCTCGCTTACTCCTCTACTCTTTAATATCTACGTAAGAGAGCTCGGAAATCAACTTCGTTTCTGTATGTATCTTAAATTCGCTGATGGTTGTAAATTTAAAATTTCTGGACCCCTATCCTCTCTACCTCAGATGATTGATAGAACGCAATCTGATATCAATCTTGTGGTTGACTGGGTTGAAAGCAGTTGTCTTCTTCTTGATGCTGCTAAGACCAAGGCTATTGTCTTTAGTTCACCCAGTGTTCCATCTATGGATACTCTTAACGGACTCTAGCCTCTACGAATTGGGAACGCGAATATTGCTTTTTGTAAGTCTGTTAGGGATCTTAGAATAGTGTTCGACAGGTCATTGGGCTGGGGGGATCATGTCGCGGAAATCTGTAGAAAAACCTACTTGTCTCTTAGGCAGCTGTACAGAAATAGCAGCTCTTTACCTGTCTCTACTAGACTCTTGTTAGTGAAGGAATTAATACTCCCTCACTTTGATTTTGGATGCATCGTATATGATGATATTTTGAAAGAGTTAAATTATAAGCTTAAAAAATTCTTTAATGCATGTATCAGATTTGTTTTTAATTTGAGTAGGAGTGAGCATTTACATCCTTACAGAGTTAAGGCTGGCTTGTTGGTTGTTGCCAAGAGGAGACAATTCTTTTTGTGTAACTTTCTTTTTTCTCTACTCCAGACGGGGATTCCTAAATATCTTTACAATTACTTTACTGTTAGATCTAATGATAGGTTAGATGAACGCAAGCTCAGAGATAGAAGCTCGGTACTATTGATTCCTAATCATCGTACTTGCAAGATTCAACGTTCCATTATAATTAGGGGCTCAAGGCTGTGGAATAAACTTCCAACTAAAATTAGGAACTCAAATTCCATATTTATTTTTAAAAAACTATTTTTTAAGTTCCTTTTCGATATTCCTAATGATTTGTTTAAAATGACATACTGGTAATGCTTTGTCATCCCGCTGTTTAGAGTGATTGAGATTCATCTCGCGCGCTTTGTATTTTCATTTTTTTATTTCCTATTCTTCCTTTTTTTCCCTTCATTTATATTTTCATATATTTTCTTTTCTATTTTTTTCCCTTCATAACTGCTAAAATAAGTAAATGCAGGGTTCTGCACTTAATATGTTCAAAACATTTCTTCTCCGACCATGTTATGTACGCACATTTTGTCTTGTAGGCACCTTTATGTTCTTCGATGGGCTTGTTAGCCCTATGAACTTTGTATTACAAATAAATAAATAAAAATTTATTCCTAATTTATTAAATTGATATTTGAAGTTTCTCTGATTAAATCATTAATTTTTTTTCCTATTTGGTTGTAAAATACACATATTAAGTCTGTTAGTGGGCAAAATTGGAACAAAGTTCCTTGATACTTTGTTATAAATTATAAACTTCTGTTGGTCGTTTCCATTTCAATTCAGACAGGCTATGTATGTTAAAGTCAGGGAATCATTTCTCATTGAAATATATTATTTTTCAGACAATTCTAGACGACACGTATTTTTCCAATTTGGAGAAAAAAATTTTTTAAAGAAGTTATGTGGATTTCAATTTTTTAAGTTATAAAGTGAGATTACAAGAAAATAACATAAAATTTTTTTAAAATTAGTATATCTTTTTTGCTATTGTATATATTAAAATGATTCTTTCTGTTTCTAATTAAGGCTTTCATGTTATTTTAAATTCCATAAGAGAATATAAAATATTTTCAAATTTAACAAAATGGCGGCGTTTTTTCGAAAAAAATAAAAATTAAATTTTCTTAAAAACCCCACCGTTTTTTTTCTCGATTTTTTTACTACTTTCTGGAAGTATAATGAATATTTTCTATAAGAATTTATTGGAGTCCCGCTTCCTTGGGGAGGGATAAAAAAAATCTTTTAAGAAAAGAAAAATCAAAGTTTTTTTAAACCCTCTACTAAATACAACAAAAGTTCAAATAGAAAAAATGTTCCTATTAAAAAGTAAAGTAAAAAAGTCTTATGACTTTTATCTCTATCTGGCAAATCTTTCGAATTATTAAAAATTTTGCATGTTTACAAGTAAAAATTATACTTGCAAAAATGCAAAGTATATGGATTTAATTCGTGTTATAATTAATAATTCGAACGATTCGCAAGTTAGAGGTAAAAGCCATAAGACTTTTTTACTCTAATTTTTAAGAGGAACATTTTTTCTATTTGGACTTTTGTTGTATCTAGTAGAGGGTTTAAAAAACTTTGAATTTTCTTTTCTGAAAAAGAAATATTTTTTTATTCTTTCTTAGGAAGCGGGACTCCAATAAATTCTTATAGAAAATATTAATTATACTTCCAGAAAGTATTAAAAAAATTGAGAGAAAAAAAACGGTGGGGTTTTTAAGAAAATCTGATTTTTATTTTTTTCGAAAAAACGCCGCCATTTTGTTAAATTTGATAATATTTTAAATTCTCTTATGGAATTTAAAATAACATGAAAGGCTTAATTAGACACAGAAAGAATCATTTTAATATATACAATAGCAAAAAAGATATACTAATTTTAAAAAAATTTTATTTTATTTTCTTGTAATCTCACTTTTTAACTTAAAAAATTAAAATCCGCATAACTTCTTTAAAAAAGTATTTTTTCCTAATTGGAAAAATACGTGTTGTCTAGAATTGTCTGGAAAACAATATATTTCAATGAGAAATGATTCCCTGACTTTAACATACATATCCTGTCTAAATTGAAATGGAAACGACCAACAGAAGTTTATAATTTATAACAAAGTATCAAGGAACTTTGTTCCAATTTTGCCCACTAACAGACTTAATATGTGTATTTTACAACCAAATAGGAAAAAAAATTAGTAATTTAATCAGAGAAACTTCAAAGAGCAATTTGATAAATTAGAAATAAATTTTTATTTATTTATTTGTAATACAAAGTTCATAGGGCAAAAGGCCATCGAAGAACCTAAAGGTGCCTACAAGGCAAAAAGTGCTTACATAACATGGTCGGAGAAGAAATGTTTGGAACATATTAAGTGCAGTACCCTGCATTTACTTATTTTAGCAGTTATGAAGGGAAAAAAAGGAAGAATAGGAAGAATAGGAAATAAAAAAATGAAAATACAAAGCGCGCGAGATGAATCTCAATCACTCTAAACAGCGGGATGACAAAGCATTACCAGTATGTCATTTTAAACAAATCATTAGGAATATTGAAAAGGAACTTGAAAAATAGTTTTTTAAAAATAAATATGGAATTTGAGTTCCTAATATTAGTTGGAAGTTTATTCCACAGCCTAGAGCCCCTAATTATAAAGGAACGTTGAATCTTGCAAGTACGATGATTAGGAATCAATAGTACCGAGCTTCTATCTCTGAGCTTGCGTTCATCTAACCTATCATTAGATCTAACAGTAAAGTAATTGTAAATATATTCAGGAATCCCCGTCTGGAATAGAGAAAAAAACTCTCCCGAAATATCATCATATACGATGCATTCAAAATCAAAGTGAGGGAGTATTAATCCCTTCACTAACAAGAGTCTAGTAGAGACAGGTAAAGAGCTGCTATTTCTGTACAGCTGCCTAAGAGACAAGTAGGTTTTTCTACACATTCCCGCGACATGATCCCCCCAGCCCCATGACCTATCCAAGACCTTGCCAAGATCCCTAACAGACTCACAAAAAGCAATATTTGCGTTTCCAATTCATAGAGACTGGAATGAATTATGAAATATTTCGAAAATCCTTATAGCATTTTTTGAAATTGCGAAAATTACATGTTCTTCAGAAGAAAACATGAGAATTAGAAATTTTATTAATTTTTGAGTTTAGATACTTGGCAAAGATTTAAAAAAAAAGTTAACATTATTTTGAAAATATAATGATTTTTTTACTATTATTCAAAGTTTCAAACATTTAATCCCTACTGTGACAGAAAAAATCGATTAAAGTTCTTAAAATTTTGTTAGTTAACGTTTTTAAATACTTCTCAATTGCAGTATGGACAATTTGGTTTTTGAATCTTTAAACTGAACAACTGTCTATCTTGCATAAACTTTCTTTCAATTATTCTTAATCATAAATTAACAAACTTTTAAACTTTAAAATTCTTATTTTAAATTTTAGTACATTTTTTAAAATCACAAGTTTTGTTCTTTCGTGATTTCAAATGTTTAAAAAAAAGTTTAAGAAAAATGGATTTTATGGATTTTAAAAACAGATTTTCGAATAAATAAATTTATGTAAATTTCAGTTAGCTAAGGCTGGTAAAATTCAGGATTTTTTTAAAGAAATCAAAAATGGTTTTTTCAAACGCAATCACTATATATAAAATCTCTCCAAATGTTTATTTTTAGTAGTTTATTTTTTAAACTAAAAACATTTAATATGAAATAATGAATAAGAAAACATTTAATCTAAATCAAATAAATTATATCAAATAAATAAGAAAATTTCAAGAACAAAAATTCTTTAAATTAATATGATCACAAAATTAAGAAAATTAAGTAAAAGCAAAAAAAAAATAAAATAAATTAAAAAAAGCAAGAACGGAAAAAACTTGTGATTTTTAAGAATGTATTAAAATTTAAAAAAGGAATTTTAAAGTTTAAAAGTTTGTAAATTTATGATTAAGAATAATTGAAAGAAAGTTTATGCAAGATAGGCAGTTTTTCGGTTTCAAGAACGCGCTATTGAATCATTTTTAAACTTCCTAAAACCTTCTCAAGTTTTAAAATCCATGCCCCCCTTCTAACCAAAAAAATCAATTACATAGCTATTATGAAAATTAAAAGCTTTGTTTGTATGTGATTTAAAATACATGTGAACTTTTTAATTATAAAATTGGATTGATTTTAAAAATAATTTATTTAATATTTGGCAATTCTCCTACTCTTATTTAAAGATTCAAAAACCAAATTGTCCCTACTGCAATTAAGAAGTATTTAAAAACGTTAACTAACAAAATTTACGATTTCGATTGTTTGGAACACAGTAGGGAAGAAGAAAATGTAATTTTCGCAATTTTAAAAAATGCTATAAGGATTTTTGAAATATTTCATAATTGGCTTCAAAATAACCTCTGAGAAAAGTTTAAAATCATAAAATAACAGAAGTTTATAATTTATAACAAAGTATAAAGCAACTTTGTTCCAATTTTTCCCACTAACAGACTTAATATTTGTATTTTACAACCGAATAGGAAAAAGAAATTAGTGAATTAATCAGAAAAACTTCCAATATCAATTTAATAAATTAGGAATAAATTTTAAAATAAGAATTAACTGTTATAAAAGCAAATACTTTATGACAAATGTTTTAATACTTGAAAAATGTCGTGAAAACGTTTTTAAATAAGCCTGCCATTTTGTCAGACAATAAAAACACTTGCACCTCAGGAGAAAGATTATCCTCTCTATTGGCAGTCGCCTATGTAGCTCAGTAGTTCGGTAGTTAGTTTGCGTGCGTCGAACCCGGGTTCGAATCCCCATACCCCTAAATTTATTTTCAAAATTTTCTTCGTAATGCTAAGTTTCCAAAGTTAATGCAGGCAACTACTTGTAAATAATATAGTTTAAATCAAGATTAATAATATTTTTTTATTCTATATTTTTTTCATTTGTGGTATATTTGAAGCCTCACTTGTGCCCTCATTTGTGGGCGCATATGCTGTTTCAAATCCGCTACCACATTTGAGGCATCAAATGTGGGCACAAATGATGGCACAAATGAGGGCACAAATGTGGACATTTTTTTTAATAAGGTACTGTTTCCGCTCGATAGAAGTCCGCTTGATAGGAGTTCTAGTGTATATGCTAAATTTGCAAAATATAAGTAAAAGTAAGTAGTAGAGCTATGCCGGTTCTTTGTCACTAACCCTGTAGAAATCTGCCTTACCGGCCGCGAGTATAAATCTGTTTTACCGGGTAGGAATCTGTTTTACCCTAGTTACCGACCAGATGGCGCTGTGTGGGAGATTCCCCGCGCCATTTTAGATTTTTACCCCCACTTTTGTGCTGTAATTTAAATTTTACTCCCACTTTTGAGCAGGAAGTTAAATTTTACCCCTACTCGTAGGTTTTTCAAGCGCGCTATTCTGAATTTTTACCCCCACTTTTGCGCGGTAAGTATAAAATTACCGCCACTTTTAGTTATTTCAAGCGGGGATTTCCCTACTTTTAAGCGGGCTTTTAGTCTTCTGTTAGTAAGAGTTTGCATATCATTAGTATGCAACATCCTGATCTGTCTAATTTGCATATCACCTACCCCTACCTACTTAATTTGCAGACGCTATGTATTGTTTTTAACTTTTTTCTACAACTTTCCCACCACCCACATTGGGGGTGGTGCACGGTAGCGGTGCGCGATGCAAAAGTAAAAGGTGCGCGGCAAAGGTGCGCATGCGGTTAACGGGGTCCAGTGTAAGTGGTGAGTTCCGCGCGCAACAACAAAGTGGGCGTAAGAAGATTGGGAAATTGGAGAAGGAGTGGGATTCAAGAGATATAAGAAGGATTTGAAGCCAAGTGGAGACATATCTGTTACACACTACATCAGCAGCTGAAGCAGCATCAGAAGCAGCTCTGAATCCTCTACTTGGTAAGCCCTCTTCGACCTTAAAGTCTATTTTTTATTTTAGCTTAATAATATGTTTTAATCTAACAGCTCTATTTTGATTTATTTATAGATATTCAAAACAATGGACGCCACCTTAAGCAAATTCAACTCTTTTGCACGTTTGCATTATCTTCTACCCACGAAGCCGCTTGCTGAGTGGGATGTCAATGCCCTCTATACCGTAACTAGTATAAAGATGATGTCAACCAAGTATGGATTCAAATTTGCAGTTGATTTGGATGGTGAATTCCGCGCATTTCTGCCAGCAAGGTTGACGAACCTGTTTGAGAAGGAGCCAGACAACTTCAAAGTGCTTGACGAAGCCGGTGGAATCCAACAAGTTAAAATTAAAATATATTGGTGGAAAATATAATACTATAGAATTTGAATTTATCTAATAAATATTGTAATAAAGAGAATTGTAATATACTGTAAATATTCAAAATATGTGTTTAAATAAAAGCATAAATTTACTTATAAATTGTTTCTTTTTATTCTACCTTTATATTTTAGAAATGTAAAAATTAAAAAAAATTGAAAAAAAAATATAATGAAAAAAATATAAAAAATAAAATAAAAACAGAAAAAAACAGAGAAAACAATAAAATAAAAAAATAAAAAAAAACAATTGAAGAATTGGTTCATAAAGTCTTTTTACTATAATACTAAGTGTGTAGGTAAAGCAGTAACGACATTTTACCGGAACATGCGTGTTAAAAAAAGTCTCGACTTGATTTTTAAACAGAACAAAGACATCATCTAAGAATTGATTCATAAATCTTTTTATTATAAAACTAAATTTTGGGTAGGTACATGTACAGTACTCTCTCACTAAGTGCCCGCTCAGTAAGTAGCCGTTCCCCTTCACACATATTTTTACACACACATTATTTGCTTCCCACCATAGCAAACGCGATAAAATGAAAGTCAAAGTTTAAATTAGCAACTTCAAGTGTTAGAAAAATGACAGATAATTAAATAACCAAAAATAGACGTTAACAAACCTAAGAGTAAACTCGATAAAGATTATTTGCAAAGAATTAATAATTGTAGACAATAAAAATTTTGAATTTTAAAATAAAAGATAAAATTTATCGTTTATCAATTTTTAACTAAATTTATTATTTTATATGTAGTCTTCGTGGACGAGTCAATAATAAAAATTTTAACCCATCGAAATTTATGAGTTTCAGTGATAATAATTCTCTTTCTCTAAAAAAGCCTATAAAAATTGTGGAAGGAGTTCAAATTTTAAACATTCCAATTTTCTTAAGAATACAGATGCTAAGCTGATCAAAATTATATTTCTATTTTTTTTATGATACGATAATTTTAAATCTCTAAATTATATATATGTATTAAAAAACGTTACCAATATGAGAGGGTTAAAAGTTGACAAGTGACTCTCCTTAATTTTATTTTTCCTTATACTCTTAATTTTCAGTAAACAAAGATATCTAAACATTTTTTAAATATTTTCTTCAGACATTTTAAATTTACCGCGAACTATTTCGTTTTCGAGTTTATTTCCATTCAATTGTTTTTACATGAAATCTACATATAATGTAAAAGAGAGTGGGGGCTCTCGATAAGTAACCATTTTATTCCCCTACAGCCCCGTTTTCGGTCACTTAGTGAGAGAGTACTGTAGTTAACAATAAGTCTTTTCTTAAATTTCTAAGCGGTAAACAATCTATATCTTCTAAATTTCGTACATTTAATAAATATTTTTCTAACCACTCCTTCATTTCAACACCTTTTATAAAGAAGAGATTCCATATGAAGTGATCAAGGTAAAAAAATTGTTTGCCAATTATGCTTAAATTCGAAGTATTTATGGTGCATATAGATGGTAATTTTTGGAAATTTTTTTTTGTCCAATATTTTCCGAGTGGGAGGGGAGGAATTTTTCGGTTTTTACGGTACAATGCAAATTTCAGTTTTTTTTTCTAGTTAACAATTAGAAAAAAAAATTTTGCAATTATCAGTTTCGATAGAGTTTTTCATGGTCTTTCAATTGATGATATGTATTTAAAAAAACAAAATTTTGACCAAAAAAAATGAAAGTCAAAAATAAATTTGAGTTTTTTTGGTGAAGGACACGATCTTTTTTTTTTTTTTTTTTAATCAAAAGCTGAGGTTTTTTCCTTTAAAGGTATGTATATGAAAAAGTTGGCCTAAAATGTTCAAGCCATAAAAATTAGAGTTTTAGAGCGGAGCGCTGCAGACTCAACGCGACCAGAGGCATCAGCGATCTAAAACTCTAGTTTTCATGGCTTAAACATTCTAGGCCAACTTTTGTATCTACATACCGTTATAGGAAAAAACCTCAGCTTTCGATTAAAAAAAAAAAAAAAAGATCGTGTCCTTCACCAAAAAAAACTCAAATTTATTTTTGACTTTCACTTTTTTTGGTCAAATTTTTTTTTTTCTTAATACATATCATCTATTGAAACTGATAGTAGCAAATTTTTTTTATCTAATGGTTAACTAGAAACAAAATACTGAAATTTGCGGTGTACCGTAAAACCCAAAAAAATTCCGCCCCCTCCCACTCGGAAAATATTGGACAAAAAAAAATTCCAAAAATTACTATCTATATGCACCATAAATACTTCGAATTTAAGCACATTTGGCAAAAATTTTTTTTTACCTTGATCACTTCATATGGAATCTCTCATAGATAGTTTTCGCTCCTTGTATTGTTTCTTGAAAAATAGCTCGCAGTTTATCATAAGGTATTTCGCACATATATAAAGTACCTAGGAGTGGAACTTGACAAGTTTCTGAATTTTAAGCACCATATCGCTGTGGCGTCTGACAAGGCTGCAAAATGTGCGCTAAGTTTAGCCCGTATAATGCCGAACGTCGGTGGGCCTTCCGAAATTAAAAGAAGATTGGTGGCTAGTGATTTCCACTCAAAGCTGCTCTAAGCAGCACCAGTGTGGACTCCCTCCCTGCGAACAGACAGAAGCAAGACCATCTTGAACAAGATACTGTTTGGCGCAAGAAAGAGAGAAAATTTTCCTCTTTTTCAAAGATAGAATGTCCACCCGTTATACGGCTGATAATAGACCCAGCAAGGACCAAATCCGCCGAGATGCGAGAAGCAGACTCGTCGAAAGATGGCAAGCAATATGGAGCGGGGAGGAGAATGGTCGATGGACACATCGGCTTATACCGACACTCGCCAAATGGATAGATAGAAGGCATGGAGTAGTCTCGTACAACCTAACTCAAGCGCTCACAGGTCACGGGTGTTTTAACTCGTACCTGGAGCGCTTTAAGAAGATTTACAGCTCAGAGTGTGTGTACTGCAAGTTCCCAGTGGACGACCCAGAACACACACTTTTCAGTTGTAAGCGCTGGAACGCGGAAAGACAGGTCATGTTCGCCGGTGTAAACTGCAAAGTTACACCGGAGAACATGATCCTGCTTATGACTCGTTCTGCTGAGGATTGGCGGAACATCGAGACCTTCATACACAATGTTATGAGGGTCAAGAATCTCGATGGTCGTCAAAGAAAGTAGTTCCCGTTCGATGAAGAAGAAAATCGCGTAAGCGATGGACTCGGGATATAAGATCCCCCCTGACGGCGATACGCCACTGAATGCGGGCTTTTCCTGGGGGTGATCTTAAGGTCCCAAATAAGGGTGTGTTTTTAGCTGGTCGGCAGAACATTGCCACCCCCGCATAACCCTGTAGTACGGGCTACAGGGTACCTGAAGGCAGGTTTTCACATCCTACGCAAAAAAAAAAAAAAAAGTGGAAGAATAGCCAACTCCTTAACGACGAAATCGTTGCTGGATTGTTTAAAGCCTTGCACGTCAACTATGAACTCCATTCTGGAATAGAAATAAAATTGTATCCCAGGAACACAACTTAGATACCAATTCAGTCACTCCCACTCCACTTTTACAACTTCTTGACAATAACGCTGATTAGTTTATATTGCACAATGTGATCATGAATGACTAGACAGTAACAGTTGTTGCATCGGGTATATTATCTGTGGATTCAAATTCCAAACGTGCATCGACTGAGGTCTGCTTCAGGAACTCGTTTTGTTTTGAGCAATCAATAACAATTAATGAAGCCAGTGATTTAAAATTTCACATATTTAATATAGGTTCCGAATCTCTTTCATAGTAAGAGGATTGAAAGTTAGCATACATATCATATAATATAGAATACTGATTTTGATCAAAGTGTTGATTTAAATTTAGTTAATGATAAGATTGTGAGTTCAAAAACAGTTTCACATTTGTGAGGTTACAGTGGTTAAAAAAACATGCAGTAATTCCCAATTTATCTTTTCTTTTAGTTTGAAATCCAACAATTACATATTTTGGTTTCTCTAATTGTGTTGAAGATTTAATTTGACACATAACTCTTATACTCCTGGGAACTAATGGATACTCATACATTTCCCAAGATCTAAAACTTATTGAAATTAATGGATCTTTTCCAATAAATTTCAATAATTTTATTTTATTATTGTCAGATGGTAATACATATGGTTCCAACCACTTAAGTTTATTAATTACAAATTTGAATTCAGGGATACCAACTAGTCAGCGGGTTTGTTTATTGTCCCTCATAATTCTACTCACCATGTAAACAATTCTAGTACAAGAATTGATATGATGTTTGTCGACGATTTAAATAAGATACTTTCTTCACACCAACACCCTGTAACCTTTCTATCTAACCATGCACAGTGGTCCTCAAGCATCGACAGGTTCAACTAAAATGGATCCAAAAATTGACTAAACAGGCTTTTAGAAGACTATTCGTAGATGTAAAAACTGTTTTTCATAAAATCCTAGATGATCGTTTTTTCGAAAAAACTCAAAATTACGTTTTATGATTTTTAATATTAATATTTTGTTTTATTACTTAGAATAATCGGCCACTATATATCTGTTATATAATTATAATACCACCTTCAGCTTACCCCAGGACCTTCGAATATTTGTGCTTGACAAAAAAACACGGCCTTCCCTCCCTTGATGCTTAATATACTATTTTTGTAATTATTTTTTTAAATTTGTAATTTTTTTTTACTTTTTTTGTTGCCTTTTAAGGTAGTATCATTTTTAAACAAATTTTTTTCTTTTTGAAGGATTAAAAAAAAATTTCTTTTTAATATTCGGAAACTTTATATTTTTGTATATGAAACTTCCGTATCTTAATCTAAATATGCTTCGATGAAAATTCACCAACTGACTTTTTTAGCCTCAATTAATAAGAAGAGTCAGTTAATAAGATAATATTAATCTTGTACCGCTCCCAGAATTTTAAAAATTCGCGGTGAATTGATTCACCTGCTTGCTCTGACCATGTGCCTAGCCCAGTATTATTTAAAAACAGCATTCAGTCTTTTAAATGTGCCAAGAGTACATGCATTTTCGATGTCTCTGAAATTTGTAAGCTTTGGAAAGCATTTTGTAACTCAGTCAAATACGAGTCTAAATCATCATCATGAATTTTCTTATATAATATAATATATTTGAGGTAAACGCATGCCGAAAACTTCTAAAAGAATCGGATAAACTTCTGGATGCAGAAATTTATAAAGGCATTGGAATTTTACCTTAAGTGCACATTTAAAAGACTCAATGCTGTTTTTAAATAATACTGGGCTAGGCACATGGTCAGAGCAAGCAGGTGAATCAATTCACCGCGAATTTTTTAAATTCTGGGAGCGGTACAAGATTAATATTATTACTGACTCTTCTTATTCATTGAGGCTGAAAAATGCAGTTGTTGAATTTTCATCAGAGCATATTTAGATTAAGATACAGAAGGTTCATATACAAAAAATATAAAGTTTTCTAAATATTAAAAAGAAATTTTGTTTTAATCCTTCAAAAAGAAAAAAATTTGTTTAAAAATGATACTACCTTAAAAGGCAACCAAAAAAGAAAAAAAAAATTAGGAAAAAAAATTTACAAAAAAAATTTTAAAAAAATGTTAAAAAAATGTTTAAAGAAAGTGGGACCATTTTACCACTACGTTCACGTCGTTGATCCTGGGGTAAGCTGAAGGTGGTATTATAATTATGTTACAGATATATAGTGGCCGATTATTCTAAAGAATAAAACAAAATATTAATATTAAAAATCATAAAACGTAATTTTGAGATTTTTTCAAAAAACGAACAGCTAGGATTTTATGAAAAACAGTTTTTACATCTACGAATAGTATTCTAAAAGCCTGTTTAGTCAATTTTTGGATCCATTTTAGTCGAACCTGTCGATGCTTGAGGACCACTGTGGCATGATTTAATTAATATTAAGTTTAAAATCAATGAAAATCTGCCCCGAAATAATTGTAGGGCAAACCTTGTTTGCAATTTGCGTAACATACCTGCAGATGATTTTTTACTTCATTTAGCGACTTATAATTGGGCTAGTATTTATTTGGCATCGGACATAAATGTTAGAGTTTATAAGCTTACTGCATATTTAACCTCAGCTTTTGACCATTTTGCACCCTTGCATTTAACAAGCACGAAGAAAAGATTTTCTCCATGGATGAATGATGAAATTCGGCTACTCATCAAAGAGAGAAGCAAGCTTTGCAACATTGCTAAAAGAACTGGGAGTCAGATTGATCAGTCTAAATTTAAAAGAGTTCGTAATTTAGTTAAAACGAAAATTAGGGATTCTTTTAATAAATATAATTTTGAAACTATTAAAAATAAAAGTAAGACTGATAATATTTGGTAAATTTTGAAAAAGTTAAATCTCATTTCTAATAAAAAAGCATCATCAGATTGTTACTTTTAGACACACGAATTTTTAAATGTCTTTACTTCTACACCTATTCTGGTACCTTATCCTATTGTTTTTCCTTCTGTAAGTGATACTTTTTTCTTTGATGAGAACAATTTTTTTTTAGTGATACCTCTCCTGATGTTTTGCTTAGGAATATTTAGGATTTCATTTCTATTAAAATGTTTAAATTGTCTCTTCCTATTATTTTTTCTATTTTGATTTATATATATAACTGCTCCCTTCAGACTGGATATTTTCCTGATATTTGGAAATTGAGTAATGCCAGACCGGTTCCTAAAGTGGCGAATCCAGGGAGACCTGCTGATTTTAGGCCTATTTCTATAATATATGCATTGTCTAAACCGCTTGAACGTATTGTGTGCGGGCAAATGACTTCGTTTCTGTCTTAGAACGATTTGTTTGAACCACTGCAATCTGGTTTTCGCGAGAAACAGAGTACTTGTACAGCGGCACTTAAATGTACGACTGATATTAAACTTGCGTTTGATTCCAAGCATATTACTATTGCTGTATTCTTTGACTTTTCAAAAGTTTTTCCGTCAATTGATTATAATTTATTAATTAATAAACTTGTCACATTTAAGATTTCTAAGTCGGTGTGTCATTGGTTCGTGTCATATCTTACATTCAGGTCGCAAAGAGTAGTTGTTGGAAAGGGTAATGTTTCAAATTGGGATAAAGTTAAGTGTGGTGTACCACAAGGTGCCTCACTTTCTTCTTTGTTACTCAACTTATTTGTCACTGATCTTGGAGTAAGGTTCAAATTTTGTAAATTTCATAAATATGCAGACGATTTCAAAATTTATATCTCAGGACCTATTTCTAAAATTTTGACATTGCTTCAAATGATACAATCTGATATAAAAGTTGTTGAGGACTAAGCAACTGATAATGGACTTCTCCTGAACTCAGATAAGACTCGAGCCATGGTGTTTTCTGCTCAGCATGTTTCCATGGATTCGCTTTTGAATCTCCCTCCACTGTTAGTGGGAGGTATTACTATTATATACAGTGAGACTCTGAAGGATCTTCGTTTGATATTGGATCGTACTCTTTCTTGGAAAGATCATGTTTTAGGGATATCTCGTTAAACATACATGGTACTTCAGCAGTTAAACAGAAGTAAAGATTCCTTTCCTACCTCTACCAGTTTACTTTTAGTTAAGTCTCTAATTTTGCCTTTTTTTGATTATTGTTGTCCGGTCTATGATGACATTACCAATGATATAAATACTAAACTTGAAAGAGCTCTAAATGCATGCATTCGTTTTGTCTACAATTTACCGAAGTTTAAGCATATGACTCAATATAGAATTAGATCTGGACTGCTAAATGTTAGTAAAAGGAGGAAATTTTGTATGGGAAATTTGCTGTACAATATATTTAATAATAAAGTCCCCCTTTATCTGTTCAGTTTCTTTGAGTTTAATGTTACTGAGAATTCGAATAACTATAGCCTTAGAGAGAGAAAGTCTGTTCTTAAAATACCTGCACATCGAACTTGTGTAATGCAAAGGTCTTTTATTATTAGAGGTGCGAGATTATGGAATAAGATTTCATCTTCAAACAGGGATTCGTCAAAGCAATCGATTTTTAGTAGATTATTTTTTAACATTCTATTTAAAACTAATAATCCAGTACTAGATATAACTTACTGGTAATATTGTTATTGTGAGAAATTTTTGTTTTTTTTTGTTTTATGTAAATTTTTTGTTATGATTATGATTCGATCATTATATTTACTCTACTGTATACTGAGGCATAGCTGGCTATGTATAATGTTTAATATTAAATTTAAATATTCGTTTTATATATAAATATATTAATATGTACTACTATGTAATTGCTTCTTGAAGGGCTTTTTAGCCCTAGGAGCTTATATTTTCATAAATAAATTAAAAAAATAACGTGATCTTATTAAAATAAGTTCATGTTTAGCATTCGTAACAGTTTTTTTATAATCTTCAGCAAAACCGAAAATCATACTCAGTGGTATTGTTACATTTAAATATCCATTTGTCAATGACAGTCTTGAAGTTAATTCAAACTTCACAAATTCAGCATTTTCTGCACGGTTAACCATTGGCGGATCCAGGGGGGGCACTGGTGCTTGCCCCCCCCCCCCCAAAAGCTTCATATTTAACAATGAGAGTGAGACAGATAGCAATCTCAATGCCATTTAATTCATAACGAATTTCATCAAACAAATAAGCTGTAGCATTATTTGTAAGATGGACATTTTCTGTAAGAGTGATTCCATCATCCTTAGTTAACCTTCCAAATATATGTAATGCACTTTTACTTGGTAAAATAGACAAATCTTGATTTTGTACTACAATTCAGATTTCATCACTGTTATTAAAAAATGACGATGCATATGGTTGATGACTATGAATTTCATAATTAGCAATGGATTCATCAAAATTCACTGCTGTTGGAATGCTGAGAATTTTTTCCATTTTTCTTAGAACAGCTGCACATAAAAAATAGGTAAAGTTGATCTCTTCTTTTCCTCTTTCTTTTTCTTATTTTCAAGGTTTGACTTGCAGACCGAGTTGTTTCAGGAATAGTTGATTCTAAAGGTGTTAACACTTTCCGAGTCACATTCACACTGATCTTCTCTGCACATGTTGATTGACTTTTATAACTGCCACCAATCTTCTTTTTCTGATTGTACACGATACCAATTACATAGATTTTATATGTAAACGTATTGTTATTTTTTCCCTCTGAAATTAACCAAGCTACCGTCCTGATCAATTAAATGAAGCTGAATATTATGTATTGTCTTCACATTGATTGGAAGGTAAATGATTCGAATTGGAATTTCCGTGATCTTATATCTAGGTTGAACAACAGGAAAAAATTCATGTATAGTATGCACTTTTTGATTATTTATATACGCTCCTGTTGTAATTTTACATTCAACTCGTAGAGTATTCACTTTTAATATAGATACAGGTAAATCAGAATTAGGAGTTTCATCGGCTTTCAGTTCACGAGGAGTAAATCCTAATAACTTACCAATTAAATCTTCATAATAAAAATTAATGTTATGATTAGATTTAATTTTACAACCTAATGTATTGTTGTTAGGTGTGATTAGTAAATCAATGTTATTTGGTAACTTTGATTTAATATAAGATTCAATATCTTTAATTTCATAACTACCTGTAGGTATTTCAATTATAAAATCATCTATGTACAACTTATTACAACCAATATCAATATTAGGAATTAAATTATATGTAAATAAATCAACAAGACCAGGCGCATAATTTTTGTTTTGTGAGAGTTCAATTGGTGGGAAGTATGCAGTTTCAAGAACTGAAGAATTCCCCATTAACGTTAAAGTAAAAGAGTCATTTATGATTGACATATATTTTTATACTGATGCTCACAGTTAATTACACATTCTTATATAGCCTAAAATTATTATTAAGTATAAGTTGTCCACATATAAACTTAAGACATAAGGGTCCGCATATAAATATATCGAAATTTTGATATATCACATGATTATATTTTATACAGATACCAACACCTAGGTAGACAATCAGATCTAATGGTGGTGAAAGATTTCCAAAACTATCAAAATATTCAGTTTCAGTATTTATCTTTTTGTAAGCTACCCAATGGGTTCCAGGTCCTTCCTTGTCATCAAGATTAATTATTGCTGATTCATGTTTCCGAGGACCTCCAGTGGGTAATTCATTTCGCATAAAGACTCCGCGAAAATGAGATATTTTCATAATTTTAACAAATTTAAATAGATCAAAGTTCTTTAGTTTCTGGGAAACTGTCTTCTTCTTTTTCTTTGTATTATCTTTAATTTTTAAACCCATACCGAATTTAGATTTAACTTTCATTATATTGGTTACCGCTAATGCAGCTGCTTTTTCACTAATGCTAGAGCCCTTGAAAATAACTTGTTGCCACGCCTTTTCACATAGTATTTTGTCAGCAGAATTTCTTGCTGTAATGTTCACAGTGGTCCTCAAGCATCGACAGGTTCGACTAAAATGGATCCAAAAATTGACTAAACAGGCTTTTAGAAGACTATTCGTAGATGTAAAAACTGTTTTTCATAAAATCCTAGCTGATCGTTTATTCGAAAAACTCAAAATTACGTTTTATGATTTTTAATATTAATATTTTGTTTTATTCTATAGAATAATCGGCCACTATATATCTGTAATATAATTATAATACCACCTTCAGCTTACCCTAGGATCAACGACGTTAACGTAGTGGTAAAATGGTCCCACTTTTTTTAAACATTTTTTTAACATTTTTTTAAAATTTTGTTTGTAAATTTTTTTTTGTAATTTTTTTTTTTTTGTAATTTTTTTTACTTTTTTTGTTGTCTTTTAAGGTAGTATCATTTTTACAAAATTTTTATTCTTTTTTAAGGATTAAAAAAAATTTTGTTTTAATATTTGGAAACTTTATATTTTTTGTAAATGAACCTTCTGTATCTAAATCTAAATATGCTTTGATGAAAATTCAACAATTGCCTTTTTTAGCCTTAATGAATAAGAAGAGTCAGTAATAATATTAATCTTGTACCGCTCTCAGAATTTTAAAAATTCACGTTGAATTGATTCACCTGCTTGCTCTGACCAAGTGCCTAGCCCAGTATTATTTAAAAACAGCAGTGAGTCTTTTAAATGTGCCAAGAGTACATGCATTTTCAATGTCTCTAAAATTTGTAAGCTGTGGAAAGCATTTTGTAACTCAGTCAAATACGAGTATACATCATCATCATGAATTTTCTTATATAAAATAATATATTTTAGGTAAACGCATGCCGAAAACTTCTAAAAGAATCGGATAAACTTCTGGATGCAAAAATTTATGAAGCCATTGGAATTTTGCCTTTAGTGCACATTTAAAAGACTCAATGCTGTTTTTAAATAATACTGGGCTAGGCACATGGTCAGAGCAAGCAGGTGAATCAATTCACCGCGAATTTTTAAAATTCTGGGAGCGGTACAAGATTAATCTTATTACTGACTCTTCTTATTCATGGAGGCTAAAAAAGGCAGTTGTTGAATTTTCATCAGAGCATATTTAGATTAAGATACAGAAGGTTCATATACAAAAAATATAAAGTTTCCGAATATTAAAAAGAAATTTTTTTTTAATCCTTCAAAAAGAAAAAAATTATTTAAAAATGATACTACCTTAAAAGGCAACAAAAAAAGTAAAAAAAATTACAAATTTAAAAAAAAAATTACAAAAATAGTATATTATGCATCAAGGGAGGGAAGGCCGTGTTTTTTTGTCAAGCACAAATATTCGAAGAACGAGTGTAGCACGAGCGTAGCGAGTGCGAAACCAGTTCGGAGAACATTGTGCGAGACAAAAAATCGGCCTCCCGAGGTGCATATGCCTCTATGCCTCTATTTACCACTACGTTCACGTCGTTGGTCCTGGGGTAAGCTGAAGGTGGTATTTTAATTATATTACAGATATATAGTGGCCGATTATTCTAAAGAATAAAACAAAATATTAATATTAAAAATCATAAAACGTAATTTTGAGTTTTTTCGAAAAAACGATCAGCTAGGATTTTATGAAAAACAGTTTTTACATCTACGTATAGTCTTCTAAAAGCCTGTTTAGTCAATTTTTGGATCCATTTTAGTCGAACCTGTCGATGCTTGAGGACCACTGTGTGATTTCCCGATCTTTAGAATACGCTATATCATGCTCTTTGCAAGCTACATCCAAAGAGTTTATATCTAGATAACCACGTGTTAACCGTTTTTTCAGCTTAGTACCAGGTCCACAATATTGATGTCCAGGTAACTGCAGCTCAAACGGTAATTTATTAATTATATTATTAAGAAACCCTTTACCACTGCAAGAAGTTTTCTTTTTCATTTTATCATGAGTAATCATCCTTCACTCGACTGTGGTTTACAACTTACTGATTGAAGTAGAATATATAAATACGGTATTTATAGTTTTTTTCAGTCGATTGCAAGATGCATTTAAAAGAACAAGCTGATCAGCTCCCAATTGTAAATGTCGATAACCTCATTGAAACCGAAGACAGTGGGGTTAAGAGTCATGGGAGTCTTTTTTCGAGTAGTATTCGAGCAGCTTTTTGTGAACCCTCAAATTGTGGAAAAACGAATGCTCTTTTTTCTTTGATTATACATCCAAATGGTTTAAGCTTTGGAAATATTTATTTTTACTCAAAGTCATTACAACAACCAAAATATAAATTTCTAGAAAAAGTTCTGAGTAATGTTGATGGAATAAAGTACTTTCCATTAAGTGAACATGAGCAAGTGGTTTCACACAAAAATGCTGAACCCAATTCTATCTTTATTTTCGATGATATTGCTTGTGAGAAGCAGGACAATGTCAGAGCATTCTTTTGTATGGGTAGACATGTTAACGTTGACAGTTTTTACCTGTGTCAAACCTATGCCCATATTCCTAAACATCTTGTTAGAGATAATGTCAGCTTACTGGTTCTTTTCAAACAGGACGATAAAAATCTTAAGCATGTTTATAATGATCACGTAAACACGGATATGACTTACACTCAATTTAGAGATTTATGTCCTACAAGTTGGAATTCTGATAGATATGGGTTTGTGGTTATAGATAAAGATAGAAATTTAAATGAAGGTCGTTATAGAAAACGCATTGATTGCTTCATTCAGTTATAAATCTCAAATGTTTTTAAAGAACTACATTAGTGCAAATTGAGACTTCAATATGTAAACATGTTTCGAAAAGACGTGGAAAAACTTTATCAAATTGCGAAAGTAAGTGAAGCTATATGACGGAAACATCGCAGACTTAAAAGTGGTAGAGAGAATGTAGAAAATATGTTAAGAGAAACTTTTCAACCATTGGTTACTCCATTAGAGAAATTAGTGTATATAACTCAAACACCTATCAAGATTAAAAATGTTAAGAAAAAATAAGAAATAAAAGAAGAGGAAAGTGATGATTTTAAAACGTCTTTTATGAGTGCTGTTAGTGGAAATATACCATTTGATACATCCACTCATGATAACAGCATAAAGTTTTTTGATCCTTCTGATCAAGAAGCAAATCTAGTTGATATGAAAAATGAAAGTGCGATTAATGAATTAAAAAATGATGAGTTTCATGACGTTATTTCGAATTAAGAGAATATACTTGATAGTGATTTTATAAATCATGATTATATTAAATTGATGAATAAATTTATGCAAATGCTGCATAAAAATAGAAAGCAGTATTTAGATGTGGTTTATGGAGTACGTATACTTCCTTATGGTACGTTCCTAATTGGTGATACACAAATAGATTTTGAGGGTCCATACATTAATCTAGTGGGGAAAAAAAAATATACAAAAACAGATGGTGTATTAGAACTTTTATTTAGACAATAACCTGACGAAACTGCAATAAGTTCAAATGATTTAGAAAATTATAAAGAAATTCTTACTTCTACAAATGCACATAGAAAAAATTATAGTCTAACTAAACCTTTGCGTACGAGCACGAGTTCTAAATTCACTAAAGTTATTGCAAAGCTTTTCCCAAAAACTGGAAATTCCTTAAAGAAAAAGAATCCATTACCACAAGTTATGATAGTCAAAAGAAAGTCCTGTCCAGACTACGCATATTGAAATGATCCAAATGAACTTGTAGACCGTTTACGGTTGCTCATGGCTTAACAAAAAGCTGGTAATTCAAGTTATAACAATAAAATTATTTCGATTATTGAAAAATTACGTGAACCTCAAATCATATATTAAGAAGGTAAAATGAAATCAAGATTATTATTAAGTTGAACATTGATGTTTTCAGATGCATTAAAATCATTAAAAATGGTTGATAAAAAGTTTGTAGTAGTTACAGAATTACATAGACAACCTAGAAGAAATTAACCACGTCATAAAGTGCAAATGCGTGGAATAGATGAAACCTGGCAAGCAGATTTAGTTGAAATGCTGCCATATTCTAAAGTAAATAAAGGTTTTAAATATATACTTACGGTTACAGATATTTTTTCCAAGTATGCATGGACTATACCTGTAAAAAGCAAAAATGGAAAAAATGTTTCAGCAGCAATGAAATCTATACTTGTGAATGAACCGATTCCAAAAAAATTGCATACTGATAGAGGCAAAGAATTCTATAATTCTCATTTTGAAAGTTTAATGAAGTCATATAAAATCAAACTTTATTCAACCTTTAGTAACTTAAAAACCTCAATTATAGAAAGATTTAACCGGACTCTGAAGAATATGATGTGGCCACAATTCAACTTGCAAGGAAATTACAAATGTACGCATATTTTACCATCACTTGTTACACAATACAATAATAAAAAGCATCGTACTATTGGAATGAAACCAACGGATGTTAGCAGAGAGAATGAGTCTGAACTATTGAAGCGCATCTCCAAGCAAAGGGAAATTAAACCTAAGAAAACAAAATTCAAAGTCGGTGATCAAGTTCGAGTAAGCAAGTACAAAAATGTTTTCAATAAAGGATACATACCCAATTGGACAACTGAAATATTTACCATTTCTCAAGCGAAACCAACAACCCTAGTAACATGCAAGCTAAAGGATTATCAGGATCAACCCATCGAAGGTGGTTTCTATGAAAAAGAGATGTCCAAAGTGAAATATCCAGATGTTTACCTCATAGAGAATGTTCTTAAGCAGAGTACTGATAAAGTCTATGTAAAGTGGCTTGGATTTGATAACTCACACAACAGTTGGATAAACAAATCTGAATTGTAATCATATAGTACAAGTTAAAAATGACATATAGAAAAGTTAAAGGGAAGTTTTAGGAAAGATAAATGTAACTTTCGAAAAAGATAGACTTATACTGAAGTAATGATAAGCTATTATAATGAAATAATGTTAAAGTAAAGTTACAATTAACATGTAAATCCCATAAGACATAAAGTTAACTTCTGCAAAAGTTGAAGTTAAGTTTTAGAAAAGTTAAAGTTAACTTTCGGAGAAGTTAAATGCAATTAACATGTAAAGCCCATAAGAGATGAAGTTAACTTTTGGAAAAGTTAAAGTTAACTTTTGGAAAAATTAAAGTTAACTTTTTAAAAAGTTAAAATTAACTATCAGAAAAGTTAAAGTTAACTTTCGGATTAGTTAAAGTTAACTTTTGGAAAAGTTAAAGTTAACTTTCGGAATAGTTATACTTAACATTTTGAAAAGTTAAAGTTAACTTATAGAAAAGTTAAATGTAATTAACATGTAAATCCCAAAAGAGATAAAGTTAACTTTTAGAAAAGTTAAAGTTGACTTTTAGAAAAGTTAAAGTTAACTTTCAGAAAAGCTAAAGTTAACTTTTAGAAACGTTAAAGTTAACTTTCAGAAAAGTTAAAGTTAACTTTCGGAAAAGTTAAAGTTAACTTTCGGAAAAATTAAAGTAAACTTTTGGAAAAGTTAAAGGTGACTTTTGGAAAAGTTAAAGGTAACTTTTGAAAATTTTAAAGTTAACTTTTGAAAAAGTATAATGCAATTAACATATAAAACCCATAAGAGATGAATTTAAACGCGCACAGATGCTGCGTATCTTTCTCTTTCAGGCTAGACCGTACTATGAAGCATAAGGCCTAAGCAGATAGAAATACGGATACAGGACCAGAGCATGAGACTAAAGCTGGCTCTACATGTGAACCTAACGCTGCTCCGTACGCACGTCTTGCATGAGATAGAAAAGGACAGAGGGAGGCTCTGTCCTTTTCTATCTCATGCATGACGTGCGGAATAATGTTAGCTTCGCATGTAAAGTCAGCTTAAAAAGGACAGAAACCATCTCCGTCCTGTATTGTCTTATGCCGTGCTCCGTGATCGTATTCGTTGTGCTTTGAGCTATACGCACACTATGCCGCGCAGAGTTGCATGGGTTGGGTCCTAGCGCGGCCCACTTCCAACCGCCCACTTGAGTCGCCCACTTGAGTCGCCCACTTGAGGCGCCCACTCTTGTCCGAGCGTTAATATCACTTTCCCTTGATTCATCACGATTTTTATTATGATTTTTGAAATTTAAGAACATGTATGCAAAAATGGGTAGTGTTTTGAAATTTTAAGTCCCAATACATTATTTTGGTAGTTGAGCTATGAGTAGTGGGTGGTGTTAAGAATTGAATAGATACATTAAAAACATATACTATATGGGTGGTTTGTGGTGTTGAGAATTGAATAGAGATATTAAAAACATATAGCAGATGGGTGGTTGTCAGTGGGTGGAGGGGCGGATAGGATAGATTCACTGGAAACATATAGTGGTGGGTGGTAGGGCTCCTCGCCACCCACATCCCAACCACTCTCTAACCCCACGCGGAGTTGTGGGAGGCGGGTGGTGGTAAGAGAAATGCAAATAAGGTGGGTCAGTGGAGGGTAGTGGGAAAGTTGTAGGAACGGGTCAAGAACAATAAATAGCGTATGCAAATTAGGTGGGTGGGGGTAAGTGAAATGCAAATTAGGCAAATTTGGTGGTTGCATAGTAATGATATGCAAATTAGTTCTTAGGTAAAAGTTAACAACAATACACAGTTTATGCAAATTAGATTGGTGGTATTAAGAATATGCAAATTAGTTCTTCGGTAAAAGTTAACAACAATACGCAATTTATGCAAATCATACTGATGGTTGGTATTGCATACTCATGATTTGCAAATTAGTTCTTACATAACACTGTATGCAAATTAAAAGGGTTAGCATTTTAAGTTAAACTTGGCACGATTCGATTGCAGCGCCGTCTATCAGTAGTGGTCGGTGTCCTAACTCACTAAAAGAGCTGTCGATATCGTAGAACTCTCACTAACAACAGACTAAAAGCCCGCTAAAGAGTAGGGAAATCCCTGCTTGAAATACCTAAAAGTGGGGGTAATTTTAAACTTACCGAGCAAATGTGGGGGTAAATATTCAAAATAGCGCGCTTGAAAAACCTAGGAGTAAAGGGATAAAATTTAATTTTTCGCTCAATAGTGGGAGTAAAATTAAAATTCCCGCGCAAAAGTGGGGGTAAAAATCCAAAATGGCGCGGGGAATTCCCTACACAGTGCCATCTGGTCGGTAACTAGGGTAAAACAGATTCCTATCCGGTAAAACAGATTTCTATTTGCGGCCGGTAAGGCAGATTCCTATAGGGTAAGTGATACGGAACCGGCATAGCTCTACTACTAACGTAATTCTAAACAATTTTCAAAGTTTAAATGTTCACCATTTAAGAAATACTTTATTAATTCCCTTAAAAAGAAAAAGAAAATTTTATAATATTGAATATAATAACTAATAAAAATGTTAAAAACTTATTTAATTCTTCTAAATTTATTCTTTTTTTCTTTAAAATATTTATAAAATATTAGAAATTTTGTTCTTAAAGTTTTCAATCTTTCATACTTTGAAAAACCATTTTCTGGGGGTACTGCACAGTGAGCCAGAAGACACTTAAAAGTGCCGAAAATATCAAGCCATTGTTTGTTTTCAAAAGCATTTAGTATAGGGGCGTTTTTGGGGTCCCTGGTTACGAATCTGAAATAAGTTTTTTAAAATTCAAAATGGCGGCTCCAATATGGAGGTTGATTTTTAAAAAAAATTACTAAATATTTGAGGCATTCTCTGAGCAAAAAGCCACCCTAAAAAAAAAGTTGCCTAATGTTTTTGTCAATGATATGTAGTCAAAAAACAAAAATTTTAAGTGGGTTCTTAGGTCTGTGTAATGCGTGGTTGCCATGTTATAAGGGGCCCAATTTTATTGCAGCGTAATTTTCAACTGCCAATAACTTTTAACCGGATAAATGGATTTAAAAATCTTATGGGTGTTTTTTGTGCAGAATTTCCTAAACTTTCAAATAAAATTACTCATTATTTTCATAATTTTATTTTTGACAAGAAAAATGCAAAAAAATGTTTGTTTTTTAATTTTTGACCAACACTCCCCCCTAGGAACTTTTTCATAGCTACCTAGAAATGATCTTTATTTTATAAGCTTTTTAACCCCCTAAATGATATTTTGGGAGAGCAAGATTCGTAGAAGCTATAGGTGAATGTGTGCTACAGTGCACCTTACAAATCGTTCTTTTTGTTGTAGAAAAAACAATATATACTATTTTTTCACTTTTATGTTCAAGTATAGAAAGTTAGTAACATGAAAATCATTTAAGACTATATAAAAGAAAACTAGATGCAAATTTGTAAGGTGTACGGTAACACACATTCACCTATAGCTACTACGAATCTTGCTCTCCCAAAATGGCATTTAGGGGTTAAAAAGCTTATGAAATAAGGATCATTTCTAGGTAGCTATGAAAAAGTTCCTAGGGGGGAGTGTTGATTAAAAATTAAAAAACAAACATTTTTTTGCATTTTTCTTGTCAAAAATAAAATTATAAAAATAATGAGTAATTTCATTTGAAAGTTTAGGAAATTCTGCACAAAAAACACCAATAAGATTTTTAAATCCATTTATCCGGTTAAAAGTTATTGGCAGTTGAAAATTACGCTGCAATAAAATTGGGCCCCTGATAACATGGCAACCACGAGTTACATAGACCTAAGAACCTACTTAAAATTTTTGTTTTTTGACTACATATCATTGACCAAAACATTAGGCACCTTTTTTTTTAGGGTGGCTTTTTGCTCAGAGAATGACTCATTTATGAAAATTGGTATGTTAATGACCAATTATGGAAACGAATATTCATATTCAATCAAAATATTGAAATTTAAGAAATTTTAAAGAATAATTTATATTATTGAATATAAAAACTAATAAAAATGTTAAAAATTTATTTAATTTTATTAAATTTATTTTTTTTTCTTTAAAATATTTATAAAATATTACAAATTTTGTTCTAAATGGTTTTAATCTTTCATAATTTGAAAAACTATTTTCTAGGGGTACTGGGGGGGAGGTTGAAATTAATTACCAAACTGTTTGAAAATCGTCCATTTAATTATTAAGTAAAAAATCTCTTTAAAAATGTACGTATTTTCTTAGTCTTCCATGTCCTTTTCTTTGGAATAGTAAAACTATCATTTATCTTTGATATTTTTACAACTATTCATGTGTTTTGTTCATAGAAAACTACTGCGCATACGTGACTGCCATAGGAACCTATTGCGCATGAGTAGGGTTGACAGAAAACTACGCGCATACGTTTTTAACGTTATGACAATTTCTTTTTTTAGAAAATTTAATTTTAAAGAAATAACAATTTTTTTATTAATTTTTTTTGTTAATAATAATTAGTATTAATAATTACTATTATTATTGTTAATTTTTTATTAATAATAATAAATTAATAATATTAATACAATATCATCATAAAAAATGTGATAGTCAACGATGTGACTGGTGTATTAAAAAAAATTTTTAATAATTTCTATTGCAATAATAAATATTTTTAAATAAAAGATTTTAAAATTAGTTAAAATATCTTTAAGTATTCCTGTCTGTACGAAAATTAATTAAATTTGTTTAATTTATTTTAAAATATTTAATATTTGTTTAGTTTATTCTATAAAATTTAAAATAAAAATTTAGAACTATAATATTAATTAGAGAAACAAATAAATAATTGCAATAGATAACATAATAGATTATATATAAATCTATTATTAAAGTTTTTTGGAATTTATTTTTAATATTTAGTATTACTATCATTATTACTGGCAATATGTTTTAAAACAATATTTTTGAAAGTGCTTGGAGTAATTGTACACACCCTTGTAAATTTACTTAAAATATTTTCATGTTGTTATGTATTTTTGACATTTCTCTAAAATTTTAAAAATTAATTTGTTATTTCTATTGAAATTTTTTATTAATTATACAAAATTTTAAAAATATGTGTTATTATTTATTATTATTAATTAAATAATTCATTTTTAATTAGTAGATGAATTTCTTGTTTAACATAAATGTAATTTTATACGACATGAAATTTAAATACTTAATTCGATATCAAACTTTCATATGAAACTTCTAATAATAAAAGAAAATAAAATTGTACATAAATAATATTTATTTAATAAGAATAAAAAAAAAGGAAATTAGATACTTCTTACCGACTGAGTAAGACGGAGCACACGTGTTTTATTTTTTGCTCTGTATTTTACATACTTTTCTCTTGTTTATAACTTCAATAGGTATTTTTTGAGGTGGTATGTGATTCGGGTGGTTGTGAACTACAAGTGCACTATTGTGGTGTTGGACTTTAATTGTTCTCTGCAGATTCAGGGAGTGCCGTTCAAGACAGATGAGAATCTCCCTACTATTTTTTGTAATCTTGCCAAAGCTTTGGATGTCTCATCGGGAATGGAGGATATTTCCAACATTTACAGAGTTCATAGAAGTAATTCTCAGGGTGATTCCATCCATCCGCCTGTAATCATGGTCAAACTTTGTAAGCAGAATCTGAGAGATAGTCTTATTGCTAAACGCAAATTGAAACCTGATTTTTCTACCACCAACCTGGGTTGGCCGTCTAAGGATAAACGTCGTATCTTTCTTCATGATCCTCTCTCCCCTTTGAATCGAAGGATCTATGCGGCTGCTCGATCTCTGAGAGATACTTACAAAATCAAGTATCTCTGGATCTCAGGAGGAAAGATTTTTTGTCGTCGAGAAGATGGCGCGTTACGCCTGCAACTCAACTGCATTCAAAATGTCGACCGTCTTAAATAGGTTTGAATTCCCCTCTGTTTCAATACAAACTTTTGTTTTTATTCCTATAGTTATTCTTTTATTTCATATAAATTTTTCTATTATGTTTTATTTATCTTTGAGGTTTATCACCTACCGTATTGTTTTGCGTGAGCGGTGCTCATTTATATTTTTAAAATCTTTTACGAGAATAATTTTTGTTAATTGGTTTTTGCTGCGATTTTCTGATCCTTGTATTGACGAATATTATTTTGTACATTCTAATTTAATATTAATACCAATGAACTGTTATTATTATTATTTACTACTCTGTTGGTCACTTTATAAATTTTTCTTATTTATAATTTTAACCTGTTTTTTCTATTTTTCTGAATGGAGGCTTGGACTTTATGTCACGTTAATGCCCAATCACTTTTAGCTCATTTTGTCAATTTTAAACAATATTTTAATTCCTGTTTCTATCATGTCATAGCGGTTTCTGAGACCTGGCTTAAAATTGATGATCATTCCAGTCTTATAGAACTTGATAATTACGTGCTCCTTCGTAGAGATAGATTTGGCCGAAGAGGGGGGGGTTATTTGTTTTTACATACATAAATCGTTACAAAGTTCACTTGTTGAATTAAGCACTCCTAATTCTTATCCAACAGGTGAATTTCTTCTTATTGAGATCAGAACAAAACAAGATAATGCATTATTGGGAGTAGTATATAAACCCCCTAATGCTTCGTTTGGTAACGACTTTGAGGCCTCACTGTACTCTCTTGCAGCCAACTATAACAATATTATTATTGCTGGGGATTTTAATACTAATTTAAATATAGTTAATGGTCAAACTAAATATTTGACTTCACTGTTTTTTTCAGCCGGGCTTTCTATAGTGCCACATAATTCTACTCACCATACTTTGACATCTAGCAGCAGAACGGTTTCGCCTTGGTTCACATGCGAAATTAAAAATTTGGTTAAGGAAAGGAACAGATTATACTGATTATTTAAAAGAACAAAAAATCCTCAAATTCATATCGATTTTAGAAGGATTCGCAACCTTGTCCAGACTAAAATTAGAGATGCTTTTCATAAATATAATCACCAGATTATTAAGAGTGCTAACAGTTCCCAAAATATCTGGATAACTTTAAAAAAATTAAAATTAATACCTCATGATTGTGATAATGTTGACTTTAATTACCATATTGATGAATTTCTGCATAATTTTACTGTTTTTCCCACACATTCTAATTCAGACACTTCTGCCGTCCAAATTGATAAATTCGATGACACTGATTTCTTTTTCTATGACATATCCCCTGAAACCCTACTGAGAACATTTTCCGAGATTAAAACAAATGTTACTGGGCCTGATAATATCTCGATGAAAATGATACGTTTGGCCCTCCCTATTATTTTTCCTGCACTCCTTCATATCTATAACTTTTCCTTGCAGAGTGGAATTTTCCCTAATATTTGGAAACAAGCTATTATTCGTCCAATTCCCAAAATTTCTAAACCACTGTCAATTATGGACTTTAGGTCAATCTCAATCCTCTGTGCTTTGTCTAAACCCCTGGAACGTATTGTTCAAAAACAAGTTTCACAATACCTAGTTTGCAATAACCTGAATGATCCGTTACAGGCTGGATTCAGCCATAAGCATAGTACTAGCACTGCCTCTTTAAAATTTACATCGGACATCAAATTGGCCATGGAGAGGAAAGAAATCACCATTGCGGTATTTTTTGACTTCTCTAAAGCTTTTGATCTTGTAGATCATAAGCTACTAATTCATAAATTAAAACTTTTTAAATTTTCGCAGTTTTCCATCAAATGGTTCGAGTCCTATCTTATAGATCGCTCCTTCAAGGTAACCAATAGTAAAGGGATTAGTTCAGATTGGGCCAAGGTGAAATGTGGAGTTCCTCAGGGATCTTCACTTGCACCTTTATTATTTAATTTGTTCATTACTGATCTTGGGAGAAATCTTTTATATTGTAAATACATGAAATTCGCAGACGACTTTAAATTCTATCTATCTGGTCATTTATTACAACTCTTGCAATTACTCTCAAAAATGCAATCTGATATTGATCTAGTAGTGGATTGGGCGAAAAACAATGGTCTTCTTCTTAATGGTAATAAAACCAAGGCTATGGTATTTGGGTCTAACTACAAGCAAACTTTGGAAATTTTGATGACTCTTCCTCCCCTACATATTGGTGGAACATCTATTACTTTTCAGGGCTCAGTTAGAGATCTGGGTTTGATACTTGATGGGTCGCTGTCTTGGCGGGAGCACGTCCTCGGTATTTGTCGGAGAAGCTATATGACTCTTAGAAATTTGTATAGAAACAGGAATTCCCTTTCAACTAACACAAGACTTTAACTTGTTAAGGGTTTAATTCTGCCAATCTTTGATTATGGTTTTCTTGTTTACGACGACATTACTGAGGAACTTAACGGTAGACTTGAAAAATCGCTTAATGTATGTATCAGATTCGTATATGACCTAAAAAAAAAGTGAACACATTACTCCATACAGAGTCAAGGCACGGGTCTTCAACGTGGCAAAGAGGCGGCAGTATTTATTTGGTAGTTTTCTTTATTCTCTTTTTAATACGAAAGTGCCTTCTTATTTATTTAATATGTTTAAATTTAAGACCCATGATGTTCCGTGGTCTTGTAGACTTCGAACTAACAAAGCTGTACTAAAAATACCCGCCCACCGAAGAGGCGCATGAATATTCCCTAAATCTCATTTAGCATAAATCCCATTAAGCCTAAAATCAAAAAGCCTAAAATGCATTCAGCCAAAATTCAATTTAACCTAAATTGAATTTAACCTAAATTTCATTTAACCTAAATCGCGTTTAACTTAAATTCCATTAAACCTAAATTTCATTTTACCTAAATCCCATTCAATCTAAATTCCATTTAACCTAAATCTCATTTAACCTAAATCTCATTTTACCGAAATTCCATTTAACCTAAATTCCATTTAACCTAAATCCCATTTAACCTAAATCCCATTTAACCTAAATTCCGTTTAACCTAAATCTCATTTAACCTAAATTCCATTTAACCTAAATCCCATTTAACCTAAAACACATTTAGTATAAATTCCATTTAACCCAAAATGCATTCAGCCTAAATCTCACTACACCTAAATCCCATTTAACCTAAATCTCATTTAACCTAAATTCCACTTAACCGAAATCCCATTTAACCTAAAACGCATTTAGTCTAAATTCCATTTAACCTAAAATACATTCAGCCTAAATCCCATTTAACCTAAATATCGTTTAACCTAAATCTCATTTAACCTAAATTCCACTTAACCTAAATCCCATTTAACCTAAAACGCATTTAGTCTAAATTCCATTTAACCTAAAATGCATTCAGCCTAAATCTCACTTCACCTAAATCCCATTTAACCTAAATCTCATTTAACATAAATTCCACTTAACCTAAATCCCATTGAACCTAAATTCCATTTAACCTAAATCCCATTTAACCTATATTCCATTTAACCTAAAAGGCATTTAGCCTAAATCTCACTTCACCTAAATCCCATTTAACCTAAGTCTCATTTAACCTAAATTCCATTTAACCTCAATCCCATTTAACCTAAAACGCATTTAGTCTAAATTTCATTTAACCTAAAATGCATTCAGCCTAAATCTCACTTCACATAAATCCCATTTAACCTAAATCTCATTTTACCTAAATTCCACTTAATCTAAATCCCATTTAACCTCAAACGCATTTAGTCTAAATTCCATTTAACCTAAATACCATTTAACCTAAAACGCATTGAGCCTAAATCTCACTTTACCTAAATCCCATTGAACCTAAAAATTTTTTTAATTTAAGAATAAATATAGATGAATCAAGTAAAGTTTTAGATTCAATGGGATTTAGGTGAAGTGAGATTTAGGCTCAATGCGTTTTAGGTTAAATGGAATTTAGGTTAAATGGAATTTAGACTAAATGCGTTTTAGGTTAAATGGGATTTAGATTAAGTAGAATTTAGGTTAAATGAGATTTAGGTTAAATGGGATTTATGTGAAGTGAGATTTAGGCTGAATGCATTTTAGGTTAAATGGAATTTAGACTAAATGCGTTTTAGGTTAAATGGGATTTAGGTTAAGTGGAATTTAGGTTTAATGAGATTTAGGTTAAATGGGATTTAGGTGAAGTGAGATTTAGGCTGAATGCGTTTTAGGTTAAATGGAATTTAGGTTAAATGGGATTTAGGTTAAATGCAATTTAGGTTAAATGTGATTTAGGTTAAGTGGAATTTATGTTAAATGAGATTTAGGTTAAATGGGATTTAGGTAAAGTGAGATTTAGGCTGAATGCATTTTAGGTTAAATGGAATTTAGACTAAATGCGTTTTAGGTTAAATGGGATTTAGGTTAAGTGTAATTTAGGTTAAATGAGATTTAGGTTAAACGGAATTTAGGTTAAATGGGATTTAGGCTGAATGCATTTTAGGTTAAATGGAATTTAGACTAAATGCGTTTTAGGTTAAATGGGATTTAGGTTAAGTGGAATTTAGGTTAAATGAGATTTAGGTTAAATGGGATTTAGGTGAAGTGAGATTTAAGCTGAATGCATTTTAGGTTAAATGGAATTTATACTAAATGCGTTTTAGGTTAAATGGGATTTAGGTTAAATGGAATTTAGGTTAAATGAGATTTAGGTTAAACGGAATTTAGGTTAAATGGGATTTAGGTTAAATGGGATTTAGGTTAAATGGAATTTAGGTTAAATGGAATTTAGGTTAAATGGAATTTCGGTAAAATGAGATTTAGGTTAAATGAGATTTAGGTTAAATGGAATTTAGATTGAATGGGATTTAGGTAAAATGAAATTTAGGTTTAAAGGAATTTAGGTTAAACGCGATTTAGGTTAAATGAAATTTTGGTTAAATGCAATTTAGGTTAAATGTAATTTTGGCTGAATGCATTTTAGGCTTTTTGATTTTAGGCTTAATGGGATTTAAGCTAAATGAGATTTAGGGAATATTCATGCGCCTCCCACCGAACATGTATGTTTCAGCGCTCATTCTTGGTTAGAGGCATTAGATTATGGAATAAACTTCCACTATTTATAAGAAATGCGAAGACATTGTCAACGTTTAAGTTATTATTTTTAAAACTACTATTGGACCTGCAGAGTAATATTTTTGAAGTTACCTATTGGTAAATTTAGTCATATTATAATTATTACAATTATCTATTTTCTTTTTCAACTATTCTTTATTCGTTACAACCGATGATTCGTCATCAGTATATTCAGAGTCTAACTAGGTTTCAGAGTATATCTATATCTATATCTATTTTATAAGTTATTTAGTGAATTCATTAATTCTATAGTATGTCTCCTCTTCGTGTTTCGCAGTCTTTTTTTTTATTGTATATCACACTGTTCTTGTAAGGGCTCTATAGCCCTATGCACTTTTTTACAAATAAATAAATAATAAATAAACAAAAATATTTAAAGATTTATATGTATATTTAAGAATACACAAAATAAATTAATATATAAAAAAAATAAAAAAACGAGCGAGCGTTAGCGAGCGAGAGTTGTTTTGCTAGTTGTTATTACCTTATATTGTACAAATAGCAATCATGAATTCGACTTTAAAAGTACTAAAATTGTAGATTTTGAAAGGGATTGGCGTAGGCGTCGAATTTCCGAAATGATTTTTATTAACCACGATACTAATAGTATTAACATTAAGGAAAATATAGATAGAATTTAAACAAAAATTATAAGCTACTTTTACAGAGAAAATTCTCTGTTTCTTAATTCTTTTTCGCCAGGTTTATTATTTCAATTTCTTGTTTATTATTTTGAATTTGTCAATGTCTGTTTACGTTCATTTTTCCGATTCTTTCCGAATTTGTAATTTCTGTATTATTTTTTGTCAGTTTATCTCTTGCCGTTAACATGACAACACATTTTGACTATGTCACTTCTTAGTGATGTTTTCTTTTTCTTTTGACGTTTCCGTGTTTTAAGGTATAAAATTCATTTGACTAGTAATTTCTATAAAATGTGTTTTGTTCGTGTTAAAAATATTTTCTCAAGTGTGTATATTTTGTATTGACAGCCTGAAGAGGTCAACGAAATGTTGAGGCAAGGTAGAATGAAAAAACGTTATAATTTATGTGTTTAGTGTTTTTTTTTTTTTAATCAAAGACCTACACAATTTGACTCCTACGGATCAACGATTTCTTCTATTTATTGACAATGGAGAGCTACAAAACATTTACCTTCCAACATATTATTATAACATAAGTCGAAACGAAATAAACAACTTTTTTAATAAATCAACTATATACCCATTCAATTTCTTATACTTCTTTCTAGCGTCTTTGCGACGGTAATTGACAAAACTATTTGTACTGAAAGTTGTTAATTTATTTTTTATTTAACTCTTTTGTTAAGTGTTTGGAACATTTATCATCAATTAAACACCAATCGTCACAAGGTCCATGAAAATTGTTCTTTAAAATTACTGAATGTAATAAAGGATACGAATCTCCATGAGGAATTTCAGCAGAAATATAGCGGTCTATACTCTCTGGTGCTAACAATTTTGCATTTAGATTTAATATAATTAACAAATAAATATGTGGTAAACCTCTTTTTTGAAATTCTATCACTAATACAAAAGATAATATATCCCCAAACAATTTTTTTTTATAATTACATCTAACAAACAATCCCCTTTAAAAAACACATTCGCAACAATATCTGGACTATCAAATGCTGTTTGTTTTTCTAACTTTTCTATAATTTCTTTCCAAACAGGATAACAAGTCATTGGACTAAATGAATCAGGTTATCTATATTTACTAACAATCGACATTGAGGTCTGATAAAGTTCAGTCATATTTCTTGTAAAACCAATAAATGCTAAAGGCAATACAACTAATCTCCCAATATGAGTATTTATTTCATTAGCTCGATGTTCTAAATCCTCTATTAAACAGTTATAAGATTCTTCTCTCATTGTCGACTGATTGTCTCCATAATACTGTAATCTACCTTTTTCCATTTTAACATAATTACCAACTAACCATTGCTGAAACAGCCTTTCATCTTATAAATATGGATTAAATTAATCTCTTATAACTATAACATACTCTGAATAATCTGCTCATTTAACTAATTTTTTTTCTTTAACCTACTGTTTTTATCATTCCTCAGTATATTTGTCTCAAAACCTTTGGACCATCAGCCAATTGTTTCGGACCTGAATTCTTTTTTTAACATGTTTATTAATGCGATCTCTGTATTTTTTTTCAGTTGCCATATTAAGCCGACATTTTGAAAATTTCAAAAATACGCAAAAGGAATTTAAAGAGCAGTTGATAACAAACATTTTAAGCCTAGGATTATTAAAATCCATTAACAGGAATATTGGATTGAGTTTTTTTACGTTTGACAAATAATGTCCAGTACATGTTTATTAATTTTGAAAAAATAAATGAATTTTTTGCTAATAACAACAAAATTATATTGCTTATATAACAACAAATTTATGTTTAGAACACCAAAATACATTTGAAATGTATTGCCTGGTTCATGGGGACAACAAAGTTTCATTTTTCATTTTTTTTCTCTGTTATTTATTATTAATTTTTATTTATTGTATTTTAATTTTGACAAACATTTTAAATTTGACTAGTTGCAATGTATTTAATTTTACACGAATACTCAGGTATTATTATTTAAGTTGTTATTTAAAGTCTAATGTGTGTGTCAGTTGTTTTTATTATATTAATTTGGTGTTCATTTATTTATTCAATAAAATTAGCCTGAAGAGGATAGTAAACCACACTATCGAAACGTCGCAACTTGAAAAAATGACATAAAAAGTGTTTATGTTTTTTTTTACCTTCCCATTGATCGAATTTACGTTTCTCAAAGATTTTAATTCTTTCTCAAATTTAAACTGTTAGGAAAAAGATTATAAAATTGTTTATTTCAAATAAGCGAACCAGAAATTAAGATAAAGAGGGCGTATCAGTGCAAGATGGATGGAGGGAGAGAGCTTTGAGAGAAATTTAATTCAATAATAATTAAATTAGAAACGTTTAAGTTAATGAATTCGAAAATAACTCATAAGAATAACAAGTTTTCTTAACAAAACATTCCCTACTGAAAAATCCGGACAAAACCCGGATGAATTCCGGACAAAATTCCGGACAAGTCCGGATTAAATCCAGATCTATAATTAGTCCGAAATTGTCCGATTTAACGTAGGCTTCTGGCACGGAATTTAGTCCGGTCTTATCCAAAATAAAACCGGCCGTATACAATCCAGATATAGTCCGGTAAAGTCTGGAACAAATCTGGTCCGAAGTGTTGTTTAAATCCGAAAGTAGTCCGGTACAGTCCGGAACAAATATGGTCCGGAGCGTTTTTTAAATCCGAATGTAGTACGGTACAGTCCGGAACAAATCTGGTCCGAAACGCTGTTTAAATCTGAATGAAGTCTAATACACTCCGGAACAAATCCGGTCCTAAGTGTTGGTTAAATCTGAATGTAGTCCGGTACAGTCCGGAACAAATACGGTCCTAATCGTTTGTTAAATCCGGATGTAGTCCGGTAGAGTCCGGAAGTAATCTGGTTAAACTTTTTTTGTAATCCGGATTTAGTCCGGCTTCATCCGGAATTAGTCAGAACACAAATATTCATATATTTATTACAACGATTATATGCAACATTTATATTAAAGAAGAAAAATCGCACGCATGAGGGGATTTGAACACGGGATGTTTCGCACGCAACGCAGAACCTAAACCGACTGAGCTATACGAGCTCTGAGGTTCAACTTGATAAATCAAACATACATGTAATCTGTGGATTAAATCCGGAAAGAGTTTGGTAAAGATTTACGATTTATGAAATTTTTTTTAAATTTTAATAATAGAAATACGAAAAAAAAATTATTGCTTAAAGTCTCAAGAGGGTTCTGCTCAAATAAGACATAGGGTAGTTTCACACTTTCACGTCAGAAGTTAAGCTGAAGACGGTGAGGTGTGAAAGCATGTTCTAACCATGGTTGTGCAAATTTGAAAACCTTGTCAAGGGAGAGAATCTCGAGTGTTGGCAAACGATAATATTTAAAAAATGTATTATTTTAATGATAAAAAGTCATTAATATATGTATCTTTATTAATAGCACAAATTGATTTTTTTTAATTGCACATTTCATCATTAAAATAACATATTTTTTAAACATTATCGTTTGCAAACTTCCAAGTTTCCTTCCCTTGACGAGGTTCCCAAATTTGCGTAACCATGGTTAGAATGCGCTATCACACCTCATTAATTTGATTAAATTTTGAAAAATATATCTGGACAAACTTTCATTTATTTGACCATAATACTGTAACGATATAGAAAACAGTAACATATGTTTTACATTATTGTCGCTATAATATAACATAGACGGCTTGCATGGCACCGCTTCTTACTCGCTGGGTACCATTCCCTACTCACATGTACCGCTTCCCACCTGTAAAGAACGTCGCCGGTAAGGAAAGCGAGGCATATAAGTCGGCACTCGCTGCCGAATCTTCAGTCGTCTGGCGGATAGGACTCGAGGCGCTCCTCGGTCCATTGCCAGGCTGCTCCTTGGAAGCAATTTCCGCCTAGAGGATTACTGAAGGAGGAAATGCTTGTAGGGGCTCCCACCACATCCCCCTTTACCTTTGAGCCTACTTGTAGACGAAAGAGCGTGTGGATTGGGTAGAGGGGCTCCTCCCCCAAAACTAACGCAATGGATCCGAAACCCTTGAGGTGAAGGATCGACTAGGCGTTCTCCAAATTAATAGAGCGACTCCTCTTTAGTTTAGCGAACGGAAAGGGAGGATTTAATGTCTACGGGGGCTCACGTGACGTTGCAAGCCTTGTTCCGCAAGAATCTCTCTTTTGCTCTTGGCGGGAGGAAATCAGTATTGGGGCTCCTTTCTGATCCTCCTTCAGCCAAGAAAAGTTAAGACTCAACCCTTCCCTTGAGGGAATCGTTGAATAATAAGATCGTGAGTCAAAGGGAGTGGTGTCTTAAAGACCCGTTTATCTAGTAAGTGTTTTGGGACCTTTTGTCCAATGATTTAAGTGTAGAGTGAATCCTGGTCGAAATATTATGTTAGTAGTAAATTCGAGAAAATTTAAGTTTTAAAAAAAGCCAGGCCCAGGGTAAATAAAGTTCCTTTCTGTTCTGTGTTTTTAGGTTTTACCTAAAAATAATTAATTTGCGTCCAAGCAAGTCGGTCTAAGTTTGCTGGAAAGTCTCAAGGGTTAACTCGCAGAAGGAAAGATAGAAAAAATAGTTTATTTTATTTTTCTTCAATGGCATTGTATTTATTTTTTGTTCATATTTTACATTTTTACAATTTCTCTTGTATAATTTTGTATATCAGAATATGGTTTAATTTTCTTTCATTAATAATACGCATTCATTACTGACTACACCTATCCTCTAGTAATTAAGGAAATATCCTTTTAAAAATAAATGTCAGCCAGAAGGCAATACATTTAATATGCTAATAAAATAAGGTTAAATGTCAGCCAGCAGGGAAGATATAATTTTGCATTTGGTTTCTTAATCGCATCTTCACAACACTATTTTAGGAGTATAAAATTATTTAAAAAAAAATGTTTGTTATACTTTCCTCATGATTAATTATAATATTCAGACATATTATATATTTTACTGTATATAGTGGATAGTTCTTTTTACAAATACATAAAAGACACCTACAAAATATCTTACAGGTAAATAGGCTTCAGAAAAAGAGTGAGTAAGTGAGTGAGAGAGAGAGAGAGAGAATGATTTAAAATTCGTATTTCTCGACCTTGAAAACCTCTGAGTAGCGATATTAAACCAAATTTTTTAAGATTATACGCCATATTAGATCCACCATTTTGAATTTTAAAAATTTTATTTTAGATACATATTCAGCGGCGTCAGAAACCTTTCTTAACCAAATTTAAAATAAATCATTTAAAATTTGATCAATTTATATAAGTTTTTACATTACTAGTTTTGATATAATTGATTTTTAACATATAGGATGCATTATCAACTAAATGGTTCAAGTATCATATACCTACTACAAATTTTTTTCAAGTTTTTGCATTGGTTTATACAGTTGTATACTTAAGGTAACTTTCTTCTTACAATTGCCTGGAAAATAATGCTGTTTTTAATTACCCCGAAATTTTTCAACATTGTCAAAATCGTAGGGGTAATGAAAAACAACAATTTCTGCCTAATCAAAGTCATCTATACATTTTGCTAACCCATAGACTTATTTTAGTGAAGTGACGTAATAAGGTTTTATATATTTAAAATAATAAAAAAGTGAAAATAGTAAGAAAAGATCAGACATTATATTTAAAAAAAAAAACGAAAATAATCGAAGCAAAACGAAATAAAAGTTTAAGCATTGAAAGCACATTAAGACTGGAATAAATTAATGGGAATGATTTAACGCTAACGTTCACTCTCTCACCAAGGAACCCGGTATAAAAGTGTCCTTTTCTGTTAAATTTTAATGCTTTACCTTCTCTTTCTGACTTATGAGACCAATATAAGAGTTTCCTTTACCGTTAATTTTTAACGCTTACCTGCAGTACTCGTTTCTTACATAGGATAGTATGATGTTATAATATTATAACCCACTAACTAATTTAAACGCGGTGCGCCTTAAAGCCTAAAAGAATCTCTCTGTATTTTGTACAATTTTACAACCTTCTAATTTATATTATCAATATATAATATAAATATTGAAAAGATATTATCGATTTCACTGAGTCAAATAAAACGAAAAAATCTTCACTTTTTTAACGTTTCAACAGCTATGCTGCCCTCATCAGAAACGTAAAAAATTAACAATAAATAAATTAAATATAAAGACGATGACAAATTTTTGACAACAAGTGTCTCGTCCGTTTAATTTTAGTAAACGGACGAGACACTTGTTGTCAAAAATTTGTCATCGTCTTTATATTTAATTTATTTATTGTTAATTTTTTACGTTTCTGATGAGGGCAGCATAGCTGTTGAAACGTTAAAAAAGTGAAGATTTTTTCGTTTTATTTGACTCAGTGAAATCGATAATATCTTTTCAATAATTATTAACTGAGTGATAAATTCATAATATTATGGAAATAAATTCATAATATTACAATATAATATAAATGTTATTTTTGTACTAAATGTATATTAATATAAACTAGCGATGTTAATTCGCTCGCTAACGCTCGCTGAATTATATTTATTAATTAAGAAATTGCTTATCTAAGTTTAAATATTAAAAACTGTCATGAACTTATCATTTATTTTATTATTGTTATTTTTCAATCTTCTGAAAATTATATATAAAGATTATAATTTTGTTTTAAGAATTATTTTATTAATTAGTAATATTAATATTATTAATAATAAAATAAATTGTTTAATAATTTTGTTTAAAACAAATAATATACTCAAATTGTTTTTAACAAGAAAGTGTTATAGTATTACGATGATTTATACAAAATTTTGGATAAATTAGTTTTATATTAATATAAATATTAAATAAGTGTCAAATTCATGCTTCGAAAGAATAATTTTAAAAATTCCAAAAACATATACTTATTATTTAAAGATATTGATAAATCTTTTGGTATCGCAATTGTGAAACTATATGCTTCGTAAAACCATGATTAATATTAAAATTTCTATTATATTGAATAATAATATGAGTGTATTCTTTAATTCTTCCAAGAAGTAAAAATATTCTATTATATTTTAAAGTGTCTTTGCAAATAATATAATTATAACGAAGTATTGGGGGATTTTTTAAGAAATAAAAGATTTTGTATATAACCTATTTGTAAGTCTTGTAGCGTAGGATTTTTCTGTTTCATATTTAAAATAATTTATTTAAATCACCAATGTACAGGTAATTGACATGTTTAAAATAAGACCGAAAGAAGTGAAAATATAAATTTTACTTTTCATTTAATCTTTAAGGATTTCTCAGTAACTAGTTAATTATTTAAATATAATCTTTAGGTTTGAATTACTACTAAATTTTCTTCTTTGCCTCAAATTTAAAAATAAAGTTTATGAACATTTCAGAAATTATTTTTTTTCGTGTAGTTGTGCATGCACAATAGGTTTCAAAATAATTTACTCATGCGCAGTTTATAAAATCTCAAAACAGAATGGATTTCTAACAATTTAAACGTAAACGGAAACCAAAAAACATGTAAACAAAAAAGTCATATACTTTGTGCGTAGAACATATAATTTTGAAAAGTAAAATATACATAAGACATTTTGCACATGTTATAAAAAAAAAAAAAATAGGTAACAACTACTAAGCTTAGTTAGATCCCACACTGCATTATTGCGCATTTGTTATTGTCATAGAGCATTACTGCGCATGTGTAATTGCCATAGAGCATTACTGCGCATGTGTAATTGCCATTAACATTTAGTACGCATGCGTCATGAGCATAATGCTCAAGTGCGCATAAGAATTAATAATATTGATTTACTGCGCATACAAATAGACTATTTTGATCAACTGCGCATGCGTCACTATCATGGCACACTACTACACTTAATTGTATAAGTGTATAAGTTATATGAATGTTAATAGCTCAAAAAGATTATAGGTGAATTGATTTTAAAAGTTCCTTATAAAGAAAAGTAGTGAACCAAGTGGAAGGGGAAGAACGACTGAACGACGAATTTCTGTTGACGACAAAGGTTTCGTTTTAACCCATTTAGACCCAAATATCCGTTTTTTTTGTCTACTTTCAAGCTTATCGTTTTACGTGTTTGGGCTGTAGAAAAAAATTAGCATAGGGTATTTTTAAAGTATTTGAGTGTCCTCATTTAGAATCTGTAGGAAAATTTGACATTGGACTTAAGGAAAAAAGTTACGATTGTTTAAACAAACAAAGAGCGTGATTTTTTAATATTTTTTTTGTTTTAAGTAAAGTTTTCTAATCGAAACCGATGAAGAAAAAATTTGGATTAGCAAAATATCTCGTCCAAAATGTTGGGGCTTTTAGATAGAAGTGATAGTAATTATTGATTTTATCCAAAAACAAAATGGCGCCTCCAAAATGGCCGCGAAATTTGAAAGTTTTGAAAAATACTTTAATAAGAAAATTAACATATTTTTTTGAAACGAAAAATGCCTTAATTACATACAAAACTACTGTATCATAACGAAATTTTGGTTTGTCGACATTATTTAACAATGTTATAAACAATTGTTAAAAACAATTAACAAGGTAGAGATTTTTGAAGGTACAAAAAAATAGTTTTTTTAGACAGATTTTTTGTTTCAACATACAAGAGCCCCCGAAGCTGCAGACTTTCGTCCGTCATTGTTTACCAATGTTTAACAATGTTATAAACAATTTTTTTAAACAATTAGCAAGGTAGCTGTTTCTAAAAGTACAAAAAAATAGTTTTTTTTGGCAGATTTGTTTGTTTCAACATGCAAGAGCTCTCAAAGCTGCAGACTTTCGTCCGTCATTGCTTAACAATGCTTAACAATGTTATAAACAATGTTTATAAACAATGAGCAAGGTAGCGATTTCTGAAGGTACAAAAAAATAGTTTTTTGGCAGATTATTTTGGTTCAATTCGGAAGAGCTTTCATGGCTACAGACTTTCATCCGTCATTGTTTAACAATGTTTTACAATGTTATAAACAATTTTCATAATTCCTACTATGTTCAAAACTGCACTGCATCCGCTCTTGGAGAAAGCTTTATATTAGCTTTAAACCTTTTGAAATTTATTATTTTTTAGGTAAGTAATAATCTGCCCAAAACAAACTATTTTTTGTACCTTAGGAAACCGCAACCACGCTAATTGTTTATAAAAATTGGTTATAACTTTGTAAACATTGTTAAACAATGACGGATAAAAGCCTGTAGCTTTAAAAGCTCCTTTATGTTAAAACAAAAAAATCTGCCCAAAAAAAACTATTTTTTTGTACCTTCAGAAATCGCTACCTTGCTTTTTGTTTATAAAAATTATTTAAAACATTGTTAATCATTCTTAAACAATGACGGATAAAAGTCTGTAGCACTAAAAGCTCTTGTATGTTGAAACAAAAAAATCTGCATAAAAAACTATTTTCTTGTACCTTCAGAAATCGCTACCTTGCTAATTGTTTATAAAAATTGTTAATAACATTGTTAAACATTGTTAAACAATGACGGATACTAGTTTGTAGCTTTAAGAGCTCTTCCATGTTGAAACAAAAAAATCTGCCAGAATAAACTATTTTTTTGTAACTTCAGAAATCGCTACCTTGCTAATTGTTTATAAAAATTGTTTATAACATTCTTAAACATTCTTTACATTCTTCCGTTTCCTCTTACCTCTCTTTCTCATCTATTATGACTTTACATTTACATTAAATTAGCTGTCTTTAACTTTCCCGAGATTCTTTTTCCTCTCTCCCTCAGCACACACTCTGTCTCTTCTTTTTTCCACCCTGTTCAGCCACCTCACTTCTTGCCCATTTCCATTTAGGATCCACATAACTCTTTCCCATACACTCTTCCCTTCCTCACCGTTTCCCTCACATCTGTCCAGCACGTGTTCCCAGTCTTCCAACTCATAACCACATACCCTATATAGCTTTTGATCCTCCTCCATCCAATACCTACACTCCATCACTCCTTCCCCCATTCTAAACTTTAACACTCCTCCCCATTTCTTCTCCTTCCTCAGATTCCTTCAATAACTTGGCTCCCCCTCCTCTTTTACCTACTGGTACCACTTATTGTATTTTGACTCCAGTATCTTTTTCCACCTGTTTTCTCTATCCTTCTCTATCATCGCTTTTTCTATTTTCCCCCAAATCTGCGACCCTTCTCCTGTAATCTCCTTCCTTGCCTCTTTCCTCTCTACTTTTCTCCTTGACATTTCCTTGCTACCTCTTTCTTCTCTATCTTTTATCATGATCCAACATCTTTGCGCTATTCTGCTTCCCTCTCCCCTTTCAAACCTCTGCTCTAACCCCCACGCTCTTTGTCTTTGCCTAACTATCATATTTTCCATTACAACCTCATATCTTAACATATATCCTGGACATCTATTACTCATTCCCAGGGTCCACCTCATAAACCTTTCCTGCATGCTTTCCACTCTTTTCTGCTCCGCTCAACCCTAGATCTTTACTCCGTAACACATTACCGACCAAACCAACATATCAAACAGCCGCAATCTTCTCCTCTGAAGAAGAAGAATGTGGCTAGAATACCGGTGTATGCTTAGATATAGAAGGTGACAGTCACGAGTTTATAAGATGCAAAGATAGCATCTTGATTTTCGGTGTAGTGACGCCATCTAGACGGTGCGTTGCACACATATTTTCGATGCGTGCCCCGACTTTTCCAGTGACTGCATAGACATCTTAGAGTGACTGCCGGTGACGCATCGAAAAATCTTGTGCTTACACTGCCCTTCTACGTGCATGGCACCGTAAAATCCCATGCCACACTGTGCACAGGTTTTATCGGTGAAACCTTCTTTCCGTGCAATCATTCCTAAATCTTCTCTTACCAATCCCCCATACTTATCCCATGATCTTGCCTGCTATCTCAATTCTTTTGCTTACATTCAGCTTCACTCTTCCATTATAACTAAACCAGTATCCCAGGTAACAGAAATCGTCCACCTTCTCCACCACTCTGCCGTTCACTCTAAATTCCTCTTCCACGCCTTCTCTTCTCCCTCTAAATCTTATCACTTTCGTCTTATCAATATTTATACACAAATCTCTTTCACACACATACCCCATGGTGGGACTATTTTGTGCATCACAGTTTGCTTATTTATAAAGTTGTGGAAAAATTTGTTTTGAACGTTTTTGCTGTATGAAGTATTATTTCTAGATATTTTAGAGTACAATAAAGAAAAACAAAGACAGAAATATTGTTTTCCTAGGAATTGTTAAACTAATTTGAAAGTAAAACCCTAAAAATTCACAAAAAAGTAGATTTACAAGAAAAGTTATTTTTTTTAGAAAATTGTACTTAAAATAACTTCTATTACACTTCTTCAGTTATTTTAAGAGAAACAGATCTGAACAGAATCTTTGAAATTAAAATTCAAAGGAAAATTGAGAACTTTGACATTTTTCTGCTTGATTTTCACGATTTTTCGGTTTTTTTTCTGATTCGTGATAAAGAATTGAGTAAATTCATTTAGCACTCTCTGCAATCTAGAGATCAGAAAATATTTATACCAAGTAATAAACTCAGGTTCAAAAAACCGAAAAATCCCAAAAAATCCACTCAACCTGTCACCACGTGTCAACTTAACCCCAAAGCCAAACCACGTTTCCAAATTCCAAAAGGCTAACAATATGTATTATAATAATAAGTAAGAGAAACAATATTGTGAAAATTGACAAGATTTTTAATTTCCGACAAGACGAGACTTGACGAAAAATCGATAAATTAAGAAGGATAATAGAAATTCGCGCGAAAAGAAAAATGCCGGTAGACGAAAAAGAGATAGTACGGTAGAAAATAAAACGAAATTTGAATCAACTGAAAAAATCGGTCATCAGCGAAAAACGGAAAAACAAATCAATCGAGAATTTAGTTCGGATGAAGATTTTTCTGAAAATTTCAAAAGTCAGAAAAATAGAAATCGGAGAAAAAATGTTCGAAACAATTACGATCATGGATTTGATAAACGGGATAATGCTTCTCGATGCGACACATCAAGACATTATTCAACGTCAAATCAATTTAATAGGGAATTATCGGAAAAAGAAAAAGAACTAGATAGATTAAATTCAGAAATTGAAAAATTAAAAAATCTGAAAGAAAAATTATCTAAGTCAGAAAATTCGAACAGGGAAAAGAGTAGGGAAAATCCGAGAAATAGATTATTCGAACAAGAAAACTTTCATGATGATAGAAATCAACAGTTAGGAAATTTCATGAATCCATTTCCGTTTGGCATGATACAAACTCCTTTCCAGATCATGTCAAATTGGCCGGTAAAGTTTCGGCACAATAAAGTAGATAACCCCGTGCAATTTTTAGAAGAATTGATTCGCTTTACAAGAGGGTACAAAATTTCGGAAAGCAACGTTTTGGAAAATATAGACGCAGTGTTAGCAGACGAAGCTTTAGAATGGTGTAGGACAGTTAGAAACAACTGGTATTCGTTTCGTGATTTTCGTGACGAGTTTCAAAGAACTTTTATGGACGAAAAATATGTCGAGGAAATTACGACAAAAATTAAATTCAATAATCAAAAAGAGGGAGCAGAAATTCAAACTTTTTTGATCGGAATAAGAAAATTATTCGGAAAATTATTTCTAAGAAAAAGTTTACAATGGGAACTTCGTCGAGCATACGAAAATTTGCGCATTGAATATAAAATGTATATTCAGAGAAATGATTTTGAAACATTCGAGGAATTGGAAAGTCTCGGAGAGGAATTCGAAATAAAAAGAAATAAATCGAAAATCCGAGGACAGTCTTTAAACATCACAGCCGAAAAAAGAGAAAGTCCAAGTTTAAAAGAAGACAAGCAGAAACAACCAATGCAGCCACAGAAAAGTAATATGAATTTTCGAGGATTTGGAGAAAATAGACGATTTCCACCCAGATTTTTCGGGAATTATTTCAATAGAAATTGGACCAATAACCAACCAAAAATAACATTTCCATCGGAAACGCCGATAGAAAATAACAGAGGTCAAAAAATGTTGGAAAACACCCCGGAAAAGAAAGTAGAACCAAAGGTACAACTACAAATTGCGATACCGAACCATTCTTCTGCAGGGAATGGAAATACGGGAAAAGCAACACCGGAAAACCAGAAACAATTTTCGAAACCTCCGAGAAGATGTTATGGGTGTGGTCAGTTAGGTCATTTTCAAAGAGATTGTCCAGCACAGATCCAGGGAAACGAGTAAGGGGGGTACTGGAAAATACAGTATCCCCAGAAAATATCGAATCGCCGGAAAGTTGTGAAACATTGAAAAGAGATCTTAGATTTTTCACCGACGTAAAGTTCCAAGAAACAATTTTCGAATCACTGATAGACACAGGAGCAACACATTTATTCTTAGGGTACAAATACGCAGTCTATTTGCAACTATGGGGCGTAGAATTAGAGCCAGTTAGAGTGAAAAAAGTTTCAGTAGCTAATGGAGAAACACTGACCATAATAGGAAAAGTTAATATACCAGTCGAAATAGGACATAAAACTGAAAATTTAACGTTTAGAATTGTACCAGGAATAGGTAACAGAGCGATAATAGGAATCGACATGCTACGAAAGTTGAAAATGAAATTAGATTTTGGAAACGATACTTGGTCACTACCAGATCTTCCAAATGTTCATTATACGATGAAAACGTTAGACAAAGAAGCAGTAGAAAAATTAAAGACGGTAAAATATCCGAGAAAAGACGTTGGAATACAAACAGGATGGTCAAGTACGGAACGAGAGAAAAGAAAAACTGAAAATGTGGTTTAAAAAGAACCACAAAAATTTGAGAAAAAAGATAATGCTACAATGAGAAAAAAGTTTCCAAGAAAGATTTCAAACAATTTCAACGTGGCAAATGGTAAAAAATCCTTTAAATAATCCCAAAACTGATGGAAATCACCCTTTCGAACAAATTCGAAATTCTAGCTATGGAAAATGGTCTTGACGAGACGCATGAACCATATGCAACACCGATGTACAACCCCAGAAAGAAAAAAGGATATAAGGAGCCAGTTGATAGGAAAATAAAACAAGTGGAAAATAAAAGTAAGAAGGAAACAGTGAATACGCCAAAAAGGAAAATCGGCATAGAAGAAAATAATTGTTGGAAACCATTGAGTATAAAATAATGCAAGGAAAATTGTTACGAGAAACAAGTGCTATGGAAAGCACAGAATTTTGTTCAGGAATAGTTAGATTATCTGAAAATGAACAAGAAAGGTTGAATAAATTTTTGGAGAAGAAATTAACGCCACCAGGAGAGACTCTAGGAACAACACATTTAACGGAACATGTGATTGACACTCAAAGAGCAACTCCAATAAAACAAAGATATTATTATGTTTCACCGAAAATCAAAGATGAAATAATCAAGGATATAGATCGTATGCTGAAAGAAGGAATAATTGAACCAAGTAAAAGTGATTGGTCAAATCCAATCGTAATGATCAAAAAACCAAATGGTACGTACAGGTTATGTTTGGACTTCAGGAAAATAAATGCTACGACTAAAAAGGACCTATATCCAGTGCCTTTAATGAATGAGATCTTAGACATGCTCAGATCGGCTAAATATATTTCAAAAGTTGATTTGAAATGAGATTACAACCACATTCCGTTAAGTGAGGACTTAAAAGAAAAAACTGCTTTCATCGTTCCGGGAAAAGGCATGTTCCAGTACAAAAGAATGCCTTTTGGCCTATGCAATGCGCCAGCAACATTTCAGAGGCTTATGGACAAAGTCATAACTCCTGAATTAAAGCCGAAAGTGTTTTGCTACTTAGACGACATAATAATTGTTTCAAAGACGTTCGAAGAACATATGAAATACTTAGAAATAGTACTTGAAAGGCTGAAGGAAGCAAATTTAACTGTAAATTTCGAGAAAAGCGAATTTGGCTGTTCAGAAGTAAAGTACCTAGGTTTCGTTGTCAACGAAAAAGGACTGCAAGTGGATGAAGAGAAAATCAAACCGATTCGAAATTTTCCAACACCGAAAACGATCAAACAACTGCAAAGATTCATCGGAATGGTCAGTTGGTACAGACGTTTCATCCCACATTTCTCAGAAATTGTAGAACCTTTGCAGAAATTATTAAGGAAAAAAGTTAAGTGGCAATGGACAGAGGAATAGGAAAACGCAAAGTCAAAATTGCTTGAACTGTTGACGACAGCTCCGATTTTGACAGCTCCAGATTTCCAACACACTTGATGGAAAAAATGTAGTAATTGCATATGGAATCAAAAATCTAAGTGAGGCGGAAAGAAGATATTCAACGACGGAAAAAGAGTGTTTTGCGGTGAAAACGTTCATAGAAAAATTTAGACACTATTTGGAGGGTAGTCATTTTAAAGTTATTACAGACCATATAGCCCTGAAATGGTTGCATAACTTAAAAAACCCTACAGGACGGTTAGCGCGTTGGGCATTGGAATTATCAGAACATGATTTCGAGGTGATTTATCGAAAAGGTTCAGCGAACGTAGTTCCAGATGCATTGTCTAGAATTAATGAAGAAAATATAGAAATTGCCGCAATAAGAAGGGATAATGGAAATGAAGCGGAAAATAAAAATTCGTGGTACAAAACGAAAATGAGAATAGTAAAATCGAAACCTCATGAAAATGAAAATTGGAGAATACGTGACGAACAACTGTATTTTTACAGACCAGATCCCCTAAAATCAGAGATTTTAAAAGACGAAAATCCATGGAAATTGGTAATACCCGAAAATTTGAGAAAACAGGTTTTGATAGAAAATCATGACAACATGCAAGCTGCACACTTAGGCGCAGAGAAAACGTTTCACAGAGTTTCGGAAAATTTTTTCTGGCCCGGCATGTACTCAGACATCGTGAAGTACGTGAAAAACTGCAAAATTTGCCAGCAAATCAAGGCAAATAATAGACCGAAAATAGGACCAATGGGAAAAAGAATCGTGGAGGAACATGGACGATGGTGGCCTCAGATATAATTGGCCCTTTACCCCTTTCAAAAAACAGAAACAAATATATTCTGGTATACACAGACTTATTCACAAAATGGGTCGAAATCATTCCAATAAAGAAAGCAGACGGAAAAACGATAGAATCTTTGGGATAAAGATATCGAAGATTTGCAATTCGCGTTAAATACGGCAAGACATTCCTCGACAAATTTCACGCCACCATTTTTGAATTTAGGTCGCGAATTAAAACTATTTTAAACATTAAAGAGTGACTTCGAAGATCCGGATGAAATCGAATTTCAAGAAGTTGACAAATGGACAGAACGATTAAGACGGTTACAGGTCGTGAAAGACGAAGTTTTACGAAACTTAGACAAAGCAAACGAAAGACAAGCTAAATATTATAACGAAAACAGGCGGAATATAGAATTTAAAGTAGACGATTTAGTTTGGAAAAAAGACAAGTCTTTATCGAATAAAGACTTAGGGATAGCAAAAAAGTTAAAAAAGGATTACGAAGGTCCGTTCAAAATCAGAAGAAATTTTCTTATTCATTGACAAATGAAAAGAAAACATGACAGACGTAAAATAGTAAAACAACAGAAGACAGATGACAATTTTTCTTTTTCATTGACAAATGAAAAGAACAGACATGACAAAATTTATTTTGATTTCAGAAAATGGATCGATTCAATAGCTGGAAAGAGGAACTTCTGAAGACAGTTAATCAAGAAAAGGAGAGAATAGACGAAGAAATAGATAGAAAATTAAAGAAAGTAGAAAAACTGAACAAAAAAATGGTAAAAGTTCGGCGATTGACTCCGGAAGTAGCCGAAGACTTCCGAGGGGGCCAATCGCCGAAACTCGACGAAACGCGTCACTTGTTGCTTTTCGCTTGAGATAATCAGCACCGCGTGTGAATTTGTTCCGACTTCCGCAACCCCAGAATATTGTGCCCGCTTTTTATCTTTTTCAACCAAAAATCATAGCTGACGGGTGATTGAGGGTGAATTCGTCGACCTCCATTGGATTGGTTTTCTTGAGCCGTCTGTGTGGGATATCACAAGGCAGTATTGTAAGTGCAAATAAATGATGTTATATTTTACACATGGCTGTTTTCCCACTCATTTTCCTTGAAATAATCCGTAGTAGATTATAAGTAGTTCACCAATTTACATGAATATTAACTAATTAGTTGAAAAAAGTCTGTCAGTTTTGTTTCTTTTTGGACTTTACTATCATTTACATGCTTCTCAAGTTCCTAAATTTGGTCAAAAACGGATTTATCAATTTTTGTCGAAAATTCAAAAAATCTATGAACCGATTCTAGAGCAGCTAAAGGTTCTTGATGTTTAGGGATTTCTACTTCTTCATCATATACTAACTATTATTTCAACAGAGGACCTTTGTTCCGATATATCTAATGAAATTTTAATTATTATTTATTGACTACTGCCTTTTAGAAAATTAAAATACCGTCAAGTGAGGCTATTTTGTGCACAAAACCGCTCTTTTTCCACTTTATGCTTTATTAAAATTCAGAATCTGAAAAAATAAAGAATTTATCTATTCAGTTATGTTGTAGACATTCTTCTAAAGGTGACAAAAAAGATTTTTTTTCTGAGTTATAGAAACTCAAAGTTTTGCACAAAATATACCCCATGGTGGGGCTATTTTGTGCATCAAAGTTTGCTTATTTATAAAGTTGTGTAAAAATTTGTTTTGAACGTTTTTGCTGTATGAAGTAGTATTTCTAGATATTTTAGAGTACAATAAAGAAAAACAAAGACAGAAATATTGTTTTCCTAGGAATTGTTAAACTAATTTAAAAGTAAAACCCTAAAATTTCACAAAAAAGTAGATTTACAAGAAAAGTTATTTTTTTTAGAAAATTTTACTTAAAATAACTTCTATTACACTTCTTCAGTTATTTTAAGAGAAACAGATCTGAACAGAATCTTTGAAATTAAAATTCAAAGGAAAATTGAGAACTTTGACATTTTTCTGCTGGATTTTCACGATTTTGCGGTTCTTTTTCTGATTCGTGATAAAGAATTGAGTAAATTCATTTAGCACTCTCTGTAATCTAGAGATCAGAAAATATTTATACCAAGTAACAAACTTAAGCAACTGAATATAAAGATTTTATTAATTAAAAACCTCGCGTGCACAAAATAGCCCCAAGCCGCACAAAATAGCTCCACTTGACGGTACAGAAGAGATTTTCACTTATAGAGGATCAAGAGACGTTTCTTTCAGGTCTTGCAGAAAAAAATTACGGTCACTCATAGATTACTCACTTATAGAGGTTTTTACATAGGAAATTGAAGGGACCTGGCGATAGCCAGTCACTTATAGAGGTTTTTCACTTATCCAGGTTTCACTTATCCAGGTTCGACTGTATTACAAATTTATTTGACATGAAATAAATTATTTTAAAAACTTTAGGATCAGTCGGGGTTTGAATACTTAAGGTTCGACACAGCGCAAATACGCCTTGTACCTCTCGGCCATCTAGCTCTTGGAATGAAGTTCAGAAAATGTTCTTATATTGTACCAAAGAGAATTAAAGATAATACATGAAGAACACTTTCTGAAATACATTCCAAGTGCTGGATGGCCGAGAGGTACAAAGCGTATTTGCGTTGTGTCGAACCTTGTGTGTTCGAACCCCGACTAAGCCCAAAGTTTTTTAAATAATTTATTTAATATAAAATCTATTTGTAATATAACCTCAATATCAGTGCAATATTACTTGTAGTCCTATTCTTAAAAGGAACGGACGTTGTGATTAACTTTAGACGTGTAAGACCCTTTTGTGTTCTCCTATTGGTTAGTAGGTATATTCTATAGTTTTCGATTCCGACTTTCTGATTATCATAATAATTTTGATAGTAAAATATTAAACTCTAATTTTAATTTTATTTCACAACAGATTTTATTATTTTAGGTATTTGGAATAATATTAATTTTAAGTAAGTTGACCGTAATTTAGAAATTACAATTGACCTTAAAATTCATGAAAGAAATACCTTTCGACAAACTTCAGACGTGTAAGACCCTTTTTCGCTCTCTCATTGGTCAACAATATCTTCGATATTTATCAATAGTTTTTTGTTGTTATTTTAGTGGTAGTTTGCTAAGGATAATATTTTAGGTTAGTTGTTCTCTTTTTATTTTGTAATTTTGTAATATGTAATTAAAATTTTAAATTACTGTAAAAGAAAAGTGTTTTTTTTTTAAATTCAGTAAACAGTTCAGTGGTTAATAGTGTTTTAATTTTATAAGAGAAACGGTGTATTTATTACGTGTGCTTTAGGTGTCAATCATCTAATAGGTAAGTAATAATAACAATGTTTCCCATTGCTTTCTTTTTATTTGAATAATTTAATTAAATGTTTTTATTAATATTATATTGAAACGTAAAATTAGGTTAGTTATTTTGCACTTTCAAGGGTAACACGTTTAAGGTTAGATTATTTGTGTTATTATGTAGGTTCAGTCACATGACGATCTTCCTTGCATTTAATGACAGGTGCGTAATAATAGTGATAAAAAGAGTAATTTTCATTAAATTTTTTTATAATTGTAAATTGAAAAGGTGGATAGAATTTTATTATTGTTAATTATTTTGGTTTTTATCATATCAAGTTAATAGTTTTGCCATTTTAATGTTAACACAAAATTTAAATAATTGTTGTTATAATTAATAAAAATACATGTAGCAATTATTCGGCAACAGGTAAGAAAGAATAATGTTTTCCATTAATTTATTTTTTTAAACACAAATTCAGAAAATAGATATAAAAATTTTATTATTTTTAATCATTATTATTATTACTATTATTATAATTTATATAAAACTATATTAGTAGTTTTGCATTTTCAATTTATATTCTGTTTAGTCAAATTTAATTTTATATTTCAATTTTCAAGTTTTAATTCGTTTGGAGAGAATTTAATTGGAGATATTTTTATTCTTTTTAATTTGTGATAAAAATTGTATAATTTTTATTCTAATTCGGTAGTTAGACATGAAATTAATTAATTCTTTTTTTTTTTTAAATTCCGATTCCATAGTTACAATTGAAATAAATGTAATCCCTTAAGAATATGAAATCAATGGAACTTCCTTTGCAGAGTATAAATTCACAACAGTTTAATTTATTTTAATACAACGGAATTAAAACGCATTCAAATTATGGAAACATAATCACTAACACTTCCTATGCAAAACTTTAGGAACTGTCTATTGGTTTTACGTGACATTTTCAATTAAACAATTATATGGATGGTATTAATTTTTATCTGATTCTATATAAAAAATTAGGAAACAAATAAAATTTATTAATTATGAAAAACAATTAGGAAGATAGAATACAGTTTTGTACTTTTAAAATTTTGTTTATTTGAACCGAAAGTGTTCAAAATATGTACCGTCAAGTGGGGCTATTTTGTGCGTCGTAGGGCTATTTTGTGCAGGCGAGGTTTTTAATGAAAAAAATCTTTATATTCAGTTGCTTAGATTTGCTACTTGACATAAATATTTTCTGATAACTAAACTACAGAATGTACAAAATGTATTAACTTAATTCTTTATCAGAAATCAGAAAAAAAATCGTAAAGTCGTAAAAATCAGGCTGAAAATTTTCAAAGTTCTCAAAATTCTGTTCAGATCTCCGGAAGTTTAAAAGTGTTTCTAAAGGTATTAATAATACTTGTTGACAATTCAGTTGTGATGATTTATACGTGATACGCTAACTTTTTATTGCAAATTTTAAGAAAAAAGTGTACAAAACTGAAAAACCAGGATTTGGTGGGTTATTTTGTGCATTCTTTAAAATCAAGTTTTTTTTAATAATTTGTTTTGTTGTTAGTAAAAATTACTTTAGAATTTTGTTTTGAAACATTTTTGTTTTAGTTTTGTTATAAAAGACAAGAAATAAGCATAAAATCTCACACATGGTCCTGTTACGTCCGGAAGGGACCAACTACAATTTATTTATTTTAATTTATCCCTGATTTATTTACAAAGCCAGGAGGCTTTGAACTAAGGGAACAGGGCAAAAAAAAGTCCACTGAACAATGCGTTAGGAAGCGTGATAGTTCATTTATTTTTCTAAATACACGGATTGTAGAGTTGAAAGGATGAGAGGAAGAAATCTTCATAAAATCTGAATCCTTGTAATAATTCGTCACAACAACTGAAACAAAACGACTTATTAGCTTAAGGCATTAAATCGTGAGAGGCAAAAAATAGGATTTAAAAATCATACTCTTTTAATGAATCTGTAGCGTGTTAATTGTCCCCTCAAAACTCCAATGGCAGATTCGTGAGACACCCAGAGGTAATTTATGGGGGGACCCGCCTTTACCTCAAGATAACGTAGTAAGTGAAAAGGTTTCAGCCACCGGAAAAATATTTGTAGTGACCCAAATCTAAGTTTTGATGTGCGCGAGTAGTTTATGTCTCCTAGTCGTCTCAAATTTCAGGGTCAAGTTCCTTTTCGAAGCAGAAGTCGTTGAAGCAGTTGAATATACTGATGAGGGGTCAATGATCCGCAATTCTTCGATTCAAAAGATTCTTCGAGGCAAAGATTCAGGATGAAGGGTTAACAGGTTGATAAAAGGATAAAGGATTAAAATGAGTTAAGTTGATTAAAAAGGTTAGAAACTAATTTGATTGAAAGGATTAAATTGATAAAAAGGGTTAAATTGATTAAAGGGTTTAATTGATAAAACGGTTAAATTGGAAAAAGGGTTAAGTTGATAAAAGGGTCTAATTGATAAAAGGGTTAAATTGGAAAAAGGGTTAAGTTAATAAAAAGGGTCAAAGGATTAAATTGATTACTGACAAGTTATGTCAGGAGTTCTTGCGCTTCCACTAATTTTACACTACTACAACACATGTACAATTTCACGGCCGATACAATAAGTATTGGCAGAATTATTTGCAAAATAATGTCGCGAAAGGACATACACTCGCTACAACACATGTACAATTTCACGGCCGATACAATAAGTATTGGCAGAATTATTTGCAAAATAATGTCGCGAAAGGTATGAGCACTATGCTCAAACTCAAGACTTAGTACTCGTAGACTTTGCTACCAGCGATATTTGAAATCGAGAGCCGAAGACAATCTTAGCAAAAAGTGAACTGCAGAAGACCGTGGCGAAACAAGAACTGATTTTTCGTTTCGACAAATTTGTTAAGAAACCTCGGTTTCTTTGTGTTTTCAACCCCTCCAAATTTGCGTGGGTTTGAATGCGAAGTAATACAGAATTATTCGCGGAGTATAGTGTGACAGTTTTTCGACCACCGTTTTCCTTCCGTATTATTTCGGAAGACCGGAACGCAACCTTCTTTACTTATCTTTAGGGTGAATAAATTAGAGAAGCTAGAGCTATTTTCGTGCACATCTACCGCTCTTAATTCTCATTATAGTTTATTGCATAAGTATTGATTTTAGCCAAAGTGAAAAAATCAAATGTAATACTTGTGAAATATACACTAAGTTATATATATTTAGAAATAAACACGTCACGCGGACGAGACAGTCCCTTAAAAACCTCAAAAAAGAAACAATTATAATTACATGCTTTCAAGTTAGTTTCAAAACTTTTTCTCTTAAAATAACTCAAAACGTGTAATAGAAGTTATTTTAAGTAACATTTTCTTAAAGAAATAACTTTTTTGTAAATCTACATTTTTGTGAAATTTTAGTGTTTTACATTCAAATTAGTTAAACAATTCCTAGAAAAAAAATATTTCTGGCTTTGTTTTCCTTTATTGTACTCTAGAATATCTAAAAATAATACTTCATGCAGCAAAAGCGTTCAAAAAATTTTTTTACACAACTTTATAAATAAGCAAACTTTGATGCACAAAATAGCCCCACCATGGGGTTTATTTGAGTTTCTGTAGTTCAGACTAAAGTTTTTTTTTGTCGGCTAACTCATAGGACACCTTTAGAAAGATGTCTACAACATAACTGAATAGATAAATTCTTTATTTTTTCAAATTCTGAATTTTAGTAAAGCATAGAGTGAATTACCTTGAGGCGGACATTTTAATACCACGTTAATATCACAGTAATATTACCTTGTAATATAATATTACCAATATTAAAATATGATATCACTGTGATATTCATGTAATATTACGTGCTGCTTGGGTTATTAATATTAATTAATGATTAAATCTATATTATTATTAAATTTTTTTTTATTTAATTATACACTTGTCTTTTGGCACTTAGGCACTAACAAGTGTTACCCGTGAAAATTTCCGTGAAATATTTGTACTTTAAACAGCAGTACTAAGTGCTGCGTCTACACACTGAGAAAAATGTTTAGTCATGGCAACAAAAATTTGGTTTAGCCAACCAAATTATTTGGTTGTTATTTAATTAACCAAACTATTTGGTTAAGACAACTTAATTATTTAATTCAATGTTGTTTGTTGGCATAACAATAAATTTTGGTTGTCACAACTACATTTTTTTAATTCGGGATAACATAAACTCTTAGTGGTCACAAAAAAAATTTTTATTTGGTAGCTATCTAACCCAGGTGCAAATTTTTGGTCGGCCAACATATATAATTACATAACTCACATGTTATAAATTTAATTACGGAAATATAATCAGATGAGAATGTAGAAATTTAATATTAATGAAAACCTGAAACAGAAAAATTTTATTAGTCATGAAGATTCGAACCCGGGTTTTCTAGCTGCCAGTCCAGTAGGCTAACCACCAACTTATGAGAGATATGAATGACCAATAAGAAATAATCCTTATAGCTAGACAGTTCAGTAACACAGACCGTTGGCCCAACCATCAGTCCCAAGTTTGGCCGACCGTCTGGTATTTATATAAATTTTTATTTAGATTTTGTTTATATTATTATCGGCAGCTTACTTACAAAGTAATCACCCTTTTTCTTAATAATAAAACAAGTTATAAGGAACAAATTATTCACACGACTGTATATGATATTGAATTCATAGAGATCGCAGTTATAATGAAAATTTCAATTTTGTTTGGCTCATTTCTGACTGTCGCGTTCAGCTTTATTACGCATGCATAATCACTTAGCTACTGAGATCCAAACTGTTTGCTTGTCACAAATAAATTATGTTTGTAGAAGGTAATATTTGATCGCTCTCCATTGTTAATAAAAAGACAGAGATTCATTGATCCATGGGAGCCAAATTGTGTAGGTAAAAAAAACACTAGCACATTGAATAAAAAGACATAAAGTCTTTATTAACGACGTTTCGTCAACATTTCGTTGACCTCTTCAGGCTAAAACACAATATATAACATATTTAAAAAGAGTTTTTTAACACGAACTAACACACATAAGTGTAAAAAGAGAAGATTTTTACCTCGAAAGGAAAAAGTTATAAAATTAATACATCACGAGCTGTGAAATTGTCAAGATATGTTTACTTGTCCAAGGCCAGGGACAAACTGATTTAAATTGAAAGAGAGCGAAGATTACAAATTAAACGAACGTATACAAGACATTGTAGAATCAAAACAAATAAAAGTTAAATCGCCCAAAATCAAAGAGAATTTCACGAAATAGGAAAATTATTTTGCAAAAGTTGTTTATAAGTTTTGTTTAAACCGTCGATATTATCTTTTTTATTAACACTGTTCGGATCATGGTTAATTAACATCATTTCTGACAACACTCGCTTTCTCCAATCACGTTCATAGTCAACAATTATAGTACTTTTAAAATCGAATTCGTGCTTGTTTTTATTACAATGAGCGTTAATGACAAAATTTGGATTATTGTTACTTGCATGTTCAGACACTCGGTTTTTTAGGAGTCTTTTAGTTTCGCCATAGGATCCATTAATTTGATAATAAAATTTATTGTTGAATTTAAAAAAAAGTATTCTGAAATAAAAATTTGGTAATATCAATGATTTGATGAAACGGTATATCACATTTACTACTTATTTGTTGGTAACGTCTGTCCAAACTCTCCACTACTAATTCACACGGAACGTTGCTAAATAATGAACTGACGTCGAACGACATTAAAACGTTATCCTTAGGAACATTTACATTTTTTAATTTTTCTTTAAGTTCAAAACTATTGTTAATGTGAGAGGAAGGTGTAGAAACAATGTTTTTTAGTTTTTGATATAAAATTTTAGCGAGGGAATGATTTGGAGAATTAACGCATGAAACAATTGGACGAAGGGGGGCATTTGTCTTATGAATTTTAGGCAAACCATAAAAAAGTGGAAGTGTTGTGTCAGTTTGAGTTAAAGCATTGTTGTGATATTTAGAGGATACGAAGCCTTCATTATTTAAATCTTTCATAATATCAGACACTGTAGATTGTAAATTAGTTAAAGGATTTTTGTTAATTATTTTATAAACATTTTTGTCATCTAAGAGTGTATTAGCTTTTTTAATATAGTCAGTTTTATTGAGACATACTGTGCGGTTATTCTTGTCAGCTGTGGTAAAAAATAAGTTATCGTTGTTTTTAAGAAAGCTTTTGGTATAACAAATTTTTTTGGCTAATTCTGTATCTTCAGATGTGATTTTTTGTTGAACAGTTTTATTTAACGTAAATTGAATATTATTTACCATAATTTTGCGAATTTCATTTTTAGCATCAGATTCTACATTAAGAAAACCTAGAGAAGATTCAATATTTTTTATTGTATTAATCACATCTGGTTTTGAGAAATCTGAGATATAACTGTAGTTAGAACCCAAACTAACAATGTCAACAACTTCGTCAGGGATAGTGACGTCACTCAAATTACAAAACCAATCGTCTTTGTTAATCAAATCATTAGAATTATTAGAATGTTCCTTTATATTAGATAAGATTTGAAATTTATTATTATGAGAAATATTAAACTTTTCTTTTATGTTATAAAAGTATTTGTAATTTTTAGTCAAAAAATTGTCTAAAATATCAATATCAACAGAAGTGTTTTTCAAAGAGACTTTTATTTTTTCCAGTGTGTCATTTAAATAAGAAACGTGAATATTTATATTTTTTATTTCAAAATTCAAAAGTCTATTAGTATACTTATTTAGAGATGTATCAAACAATTTTTTACAAAACTTACTATGAAAAGTTCTCGTTTTCAAAGATTTGTTTATGTTTTCCAAATGTTTAGGAAAAACGTTATTCGATCTACAACGCAGAAGAAAAACCCTTTGAGATCTGGCTTCAGCAAGCTGATAATTGATATACATATATTTCTTGAAAACTGCTGTTGTAGAAACACCATGATGTTGAGAAATGTATTGAAAAAAACCGTCTCTTGTTAGTGTCGTGTTTAGGTCTGTTTCTGATCCAAGGCCGTCGATTATAGAAGGTAATATTTGATCGCTCTCCATTTTTAATAAAAAGACAAAGATTCATTGATCTATGGGAGCCAAGATGTGTAGGTAAAAAACTGATTTTTTAGTTTAACTAATTTACAATCTTTAACTAACTTACAATCTAGAGTGGCTGATATTATGAAAGATTTGAATAATGAAGGCTTCCTATCTTCTAAATTTCACAACAATGTTTTAACTCAAACTGACACAACACTTCCACTTTTTTATAGTTTGCCTAAAATTCATAAGACAAATGCCCCCCTTCGTCCAATTGTTTCATGCTTCAATTCTCCAAATCATTCCCTCGCCAAAATTTTATATCAAAAACTAAAAAAAATTGTTTCTACACCTTCCTCTCGCATTAACAATAGTTTTGAACTTAAAGAAAAACTAAAAAATGTAAACGTTCCTAAGGATTACGTTTTAATGTCGCTTGACGTCAGTTTATTATTTACCAACGTTCCGTGTGAATTAGTAGTGGAGAGTTTGGACAGACGCGACGTTACCAACAAATAAGTAGTAAATGTGATATACCGTTTCATCAAATCATTGATATTACCAAATTTTTATTTCAGAATACTTTTTTTAAATTCAACAATAAATTTTATCATCAAATTCATGGAACACCCATGGGGTCTCCTATTTCACCGTTTTTTGCAGATATTTGCATGGAAGATTTGGAGAATGACTGTCGAAACACTCAAAAACACAAATTTAAGTGCAATGTACTGTTTTATTTTCGATATGTTGACGACACTATTATTTGTATTCACAAAGACATTAAAAATACAGTTTTGAAAGTTTTTAATTCTTATCATAAAAATTGCAATTCACTTATGAATTGGAAAATGATGAAAAACTAAATTTTCTTGATTTGACTTTGATAAGGAAAAACAACCGATTCATTTTTGACTGGTATCAGAAGCCCACGTCTTCTGGTAGACTGTTGAATTTTTTATCAAATCACCCTGTTAATCAAAAACGAAATATTGTTTTTAATCTTGTTGATAGGTATGTCTCTTTCTCACACAAGAGTTTTCATAAGAAGAATATTGATTTTATTAAAAATTTACTCAATAATAATAACTATCCAATAAGTTTTGTCAACAGTTGTATTTCTGAGAGACTTAATCGCATTAGACAGAGAAAGAAAAATAACAATGGTAAATTATCTCGTTTTGAAAAATCTTCGTATGCCAAACAGTCTAAAATTGTTATTCCTTTTAAAAACACAAATTTTTATTCTAAATGTAAACACACACTAAAAAATTATAACATCTATAACATTCCCAAAATTGTAAAATCCTTAAATAATGTTGTAAAATTAGACAAGGATTCGACAGATAAGTGGAATAAATGCGTTGTGGTTTACAAAATTCCTTGTAAAAATTGTAACGCTGTTTACTATGGCGAAACTAAAAGACTCCTAAAAAAACGAGTATCTGAACATGCAAGTAAAAATAATCCGAATTTTGTCATTAACGCTCATTGTAGTAAAAACAATCACGAATTCGATTTTAAAAGTACTATAATTGTTGACTATGAACGTGATTGGAGAAAGAGAGTGTTGTCAGAATTGATTTTTATTAACCATGATCCGAACTGTGTTAATAAAAAAAGATAATATCGACGGTTTAAACAAAACTTATAAGCAACTTTTGCAAAAGAATTTTCCTATTTCGTGAAATTCTCTTTGATTTTGGGCGATTTAACTGTTGTTTGTTTTGATTCTACAATTTCTCGTATATGTTCGTTTAATTTGTAATCTTCGCTCTCTTTTAATTTAAATCAGTTTGTCCCTGGCCTAGGACAAGTAAACATATCTTGACAATTTCACAGCTCGTGATGTATTAATTTTAGAACTTTTTCATTTCGAGGTAAAAATCTTCTCGTTTTACACTTATGTGTGTTAGTTCGTGTTAAAAAACTCTTTGCAAATATGTTATATATTGTGTTTTAGCCTGAAGAGGTCAACAAAATACTGACGAAACGTCGTTAATAAATAAAACGTCGTTTTATTCAATGTGCTATTGATTTTTTAACCTACACAATTTGGCTCCCATGGATCAATGAATCTTTGTCTTTTTATTAAATTACGTTTGCTTGTCACAACCAATTTATTTTTGGTTTAACTAATTAAAAACAACAAAATAATATTGTTGCTCTAAACAACTTGTTGTGTTACGCCATATCGAATGAGATCGAACAAATAATTTTGAATCAATGAGCATTTCCTAGACATTTTTTAAAGTTATTGCCAGTTCTGTTGTGTACTGCATAGTTTCGTACTGCGCTGTACTTTACTAAATATTTCAATAAAAGTTATATATTTGTTATGACACTAGTAATAATTTGCATGCTCTGTAACGCGTCCTAATGCTGTTTCAATGTCAGTTGTACGTATGTGGGGCATAATTTTTCAAGTGTACCAATCGAAAAAATGAAAATGACTAATAAAGGCTAATATTTGCACAAAATGTAGTATTTTATGCCAGTACTCAAACCACCAATTATTATGAAATTCTAATGTTCAATAGTGCAAAATTTTTTTTAAATTTTTTAAAATTTAACCCTTTTTTTTTTTTTTAAAAAGACTTTTTTCTTTTAAAATAAAGCTTACTCTGTGCACTTTCAATACACGCTGTAGAGAAAATGTCTTTTTTCTTTGTTTTCAAATTATTAATTAATTAATTATTTAAAATTCGTAAAAAATGAAATATTTCACAAACCATTAAACTTTTGGTAATATTGGGGCCACTGACGTTAAGCTTATCAAATTCCGGATCCAACAAGCATAATTGAAAGTCTTCTTGATAAATAGATACTAAATAAATACACATTTTTAATTTAATTAATTAATATTAATTATTTTGTTACAATTCATTTATCAAAAATACTTTAAGTTATGCTTGCTAGATCCGGAAATTAATAAGCTTTACGTTAGTAAGCCTAAAATTATCAAAAGTTTATTTGTTTGTTCAATATTTCATTTTTTACTAATTTTTATTAATTTCTTAATTAATATTTCAAAAACAAAGAAAAAAGACATTTTCTCTATAGCGTATATTGAAAATGCACATGGTAAGCTTTATGTAAAAAGAAAAAAAAAGAAGAAAAAAAGTCGTTTTTCAAAAAAATGTTTTTGCCGTATGACGTATTATTTTCAGGTATTTTAGAGTACAATAAAGAAAAACAAAACCAGAAATATTTTTTTCCTAGGAATTGTTAAAAACTAAAACACTAAAATTTCAAAAAAATGTAGATTTATAAGAAAAGTTATTTCTTTAAGAAAATTTTACTTAAAATAACTTCTATTACACTTCTTCAGTTATTTTAAGAGAAAAAGTTTGAAAATTAACTTGAAAAGCATGTCATTATTAATGTTACTTTTTTGAGGTTTTTAAGGCACCATATGTGACTGGCATGACAAAACGTGCCTTAGGTGCAAAAAATAAATTTTCGTTTTTTAATGCCAATTGACAGATTTTTATTTGCTTTTTCATTTCCAAAAATAAAAAATTATTGTTTTAAAGAAATGTTAGTCTTATTAAGTAAGAAGCGTAGGATCGTTACATTGGTTTCAATGCATTGCTGCAACTTTAAACGCTCATCCTGTAAAGTTGACGTTTGGGAGCTAAGGCACGTTTTCTCATGGACAGTCACATATGTAGAACTGAACTTTTAAGCTTATTTCTTGTCTTCTATAACAAAAATAAGACAAAAATGTTTTAAAACGAAATTCTAAAGTAATGTTTACTATCTACAAAACAAATTATTAAAAAAAACTTGATTTTAAAGAATGCACAAAATAACCCACCAACTCCTGGTTTTTCAGTTTTTTACACTTTTTTCTTAAAATATGCAATAAAAAGTTAGCGCATCATGTATACATAATCACAACTAAATGGTCAACAAGTTTTCATTAATACCTTCAGAAACACTTCTAAACTTCCGGATATCTGAACAGAATTTTGAAAACTTTGAAATTCTTCTGCTTGATTTTCACGATTTTACGATTTTTTTTCTGATTTCTAAAAAAATATTGAGTAAATTCATTTAGTATTCTCTGTAGTCTAGATATCAGAAAATATTTATACCAAGTAGCAAACTTAAGCAATTGAATATAAAGAGTTTATTCATCAAGACCTCGCGCGCACAAAATAGCCCCAAGGCGCACAAAATAGCTCCAGTTGACGGTACATTGAAAATTTCTTATATCTATATTGGATCCGCCATTTTGAATTTATACATACTGACTTCAGGTTTGTAATCTGCGGCCTCCAAAAATACTAAAATACAAAATTTTACTAAAAACCATTAACTTTTGAAAAATTGGTTCGCCATATTGGATCCGCCATTTTGAATTTTTACTGACTTCAGATTCGTAAGCTGCGGCCTTAAAAACCCCCAGATACAAAATTTTACGAAAAACCATTAATGTTACAAAAATTGGTTAGTCATATTGGATCCGCTGTTTTGGATTTTCACAAACGGACTTCAGATTAGTGAACAGCGACCCCGAAAACTTACCAGACTAGTGAAAATTTTGTTATAGCTCTAAGGATTTTAAAAAATTGGACCGAATATAAGACATTGTTCCAAAACAAGTCAGCATATGAAAACTGCTGCGCGCACGGGGGAAAAAGCTGTTCCCCGCAATTTGCTATTATTCCCACATAGGTTTATGCTTTTGAAGATTAATGTGGAATGCTTGAGCTTGCATGTAAGCCGTATTTGAGATGTTTATCACGTCGCGTTAATTTTTTACAGCGGTTTGAAAACTGCCATAAATTTCATTTTTTGACACTTAAATCTCGTTTTTCTCAAAATTGAGACGTCATGGACAAATTTCACTTAAAGATTCGTAATCTACGAAAGAGATACTGTAAAAAGCACTATGGTTTACTCTTGTGGCAAAATTTTGTCAACCAGTGTTATTATTGTCTGATTTAAGAGATAAATATAGTAACATTGAACTTTCCTTATTTTTAAAAACTCTTTTTCTAGGCGATTTTTTAAAAATGTTTCAATTTAAATTATTAATGGCTTATTTTATTAAGAAAACGGTTCTCTACAAATTAACCGTTTAAAATTTTTAAAAAGTTTAAACTTTTTAAATATAAATATTTGTTTACAAATAAATATGTAAATAAAAGTTCTTTTTTTTATAAACAATTATTTATATTTAAAAAACTATAAACTCTTCTGAAAATTTTGAACAATGAATTTGTAGGAAACCTTTTTCTTAATAAAACAAGCCATTAGTAATTAAAATTGAAACATTTTTAAAAAATCGGCTAGAAAAAGAGTTTTTGAAAAATAAGGAAAGTGAAATGTTACTATATTTACCCCTTAAATCAGACAATAATAATCAAAAGTAAGCTTATTGTTTAAAGAAAACACTAAAAAACATTAAATAATATGCATAAGAAATAAACATTGCATAATTATTACGTAAAACGTGTTTTCATAATAGTATCGATTTGACCCTGTCATCAAGAAGAGAAATACCTTAACTATTGAAAGTGGCACTTATCATGTTCTAACAACTTTTTTATACTTATTTCAGTAAATTTTGGTAAAATTTTGAAAATTAAGAATGTCACCAAATTTTTTAACATTGATTTTCCCGAAAAATACTTTTGATTATCCTATATAAGAAACGAGTACTGAAGGTCAGCGTTCTCATTATACAAATTTCCTGGAAATTTAAATTTTATTTCTTAATACAAACAATAGACTACCTGCAGGCTGTCTTTATCCTTCGATCAAACCCTTGTATAATGAGGGTCAATGGCTTTAGGAAAAGAGAAAAAATGTTCGAGTTTGAATGAAAAGAGAGAAATTAAATTAAATTCTGAAATTTTATCTCATTATTCAAATATTCTTCAAATTAAAATTTTTCTTTCTAAATACAAACAATAGACTAAATAAGCCAATCGTTTTTCAAGCCAACCGTTGCATAATGAGTGTTATAATTGGTTTTGGAAAAGAGAAAAAATTTTCGAGCTTCAACGAAAAGAGAAATAAATACATTAGTGCGTGGTATAGAAGTACATGGTAGTGTAAGTTATCAATTAATAGAACTTGAATGTGTATAATGTGAAAGTGAATAATGCTACTTATTGTGTATTTTTTATTAAATGTTTATAATAGAAATGTGTTTAATGTAAAAGTGTTTAGTATTAATATGCTTATTGTTTATTAAAAGTTTGTATTAAGTAGTTGTTAATACGGTAAACAAAAAGTGTTTATTAAAGAAATGAACTGTAAGTGTTTAATAATAAATAATAAAGTGACTCTAATAGTAAATATACAGTAAAAATTAAATGTGAAAAGTGACAGTGATTCAAATGTAAGTGTGCAAAATGTGTTGACTGAAGTAACAATATTTAAAAAGTGTTTAAATTTTTTATTTTTTTCTTATTTTCAATAAAGTTAGTGTTATGAAATGCTCAAAGTGTCCAAAAAATGCGATTGTGGATTCATTAAACAAGTAATTGATAACTGTTTAATAAATAAATTAATTGTGAATGTTTAATAAATAATAAAGTGATTATAATGTTTCTAAAGAGTCATTACAGTGTAAAAGAAGTGTTAATAATATAATTATATAAAAGAGGTGAGATAAAGATATAAGACAATAACATGAGACAATAACGTGAGACAATAATATGAAATAAACAGATGAGCCAATGAGAGAAATAAGGCAAAAATATGAGATAATAGCATGAGACAATCTTATGAGATAAACATGTGAAACAATGAGGGAGATCAGGTAAAGAGATGAAATAATAAGATGAGATTAATAGATATGAGACAACATATGAGATACAGAAACAAAAAAACATTAAGACTTGAAATATAAAGATACTTTGATGACGTGTAGGATAAAGAGGTCATTATTGCGTTAGATCGTGAGTCATAAAAAATTCATTTTTTGTAATTTTTTTTTTTTTTAAGTTGTTTCTGAAAAATGAGTTCTCAGTTAAAAAAGAGATATTTCAATTTAAATAATAAAGATTAGGATATTATTCGTAATTTTGTTTTGTTTATGAAAGTCTTAATGAAGGTTGTTTAAATGATGATCAAAGAGAATATTTATGCAGGTTATATCCATTTAAAGCTAATGTAGTTTTTTAAGAGTACAACAACAACCAAATTTTGTTGATTGTGGAGTGTACGCCATAGCGTTTGCTGTTTCTTTATATTTTAATATTAATTCTGAAAATGTTGTATATAATCATGCTTTAATGAGAACTCATTTATATATGATGTTTGAAAAAAATCTGTCATCTCATTTTCGGATAATTTTACGAAATTGTTTAAACTTGGAATTTGCAATATCGAATAAATAAACAACAATAATTTACATGTGAGGAATGTAAAAGATGCGACACAGAAGAGAAAATTGGATTATTAAACTAATGACAGCTTTACAGAAATGAAAGGAGATAGTAGTAGTCCTGCATTACATACAAAAATAGGACAGAAAAAAGTGGTTAATATTCCTGACTAAGAAACTAAAAAAAGCAGTACCAAATATTAAAAAATGTCTTGTAAACGACCTAAGTTAAAAGAAGGGATGAAAAAGGAAGACAAATAACAAATATAGAAAGTGTAAATAGTGACAAAATATAAATGTTTGTAAGAAAAAACATGTGGAAAATGCGTCAAATTCTATTGAAGTAGTAAAAGAAGGTAATAATTATAAAATATTAGAAACAATAGTAGTCAGAAGATATTTTTTAGCAATTCTAATGAGAAAAGTAGAAAAACTAGAGCAGAATATCAGAAAGAATATAAATAGATAGTGCTGTTAAAGAAGGAAAGAGAGATAATAATTCAGACAAATTAATAATTTCTAGCGATTGTAATGAGACAAGTAAAAAAAGTCGTGCAGAATATCAAAAAATATTGAAAGTCAGTTAAAGTATCTTCATGAAGTAGGAGGAGAGCAGAATATAAAGAAAACTATCGTCAAAGATTGAAATTCAAACAGAAGATGTGCCATGATAAGGATGAAAATAATGAAATACTATATTCAAAAGATATGCAGAAGAAAGATGAGTCAAATTAAGCCAAGTGGGCACCCCTTCGGACCTTTTTCATTCGATTTTGATAAAACTTGGAAAAATTGTTCTACCAAAAGGATACATTAAATTTGTAAAATATGGTTCATAAATATGAACGGGTTGCCTAGATACAGGGGGTCAAAGTTGAGTTTTTTTCAAAACGGTAATTTTCAAAAATTACAGCTCCAAAAATATTGTTCGTAGAAAAAAATGTTTTCAACATTTTTTGTTGCACATTAGTTGCAGTTTCAAAAAAAAATTAGTATTACCAGAAAAAAAAATTTTTTGTTTTAAACATTATTACCCACACAGCACAATTCCTTGCCTGAAGTTTGAGCGAAGTTGGCACTGCAAACTTCGCAAGTTTGCATTTGACATTTATGAAAACTTGACCTTACCAACAAAATGTCCGCTTGTGCAGAAAGCTTGACGGGATAACTTGCGGCAAGTATAACCTGGTTGGTAATTGAGAACTTTCCTCGCAAGTTTCAGGAAAGTTTGCATTCGTTTTAATGTCTATGAAAAAATAAAATTTCCGTTCTAAATGTTATATGTTTTGTTACAATTTGATTTAAATATAAAAAAGTTTGCTCTTTTAAAAAATATAATTTACAGATTATAAAAACAATCAAAAGATTATTTCGTAAATAGAAACTTGCGGAAACTTACATACATTTGAGAATATCTCTGAGACAGTAACAGATTTCTGAAAGAATTTTTTTTTTATTTTACTTTATTTGTAATCAACTTTTCCATTATATCAAAATATTTACATCCCGTAGCGTATTTAAGTACCTACATGTACTTGTTCTCTTCAAAACACCTTTGATTCCATATTTTTGCTGCTTAAAAATGCTGTAACTTTAGAACAGTTGCAGCAAATTTAATAATGTTTTTTTATTTTGATGGTAAAAGTACGTGCTTTAAAACACTTTTGATTAGAAAACCATTTTTCTTCATTTGTTTTAAGAAACAACACAAAAATCACCAAAAAACACGTTTTTTGGTGATTTTTCTTAAATTTAACGCCGATTAAAAACAAACAAAAGTCTTTAACTAAAGAAAATTGCTCACGGGACGTAGAAGAAGAGATCTAAAAAAAGAAAATTTAAATACCTCAATTTTTATTGTAATAAGAGCGGTTAACCTTAATTAATTTAAAAAATCGACAAAAATCGATTTAATTTTAAGAACCCTCGACAGATTATTTTCATTATAGGCTTGAAATCTTCTAATTTCATCACTGAACAAATTTTTGTAAAAAAACTTTTAGTGATAAGACCTTTGGGTTGAACTTCGTCGAGCCCCACCGTGAAATGTTTTAAACATTTAAGTTTTTTTATGTTTTCACCATCCTCATAAACATCTTCTTTTACATATAAAAGTGTATTTGATATTTAAGTACAGAAACTATATAAAGAAAGAAAAATGAATATTCTAACATTTTTTTGTTAAAAAACCAGAAAGTCTAGAAATTGCTTGAAAGAGTAGATATATCATTTTATAATTAAAATAGACAAAATAGAAAAACGAATTGAAAAAAAATGAAAAAAAATGAAAATGACAATTTTTTAAAAAATTTATAATTGCGATGTTTTTTTAAACTTTTGAAAAAATATAAACTTTTTATAGGTGAATGGATCATTTTTAATGTACCGCTCTAATTTTTTTCAAGTATATGAGTCAGAGATTATTTGAATAATAATTTAAATAATGATAAATTAAAATAATTTTTTTTTATTTTTAAAGAAATTTAAGTATAAACTTAATAATTTTTATAAGATTAAAAATTTCCAATTAAATCGACTAAGCTTTTTTATATAATTTTAAATTTTAAAGCTAAAAAAATTTTTTTTTTAATTTTTTTTTATTTTTTAACTTTTAAAGTAATTTAAACATAAACATAAACATTTTGTACAAAAAAATAATCTGCAACTATAAAATATTGTAGCTGTTTAGAAGAAAAAATTTTTTTTTTTGTAAAATTTCAGTTTTTTGGAAAAAATGTTATGATAATAAATTTAAACAACAATTTTTCTGGTTTTATAAAAAATTCTGCATAAAATTACACATTTTTAACCAATTCCCAACCTTTCAGGATAAATACGCTGAGCTCTAGCATAGGGGTTTTTTGTCATTTTTCAACTTTTCATTAATAACTTTTGAAAATTAAGTCCAGCAACGTTCGCTATATTTTTCCTGTAATCTACACGTAAAAATACCTAGATATACCAAATTTCAAACCTCTAGGTTAAATGGTTTGGAAGATAAGGGGGGGGGACACGTTTTTTTTTAAAAAAAAAGTTTTTCCTTGACAACGCTATGACCATCACCTCCAATCATGTTCTCTATATTTTTCCTGAACTCTACTCGCGAAAATACATATGTGTACCAAATTTCAATACTCTAGGTCAAATAGTTTAGGAGATAAGGGGGGGGGTAAATAGGCATTTTAATGCATTTTTTGAAAAAAATCTTGTTATTTCCTTGACAACGCTATGAACATCACGTTCAATCATGTTTGCTATATTCTTCCTGTAATGTACACGTGAAAATACATAAGTGTACCAAATTTCAACTCTCTATCTCAAATAGTTTGGCTGCTAGGGGGGGGGGGGGGTAATGGTTTTGGGCGACGGACAAACGAGTGAAAACATAAGGGTTCCGTTTGGACACTTTGTGTACGGAACCCTAAAAACGGTAAAATATATTACTAAAGAGAACAAAATTTTTTAGATTAAAACAATTAAAGAAATTATTTGACAAATTAAATAAAAAAAATAAATACAATTTTGGAAAATTTTAAAATATTGAAAAAGAAAAGAAATTCTATGAAATAGAAGAACGATGTTAACATGAAAATATTTAATACAAGATTAAATTTACTTAATTTAAAATAAAAGAATAAAAGCTTCCAAAAAAGTAGAAAATTGAGAAATTTAAAAAATGAAGAAAAAAGCATCAAATAAATGTGTTAAAAAATTCGTAATTATAAAATAAAAACTAAATAATATAAAAAAAGGAAAAATGATAACAAAAATTAAAGAATAAATTAAAACGCAAGAGAGGACAAAAAAAATAGTGAAACATCAAGAAAATTAAATAAATAGGAAGAAAAATGGAGAAATTTTCTTTTCCTTAATCTAACAAACTAAAAAAATGTAAAACAAAAACACTGAAGCAAAATCGTTAAAATGTTGAAATCTTATAATATTTAAAACCATTTTAATCTTATTTTAAATGCAAATTTATTTATAACTATTAATAAATCGTTTAATTTTTGAAATCGTATAATGTTTAGAACCTATTTTAATCTTATTTTAAATGCAAATTAATGACTATTAATAAATCGTTAAAATTTCGAAATTTAAAATAATTAAAACCATTTTGACCTTATTTTAAATGTAAATTAATAACTAATAATAAATTTATTACCATAATTTTCTTACGAAATGCAGTCTTTATTAATTTGAAATAATAAGCTTCTTTTAGTTTTTTTTATGAATATAATTACTCGGAAACCAATAATAAATCAAACTTTTGCCTAGCACCATTACGAGGTTACGCGCCATCAGTTAAAACAGCATAACCGTCGCGCACCATAATAAACAAATTGTGTTTGTTTTTATGCAAATGTCGGGCAGTTAAATTTTATTGTTGATTTCTGTACTTAAATATCAAATACACTTTTTTATGTATAAGAAGATGTTTATGAGGATGGAGAAAGCATAAAAAAACTTAATTGTTTAAAACAATTAATCATGTTTAGGGATTGCAATCCCGCACAGTTTTCAATCCCGCGGGATCATTTGCAGGATCCGGCAACAATCCCGCGGGATCCCGCAGAGTTTTTGTAATTTTTCCCGCGTTCATGGTTTTTTCTGCGTGTAAGTCCATAATTTAATAAATAAATTCTGTTAATTAGATAATTTTAATATAATGGGAACTTCAAAATTAAAACTATTTTTATTAAAAAAAGTTAATAATAAAAAGACTATTGTACTGTACAATTAGACTTAATTTGTAATCAAGAAAGAAAATATGTGTGTTTATGTTTAAGTAATAGGTATTTATTAAGATTGGAAATTATAATTATAATCTATAATTTTTTTAGAGAAAGATGTAATGTTTTTCTTGGATTCTATATAATTGTAGTGAAAGATGTTATTTATTTTTTGAAAAAATCCACATTTATTTATTTATATTGTAAGCCTTTTGCCCATCCACGTTGGGCCTCTTCAGACAATTAATTACGAAACTGTAAAATAAATATACGAGACATAAGACATCGGTATTTTAAATAACAAAAATAATAAAAAAAGTCGTGTGTTAAAACAATTAAATATAACTTTGTCGTTTCTTTGGAAAATACTACAGAATGTTGACTTACAAATGCGGATTTTCCAACTTCACATTTTTTAAATTAAAATATAAATATAAACAAGAATAAAAAAGAAAAAGGGAATTTTTTTCTCCCAAAAGTGGCTCGAAAAATTAACCACATCATTTAAAATATTCCCTACTAAAAAATCCGGACTAATTCCGTACGAATTCCGGACGAATTCCAGACAAAACAGTCTGGTCTTATCTGGAATGATTCCGAAATGTGTCCGGAAATGATCCGAATTAGTCCGAAATTTGTCTGACACAAAAAATTTGATCTGAAATTAATCCGGAATAGTCCGAATCTTGTCCGGCAATTGATTTCAAAATTATTTATAATCAAAGTGAAGTCAGTTTTTTGTCTGGTCACGTCCGGAAACTGTCCGACACAAAATTTAAAATCCGCTTTAAGTCTGATTTTAACTGGAATTAGTCCGGCATTCGATTCAGAAATTATTTTTAGTTAGAGAGAAGTCCGTTTTTAGTACGGACACGTCCGGAAACTGTCTGGCACAAAAATCACAATCCGTTTTAAGTCTGGATTTATCTGGAATTAGTCCGGCAGTCCATTTAGAAATTAATGTTAGTAAAAGTTAAGACCGTTTTAAGACTGGTCAAGTCCGGCAACTGTCCGGCACAAAATTCACAATCTGCTTTAAGTCTGGTTTTATCTGGAATTAGTCCGGGAGTCAATTCCGAAATTATTTATAGCCTAAGTGAAATCAGATTCTACTCCGTTAACATCCGGAAGTTGTCCGGCATAAATTTTAAATCCGTTTTAAGTCTGGTTTTACCTGGAATTTGTCTGGCAGTCATGTATAAAACTATTTTTAGTCTGAGTGAAACCCGTTTGTCGTCAGTTCACATCCGAAAGTTAACCCGACCAAATTAAAAATTCGTTTTAAGTATGGTTTTATCTGGAATTACTCCACCAGTCAATTCCGAAATTATTTATAGTCTAAGTAAAATCTGATTCTAGTCCGTTCACATCCGGCAGTTGTATGGCATCAATTTTAAATCTGTTTAAAGTCTGGTTGTATCTGGAATTAGTCCAGCAGTCAATTCCGAAATTATTTATAGTCTAAGTAAAATCTGATTCTAGTCCGTTTACATCCGGCACTTGTCCCGCATAAATTTTAAATCCGTTTTAAGTCTGGTTTTATTTGGAATTAGTCCGGCAGTCAATTCCGAAATTATTTATGGTCTAAGTGAAATCCGATTCTTGTCCGGTCACATCCGGCAGTTGTCCGGCATACATTTTAAATCCGTTTTAAGTCTGGTTTTATCTGGAATTAGTCCGGCAGTCAATTCCGAAATTATTTATGGTCTAAGTGAAATCCGATTCTTGTCCGGTCACATCCGGCAGTTGTCCGGCATACATTTTAAATCCGTTTTAAGTCTGGTTTTATCTGGAATTAGTCCGGCAGTCAATTCCGAAATTATTTATGGTCTAAGTGAAATCCGATTCTAGTCCGGTCACATCCGGCAGTTGTCCGTCATAAATTTTGAATCCGTTTTAAGTCTGGTTTTAACTGGAATTAGTCCGGCAGTCGATTCAGAAATTATTTTTAGTTAGAGAGAACTCCGTTTTTAGTACGGACACGTCCGGAAACTGTCTGGCATAAAAATCACAATCCGTTTTAAATCTGGATTTATCTGGAATTAGTCCGTCAGTCCATTTAGAAATTAATGTTAGTGAAAGTTAAGTCCGTTTTAAGTCTGGTCAAGTCCGGCAACTGTCTGGCACAAAATTCACAATCTGCTTTAAGTCTAGTTTTATCTGGAATTAGTCCAGCAGTCAATTTCGAAATTATTTATCTTCTAAGTGAAATCCGATTCTAGTCCGTTCATATCCAGCAATTAGAACATGCGGAACATTCAATTATATTTTATATGCGACATTTCTGTTTTTTAATCCCGTCTGAAAGCAGTAAAATATCTGCAAAAGCATTCATTTTCTGTTAGTAGCGAATTGAGCTAATTAAAGGAAATTAGGAATCTGAAATGTTTTTATAATTCGCTAATGTTTATTGGATGGTGACATCTAAAAAGATTTGCAATGGATCATAGAAAAATAGAAAATTTTATTGCTTTTAATTATAGGAAGTCGGAAAATAGTTGCATTAAAAATAATTCAATTTCTGAATGATTTTCTTTTACTTTCGCTTCAAAAGATTCTGAATTTTCGTCAGTTAAATTGTCTCGCTGCATTTTCTAAGAACATCTCCATCTTTTTAACTATTTTTTATTTCGCCCTTTTTACCGGAATACGGAAAAAGTCTGGCATATCTTTTACAATCCAGAAAGAGTCAAGTGAATGGCAAGGAGTCTGGTGAAGTTTGGGTATAATCCAGTACTCGTTTTTAAATCCAGAAAGAGTCCTGTTTAGTGCAAAAATATTCCTGCATTCTTTTTGCGATCCGGAGAAGCCAGACAAATACTGTTTTTATCCGTCACATGTTTTTAAATCTAGATTATAGTACGATTTATTAAGAAAATAGGAAACACATTTTTTAAAACAATTTTTTCTTGAGGTCGTTTAGCCATGTCGTGATGTGTCGTTGTAATGAAAATGATAATAAATAAAAGTAACATTTGGACAAAAAAAACAGATTACAAAATCTGGATTTCAGTTTGACCATTAATAATTTCGGAATTGACTGCCGTACAATTTTCGGATGTGAACGGACGAAAAACGGATTTTAGTTAGACTATAAATAAATTCGGAATTAAGTACCGGATAAATTCCAGACTAAACCAGACTTAAAGCGGATTGTAAAATTTGTACCTGACAGTTTCTGGACGTGACCGGACTAAAAACGGACTTCACTTTAACTAAAAATAATATATAAATGAATTGTCGGACTAATTCCAGATAAAACCCGACTTAAAATGGATTGTAAAGTTTGTGCCGGATAGTTGCCGAACTTGACCGGTCTAAAAAAGGATTTCACACTTGAGCTATAAATAGATTCCGAATCCATTTTTTATTTGCAGTAAAACCCTCACATATCGGATTCCAAGGGTCTGAGAATTTTTTTCGATATAAGCAGGAATTCTATTTATTCGGGTAAAAATTCATTATATTTAAATTCAAGGGACCGGCAAAAATATCTGATATAAGCGGGAATCCGATATATAGGGTCCGATATACGTGGGTCCTACTGTATTTTCTATATCTCCCTTGTTACCGTGTAATAAAGTGAACTCTATCCGGATTTAAAAACGAGTGCCCGATTATGTCCGTACTTTGCCGTACTCTTTTAGAATTATAAAAAGAATGCTGGATTATTTTCATACTAAACCAGACGCTATCCGAATGTGAAAGCGATTGCCGTATTTTTTTCATACTAAACCAGACTCTTTCCGGATTTGAAACGTGTGCCGGATTATATCCGTACTGTACCGGACTCTTTCCGGATTGTAAAACGAATGTCGGATTATTTTCGTACATACTCCGGGTTCTATTTGGAATTAAGAATTAGTGACGGATTATATCCGTACTTTACCGGACTCTTTCCGGATTTAATCCACAGATTACATGTATGTTTGATTTAACAAGTTGAACCTCAGAGCTCGTATAGCTCAGTCGGTTTAGGTTCTGCGTTGCGTGCGTAACATCCCGTGTTCGATTCCCCTCATGCGTGCGATTTTTCTTCTTTAATATAACTGTTGTATATAATCGTTGTAATAAATGTATGAATATTTGTGTAATGTTAAGTTCCAAACATTGTTTAAAAATGACTTAAACAATTAAAAAAAATTTTTTTTTTGCTTTTCCGACTAATTCCGGATGAGTCGGACTAAATCCGGATTACAAAAAAAGTTTAACCAGATTAGTTCCGGACTCTACCGGACTACATCCGGATTTAACCAACGATTAGGACCGTATTTGTTCCGGACTGTACCGGACTACATTCGGATTTAAACAACGCTCCGGACCAGATTTGTTCCGGACTGTACCGGACTAGTTTCGGATTTAAACAACATTTCGGACCAGATTTAATCCAGGCTGTACCGGACTATATCCGGATTGTATACGGCCGGATTTATTTCGGATAAGACCGGACTAAATTCCGTGCCAAAAATCTACGTTAAATCGGACACTTTCGGACTAATTCCAGATCCGGAATTAATCCGGACTTGTCCGGAATTTTGTCTGGAATTCGTCCGGAATTCATCCGGATTTCGTCCGGATTTTTTAGTAGGGTTGTTACAAAAGTGGAAAATATTAAAATGTCCACGTGAATAGGCACGAGTCACAGATAACGGTCAATTAAAGATATTTAAAGAGGAGCGTACGCCCTCTAGATTAGATATATAATTTAAAAAGTCAACAGTCAATATTAGTATAAATACCCGAAGCTGAAATGGATGAGATTTACTATGCCGATGTGAAATAATTCAGAACTGAAAATTTTAATTAAAAACAGAAATTTTAATCAAAAATAAAAAAAACAAAAAATAATTTCAAGATTTATTGATAATCAGACTGTAATAAATGCGATTAAGCGCTGTTAAATCAGTTTTTTTATTAATAGAATTTTTATTTTTCAGAATATGAAAAACTTCTCTAAATTTCCTTCTGTAGTAATTAGTTTCATTACACACAATCCTTGTACTGTGGAAATGGAAAGAATGGTCCAAAACATGAGAGTGTTCAACCAAAGCGGAGCTTCTATTATCCTTTATGCAATCTCTCCCATGTTGTTTTATTCTTTCTTTAATATACTGAGAGGTCTCACCAATATATACAGCGCCACATTCACATGGTATACTGTATACAACGTGATTCCTGTATTTGAACTCTACGCTATTGACGGAGTGCAGGAAGATTCAGGTAAACGAGAATGAATGAAAGTCACTTCTTTTCTTCTTAATATAATATCTACTGCGCACTCTTTATTTTTCTCATAAGAATACAAAATGTTGCATTAAGCAACCTCAGGAAAAACGACTCTTATAAAACTTGTGACACACGCGCGTACCAGAATTAAAGAAAAAAAAGTAAGTATGTATATATAACGGTTTTCAAGGTAGAGGGCAGCTTTGTCTAGAGAATATGGCGTCGCGCGGGAAAGATATAGAAACATAAAGTCAGCTTCACGCCAACAGCTATCTTTATTCTTGGAAAAAACACCAAAGGGGTCTATTTTATAATTAAATACTAGATTAATATTGAAGTCCTTAAACAAATTGATGAGAAAATCTTTAAGTTCTGTAACGAAGGGTAAAACTATTAATCTGCTAGTGTCAAAAGGCTCTTTTTAAGTTGTAATATCAGAAAATATATGTTGAAATCTGTAGTTAATATATTTTGTTAGAAATGAATGTGGGTAGTTGTTTTTCAAAAGTGTGTCGAAAATAAAGACCAACTTCTCGTCATAAAACCTCTCGTTAGAAAGTTTAATACCCCTATCAACTTATCCATAGATAATAGATATTTTGTCTTTCATAGATGTGTTAGAGTTAAAATCGATATATCTACCAGAGAATGTACTTTTATGGTACCAATTTGTGGTTACATGGTTTCCTTCTCTGATGATCATGGTGTCAAGAAAACTTATACAGTCGTTATCGTCAAATTCAATTGTAAACTGTATATTATCATCGAATTCATTAAAGGCCTCAAATAGTTTTTGAATTTTATTAAGTCTGACGAAAATGAAAATGTCATCAACATAGCGACGGTAAAATAAATAAGGAATTTTTAATTTCTTCCAATCTTTCCATTACGAGATCCACAATTACTCCTGATAGTGGGGAGCCCATAGGTGTACCAAAACATTGTTTATAATAATCACCATCAAAAGCGCAGTATGCATTATCAATACAGAATTCAAGAATATCTAAAAAAACATCAATGGGTAAATTAGTATGTTTACGAATCTCACTCCATCTCAGCTTCACGCACTTAATGACTAATGCCTTTGGGATGTTGGTAAACAATGACTTCACGTCCAATGAGACCATTCTGAAACCTGGTGGAACATTTATTTTTTTAATTTTCTCGACAAAATCAAAACTATTTTTTACAAGTGCTTCAGTTTTACCTAACACCTTCTGAATCGGAATACTAATAAATTTTGATAGATTGTACGTGGGTGATCCACAAAAAGAAGTAACAGGTCTCATAGGGCAGTTGTCTTTGCGAATTTTAGGCAGTCCGTAAAATTTAGTTGCCACTGAGTTATACGAGTGTAACTTTTTCGACATAGGGCAATTTATATAGTTTTTAAGTAGTAAATTGGGCACCTTTTTATTTAAAACTCTTTGAATTGACTGTGTGGGATCTGATTTTAATTTTTTGTAAACTTTGTCATCATTTAATAAGGTATAACACTTCTCAAGATAGTTTTTCTGTCAAGAATGACAGTTACATTCCCCTTATCTGCAATTACATACTACAATATTCTTATTGTCTTTTAAAAAAAGTCGAGTTTTTTTACCCAACCTGCTTCTTAAGGAACTACAAATGTATCCTGCTGCTGAAAACGCTTTTTCTGCTTCTACACTGCTTGGCGTAATAGATTTTAAATAGTCGTAAACAATAGACAAATGTTTGCCCTTTATTCATTAGGTGATGTAAAAAAAGATGAGTAAACAAGACACACTCATATTTAAGTTTAAGCCAATCATGCTTAAACTCGAGGTATTTATAATGAGGTATTTATATATTTTTTTCACCAAAAAATTTTTATTTTTTTATATACATATCACCAATCGAAAAACCATGAAAAACTCTCTCGAAACTAATGGTAGGAAATTTTTTTTAATTTATTGTTAAATATAAAAAAATTACGAAAATTTGCGTTGTACCGTAAAACCCAGAGAGATTACCCCGCTCCCACTCGGATAATATTGGACAAAAAAAAAATCACCAAAGATTACCATCTGTACGCACTATAAATGCTTCGAATTTAAGCATGATTGGCTAACAATTTTTTTTACTTTGATCACTTCATATGGAATCTCTCATATAAAAAACAAATGTCAGTTTTACGGATCCCGCATAATTTTGCGGGATCCGCAAGCCATCAAAAGTTGCGGGATCTCGCGGGATTGCAATCCCTAATTTGTACTTTGTACGTTTAAAGATGTTTTTCAAACCTTAAAAAATGGGTGGACTGACAATTTCCGACGGTACTGTATTCTATTTTTTCTTTAAAATTAATTAATTAATCACAATTTAGTAAAATTTAATACAAGGTAAACTAATTTTAAAAAATTTGTAAATATATGTAGTTAAAATTTAGGGGCCAAAATTGATTTCAAGTAAAAGTGTTTACATAACCTAAATTTTAAAAATTTGTTAAAGTCCATTTAATTGTTTACGGAGTGAAATAAATTGATCCATTACAGATAAAGAATAAGAGGAACCTATTTATGCAAAATAATTGTTTATTTTTATATGTTCTTTATTTATTTAGGTATTTTGTTTGAAAAAATTTAATTTATTTATATTCCGTCATTAAATAAAACATGGCTGTCAGTAGATGTTTATAACCATAAATTTTCAAATTTTTTTTTCATAATTAGTATAATCAAGGCATCATACATGTTTTTCTTTGCTCAATGCGCTTGGTCCTAGAAGACGAAAAACACATTTAGAGCTCAAAGATGGTTAGTTCACACCCCTTTTTTGGTCAAAACATACATTAAGCTTACGAAATCTAAAATTTCTTTACAATGTTCGCTTTTCAACCAATCTAACAACAATCTAACTTTTAACTTCCCGAATTTGTATTTGTTATAATTTAAAAATTACTAAACTCGCATTTGCGATTTGCATTTCTTAAAATTTTCAACTTGACATAACTGAAATTGCATTTTTAAAAACATTCAATTAATAGAAATTGCATTTGTCCGAACACTAAATTTGCATTTTTTCAAATCTTTGAAATCACTGAACTCGTATTTAGCAAAATATTAAACTACCCACATTTAAAACTGCAAGAACTTCTAAATCCCTGAATTTCGATTTGTCCGAACTTAAAAATAACCAAACTTACATTCGTCAAAATTTTGAAACACCCGAATTTGCATTTGTCCGAACTTTAAAGTCACTGAACTCACGTTTTGTTGAATTTTAAAATCTCCGAATTTGCATTTGACAGAACTTTAAAATGACCGAACTTGCATTAATTCGAACTTTTAAATCACCAAACTTGCATTTGTCATATATTACATTGATCTATCTTCAATACAATTTTTTTTATTTTTACATTTTTTTTAAACGCTATTTTCTTCTTTCCGATATTTGTTTACAATTTATTTTTGACAATTGTCGAAAAAAAAAGGAAACTGTGAAAAAGTAATATTTAGTCAACATTTAAGGAAGCCTAAATTAAACAGAAGTAGCTAAGCAGCGAGGGTTCTAAGCCACCAATCTCGATCTGCGCTTGCGCGAGCGCGGGAGATTTGAATTTCTGCCCAGAAGTTAAGTATTAGAGATCTGCGCAGAAGTCAGAGATTTACATAAGCGCGAGATTCCAGAGATCCGCGCAGACGTTATAATTACTTAATTTCAGATTTCATAATTTTTAACCAAGGTTCAACACGTGTCACGTGATTTCGATTTAGGTAATTAATATAATATGTTATCTGAGGAATGTTTTTTTAGATTTACGACTTAAATAGTGTAATGTAGTATGTTCTAAGATTGTCAAATAATGTTTCGGCAATTATTTATCTGAGGAATGTTATGGTTAGTATCATGTTTCGCGATTACGCAATGTTCGACACGCGTCTCTTTGTTCCGGCAATTATGAGGTAGGTATTTTATCTTAGGAATTTTATGTTTGTGATTTATTGCATCATGCAGACCGTGCGATCTATTTCTATATTTTTAATTAGTGTACAAAAATTAGTCGTGCTGTAAGGGTCGAGCGGTGAACATACTGTTTTTTAAATTGTGATAATTGAGTTTTTTCAATTTGGCAAAACTGTTTTTAGTTTTTCAACCCTGTTTTTTATATGATTTGGCAACACTGTATAATAAAAACTATATAAGCAGTGGAGTATTGCAAAAAAAATCAGTCTTCATCGAACTGTTGTTAAGTAAGGTTGTTGAAAAATTATCTTTTACTGGAGAGTAGCATATACAGAAAATCATTAAAAATGATTTTAAATAAAGAGACTGTAAATCTTTTAAGAAAAGACTATGCAATTTATCAGCTCGTACATACGTTAAAATGCCTTAATTCATAAGAGATAAAAGAGCTGTAGTGAATGTAAAGAATGATGATGAGTTTTGCTTTTTATGGTCAATAATGGCAGCTTTACATCCGGTTCAAGAACATTCATATCGTGCTACTTCTTATCCAGATTTTAGTAATAAATTAAAATATGATGGAATTAATGATTGAGAACACTGAAATAGGTTTACATAAAAATACTGAAAAAATTTATCATTTTGCTTGGATAAAAAATATGTCTCGATTAGTTCGTTCACAAATAACAAAAGATAAAAGTCGAAATTTATTATGTGATAGATGTCTTTGTCATTTTTCGTATGAAAAATCTTTTAATAATCATAAAGAAGATTGTAAAAATATTAATAAATGTAGAGTCGTTTTACCTGAAGAAAAAGATAGTATTTATAAATTTAAAAATTATAAAAATAAAGAAAATGTACCGTTTGCAGTATATGCCGATATTGAATGTTTGTTAGAGCCAGGTGTAGAGCAAAAACATGTTCCTACAAGCGTTCCATTCTATGTAAAATGTGATTTTAATGATTCTCTCTCAAAGTTTAAATCTTATCGTGGACCAGACTGTATAAATTGGTTCATTTAGAAATTGGAACAATTGTCTCATAAAGTACATTCTTATTTTAAAAATATTATTCCAATGGAAACATTAACTTTTGAACAACAGTTACAATATAATATAGCAACAGTCTGTCATATTTGTGAAAAACCTTTTAAAGAAGAAGATATTAAACATAGAGATCATTGTCATTTTACTGGAAAATTTAGGGGTGCAGCTCACCAAGGTTGCAATGTAAATTATAAAGATTCTCATACAGTTCCAATAGTTCTTCATAATTTATCGGGGTATGATTCTCATTTTTTTATTAAAGCTTTAGCAACTCAGTTTAAAGGAAATGTTAGTTTATTACCAATAAATAAAGAAAAGTATATTTCATTCACTAAAGAGGTTGAAGGTACAATAGTTAAACTTAAATTCATTGACTCATTTAGATTCATGTCAAGTAGTCTTGACAAATTAGCATCATATTTAAACAATGAGGAAAAGAAAATTACCAAACAGTTTTGTAAAAATGAACAAGAATTCAATTTACAGTACCGTCAGAAATTGTCAGTCCACCCATTTTTTAAGGTTTGAAAAACATCTTTAAACGTACAAAGTACAAATATTAAAATTTTTCTGTGTTTATTTCCTTAAAGTAGATAAAATTTTGAGGAAAATTAGGCCTGAGTGAAGTGATTTAGTCAATTTTTCTTTGAAATATGTTTAAAAATGTGGAATTTTTAATGTTTTAGAAAAATTGAAATTAATCTCGAAATAATATAGATTTTTTAATGTTTTTATGCTTGTTTTAAAGGAAATTTTCTGGAGAATAAGACTATTGCTTAGGCATTAATGTGCAATTTTTTTCCTAGCATATGCAAGGCTCGGAAGTTGGACCATAAAATATAAAAAAAATTATTGTTTATATCTTGATATTAAATACAGCTATATAAAATATACCAAGGTCATAATTGTCAATAACTTTCGAAAGGAAGTATTATAATATATATATTGGAATTTTAAAAATTATTTTTATGTCAAAATAATGTCATCAAAATTTAATAAATTTTTTGGTCCAAATTCCGAGCTTTGCATATGCTAGGAAAAAAATTGCACATTAATGCTTAAACAACAATGTTATTCTCCAGTAAATTCCCTTCAAAACAAGCATAGGAACTTTAAAAAACCTTTATTATTTCAAGAGTAATTTCAATTTTTGTAAAACATTAAAAATTCCACATTTTTCAACATATTTTAGGATAAATTAAAAGAAAATAAATTACCAACAAAAGAATCTTTTTATTCAAAATTAAACAATTCTGGTATTTCGGAAGAAGATTATAAACACGCGTGTAATGTTTGGGAATCCTTTAACTTGCAAACTTTGAGTGAATATTCCGATCTATATTTACGGGGAATGATTTTAATCCTCTTAATCCAGAATCTTATATCATATATCTATATATTAATAATCAGTATGGTAAAGCCATGAGCGAACATTTACCTTATGACAACTTTAAATGGGTTAAAAACTTTTCTGAAATTGATTTTTTAAGCATTAATGATGATTCAGAGAAAGGTTATATTCTTGAAGTAGATCTAGAATATTCAACTGAAATTCATGAATTGCATAAAGATCTACCACTTTGCCCACATCATTTTATACCACCAAATTCAAATTGCGAGAAATTAATTACTAGTTTATTAGCAAAAGAAAAATATATAGTTCATTATAGAAACTTAAAACAATATTTAGAATTGGGAATGAAAATAACTAAAATACACAAGGTTTTAAAATTTCAACAGAAGCCATGGCTTAAACCCGACATTGATTTAAATACTGAATTAAGAAAAAAATCAACTAATGTATTTGAAAAGAATTTTTATAAATTAATGAATAATGCAGTATTTGGGAAAACTATGGAAAATGTTAGAAACCATAAAGATGTAAGATTAGTAACAAAATGGGAGGGTAGATATGGAGCAAAAAATTTGATTGCCCAACCAAATTTTAATAGCAGCACAGTTTTTGGGGAAGATATGGTTATCATAGAAATGGATAAATTACATATTTATTTTAATAAACCAATTTATACAGGGTTTTCGATCTTGGACATTTCTAAAATAATTATTTATAATTTTCATTATAATTACATGAAAAAAACGTTTGCTGAAAATGCAAAGTTACTCGATACCGACACAGACAGTTTAATTTATCATGTTACAGTACCAAATATTTATGACTATATAAAAAGAGATTTACATAAATTTGATACATCAGACTATCCTGAAAATAATGTTTACGGAATACCGCTTGCAAATAAAAAAGTTTTAGGTCTGATGAAAGATGAATGTAATGGTAAAATTGTATCCGAATTCGTAGGTTTAAGATCAAAATTATATTGTTACAAGTTATGGGGTGAAGATAACGCTGAAAAGAAAGCAAAAGGGGTCAAAGGCTCGACTTTAAAATCTATAACATTCGATGATTATAAGCATACACTTTTCTCTTATAAAACTATTGTTAGACCTCAACATCTCATACGAAGTCGAAAACATGAAGTAAATACTATTAAACAAGACAAAATTGCTCTTAGCTGGCAAGACGATAAAAAAGTCTTGAGTCCAGGTAAAACTGATACCCTTCCATTGGGTTATATAGAACAAGAACCTATGGAAGTGGACGATGTACAAATTTAGAAATGTAAATAAATTTAAAAACATTATTAAAAAATATATTTTTTCATTCTTATAAATTTAATTTCTTATAATTTTTTCATGCTGTATATTAAGAAAAATACAGCGATGTCATATCTCCAAGTGAAAGAAGAATATTTTACAATTTGTAAGCAACAACACAGTCTTATGTTGTTTATCAAGAAAAAAGCTAAAACATTACACTGGAGCTACATCTTAAATATAAAACCTTACGCTTGAACCTGAAAGGGAAAAATCTTAGCATCATAGAAAATCAACATAATCCTACAGGAAATCTAACCTCTTCAGTCAACTCTCAACTCCAGAAAGAATAAAATTAACGATCAGAGGTCTATAGAGAAGAAAGGATCAACAAAATACATTTTTAGAAAATCATAAATTAATATGTAAAATAAAGCAAAATTTTTTTTTCACACTTAGACGCAAACACCTACACATACACACATACACCTACTGAAACCAACACAGATTATGTAATGCTGAATTAATTAATAAAAAAATTTTATATTGTATATACCTTGTTTTTTAATTTCCCTTCAAAGAATGTTTAAGAGTAAAAGAAGTGTATAAAAGTTTAAAGAGAATGACTGATAAAATAGAGAGAGAGATAGGCAGAGAGAGAGAGAGAGAAAGAGACCACATGTGAGAAAAGGAGACAGCTTATGAGGCAGACAGAGATGTCGAGAGAGCCTGTGAGTTAGAGAGAGATGTAGAGAAAGAGAGAGAGGGAGAGAGAGAGAGAGAGAGAGTCGATAACAATACTGACCTATACTAAAAGCTTCTAAAGCGTTCAAATACTCTCTGAATTTAAAAAATAAATGATAATTTCTAATAAAATTAATAATATTTATGTTTTTACCATTTTAATTAAATCATAATTTTCAATAAAAATAACATTTTTTCATGTATATATAAACAAAGATCTAGAAGGATTATTGATAATAATTAGAATTGTACTTTTACATAACACTTGCTTATTTAAATAGAATAACGTATTCTTAAAATCTGAATAAGTGGATTTTCCACTTTTTCCATGAGGTCTTATACTTTAATTAGATTATTTGATAAGGAATATCATTTATAGCATATGAGATTTGAATTGATGGAGATTCAAATATCTTATCAATTTATTTAGAAACGTAAGGTTTGAAAGTCAATCAACTTAAGGCTAGAACCAAAATAGAAAGGAAAACCTTAAAAATCAGTTCTTGCAAACTGTTATTATTTCTGTCCGGAACCTTCTTTACCGACATTTTATCTCATATTAAAAGCCCTTATCTCAAACTTAAACAATGTTATAATAAGATGATGTTAATTTTAAATTTAGGAATTTGAAGAATGCGACTTTGATATAGTTGTCGTGGTCAACGCTAAACACGTGTATGTTATTACGTCATCAGATTGGAATTTGAAGGTCAACCCTTGACAAGTTTCAACGTGTCTCTTAGATCATCAGAAAGGAATTTGCAAGGTCAACCATTGATAAGTTTCAAGCTATATTACATCATCAGAAAGGAATTTGAAGGTCAACCATTGACCAGTTTCAACGTGTCTCTTACGTCATCAGAAAGGAATTTGCAAGGTCCACCTTTTAAAGGATTTTACTTTTATCATTAAATGGTACATTCCATAGAAAATTTATATGTTTATAAAAAAAATCAAGCATTTTGACGGCTTTTGTTTAAGAATAAGTATTGTGAACTCTAAAGTAGATTTTGTATGTATGTTGATAAAAATCTGTGTAGATCTCTGATATTTGAATCTCCATCAATTCAAATCTCATATGCTATAAATGATATTCCTTATCAAATAATCTAATTAAAGTATAAGACCTCATGGAAAAAGTGGAAAATCCACTTATTCAGATTTTAAGAATACGTTATTCTATTTAAATAAGCAAGTGTTATGTAAAAGTACAATTCTAATTATTATCAATAATCCTTCTAGATCTTTGTTTATATATACATGAAAAAATGTTATTTTTATTGAAAATTATGATTTAATTAAAATGGTAAAAACATTAATACTATTAATTTTCTTTAAAATTATCACTTCCATAGGTTCTTGTTCTATATAACCCAATGGAAGGGTATCAGTTTTACCTGGACTCAAGACTCTTTTATCGTCTTGCCAGCTAAGAGCAACTTTGTCTTGTTTAATAGTATTTACTTCATGTTTTCGACTTCGTATGAGATGTTGAGGTCTAACAATAGTTTTATAAGAGAAAAGTGTATGCTTATAATCATCGAATGTTATAGATTTTAAAGTCGAGCCTTTTACCCCTTTTGCTTTCTTTTCAGCGTTATCTTCACCCCATAACTTGTAACAATATAATTTTGATCTTAAACCTACGAATTCGGATACAATTTTACCATTACATTCATCTTTCATCAGACCTAAAACTTTTTTCTTTGCAAGCGGTATTCCGTAAACATTATTTTCAGGATAGTCTGATGTATCAAATTTATGTAAATCTCTTTTTATAGAGTCATAATCATAGTCATATCTTCCCCAAAAACTGTGCTGCTATTAAAATTTGGTTGGGCAATCAAATTTTTTGCTCCATATCTACCCTCCCATTTTGTTACTAATCTTACATCTTTATGGTTTCTAACATTTTCCATAGTTTTCCCAAATACTGAATTATTCATTAATTTATAAAAATTCTTTTCAAATACATTAGTTGATTTTTTTCTTAATTCAGTATTTAAATCAATGTAGGGTTTAAGCCATGGCTTCTGTTGAAATTTTAAAACCTTGTGTATTTTAGTTATTTTCATTCCCAATTCTAAATATTGTTTTAAGTTTCTATAATGAACTATATATTTTTCTTTTGCTAATAAACTAGTAATTAATTTTTCACAATTTGAATTTGGTGGTATAAAATGATGTGGGCAAAGTGGTAGATCTTTATGCAATTCATGAATTTCAGTTGAATATTCTAGATCTACTTCAAGAATATAACCTTTCTCTGAATCATCATTAATGTTTAAAAAATCAATTTCAGAAAAGTTTTTAACCCATTTAAAGTTGTCATAAGGTAAATGTTCGCTCATGGCTTTACCATACTGATTATTAATATATAGATATATGATATAAGATTCTGGATTAAAAGGATTAAAATCATTCCCCATAAATCTATTATTTGCTTTTGCATATCTATTTGAACATTGTGAAACCCCTCCCCTAATCCCTTTTTCAATGAAAAATAACATTTCAGCATCTGTTATTAACTTCAATTTTATTTCTGTATATTTAATCATAGCGTCGAATGCCAGTCCTGGTGCAGTATAGTAATGTAGTGGATCTAATTTATATGTATTAAGACAGGTTTTTTAAAATTTTCGAAAATGTCTGCTAAAAGCAAAACATCTGTTTTTAAATATAGGTCGGAATATTCACCCAAAGTTTGCAAGTTAAAGGATTCCCAAACATTACACGCGTGTTTATAATCTTCTTCCGAAATACCAGAATTGTTTAATTTTGAATAAAAAGATTCTTTTGTTGGTAATTTATTTTCTTTTAATTTATCCCAATTATCAATATATTCATAAGGAAATACCCCCTTTCTTGTTAGTACAGTACCGTCGGGAATTGTCAGTCCACCTATTTTTTAAGGTTTGGAAAACGTCTTTAAAAGTACAAAGTATAATTGTTAAAATTTTTCTGTGTTTATTTCTTTAAAGCAGATAAAATTTTGAGGAAAATAAAGCCTGAGTAAAGTGATTTAGTCAATTTTTCACTAAAATATGTTAAAAAATGTGGAATTTTTAATGTTTTACAAAAATTGAAATTACTCTTGAAATAATAAAGGTTTTTTAAAGTTCCTATGCTTGTTTTAAAGGGAATTTACTGGAGAATAACATTGTTGTTTAAGCATTAATGTGCAATTTTTTTCCTAGCATATGCAAAGCTTGGAATTTAGACCAAAAAATTTATAAAATTTTGATGACAATATTTTGACATAAAAATAATTTTTAAAATTCCAATATATATATATTATATTACTTCCTTTCGAAAGTTATTGACAATTATGACCTTGGAAAATTTATATAGCTGTATTTAATATCAAGATATAAACAATAATTTTTTTATATTTTATGGTCCAACTTCCGAGCCTTGCATATGCTAGGAAAAAAATTGCACATTAATACCTAAGCAATAGTCTTATTCTCCAGAAAATTTCCTTTAAAACAAGCATAAAAACATTAAAAAATCTATATTATTTCGAGATTAATTTCAATTTTTCTAAAACATTAAAAATTCCACATTTTTAAACATATTTCAAAGAAAAATTGACTAAATCACTTCACTCAGGCCTAATTTTCCTCAAAATTTTATCTACTTTAAGGAAATAAACACAGGAAAATTTTAATATTTGTACTTTGTACGTTTAAAGATGTTTTTCAAACCTTAAAAAATGGGTGGACTGACAATTTCCGACGGTACTGTAAATTGAATTCTTGTTCATTTTTACAAAACTGTTTGGTAATTTTCTTCTCCTCATTGTTTAAATATGATGCTAATTTGTCAAGACTACTTGACATGAATCTAAATGAGTCAATGAATTTAAGTTTAACTATTGTACCTTCAACCTCTTTAGTGAATGAAATATACTTTTCTTTATTTATTGGTAATAAACTAACATTTCCTTTAAACTGAGTTGCTAAAGCTTTAATAAAAAAATGAGAATCATACCCCGATAAATTATGAAGAACTATTGGAACTGTATGACAATCTTTATAATTTACATTGCAACCTTGGTGAGCTGCACCCCTAAATTTTCCAGTAAAATGACAATGATCTCTATGTTTAATATCTTCTTCTTTAAAAGGTTTTTCACAAATATGACAGACTGTTGCTATATTATATTGTAACTGTTGTTCAAAAGTTAATGTTTCCATTGGAATAATATTTTTAAAATAAGAATGTACTTTATGAGACAATTGTTCCAATTTCTAAATGAACCAATTTATACAGTCTGGTCCACGATAAGATTTAAACTTTGAGAGAGAATCATTAAAATCACATTTTACATAGAATGGAACGCTTGTAGGAACATGTTTTTGCTCTACACCTGGCTCTAACAAACATTCAATATCGGCATATACTGCAAACGGTACATTTTCTTTATTTTTATAATTTTTAAATTTATAATTACTATCTTTTTCTTCAGGTAAAACGACTCTACATTTATTAATATTTTTACAATCTTCTTTATGATTATTAAAAGATTTTTCATACGAAAAATGACAAAGACATCTATCACATAATAAATTTCGACTTTTATCTTTTGTTATTTGTGAACGAACTAATCGAGACATATTTTTTATCCAAGCAAAATGATAAATTTTTTCAGTATTTTTATGTAAACCTATTTCAGTGTTCTCAATCATTAAGAGATGTATTGTTGGTTTATTAGAATAATTTGTACTTAAATAAACTGGAGAAACTTCTTCTGATTTTACTCCGTATACATTTATTGTTAAATTATTTAATTTTTCAAATTTAGGAATATCATGTAATTTAATCGGGAAATTAATTCCATCATATTTTAATTTATTACTAAAATCTGGATAAGAAGTAGCACGATATGGATGTTCTTGAACCGGATGTAAAGCTGCCATTATTGACCATAAAAAGCCAAACTCATCATCATTTTTTACATTCACTACAGCTCTTTTATCTCTTATGAATTTAGGCATTTTAACATATGTACGAGATGATAATGGCGCGTATCTATTTATATTTACTGTTAAATTTAATATTTCTTTTAATGACCAACCCGATTTTTTATGTTCGAAATGATCAATTATTGTTAACATTTTTTCTACTTCTTCATTAAACCAATCATTTAAATTTGTAGCTTTAGTAATTATTTTATTTTTCGTTTGAAAATATTTAATTTTTTCATCTTCTATTGTTTTAAAAATCCTATTAAATATGAAATTGACTTTTAAATTTTCTAAATCTTTTAAAGCATTGTTTAATCTCCTAATTACCATTGATTTTGAATCTTTAAAAAAATCTGTTAAATTTTTATGTGTTAAATTGGTTATTACCCCTGTTCTCATTTGATAATTAAAAGCATTTTCTAAATCTGTCCATCTTATTCTATCTCGCTGTTTAATTTTCGAAATATCACCCCCTCCCTTTTTCTGCAAATTTCTAATTTTTCTGACGATTGAACATATAAGCCCAATCGTTGCAATAATGTTACTCTTTTTCGATGTACAAAGTTTATTACATCTCAAATTCTTTTTTAATAACCTTATGTGTTTCGACCCCTGTTTACACAATTGCTCACATTCATTAAAATTTAAATTTTTATCATTCTTATAAATTGCATAGTTTTTTCTTAAAAGATTTACAATCTCTTTATTTGAAATCATTTTTAATGATTTTCTGTATATGCTACTCTCCAGTAAAAGATAATTTTTCAACAACCTTACTCAACAACAGTTCGATAAAGACTGATTTTTTTTGCAATACTCCACTGCTTATATAGTTTTTATTATACAGTGTTGCCAAATCATACAAAAAAAAACAGTGTTGAAAAACTAAAAACAGTGTTGCCAAATTGAAAAAACTCAATTATCACAATTTAAAAAACAGTATGTTCACCGCTCGACCCTCACAGCACGACTAATTTTTGTACACTAATTAAAAATATAGAAATAGATCGCACGGTCTGCATGATGCAATAAATTACAAACATAAAATTCCCAAGATAAAATACCTACCTCATAATTGCCGGAACAAAGAGACGCGTGTCGAACATTGCGTAATCGCGAAACATGATACTAACCATAACATTCCTCAGATAAATAATTGCCGAAACATTATTTGACAATCTTAGAACATACTACATTACACTATTCAAGTCGTAAATCTAAAAAAACATTCCTCAGATAACATATTATATTAATTGCCTATATCGAAATTACGTGACACGTGTTGAACCTTGGTTATAAATTATGAAATCTGAAATTAAGTAATTATAACGTTTGCGCGGATATCTGGAATCTCGCGCTTATGTAAATCTCTGACTTCTGCGCAGATCTCTGATACTTAACTTCTGGGCAGAAATTCAAATCTCCCGCGCTCGCGCATGCGCAGATCGAGTTTAGTGGCTTAGAACCCTCCGTGCTTATCTACAAACAGACCTTTCTATTAGTCGTTCATGTAATTCGAACGATTTTCGTGTCAAAATATAAAATATAATTCAGAACAATAGTGATATAATTATTACAACAGTATTCCCGTTACATTATACTCTATAAGCTACCCTTCATATATTCATATGTTAAAATGACACTATAATATGGCGCGCGTAGCGAGCAGTTTCTGTTCTAGTAAGGACAAAAAATGCAATAACTTAGACAGTTTTTCACCAATTTAATTTAAGATAACCTCATCCGACGCAAAATTAAATATACTTTAAACAATTCAGTACAGAAAAAAATATTCTAAATATAATTGATCCGTAAATCATTGTCACAGTTGAAAAAATATTTAAAAACTGACAATTTTTGAACTTTTTTCCTCTTTTTCTACCTTAAATTTTACTTGAAACATAAACTTCAATTAGGTATAAAAAGCCTTGTTTTTCAGCTTTAAATTAAAAAAAATTGAAATCATGACGAACAACTTAGGTTAGGTCCGAATCAAAGTAATTATTAACTGTCATTCCAGGGAACCGTGAGCTAGATGTATTTAAAGGACCTCTCGAAACAGTTTAGAGAAACATCATTAGCTTTGGAAAAATTAACTAAAAAGTTCGCAATGTTGTTAATGATAGTTATAGGACATCGTATGCAAAACATGATTATTATCAATTTTATTGTTGTCGTACTATGTAAATCACAGGCAACACGAAAACTAAATTTTCGTTCCGAAAAAGATTTCATTGTCTTATATTCATCAATCCAGCTGATTTAAGCTTTACAAAGCTCCTAACATATGAAGAGATCTCAAATTACTGCTGTTGTAAAAGGCGTTCTATTGGTACTCGAAGCTTTGGCAACAAATTGTATTCGCAATATTGTCAAATTCTGATTCTTTGTTGCCAGAGCCTTAAACACCAATAGAACCACTTTCCTGTGGACAGCATTTTGAGATGTCTTAATATGTTGGAAGCTGTGTAAATCTTAAGTCAGAATCAAATGTTTTTCGGAACGTAAATTTAGATTTGGTGATGCTTGTGTCTTACATTGTACGACAATAATACAATTCTATAAATTGTAATAGTAAATAGCACTTAACAGTATCCAAAGTGTCCAGTAAAAGTGCAAGATCAAAAGCGAAAACACCTTTTAAAAGAAAAATTTGCATAATCTTTAGTGTCATGACATAAAGTCACTAGTATGTCACTAGGAGTGTTTTCGACGTTCACGCTCTGAGCGCTCAGAGACATGATATTGTGGTTTGTCAATTCTGGTGGACAGTATTTTTTAATTGGTTGATATACTCGTACCCAAGGGAAAGGGTCGCAGTGTCACACTCAATCTTGAAGAGTAGAGCGTGACAGAGCGTGCATTTCCCTTAGTGGGAAAATATCAACGAATTGAAAAATACTGTCGACCAGAATTGGCAAACCACATCATATCTCTGAGCGCTCAGAGCGTGAACGTCGAAAACACCCTGTGACAGAAAGTATTAATTGTCAGGCCCGACGAGAGGGGGGGGGCAGCAGGGGCTTTTTCCTCGGGGCCTGGGTCTCGTTGGGGCCGGCTTTCAAAAATTGGGTATTAAAAAAAAATATCTATAGAAGGGGGCACTAAAATTTTGTACAAGCCAATAGGACCCGTCTTTGTATTTTACTCCGGGGCCCGAGCCGGCTTTCCACGGTCCTTTTAATTGTTTTCCTTGCATTTCGCACACGTTTCATTGATCTTAAAAGATAATTTTGCTGCACTATTGACATATATTTCTACAAAAAATCTTAAATACTTGAAATTGAGAACAAAACATTAAATTTATAAATTTGATTATAACAACAAATATAGCTTACAAAGGTTGTCAACTGCCCCCGCCGATATCACTGGGGCTGAAATATATTGTTCTATATTGAAATCCATTAGACACGTGTTTTTTTATTGTTGCCAATGGGCATTTCTTTACGAGATATTAGCAATAAACAAATTATTTAAACAATTTAACAATTTTTAGTAAAAATTCATCAAATCAAGCTGAAATTCGTTACTCGAGGGTTTTTAAGGTCGCTGAATTCGAATCTGTGATCAATAATGCAAAATTCAAAATGGCGGATCCAAAATGGAGGACATTATTTTTTCAAAGTTCTTTAATTCGCTTAAAACGTGTTACTCGGGGTTTTTTGGGGTCGCTGAATTCAAATATATGATCAAAAATTTAAAGTTCAAGAAGGCGAATCCGAAATGGCGGACAATATTTTTAAAAGTTATTTAATTCGCTTAAAAAATGTTACTCGGGGGTTTATGGCATCGCTGAATTCGAATCTACTATAAAAAATGCATAATTTAAAATAACGGATCCAATATGGCAGACATTATCTTTAAAAAAATACTAATTCGCTTAAAACGTTTTACTCGGGGGGTTTTGGGGTCGCTGAATTCAAATATATGATCAGAACTGCAAAATTCAAAATGAAGAATCCAAAATGGCGGACAATTTTTTTTAAAAGTTCTTTAATTCGCTTGAAATGTGTTACGAAGGGGTTTTGATGACGCTCAATTGGAATCCAATGACAAATTTTTGAAGTGATCGGGTTTGTTGGAAACTCGTTACGCGGGTGTTGTTGGGAGTCTCGTGACTTCAAATATGTTATCACATTTTGAAAATTCAAAATGGCGCATCCAATATGGCAAACAAATTTTTGAAAAGTGATCGACTTTGCTTGAAACTTGTTAGTAGGAGGTTATTGGGGTCTTTGAATTCGAATATGTTATTACATTTCTAAATTAAAAATTATGAATCCAATATTGAGGACGATTTTTTAAATAGTGATCGGATTCGCTTGAAATTTGTTACTTGGTGTTTTTTGGGGTCGAATATGATATTACATTTTTAAAATTCAATTTGGTGGTTGCAATATGACGAACGAATTTTTGAAAAGTGATCAGATTTGCATTAAACTTGTTACTTGGGGGTTTTTGGAGTCACTGAATTCAAATAAGTCATTACATTTTTAAAATTAAAAATGGCAGATTCGAAATGTCAAGGAAAATGTTCAAAAGCAACAAATTAGGCTATGAATGCTTCCATAGGTGTTTTTGGGATCGCTGAATTCGAATATTTCATTCAATTTTCAATATTCAAAATGGCGGATTCAAAATGGTGAAAAAAAAATTTTAAATAATAAATTATGCTAAAAATAGTTGCTCAGGGGTTTTTAGAGGCGCTTAATTTGAATACACAGAAAGAATTAGTACCAGAATTATTTTAGAACTTGTTCAAAAACTGTGGATAAGAGAATAATTTTTTAATTTTGCAGGTATTTCTATAATGACATTTAAAGAATCCAAAACGATTTCTAGAAATCTTTATACGAGTTTCGGAAGTCATCTCGAAATAAATTCTAATTTTTCTAGAAAAACTTTTTGGAATATTACAAAGAATTAGTAATATAAAAACTTCCGAATTATTTTCGTATCTACAGTTCTTGCACGAGTTCAAGAATAGTTCGAATACTAATTTTTTGCGTGTATGTTTGTTAAAAAAAAAGTGCAGAGTGAGACTCAGAAAAATTTGCTAACGGTTGCACACAATATTTTTGTGATGAGTGCATCAATGATTTACATGCGTAAATTAACAGGTTATCTAGAAACTTGACAACTATATGTGTGAATTACCTATAATGCATTGGTGCGCCATTGTCAATTGTACCTAACCTTAAAATGTCACTCGCAGTTTCATGACTGTCGTATGGCTAAAACACCAAACTCTATATGGCAGTTCCCAATCAGCAATAAAATATGGTCGATCTGCCCATAATTATCGCAGTTCCATGGTCATATTTTTGTCAGTGTATTAGAACGTGAAGATGGACAAAAAATTCAGTGCATTTGGGGCTTAATGGGTTAAACTCGAGCCGGGGCAGTTTGGCTCACTTTGAAATACTCTAAATAAACTGTTCTAAAAACAAAAATAGAGAATGTTTAGGAACTGCCTTTTTTTAGATCAAAGCTGAGATGTCAAGCAAGGTTATTGTGCAGTATAATTTTCATAGATTCAAAAATAACAAAGTTAATTAACAAAAAGTGAAAAGTGCACGAAGTAGCTCCGGTCTTCCCTATTGTATTTTCCAGTAGTGCGAAAAGCAACCTTTTGTATCACTATCTATATGGTACCCTGTTTTATACCCTTTTAATAACTTTTCGAACATAATGTCCTCCATATTGGATACGCTATTTTGAATTTTACATTTTTGATCACAGATTCAAATTCAGCGACCTCAAAAACCCCCGAGTAACGAATTTCAGCTCAATTTGATGAGTTTTTAATAAAAATTGTAAAATTGTTTAAATAATTTGTTTATTGCTAATATTTCATAAAGAAATGCTCATTGTCAACAATGAAAAAACACGTGTCTAATAGATTTCGATATAGAAAAACATATTTCCGCCCCAGTGATATCGGCGGGGGACAGTTGACAACCTCTCCTTGTTAGTTTTAGTTATTTTTAAGGAGAAAAATTGTTGTCTTCTGCTAGCGACAGAAGATATTTATTAATCAAACTGCAATTTTGCACACGTTCTATTGACATACAAAGATAAATAGTCTGCATTTTCAGAATAAGATTATGATATAAATTTTTTTTGGCTTACCTTATTAATTAATAAGTTTATTTAAATTGTTTACCTAATAAGTTTATATAATTTGCTTAATTAATATTTACATTTAAATTGTTCAATTAATAAAAAGTTATTTTTTGTTAACAATCATCGTAACCGTTGTTGAAATTAAATCTTGATGGTATTCGCAACCCTTCCGAGACATCACCTACTTAAATATTTCTCATAAAGTTTTTTATTATCATTCATAAGTTTTAAAGGTTACTACACTCTTTGAATAATGGTGTGGGCTATGAGTTCAGGGAGAAGGAATTTTTATCTCTAAATATTGTTGTAGCAACATAGGCAGATCGGTGGAGGTACTACGCTTTGATATCGCGGAAAAGTCGCGAATACAATTAAGATTAAACTTAACTTTCAGGTAGGTTCGTTTAATCTTTTTACTTTTAATACAAACTATTTGACACAGTAATATATTTTTAGAAATAGTTTAATTATGAAATTCTTACCAATTGAAGTGAGAGAAGTTTCCTCTATTACTGCGAGAGTACTATTATGAATGGTTAAGTGAATAATGTCCAATCCTAAAAATACAAAACTTGGGAGTTTAGGTAGATTGTTGTGTCTGAGTTTTAGATAAACTATAACAGTATTTTGCCGTTTTTTCAGCACATCCATAGCTTTGCTGATATGTGAGAAATCAGTTAATTCACAAATAATGTCAAGACCAGATTTTTTAATACTACAGGAACAAGGTAAAATTTCTTTTTGAGATGGACATTGTTGCACACTCTGAGTAAAAACTGTTCCTCCTAAAACTAATAATAGAAACCAAACTATAAGATATTTTTTCGATTGAATTCCTTGTAGTATTTTTGACATATTCCCGTCAAAAATGTTTCTCTTTTCTTTCTGTCGTTTTTTTATTCTAAATCTTGTCGCCTTTAATCTTTCTTTTCTTTATGCCTTTATTCTGTAAGTTAAGCATAATCTTTCATGTTGCCACTGTTTAATTTTTCGCGTTATCGCGATAAACCTTTCCTGCAAAGTAAAAAATTTACAATATTGAATAAATATATAAACTTTTATGCTTATATAGTATAACATTTAATCTATTCTCTGTTTTAATTTTTATTTTTGGAGGATCCATTTTTCATTTTATTAGTTAAGATTAAGTTAAAGGATTTTATTTTCAATTTAATTAATAATTATTTAAATAAAAGAAGGTAATCCTTGGCGTGAAGCGCCAAGTTATTTTTAATTGAACCAAAATCAAATGTGTTACATCCTGGTAACAAATTTTATTTCTTAAATTAGAGGAATTGTGGGTGATTAATTTATAAATTACAAAATTAAAAGAATAAAATATTTTTTTAACACATAAAAGTATAAAGTGATTTATCTAATATAGGTTCAGTTCATCATTCGATTCTCACGCACCATTTTTCATAAGAAATTATTATCTACTAATGTATTTTATTTCTGTGTATAACTTTCCAAGAACTGTACTACAGCTGAAACATTACAAAAATTTTAAAACGATATTCTTATCATCGTGTTGGAAAGAATGACCGAGTTCTGTAAAAATCAGAAAAGAAATTAAAGATCTTTGTTTCCGTCAAGTCAGTCTATAAAAGTTGATATTAGTGAGTGCTTACTATTAGAATAAAAATATAAACATTATCTAATTAAAAATAAAGTCATCTACAGCTGCTAGTAGACTTAAGAATGTTTCAAGGCGCCAGCAATGATATCTAGCCTCATGTGCTCATGAGAAAATTTGCAGTCGCACAACAATATGATACCTATGATAACCGAACTCTTGGAATCTTCTCAATGCCTCAAATGGTCTAAGGATCAAGCGTAAAAATATGTGAACTATGTACTAATTTTCTTCCACTAGTGTAGATTTGTGGCTATAAAAGCAAACGCGCTTTCATTGTCAAATGTCCCGGTAATCTAACGTAGTTCACGTCGCATCGGGTTGTGATTGTACACCGTATCAAGCTTGGTTCTTCGGCTAATACAGTATAAACGTCGTAACTGAGTCCGATCACAAAATAGTTGCTTACGTGACAAGTGTGCTTTTCAGGATTACAAACTAACAACAGTTAGTGAGAAGTACCAACCGTCCTTTTTCAAGAGACGTTAAAATCCCACTGCGTTAACTTCAAAATCATAATTTTACATCGATTTGATAATCATTAATGTAAAGTTAAAAAAGAAACCTATTGTAAAGTCATAGTGAACACAAAGAATTGTAAAACTTTGGTCATTCATACTTTCAATACATTTTCAATACATTGCATATTATTATTTTCTTTTACTAATATTACTTATCACAAGGCAATTATATAGATAGATTAACTTAAACTTTCATACTATAAACGTTTAACGTCCGAGCAATATTATATTAATATAATAAAACGACACATTCGGACTGAAAATATTGTTCTTTTTATTTACAAATGCCCATCGTTTCGAGAAAGAACTGTTCTCCTCTTCAGGGACTATAATATAAATATACAAAATTATTTTTTATAAATAATAATTAATTAAACAAACAAGAAAAAACAACAATATAATGTTTAAATTGCAATTTTGCAAATTTTTTATGTAAATAAACTCTTACCTAATGTTATTAAAATCCATAATTTATTCGTTTATCTTGACACACAATTTAAAAATAATTACTTAAAATTAAGACCGTTAATGTTAAAAACAATACCTATAATAATTGTAACATGATTAAAAATTATTTTTAGTGACTGAGAGCTGTTTTCAGTTCAGTCACTTATCAATTTTAAAACTGAGCGATCCATTAATGATATTTCAGCTTATTAAAATTCAGAAACTAATTATTAGTTTCAAATTTTTGTCATGAAAAGATTTATCAGAAAGATGTATATCTGAATCCACCAAAATTGTAATTATTGCTATTTTGTGTTTAATAGGATGAATAGAATAAAAATTCACTAGTCTTCCGGAATATGTATCTTTTTGATACCAATTAGTTATTAATGAATTATCAATATTTTTTATGACGGTTAAATTAAAAAAATAAATGGAAGTATCCACTTCAATCTCATAGGTAAATAATAATCTTTCATGAAATAAGTTGAAAATTATTAATACAGTGTCAAGTTTTTCTTTAGGTATAGACATTATGGTGTCATCCACATATCTGCGGTAATCCATAGGCCCTACATATATTTTTATTATATGTTAGAATATCCTTTCTTTTTAAAAGACCAAAGTATCCTTTTTTTCTCCATTTATCTAAAAGATCAAAAGTTCGATTTTATAAAGATTTTAAAGGGTTTTCATTTATTATTTCGTATGAGTTTTCATCGTTTAATAATTATCCTTTACACTTTAGTAACGAACATATTAACAACCCCCATAGCACTTAAACTTGCCTCAACCTGGCCAACCTGGCCTCCAGTTTCTAAACTTGGAGCACAGTTTCTGAAAGTTGACTATACTTGAGGAAAGGTTGGCAAAGTTGAGGCCAGTTTAGGTGCTGTGGGGGAAAAGGCTAACTGAAATAAAAAATCCAAAAACATTTTCTTCTCAAAACATAGATAATAATAAAAAATCAATCATAGCTATTCTTTATTATGGTTAAATTTCAGAAAATATAAAAAGATTATTATCAAAATATATTATAAAAACAATTTTCAAGGTTGAATCAACATTAAATAAATTTATTAAATTAGGTAAAGACCAATTAACATTAATAGATAAACCTAACGTTGTCTATAAAATTCCGTGTTCTTGAGGAAAATGTTATGTAGGTCAAACCAGCAGACCACTCAAAATTAGAATTAAAGAATATAGCGATAATTTTGGCTATAATGAAAATTACCACAACGTTATAAGTAGACATCGAATATTAAAAAATATTTAGGAAAATATTAAAATTATGCATAGTGAACCCAATGATTACAATAGTATATTAAGCTACAAGGTTTGAAAGCTACAAGCTCAGTTGTGCAGTTAACAATGGCAAATTTCAACCGTGTAGCTTACGATGCTTTTTATTCCTAATGCACAAACAAGACGCATGTTAGACCGAGAATGAGGGGCGAGAGGAGCTCATTTCTTCTGAGTGGGCTAAAATGAATTTCTTGTTGGCCCTAGCGTCAACAAGAATAGTATATTAAGCAACAAGGGGTTAAAGGCAGCCATTTGTTTACGCTGATGTTTGTGTACGAGTGACAGTCAAGGGCGAAGCCCGAGACGTAAACGAGTACACAATCATCATTGTAAACAAATTGGACTGACTTTAAACCTTTTTTTTTATAGTCAAAAAAGTTTAAACTTTTTTAAAAATTTTAAACGGTGAATTTGTAGAGAAAATTTTTCTTAATACAATAAGCCATTAATAATTACAGTTGAAAAATTTTTAAAAAATCGCCTAGAAAAAGAGTTTCTGAAAAAATAAGGAATGTTAAATGTTACTATATTTACCCCTTAAATCAGACAATAATAATCAAAAGTAAGCTTTTTGTTTGAAGAAAACACTAAAGAACACTAAGTAATATGCATAAGAAATAAATAATGCATATTTATTAGGTAAAACGTGTTTTCATAATAGTATCGATTTGACCCTGTCATCCAGAAGAGAAATACCTTAAATAATGAAAAAGGAACTTTTATTGTAAAGTTAAATCAATTAAAAACCGAAAATTGATTTTTTGCCTCCAAGGTCCCTTTCTTCAGAATGCGTCACATTTACAATACGAATAATTAGTTTTTAAATTTTAATAAGCTGAAATATCATTAACAAGTTGCTTAGTTTTAAATTTGATAAGTGACTGAACTGAAAACATCTCTCAGTCGCTAGGTAAGAGTTTATTTACATCGATCAAAAAATTGCAAAATTGTAATTTAAACTCTCTATTGTTGTTTTTTCTTATTTTATTAATTAATTCCTATTATTTTTAAAAAATAATTTTGTGTATTTATATTATAGTCCCTAAAGAGAAGTACAGTTCATTCTCGAAACGTTGGGCATTTGTAAATAAAAAGAACAATATTTTTATTTGATATTTTGGAATTTATCACTCGGTAATCGTTAATAAGAAGATAGAAAAGTTATTAATCTCTCCGAGTCAATTTATTAAAAAGTTCTATTTTGATGTTTCGAAAAAACAATGTTGTCCTCCTCCCCTGTCAAAAATATAATGTGAGAACCATGTTTTAATAGTGTTTCGTTCGGCGTTTACTTGGTGTGAGGTGGGTGTTAACAAACACAATTGAGTGTGTTTCATCTATGTATATTGGAACGCTTTAGTGTTTCATAAACACTTTATTACATGTCAGTTGTTTGTCAGAAATGTGTTCCAGATACACGTAAAGTCTGTTGAATAGTTGTTGTAAAACATTCTAGAAGCAGTCTTTGGACACATATTTTATAATGTTAACACACATTTAACACTTTCTTCACACTGATTTTCTACTTTTGTTGTAGTATTACAAAGCTTCTATGATCGTTAGCCAGGGAGGGGTTTTGGGGGGTTAACCCCCCTCCCCGAAATCGAAAAATTCTATTGAATTCTATTCTTTTTACGCAATTTTTTGTAAACCCCCCCCCCCCCCTGAAACGTAAAAAAATGTTAAACCCCCCCGAAATTTTTTTCTGGCTACGCTCCTGCGTTTGCAATAGTAAATATAGTTTAACGTTTATTTTATGAGCAAAAATTGATAAATCATTTAAGAAAATTAATTTATTGAACCAGAAGCAAAAGATAATTGTAAAATAAAAAAAATTCTGTGTTTTTCTTATTCAGATTTATTTTATACCAGTTTAACCTCTCCCGTTAAAGGTCTGAAGGTCTGGAACTGTTGTACACTATTTGACGTTCATATTTCTTTTTATTTAGAATTTTCGAATTTCATTATAAAACATCTGGCTGTAGCGATGTCACGGAGATGGTCATCCATCTAACTTCTAACCACGCTTGACTTCGCTTAACTCCGTGAGCTCGAAGCCTGTTCATTCCCCTACTTGGTATCGACGGTTGAAAGAAATTTTATTTATCTTTAATATAAGCTGACTGTTCCAAAACACGTTGTTTATATATAATTTTGAATAACAAAAGTTGTGAACTTGATGTTTGTATAACCTTATACAAACATCTAAATATGTGTCGGTACATAGTTTATTGTGAATTTCGTTTACTTCATAGTAAAGTGTATGATTAATGTTATACTACACAAATAAAACTTCAACTATGTATTATAACCATGTTTTCAAAACACGTTGTACACATGTAATGTTTGAATGACAACAGTTGTGAACATGATGTTTCTATAACATTATACAAACATCTAATACGTGTTGGTACAAAGTTTAAAGTGCATTTTGTTTACTTCATGACAAAGTGTGCGCTTAATGTTGCACAACACAGATAAAACTTTTAACTTCCTGTTAAAAATGTGTTCTTCAAACATGAAGTTCACAGGCAGCCGTGGCTGATTTATTGCCTATTAAAAGCTGTTGAAATTATGTTTAGTTATATTGTAACAACATACATATGTGTAATATAAAATAGTTAATTTCATTCATAAATACATATTTATTTATTTATTTAACTAACAAGTTCCTAGGGCTAAATAGCCCTTCAAGGAACAAAATAAAACAGAGAATAAGTGTAATTGATAATTAGAATTACAAATCTATCTTTTAGTAAAAAAAAAAATAGAGTGAGATAAAGTTCAATTAACCATTCAACAATAATAGATAACAATAAAAAGGAAGAATAAACTAGATAATATGTATATATAACAGTTGTAAGATTATAAAATAAAACATACTGCAAAATTTAATAGTATCAGAAAACTATAAAATTTATAAAGTTTGTAACCTCATGGAAGATCGCATATTTTTTAAATGATAACAAAACAATAAAAGTAACAATATAATGATATTCTTAAAACAAAAATAAAAATAAAGAGGTAGCTTTGTTACCAATAAGAAATTTCAAATGATGGAGATTTAAGATTGAATAGAAAAATAAAAAATGAGGTTTTAAACCGCGCATGCGAAGGGTTGTAGGTTGTAGGTTGATGTGAACAATCACTCATAATTTCGCTAATTTTCATCCGATTTTTAACTATTTTTTTAGTTCAAAAAAAGAAAAGCAAAGCTTTCCGACAGTGTGTTGATAATTTAGCTGAAATAAGAACTGACAAAACTGTAGATGAAAATGTTTGGAATTTTTTTATTTTCTCTCTATTTTTTTAACTTTGACGACATTTTTACAATAATATCCGATATTTGGGATTTTTTTCAGTGCATTATTGTTATAAAAAATTTGATTATGCGTCGAATGAGCTATATTTGAATGTAATTTGATGAAAATTGATAGAGTTATGTGAGTTTAAAGACTATTAAATTTTTTACTTATTTTGTATATACGTATAACTGACTTTGAAACAGCATAAGGACGCGTTGCAGACAACAGAACTGGTTCTAAATTAAAAATAAAGAAATAAAAATTAGAATTACATAACAGAATCGAACAGTACAAAGTACTACAAAACAGTTTGAACAGTTTAAAGTATGTGGTTAAACTGAACTTTAGATGTAAAAATGTTTGCTAGAGCTCTTTTGTTTGTATAAGTCATCGCTAGTTTTCCATTTTAAGAACCAGCAGTGATCAGCAAGCATGTTGATGGAGTTTTTTCCTTGAAAACGTTTCTCTATGATTCCTTTCTCCTGGTGGAATCATTCACCCTGTTCGTCGCTCATCTGACCCAAATTTTCCGAGAAGAAATTCAAATGAAAGTGCACGAAGTGTATTTTGATGGACGTATTATACTCCATTTTTTCGTCTGCACTCAAAAATTCTTTAACGACTTTAACTTAATCAGGACTCTTGTTGTTTCCAAAAAACTTCTCGCATAATCATTTAAAACTATCCCATGCTCGTCTTTCCACTGCCTTGAGCTTATTTGTGAATTCTTAATCTTGCATGAGTTTTCGATTCTGAGGCCCGACAAAGTTTCCTAAAATTATCAACAGCTCTCTAAAAAAACTGCATTGAAGTAATAACCTATAAACTGTTTCGGAATAAAATGGCTTAATGGACCATTAAGACATTTTATTCCGAAACATTAAAATTCTGGTCGTTAAAGTATCTAATTGAACCTATAAACTATTAACAAATAAAAAAATGTATTACCTTCTTTTAGCTTTGCATCGCTTATTTTAGGGATTGCAACTTCTTTCAGGTAACGGAACGCTTCGCCATCAAAATCTAATTTTTTCACAAACTGCTTTGCTTACCCAAGTTTACGGTGAACTGGTGGCAGTATGACATCTTCTGGTCGGACAAACGGAGGATTTAAAACATTTTTTTGACCGATTTTGAAGAGCTGACGTGTTAGCCATTCTGTTTTTCCATATCGATTCGGGGCATGGCTATCCCAATCACAAAGATAGCAAGGGTACTTGGTGTACTTACGTGCATACCGAACAAAATTGTCAATACTTTTAGGTCGCTGACTATTTGCCATTCGTATCTACCGTCATTGATGAGACGAAGTATTTTTTCTAAATTTTCATACGTTTCCTTCATGTGAGTTGCGTATGCTAATGAAACTGATGGCAATTGATTTTTATTATGTAATAATACAACCTTCAAACCTATAATAATAATAGTAATAATAATAATCACTATTATACAAATTTAAATTTCAAGATTCAAGGGAGGAATATTGGGAAAGCACTTACTTATGCATGATCCATCAATAAAGAGTCGCCACACATTTGATTTGTGATCGTAGTCTAAGAGGTAGATTAATTCGAATACATTCGAGCAATAAACGAGTTTGTCATTCACTTTATCAGTTTTGAACACTTCTTTAAAATAAATTCAATCATCATCTTTTCGAAAACTTGTAATTCTGAAGTCGTTATCCACTAAATTCTATTGTTTAAATCGAGAAGCGAGTATTTCGAATTGTCTTAAGGATAGACGCAAATCATGAGAAATATCCTGAAAATCTGCATTTGATACTTTGTGTAATTCTGTAGACTTACACCTGGACGGAACGTACTTTTCATCATCACCTTCATGAAGATCAATTTGATCATCAGCAACGAGTTGAAGTTCCCTTAATTCATGACCTGCAGTTGAGTTAACAGTATCATTCAAGCCTTCGGGTTTCTTAACAGTCGAAACATCAGCATACTTTATGTTCTTTCGAGTTTTACAGTAGTGACCTTTTACATAAGTTTTACAAAAATAACAGTCATCTGGTTTATGATGAGGCTGATGATGCCATATCCTCGGAGAAGATAAGGAAATTCGAGTTTTCTGGCAACTGTTTGATTTGTATGTCTTGAATTTTCATGAACACTCAGTACAATCGAATTCTGGTTCATACCATCGATCAAAAGTAGCATATTTAAGAGTGATGAAATCATTGTAGCCATCAACCAGAGTTTTATTATTCTTTAACTTCACACGATGCTTCTGATCTACCAGTAAACCAAATATGAAACAAAACTTATTGCGATTATCACACATTTTTTTTATCAAAAATTGAAGCAAAGCAATAAAACTTTGACGTTTTAATAAGGTTAAATTACAAGAACACTTTCTTTTCTTATTCAAGATACAGTGTGAACTTAGGTACACTTGAGAACCTTTTTCATATTTCTATTAAAAAACAAATGCATGATAATCGCAATAAATTTTCTTCCATCTATGGTATATTTGTGGATGAGCATACTTATCTTCTTCGGTCGTATTATATCATCAAACAATCTAAAATGCTCACGTTTCAATTTAAACAAAGGAATATTTTGGAAGAAAATTTTAGGAACTCGATAGTCCGCAAAAGTTGATGATCAAAATTCTTTCAGAGACATTTACAACGCTGGAGGAGACATTAGCATGAAATTAGCGAAATTGTGAGTGATTGTTCACATCAACCTACAGAAAAACGGTTTTTTGGCCATAAAATGAGATTTTTTAGGTGTATCGGAAATTTCACCTATGGGTCATTCTCTCAAAAAGGACAAATGACACGTTCACGTCACTTTTTCTAACAAATAATTTTAATTTATAAAAATTGTGCCGGCTATACGATAGTATTCAACGTCCCTCAACTAAATTACATGAGAAAGAAAAGGAGAATTTTAAATTATCGGAAATATTTATGTTTACATAGTGTAAAAACTCCACTTCCTATGATTAATTAAATTTTGTGCACCATAGTAAACTCTACTGCGTAACCAGTCACAAATATGAGTATTAAATGAAAATAAAATTAGATAGATAACAATGCGCAGGTAAACAACATTTATAGTATTTGTGCAGTTAAGGTCACTGCGAATTAGGATGAAAGAAAAGAAAGTAACCCGTATCAGTATGTTTTTCAATTTAATTATGGTCGTCGACACAAAGAAAACTCCACTTCGTGACTGCAGAATATTTTCATTTTTGCTAATGTACTGCTAAATATTGTTAATATTTCTTATGTCAGTTTCTTATCTAACGGAAAAGTATTAAATACCATTAACTGAATGTTAGACAACTTTATTCTTTTAATATTAGAATCGAATGAATCAGTATATTTTGGAACAGACAGAGACTCCACTTCGTGACCGCCAGTACCTATTTTTATAGACGAGGCATTCTTTCTCAAGTGGGCCACCCCCCCCCCCTCTCCATTTCAAATTTTATCTTAAAATATTTTATAATAGCTCAAATTAAAAGTAAAAATCTCTGCTTTTTAAGGCCATGTGGCCCTTTTTAATTGTTTTAAAAAATTCAAAATGGCGGATACAATATGGCGACCGTAAAATTAAAAATCAATGGAATTAGCTCAAAATTTGTTACTCGGGGGTTTTGGGGGTCGCTGATTACGAATCTGACGTCAGATTTTTGAAATTCAAAATGGCGGATCCAATATGGCGGACGTAAAATTAAAAATCAATTGAATCAGCTCAACATTTGTTACTCGGGGGTTTTGGGGGTCGCTGATTACGAATCTGACGTCAGATTTTTAAAATTCAAAATGGCGGATCCAATATGTCGGACGTAAAATTAAAAATCAAATAAATCAGCTCAAAATTTGTTACTCGGGGGTTTTGGGGGTCGCTGATTACGAATCTGAAGTCTGATTTTTAAAATTCAAAATGGCGGATCCAATATGGCGGACGTAAAATTAAAAATCAATTGAATTAGGGGAAAGTCGGGTAGCCCCGGACACCTAAGCCTTTTGGTTAACAAATTTGTATAATTTATTTGAAATAATAATTAAATCATCTTATGACAAAGACATGACCTCTGTCCATCTTTGAAATAAATTCGATCATAAAATAAACACATTAATTGAGAGAAAAATGAGATCATATATGAGTAGTAAAATATAAGCCTCCAAAAACTTGTCGGGTGTCACCGGACAGAGAAAATAAAAGTGCTTATTTAAATTGTTTAATTTGATAAAGTGCAAATAAATTGTGTCTTAAATAATGACCGTGAATTATTTTTTAGAAATAAATTAAAACATCTATTTAATAGGAACAGAAAGTCCAAATATAATAGAATTTTTATATGACGTTTAATACGATACACGTTTGTTAAATTTTCTAGACAATTTAAGGTTAAATTTAGAAATTACTTATTTTCAAAAAGAAGAAATGAATTAATATATTAAAAAACGTAAGCTCAAGTGAATTATACACAGTTTGTAATTTGTGTCAATTATAAAAATGCAGTATTATACGTGAAATAGCTAGTGTCTGGGGCTACCCGCTGTCCGGGGCTATCCGACTTTCCCCTAGCTGAAAATGTGTTACTCGGGGGTTTTGGGGGTCGCTGATTACGAATCTGATGTCAGATTTTCTGCGTGAGTTCCCCCAGCCTCTCATTTTCGGGGTGCTTACTGTATGGGTACCCTTGCTCCCTACTTTTTGCAATGTTTGTTATGTGATGGCTATTGATTTCCACATTTTTTTATGTTTGAAGCTGTTTAATGTTAATAGTTCTAACATTACAAATTATTATCTGTATTTATTTATTCATTTCAAAAATGTAAGTCCATTAAGGGCATTGGAGAATCGCTTTATTAATAATTCCTTTTGTGAAAGCACTGTGAACGAATGACATTTTTGTATTTGTGGAATAGCTGGTGCTTTTTCAAATCTGCAATTTAAGAATCTCTTTTTTCTATCATGTTTTATTTTAGTGAAGAAAATAACAGATATAGTTTCAAATTTTTTTCACCCCAATTAAAAAGATATGTAGGATTCAAAATAGCCTATGACGGCTTAGCTAGTAGATTTTCACGTGCTGCTTCTCTTTTGAAAACTGCACCTACACCATCACAAGCGCCTTTTCCGTGCGCGGTAGCATGAAAATGCCACTCAGCGCTAATATTGAAGTCTTGCATGTGATTCATTAAATTACAAATTTGAAATCGATTTTTGAAGTGCTGTTTTGCACCATCGCTGAAGTAAATAATCTTTTTAACATTCAGATGTTTCTTTATTTCAGGTAACAACAGTGTTTGAACCGTGTAAACAGCTGTAATAAACAGGTAGTAATAAACAACTGTGAACACGGTGCACTGATCGTTGTTGTAATGGAAACCTTGTGACGCGTCTTGAACCACATATTTGTAGTTTTCAGCAAAATCTAGTGTAACCAATACTTCACCAGCACATAGGTTTGCTTTTCTGTTTTGAAAGTACTGACCTTGGTTTTTCACTATAAAATCATGTGGTTTTAGAACCAGCAGTTGGTCGCACAACTGTTCAACAAATTCTTCCGAGTTTAGAATTTATGTTTGTAAAAAAGATCGGTCGGTTGACGTCCAAGAACTAAATGTCACATTGAAAATATTATTATCTTGTAATAGTTTCAACATAAGTCTCGAAAATTCCAAGGTATTTGAACATTTTGTACATTCACCCAAATGACACTCTGGTCTTTCTCCTTCACACATAATTAGTTGTAGACAATCTTTGTAGTCTGATATAGGTTTTTTTATACTCTGTGTGAGATGTTTCACGTTAATTGAGTCCAACTTCAGTTTGACATTTTGATGCGACGTGCACACACAAACGGAATGTGTTCCAGCAGCTCCCATCAAAATGCAGTGTCTTGGTCGAAGTTCAGCAAATTTGCTAAAGCTCAAAAAGAAATCCTTATTTTCTTCTTTAAATTTATTGAACAATCCTTTCAAATCTGAAAGCAATAAACGTTTTTGAACCAACTTTCTTATCCCATCAACTTTTACTGAAATAACATCCTTTATTCCTGGCAATATTTGACCATTGACATCATTATTGTAAAATTCATCCACTTTTTGAAGAGTTTCAGCAGGCAACGGTTTCCCAGTCTTTGCTGTAGTACTTGAAAGAACACCATTCAACTGTCTCATTTGTTTAGCTGTTCTAGCCATTCTTCTGGAACATTTAAATTCTCTGGCAATCTTTCTAATACTCCATGAAAATGGGTGCATTGTCAGTAATGATAACCTTAATGGATCATTTGTATCAAAACTTAAAAACTTTTGCTTCAATTCATCCATAAGACTTTCTAGTTCAATTTCTCGAGAAGATCTTACTTCTTGATGTCCAGTGTCAGTACAAATAGAGCTAATAGAAGCAGAGGATGTACTACTACTTATGCCCATATTGCTATTAAATGAATCACGTTGAATATGTTCAGACTTACCTGTATTAGTATTAATTTCCTCTTCTGTTCCACTGCTACCTATGATCATATTGCTATCACATGAACGATTCCTAACAGATTTAGTTGAAGCGGTACCATAACTGCTTTTGTTACTTAATAGTCTGCAACTCGAACATATTTTAGCTGTATGAGACAAGTTTGGAAATGTTTTTCTTAGATTAACAGAGAGGGATCTTAAATTTTTCCCTTTATGACCAGTCTTCCCATAAGGATTACAGCAAAGATCTGTTTGTAATTTGGGCATGGTTACGAAAAAAAAACACTGACTTAAAAATTAAATATTATTAAATGGAATACAATTAACGAAATAAAAAATTAGACAGTTTTTCAAACAGGAAAGGACAAAAAAATTTTTGTGCAGTATCAGATTATCTGCATACTATGACATACAGAATTATTTTAATTCTGCATACAGAATAACCTAATGGCAATAAAGGACAAATGAAAATCAAAGAAAAAAAAAACAAAACACTGACTTAAAACCTAATATCAAATGAAATACAATTAACGAAATACGAAATAAAACAAGACAGTTTTTTAAACAGAAATGGACTAAAACTTTTTTGTGTTCAAAGAAAAAAAAAAAAACACTGACGCTAAGCATCTTTACACAGATATGAAACAGAAGGTTGTATGGAAGCAACAACACTGTGTTTTATTTGTTTTACATCTCACTAATTGTAGTTTAGTATTATCAAAAAATGAATCATTCATTTTTGATAATACTAAACTACAATATACAATATACAATAATACAACCTTCTGTTTCATATCTGTGTAAAGATGCTTAGCGTCAGGGTTTTGTTTTTTTTCTTTGATTTTCATTTGTCTTTTATTGCTATTAGAAATTCTGTCGTCATAGTATACAGACAATCTGACACTGCACAAAAAAAACACATTTCCGTTTTATTTAAATCTTATCGTTGATTTGCATTTGTCATAGTATACAGAAAATCTGACACTGCACAAAAAAGTTTTAGTCCACTTCTGTTTAAAAAACTGTCTTGTTTTATTTCGTATTTCGTTAATTTCAAATTTCATTTCAAAAAATGAATCATTCATTTTTGATAATACTAAACTACAATTAGTGAGATGTAAAACAAATAAAACACAGTGTTGTTGCTTCCATACAACCTTCTGTTTCATATCTGTGTAAAGATGCTTAGCGTCAGTGTTTTGTTTTTTTTCTTTGATTTTCATTTGTCTTTTATTGCTATTAGAAATTCTGTCGTCATAGTATACAGACAATCTGACACTGCACAAAAAAAACACATTTCCGTTTTATTTAAATCTTATCGTTGATTTGCATTTGTCATAGTATACAGAAAATCTGACACTGCACAAAAAAGTTTTAGTCCATTTCTGTTTAAAAAACTGTCTTGTTTTATTTCGTATTTCGTTAATTGTATTTCATTTAATATTAGGTTTTAAGTCAGTGTTTTGTTTTTTTTTCTTTGATTTTCATTTGTCTTTTATTGCCATTAGGTTATTCTGTATGCAGAATTAAAATAATTCTGTATGTCATAGTATGCAGATAATCTGATACTGCACAAAAAATTTTTTGTCCTTTCCTGTTTGAAAAACTGTCTAATTTTTTATTTCGTTAATTGTATTCTATTTAATAATATTTAATTTTTAAGTCAGTGTTTTTTTTTCGTAACCATGCCCAAATTACAAACAGATCGTTGCTGTAATCTTTATGGGAAGACTGGTCATAAAGGGAAAAATTTAAGATCCCTCTCTGTTAATCTAAGAAAAACATTTCCAAACTTGTCTCATACAGCTAAAATATGTTCGAGTTGCAGACTATTAAGTAACAAAAGCAGTTATGGTACCGCTTCAACTAAATCTGTTAGGAATCGTTCATGTGATAGCAATATGATCATAGGTAGCAGTGGAACAGAAGAGGAAATTAATACTAATACAGGTAAGTCTGAACATATTCAACGTGATTCATTTAATAGCAATATGAGCATAAGTAGTAGTACATCCTCTGCTTCTATTAGCTCTATTTGTACTGACACTGGACATCAAGAAGTAAGATCTTCTCGAGAAATTGAACTGGAAAGTCTTATGGATAAATTGAAGCAAAAGTTTTCAAGTTTAGATACAAATGATCCATTAAGGTTATCATTACTGACAATGCACCCATTTTCATGGAGTATTAGAAAGATTGCCAGAGAATTTAAATGTTCCAGAAGAATGGCTAGAACAGCTAAACAAATGAGACAGTTGAATGGTGTTCTTTCAAGTACTACAGCAAAGACTGGGAAACCGTTGCCTGCTGAAACTCTTCAAAAAGTGGATGAATTTTACAATAATGATGTCAATGGTAAAATATTGCCAGGAATAAAGGATGTTATTTCAGTAAAAGTTGATGGGGTAAGAAAGTTGGTTCAAAAACGTTTATTGCTTTCAGATTTGAAAGGATTGTTCAATAAATTTAAAGAAGAAAATAAGGATTTCTCTTTGAGCTTTAGCAAATTTGCTGAACTTCGACCAAGACACTGCATTTTGATGGGAGCTGCTGGAACACGTTCCGTTTGTGTGTGCACGTCGCATCAAAATGTCAAACTGAAGTTGGACTCAATTAACGTGAAACATCTCACACAGAGTATGAAAAAACCTATATCAGACTACAAAGATTGTCTACAACTAATTATGTGTGAAGGAGAAAGACCAGAGTGTCATTTGGGTGAATGTACAAAATGTTCAAATACCTTGGAATTTTCGAGACTTATGTTGAAACTATTACAAGATAATAATATTTTCAATGTGACATTTAGTTCTTGGACGTCAACCGACCGATCTTTTTTACAAACACAAATTCTAAACTCGGCAGAATTTGTTGAACAGTTGTGCGACCAACTGCTGGTTCTAAAACCACATGATTTTATAGCGAAAAACCAAGGTCAGTACTTTCAAAATAGAAAAGCAAACCTATGTGCTGGTGAAGTATTGGTTACACTAGATTTTGCTGAAAACTACAAATATGTGGTTCAAGACGCGTCACAAGGTTTCCATTACAACAACGATCAGTGCACCGTGTTCACAGTTGTTTATTACTACCTGGAAAATTCTGAAATAAAGCACAAGAGCTTAGTGTTTCTGTCAGACAGCACAACTCACGATACATCAGCTGTTTACACGGTTCAAACACTGTTGTTACCTGAAATAAAGAAACATCTGAATGTTAAAAAGATTATTTACTTCAGCGATGGTGCAAAACAGCACTTCAAAAATCGATTTCAAATTTGTAATTTAATGAATCACATGCAAGACTTCAATGTTAGCGCTGAGTGGCATTTTCATGCTACCGCGCACGGAAAAGGCGCTTGTGATGGTGTAGGTGCAGTTTTCAAAAGAGAAGCAGCACGTGAAAGTCTACTAGCTAAGACGTCAGAGGCTATTTTGAATCCTACATATCTTTTTAATTGGGGGGAAAAAAAATTTGAAACTATATCTGTTATTTTCTTCACTAAAATAGAACATGATAGAAAAAAGAGATTCTTAAATTGCAGATTTGAAAAAGCACCAGCTATTCCACAAATACAAAAATGTCATTCGTTCACAGTGCTTTCACAAAAGGAATTATTAATAAAGCGATTCTCTAATGCCCTTAATGGACTTACATTTTTGAAATGAATAAATAAATACAGATAATAATTTGTAATGTTAGAACTATTAACATTAAACAGCTTCAAACATAAAAAAATGTGGAAATCAATAGCCATCACTTAACAAACATTGCAAAAAGTAGGGAGCAAGGGTACCCATACAGTAAGCACCCCGAAAATGAGAGGCTGGGGGAACTCACGCAGAAAATCTGACATCAGATTCGTAATCAGCGAACCCCAAAACCCCCGAATAACAAATTTTCAGCTAATTCAATTGATTTTTAATTTTACGTCCGTCATATTGGATCCGCCATTTTGAATTTTAAAAATCAGACTTCAGATTCGTAATCAGCGACCCCCAAAACCCCCGAGTAACAAAGTTTGAGCTGATTTATTTGATTTTTAATTTTACGTCCGCCATATTGGATCCGCCATTTTGAATTTCAAAAATCTGACGTCAGATTCGTAATCAGCGACCCCCAAAACCCCCGAGTAACAAATTTTGAGCTAATTCCATTGATTTTTAATTTTACGGTCGCCATATTGTATCCGCCATTTTGAATTTTTCAAAATAATTAAAAAGGGCCACACGGCCTTAAAAAGCAGAGATTTTTACTTTTAATTTGAGCTCTTATAAAATATTTTAAGATAAAATTTGAAATGGAGAGGGGGGGTGGCCCACTTGAGAAAGAATGCCTCGTATATTTTAAAATGTTCATAAACATTATAACAAAGTATTTCATGGTTTTAGTTAGGTCCTTGTCTTGACATAGAACTAGTAAAATAAGAGTTTTACAAATATCTTTTCACGTAAAATCTTAATTCTGAAATTGTTCTTTTTGAAAGAATGACCCCTATACCATTTTTCTTAGTTTTACTAGACCTCCAAGTTGTGCTAGGTCCACAAAACAGTAGATTCAGATTTTTTATTTTATCGCACAGTGTTATCTACATTAATAAAAGTATTTTAATATTTTTATCAAAATGTTATTTTAAATATTGTTTACATATCTTATTATGTTTAAAAAAAAAAAATATAATATAGGGGAGACCGGAATAAATCCGGTCACCAGCGATTTGACGATATGAACTCACCTTTCCACACAGCACGGGAACTTCCCTGAACACTTCTAACATTCAGGGAAGTTTCAAAACTTTTAGTAATGTTCAGGGAAGTTCCGGTGCTGTGTGGGTTAAGAAGGAGATATTGGTACTGTGGATAGTACTTCAAATTCAACTTATTTATTTATTTATTTATTTATATATATACAAGTTTTTAGGGCTACATAGCCCTCCAAGAAACTAAATAAGTACAAACATAGCCATCAGCATATAAAATATAGTAATAGGAATTAACAAATAATAATATTCTTAAACCTAAAAAAAAACTAAGTGTATCCATGGATTACAAGGAAAAAAAAATGTTTACGTATACCTATATTGGAGAATAAAAGATTTCTCAAAAAACAAAAGAAAAGAAAAAGACTAATATATAATTGAAGATAATTAAATTAGAAACTGAAGATACTGAGATACCAATAACAGACGCAAATAATGCTACCAATATGTTATTTCAAAGCAAGACGAATTTAGATTAAATAAAAAGGAAAAATACAGAAATTTAAATTGTGCCTGAGTTGTAACATTTCTAATACGGTCAGGAATTTTATTCCATAGACGAGCTCCTCTAACAGAAAAAGATTTTTGGTGTATGCATGTGCGATGCGCAGGAATTTTAATCAGAAAACTCCTTTCTCTGTGCCGCCCGTGACTTGATTGGTTAATATCCCTAAATACAAAAAGTTCATAGAGATATTGAGGAATCATATTCTTAAATATAGAAAAAATTAAATTTCCCATAATAAATTGTCTTCTCGTTGCTACATTTAGCAGCCCGGATTTGGTTCGAAATTGAGAAATATGCTCAGTTTTAGGTAAGTTGTAAATAAACCGAATGCAGGCATTAAAAGATCTCTCAAGCTTGCTATTTAATTCATTCGATATATCATCATAAACTACACAGCAGTAGTCGTAGAAGGGTAGTATAAGAGACTTTACCAAAAGTAGCCTAGTTGAAATAGGTAAGGAGTCCTTTTTTCTATTCAACTGGCGAAGGACTGTAAAAGTTTTGCGCGAAATATCCAATACATGCTCTTTCCATGACAATGAACGATCAAGTATTAGTCCCAAATCTTTAACTGACTCCCGATAGCAAATTGATATTCCTCCCATTTTAAGGGAAGGAAGAGTCAAGAGAGTTTCCATTGACGGGTAGTAAGTTGGGCCAAAAACAATGGCCTTAGTTTTACTTGGATTAAGTACAAGCCCATTATTAACAGACCAAAGAACTATATTATTAATGTCAGACTGAGTCTGTTGAAGCAATTCCTGCAGTCTTGCAACAGGCCCAGTACTGTATATTTTAAAGTCATCAGCAAATTTCTGATAATTACAAAACTGAAGTCCACTTCCAAGATCCGACACATACAAATTAAATAGCAATGGCGCAAGCGAAGAGCCCTGAGGAACACCACACTCGACTCTTCCCCAACCTGAGTATTCTCCCTTACCATTATTTACCCTTTGAGTCCTGAAACTAAGATAGGACTGGAACCAGGAACAAACAGAATGGGATATGTTAAATTGTTGTAACTTGTGTAATAGTAAGTTATGATCAACTAGATCAAAAGCTTTGGAAAAATCAAAAAAGACAGCTATTGTAATTTCTTTCTTGTCCATACCCGTTTTGATATCATTGGTAAATTTTAAGGAGGCTGCACAAGTGCTATGTTTAGAGCGAAATCCAGACTGAAGCGCATCCCATAGACTGTTTGCACTAAGGTATTCAGTAATTTGCTTACAAATTATTTTTTCCAGGGGTTTAGACAAGGCACACAGGATAGAAATGGGTCGAAAATCAGATACATTACAGGGATTGGATACTTTAGGAATAGGTCGTATTAGACTTTTTTTCCAAGGATCAGGAAATATTCCAGTCTGAAATGAAAAATTAGAAATATGGAGAAGAATTGGAAAAATAATAGGCAAAGCTAGGATTTATCATTTTCATTGAAATACCATCTGTCCCCAACGCATTAGTTTTTATTTCTGCGATTGTTTTAATAAGAGTCTCAGGAGAAATATCGGAAAAAAGAATTTAGAGTCGTCAAAGGAATTAGAAGAAGAACAGTTTGTTGGAGTGTTTAAAAGTGGTTTCGAAGAGAAATTTTTAAAAAGTTCCTGTGGAGAAAAATTTGTGTCAAGAGATTCACCCTTTTTTGATGGAATAAGATTCAGCTTCCGCAAAAGATGCCAAACATTACAATTTTTATTTTTATCACTAATCATTCTGTAATTATAATTATTAAATGAATCCGATTTGATAGAACTATTATTAGATCTTTTAGCTAAACGATGGAGCCTATTTCTACCTTTAATAAGAAGCTGAATTTCATTTGTCATCAATGGTGAGTATCTCTTACGAGGGCGTACCGAATGCAATGGAGCAAATATGTCAAAAGCAGAGATTAAATGAGAAGTAAGTTTTTCAACTTTCCCATTGACGTCACTATCCGAATATATACTACACCAGTCACAAGTCGCTAAGTACTGTATAAATTCGGATTCAGGGATAGTTTAAGATTACGGGTCAACTTGGAAAGGATAGGATCTGGAAAATGGTCTTCTGAGAATTGAAGGGTGACATCAATTAAGTCGTGGTTGGATAGAAAGGAGACAGGTTGTTGTGAGTAAGATATTACTTTATCTAAATCATCAACAAGGGCCATATCTATTCTGCTACTAGACGAATTAGTGTGGTGGGTAGATGCATGAGGGACAATAGATAAAACCTGTAGAATAAATTAGGGATAAGAAGTATTTAGTTTTGGAATCAGGGACATTTAAATTAGTGTTAAAATCACATAAAATAATAGAGTTATTAAAATTCGGAATAAGTGAAAAGATTTTGTTTTCCAATTCTTCCCCAAATGTGTCTTTTGGAGGTTTGTAAATCACCCCCACCAATGCACTATCCCGACGACCTCTGACTTCTAAAAATAGAAACTCAGCACTGGGGTCAGGTCCTTCTAAACTTTCAGATACAACCGAGCATTTTAGGCTACTATGTACATAAATACAAACGCCCCCACCTCTTCGTAATTCTCTGTCCTTGCGAAAGAGCATGTAATTGTCGAGTTCGACAAAGTTACACGTAATGAGAGACGATAGCCAAGTCTCTGAGACTGCTATAATGTGGTACATGGAACCCTCGAAAAAAATTTTAAATTCATGTATATGTGCCAAGAGAGATTGAGCATTAACATGACAAATCTTTATTGCCTCCATTTCAGGTTAATGAAAAGTAAAGATAAGTCACAGTCAAAAGAAAAAGATTTAAAAAGGAAATTTAATAATGCTAACCGTTACATTGAAGACAAAGTCACAGAAAGCTCTGAAAAAAGCACTAGAATTATGATAAAATACAATAGTTTGAAGAGAGCTAGAAATAATACAAAATATTAAAGGGGGGGGGGGGGGTAAGGTTTTAAACTTTTTTTTTGCATTTTTTTTATTTGAATGCATAATATTTCTAGAATCAAAATTCATGTTTTTTTATTAAATAATCAGCTGTAATTTGTTTAATTTTAAATTTGCAATTTTTTCCAATACACTACTTGAAAGAACGATTTCTAAGCCATAAAAAACGTCTATTGGCAAATTTTTTAAATTGCGTTTTAATGTTTGAAATTAATGCCAAACTTTAAGTACAATTTTCGTACATCTTGTCCTCCAAAGTATAAAGCGTTTTTCTGAAACTTGTTATTTTTAATGTCGGTGTACACGATAATTTAAAATCTACTGAACCAAACGTTCTAAAATTTTGTACAGTACTTCTTCACATAATTCCAAAGGTAACCCTGGGAGCTTTTTATTATTTTTTCAAAATTACTAATTTTACAATAACAAATTAGCTGATTTTTTATATTGAAAATTGTGTTTCTGGCTTCTAAGTGCTACAAAAAATTGAAAAAAAAAAAAAAAATCCTCCCAGGGTTACCTCGAGAAACATCTCCTTTAACATATGCATTTTGATTTTTTTGTTTTAGATGATTCTGTTGCGAGTTAGAGTGTACACCGCAAAACAACTTTTTTTGGAGGCGCCTGAGAAGATTCACATTTTCTCGCTCAAATTTTAATATTTTTTAATGAAAATTTAAGAATTTGTTATTCAAATGTTGCAGAATGACAGGAAAGTTGAATAATTAAATTTACTTTTTTCATATTGCCAAAAAAAATTCAGAAAAATATGCATTTTTTTCACCGAATTAACCTTACCCCCCCCCCCCCTTAAATACGCACTGCATAACTGATATGTGAAGTTTAAAATAAATGAAAAAATTTGATAGATTACATGAACCATAGAAATCACAATTAAAACTAATTTTTCAATAAATGTCCATCCAATATACAAGATTAGTAAAATATATAAAACAAAGTAATACTTGTCTATTTTGGAATAACCCACTTGAGAAGTAACATGTGGTAAAAAAACAGTAAGAAATATCAAAATTTGAAGGAAAACAACCGATAATTGCTATTTCAACAGTTCAATATCACCCAAAGAAGTAAGTTATGTTAACGAACTTTTGTTAAGTTGCATGAATTCAACTTGTAATCATAGCCGGTTGAGTGTTTTTAGAGGTGCTAGCAAAAGAAAACGTTCTTCGGATTTTCACGTTTTTCGATAACTATTTTTGAGTCTTAATTTATTTTGGTAAGTTTTTTCGATGCTTTTGGATGTCCTTTTTCGAAGTACATATATATAGTTATGTTTGGTTTCATAAAGATTTAATTAAAATTATTCTAAAATTTGAGAAATACATTCGAGGTAACATTATTTGAATCCATAGTTTTATTTCATGAAACCTATAAACGGTCGGAGTTACCCTAAATTCTTAAAAAAATCAAGTGACCGGATTTACCCTGAGGGGTGACCGGATTTACCCTGGAAAATTGTGATTTTGAAATTTAGTATATGTGAATTAAAAATGATCTACTAGTAAACCAAAAAAAAAATAAACCAAAAACTCTTTTTTATTTTGAAAGTAGAAATGATAAGCTTTTGAATGATATAAATTAACTAGAATTTAAAGTATAATTTTTTAGTTTTTTACCTATTTGACCAAAAGTGATCGGATTTACCCAGGTCTCCCCTTATAATAAAAGATAAATAAATGTGTAAGCGTAAGAATTAAAAAAATACAATTTTTAAAAGTTCTCAAATTCCACAGTAAAATTAAACAAGGCTATTTTTGGTTATGTCCAGGCATTGGTCACAATCCATTTTAAAACAATCTATTAGTGTTGTACTATATCCTCAGATTGTTAACTAAATAAGGACGGAGATTTTATCTATGATTCAACGCTTAACATAAAAATCAGTAAAGATAAATTAGCACCGTTTGTGCACATCAACCATTCGAAGATAATTATTATAAAGCGTTATTTAATATTAACTGTAAGAGTGGTAGAAATTCCTGTATTAAATAAAATTATTAAATTTAATACTGTTGACAAAATTCAAAATTCATATTTTTCTGGAATTAAAAGAATTGCGAATACATATTTCAATATAAATCGAATTAAAATTATATTAGAAAAATTGGATTAAAATAAAATTAATAAAGCAAAATTTATTGATTATATTTTCCATACGTGGTAGTATAAGATTTCATCTCAAATGTTTTGTTTTATCAAACACCATATCTTGAAAAATGAAGATAAATAAATCTGTAGAGAAAATGACTGAAAACGGGGAGAAGTCAAATTGCAGTTGAACGATTATTCGTACACTCAGAGGTGTTATGATAACATCAATGGCTGAATGTTTTGCCCTAAAGAAGCAACCATAAATATCCAAATATTTGATGGCATAAATGTGCCTGTAAGAGATTTTGTACAGTACATAACTAACGGGGAATCTAGTGTACCCCCAAACTGTTAATAACAGTAGATTTAAGCAATTTTATCGAGGTTAAAAGGCGCAACTGAGATTGTATTTATGGCAAAGAATTTAATACTGTAAGCGCCATATTTATTTTATTTTTTTTAGTGCCAGGTGCCTAGACTGCTTTAGAAGATTGTGACGAACCTCACAATTGCACATGACTTTTAATTCCACTTGATAATTTATTTTGTAGTAAAATAAATTAAACTTAACTTTGAGGTTAAGTTACACTCTCGGCTTATTTTTAAACTGTCAAAACGTGGTCTAGCAGAAATATTTGCCAGACAGCCGCGCATCCTGACACGCGCATCGCCGGAAGATGGCGCTAAGTAATATGATCGCGCAGCCCCTTACTAGAAACCGCGTCTATATATCGACCTGCACGACTAGATCGGGGAGTCGGCCCCAAGGGGCGAACCGAGGAACATCTTGGGAAAAGTCTCTCTGACTCCTCCAGATATCATAGTCATGGTCCTTCAAGAAATGATATCTGGAAACCGTTCCGCAAACTTTAGCATTGGTCCCCCAATGAAAAATCAAAGGAAAACTTTTACTTTCCTCTAGTCAGGATCGCCCTGAGATTTGCACGGTCCATCGTGAACCAATGCAGTAAACTATGTCGGAAACTATAACGGAATCTATGTCGGAAACTATGTCGGAATCTACTTCGGAACCTACGTCGGAAACTATGTCGGAAAATGAGAACGGCAACGATATAGTTTCCGACATAGTTTCCGAAGTAGTTTCCTACATAGTTTCCGATGTAGTTTCCGACATGGATTTTTTTTGTAAAAATTGTTTTTTGAAAATAATTTTTTTTGTAAAAGTTTTTTTTGTATAATTTTTTTTGTAAAATTTTTTTTTGTAAAAATTTTTTGAAGCTGCAAAAAAAAACTTTTCTGCCACACATGCACAAAAACTCGAGTTTTTGTTCGCCTTAAGCGGGGCAGAACTTGCAGGGTTCTGAACACAAGGGTTCTTCGGCATATAAGGAACTTGAGAATAATGTAATCTTTTCTATTTTGTTGTTTCCAGGGGCGAGAAAAAGTCGAGAGCGGTAAGAAAATTCTGATGACTTCTTTAACAAAATGTCGGACAAGGTTGCACACGACTTGGAACACAGCACTTTGAGAATTTTTTCCAGAAAACAAAAAACTTTTTTGGCAAAAAGAAGAATCACAAGAATTCTTTTGGAAATAAGAAACCTGAAAATAATATTGTGTTTCTATTTTATTGTTTCCTGAGGCGAGGAAAAATCAAGAGCTGTGTAGAATTTTGACGCTCGTTGTCAAACACTTGTCTCCCGTGATCAAAACACCGCACTTCAACAATTTTTTTTTCAAATAACTAAAAACATTTCTGTCAAAAGAAAAAATCACATGGATTCTTCGGGTAATAAGGAGCTTGAAAACAATGTTCTTTTTTTAATTTATTATTTTCTGGGGCAAGAAAAAGTCGAGAGCGGTGAGGAAATTCCGATGTTTTCTCTAACAAAATGTCGGATACAGTTGCGCTTGACGCAATGTGTAAACTCTGGCGGCGGACTCGTCAACTCCCCACAAGTTAACGGCAGCACAAGTCCGACATTTTGTTAAAGAAAACATCGAAATTTTCTCACCGCTCTCGACTTCTCCTTGCCGCAGATAACAATACCTATATTAAAAAACGAACATCATTTTCAGGCTCCTTCCCAGTAAGAAGGAGGAAATTGAAAAAGATTGGAATTTTATGATTTTCGAAGAAAAAGTCAAATTATGTAATCTTTTTTAATACGTTTTCTGTCCAATCCATTTGTATCCGGTGATAACACCTACTTTTATCCGCAAATCAATCCTTATTAATATGGGTTCAAATATTTGTGAATCCAAATTAATCCCTTTATAAATACAGAAAATAAAATGAATATTTTTTAATGTCCGCAGTTCAGATTATTCAATACAAATGAATCCCTTTATAATGAAATTAAAATTTTTGAAAAATCAATATTTTTGAAGACCTACAGTTCAGATTTAATTAATCCAATTGAAACCTTTTATAATTAAAAAAATGATATGAATATTTTTTAATACCTACACTGAAAGAAATATTTCCGTGGAACTGCAATAATTATGGGCAGATTGGCAATATTTTATTGCTGTTTTGGGAACTGCCATACGTATTTGTGTTTTAGCCATACGACTGTGTGAAACCGCGAGAGACATTGTAAGGTTAGGTAAAATCGACAGTGACGCACCGATGCATTATGTCAAACTTCTACATAACCTGTCAACCATACTCAAATGTCTAATCTGATCACTGTATTTTTTTCAGTGTACAGCTTAGATTATTCAATACAAATAAATCTCTCTATAATAAAATTTAAATTAAAATAAAACTAATATTTTTAAATACCGACAATTCATTTCATCTCTACATGTGATTGAAACTTAATATTTGATAAATTTTTATTTATTTCAGATGAACTCATTTATAATGCGTCTTCGGCGCAAAATTATACACCGTTTTTATACACTGTTGCATCTTAAGATATTTCTCTTCCAGTTATAGGTACTTAAAAAAATCGATTCTCTATGGATTAATGGATTTTCTTTAAATTGTGAGAAAACGTTATTTTATATCTGCCTTCTATCTAATTAAGATTTCAGGACCCTTTACCGTCTAAAATTTGAGATATTCTTGTTCGAAATTTCAATTTTTTATCATTTTGCATGTAAAATTGAAATTTCGAACAAGAATATCTCAAATTTTAGACGGTAAAGGGTCCTGAAATCTTAACCAGATAGAAGGCACATATAAAATAACGTTTTCTCACAATTTAAAGAAAATCCATAAAAAACTATTTTTTCAAGTATATAACTGCAAGAGAAATACCTTAATTGTGGGTTAAAAAGCGAAAAATACGTAAATTTGAAGATAATTTTTAGTGATCTTTATAATTTATTAAGACGTTGATGAAAGTTTCTTAAAAGTGTTCATTAATAAAGTTTTTTTTTACTTAAATATTTTTCTTGAATACATTTTTAAAGAATTTAAATTAATCATCTTTTGAAGCTTTTTAAATCTGAATTAGTGGTTTTCTACTATTGAATTAGTGAAAGGTGAGCTACTATTAAATAGTAATAATTTTACTAATTTTTTAGTAGAAAACTACTTATTGAAACAGTGAAACTTTAACATTTCAATTAGTAGTTTCCTACTATTTCAATTAGTAGTTTTTTATTAAAAATTAGTAGTTTTCTACTAAACAAATTAGTAAAATTATTACTAATTTTACTAATTTGTTATTAATTTTTCCACTTATCAATAATTTATTAATAGAAAAACACTAATTCAGATTTAGAGAGAAAGTTATTAAATTTTGTTTAGACTTTATTAAAAAAAATCTTTTTTGAAATCTGTATTGACAGTGTGTAATTTTTAAAATAAAAACACAACTTCAATGTATGCCTCAATGTATGCTCAGTCAACATCATTCTTCAACTTAAACTTAAGAATAAAAGAACACAAAGATGATGTTTATGAATCACCTAATAAATGGACTGCTCTTACCGAATATGCCTGTTTTAAGGACCATACTTTCGATTTTGATAAAGTAAAAATTGAGGCAAAAATTTTAGACAGAACGGGAAATTATAAAAAACGTATGATCCTTAAAATGAATTAACGGATACAACAGCAGTTAACGAACGTAATGACACTAACAACATATCTGTTTTTTAATAAGCAATTTTATAGTTTTAATCTCAGCAATATTTCTGTTTATATTTTGACGAGTATTTTCATTTACATCGTCACTAAAATGTTTCCCGAGGTCTCTAAAATCTTGACCCCTTCATAACAATGCACCCACACAAACAAGTTTTTTTTCCTATCGAGACAACTTAAAGTTTTCTTGAACCCTCGCTTGATCCTTTTATGACTTTTAACATGTGTTTCATCTCAACTGTCACTTTCCTTGTAAACTCAGTTTTCGTTAAATTTTGATCCGGTCAACACGTACCAAAAACGCTCATTCAAAACTTAAAATTAAATTATACTGACAAAATTTTTTTCGGTTTTCATTATAAAAACTATAAAAACGGTTGTGAAAGTGCTATATGGATTGCCAGACTTTCTGGATAGAAAAATGGATACTATTACTAAGTAAATTTTAGGTACATATTATTTTCGTTTTTTACACCACAAATTATTAGCAATAGCTATAAAATTTAATAGTTAATTATTTTCGTCATATTGTAATTTTTCTTTTAATTATCAATTATTTTCTTGAAATTTCCATTTAATTCTTTAATTTCCAATTTATTTCTTCAATTTTTAATTATTTTCTTTAATTCTGAAATATTTTCTTTAATTTTTAATTATTTTGATCAATTTTCAATTAATTCCTCAATTTCCAATAATTCCCGGACTTTTTCAATTATTTTTTACACTCATAAAAATTGTTTTAATATTGCAAATCAATTATTCAATTCTAGAATTCTTCATTTCTCGAGTTATTTTCTTTAATATTAATAAATTATCGCTTTTTTCTATTATTTTGTTCGATATCATTAAGTTTCTTTAATTTTAAATACAATTATTCAATTATGTTCTTTAATTTTTAATGCCATTCTTCAATTTTTATTTCCAATCTTCAGTTTTAAATTTTTTTCTTCTAAGATATATTCATTAATTCTCGGCTTTTTTCAATTACTCTTTTTCAATTTTTAAGTATATTCTTTCAATTTCAATTCCATTCTTCAATGTTTAATTGCTTTCTTCTATTTTCATTTACTTTTTACAATTTTAATTATTTTTTTCGATTTTCAATCCAGTTGTTAAATGGGCAATTATTTCCAACAATTATTTCTATAATTTTCTTAATTTTTCAATTTACAATTATTTTCTTTACATTTAATATTACTTGTTTCATTTTTTCAATTATTTTTTTCAGTTGTCTATTAATCTAGTTATTTTTTAATTTTCTTTTTACTTGACAATTATTTTCGTCATTTTTCACATATTTTCTTCATTTTTTCAATTACTCTAGTTATTTTTTAACTTCAATTTTTAATTATTTTCCGCAGTTTTCAATTAATTCCTACAATTTTTCAATTTTAAATTATTAACTAAAAATTTTATAATTATTCTTTGATTTTATAAATTACTAGCTTTCGAGCCCGCCTTCGGCGGGCATCGAAATCTAGTGGCGTGCCATCAACAGTATTTTTTAACCAAAAATATTCTCTGACTGAAAGTATTTTTTAAAGCATGCATTTTCCGACAGAAAGTATTTTTTGACAAAAATTATTTTCATGCAGGTGTTTGAAACAAATTTGGGTGTACTTCGCAGCTTAAACCTCAAATCTTTTTGATACTTCGTATGCTTACGTAATTTGATCCGCTGTTTACAAATATCATAGTGAAAAGTGTGTGTATATGTGAGTATGTGTTTGTGTGTATATGTGTGTGTATGTATATATGTATATATGCATGTTTATGGGTATGTATGTACGTGTATGTGAAAATGTGACTTAGTTGTATATCTCAGCTTTTAATAATATTTTCTAAAATTTTTTTTTTATAAATCTAAGTAGAGTGACACTCTAATACTCTGCCAAATTTCACCTGAATCGGCTGAGCCGTTTTTAAGTGATGCCCGGACAAAAAATCCTGGACAGACAGACAGACAGAATTTTTTTTTTGCATTTTCGCGATTCTTATCACTTAAAACGAAAAAGTATGTAAAATTTTTTGAGTTTGGCGCAATGTACAGACAAAATGTTCATTTTATTTATACAGATTTTGTTGAGTTGCGTGTTAATCTAGCCATATTTTGAATTGTGTTTTCAGTTGTCATTTATTTTCGTCATTTTGTAATTTTTTTTTCAGTTATCAATTATTATTTTTTAAAATTTTAATTTAATTCTTAAATTTTCGATGTATTTCTTCAGTTCTCAATTTATTTCCTCAATTCTTTAATTTTCAATTTATTTCTTCAATTTTTAATTATTTTCTTCAATTCTCAAATATTTTCTTTAATTTTAAATTATTTTGATCGATTTTCAATTAATTCCTCAATTTCCTATAATTCTTGGACTTTTTCAATTATATTGTACACTCATAAAAATTGTTTTAAAATTGTAATTATTCCTACAATTTTCTTAATTTTTCAATTTGCAATTATTTTCTTTAAATTTAATATTTCTTGTTTAATTTTTTCAATTATTTTTTCAGTTGTCTATTAATCTAGTTATTTTTCGATTTTTGTTTTCAATTGACAATTATTTTCGTCATTTTTCAACTATTTCCTTCAATATTATTAATCATTTTCCGCAGTTTTCATTTATTTCCTACAATTTTTCAATTTGCAATTATTATCTTAAAATTTTATAACTATTCTTCGATTTTTTAAGTTATTTTGATCGGTTGTGTATTAATCTAGCCGTCTTTTGAATTTTGTTTTCAATTGTCAATTATTTTTGCCATTTTGTAATTTTGTTGTTTATTATCAATTATTTTTTTCAAATTTTCAATTTATTTCCTCCATTTTTACTATTTTCTTCAATTTCAATTATTTTTATCGATTTTCAATACAGTTGTTCAATTTACAATTAGGTATTTCCAACAGTTATTCCTATAATTTTTCAACTCTTTTGTTTAAAATTAAAATTTATTGTTAAAATTTTTAACCTATTCTTTTCAATTGTGTAATTATGTAGCTATTTTTCGACATTTGTTTTCAAATGTCAATGTATTTTTGTCATTTTTCAAATATATTCTTCAATTTCGTAAGTTTCATTATTTGAATTTGCAAAAATTTATGTTTTTAAATGACCAATAATGTAAAGTTTGTCGCGCGCTTGAGCGCGCGTTAATGTTGCTAGTAAATAATAATTGACAGTCAACAATTTTTATTTTTCTAACCATAGGCCATTAATTTGTAAAATTAGGAAAAAGTTGTTTCTTTCCAGGTGAATTTGTGAGTAATTAATCATTATTAACAATAATTTGTTTATAACAATTGCAATTGGTTGTTGTGGTTAATTTGACTGAATAAGTTATTGTTGTAAAATATAAAAAAATAGTTAAGTCAGAAAAGACTACAACTCGCTAGGTTCATTTGGATATTAGTTATAAATTAATAATTACATAAATTGTGTATAAATACCCCCCATTTATGGGAGTTGTTTATAACCCTATAAATCGAAATTAATGAAATTAATTTCAAAAATTGAAATTCTTTGTTACTTTTTTGTTTACGCCTTATAGTGATTTCAAATGTGCTCTTTTAATCTGAATTAGTGAAAAACGGTCACTAATTCGAATTAGTGGAAATTTTTACTTATTTTCAGTCAATTTTCACTAAAACTTTAGTAAAGAATTTAAAAATGTGCTCTTTTAATCTGAATTAGTGAAAAACGGTCACTAATTCGAATTAGTGGAACTTTTTACTTATTTTCAGTCAATTTTCACTAAAACTTTAGTAAAGAATTTAAAAATTTAAGAATTTAAGAATTTAATGTATATTAATTTGAATTTCTTCAGTGACTTTTCACTGATTTATTTTTAAAGAGATGAGTATTTAGAACAATGGATTTGGTTTTATTTATTTAAATTATAAAGAGATTAATTTGGATTGAATAATCTGAACTACGTGTTTTCAAATATTAAATTTTCATTTTTTTTTTCATTATAATGGTATTTATTTGGATTAAATAAAACTGAATCGTGAGTATTTAAAATGTTCATTTTATATTTTTCAATTATAAGGGTATTCCTTCGGATAAATTTTCATTTTATTTTAATTGCATTTTTATTATAAAAATATTCATTCAGATTGAATAATCTGACGTGTGGATATTTAAAAATAATTAGTTTATTTTTTCATTATAAAGGGATTCATTTGTATTCAATAACCTGAACTGCAGATATTAAAAAATATTCATTTTATTTTTTTTCCATTATAAAGGGATTCATTTGGATTGACAAATTTTTTAAACCTATATTCATAAGGATTGATTTTCGGGTAAAAGTAGGTGCTATCACCGGATACAAATGTATTGGACAGAAAACGTATTCAAAAATATTAACATTTTTTAATATTTTTTAATTACTATCTTCTTACTGGGTTATTACTCGAAGAATCCATGTGGTTTTTTCTTTTGACAGAAATGTTTTTACTTATTTGAAAAAAATTGTTAAAGTGCGGTGTTTTGATCACGGGAGACAAGTGTTTGACAACGAACGTCAAAGTCTCCATAGCTCTCGACTTTTTCTAGCGTTAAGAAACGATGAAATAAAAAAACATATTATTTTCAGGTTTCTTATTTCCCATAGAAACCTTGTGATTTCTCCATTTGCCAGAAAAGCTAGAAAAAAATTCTTGAAGTGCAGTGTTTGGATCACGAGAGACAAGTCTCTGAATACGAACCTAAAAATTCTTCACAGTTTTTGATTTTTCTTCGCCTCAGGAAACAATAAAATAGAAACACAATATTATTTTCAGGTTTCTTATTTCCAAAAGAATTCTTGTGATTCTTCTTTTTGCCAAAAAAGTTTTTTGTTTTCTGGAAAAAATTCTCAAAGTGCTGTGTTCCAAGTCGTGTGCAACCTTGTACGACATTTTGTTAGAGAAGTCATCAGAATTTTCTTACCGCTCACGACTTTTTCTTGCCCCAGGAAACAATAAAATAGAAAAGAAAACACTATTCTCAAGTTCCTTATATACCGAAGAACCCTTGTGTTCAGAACCCTGCAAGTTCTGCTCCGCTTAAGGCGAACAAAAACTTGAGTTTTTGTGCATGTGTGGCAGAAAAGTTTTTTTTGCAGTTTCAAAAAATTTTCACAAAAAAAACCATGTCGGAAACTACATCGGAAACTACATCGGAAATTATGTAGGAAACTACGTCGGAAACTATGTCGGAAACTATATCGTTGGCGTTCTCATTTTCCGACATAGTTTCCGACGTAGATTCCGACATAGTTTCCGACATAGTTTCCGACATAGATTCCGTTATAGTTTCCGACATAGTTTACTACATTGGTTCCGATCTCGGAATTTTCGATAGGGTTGTATCATAGTACATGGTAATCCTTTACTATATTAAAATGTAACCAGTTTTTCGTTTATTTTTTCGTTAGTTTGTCCATTTTATTAAGTTAACCTACTTTTTCCTATTGGTATATTAAAAAATGGTGAGTCCTTTATGTTGTGAAGCATTTTTATACGCAGTTGCATATGCAAAATCGTGCATTAATACATAAAAATGATGTTGACTTTCGAAAATTTGAAAAAATTTTCGTTCGTTCTTTCGTTTGTTCGTTTACCAATTCGATTAAGTCTACTCGCTTTTCCTAATTAAAACACATTTTTATACGCAGTAACACATGCGCAGTAGTTCACATTGATCGCTACATCCCCGAGATAGTTCATCTGGAAGGCCACATGTGCGCAGTAGTCATACGTTACTTCTGCACATGCGCAGTAGTTAACTAGGTCAATTTCACATGCGCAGTAGTGAAAATGGAGTGCTACAGATGCGCAGTAGTGAATCATAAATGCTACACAAGCGCTGTATTGCACTAGGAGAGTACTGTGCGATTTAAAGGTGCTTAGTAATTGCTACAATTCTTTCGAATTTTCAGAAATTCTTTATCGCTTCTCAACCCCGTATATTTTGTCAAATTTGTTAAAATATCTGAAAACTTATATTATTTACCTTAATTAATAAATAAAATTTGTTAAATATTAATGGTTTTTTTTCGTATAACACCTATATAATCTAATAAAATTGTTTGCAAAAGTTTTAAATTTTTATTACTTTTAGCAACCTTTTTTTATTATAAAGTGGGAGGGGGGGGGGATTAATCTACATACTGTCTGGACATTGTTATGTTAATTATTCTGTAAAAAATTATTTGAGAAAATTCAATTATTTACATAGAATAAAGAGTTTTTAATTTCTCGAAATAGTTGTATCATAGTATATGGTAATCCTTTATCCTTTACTATATTAAAATGTAACCAGTTTTTCGTTCATTTTTTCGTTAGTTTGTTCATTTTATTAAGTTAACCTACTTTTTCCTATTGGTATATTAAAAAATAGTGAGTCCGTTATGTTGTGAAGCATTTTTATACGCAGTTGCATATGCAAAATCGTGCATTAATACATAAAAGTGATGTTGACTTTCGAAAATTTGAAAAAATGTTCGTTCGTTCTTTTGTTCGTTTACAACTTCTATTAATTCTACTCGCTTTTCCTGATTAAAATACATTTTTATGCACAGTAACACATGCGCAAAAGTTTACACTAAGCGCTACATGTCCGAGATAGTTCATCGTGAGGGCCACATGTGCGCAGTAGTCATACGTTACTTCTGCACATGCGCAGTAGTTAACTAAGTCAATTTTACATGCTCAGTTGTGAAAATTAAGTGCTACAGATGCGCAGTAGTAAATTATGAATGCTACACATGCGCTGTATTGCACTAGGAGAGTACTGTTGGATTTAAAGGTGCTTAGTAATTGCTACAATTCTTTCGAATTCTCAGAAATTCTTTATCGCTTCTCAACCCCATATATTTTGTCAAATTTGTTTAAATAACTAAAAATTTATATTATTTAGCTTATTAAATAAATAAAATTTGTTAAATATTAATGGTTTTTTTTTTCGTATAACACCTATATAATCTAATACACTTGTTTGCAAAAGTTTTAAATTTTTATTACTTTACGCAACGTTTTTTGATTATAAAGAGGGGGGAGGAGGAAAATTAATCAACATACTATCTGGACATTGTTATTTTAATTATTCTGTAAAAAATTATTTGAGAAAATTCAATTATTTACATAGAATAAATAGTTTTTAATTTCTCGAAAAAGTTGTATCATAGTACATGGTAATTCTCTACTATATTAAAATGTAACCAGTTTTTCGTTTATTTTTTCGTTAGTTTGTTAATTTTATTAAGTTAACCTACTTTTTCCTATTGGTATATTAAAAAATAGTGAGTCCTTTATGTTGTGAAGCATTTTTATACGCAGTTGCATATGCAAAATCGTGCATTAATACATAAAAGTGATGTTGACTTTCGAAAATTTGAAAAAATTTTCGTTCTTTCTTTTGTTCGTTTACCACTTCTATTAATTCTACTCGCTTTTGCTGATTAAAATACATTTTTATGCGCAGTAACATATGCGCAAAAGTTCACACTAAGCGCTACATGTCCGAGATGGTTCATCGTGAGGGCCACATGTGCGCAGTAGTCATACGTTACTTCTGCACAAGCGCAGTAGTTAACTAGGTCAATTTTACATGCTCAGTTGTGAAAATTGAGTGCTACAGATGCGCAGTAGTAAATCATGCATGCTACACATGCGCTGTATTGCACTAGGAGAGTACTGTTGGATTTAAAGGTGCTTAGTAATTGCTACAATTCTTTCGAATTTTCAGAAATTCTTTATCGCTTCTCAACCCCATATATTTTGTCAAATTTGTTTAAATATCTAAAAATTTATATTACTTATCTTATTAAATAAATAAAATTTGTTAAATATTAATGGTTTTTTTTTCGTATAACACCTATATAATCTAATAAACTTGTTTGCAAAAGTTTTAAATTTTTATTACTTTACGCAACGTTTTTATATTATAAAGAGGGAGGGGGGGGGGGAATTAATCAACATACTGTCTGGACATTGTAATGTTAATTATCATGTTAAAAATTATTTGAGAAAATTCAATTATTTACGTAGAATAAAGAGTTTTTAATTTCTCGAAATAGTTGTATCATAGTATATTGTAATCCTTTTCCTTTTTACTATATTAAAATGTAACCAGTTTTCCGTTCATTTTTTCGTTAGTTTGTTAATTTTTTTAAGTTAACCTACTTTTTGCTATTGGTATATTAAAAAATAGTGAGTCCTTTATGTTGTGAAGCATTTTTATACGCAGTTGCATATGCAAAATCGTGCATTAATACATAAAAATGATGTTGACTTTCGAAAATTTGAAAAAATTTTCGTTCGTTCTTTCGTTTGTTCGTTTACCACTTCTATTAAGTCTACTCGCTTTTCCTGATTAAAACACATTTTTATGCGCAGTAACACATGCGCAGTAGTTCACATTGAGCGCTACATGTCCGAGATAGTTCATCGTGAGGGCCACATGTGCGCAGTAGTCATACGTTACTTCAGCACATGCGCAGTAGTTAACTAGGTCAATTTCACGTGTGCAGTAGTGAAAATTGAGTGCTACAGATGCGCAGTAGTAAATCATGAATGCTACACATGCGCTGTATTGCACTAGGAGAGTACTGTGCGATTTAAAGGTGCTTAGTAATTGCTACAATTCTTTCGAATTCTCAGAAATTCTTTATCGCTTCTCAACCCCATATATTTTGTCAAATTTGTTTAAATAACTAAAAATTTATATTATTTAGCTTATTAAATAAATAAAATTTGTTAAATATTAATGGTTTTTTTTTTTCGTATAACACCTATATAATCTAATACACTTGTTTGCAAAAGTTTTAAATTTTTATTACTTTACGCAACGTTTTTTGATTATAAAGAGGGGGGAGGAGGAAAATTAATCAACATACTATCTGGACATTGTTATTTTAATTATTCTGTAAAAAATTATTTGAGAAAATTCAATTATTTACATAGAATAAATAGTTTTTAATTTCTCGAAAAAGTTGTATCATAGTACATGGTAATTCTCTACTATATTAAAATGTAACCAGTTTTTCGTTTATTTTTTCGTTAGTTTGTTAATTTTATTAAGTTAACCTACTTTTTCCTATTGGTATATTAAAAAATAGTGAGTCCTTTATGTTGTGAAGCATTTTTATACGCAGTTGCATATGCAAAATCGTGCATTAATACATAAAAGTGATGTTGACTTTCGAAAATTTGAAAAAATTTTCGTTCTTTCTTTTGTTCGTTTACCACTTCTATTAATTCTACTCGCTTTTGCTGATTAAAATACATTTTTATGCGCAGTAACATATGCGCAAAAGTTCACACTAAGCGCTACATGTCCGAGATGGTTCATCGTGAGGGCCACATGTGCGCAGTAGTCATACGTTACTTCTGCACAAGCGCAGTAGTTAACTAGGTCAATTTTACATGCTCAGTTGTGAAAATTGAGTGCTACAGATGCGCAGTAGTAAATCATGCATGCTACACATGCGCTGTATTGCACTAGGAGAGTACTGTTGGATTTAAAGGTGCTTAGTAATTGCTACAATTCTTTCGAATTTTCAGAAATTCTTTATCGCTTCTCAACCCCATATATTTTGTCAAATTTGTTTAAATATCTAAAAATTTATATTACTTATCTTATTAAATAAATAAAATTTGTTAAATATTAATGGTTTTTTTTTCGTATAACACCTATATAATCTAATAAACTTGTTTGCAAAAGTTTTAAATTTTTATTACTTTACGCAACGTTTTTATATTATAAAGAGGGAGGGGGGGGGGGGAATTAATCAACATACTGTCTGGACATTGTAATGTTAATTATCATGTTAAAAATTATTTGAGAAAATTCAATTATTTACGTAGAATAAAGAGTTTTTAATTTCTCGAAATAGTTGTATCATAGTATATTGTAATCCTTTTCCTTTTTACTATATTAAAATGTAACCAGTTTTCCGTTCATTTTTTCGTTAGTTTGTTAATTTTTTTAAGTTAACCTACTTTTTGCTATTGGTATATTAAAAAATAGTGAGTCCTTTATGTTGTGAAGCATTTTTATACGCAGTTGCATATGCAAAATCGTGCATTAATACATAAAAATGATGTTGACTTTCGAAAATTTGAAAAAATTTTCGTTCGTTCTTTCGTTTGTTCGTTTACCACTTCTATTAAGTCTACTCGCTTTTCCTGATTAAAACACATTTTTATGCGCAGTAACACATGCGCAGTAGTTCACATTGAGCGCTACATGTCCGAGATAGTTCATCTTGAGGGCCACATGTGCGCAGTAGTCATACGTTACTTCAGCACATGCGCAGTAGTTAACTAGGTCAATTTCACGTGTGCAGTAGTGAAAATTGAGTGCTACAGATGCGCAGTAGTAAATCATGAATGCTACACATGCGCTGTATTGCACTAGGAGAGTACTGTGCGATTTAAAGGTGCTTAGTAATTGCTACAATTCTTTCGAATTTTCAGAAATTCTTTATCGCTTCTCAACCCCGTATATTTTGTCAAATTTGTTTAAATATCTGAAAATTTATATTATTTACCTTAATTAATAAATAAAATTTGTTAAATATTAATGGTTTTTTTTCGTATAACACCTATATAATCTAATAAAATTGTTTGCAAAAGTTTTAAATTTTTATTACTTTTAGCAACCTTTTTTTATTATAAAGTGGGAGGGGGGGGGGATTAATCTACATACTGTCTGGACATTGTTATGTTAATTATTCTGTAAAAAATTATTTGAGAAAATTCAATTATTTACATAGAATAAAGAGTTTTTAATTTCTCGAAATAGTTGTATCATAGTATATTGTAATCCTTTCCTTTACTATATTAAAATGTAACCAGTTTTCCGTTCATTTTTTCGTTAGTTTGTTAATTTTTTTAAGTTAACCTACTTTTTGCTATTGGTATATTAAAAAATAGTGAGTCCTTTATGTTGTGAAGCATTTTTATACGCAGTTGCATATGCAAAATCGTGCATTAATACATAAAAGTGATGTTGACTTTCGAAAATTTGAAAAAATGTTCGTTCGTTCTTTTGTTCGTTTACAACTTCTATTAATTCTACTCGCTTTTCCTGATTAAAATACATTTTTATGCACAGTAACACATGCGCAAAAGATTACACTAAGCGCTACATGTCCGAGATGGTTCATCGTGAGGGCCACATGTGCGCAGTAGTCATACGTTACTTCTGCACATGCGCAGTAGTTAACTAAGTCAATTTTACATGCTCAGTTGTGAAAATTAAGTGCTACAGATGCGCAGTAGTAAATTATGAATGCTAGACATGCGCTGTATTGCACTAGGAGAGTACTGTTGGATTTAAAGGTGCTTAGTAATTGCTACAATTCTTTCGAATTTTCAGAAATTCTTTATCGCTTCTCAACCCCATATATTTTGTCAAATTTGTTTAAATATCTAAAAATTTATATTATTTATCTTATTAAATAAATAAAATTTGTTAAATATTAATGGTTTTTTTTTTCGTATAACACCTATATAATCTAATACACTTGTTTGCAAAAGTTTTAAATTTTTATTACTTTACGCAACGTTTTTTGATTATAAAGAGGGGGGGGGGGATTAATCTACATACTATCTGGACATTGTTATGTTAATTATTCTGTAAAAAATTGTTTGAGAAAATTCAATTATTTACATAGAATAAAGAGTTTTTAACTTCTCGAAAAAGTTGTATCAGAGTACATGGTGTCATAGATACTGTTACTACCTGCCTTACCGACATGAGACCTTAGAGGGCGCTAGAAAAGTAAGAGTGAGTCTTGTCAGTGGGTGGAAACTGATAGTAGGAAGCGAAAATAGTGTTTGGGATAGTTGGAAAAAGGGCTAGTAGCCGTGGTGGCTCCACTGTCGACCTTTGGATGTGTGAGTCACTGTCGACACGAGCCACACAAATTTATTCTTCTCGTTCGTGTGATTGCGGCGTGATTTTCTGTTTTTGTTTTTGAGACTTGTTTTTTGTGTCAGGTTCAGTTGTCTTTTAAAAAAAAATTCGCAAAAGTTTGTGTTTCGCGTTGTGGAGTGCACACCAATCAGCTGTAATTCTTTATATTACACAATGGCACCAAAAAGAAAACTTGAAAAGGAACATGAGGTTGAAGGTAAGGTTCAATACTTTTAATATAATTTATTTAATTATTTATTAATTTTGCATTAATAATGTGAAGTAATTGTCGAGTTATATAAATTTTGTTCTTAATTAAAGTGTATATATTTATAAATTAGTATTGAAATTTAGTTTTGAAGAATACGATCCTAACCTGAAATTGTTAAGCTTTTACGGATTTTTAATTTTGTTTCATTTTTTGATATGTGACAGTTTTTTTTCCTTCCATTTCAATTAATATTTTTAATTTTGTCACCAATTTTGTACTTAGAAATATTTTTTCCTTTATTTACATTTTTTAACTTGTTTGCTGTAATTTCTGAGTTTTAAAAACATTTATTCGAAACTTTTATAAAAATTTTTAATAATTATTCTGAATATTCTATGTTTTTTATAAATTTTATTCATGTTTTCCTTCATGGCACTTCATAATTTAAAAAATTTTATTTCTTTCTGTTTAGGACTTTTTCCTTTTAATTATAATTTTTCCAAATTATTATAATTTTCTTTAATTTTGTTCTATTTTTTGATATCTGACAATTTTTTTCCTTCCATTTCAATTAATATTTTTAATTTTGTCACCTTTTTTGTACTTAGAAACATTTTTCCTTCATTTAAATTATTTAATTTGTTTCCTGTAATTTCGAAGTTTTAAAAACATTTATTCGAAACTCTTATCAAAATTTTTAATATTTATTCTGAATATTCTATGTTTTAGATACATTTTTATTCATTTGTTTTCCTTTATGTAACTTAATAATTATAAAAATTTAATTTTTTTCTGTTTAGGACTTTTTCCTATTAATTCTAATTTTTCCAAATTTTGAAAAAATGTGTTTATTATTTTCTCTTCCATTTTTAAAAAAATATTTCAATGTTTTTCCTAATTTATCTTGTTAGTAATTTTTTTTATTTAATAAATAGTGTCAATAACAATTTTTAGTTTTTAAAAATATATTCTGCTTTTTTATTAATGTTTTGTGTATTTTCACGTTTGCGTATGTTTTAAAATTTTTTTCTTTTGTTTTTTAATAATGTTAATAACTTTTTTTATTTTAAACATTCTACTCTTTTTTTTTTAACTGTTTTCTAATTTTTAATATTTTGTTTTCATAATTTACTATTCTTCCTGTGCTTCCTGTTATTCTTTTAATTTTGATAAACTGTTTTCTCTATTTTTCAGTACTTTATTATTAAATGCTCTCAGTTTGAAAAATAAATTACTTAAAAAAATATTATATAATTTTATGTAGACATGTAGAAAAAAATGTTATTGAAATAAAAAAATATGATTATTTTATTTGAAAATAATTATGATTTTTATTTATTAATGCTTTCAATAATAAATTAAAATTTTATTTTATTTGTTCATTTATTACAAATAACTTATATACGTTAATTTTTAGGTGTTGCTAAGGAAAGGAAGAAAATGGTCTGGCGGTGTGTTGTACCACAGTGCCCTGGTAATAGCAAGGTATTGCGGCATTCATTTCCCAAGGATTCTGAGAGGTCTCAGAAGTGGGTAGACGCCGTCAACAACCCTGCATTAAATGGAAACAACGTGGAGGAATTGCGAAGCCACTATGTTTGCGCACTACATTTTGCGGATAGTGCGTACAGGATTACTGGAGTTCGACGTGTGTTGAAGGAAAATGCAGTTTCTGTTGAAAGATTGGGTCCTTCTACAATTCTTTCAGATGTGACTGCAACTTTTTCAAATTTGAGTAACATACGTCCTTCTGAAACTTACGTTCCTCCAGTGACACCTGCTGTGGACACTGATAGAGTTGAAGCAGTAAAGAAGATAAAAGCAATGATCCAGGAGAGCCAGGATGAAGGAATGGAAGTGGAATTCTTGGACTCCGCAACTGATATTGGATGGAATGTTTTGCCTTCAGTTGTAGGGCATGAAACGACTGCTGCAGAAGAAAATGAAAGCGATCCTCCAAATAATTTTACACCAATAGCACCTACAAATTCTTCAAAGGTTGCTTCGGACATCAGGACAACACCTAAACGCAACAGGCGGCCTCTTCTAGACAAAATAACGAGAAAAAAAAATTTAACTCCAGTTGCATCACGGTTGCATGCTACTGCCACTCGTTTGCTAAAACAGCAATCGCAGACAACGCGGCGACTTGGAAGTTTCAAGGAACGTCTTCAGAAAGCTGAAAAATTCATAGAGTCTGTGGATATGAAAGATCTTCAGGCATTATCTCCAGAGCAACTAAAGTTTATTGAAATGCACGTAAGGAATGTGCATAAGAAAAAAAATGCGAGACGATTTACAACTGACGACAAAGTTTTAGCATTTGCTATTTATAAGCAGTCACCACAGTGCTACAGACTTTTAAGCCGCATTTTTATTTTGCCTACTCCAAGGTCTTTAAGAATGTTTATGCAAAAAATTTCATTGAAACCTGGTGTCAATAAAATTATTTTTGAACATTTGAAGGAGCAAGGCAAAACCATGAAGAAAAAAGATAAGGTGTGTTTCCTGTTGTGGGATGAAGTTTCCTTAGATGCGCAAATTTATTACGACGAAAAAGAAGACGCAATTGTAGGATTTGAGGACTGGGGCAACAAAAGGACCAATAAAATTGCCGATTACGCTCTTGTATTTATGTTAAGAGGGATTAATAGAAATTGGAAAATCCCTGTAACATATAATTTCTGCAAAGGAGCAACCTCGGGAGTTCAACTAATTCGATGCGTGAAGGAAATTGTACGAGCAGTAAAATTAGCTGGGTTTCAGCTAGTAGCCACGGTGTGCGACCAAGGTTCTCCTAATGTTAACTGCATTAATGGACTGTTAAAGGAGACTAGAGACAACTGTGTGCGGAAAAATAAGCCTTTCAGTAAGTATTCACAACATAACTATTTAAACTTAATTCTTCTTTATTTGTTTAGTTTTTAATTTTATAGTCTAAAATATATTAAATGAATCTTTTGTTTTCAGCTGGCCGAATACAACTTTGTGGATTTGATATAATTCCACTTTTTGATCCACCACACCTCATAAAAGGAATCAGAAAAAATTTTCTGACGAAGTTAATTGAGCTTCTTTTTCCCAAAATAGATGAAAAGAAAAAGAAATCGAAAGAGTACCTCCTGGTTGAACCATTCCTTGTGTCATCGGAACTGAAAGACAAACTCCAAGAAAAGTGCGAAACTACTGACAGCGATCGCTACTTTGCGACTTGGAAAACGATAGAGGACGCTTATGACATCGACACCAAATCTGTGGACAGCCTAAGGAGAAACATGCCGAAGCTTACTGATGGTCACGTCAGAAGAGATAAAATAAAGAAAATGCGGGTTTATCAAGCTGTACAAGTTCTTAGTAGAAGTGTGGCTCATTTCATACGATTCTTATCCACTTTGAAAGGTAAGCAACTGAATCTTGAAATATTAAGTACAATAATTGACAATTATTAAAAAATTTTAAAATAGCATTAATAATTAATCAGTTAATTTCTTCAAAAACCAATTGATTTTTATATATTAAAAGCACAAATGTTTAATTCCGATTTATTGGTTTAAAAATTTTTTGAAGTTTTTATTTATTTTATTCGAATGTTAATTGTACCTTTTTTTAGTTAATTCAATAATATTTTTCGATTATCAATTGTTTTCTTTCGTTTCAAGTGACCGAGACCATTTTTTCTATTAATTTAAAAAAATGTACATTATCATCTTCAATTTTTATTTATTTTCATTATTTTCCAAATAATTTTCTAAATTTTTAATTAGTACTTTTCTCAAATTTTAAATAGGATTTAAGTTTTTCAATTGTTTTTGAAGTTTTAACTATTTTCTTCAATTTGTAATTATTAAATGTTTAAATTTTTTCTTCAAATTTCAATTCCTTTATTCAATTTTATAACTTTTTTCAGTTTTTAATTATCTTCTGTAAATTTCAATTCCATTCTTTAAATTTTAATAATTTTCGACAATTTTAAATTATTTTCTTCAATGTTAATTATTTATTTATATATTCAATCCAGTTGTAAAATGTTTCATTATTTCCAACAATTATTCCTGCAATTTTCTTAATTTTTCAATTTGCAATTATTATATTTAAATTTAATAATTCTTATTCAGTTTTGTAAATTATTTTTCTCAGTTGTCTATTAATCTTGACATTTTTCGAATTTTGTTTTCAATTGTTAATTTTTTTTTCAATTTTGTCAATTATTTTCGTCATTATTAAATTATTTCTTTCAATTATTACTTATTTTCCACAATTTTTAATAATTTCCTACTTTCTTCAATACTTAATTATTCTCTTAACATTTTATAATTATTCTTTAATTTTTTTCAAGTTTTCTGTTTGTCTGTGCATTAATCTAGCCATATTTTCAATTCTTTTTTTCAATTGTCAATTATTTTCGTAAGTTTGTAATTTTTTCTTCAATTATTGATTATTTGTTCAAATTTCAATTTATTTCTTTCATTTTTAAACTATATTCTTCGATATTTTAATGCTTTTCCTCACCTTTTTGTCACCTTCTCCACGGAAAAAATTCACCTTTTCACCTTTCTTTAAGATAAAAGATACTGTGATGCCTGTATTTATTAAAAATTGAAAAATGAATTACAGGGACAATCGAGACAATGGATGGAGAAAAGTCTATGCCCAAAAAGGAAGGACTCGTTACCTCAGAGGCGCTAAAATTTTTCAACGACACTTTTGACTCATTGAATGGAAGAGCACAGGAAAAAAAGGAGAGTAGAAACGAGTTACGGCGTCAAGTTACGAATAACTCATGTCATCCTCATTTTTGGAAGGAAGCTGCGAACTGTATTGATAAAAACATTCGGTTTGTGCACCGAAATACTAAAAAAAATATTTGTGTTCACTCCTTAAAGAATTTACGCACAACTCTCCTAGGATTTAATCGTTTGTGGCAACAACTTAAGAAATTAGGTTTCAAGAGTTTCGCTCCCAGAAATGTTAACCAAGATCCCCTCGAAAACTTTTTTGGAATGATACGAAGCCACGGACGACGTAATATTAATCCAACGTGCTCACAATTTAGCTCTTCTTTCAAATCCCTCCTAATTAATAATTTGACATGTGCAGCAACTGTTAGGGGAAATTGCCAAAATGACGAAGCCACTCCACTATTTTCCCTTCGGAATTTAGTGGAAACAGCCGATACATTTCATGACAATGACCTTCCAGTTACTGACGATGGCAAAGAAAAGTTTGTTGTTGCAGACTTTGATTCGCAAAGTAATAATTCAGACATTTATGTTAATTACAAAAAGGTATTATTCGATCTACCTCGTACTGAAAGTTGCTGCTCTTTGTCAATGGAAGTGAAGCGTATTTGCCAAAATAATGATTTATTAAAAGATATTCACACAATTTTAGAGTCAAATATTCCCTTATTTTGTTTCAAAAGAGGAATTTCCACAAATTTAGCATTGCCTCTAGAATTTCTATTTGATTTTTCTCAATTTCATTGTGAGGATCACGATAAAAATGTATTAATTAATAAAATGTGTAAACTTTTAGCGATTGAGTTCGTTAAAACTTGGTGCAAGAAAATTAATAAACTTTTAAAAGGGAAAGAATCAGGCGACCGAATTCAATCCTCCTTAATGAAAGCTGCCCGTATACAGTACCAAAAAACCTTGCATAAAAAAAATAGAGATATTCCAGACGATTTGTAAATTTGTATATTGAAAATTTTTACGAAAAAAGAAATAATTGTATAAGTGTTTATTTATGTATGTGTTTATGTATATAAACCTCCGTCTAACTTTTTATTTGAATAAATAAATAAATAAATATTAAGTTTTATCTAAGAAAGAAAACATTGTAACTTATGTAATCATTTATAATTTTTTACATAAATAATAAAAATCTATATTTTATTCTAATTAACGTTTTTTCTCTTCATGAATTAACCAAGGTTTCTGTGTCTCAAAAAGTTTGAAAGAAGATAATACAAAGTTATTCACAAGAATAATTAATATTTTTTAATTTTTATTAATATTTCTTGTGAATAACTTTGTATTATCTTCTTTCAAACTTTTTGAGACACAGAATCCTTGGTTAATACTATCTAACCCTTTTGAATTTTCCCGCATTGTCCGCCATATTTAAATTTAGTTCCAATTAGAGGGCTAGTAACCATGAGGTCGCAGCAAACACTGCTTCAAACAAATTGCCCGTAGTTTCCGCCCACTGAGTCTTGTGCTGAACAACGAGTTGTAAACGACTTGTATGCTTATGCTAGTTAATAAATCTAAATAATAATAAATACGACTATTTATTACGTGGCGCAGTCGTGGACAAAGCGAGAATAAGTGTTTAGTGTTATCAAAATCAAAAGGATTTTAAGTGTAGACGAAAAAGATCAGCAGAATCAATCGTCAACAAAATGGGGGAAGAAGGCGCTGTTCCAGTACATTTGGTGACGCAGCCAACCTTGAAACCTCCACAGCTACTTTCATTAGATGGGAATGTTTCTGAAAACTGTATAAAATGGCTTAAAGATTTTAAATATATCTTAATTCAACGGAAAGCAATGGAAAGCCGGATGCAGTCAAGATCGCCCTTTTTTTGCATACTGTAGGAGAAGAAGCACAAGAGCTCTATGAGACATTTGATCTGTCCGAAGAAAATGCTGCCATCTATAATGCAGTAATCGCAGCTTCTGACCGACATTGTGTTCTGAAAAAGAATGAAAGCGTATGCCGTCATGTGATTTTTTAGCGCAACCAAAAAGAAGGAGAGACATGTGACGGATTTTTAACCGAAATAAAACGTTTAAGTATGGATTGTGCTTTTGACACCTTGAAGGACAGTTTAATAAAGGATCGAATCATAAGTGGAATCAGGAATACCAACATAAAAGATCGACTTCTTAGGGAAGAAAATATAACCGTAGAATCTTGTATACGTATTTGCAAAGCAGCAGAATTAGCAACACAGCAGGTGGCAACCCTGAAACAAGATGTCCAACATAGAGAAGAAATAAACACAATCAGCGGAAAAAACTTCAATCGACAAAAGCAAGGAAAGACTGAGACGCAGAAAAAACAAGAATATCCAGCAAATAGAGCGAGTACATCCAGCAACGATGGAAACAAATCCGATTCGACGTGATACAGGAAAAACAAAAATCAGCAACAGAAAATTTGCAGCAGATGTGGATACCAGCACCCAGCGAGAAGTTGCCCAGCTTACGGTAAAAAATGCAACAAATGTACAAAAAATAATCATTTTTCGCAGATGTGTCGACAAAGAAATATTGTAAGTACAATTGATCAAACATTAAATAAATCAGATGATAGTGAATCGTATTTCCTAGGTGTAGTTAAAGGGGCACACCTAGTGTGAGCGCCTAAAAAACGGTGATTTTTAGGAATTTTTTTTTAAGAATGTATTGCGTCAAATGTTTTGAATTTTTTTTACCTTTATTTGTCTATAAATCAGTTATTAATTTTTTATTTTTGTAAAGAAAAATACATATTTTTTTAAAAGTTATGTCCCATCTCGCAAGTGTAAAAAAAAAAGTTGTCCCACTGCTGCAGTGATTGCGGCCTTCTGAGTGACTGAAATCAAAAACACCAAAAAGATTATTAAACTAGAAGACATTTGCCGTACTATGACCCTCGGATGGAAAAAAATATTAAATTTCAAAAAAATGGCGGAGTTTTGAAAAAAAATTATAAATTTCGACTAAAAAATTCGATAGTTTTTGGCATCCCAAAATTTTATTTTTCATCCAAAAAAAAAAAACTGGAGCCTCATAGTACGGCAAATATCTTCTAGTTTAATAATCTTTTTGGTTTTTTTTATTTCAGTCACTCAGAAGGCCGCAATAACTGCAGCAGTGGAGAAACTGGTTTTTTTTGGATATAGCGAATAACTCTTTAAAAAAAAGATATTTTTCTTTGCAAAAATTACAAAATGTTCACTATTTATACAAATATACATGTACAAAACTTTAAAAAAAATTAGATGCAATAATTTCCCTGAAAAAAATTCCTAAAAATCGACGTTTTTTTCAGTCACTCACACTAGGTGTGCCCCTTAATATAGATTCAGAAAGCGATAGTGATTGGTATGAAAAAGTTTTATTTTTAGACACAAATAGAGATTTACAATTTAAATTAGACTCTGGGGCAGGATGCAACGCGACAGATATTAATGATTACAAAAAAGTGGGTCCAAAAATTGAAATATTATCGACAAATGCACAATTAGAAAATTATTCAGGTTCAAAAATACCGGTAATAGGAAAAGTAGTTGTAGGTTGTGTAATTAGAGGAAAAAAAGAAGCTTTAGAATTTTTCATAGTAAATTGTGAGAAAAGAAGTCCTGTTTTCGGATAACCAACTATCACAAAATTAAAACTAGCAGCTAGAATCGAAACAATTAAAGAAATGACTGTAAATAAACAACAAAAAAACTGTCAAACTTAGATTTCAAAAATTTAATAAAAGAAAACAATGACGTATTCCAAGGCATAGGAAAGTTAAAATTTAAATATGATTTAAAACTAAAGCCGGGGTATGTAGGTAAAGTAGAGCCGTGCAAAAATGTACCTTTTAAACTAAAGTTACGGTCACACCTCGACAACTGCCTGCCTGCGCAGGCAGCCGATATGAGATAAACGGAGAGAAAAAATTCAAATTTCTATTTCTGTCCTCTGTTATCTCATATCGGCTGCCTGCGCAGGCAGGCAGTTGTCGAGGTGTGACCGTACCTTAATAGAAACTTATAAACAAGAACTTGAAGATTTAGTAGGAAAAGATATTTTAGCTACAGAAAAAAACCCTACCGAATTTGTAAACTCTGTTGTCCTGCTTCGAAAACCAAAAAATAAATTAACAATTTGTTTAGATCCGCTAAATTTGAATGAAAATTTACTTCGAGAACATTTTATGCTGCCGACTTTTGAAGAATTAGCTTCAAAAGTTAGCAAAGCAAAGGTAATTGCTGAACTAGATGCCTCAAGAGCATTCTGGCAAGTAGAACTAACAGAAGAAAGTTCCAAATTAACGACTTTTCAAACACCATTTGGTAGATATAGATTTTTGCGTTTGCCATATGGAGTAAAGACGGCACCAGAGATTTTTCACAGATTGTATACTGAAATATTTGATAAAATAAAAAATAAATCGATTTACATTGACGATATGTTAATATGGGCTGAAAATGAAAAAGAACTTTATGAAATTTTACTTGAGATTTTTAAAACAGCTAGAGAAGCGGGAATTAGATTTAATCTGGATAAGTGTTCGTTTGGAGAAAAATCTGTAAATTTTTTAGGTCATGTTTTTACTCAAAATGGAATCAAATTAGATGAAAGTAGAATCGAAGCGATAAAGGATATGAAAATTCCAAAAAACAAAGGCGAAGTAGAAAGTCTTTTAGGAGTATTCACGTATATTGCCAAATTTATACCAAATATGTCAGATGTCACTGAACCTTTAAGAGAACTTATAAAAAAAGGGGCTGAATTTAACTGGATGGAACGTCACCAAGTAGCGCTAGAGAAATTTAAAGAACTTGTAAGTAGAGATCCTGTTTTGCAGTACTATAATTCAAACTTGGATTGTGTGTTAAGCGTAGATGCAAGCAGTACAGGATTAGGTGCCGTACTACTACAAAATAACCTTCCCGTAGCTTATGCCTCAAAAGCTCTAACCATAAGTCAAAAGGCTTGGGCCCAAATCGAGAAAGAAATGTATGCGATAGTGATAGGTTTAGAAAGATTCCATCAATATATCTACGGAAAGCCGATAACAGTTGAAAGTGATCATAAACCCCTAATACCTATTTTGAAAAAACCAATCGCGGATATACCAATAAGATTGCAAAAAATGCGCTTACGACTACCACCGTATGATTTGAATGTGATTTACAAGCCGGGAAAAGAAATTGTTATAGCAGACTTGCTGTCGCGAGCACATTTAGATTTTTCTAATGAAGATAAAGATCTAGATGCGCACATTCTAAATATTGTACTCACAGAAAATATGAGTGACTTAAGAAAAGCTGAATTTATCAAAAAATCAGCTGAAGACTTAGAAATTCAAGAAGTTTGTAAATTACTTCGATCTGGCTGGCCAAAGGAACTCAAATACGTTCCAATTGAAGCTAAAGCATATCATACTTTTAATCAAAATCTTTTCGAAGTTGAAGGTCTTCTTTACAACAATAATAGGTTAGTAGTTCCAAAAACTTTGCAAAAAGAAATGTTAACTAAATTACACTATAATCACATGGGAGTTGATAAAACGAAGCCAAGAGCGCGTGACTTATTATTTTGGCCAGGCATGATCAAAGATATAGAGAATCTTGTTTTAAATTGTAAAATCTGTTTAAATCACCAACGAGCGAACCAAAAAGAAACATTAATTCCAAGCGAAGTATTGGTACTTCGCTTGGAATTAACTTGGAATTAACTTGGAACAGATTTATTTTATTAAGATAACAAAGTTTATTTAATAGTAATAGATTATTACTCAAAGTATGTTGAAATAGGATTGTTAAAAGACGAAAAAGCTGAAACAACTATTAATCTGTTAAAGTCAATTTTTTCTAGGTTTGGAATCCCGAAGATTCTTAAAAGCGATAACGGACCACAATTCAATAATTGTAAATTTAAAAACTTTGCACAAGATTGGAATTTCAATCATATTACCTCTAGTCCGTTGTACCCAAAAAGCAATGGAATAATAGAACGACATATTCAAACTGTAAAGCGAACAATTAAAAAAGCGATAAAAGACAATAGAGACCCTCTTTTAGCTTTACTTGAATTAAAAAACACTCCTATTTCTACCGAAATTCCATCACCGAATAAATTACTATTGGGTAGAAATGTAAAAGGTGTAATGCCAGATTTCATATTAAAAAATACGAAGAGTGAAGTCCGAGAAAAATTAATTGCAAGGCAGAATAGGCAAAAATATTATTACGATAAACGAGCCAGAGATCTTCCTGAATTCAAAAAAGGTGAAAATGTTAAAGTTAAAAGTAGAAATGGAAATTGGGATTCAGCTAGGATAGGTGATTTAAGCAATAAACCAAGATCCTATAATATTGAAATGACAAGTGGAAGAATTCTGACTCGAAATCGTTCTCACTTACGAAGAGATGCGAAAACAAAATTTTTAACTGAATATGATGTTTACTACGACTCTCCAGTTAATAGTGAAAATATTGTAAGACCTAATAATGATAATTTTCAAAGAGAATCGCGACCACAAAATGAAACTCAAGAAATTGTAATGAATAATCAAGAGACTGAACCTCCAACTGATCCGACAAACTATGTAACGCGTAGTGGCAGAGTCGTCAAAACACCAAAATTTTTAAGTAACTATACAAGAAGTTAAAAAATATTTTATGTATTTATCTGTAAAAGGGAGATGTCATAGATACTGTTACTACCTGCCTTACCGACATCATTACACATGGTAATCCTTTACTATATTAAAATGTAACCAGTTTTTCGTTCATTTTTTCGTTAGTTTGTCCATTTTATTAAGTTAACCTACTTTTTCCTATTGGTATATTAAAAAATAGTGAGTCCTTTATGTAGTGAAGCATACATACTAAAAATAATGTTGACTTTCGAAAAATTTGAAAAAATTTTCGTTCGTTCTTTCGTTCGTTCGTTTACCACTTCTATTAAGTGTACTCGCTTTTCCTGATTAAAACACATTTTTATACGCAGTAATACATGCACAGTAGTTCACAATGAGCGCTACATGTCCGAGATAGTTCATCGTGAGGGCCACATGTGCGCAGTAGTCATACGTTACTTCTGCACCTGCGCAGTAGTTAACTAGGTCAATTTCACATGCGCAGTTGTGAAAATTGAGTGCTACAGATGCGCAGTAGTGAATCATGAATGCTACACATGCGCTGTATTGCACTAGGAGAGTACTGTTGGATTTAAAGGTGCTTAGTAATTGCTACAATTCTTTCGAATTTTCAGAAATTCTTTATCGCTTCTTAACCCCATATATTTTGTCAAATTTGTTTAAATATCTGAAAATTTATATTATTTATCTTAATAAATAAATAAAATTTGTTAAATATTAAGGGTTTTTTCGTATAACACCTATATAATGTAATAAAATTGTTTGCAAAAGTTTTAAATTTTTATTACTTTTAGCAACCTTTTTTTATTATAAAGTGGGAGGGGGGGGGGGGATTAATCTACATACTGTCTGGACATTGTTATGTTAATTATTCTGTAAAAAATTATTTGAGAAAATTCAATTATTTACATAGAATAAAGAGTTTTTAATTTCTGGAAAAATTTGTATCATAGTACATGGTAATCCTTTACTATATTAAAATGTAACCAGTTTTTCGGTAATTTTTTCGTTAGTTTTTCCATTTTATTAAGTTAGCCTACTTTTTCCTATTGGTATATTAAAAAATAGTGAGTCCTTTATGTAATGAAGCATTTTTATACGCAGTTGCATATGCAAAATCGTGCATTAATACATAAAAATGATGTTGACTTTCGAAAATTTGAAAAATATTTCGTTCGTTCTTTCGTTCGTTCGTTACCACTTCTATTAAGTATACTCGCTTTTCCTGAGTAAAACACATTTTTATGCGCAGTAACACATGCGCAGTAGTTCACATTGAGCGCTACATGTCCGAGATAGTTCATCGTGAGGGCCACATGTGCGCAGTAGTCATACTTTGCTTCTGCACATGCGCAGTAGTTAACTAGGTCAATGTCACATGCGCAGTAGTGAAAATTGAGTGCTACAGATGCGCAGTAGTGAATCATGAATGCTACACATGCGCTGTATTGCACTAGGAGAGTACTGTAGGATTTAAAGGTGCTTAGCAATTGCTACAATTCTTTCGAATTTTCAGAAATTCTTTATCGCTTTTAAACCCCATATATTTTGTCAAATTTGTTTAAATATCTGAAAATTTATATAATTTATCTTAATAAATAAATAAAATTTGTTAAATATTAATGGTTTTTTTTTCGTATAAGACCTATATAATCTAATAAACTTGTTTGCAAAAGTTTTAAATTTTTATTACTTTACGCAACGTTTTTTATTATAAAGAGGGAGGGGGGGGGAAATTAATCATCATACTGTTAATTAAGGCATAATTTTTTGTTTTGAAACATTGAAAAGAAGTTATTGTTTTGTTTTGTTAAATCATTAAAAAAAAAGTTATAATATATTAGTTTAAGTTTTATTTTTTATGTATATGTTGTTTTGCATTTTAACGAAAATCTTAATTTCATAATGCATTCTCAATTGTTAATGAGTATTTTGCATTATTAATTTTAAATAAGTAATAAATAATATTATTAAATATTATTAATATTATAATTTCTATTATATTGAATAATAATATGAGTGTATTCTTTAATACTTTCTAGAAGTAAAAAAATTCTATTATACTTTAAATTGTCTTTACAAGTAATACAATTATAACGAAGTATGGGGGGATTTTTTAAGAATTAAAAGATTTTGTATATAACCTATTTGTAAAGACTTCCAACTGCGTAAATGGCCTAGTGGATACAGTGGGCGGCTTTAGAGAGAGCGGTCGCAAGTTCAAGTCTTCTAGCGTAGGATTTTTCAGTTTCACATTTTAAAATAATTGATTTAAATCACCAATTTACAGGTAAATGACATGTTTAAAATAAGACCGAAAGAAGTTGAAATATAAATTTTACTTTTCATTTAATCTTTAAAAATTTCTCAGGAACTAGTTAATTATTTACCTAAAATCTTTAGGTTTGCATTAATGCTAAATTTGCTTCTTTGCCTAAAATTCAAGAATAAAGTTTATAAATATTTCAGAAGTTATTTTTTTCCTGTAGTTGAGCATGCGCAGTAGGTTTCTGTAAGCTTTACAGATGCGGAATAGGTTTCAAAATAATTTACACATGCGCAGTTAATAAAATTTCAAAACAGACAAGATTTCTAAGAATTTAAACGTAAACGGAAACCAAAAAACATGTAAACAAAAAAGTCGTATACTTTGCGTAGAACATATAATTTTAAAAAGTAAAATATACATAAGATATTTTGCACATGTAAATAAATAAAATCTTAATTTTCGTTCAACTTAAAAAAAAAAAAGTACCAACTACTAAGCTTAGTTAGATCCCAACACTGCATTACTGTGCATGTGTTATTGTCATAGAGCATTACTGCGCATGTGTAATTGCCATAGAGCATTACTGCGCATGTGTAATTGCGATAGAGCACTACTGCGCATGTGTAATTGCCATAGAGCATTACTGCGCATGTGTAATTGCCATAGAGCATTACTGCGCATGTGTAATTGCCATAAACATCTAGTGCGCAAGCGTCATGAACATAATCATCAAGTGCGCATAAGAATTAATGATATTGATTTACTGCGCATACAAATGGACCATTTTGATCAACTGCGCATGCGTCACTATCATGGCACACTACTACACTTGATTGTATAAGTGTCTACGTTATAAAAATGTTAATAGTCCAAAAAGATTATAGGTGAATTGATTTTATAAGTTGCTTATAAAAAAAAGTAGTGAACCAAGTGGAAGGGGAAGAACGACTGAACGACGAATTTCTGTTGACGACAAAGGTTTCGTTTTAATATAATAAGAGATTACTACGTAGAAATTCTAGAAAATTTTAAAACCCTTTTTTCTAACTGAATAAGTGAAAGTTTTAAAAAAAACTTTTTACACTACAATTAACATGAAATTTTCTAAAAGTACGTTGATTAATTTTTAACCCACCCCCCCCTCCCGCGTACCCCAAGAAAAAGGTTTTTCAAAGTATGAAAAGACCGGTGTGTTATCATAGAATTTATGTCAAGTATCTAAAGAAAATACGCCTTTAAATGTAAAAATTTTTCATTTTTTAATTGACATGATAATATTCTGACAGTATGATGATAAATTTTAACACCTCCCCCCTTTAATTATAAGAAAAACGTAAAGAATCAGCATTCCAAACATTTGTGTTCAATTTTATTAGATTTCATGGGTGTTAGACGAAAAAAAAAAGTTTATGTTTTACAAATTTTAAAATGTTTTTAAATTTAATTAAAATAATATAAAATTTTAGCAAAGTTTACAAATTTTACAAAATAAGTAGGGTGGGGGGGGTTGAGATAATTATCTCACATAATTAAAAAAAAAGTACTAACTACTAAGCTTAGTTAGATCCTACACTGCATTACTGCGCATGTGTTATTGTCATAGAGCATTACTGCGCATGTGTACACTGAGAAAAAAAAATGGTAATGGTTACCAGAATTTCACCACATGCAATGGTTCGTTAGAAGGATTACCAAGATACAATGGTTAAATTAACTAAAAAAATTTAGGTTACATTTACTAAAAAAATGGTTGGTCCAACCATATTTTGTAGTGCCATTTACCATGAATGCAATTGTTACTGTGACAAGTAAAAGAGAGTAAAAGAATTAATAAAAAAAAATCGAAACCTATTTAAATTTTTTTTAACCTCATATTGTCGAATTGTTATTAAAACACGCTACTCAAACAAATAATTTATAAATTAAAATAATTACCCCAACGAGGATTCGAACCCGCGGCGCTCGATTAACAGTCCGATACCCTAACCACTGTAATACGCACGCTTATAAAAATATTTGCAAGCCGTCTATTAGACTCACGCCAAAGCTTTAAGTTTAGTAGAGATCTAGAAAACTCCAAATTACTTTAAATTTAGTTTATTTTCGCAGTAAAAAATAATTTGCCTCTTTTTCTATAAGTTAACAGGAATTGCGTCAATTTATAAATATAGATATGTATAAAATTATATGATACCAATAGCACAAATACTTTTAATATAATTTAAAAATATATCTCTTTGCATAATTTATATTTTTACTATTTTGTGCTTGCACACTTCATGTAGGTAAAAAGCTTTTAATACTTATTTTTCTAATTTAAAGTAAGAAGGCTCCTACAACCGTGAGGATAATGTAAATATAACTGTATTTCGTTAAAAATGTTAACAGAGTTATGTTTACCAAAAGCGGATGGTTATTGTAACCAACTGCAAGGTAAATTCAACCAGAATTACTTTACCTTTTTTAACTGTTAATCTTAACTATATAAACATGGTTGACTGTACCAAAAATGTGGTTATTCCAACCAAAATCAATTTAACCTATGAAATATGGTTGTTTTGATAAGAGTGATTTTTTTCAGTGTAATTGCCATAAAGCATTACTGCGCATGTGTAATTGATATAAAGCGTTACTGCGCATGTGTAATTGCCATAGAGCATTTCTGCGCATGTGTAATTGCGATAGAGCATTACTGCGCATGAGTAATTGTCATAGAGCATTACTGCGCATGTGTAATTGCCATAGAGCATTACTGCGCATGTGTAATTGTCATAAACATCTAGTGCGCAAGCGTCATGAACATAATCATCAAGTGCGCATAAGAATTAATGATATTGATTTACTGCGCATACAAATGGACCATTTTGATCAACTGCGCATGCGTCACTATCATGACACACTACTACACTTAATTGTATAAGAACCTACGTTATAAAAATGTTAATAGTCCAAAAAGATTATAGGTGAATTGATTTTAATAGTTTCTTATAAAGAAAAGTAGTGAACCAAGTGGAAGGGGAAGAACGACTGAACGACGAATTTCTGTTGACGACAAAGGTTTCGTTTTAATATAATAAGAGATTATCAAGATATTTTTCATTTACCAGGTGAACCATTGACTGTATCACCTCTGGTACAACATCATATTTTTACAAATGATAATATACCAATTAATACGCGCCTCTTTATTTTTTCACCATCACAAAATGTGGAAGAGACAGAGTAGTAAGTAAAATGGCATCTGAAGGAGTAATAAGGCATTCCAAATTTTCTATGAAATTTCTTTAAATTGTGAGAAAACATTATTTTTTATGTGCCTTCTATCTGGTTAAAATTCCAGGACCCTTTAACGTATAAAATTTGAAATAAAGCGAAATATTCGTATACCTTGATGATATTGTTGTTTATACACTGATTTAGAAGATCATAATAAAAAATTAAGAGATGCTAACCTTTCATTACAAACAGACAAATGTGAATTTATTTTTAAAGGAGTCCCATATTTAGGCCACAGAATTCGTAATGAAGGAGTAAGACCAGATGAAAAAAAAAGATAGAAGCTGTTACTTGTATTCCGTGATCTAAGACACCTCGAATCACAAAACAATTCTTGAGATTAGCAGAATACCACAGTAGATTTATAAAAGATTTTTCGGATCGTGCTAAGCCCTTTACAAATCTTTAAAAAAAAAAACTTCTTTTACATGGAGAGAAAAACAGGAAAAAAGCTTTAAAGATATAAGACAAGTATTATGTACTAGTCCTATTTTACAGTACCTAGAATTTGTCAAAACTTTTTCAGTCACCACTGATGCCTCTGACTACGCCGTAAGTGCTTTTCTAAGTCAAAAAAAAGAAAGGGATGGATCTTCCAGTAGCATATTTGCCTCAAGTTATGACACCTGCAGAAGAAAATGACACCACAACTGAAGAAGAATGTTTTGAAGTTTTACGTGCATGTTATTATTTTCGACCGTTCCTTTATAAAAAAAAAATCATTTTAGTAAGTGACTATGAAC